>CM060884.1:35781500-37128000 GCA_030762935.1 Hymenopus coronatus
TTATGTGAGCGGCTCGGGGGCGGGTTTTCTCCGGGTTCTCCGGTTTCCCCCGCCATCTCATTCCACTTGGGCTCCATCTTCATATAGCATCGGTGTCATCGCCTGCGATGCCAGAGCAGTAAAAACACTACCCAAAAAAAAATACACATTAATCTACAAAGCATTCATAATCTTCATTTAGAGCTTAAATATTGATATACTGTCGACATAAAAATATTTTTGAAAACCTTTTTCTCTTTAAGTTTTCAAAACTTTATCAATGTATTGCAAGCGCAGACGCAACGTAAGCGCAAGAGTTTGAACTCATATTACTTAATGTAAGCATCCAGAGAAAAACGCAAGACGCAACGCAATTCAATGCAATGCAAGAGTTTGCAAACTCCAAATTTTATCCTTACGTTGCATGTAAAGAGGAGGAACTCTGTTTATTTTCTCTATGCATTCCCTATGAATTCAACAACAGACGATCGCACTGCAAGATTTTACAGGGCCTGCTGTATATGCATGCTCTTCTATTTGGCCGTGCAGTGACGCGCCATCTCTAATCTCCCTCAAGAGGTTATGACAGTCTCCTTGCGAATCCTTCTTTGATTTAAAGGTTGTAACTATCATCTGTGGTCGTCTCCTTAGCGCGGTGGTAGCGCAGCTGCCTACCAAGCGGGAGACCTGGGTTCGATCCCCAGTACCGGCGTGGGGATTTTTCCCCCGCTGGAAGACCTCGTGAGGTTCCTGGGGGGCCAATTGGGGAGCTACTTGATGGAGAAGTAGCGGCTCCAGGTCGTGAGGACCGCATTAACCGGCCTGGAGGGGCTCGAGGCGCTGACCACGTCTCACCCTCCAATACTGCACCCCATCCATGACGTCTGTAGTGGACCGAGATGGGGGACGCAGCGGCCGGGCGGTAGGCCAAGGTTCCCCGTGAGCTGTCATGCCATGGAGTTATGTTGACTATCATCTGTGTCTAGACTTTTTGGTTCCCATAAATCTAGTTCATTAAATGTGTAGCTTTATCATCTTCTGAAGTCTCTATGCCTGTACTATTCTCAATAATTTTGAATGAAGAAATTATTGTGACGTCACTGCCTGAGCGTCTGTTGTTAGTATGTATGTTTTTTATAACATACTTATTTGTAAAAGATTGAGTGAATTTCCTTCAACGGTATTATGTTGTTCAATTTGAAACTTACACCTCCGTGGTGTAATGGCTACCATGCTAACTTCATATACCCAAGGTCACGGGTTCAAACCCGGCGGAGGACGATAGATTTTTTCGGACGTAAAAATTCTTAGCATGGATTCCTTCGGAAAGGAAGTAAAACCGTTGGTTCCGTATCGTAGATTTACAGCACGTAAAAGAAACTCAAGGCTGATAGAGATTCCCTGAGCAAAATTAAGCGGTTAGTTATAGAGCGTCCATAAACAAAAAAGACCATTTTCATTTCTTTTTGGAACATATCCGTATTTAATTACAGGTCTAGAAACTCTTGCCAACTTCTTGCGTTACGCTTACAATTACATTGTAAATAATCTTCCCTCACACTTGCGCTTTGCTACATTACGCCTGCGCTTGCATCTCATTTGCATGACATCGTGCGTAAACATTTATGGATGATGTGAAAAATCCTCTTAATTTTGCAATTAGACAACTTAAATGACAACATTTTCAGCATCAGCCCAATATCAACCAGCGCATAATGAAAGCTATAGCTTTTGTCGTAATTTTGGAAAGCTGGATATAATCATTACCGCTAAAGCTTTAAGGTTATGTGCTAAGTCCGGAGTGCAGCTTTATTGCTGTGCAAACAAGATAGGGCCTGCATCTTTCCATTTAATTGTACTAAAATGAAATGGGTAGTAAAGAAGTTATTACCCATAAAATAAACGGGGACAATGGAAAACCATTATGTCTAAACTATAAAATAAATGGGGGACAGCTAAAATGCGCAGCGACCTCTGATAGATGAAGAGATTAAGGAAAACACCGTCACCTTCACAGAGCTCAATAACAGCTGCATTTAATTCGAAACCTCTTTCTGCTTAAATGACCCCTTTTTATTACTTTCTCTACATGCACTATGTTCATAGTGTATAGAGAAGGTATTGAATTCCGCCCAAAAAGTTAATACAGAGATTTCGCCAGAAATGGACGTTTTAGGGTCCCCTGTGTCCAAAAAAAGAAAAGTATTTTCAGAAAAAGATTCCTGTATGTGCGTGTGCATCAGTGTGTCTATGAACACTATTACTCTAAAACCAAAAGTCGATAAAATACCAAACTTGGTGTTTGATTTTAGTATCTTCCAGGGATGCGACACGAAAATGTTGATAATAATTCCCCCACCACAAAATAACCTTTACATGTGAAAGCTTTCGAAAATTTAGATTTTCTAAAAAATGGCTCTAATGATTTTGATAAAAATGCTGTATATTACAAATATTTATATGGCAGATAAAATGTATATCTATAACTTTCTGGGAATAGCCTCTAAAGACCTCTTTATTCTGAATGAATTTTGCATAACTGGTAAACCGTAAGAGCAAGAATTGTAGATCTATAAAACACAGAATTTATGTCATATACCTTATTTTCGTTGAATTGACAATTTTTTAAATATTCCTTGTTATCTAATCCAGATTTAAAATATGTTTTATCTTACAGAAAGTTGTAAACTTCTGGCCTTATATAGAAATGGATTTCACTCACATGGCAACCGGCTTTTAAAAGACTTTTTTTTTTATTGTTTCATTTATATAGCCCCCTTTAACATCTAAGGTCATATCGGGGGCTTTGCACTTGAAACAGCTCGTTTGTCTGTAGGCTCTTTACGTTTGGTTTAAATAATTTTATTTTCCTCAAATACACACACATTCACTCTCACATACATACTTCCAGACCCTGTGGGGAATCGAACCCGGGACTCGCTGACCACTCGACCACGGAGACAGTCTTTAAAAGATTAGACTATCGTTTTAGCCTAATGTATTTCCTCTATTTCCATTCTACTCATAAGGTAGCAAGCAGTTAAGACAATTGCTGTTTATGTTTATCTCGATTATCACAAAGTAAATCGAAGAATATGTTTTTAACAATAATTTGTTACAGCGATGTAGAGAAAATCATGTGAATGGAACATATTTTTTTCTTTAGCACCTATGTACAGTAAACGTACATATTAGGTAAAGAAGGTGCCGTTATTTACCGAAGACCGCTTATTACAAAAAAAAAATTAATCTGTTCCATTCACATGACTTTTTCTACATCTTTGTAACAAGTTGTTGTTTGAAAGCTTATTCTTCTATCTACTTCATGCTAATCAAAACATTAGCAGAAATGCATTCTTGTGAACATATGGCAAATAATGGAATACACTGGGCTAAAACGGTAGTCAAATCCTTTAAAAGCTAGTTGACATGTGGATGAAATCCATTTCTTTGCATTTCTAGGAATTCACAAATGTTTCAATGTGAAAAGTTTTGTTTACTAAAATTTAAACCAATAATAAGCAATATCTCACAAATGGTCAACTCCACGAAAAAATCGTATATGACATTAATTGTTGTTTTAACGAGATCTACGATTGTGTGTAGAATATTTTTATCGATCTCTTATAGTTAACTAGTTACGCAAAATTCAGCAATATTCATTCAGAATAAAGAGATCTTCAGAGCCTATTTCCAGAAAATTCAAGATATTATTTGCCATATAAGTATCCTTAATATCTATACGGTATTTTAATCAAAATCGTTAGAGCTATTTTTGAGAAAATAAAAAATTTCATCAGTTTTTCGTTTACATGCATAGAGAAGGTATTGCATTCCATCCAAAACTTCAATACCGAGATTTCACCGGAAATATACGTTTTAGTGTCCCTGTATAAAAATGGAAAAAGGTCCGCGTGTCTGTGAAGACTATAACTCAAAAACGATAAAGTCGGTAAAATACCAAACTTGGTGTATAAATTTAGTATCATCCAGAGATGCAACACGAATATTTCTTACGGTTTACAGATATGCAAAAGTCATCCAGAATGAAGAGGTCTTCAGATGCTATACCCAGAAAATTCAACATATACATTTCATTTACTATGTAAAAGCCTTTAATATACAGTATTTTCATTAAAATCGTTACATCTATTTTTGAGAAAATGAAAACTTTCAAAATAATTTTCATGTAAACGGTAGTTTGGAGCGGAGTAATTTAAATCAAAATCTTTGTGTGACATCCTTGGAAGATACTAAACTTAAATACCAAGTTTGGTATTTTACCAACTTTTCGTTTTTAAGTTATCGAGTTCATAACTACATGGACACGTATTTCTGAATATCTCGGTATCGAATTTTTGAATGGAGTCAACCCCTTCTGTACTTATGAACTATGGACAAAGTAGAGAAAGAAAAAATCAGGCGAGTTGATGAGACCTCCCACTGGCTACACCCTGCAGGAGGTACGGATGTACTGAAGAAACTATAGGTGGCCACGTGTAGGCAAGCTACAGATATGCGCAGAAGTCATTAACATTTCCAAGTTTGAGCACCTGCGCACCTTTAGAGAGCAACAAAGGAGTGCGTTGCAGTGACCCTGGAAGGTGAGAGAGCTGTCCTTGTTTTCTCAGCACCTGCTCCATCTCTCCGGCATCGCTGATACTGTTAAGCTCTAAAGCACACTAAAAATAAAAGGGAAATGAAATGCACGGGAATGAGGAATAGGAGAATCGTGGTAGAATACACCCCCCCCCCCAGCATTCGCTTTGGTGACCAAGTCAGAGTGGACGGTCGCCGGAAGAGTAGCAGTTTACTGTTATTTGGTGTATGTCCGTAACATAAGACGGTAGAATTCCGACAGTTTCTAAACTTACTACCCATACTCATTCTGAATACAAAACTGCAGACTTCACAAATTCCATTGTTACTTTCCTTATTGCGGAAGTTTTTGAAACGAGGTACTACGTCAAAGCAAAAGAAAGGAAATAAAGAATAACGCTGCCAAAACAGAATATTAACTTCTGTAACTGTGAGCAATATTTTGAAACGTTTAGTTTGCATGTAAAGAAGCCTTCTGGAAATATAAACTGGAAAGGAAATAAAATTACTGCTGCAGACGTGCCAGGGTTCCCCACCCCTATGACAAAGTTGCTTCAAGAAGTTGGATATCTTAACCCCTCTTTGTTCTTCGCTGATACTGTAGGTAATATCCGTTGCAGCGCTTCACAACGACGCTAATAAAAGGAATTTTTTGACGAGAAGAGCCCCGCCGTAAACGTGGATATATGGCGAAGAGCAACAGTGGCCATAAAGCTTGGGCACGCTCATAGCTTGCTCATGCAAGAGGTAATAGCCAAGTGCTCTCTCCTTTATGTATTTTTCTATTGAAAAACACATAATGGACGGCTGTACAATAAGTTTAATTGCAAGCAGCGTGTGCATGTCAATAATAGAACATTTTATAAAAGCATGATTTATATTTACGAGAGAGGATGGAATTCCGTCGGCTCCTGTTTCGGTGTTTTGTGCTACGCTTGTCATCGAGTGACCTGGTACTTAACCTTGTCTGCTTCTAAAGGTCTCATTCCTTGTTTTCTTCCTTTTATTTTCTTTTCTTTCACACTCTTTCTTTCCCTTAATCTTCCTCTCTTCTTTCCAATGCCATTTCATATGGTAGGTTGACCCAGGATTCAATGTTAAATAAATCGAATCAATAGAAAATGAAACTATACTGCCCTAAAACAATGTTAAAAATCAATAAAACATTGTTTTGCAACGAAAGCTAAAGAAATGGCAGCGTGACGTCATCACTTTACGATATGCACAAAAATAGCTTAAAATGACTTGATTTTACGAAAGTAACATAACCAAGGTTATGTAACAAATATAACGCCTTATGAATTGATGTTTAGAAAAACATATTAATAATAAAACGTAAATAAAGTCATAATTAGAGAAAAGAGGAAGGAGAACAAAAGTGAACGAAATACCGGATGCAGTAATTCGTTTATGTCGGTAACAAAGCATAAGGACAAAGCTAAACAGATAATTAATTTAGAAATGTCAGTTATTTATAAGAACTTTTTCATATAAATTATGCAAATGTATTAATTTTAGTTATTATGAGTGTATAAAATGTATTGTAAATACGTATTTCACGAAAAGTGGAATAAGGAAACCTGTCGTCCCCATGGTGACGTACAGATTACAATGCTAAAAACAATGATCTTCAACTTTTGTGATATATGTGAAAAGTCTTCAAGGTTTCGGGACAGAGTCTACAAGAGAGAAGACGAAGATATAGACAATGAGAGTTTATCTCGTAAATCGAGATCTCTGCTACAGCAATTGTGTGTAAAACATTATATTCTAATAATTATTGGCAAAGGTTTATTGTAAGTACATATTTTTAAGTAAATAGTGGGCACAATTTCTTTAAAAGAGATCAGTTTAAGTAGCATGCCTTAATTCACGGCATTGTTTCGACAATTTACGCAATAAAAGTTCAAATCACCAAGAAATCTTCTAAATGAATTCTCTCCTATAAGAAATCCTATCATCCAAGCAAGGGGATTAAGATTCTTTTACTCACCGACTAAAGCTAGCAAACTTTTAATGGGAATCGTGGTCCAGCTGTAGAAGGAAATATAAGTTATTTCACAGCCGATAATAGGCTTGCAACTGCCTCAACAATTAAGTCTGGCGCAAATAGGCAAATCCAGTTTCCCTAAAGCAACCGTGATCAACATTATATACAGCGGCAAATTTAAACTCCTAAAAAGCTTAAATAAATACCATATCGAGACGCCCAGCCGTACAGCAGCCCTGAGTCTCAAACTCGCACCACAACCACGAAGCAGAACAACACATCGTCATTACTACCTGCCCCGAGGTAATATAAAATATGAATTTCGACCCAAAATTTCAATGTTGCCATTTCATCGTTAATACATGTATAATGCCTTCGTTTTATGACAAGGCCGGGAATCGCATGAATGCGTACTCCACATATAGTCTACTACACTGTGGGTTTTTCCGTGCCGTAACTCTCGCGCTACTTACAATTATGGGAAATTGTCAAAGTGTTGTCTATCGGCTACTGACATCATCGGATAGCATAAGCCCTTCTTGGGTAAAGTTCATAATTTTTACTTTCTCTGTACATACTATGTACATAGTGTATACAGAAGGTATTGTAATGCACCCAAAAATTCGATACCGAGATTTCACCTGAAATACATGTCTTAGGACCCTCTGAATCCAAAAAACACTTTAAAAAAATGTCCGCGTATATGTCTGTCTGTGTAAGCGTGTTTGTGTGTGTGTGTGTGTGTGTGTGTGTGTGTGTTTGTGGGCAGCATAGCTCAAAAATGAAAATTCCGTTAAAAACCAAACTTGATATTTAAATTCAGTATCTTCCAAGGATGCGAGACGAAGATTTTCAAGAAAATCCCCCCACCACAACTACCCTTTACATGGAGAAATGTCAAAGATTTTGATTTTCTCAAAAATGGCTCTAACGATTTTGATTAAAATATCTTACATAAAATATGTTTGCATGACAAATAAAATGTATGTATTTAATTTTATGGGAATAGCCTCTGAAGACATGTTTATTCTGGATGAATTTTGCAGAATTTTGCATAACGGTAAACCATAAGAGATAGGCAAAAACTTACTGCACAAACAATGTAGAGCTCAACAATTTATGTTATATACATTTTTTCGTAAGTTGACCGTTCTTTAGTTATTCCTTGTTAATGGTTTCAGCTTTAAAATATATTTTCCATACGAGAATTTGTCAACTCTGTCTATATAAACAAAGGCACTTCAATCACATAGCATCCAGATTTTAAAAGATTTGCCTATCGCTTTAACCTACTGTACTCCCGTATTTCTCGTCTGCTTACAAGGAAGCAAGTAATAAGGCTTTTTTGCTCAGTTTTTGTCGATTAGCATTAAGTAAATAGAATAAGCTTTTTAACAATAATTTATTGTTAATGTAGAGAAAGTCATGTGAATGCAACAAATTAGATTTTTTTGCATTATAATCACACAGGATATTCAGCTTAAAAGTGTATTGGCTGTACGAACAGCGGTTTGTAAAATACCACTTGCTGTGCAACACGGCTGAGAGATTTCTTAGGTAAGCTTTCGAAGGCAGCACTAATGTCGTCTGGCTTTTCCTCCGTTAGAGTATATACGCTGTTCAAGTGTGAATTTGTTGTCATTGGCCTAATACCGAGTCATTGCCCTCTCGGTCAGTACGCATATAAAGCAGTTGTGGCTTTAGTATAAAATGAAGACAGGTTATTGAGGACCCAGATTAAAAAATATATATAATGTTTAGAAAAACTGGTCTGTGTCTGTAAATTTTTACAGCATAACGGGGAAAAACTGTTACATACCAAACTTATTTTTAAGTTCAACATCCTCCAGAATATGACACGAAGATTTTCAAAAAATCGTGCCAATTCATAGTAGTATAATGTAGTGGGAAAATATTTATTTTGTATTTTCTGAAAAATGATTGTTAAAAATGTTATTTATGAATTTAATTTTAGCGCATATCTTAATACAAAAAGGAATTGTATGCTTTGAAATTTCTGACAATATTCCATGAATTTCCTTTCATTGGATTCCGTTTCAACAATGTTATATTACCTCTTCGTTAGACGTGAATCATTTTCCGCGGAGTCACTTTTTCAAATTTGAAAATAAAAAAGTCACTTTGGGCCAAATTTGGTGACTACGGTGGATGTTGCAATAATTCGACCCTTAATTCCATTTTCGCCAAAGAAACTGTGTAGATGTGCACCCTTGCATTATCTTGATGGAAGAGATCCTTTTGTTTGCCAGATGAGGGCATTTTTTCTTTATTTCTCCGTTCAACCGGTGCAATAACGATGTATAATACTCTCTATTTAGCGTCCCTCCTTTCTGCAAGTAGTAAATGTAGATGATTCCGCGTGCATCCCAAAAAAGCCATCACCTTATCTGTAGATTTCACTACCTTTGCCTTCTTCGGAGCCGGTTCGCCTTTTAAAACCCACTGTTTTGACTGTAATTTTGTCTGTGGAGTGTAGCAGTATATCCATGTTTCATCCACAGTTATGTATCGACGCAGAAGCTCATCAGGATTGCGACGGAAAAATGTCAAACCAGCTTCTTAATCGATCACAGAATTGCGTTTGTTATCCATTGAGAGTAAACGCCACACCCATCTTGCCGAGATCTTTCTCATACCTAATTTTTGGAGCAAAATTGAGAATACTGCACCTTGTAATACGCCTGTGACCTCTTTATTTCGCGAACTTCGATTCATCGATCACTCAAAATGATATCCTGGATTTTGTCAACCATTTTGGAAGAAGTCCCTTCTACTGGACGTCCGGAACGATGTTCATCATTTTGAAATTACGGCCACGTTCAAATTCATGTATTCAATTGTAAATTGGAGCAGATGTGCCATGCACTTCATTCAACTCGGCTTTTATCTCTTTCGGCGTTAAGCCTTTTAAATAGAAGTGTTACATCACCACACATAACTAGTTGTTTTTGTTTCTCATCTTTCTATATAACTACAGGATTGTTTATTCAAATCGCCCATGACAACGGAACCACATAATGGATATAGTTGAAACCTTAAGTGTCATCTAATACGAGACGACGGTTACCAATAAAAGCCTTTATCGATGCTACGAGCGTAATTTCTTAGATTTTCCAAGAATTTATTGAACGTCCCTTGTATCCTGTCCAGAATCAAGTTAATATTTGGTTAAAGGATCTTATCATAACAAGATGGCTGATCAGCCCAATGCCTTGTATAGCAGTGAGGAGAATGGAAATGAAACGTGGTAATAAACGGAATGATAGAAAACTTTGTGAATAAAATTAATCAATCTAGCGGCCAAGGAAAATTGCGAAATATCCCGCAGTGAGGTTTACTCAACGGGGGTTCTCGAATGCCACCATGGCATCACCTTGCTTGGTTTTCCACAGCCTCAGTACACAAAAACTGTAGATTTCTTTAAGGCACGCGATTTAGTTAAATAATTTCCGAGATATTCGTTGTCTTTATTGGAATTTTCAAACCTATTTAATTTTCTCAAATAGAATTAGGATATCGGGGTGTAGCCTCAAATCACTGGAGCACTGCAAGTAGATATTATGGCCCTTTGTGACTTACATGACCTCTGCAACGAAGGATGAGAGCAGAGACCTGAAGGACGAACAGATCGGGATGACGATCTAGCGCACTCCTACAAGCCCATGAACCCTTTTTGGCACAGCGAAGAATCTCTGCAATTCTTCTTCTTCAACTTCCCTAGTATACCACTATCTTGGTGTTAGGGGAATGCCTCGGATACATTTCCTGAACTCAATTCTATCCTGTGCCAATCTACGAGGTACGTCCAGAAAGTATGTTCCGTTTGGTAATAAAATTAAATTGTGTACAGATACAGAATAATTATTTATTGCACAAAATTCTACAACCCTTAAATTACTTTTCCACATAACTGCCGAAAGTTTGCAGGCATTTGTCATAGCGTGGCACAAGTTTTTGTATACCTTCTTCATAGAAGTTTGCCGCCTGTGTCTTCAAAAAGTCGGAAAAATTTTCTTTCAGCTCTTCGTCATTGTTGAAGTGTTGACCACCAAGGAAAGACTTGAGATGTAAAAACAGATGAAAGTCACTAGGAGCTAGGTCAGGGCTGTACGAAGGATGGTAACCAAAGATGGACGCCCACTTCGTTCTTCATCATGCACTTCACTACGTCCTTCATTGAACTGTCGGACCCATCTTCTCACCATTGAATCACTCATCGTATTTTGTCCGTAAACTTCGCAAATTTGCCGATAAATTTCAATTGGTTTCACCTTCCTAGCATTCAGAAAACGAATCACAGATCTGATTTCACAAGCGGCGGGATTTTCAATCAACACCGACATTGTAAACAAGCACAACAAAACGTATGTGGCTGACAGCGATCTCAAAATGGCTCACGTTTCTTCTCCTTGATACAGAGCGTCTACCGCGCATGTGCGGAACTGCGATCGCAGCGCTGCAGCGGAGATAAACTGAAACGGAACTTACTTTCTGGATGTACCTCGTATTAAACATCCCAAGTCTTTCCTCTATTTGCTACCACTCTTTTGATCCCTTCTTCTTAGGTTATCTTGGTCTTCCTGTGGGATTTCTTCCCAGTGTTCTTGCTCTCATAGTCTGAGGTATCTTCTGGTCTATACCCATCCTTTTTACATGCCCAAACCATATAAGTTATCTATCTCTAATCCTCTTGATCTTATTGCTGGTACTTTTAGTTCCTCTTCCATCCTTACATTCCTAAATCTATCTCGCCTTGTCTTTCTTGCTATTCTTCTTAGGATTTTCATGTCCATTGCATTTACCATACTTAACTCATTTCTCTGTAATTACATCGGGAAAAACCTTCGCAGCCCAGCTGTCGATGACCACAGTCACCTGGTTCTTAAGCTATAAACGGATAACAAGGAAGTGATGGGTACAGATGATGGTATAAGACGGAGCAGTTCAGTATTCCCCTGCCGACTCTGCGGAATCAAGAAAAAACCCTGGGCCAGAGAAGGCGGTCGTCTGGGATCGAATCCCCTCACTGTCTGAGTCTCACCACTCGGATTCTGAAATAGGAAGTCGTTCTTAATTTTATCTGTTTATTACACAATGTAAAAATCTGAAGTGTTCCTTTCACATGACTTTCTCTACATCTCTGCTACAAATTATTTTTAAAAACCTTATTGCTTCTATTTACTTCATGCTAATCGAGAAAAAAATTAGTAGAAATAGTCTTATTACTTGCTTCCATGCAAGTAGAAGCGAAATAAGGGAGTATCATAGGTTAAAGTGATAGTCAAAAACTGGTTGCTATACGACTGAAGTTTCTTTGTTTCTATGGATAGCAGTTGACAAATTCCTGCATGAGAAAAGTTTTTAGAGCTGAAACCAAAAACAAGGAATATCTAAAAAACGATCAACCCTACGAAAAAAATGTATATTACATAAATTGTGTGTTATATCGTAATCTACAATTTTTGTGAAGTAAGTTTTTGTCTATCTTTTACGGTTTACCAGTTATGCAAAATTCAATAAAAACCATCCAGAATAAAGAAGTCTTTAAAGACTATTCCTACAAAAGTCAAGATATACATTTTTGTTCGGCATGTAAATATCTTAAATATACGATATTTTAATCCAAACCGTTAGAGCCATTTTTGAGTAAAGCAAAATATTCGAAATTTTTTTCATGTAAAGGGTAGTTTGGGGTTGGGGGATTTTCTTGAAAATCTTCGTACCGCATTCTTGGAAGATACCAAACTTATATACCAAGTTTGGTATTTAATGGTCTTTTCGTTTCGGAGCTACGATTTCCACAGACACACACACGCACACACGGACCTTTTTCCAAAAATGCTTTTTTTGGATTCAGGGGGACCCAAAACATGTATTTCCGGTGAAATCTCGGTATCGAATTTTTGGGTGCAATACAATACCTTCTCTATATACTATGTACATAGTACATATAGAGAAAGTAAAAAGGAAATAAAAAAAGAAAGAAACATAATGCGTATTGTGTTTTAAGGAGATCCACATATTTTGTGTAGTAAGTTGTGGTCTAATTCTTACGGTTTTTCACTTAATGCAAACTCAGCAAATGTCATCCATAAGAGGCTCCTCCCTGAAAATTTAAGATTTACAGTTTACTTGTCATGTCTTTAATACTTTTATCAAAATAGTTAGAGCCATTTTTGAGAAAATCAAAATGTTCAACTTTTTTCTATATAAAGGGTAGTTTTGGGTGGGGGGATTCTCCTCAAAATCTTCGTGTGACACGATATAAGATTCTTAACTTAAATAATAAGTTTGGTATTTTATCGAGTTTTGGTTTTTGAGTTATTGGGTTCACAGACACACGGACTTATTTTCATTTTTTTTATACAAGAGACCCTAAATCGTGCCTATTCCCAGCGAAATTTCGGTATCGAATTTTTAACAGAGATGCAATACCTTCTCTATCTATTATGTACATTGTTCATACGTGCTAGAGAATGTAAACATTGTTGAAATATATTCCAAGACATTTACTTTAAACTGGGTACAATATAATGATTAGCTTTTCTCCTCCCTTGCTTAAAACAAGGGCAACGTTCTGAAAACTCACTTTCAGTTCAAACGATAATTTAATATTGTTTAGAAATTAAAAGAAGTTTTACCTTTAATATACCGTAAACCTCATATGCCTGAAGCCTGTATATTGTAAACAAAACAGTGGTAGCAAACTCCTGAAGGACTTAAATTGTGTATTTTTGCACGTTATTAAAGTTTACCGCAAACCTGCTCTGCTTTTATAGGATATCTGAAAAATAACTGCAACTTATATATGCTTGCCACAAACAGAAGAAAACTTAACGAACTGCATTCGCATTTTACAGACTAAATTAAAAACTAATGAGTTAGATTCACATACCTTTCTTTGCTCTCTATAGGTTATTAGTGTTACACAACTGTTCTTAGGAAAACTTATTTTTTCAATCTCATCATTTTAGCGGGGTAAACCTTTGCAGAAATAATTATAGACTTCGTTATACTTACAAAGGAAATAGCGATCGTGAAATGTTTAAGAACTGGACGCTATAAGCTGGGATTAACATTCCATACTGAATTTGTGCATTCTGTGCTTGTTCACAGAAGAAAAAAAAATCTGATGTGTTCCATTCACATGACTTTCTCTGCATCTCTACAACAAATTATTGTTAAAAAGCTAATGCCTCCTTTTACTTCATGCTAATCGAGAAAAAAATAGCAGAAATAGACTTATTACTTTCTTCCATGTAAGTAGAAGGGAAATAAGGGAGTAGCATAGGCTAAAGTGTTAGTCAAAAAGCTAGTTACTATGTAGCTGAATTTCCTTTGTGTGGACAGGAGTTGACAAATTCCTGTATGAGAAAAATATAGGTTTTTTAAAGCTTAAACCAAAAATAAGGAATATCTCAAAAGAGATCAACTCCACGAAAAAATGTATATTAAATAAACTGTGTGCTTTATCGTGATCTATATTTTTTGTTAACTAAGTTTTTGTCTATCTCTTACGGTTTACCAGTTATGCAAAATTCAATTAAAGTCATCCAGAATAAAGGAGTTTTAGGAGTCTTTTTTTTTTCAGAAAATTCAAGATATACATCTTATTTGGCATGTAAATATGTTAAATATAAGAGATCTTAATCAAAATTTTAGACAATTTTTCCATGTATTAAAGGATAGTTGAGGGTGGGTGAATTTTGTTGAAAATATTAGTGTCGCATCCTTGGAAGATACTGATCTTAAATACCAAGTTTGGCATTTAATGGACTTTTCGTTTTTGAACTATGTCGTCCTTTAATCTAGGAGGTCATATCGGACGAGAAATGTTTTAGCGCATATTTCGTGTAGGTACAAGGGCAATAAGGGAATACACTATTAAAATCGTAATCAAATCTTTTAAGACTAACTCCTCGGTCGAGTGGTCAGCGAGGTGACTTTTCATCCGGAGATCACGGCAGTGAGAGGACGAAATATATTATTATTATTATTATTATTATTATTATTATTATTATTATTATTATTATTATTATTATTATTATTATTATTATTATTATTATTATATATTATTCTGTACACTCTGTAGAGTGAATGTGAGAGTGCATACGCTGTGACAAACTTACACTTAGCTAACCTAGGTTCAAAGAGTAAAACACAAAGTTTTCAGTCATAAGTCTTCGATATGATAGTAGTTTAAAGAGGCTATAGAAATAATGAAACTAAAAATATTTTTATAGCTGGTCGCTATGTGATTACTTGGAGATTTCGTTCTCTTTGCATGACCTGGAGTAACACAAATATTGCCATTTGAGAAAATTATAAGTATTCGAAACTTCAAACTAATAACTACAAATATCTCGGAAATGATTAACTTCACAAAAAAGGATTTGACGTAAATCATGTGTCCTAACTAGATCTACTCTTTTCTGTGTTATGATCTATAAATATTTTTAATTGAATTTTTAAAAGTTTTTCGTTTTCAGGTTTAATTTTGATTTTAAGCGCTATAAAATGTATACAACATATAAAAAGTTTTCCAATTAAAAAAATCTGATGTGTTCCATTCACATGTCTTTCTCTATATCCCTGCAATAAATTATTGTTAACCATAGGTTAAAGTGATAGTAAAAAGCCGGTTGCTATGTGACTGAAGCTCCTTTGTATGGACAGGAGTTGACAAATTCCTATATGAGAAAAGTATACATTTTTCATAGCTGAAACCAAAAACAAGGAATATCTCAAAAACAATCAACTCAACGAAAAAAATGTATATAACATAAATTGTGTATTTTAAAATGCTCTACATCTGTAGTATGGTAAAATTTTGGCCATCTTTTACGGTTTAGAAGTTATGCAAAATTCCATAAAATGGATCCAGAATAAAGTAGTCTTCAGAGGCTATTCCCAGAAAATTAAAAATATACATTTTATTTGTCAGGAAAATATCTGTAATATATGATATTTAATCAAAATCGTTAGACCCATTTTTTTAGAAAATCAAAATTAAAGTTTGGTATTTTACCGACTTTTCGTTTTTGAGTTATCGTGTTCACAGACACACGGATACGCACACACGGATCTTTTTCTGAAGATACCTTTTTTGGATACAGGGGACCCTAAAACATATATTTCCGGGGAAATCTCGGTATCCAATTTTTGGTGGAGTGCAATACCTTCTCTTTACACTATGTACATATTACGTGTAGAGAAAGTAAAAGGGGAGAAACCAGCGGTTCTGCAAAAGAGCCAAGTAGCTTTGCGGTGTGAACTGTTTTCTGTGGATCCCGGATCAGCTCTTGTCGACGACCACTCTAACCTGATGTTTTTCGTGATTTTCCCTGAAATAACGATAGTTTCTCTTCTACCACAACTTCCTTTTCATGTTTAAGGTGAGTTTCTATGTTTCGTGGGGGTGGTGATGTTAGGGCAGACGACCTGGATGCTTGTTCCAAACAAAGAATATTCCTCAGTTACCAGAGGGCTGCCTGATTTTATGTTTCGTTAATCACCCATGGTACATTAAACGTTACTAGAAGTAGCCGGGCTGAACATCTAAGTCCCTACCGAATTGGGTTGGACTCGGCGTTGCAGTAGTCCCAAAACCCATAGCAGATTAGGTACGCGTGGGCGGATTGGTGAGACGCCTGTCCTCTGGCACTAATCTGGAGAGTTGGTAGACAGAAGCTGGACCTAAGTTGTCAGGTCCAGTATTGAGCCGGTTCTTTATCCTTTATTGATACTTTCTCCTGGGGGATGGTAGCTGCAATAGATAATGTAGGTCACGTTGGGTGGGCTTCCCTCTCCGTTGTATAACCTATTCTTGTTTAAAAAGCATTAAATCTAATAGTAAGTGTATATTATTTAATTCATTTATAGTCGTTAATTTATAACTTACGTCACTGTTGTTTTATAACCGTAGGAGAATAACAACTTTGAGTGCACTCAATCATCTCGACTTACAAAAAGCCTGAGTGCAAAACTTGGCGCAGAATTGGAAGCAACACTGATCATTACTCATGCAGAAACACTTTCATTGCCCTTTCGACACAATGGACTTGAGGAAAATGGTATCATAAAACGATTTATTTTCTCAAGACCACCTGGGGCAGGGAGCATATAAAACTTTTATGAGGGTTCTGGCCAAAAGAGAATGATGGTCTTTGGACTGTGCTCTGGCGATTTTGTGGTTCAAACCTCGTTTCTTGCAACTTTTTTAAGACCCTGCATAAAGCTAGCTTCCCTTATTCTCATCCATCAATAGTATTATTGCTTGGTTCAGCTCATAGAATCGATCAGAATAAGGGTCATTAAATTTAGATTATTATTCTGTATATTGCTCCTTCCTAGACAGTATTTCTATTTAAAGTGCTGGACCATTGTCATAATCCTTTGGTAATTGTAGGTTATTTGTGAAAAAATGTGATGTTTTACATTCACATGACTTTCTCTAGCTGCTCTACAAACTTCTTACAAAAGATCATTCTTCTTTCTACACAATACTAATCGAGATAACATTAGCAGAATATTCTTATTACTTGGTCCCTTATAAGTAGAAGGGAACTAAAGGATTGCGCTATGCTAAGGAGATAGTCAAATGTTTTAAGCTATCGTTATCAGATTGTCAATGCAAATGGCTTCTTTGCTTGGCCAGGAGTAGAACAAAAGAAAAACGGACACTTCCTGTCAATAACAATTACCTCCACAATAAAAACGTAAAGGATATAAGTAAAGGCGGGAACAGTTAAATAGTAAAACTCAACTACAACGTGTGATTATATGGCATGTCTGTAACAATGCATATTAATATTTGGAGGATTAAATACATTTATTAACATCTATGGTAGTAATATAAACCTACAAAGTGTAGAGATTTCAAATTCTCATACATGAAGTATGAGAGCGAAATGCATAAAAAAGACTATAATCGAAAAAGTGTATGTGAATTACGTAACTCCTGAGTCAATCATTAGTTTATATAATGTTCATTTGTAAAATTGCCTTTAGCTATTCTTGAGTATATTATGACTATCTTCAGAAACACTTTCTTGGTGTTCATGGTGTAGATTTTAGCATTAAGCTAGTTCAAAACCAAATGTTTACTTTCTCTACTAATATAGTAATAAGGGAACCACTATATTCCACCCAAAATTAAATGTCAAGATTTCATCGGAAGTATATTGTGTTTCAGATCTTCTGAATCTACAAAAAAGGAACTGTTAGAAAAAGATAAGTGGTATAAGCCTGTGAACAGAATAAAGCTTTTAAATGGTATCTTTGTGTGTGTGTGTGTGTGTGTGTGTGTGTGTGTGTGTGTCCTGAACAGCATAATAAATGTAAATACAAACTTTAAATTTAATTTCAAATCTTCCAAAGACAATAAGAGTTTCAAGAAACCAACCGAAATTACTCTTTATAATGACAATGTTTTAAAAATGTTTATTTGTTCAAAATAGCCTTAACAACTTTATAAAATACATACATTATAGATATTTACATCCGAAACATTAATTCAACATGACATCATCATTGCCAATGCAAAAAGAACAGGTGTTAAATACTGCAAAAATATTTCACATAAATTTAAGTTTCATTCTAATGGCCTCCTGCTGCTGTTTTCGAGTAGTATAAAGGAAGCATCAGATCACTCCCATGTCAAAACTGCTCGAAAATTTCTGTGACAAATTTCGCTGATTTATATATAAGATTTAGAGTTCGTTTTCAAGGGTTTACAACTAAAATTGACAGCTTACATTTTGGATGAGGGCTCCTTGTATTATATTACCTTCGTCACGGTGATTTTAGGATAGTTTCGAGATGAGGGCGCTGGTCCTACTTTCGTTAGAGGCACGGAAAAAAAGCTACCTATTTCATTCCAACCAAAAATTCTATACCGCGATTTCTCCGGAAACATATGTCTTGGGGTTCTCTTATTAAAAAAAAAGCAGTTTTAGAAAATGCCCTCGCGCTCGCCTGTCTGTATAGCATAGCTCAAAAACAAAACGTCTGTTAAATACCAAAATTGACAATCAGGTTCAGTATTAAGAATGTAATACAAAGATTTTTAACAACATTCCCTCACGTCAAATTACACTTTACATTCAACATTTTTCAGATTTTTCTAACAATTTTACTTAAGATAACATATTTTATGCTAAATGGAGTGTATGTCCTGAAATGTTTGAGAATTGCCTCTGAATTCCTGTTTATTATCAATCTCTTTCGCAGAACTGACAGAGAAAACCTTTCCACACGAACAATTTATGTCAAATATACTTTTTGTGGAGTTAAATTTTTCTAAGATATTTCTTCTTATTGGTTACAATTTTAAAATCGTTATACATTTTCCTCTCTCCTGGTCAAGCAAAGAAAACGGAATACAAAACCCATCACATAGTGATCAGCAGTTGAAAGATTTAACAATCGCTTTAGCCTAATGTACTCCATCATTCCAGCGTAACAAGTAAGTAATAACGAGCCAATGAGAACTTACTCAAGTGGAAGGCAATCAGAAGCCATATACTCCATCTTTCTCCCCTCCTAACTCCAATTTGAAGTATATATCACTCGCAGTCTATAATTAGTCAGATTGTTTACATAAGAAAAATGTGATGTGATCCATTCACATGACTTTCTCTACAATTCTGCAAGAAATTAATGTTAAAAAGCTTATGCTTCTATTTACTTCCTACTAATGGAGAAAAAATTAGCAGAAATAGTCTTATTACTTGCTTCCTTGTAAGTAGAAGCGAAATAAGGGAGTACCATAGGTTAAAGTGATGGACAAAAGCTGCTTGCTATGTGATTGAAGTTCCTTTGTTTGTATGGACACGAGTTCACAAAGTATGAGAAAAGTATGTTTTAAAGCTGAAACCAAAAAGAAGGATTATTTCAAAAACAATCAACTCCACGAAAAGCATGTATATAGCATAAATTGTGTGTTTTAAATTACTTTAAATATGTTTTGTGGTAAGTTTTTGTCCATCTCTTACGGTTTTGCAGTTATGCAAAATTCCGTAAAATTGGCCCAGAATAAATTAGTCTTTAGAGGCTATTCCCAGAAAAGTCAAAATATACACTTTATTTGTTAGGTAAATATCTTTAATATACAATATTTTATTGAAAATCGTTAAAGCCATTCTTTAGAAAATCAAAATTTTGAAAAAAGTTCCATGTTAAGGGTAGTTTGAGGTGGGGGGATTTTTCTCAAAATCTTCGTGTCGTATCCCTGGAAGATACTAAACTTAAATACCAAGTTTGGTATTTTACCGACTTTTCATTTTTGAGTTATCATGTTCGCAGACGCACGGACACACGAACACACGGACACACACACACACACGGATCTTTTTCTGATTATATTTTTTTGGATACTGGGGACCCTAAAACATATATTTCCGGTGAAATCTCGGTTACGAATTTTTGGTGGAGTGCAATACCTTCTCTATACACTATGTACATATACAGAAAGTAAAAAGTATGATGTGTTCCATTCACATGACTTTCTCTACATCTCTACAATTAATTATGGCTAAAAAGCTTATCCTTCTATTTACTTAATACTAATCGAGAAAAAAATTAGCAGAAACGGTGTTACTATATGACTCCTTGTAAATAGAAGGGAAATAAGGGAGTTCCTTAGGTTAAATCGATAGTCTAATGTTTCAAAAGCTGGTTGCTATGGGACTGAAATTCCTTTGTTTGTATGGACAGGAGTTGACAAATTTCTGTATGAGAAAAGTGTAAGTTTTTTAAAGCTGAAACAAAGAACAAGGAATATCTAAAAAACAATCAGCTCCACGAAAAAAATGTATATAATATAAATTATGTGTTTTAACAATATCTACACTTTTTCTTAAGTAAATCTTTGCATATGTCTTACGGTTTATGGTTATGGAAAATTCCGCAAAATCCATAGAGAATAAACAGCTCTTTAGATGATATTACTTGAAAATTCAAGATATACATTTTATTGTCTTTAAAATATCTTAAATATAAGATATTTTAATCAAAATCGTTAGAGCCATTTTTTAGAAAATCAAAATTTTCGAATTTTTTTCATGTAAAGGGTAGTTGGGGGTAGGGGGATCTTCTTGAAAATCTTCGTGTCGTATCCTTGGAAGGTACCGAACTTAAATACCAAGTCTAATGGTATTTTCGTTTTTGAGCTATACTGCCCACAGACACACACACACACACACACACACACACACACACAAGATGACAGACTGACAGACACACACACGGACATTTTTCTAAAAAGGCTTTTTTTGGATTCAGGGAGTCTCAAAACGTATATTTCCGGTGAAATCTCGGTATCGAATTTTGGGTGCAATACAGTACCTTCTCTATAAACTATGTACATAGTACGTATAGAGAAGGTAAAAATAGGTATTTCTGCTAATTTTATATCGATAACAATGAAGTTGTAAGAATAACTTGTCACGGAGTGGGTCGAGAAAGTCTTGTAAGTTCAGCACTAAAAATTTATATCTCCGATATTCTTAAAACATGCATTTCAGATGAAATATCGGTATCGAATTTTTGGGTGGAATGTAATAGTTTCTCTGCCTACTGTGTGAGTGATAGAGAAAATGAAAATGGCTTTCTCTCTCACGTGCTACTCATGAATCCCCCCGCCCCCACACACATACACACACCACACACACTACGCCTGGTTGTAAGAATATTCTAGAGGGAATTAAATTAACTACAACGAGGGCAGAAAACAACCGCAATGTCATTAGCTTTATATGCACAGAAACAAACACTTGACTATAAGTTAACTTCAATTCCAACCTATTCTCAATAAAGTTAAGTTTCCTAAGTTCAGTGCCCCATTAAGTTCATTAATTCCCCACAGCAATGTTGGTAAACACAAACACGCTTAAAGCAGGCCTACAAAACTGCCACAAATGAAATAGTAAGTATTTTAAAAGAAGTAACTTTAAAAAGAGAGACAGGACGATGCGAAGAAGGAGTCATTTCTTATAGAAAGGTATCTTTTAACTCTATTACTGCACCATAGGCTTCACTAACATCGATATAAATGTTATCATATGAACTATATTATCAAAATGCACATGCCATCACTAACTAGACAAGGTATTACACTCCACCCAAAAACTCGACACCGAAATTTTACCCGAAATACATATTTTAGGGTCTCCTGTATATAAAATGTTTAGAATGTTTTCGACCAGTGCTCCATCCTCATTTCATGTGTCATCGCCTGCGGTGCCATAATAGAAAATGTGGGTGTTTAACATTTCAAAAACCTCTACAGAGGAATGGCAGTTTTGTATTACCTATGTAGCGGGGAAAACCGGAAAACCCGGAGAAAACACACCCACACATGCGGTCCGCTTTGGTGAGAGACCAGTCGTCTAACCACTCGGTCACCACGTGGCCCCCTGTATATATTGAAATATCTGGATGTCCTTTTCATTTGACAAGAATTTTGTGTAATTTTCTTTAGGTGATAAATCTTAAGTAACAAACAAAAGGTACTGCAAAAATGTATGTTTTTTAAAAAAAAATGTTTTACATAACTCTTTTTTGAGATATCCATTATTAATTACTGGAATTGTTCAGTACTTTATCATTTTCTAATGAACTGTCAATTTTTAGCTGTTTCTCGCAACTAAATGGAAAGTGTATGCGATTTTAAGGTCAACACATAGTGTTCAGTTCTTAAACATTGAACAAAATGTGTTATTTAGACATTTTTGGAAAGTTTTATCTCGATTATAATGAGAATTTGTTTTAATAATTTGCATAGCCACTTATAAACATCATTAGTAGAATAGAGAAAGTCATATGAATGTAAAACAAACGATGTTTTGGACGAAACGTTGGATCCTGTCTTATCGAGAATGAAGTAAACCAGCATCAGAAATGAAATTCTGAATAAGGATGAAAGGTTATACTAGAAGCAAAAGGTTATACATGAAATAATAAAATAAACATTAATTGAAGTGCATATAGCATTAAAATAATGTAGGGCAATAGAATGTCCAAGATAGCAACAAATTATAAATTTATAGAAATAAGATAGAGTATTAAACAACAGATATTTTAATGTCGCGAACCAGATTCTTTGACACACCTGATAACGTTTGTTATGTATGAGCAGTTGCGTTGAATATATTTAGAATGTTGACGTCTCAATTTTGTCTTTTAATGAGCAGAATTGGACTTTCTTTGGTTCTCTTGAACTCTGAAGCATCTCTGTTATGAACGCAATTCCTTTGTCTTGCCTGCACTTCTTGAGAATAAAGAATTGCTGTGCTGACGTGTTATGTATTACCTGACGTTTGGAGGGCCTCTGGCGTGTTCTGAAACTAGAAGGGGCGGGGAGAAACCACAAGCAAGTGCTGTTGGCAACATCTCCAGATGCATGCACGCCATTCTGCAATGTGCCCTCAGGGAACCGGAAGCAAGAAAGTGGAATGTGGAGAAGAGGGCGCTAGACTAGGAGCTTGTTTCGTAATCCATTCTTTTCCTTCTTCATAAACTGACAATAACTCTTAAAATAGACAACACGCTACTCTGGTCGATAAGTCAAGAAAGAAAACAATGCTGAAAAGTTTCGCGGAGCACCGTGAAGTTTGCTTTGTGTTTTTAAGCTCTTATGTAAATCTTTTTAGAGGTCCAGGAACTTCTTTGTGTATCTTTTGTTATAAAACAGTAAACAGGGTGTATACCAATAAGAATTCGCTTGCATTGAGCATAATTTTACACGTAATATGTAAGTCGTCAAAGCTTGTAAAAATGTGTATTTAAGATACAGGCAACTGATATTTTAAAATGGCCATAACTCATCATGAACAATTTTCTGTCTTTTTAATTTCGAAAACTCTTTAGACAGGCAAACCAATTTATTTTAAAAGGGCTTTGCACGACGACCGGGATACTCAGATTAATTTCCCAGTGGATGAAAGAAGATCACCTGGGAGACCGTGAAAGAGATGGGAAGGTTCTTAGTTCTGGATGGAACAGACCAAAGACATAATAAAACAAGAATATGAAGACGACGATTTGTGAAATGAAGCAGTAGGCCTATTACAACAATTCCTATAAGCAAAATAAAATCATTCTTAACGTATTTGGTGCAGACTATTTATTTAGACAGTTCTCAAATTTGTAAAATAACAAAAAAGCAATAATATATTATTACAGATGACTTCACAGGATAGCAACCGAGTTAGATTGCAATGAGGGAAATCCAAGCTTTCGACCATCGAGGAGTCCCGGGACGAAGACCACAGAGTCAAGATGTTCAAAAGCTTGGATTTCTGTGATTCCTATCTAACTCGGTAGCTATCCCGTGGTCATCTGTAATAATCAATATCGAGAAAGCTTCAAATATTTAAATACTATATTGACTCCAGGCCTATATACACTAAGAGAACCACCTAGATGGCCCGGGTTCGATCCCAAGCGACCGCATGTGAGATTTATGGTGGACAAAGCGACTCAGGGGAGGGTTTTCTCCGAATTCTCCGTTTTCCCCCGCCATTGCATTCCACCGGTGCTACATCTTCATTCGTGTCATCAGTGTCATCGCCTGCGGTGCCACAAGTAGTTAAACCGGGCGTTAAGCACTACCAAAAAAACAAAAAACTAAGATAAACGACTCCGGGAGTGGGTTCAACACACGTGTGCAGTGAGATTGTAAATGGGGAGGTAGAGTCACACTGTAAAATCCATCCCCGGGATTTGAACCTGGTTTCCGTCTTGTTCTAACCAGTGGGCTGCCGTGGAAACATGCCGGCAGGATTATAAATTCTACAACTGACTCGCGTTTTTTCCAGTTAAGCACAAGAAGATCTAAAATTAGTTTAAGATGTATACCCCAAGGGTGGCTTACAAACTGCTTAAAACGTAAATCCCGGGCTTTATAGTTGACCAGCCGTTAGGTCAATTAATATGAATGTTTCATTTAATTACTTTATCTGCACGTACTACGTACGTAGTGTCTAAATAGGTATTGTATTACACCCAAAAATGCATACCGAAATTTCACCGAAAATGGTTTGTAATCCCCTAAATCCAAGAAAATGCATTTTTAGAAAGAATGTCCATGTATGTGTGTCTGTGTGTGTGTGCCTATTAAATACCAAACTTGGTATTTAAGTTCAGTATCTCCCAAGTATGCGACACGAAGATTTTCAAGAAAATTCCCCCACCCCAACTACCCTTTACATGGAAAATTTTTCGAGCATTTTGATTTTCTAAAACATATCTCTAACGATTTTGGGTAAAATATCATATATTAAAGATATTTATTTACCTGACATAAAAAATGTACATCCTAAATTTTCTAGAAATAACCTCTGAAGACTACTTTATTCTGGATTAACTTTACGGAATTTTGCATCGCTAGCAAACCATAAGAGATAGACAAAAACTTACTCAACAGAAAATATAGAACCCGTTAATTAAAACACATAATTTATGTTACATACATTTTTTTCGTGGAGAAGATTGTTTTTTTAGATATTCCTTGTTATTGGTTTCAGCTTTTAAAAACGTATGCTTTTGTCATACAGGAGTTTGTCAACTTCTGTCCATATAAACAAAGGAACTCAGTCATATAGCAACCAGCGTTTGACTAATACTTTAACTTATGCTACTTCCTTATTTCGCTTCTACTTACATGGAAGCAAGTAATAGGACTATTTCTGATAATTTTTTCTCGGTTAGCATGAAGTAAAAAGAAGCAAAAGCTTTTTAAGAACACTTTGTTGCAGAGATGTAGTGAAAGTCATGTGAATGGAGCTCATCAGACGTTTACTTTCTCTACACTTATTATGCACATGGTGTATAGAGAAAATTCGATACCGAGATTTCACCGAAAATACATGTGTCGCGTCCCCCGGAATTCAAAAAAAAAAAAGCATTTTTGGATAAAGGTCCGTGTGTGTGTGTCTGTGTGTGTCTGTGGACAGCATAGCTCAAAAACGAAAAGACCGTTGCATACCAAGGATGCGACACGAAATTTTCAAGAAAATCCCCCACCCCAACTACCTTTTACATGGAACTTTTTTCGAAATTTTTTATTTTCTTTAAAATGGCTCTTAACGATTTTGATTAAAGTATCGTATATTAAAGATATTTACCTGACAAGTAAAATGTGTATCTTGAATTTTCTGGGAATAGCCTCTGAAGACTACTTTATTCTGGATCAGCTTTACGGAATGTTGCATAGCTGCTAAACCGTAAGAGATGGACAAAAACTTACAACACAAAAAATGTAGAGCACATTAAAACACACAATTTATGTAATATATATTTTTTTCGTGGAGTTGATCGTTTTTAGATATTCCTTGTATTTGGTTCCAGCTTTAAAAACTTGTATTTTTTGATACAAAAAAAGGAACTTCAGTCAATAGAAACCAGCTTTTGAAAATAAATAGAAGCTTAAGATTTTTAAGAATAATTTGTTACAGAGATGTAGAGAAAGTCATGTGAGTGGAACACATCAGCTTTTTTTTTTAATCAATCATGACTTAAACGATTAAAACTTTTGTTGAATCTTAAACGTGCTTTTCCTAGGGAACGAGAGAAACTCTTTTAGTCCATTATTTACATACATACATTGCATACGAAACGGATTGTGTTGCAAGTGAGTCTAATGAAGAACAATTTCAAATAGGTACTTTTCTTGCCATGCAATATTGTGCCAATTCAGGGCCACAAGATGGATGGATGATATAAGCAAACTAATTTGTTACTTACATGAACAGCGTAACGAACGTTTGGTAATAACAGAGCTTAGTGCCTATTATGTAAATCTTAAATACAGGGTGTTAGAATTTAGATACTGACATTTTATAACTGGTACCTTAATAACCTCAGTGTGTTAATTAGTGTTTCTTCTCGAATGTTTTCCCACAAATATCATATAATTTGAATGAATGAATAAGTGTATTTATTGACATAACAATATCACATTGAACTTCAACAATCGCACGGGTCTACAGACTGTACGTGCTTTTGTAATACACAAAATAGTAAGCAACATTTTTTTTTATTCATTTGTATAACCCCCTTTAACATCAACGGTCATATCGGGGGCTTTCACTTGTGGAACTGTAGGTTCAGAACATTAGGTTAAACTTTATATTACTAAACACAGGCACATTCACTCTCACATTCATACTTCCAGACTCTATGGGGGATTGGGAATAATTCCGGTTAAAAAAAATTTCCCGCCCCAGCTTGGAATCGAACCCGGGACCTCCGAGTGAGAAGTCAGCTCGCTGACCACTCGACCACGGAGGCAGTGAGTAAGTAACAATTAAAATAACAAAAATAACAACAAAGTAGTAAAGGATAAACTCGAAAATACGCTTTTGCAATACACAAAACAGTAAGCAATATTAAAACAACAACAATAACAAAGAATTAAACACAAAGAGTAAACACAAAAATAAAAAGATGTTCAAATTCAGCAATTTAAATTTACAACGCAGAGTACTCTTATTCAAATGTATTAAGGTCCCCTATATAATAGACAATACACTTAGAGAAATATATACACATAATATATACACAATATATAAAGCCACAACACAACAATGACCTAAGAATGACATACAACATATGTACGTAAAACATTGTAATCCCTTTTGTTTAGCTATAATTTAGTAACCCGATGTTTTCTGGGTGCAGCGATATGAACAACACTGTTAGTATAGACCACTTTTTTGCTTCCATGCGTTCACACTTCAATACATGACTTGGTAGTGTGGGGTCATTAGCTTTCAGAAAGTTTCTCTCAAAGCTGATCCCCATGGCTGCACATGGATGTTTGTGATATGTTTCCTCATTTTGTTCTATCTAAATGATTCTCTCTTCCCTGAAGGTCAATTAACATAGCGTCAGTAGCCATTCGAGACTAAGCAAACTTTAGAACATAGCAGAACCACGATGGATGACCAGCCCAACCTCTGGAATGGCGGTGAAGAAACGTGTTTTATATGGACGCTCTTTAACTACTGTGGTTCTCAGCGTCCCATTCTATATTGGGTGTGAAAGACCGCTTAAATTTGCTCAGAGGCCACTCTATCAGGCTTGAGGTTCTTTACGTGCCGTAAATCTATGACACGGGGCCAACGGCTTTACTTCCCTTCCGAAGGAAGCCATACTAAGGATTTTTACACCCGAAAAAGTCCATCTCCTTCGCCGGGTTTGAACCCGCGACCTTGGGTATATGAAGCCAGCATGGTAACCATTACACCACGGAGGGCATTAAATCACCCAGAGGAAAAATGCTAGAAAAAAAGTTCTCGGATCAGGAGTCAGATTTGGACGGAAGTTTGAGATCAGAACTTCCCGAATGAGAGTTCTCACAGTACCACAGTGTCATCTCGCTCAGTTCATTTGATTTCGGAATGGAAAATATGAGGGTCGACTGATAAGTCCCAGGCCTCACACAGATATGGCACCACTAGGCCAGTTAGACGGTAGCATCGTATAGTTTATCTCTAGACTAGCTTGTATCCATAGTTACAGGTCTTGTCTATTTTTCGAATGACAGCATTTTAAACAAGACAACTTTAAAGTTTTCACGAAAATGGAGGATTTGGAAAAACGAGCAATAATTAAATACTTCCATTTCAAAGGCTTAACGCCTAAAGAAATCGAGGACGAAATGATCAGTACATTGAAAGACTCTGCCTCTTCTTATTCATTGATTAAAGGGTGTGTTGCACAGTTTAAAATGGGACGTAAGAGCACTAGTGATGAGCCTCGCTCTGGAGAAGTGACAACTCCAGAGATCATTGGAAAACATTCAATTAGTACTGGAAGCCCGCAGTTTAAAGTTGTTTGAAATAACAGAGGCTGTAAACATTTCAAAAGAACGTGCAGGTAACATTTTAAATAATGTTATGGGCTTTAACACGGTCTGTGCAAAATGGGTGCCGCGTCTGCTGACACCTGATCAAAAGTTGCAAAGAAAAACTGTTTCTGTTTAGAATGTGGAGCTCTACCGTAAAAATCCCAGTGAATTTTACCGCTTATAACCATGGATGAAACTTGAATAGATCACTACACTCCAGAAAGTATATTACAATCAAAACAGTGCATTGCGCCAGGTAGACCAACTCCAAACATGGTAAAGTCAATGTTGTCAGCTAACAAGGTTATGGCGAGTGTTTTCTGGGATGCACAGGGAATTATTTTTATTGATTACTTGGAAAAGGGTAAAAGTACCACTAGTGACTACTACACAAGCTTATTACAACGTTTGAGTGATGAGGTAAAAATAAAAAGACCTCATTTGGCAAAAAAAAAAAAAAAAAAAAAAAGAAATGGGAAAAATGTGGAATTAAAGTTGGAATTGCTTGAACATCCACCTTATTCGCCATGTCTAGCACCTAGTAACTACAAATTGATCCCAAACCTCAAAACATTTCTTGGAGGACGAAGATTTCACAGTAACGAGAAGGTCATTGATGCGGTTATTGGTATTTTGAAGACCTTGATAAATCGCAGTACAGAGATGGTTTAATTAAATTATAACACCGATATGACAAATATATTAGCCTTTCTGGAGATTATGTTGAGAAATAAAGCAAAAAAAAAAAAGAATTAAATACTTTTTTCATTGAGAGGTCCGGGACTTATTAGCCGACCCTCGTACGTATTTATCTGCATTGCCAGTTATCATTTCATTTTAATCTCATACCTTTAAATTTTTAATGCATTTAATTTCAAATATATACTCAGTTATGCTTAGAAAAAATGTTGATGTGTTCCATTCACGTGTCTTTCTCTACATCTCTGCAATAAATTATTGTTAATAAGCTTGTGCCTCTATTTAGTTAATTTAATCATGATAAACAGAAAGAGCTTTATTACTTGCTTCTTTGTAAGTAGGACGGAAATAAGGTAGTATCTTGGGCTAAGTCGATAGTCAAATATTTTAAAAGCTAGTTGCCATGTGATTCAAGTACTTTTGTTTGCATGGATAGGAGTTGACAAATTCCCGTATGAGGAAAATATAAGTATCTTAAGGCTGAAACTAATAACAAGGAATATCTCAAAAACGATCAACTCCAAGAAAAAAAGGTATATTATATAAACTCTGTGTTTCAACAAGCTTTACATTTTTTGGGGCTTTACATTTTTACGGTTTACCAGTTGTACAAAATTCCACAAAATTCATTTAGAATAAAGATTTCTTCAAAGGCTATTCCTAGAAAATTCAAGATATATACATATTTTATTTGCCATGTAAATATCTTTAATATACGATATTTCAATCAAATCGTTAGAGCCATTTTTGAGATATCAGATATTTCGAAACATTTTCCATGTAACGGGTAGTTGGGAAATAGAGGGATTTTCTTGAAAATTTTCGTGTCGCATTCTTGGAAGATACTGAACTTAAATACCAAATTTGGTATTTAACGTACTTTTCATTTTTGAACTATACTCCCACAGACACACATACACACAGACAGACGGACATTTTTCTAAAAATGTTTAACTTTGGATTCAGGGGGTCTCAAAATATATATTTTCAATGAAATCTCGGTATCGAAATTTTGGGTGCAATACAATAACGCGTCTGTACACTGTGTACATAGTAAACGTAGAGAAAGTAAAAATTTGTCATTTTTAGCAAATGTGTAAAATAGGTGGGCCATGTTGTGAGGATATAACTATAATAAATAAACTGCTACTTTCTTCCAATGTAATACAAATACAAATACATTGAATACACATATTAAAAGTCTATATAATATGCCTATACTTTTTGCCATAAGTTGTTTATTTTCAACCCCAAAACTAACACGGCAGGATTCTAGGGCGTATCTAACGTTTGTCTTTAAATATTTAAAAAAAAGTATTAAAAATATTACTCTTACAAAATTGAAGCTTACTTTATTTCTCTACATATTCGCCTTCGTCATTTAACTATCTGCCATACCGTCCACGAGACTCAGAATCCCCATGTTAAATCCCGGCAGTCGATCAAGTCAATCTTTTCGGACAAAAGTTTACCAAGCAAAAAAATATAAATATTCAAGTAATTCGTCGAGGATTACATATTTGTCATTTACATTTTACTGTTCACGTAATTCTTCAAAACAGCTATTAGCGACATTTTCCGGGTCGATCTTTGTCATGCAGTTTGTTCATCTATTGTTGTATTATTACACCTTGTTTACATACTTCTTTATTTCATTAATGTATCATTATATTTTACTTTAGGTGATGGTAAACTTTTGCAGGTTTCAATTTCCAAGCATTCAAAAGTACAATACCCCTCACCTCACACGGAAGCACACATGCAGTTAGCTTTGAACAATCACAGAATACACAATAACAACTTATTTCGACAGAATCTCGCACAGCACTGAGAAAAGAAAGATGTCAAGGAAACCATTCGCTTTTGGATAGGAGCCTGAATGCGTAAACGATCGTTACTTCCTGGATTGTTCTCGTACCTATACTACTGAAGACTATCCCCAAATAGTAGTATATGCTCAATCTCGTTTAGCAGTATCAGAAATTGACATATCAAATGCACTAAAGTAAGCTTAAAGGTCTCAAATAATACTGATGGACCTTTTGTTTCACTTCCTCCCACTGACAAATTGATTTAAATTTACTCGCATGCCTAGAAGCTCTAAACGATCATTTTAAAAATGAGCACTAGCACTTAATGAACCTAGAATGGCCACTATTATACTTTGGGTAATTGATTGCATGAATAAATTAACGTATTAGTTAATTGAGGAATGGGCGCTGATTGGTACATCGATGGATGAACAGATGATTGGACGGATGTTTGGAGTGCATGGAGGAATTAATCAGTAATTGAAGCTAAATGTGCAGTCTCTCTCTTATCGGTGTTCATTTATTTATTTGTAACGCACTACTACCATTGCAGAAGGTACTTATACTTAAATTAAATTAGTACTTATTCTATCTCTATGTTCTTTCTCGTGAGAACTTATAGTTTTATGGCTGGCTGCAAAGATGTAACCTATTATTACTTTCCCTATACGTACTATATACATAGTGTACAGAGGAAGTATTGTATGCTACCCAAAAATTCGATACCGAGATTTCACTGGAAATACATGTTTTAGGACCCCCTGAATCCAAGAAAAAGCATTTTCAGAAAAAAGGTCCGTGTGTGTATGTGTCTGTGTGTGTGTGTGTGTGTGTGTGTGTGTGTGTGTGTGTCTGTGGACAGCATAGCTCAAAAAGGAAAAGACCGTTAAATACTAAACTTGGTATTTAGGTTTGGTATTTTTCAAGAATGTGACACGAAGATTTTCAAGAAAATCCCCCCACCCCTACTACCCTTTACTTGGGAAAATTTTCGAAATTTTTGATTTCCTAAAAAATGGCTCTAACAATTTTGATTAAAATCCGGTGTATTACAGATATTTACATACCAAATAAAATGTATATATTGAATTTTCTGGGAATAGGTTCTGGAGATCCCTTTATTCTGGATGAATTTTGCAAATTTTGGCTTAACTGCTAAACGGTAAGAGATAGACAGAAACTTACTACACAGGAAATGTAGATCTGATCAAAATACACAATTTATATCCTTTACATTTTTGTTATGGAAATAACGTTTCCGAGATATTCCTTGTTTTTTTGGTTTCACTTGTGAGTACTTATACTTTTCTGGGACAGAAAGTGTCCGTTGTTCTTTTGATCTACTCCTAGACAAGCAAAGAAGCGATATGCAATGACAATCGAATAACGACAGCTTTTAAAACATTTGACTATCGGTTTAACCTAGTGTATTCCCTTATTTTCTTTCTACTTATAAGGAACTAAGTAATAAGATTATATCATTAGCAACGTGCAGAAAGGAGAATATTCTTATGTGAGAAGTTTGTAGAAGAGCTAGAGAAATTCATGTGAGTGTAACACATCAGATTTTTTACATTGAGATGTAAACTGTATATTGGAAAGAAAGCATTGAGAGCATATAAAAACTATCAGACTATGTAAACTAACTTATAGTTAATTCTAAATCTTCTCGGGCTTCTAGCCAGGTAAAAACTTGGTTTGACACCAACGTTTCGAAGAAGTGCATCTGATGGTTTGAGTTCACCCTGAAGACGAGGAAGATTCACTTCTTCGAAACGTTGGTGTCAAACCACGTTTTTACCTGGCTAGAAGCCCGAGAAGATTTTGAATTAATACGTCGCCAGGAAAGCTTCAGTTCTTATTTTAACTTATAGTTGCATGCGTAATACAAGAAGCTTGTAATTGCTATTTCTGAAGAAAGTTGGTTTATCACCCGGCTGAAAAATTACCTCCCGGATGGAAAATAACAACATAACTATTTTAAATTACCTTTGCGGTTGTTTGATGTCACATAGGCAAGAAATGATGCCTATCAAAGTTAAATCAATGCGAGTAGAAAACTATATTTCTATAAGAATCCAGTAATGAGTCTGTTGAATTAATTAAAATTCCAGCAGTATTCACAAAGAAAAGCTATTTATTTGTTTTTCAGCAGATTCAAATCCGTTTTCACAATGTATCTTGGTGATCTTAGAGGCACGGCGTCCTAAGATCATAGAGATGTTATGCGTTATGGCTTTCTGCTATTGAACTTAGTGCAGAGTTTGTTAATGTTTGGTGTTGGAGGTTATAAATTCTCAGTCTGAGTTTCAGTTCACAGACCTCATCAAATAGTTAGCTAACTTTAAGAGTAAGTGTAATTAATATCTGAAATGATAATGTATTGATTTGTTCCATCGCCTTCTTTCCCCAGCTTGTACCTTAGACAAGTCCCTTAAACGTTAAATTAATGTGACTTCCGGTCGGCTCCTTCGCGCGGTGGTAGCGTTGCTGCTTGGCAAGCGGGAGAGCTTTATTTGATTCCCAGTACCGGCGTGGCGATTTCCCCCCGCTGGGAGACCTGGACCGGGGTGCACTCAACCTCGTGAGGTCTGTAAGGGGCCAGTTGAGGAGCGGGTCCAGGTCATGATGACCGCATTAACCAGCCGGGGGGTTTGAGGCGCTGACCACGTCTCACCCTCCAATACTGCACCTTATCCATGACGTCTGTCATGGACCGAGATGAGGGACGCAGTGGCCGGGCGGTAGGCCAAGGTTCCTTGTGAGCTGTCGTGCCATGGAATGATATTAAAGTGAGTTCCAACACCTGATGTTTGGAGACACAACGGCGTCGTTGCCAAACTTCATTCTTCTTCGGCAGAATTGTGATAAGCCCACCTCAACTTTATAAGTTCTAGAATAGAACGTCATTGAAAGAACTGTATAGCAGTATTATATTGAAGTTTAGGTCACAATTAAGATACCTATACCTCTTCACTGATTATTCTGGTTTTTATTATTGTTTGACAAATCTAACTGTTTCAACCTGGAATGTAGTGGTGGTCATATACATCTGTCTTCCTGAAGTTCTGTATATACTCTTTTACCTGCTAACAATAGTTTGAGACAATGCATTGGCTTCCTGGCGAAGGAACTTTGTTAAACTACAGGTTTTGAGTAATACTTTTAACGATTTGCAACGTGTCACGGAGAAGGCGTTATTTTGTGTGTGTGTGTGTGTGTGTGTGTGTGTGTGTGTGTGTGAGTGTGTGTATGTACAGACTGTCCCAGAATTCGACTGCACAAATAGACAGGCAGAGAGGAGTTCAAGATAAATACTTTGAGATAGGGAACCTGTAGTCTATGGGTTCTAAACTCTTTGCTACAGCATAAAAAGTATTAAGAGTTAGCTCGGCACTGATCAAACCGCAATGGACCTTGACGTGACCCTAATTTCCCAGAGCGTAGACATTGTGGCATTATTTCGCACTATGGTAAGCGTGTGGGCATTGGGTCAAGATGTTGAGGGAGTTTATTTTTATGTAATCTCCTTTGTTTGTATTTTATAACCAACCTTTTTCTGTTATGTTGGGCTACATAATACGGGGTACGTTCAGAAAGTAAGTTCCGTTTGGTAATACAATTAAATTGTGTACAGATACAGAATAATTATTTATTGCACAACATTCTACAACTGTTAAACTACTTTTCCACATAACTGCCGAAATTTTTCAGGCATTTGTCATAGCTTGGCACAAGTTTTTGTATACCTTCTTCATAGAAGTTTGCCGCCTGTGTCTTCAAAAAGTTGGAAACATTTTCTTTCAGCTCTTCGTCATTGTTGAAGTGTTGACCGCCAAGGAAAGACTTGAGATGTAAGAACAGATGAAAGTCACTAGAAGCGAGGTCAGGGCTGTACGGAGGATGGTCAAACACGTCCCAGCCAAATCCCTGTAGGAGGTTTTTCATCACATTTGCAGTGTGTGGTCGTGTGTTGTCGTGAAGAAAAACAAACATCTTTTGACAGCAATCCTCGGCGCTTATTCTCTATTGCGAGGCTCAATTACCTAAGTGTCTCGCAATAAACATCTGCTTTGTTTGTTTGACCACGCGGTAAGAAATCAATGAGTAAGATGCCTTTCCAGTCCCAGAACACTGTGCACATCATTTTTCGAGGTGTCAAGATTTATTTCGGCTCAACCTTTGGTGGGGATGAAGTGTGCCTCCATTCCATTGATTGCCGCTTACTTTCAGGGGTGTCGTAAGAAACCCAAGTCTCATCTCCTGTGACTATCTGTGTCAGAAATTCTTAGCCGTCTTCATCATAACGGGTTAAAAACTGAAGTACACTACCCATCCGTTTTGTTTTGTGTTGCTCAGTAAGAATCTTTGGTACCCAACGTGAGCAAAGTTTACGAAATTTCAGTTTTTCGATAATAATTTCATGGATTAGTGATCGTGAGCTTTGGGGAAATTCCATAGCGAGAGCACTAATTGTAAACTTGCTGTTTTCCTGGATCTTATCATCAATCGCGTGAACCAGTTCTTCTGTATCCAAAGATGGACGCCCACTTCGTTCTTCATCGTGCACTTCACTACGCCCTTCATTGAACTGTCGGATCCATCTCACCATTGAATCACTCATCGCATTTTGTCCGTAAACTTCGCAAATTTGCCGATAAATTTCAATTGGTTTCACTTTCCTAGCATTCAGAAAACGAATCACAGGTCTGATTTCACAAGCGGCGGGATTTTCAATCAACACCGACATTGTAAACAAGCACAACAAAGCGTATGTGGCTGACAGCGATCTCAAAATGGCGCACGTTTCTTCTCCTTGATACAGAGTGTCTACCGCGCACGTGCGGAACTGCGATCGCAGCGCTGCAGCGGAGATAAATTGAAACGGAACTTACTTTCTGGACGTACCTCGTATGATTTATTTTTACTACAAATAAAATAAATGTAATGTACGATTAGCATGTAGGTGCAACAGAGAATGTTTCAATAACAATGGTATTTAACACTTTAAGGGGTACACTTCTCCATAACCCTCAAAAGAGTTTCTAAAATACAGTGCATTATACATTGATGTGCTATGTATGTACGCATTACAATTGTAGGCGAGTTCAAACTTACAAAATAATATCATTGTGCCAATTGAAACAATTTCTTTCTTTACACATAATGTGTAAACGTTTACAATATGAACTCAATGTTTAGCAATTCATGATTCTCATAGGAGTCACATGTAGGCATTAGACAAGATTCAGAAGCACATTCTCGCAGGACCACAGTAGCTCAAGTGGTTAAAACTGCATATCTGAATACGGATAAATTCAAAGTACCGCGGTTCAAATCTAAAGAATAATCAGGTTTTTATATTCCATCCCAAAATACAGTTCTGTTACTATTTTCAAAGCATTGGTTTGTTGAAAACAAACCCAAATGTTTCATTGCATCGATCTGCGCAGGTTTTTTGACAATTGCTGCTCTTAATATTGAACGCTACAAAGATATCATTCACAGTCTTTTGAAAGTAATTTGTATTAGATGGCTTATCGCCATGCAAAATAAGTGTATTAGTGCTGCTTAAATTGTGTATCTCTTAGAGAAAAACAAGAAAATTAAACAACTAAAAAATGGAAACTTCAGAGTGGTGCGATCTTAATATCGTGGGATTTGATGGCTAGCGCTATACCGACTCGCCCACCAGTATCTTACAGCGGAGCGTTCTAGCTAACTACATATGATTTGAAATCAGCCGAACTGCTATTGAGGACGTGCACACTCTCAAAGAACAGGTTTTGTCAAAGTTGCGAGTGCAGTATTTTGGCAAAAGGGACAATAGGCTCCCTATCTCGAACTGTTTATCTACTCGTAGGGCCCCTCTACAATCCTGCCAATTTGTCCGGTTGTTTATTTTCTTGAAGATGCCAGTCCGTTTGGAAAATATATATATATAGACGAAAGGTCAAGATGTTAACTACATGTGTGGACAATGAATAGCACTGAATATCGTAACACACTAATTTTTTAGGTAGTATACAGGGCAATATGACCTTCACGGTGCAAAAGAATGCCAACACAGTACACATACAGTTGACATGACAAACCTGGGCCTAAAGACCCTCAAAGTAGTCCCCTGCTACTGTCACCACACGCTGCCAACGTTGTGGGAGGCGCTGAATACCTCTTGCCGCAGCATTTGCCGCACCATATGTGAATCGGGTCATCTGTTCACGCACAGCATTAGCACGTAGTGGTTTCTTAATCTTTCGAATGAGATCAAAGTCACAGGGAAAAATGTCAGGAGAGTACGGTGGGTGCTCCAGTTCTTCCCATCCCCAACGTCGCAGTAGCTGCCCTCTGCGTTATGTGGTTCTGCATTGTCGTGCAGGATTATTGCACTGTCCACAAGATCTGGGCGTTTCTCCCGAACGCCACGTAGTACCTGTCGCACCAAGAAGTCCCTGTAGTGCTGGGTGGTCACTGTTCTGCCATGTGGAACAAAGTGGCAAACAATGACACCCCTGACGTAATTCGCGACGATTACCATTAATTTGACTGGGAAAGGATTCTGACGAAAATTCTGCCTTCTTGATGATCCAGATGTCGCCACTTCGCGGACTGACTTTTCAGTTCTGTTTGTTTTTAGATCCTTTTAAGACCATTGATCTAATTTTTTGTAGTAATTTTGGCTCTTTGTCACTTTTAGAGGGCCTTTACTTTTAGTTTTCATGTGCGACCCAGTTTTATGTTCGTCTGAGGTCATTGCCATATATTCTCAGATTTTAAGTGTGCCGTTATTTCTAACTTCGTTTTTCCCGTTTTTACTTCCGCCCACATGTTTTTAGGACGCTAATAACCTCGTAGTTGAGCGCCCTTAAGCCCCATTCATCATTCTTCGCAGATGAGGTGAGATTCCATGGGTTGATATTCGATCGATCATTTCTGGATTGTATGCCCTGGCCCAAAACTCATCGATGGCGATTATTCGTGACAAGAATTGATCGCCGTCCTGTTGCTAGCGTGCAAGGTGGTCGGAGCATATTGCATCCACCTTTGAACTTCGGTCAGTGCATGCGGTACTCGCCGTGATGCGATTTTGAGTAGCTGCAGCTCATTACGCAATATCCTTTGGACGGTGCGTTTCTCGATGACACTTGCCCTCTCTAATTCCAGCAGTATCTATCGTGGTCTTCATCCAGAGCTGTTCGATGACGGCACATGCCACGTCAGTCCGCACACTGACAGATCGTCCCCAATACTGGTTGGCACACGTCCTTGCTGAAACGTTCCTACCCACTGTGCTACTTTACGGTTTGGTAGGGCATTATTCCCAAGGGCGTCACTGTGACATTCCATTGCATTTCTCCCTCGGAGAACGGCTATTTTAATGCAAGCACGCTGCTTAACACGGGTTACTTCCATGTCGCACGACACTCACCAACTGACAGATTTCACAGCCCTCGCTGCGCTACTACCACCTATCACAGAGAAATCTGTTGTTCTGCATACACTCTATGCCTGCAAAACACATATATGTTTATGATCCGTTCAGATATCTACAAGAAAAAAAACTAGTTGTCATGACTGTGTGTGTTTTCACAACTTTGACTAAAATGATCCGGTTGAATTAATAGAACTGAATTAGTGAGCGTTAAAGTACGATTCGCTTACTTATACTTACTCAGAAGAAGGTAACCTTTTATCATATTCCTTGCACTTTCGTTACATGAAATACTATATGTGTAGATAACTCACTCATGTTTTGATAGGCTCATGGTTTAGTTTATGTGTATCTATCTTTGTTAGGACGTAATCACGGAAACGGTTGACGGATGTTTGCATGCTGGAACTGGGTTTTGCATTGGGGTGTAAGGGTGTTGATGGGGAGAACTGGTTTAATACCTTCGTTACCAGAACAGTTTAAGAGGTTATTGTTCTCTTATGCCTGTTCATTGTTCCCCACATGTGTTCACGAAAGGTTATGATCTTATCGAGAGAGATACCTATTTCAGAGAAGTCTCCCACTTTATCATATAGCCCTGGTAGAAAAAAATCTCATGTGTTCCATTCACATGACTTTCTCTACCTCTCTACAACAAATTATTGTTAAAAAGCTTTTTTCTCTATTTACTTCATGCTAATCGAGAAAAAAATTAGCACAAATAGTCTTATAATTTGCTTCCTTAAAGTGTATTAAAGGCTAAACTATTATTCAAAAGCTGGTTGCTATGAGACTGAAGTTTCTTTGTTTGTATGGACAGGAGTTGACAAATTCCTGTATGAGAAAATTATGTTTCTCATACCTGAATCCAAAAAGTAAGAATATGTCAAAAACGATCAACTCCACGAAAAAAATGGATATAACATAAATTGTGTGTTTTAATGTGCTCTACATTTTTGTGTGTCAAGTTTCTGCCCATCTCTTACGGTTTAGCAGTTATGCAAAATTCTGTGAAACTCATTCAGAATAAAGTAGTATTCAGAGGCTATTCCCAGAAAATTCAAGATTTACATTTCATTTGTCAGGTAAATATTTTTAATATACGACATTTTAATCAAAATCGTTAGAGCCATTTTTAAGAAAATCATAATTTTCGAAAAAAGTTCCATGTAAAGGGTAGTTGGGGGTGGTGGGATTTTTCTCAAAACCTTCGTGTCGCATCCTTCGAAGATACTAAACATAAATACTAAGTTTGGTATTCAACGGTATTTTCCTTTTTGAGCTTGCTGTCCACAGACACATAGACACACACACGCACACACGGACCTTTTTCCAAAAATGCTTTTTTTGGATTCATGGGGACCCAAAACGTGTATTTCCGGTGAAATCTCGGTATCGAATTTTTGGGTACAATACAATACCTTCTCTATACACTATGTACATAGTACGTGTAGAGAAAGTAAAAACGGTGTATCTCTGCTGCGGTGATATTCAGCCTGGTAAACAAGATAGCAGGCTTTTGCCTGAAATCTCGGACCTGCACCAGTTCTAAACAAGGCGGAGGAGTCTTTGAATGTGGTAGTATATTTCCAGCTGTTTTGTAGAGCAGGATGTCATCAACAAATTGCACCATTTGATGCCTTGCCCGCTGAAAAGCCTGCAATGAAAATGCTAAACAATGTGTGTGCTAAAACAGAGCCTTCGAGGGGCTTTTAAGTTGATATTTTCCCTGCAAAACTACAACCGTGAAGGAGCGCTGGTGTAGGAAGCTGCTTGGTATGTTGATTATCATTTTGTTCAGGCCAAGATGGATGAGTTTGTGGAAGAGTAACTCTAATGCCACCAGAGTGTTGAGAAGCTCTTCTTGGCGTTCTGAGATACCATGGCGTGAAAGCGCTGTGCCGGATTCCCAGGGCAGCAGCCTCCACTACGCTCAGCTGATTGCATTCTGTGCCCAGAAAGAAAGCCAAACTGATGGAGTGGGATGTGTTGAATTTTGGCCAGTAATGGCGACAAGCATTTCAGTACACATTTCTCGAAGAGTGTCCAGAGAGTGGGAAGGAGGCTAATGGATTGGCATCTCCCCACACCAAACTACCCTTTATATGGAAAAAAATGTCGAGCATTTTGATTTTCTAAAAAATGGCTATAAAGATTTTGATTAAAATACGGTATATTCAAGAATTAACATGACAAATAAATTTGCTGAGAATAGCCTCTGAAGTCCTCTTCTTTCTGGATGACTTTTGCATAACTGGTAGGCCGTAAGACACAGGCAAGAACCTGCTAACTACACAAAAAGTACCCTCGTCAATACACAGAATTTGTGTCCTTTACACTTTGTTTTGTACAGATAACCGTTTCCGAGATATTTCTTTTTGTTTGTTTCATTTTTACTTTCTCTACACATACTGTGTGCATAGTGTATAGAGAAAGTATTGCACTCCACCCAAAAATTCGTTACCGAGATTTCACCGGAAATATGTTATATCAAAAAACAAAAAAAAAACAAAAAAAAAAAAAAACATTTTCACATAAAGGTCCGTGTGTGTGTGTCCGTCTGTCTGTGAACACCATAACTCGAAAACGAAAAGTCGGTAAAATACCAAACTTGGTATTTAAGGTTAGTATCTTCCAGAGATGCGACACGAAGATTTTGAGGAAAATCCCCTCACCCTAAACTACCCTTTACATAGAATTTTTTTCGAATATTTTGATTTTCTAAAAAATGACTCTAACGATTTTGATTAAAATATCGTATATTAAAGATATTTACCTGGCAAACAAAATGTATAATTTGAATTTTCTGGGAATAGCCTCTGAAGACCAGTTTATTATGGGCGAATTTTACGGAATTTTGCATAACTACTAATCCGTAAGAGATAGATAAGAACTTACTACACAAGAAATGTAGAGGACGTTAAAGCACACAATTTATGTTATATACATTTTTTCGTGGAGTAGATAATTTTTAAGATAATCCTGGTTTTTCGTTTTAGCTTTGAAAAACTTATACTTTTCTCATACAGGAATTTCTTAACTCCTGTCCATACAAAGGATCTTCAGTTACATAGCAACCAGCGTTTGGCTATCGTTTTAACCTATGGAACTCCCCCATTTTGCTTCTACTTACATGGAAGCAAGTAATAAGACTATTTCTGCTAATTAGCATGAAGTAAACAGAAGAATATGCTTTTTAACTACAATTTGTTGTAGAGACGTAGAGAAGGTAATGTGAATGGAACACATCAGATTTTTAAAACACGTATACGTTTCTTAAACAAGAATTCGTCGGTGTTTCTTTTGTTTTACTCCGAACCATGTGAAGAAGCGAACTTCAATAACAATCGCATAGCGCCAGCTGTTGAAATATTTGACTATCGCCTTAGCACGTGTATTCCCTTCCACTTATAAAAAACTACACGTGTATTTGTAGTAAGACCATTCTACTAATGTTTATCTCAATTAGCATTGAGTAGAAAGAAGAAGAATATTTTGTAAGACGTTTGTTTGTAGAGCAAGCCATGTGAATGGAACACATCAAATTATTTTTTGTAACCATCTATAACGGTATTATTAAGCTAACCGTTACGCTATATTCTGAGTATCAAATAGCCAGAGGTCGTTGTAATTTTTATTTCCCCAGAAGCTTATTTTGAGGCAGCGTGTATAAATTAAGTTTGGCCTCTTCGCCGCAGCTCTCTGCTATTCTAGGCATCCCAGTCTGCAACAAAACTGTTTAGAATTACCATTTTTAATTAAAAAAGTTATCCAGCAACATACAACTTATTATAACCCGAGGCTTTTGCTTTTAGTAGTAAATCTTGCAGGCAAAGTGCACCTTAGGGATATAGGGCACCAAAGAAAGTTTTGAGGTTAGAATAAAGTATAACTCCTCTCAGTTTTGCTAAAATGCACAAGGGAATGCTGTTGGTGAGAACGCTTATAATATCGCATTAATATATTATATTTATTCACAATTTATGTGGCATAAACAAAAGTGGATACAAGAATCTTCTGCCCTGTCAAACACCAAATTACTCGAGCTATACTTGCAAATCTTTCACCCTAAGGTCACTGTGTTGACTCGTCTCGTATTGGTTATACGTCACTCACTCACTCTTACCTTCTGCTTAACAATTGTTAGAAAAATTTCATTATGAACTACAGTCTCAATTGAACAGCAAACGATATTTAAAGTGTCAAACGAACCATTAATAGCCCTGGACCAATTACAGTTCTCCAACAATGTTCTAAAGTTTTTACAAGCAATCTAACTGTATAATAAAACTTAATCCAAAGTTCTTGCTTTGATGCATATACTACACAAATATTAACCTAAACACTAAAGTGGCTTGTCTAAATATAAAGAATACACTGCATTGTTACATGCCAAACCTTAAAAAATATCTGAAGTATTCCATTCTCTACAACTCTGTAACAAAGTATTGTTAAAAAGCTTATTCTTCTATCTACACCATGCTAACCGAGATAAACGTTAACAGAAATTGTCCTTATTATCTGATCCATTGTAAGTAGAAGGGGAAAAAACTAATGTATTCCATTCATATCATGTCCTGTAGCAGTTCAGCAAACAAACCATTTGTTCCAAAGATTAATCTGTTGTCTACATCATGCTAATCAAGAGAAACAAAGGTAGAATTAGTCTTATTACTATTTTGCTTGTAAGTAGAAGGGAGATAAGAAAATGCACAGGCTAAAGCGATAGTCTCGTCCTTTAAATACCATGTGAAACAAATGAAATTCCAAGCTCTTTATTTGCCAGGAGTAAATGGAAAGAAAGGTATCTTCCCATTTGAGAAAAATTTAAGTGGCTAAAATTGAAACCAATTATCTGAAATATCTCGAAAACGGTTAGCACTACCCCCCCCCAAAATATATATACGTTTTCATGAGATCTATACTTTTTGTGTAGTTAGTTTTTGTATATCTCTTTACGGTTCACCAGTTATATAAAAAGCATCCAAAATGAAGAGGTCTTCAGAGGCTGTTCCCAGAAAATTAAGAGATACACTTTACAAATAAAATGTAAATCTTGAATTTTCTGGGAATAGCCTCTGAAGAGTACTTTATTCTGGATGAACTTTACGAAATTTTGAATAGCTGCTAAACCGTAAGAGATGGACAAAAACTTACTACACGAAAAATGTAGAGCACGTTAAAACACACAATTTATGTTATATAATTTTTTTCGTGGAGTTGGTCGTTTTTGAGACATTTCTTGTTTTTTGTTTCTGCTTTGAAAAACTTATACTTTTCTCATACAGAAATTTGTCAACTGCTGTCCATACAAACAAAGGAATTTCAGTGACATAGCAGCCAGCTTTTGTGTATCGCTGTAACCTATGGTACTCTCTTATTTCGCTTCTACTTACAAGAAAGCAAGTAATAAGACTATTCTGCTAATTTTTTTCTGATTAGCATGAAGTAAATAGAAGTATAGGCTTTTTAAGAATAATTTGTTGTAGAGATGTAGGGAAAGTCATGTGAATGGAACACGTCAGATTTTTTGTAATGGCTTCTTCTAATCAACAACATTTCTCAATTGTTTTGCTATGACAAAAACAATGAACATGTTACCGTCTCCTTACATTTGTGTTCCCTATCTTTATATTTGTAGCCATTTTACTATTTCGAATATTTAAATTCTGTTTTTATTATTTACATTAAGAGTATTTCTCCTTCCATAAAAGGTACACGAAAATAACCCTTATTAATTACAATTTTAGATTTTACACACACTTTCCTGTATATCTATCTTTGATTTTGAGCATTCAAACGAAATAAAATTTAAAATACTAACATTCTTATAGAATCTGTATCTCATTCATTCAACATCCAATTGCATTTATAGAACACAACGGTATATTTATGGCTATAAATATTTTTACATTTCATTTTCTTATTTAAATGGTTTTAGGCTTTCTCAGAGTTTTAGGATTATTTCTGTTACATATTTCTTCAAGTAGTTTTTTTTTTAAATCTCATGTGTTACACTCACATGACTTTCTTTAGCTGCTCTACAAACAAACTTCTTACAAAAGATTATTCTTCTTTCTACACCATGATAATCGAAATAACGTAAGCGGAATGTTCTCATTACTTAGTAGAAGGGGACTAAAGGAAAGCGCTATGTTAAAGTGATAGTCAAATGTTTTAAAAGCTGTCGCTCTGCTATTGTCATTGCAAATCGCTTCTCTGCTTGGCCAGAAATAGAACAAAAGAAAAACGGACATTTCCTGTCTGAGAAAAGTATAAGTCTACTTCACAGTTGAAACCAATAGCGAGGAATATCTCGGAAATGGTTATCTCCAAAAACGTAAAAGACGTAAATTGTGTGTTTTGACCAGATCTACTTTTTTTTTGTGCAGTAACTTTTTGTTTATTTTTTACATTTTAGCAGTTAAGCAGAAAAGAATAATGAGGTTTTCAGTGGCTATTCCCAGAAAATTCAAGATATATATTTTGTTTGGGATGTAAATATTTTAATATACGGCATATTAATAAAAATCGATGGTGCCATTTATAAGAAAATAAACATTTTCAAAAATATTTCCAGTAAGGGATAATTTGTGTTGGTGGGATTTTCATAAAAATCTTTGTGCTGCATCCTTGAAAGATACTAAACCTAAATACCAAGTTTGGAATTTTACCGATCTTTTCGTTTTTGAGCTATGCTGTCAACATACACACACGACCTTTTTCTAAAAATGTTCTTTTCGGACTCGGGGGACCCCAAAACATATATTTGCGGTAAAATCTCGACATCGAATATTTGGGTGGAGTACAATACCTTCTCTATCCACTATGTACATTAAACATGCAGGCTAGAGAAAGTAAAAAGTAGCCAACCAAATTATTAGCCCCGAAGTAGATCCACAGATCAGAAAAAGGTGTGTTAGAATCCTAAAATGTAATATAGCTATCTTATAATTTCTGAGAAAACTGATATTTTATACCAAGCAGGGCATTCACAGAGGAAGTTCAAAGCAAAACTAGGGAAAACAAACTCGTATACATTTGCTAAGGAATAAACCCATGGCCTGAGAAGACGATGTCATATTTAATAGGAGTACCAATTTGTAGAGCAAAACTTCCCTTCAAAGATGCGCTAAAGTTTACCTTTCGATTTCAAAGCAGAAGTTAATATTACTTTCCCTAATGTTTACTTGAAATAGTAAGTTGAGGAAGTATTGTGTTCCCCCAAAATTATATGCGGATATATTACTGCAAATACGCGTTTAGAAGTCCCCTGCGTTCCCTAAGAAAAACATGTTTTGAAAAAAGTGAGCGCGCGTGTGTCAGCATCTCCAAAGATGGTGTACAAAATTTTCAGGGACATCCCCCAAACTACCTTTACATTGAAAATGTTTTACAAATTTGATTTTGTTAAAAATGACTCTAATGATTTTGATTTAAATATCCCATTTTTATATACTTTAATGAAAATTAAAAAATAGTATATTTGGGAATTCTGAGAATAACCTCGTAAGATATGTAGACAAAAAAAGCTTTCTATACCAAAATATTAGATCTTGTTGAGGAACATAGTTTATGTTAAATAAAGATTTTTTGTAGTAAACGAGTTCCGAAATATTCCATGTTATTGATTTGAATTTTTAAATTCTTTTACTTCTCTCAAATGAGAAGTCATTATTCGGATAGCACTCACTCTCGATTTTCATTTTATTGGAATTTGGTTAATAACCATACAAACAGCACTATCATATCCCTACACTTGCTAATGCAAATTCAACAGCAATGGAAAATAATCACATAATGGCGCTCTCTTAAAAGATTTAGATCGCAATATACTTATGCATTTCCTTATTCCTATTGTAACTATAAGGATTTATGAAATAATATAATTCATACATATACTTATTTCGATTAACATCACATAGAGGAATAGTATGGTGAATATAGTATGCAGAAATTGATATGAATATAATACATAATTAGTTTCTTATTTCTATGAAGTGTTGCTGAATTCATATTAATAGCGGAAGATGTACTGCTCTTTTTAAATATATATATATATATATATATATATATATATATACATATGTGTATGCATATATGTTGATCCTATATTGTCAAAATAAATATTAAATTAAAGAGAGATTCCAATTAGCAGGAATGCACAGAAAAAAAATCTGATGTGATCCATTCACATGACTTTCTCTACCTCTCTGCAAAAAATTATTGTTCAAAAGCTTATGTTTCTATATACTTCATGCTAATCGAGAACACATTAGCAGAAATAGTCTTATTACTTGCTTCCTTGTAAGTAGAAGCGAAATTAGGGAGTACCATAGGTTAAAGTGATAGTCAAAAGCTAGATGCTGAAGTGCCCTTATTTGTATGGACAGAAGTTGACAAATTCCTGAATGAGAAAAGTATAAATTTTGCAAAGCTAAAACTAAAAAGAAGGAATATCTCAAAAACGATCTACTTCACGAAAAAAATGTGCACAACATAAATTGTGTATTTTAATGTGCTCTACATTTTTTGTGGTCAATTTTTGTCCATCTCTTACGGTTTAGCAGTTATGTAAAATTACGTAAAATTCAATAAGAATAAACAGTCTTCAGAGGATATTCCCAGAAAATTTAAGATACACTTTTTGTTTGTCAGATAAATATCTTTAATATACGATATTTAAACAAAATCGTTAGAGCCATTTTTGACGAAAAAAAAATCGAAAAAATTTCCATGTAAAAGGTATTTGGGGATGGGGGGATTTTTTTTGAAAATCTTCGTGTCGCATCCTTGTAAGATACCATATTTAAATACCAAGTTTGATATTTAACGGTCTTTTCGTTGTTGAGCTATGCTGTCCACAGACGTACACAGACACACGTACACACACGGACCGTTTTCCAAAAATGCTTTTTTTTGGATTAAGGGGGACCCAAAACATGTATTTCAGGTGAAATCTCGGTATGGAATTTTTGAGTGAAATGTAATCAATGCCTTCTCTATACATTGTGTACATAATACGTGTAGAGAAAGTAATAAAAATGTAATTTGCTCTGATTTTTACTTTCTCTAGCTCATATGTACAACGTACATTGTAGATAAAGAAATTATTGTATTCCGCTCAAAAATTCAATACCGAAATTTAACGCAAATACATGTTTTGAGGACCCCTAAATCCGCCGAAAAAATCCTTTTTGGAAAAATACGTGTGTGTATGTGTGACTCTGTGCTTAAGGGAGCATAGGCTAAAAGTATTAGGCAAAAACTGGCTGCTATGTGACTAAAGTTCCTTTTTTGTATGGACATGAATTGACAAATTCCCGTATGAGAAAAATATAAGCATCTAAAAAAAAAAAAAAAAAAAAAAAAAAAAAAAAAAAAGAGATCCATTCCACGAAAAAAAATGTTTATAACATAAACTGTGTTCTAACGAGCTCTACACTTTCTATTAAATAAGTTTTTGTTTATCTCATAAGGTTTACCAGTTATGCAAAATTCCGTAAAATTCCTCCAGAATAAAGTAGTCTTCAGAGGCTATTCCCAGAAAATTCGAGATATACATTTTATTTGTCGGGTAAATATTTTTAATATACGATATTTTAATCAAAATCGTTAGAGCCATTTTTGAATAATTCAAAAGTTTCGACATTTTTTCCATATAAAGGGTATTTTAAGATGTGGTATTTTTTTTTAAAAGCATCGCACCCTTGGAAGATACTGAACTTAAATACCACACACACACACACACACACACACACGGAAGTTTTTGCAAAAATACACTGTATACATAGTACGTGTAGAGAAAGTAGCAATTACATTAACCGTTGCAAAGGTGTTTGGTTACTTTGCATCACTGTTGTTCGTTTACACCTTATAGGCAGACTTCTTGGAAGCCCGGAAGCTTCGGGAAGTGACAGGCAGTGATGCACAGTCCCAGCTTGCAGGAAGAATCGTCACCGCCAGAGGGTGCACCGCCTGTACTTCTTCGTGACGTGGAGGGATGAGCAAGGTTGCCAACTTCGCCTCTTATTCCCCTAGAGCACGAACAGGACAAATGACGTGTCTGCGCTTTCAATTGGGTTCGATGCCTAGGGCTGATGTATTGCTAGCTCAAGTCTTGCAAAGGAACCGACAAATAGCTGGTTTAGGAGAAACTGAAACCCGTTAAACGAATCAAGTGAAGCTTCTATATACATTATGCAGTCAAATGCAATGAATGCTACGTAAACAAAATATTGATTACTTTCTGGATGCAGTATTTGTCGCTGCATTAACCATAATGTTTACATTGCCCTAATTATAAATATTGGACATGCAGGGCGCATTTTGTAGGAAGCGCCCGGATCTAGGTCGGGCTACGAATTACCCAATACCAGGTTAAGGGTTGACCTCCGAAAAATATGTGTCACCATTGGTGGTGTAATGGTTACCATGCTGTAACTTCATATACCTGGCGGAAGGCGATGGATTTTTTTGGGATGCAAAAGTCCTTAGCAAGGCTCCCTTCAAAAGTAAAACCGTTTGTCCTGTGTTGTAGATTTGCAGCACGTAAAAGAACATCAAGCCTGATAAAGAGGCCTATGAGCAAAATTAAGTGTTCTTTCTTTCCCAGTGTAGAATGGGAGGCTGACAACCACGGTAGTTAAAGAGGGTCTATAGATAAAACTCCATTTACATTTTTTCCACAAATATGTATACAAAACACGTAGGTGTTCCCCAGTCACTCCCGCACTCTTGACGTATGTGACCGCAGGGAGGGAGGGGTGATGGAAGAGACCTAAAGGACGACTACATCCAGATGACGACGGCAAAAAGTTGGGGTTTGAAAGGCTTCGACTCCGCCCGGGTCCAACATACGAGCCCCAAAGCGTCAGAGGTCCTCCGAAGGGGCCTTAACCGAAAGCACCCGAGGCGGTACCGCAACACATCCAAGATAAACCTCTAGAAAGCTCAACCTACCATCCAGTCGTAAATCGCGAACATCGTCCCAGGACCTTCAACCCTGAAACAGATGACAAGGAAGTAATGGGAACAGGAAATTACCGCAGGAAATGTCGGAAGCTGTAATGAACAATCCCAACAATCGCCTGGCGAACAGGGGAAACCCTGAAAAAATGTGGGTCTGGAAGGCTGGCCAAGGGAATCGAGCCTCAACCTACCGTATGCCAGTCGCACACCATATATAGAATGCATATTCTTGAGATGTTCACCAACTCAGTTAAAGCCTTAAAAATAACCTCCGTTTACCGCAGATGCCTCTGCGCCCGACATCCATCTCGCACCATAAAGAGAATCCAGAGGTTTTTAAAATATACAATGGCACGTACACTGGCGTGCATAAAAATTGGCCCAGTCACTAGAACACATTAGCCTTTTCCTTACGGAAGAATTCTACCTTCGCGTAACTAACCCTTCAGTGCAACCAGCCTTTATCAGCTCTATATATGACTGACCTGAAAAACAATTCCGGGACACTAACAGAACGAATAAACGATATTATAATTGATATGAAATGAGGTGGTTCGCGTACCGTCTCTATGAAAGAGTTTCGCTACAATTTGTACACAAGGAAAGGCTGAGTCATTAATTGCCTTCTTCAACAAAGAATTAGGAATAAGTTCAATTCATGGCTAAGGGGAGATTGGGACCAATGTCCCAAAAATTCTGATTTGTTGCTTTCAAATGATTGTTAAAATGCTTATTATTGTATCTACTTGATGCTAATCGAGATGAATAATGGCAGATATGGCCTTCATTGTAAGCAGAAGGGAAATAAGGAGTCACTAGATTAAAGCATTAATAATAACTCCATGGCACGACAGATCACGGGGAACCTTGGCCTACCGCCCATCCGCTGCGTCCCCCATCTCGGTCTACTGCAGACGTCATGGATAGAGTGCAGTGTTGGAGGGTGAGACGTGGTCAGCGCCTCGAATCCCCCCGGCCGGTTAATGTGGTCCTCATGACCTGGAGCCGCTACTTCTTCATCAAGTAGCTCCTCAATTGGCCCCCCAGGGACCTTACGAGGCTGAGTGCACCCCGGGCCAGGTCTCCAAGCAGGGGAAAAATCCCCACTCCGGTACTGGGGATCGAACCCAGGTCTCCCGCTTGGTAAGCAGCTGCGCTACCACCGCGGTAAGAACACGACCAGATTAAAGCATTACTCAAATCTTTTAAACGGTGGTTGCCATGTGGTTGAAGTCCTTTTCTTTACATGGCCAGAAGTATACAAATTCCCCTGTTAGAAAAGCATAAATATTTTAAAACTGAACTAAATAAAAAGAAATATCTCAAAAATGGTCAACTCCATGAAAAAAACATATGACACAAATAATGTGTTTTAATGAGATCTACATCTTAGTGCAGTAAGTTTCTATATACCTCTTACAGTTTACCAAATATACAAAATTCAGTAAAACTTATTTAAAAATTTAAATAAAACCTTTTCCAATCATGATCACATTATTTCATACTTTATTTTATTAATATACTAACTTTTCAATATACTCGTATAAAGACTTTAAATAATTTAAAGCTGAATTTAATTGTAATTGCAAAAATTACTAAAATGACTCATAGTGCCTAGAATTGTGCTCGAAATAAACAGGAAGTCGTGCTCCATATTGGTCACTACCAGTATAAATACCAGCATTATGCACCGCAGTTTATGCAGGTCTTTAAGACTAACATGCACTCACCGCTTGGTTTCTCTTGACACCAGAACAACGCACAGTAGTATGATAAAAAGTTTGTCCTTTGACTCCCAGAACACTAGTCAGGATTTAGACCTATGAGAACCCTAGCAATCATTCTTGATAACCTACTGCTTTTCAGCAGCATCTTTACCCGCTTTTTTCATTTATATAGCCCCCTTTAACATCTAAGGCCATATCGGGGGGGGGGGGCTTTCCACTTGAAACAACTCGTTGTCCCTAGGTTCTTTTACGTTAGTTTAAATCATTTTGTTTTACTCAAACACGCACACATTCACACTCACATACAAACGTCCAGACTCTGTAGGGGATAGGGAATAATTCTGGCTAGAGAAAAATTCCCCGCCCCAGCCGGGAATCGAACCCGGGACCCCCGGGGTGAGAAGTCAGCTACCCGCTTTTACGGACTCCACCAATGGGATTGCCGATCCCGGTGGCCGCGCTCGCTAAAGTGTCTCGCTTTGGCGCTTCGTGGTGCACAGGATCGTGGGTTCGAGTCCCGCCTTGGGCATGGGTGTTTCTGTGTTTGTAAATGTGTCTATGTTTGTGTATGTATATTTAAAAGGAAAACGTTAAGCATAATAAGATCTACTAAGGAAATATAGGAAACTGGAAAAAATGGAGAAAAAAAAAGGGGGGGAACCTCCAATCCTCCTACTTTAAAACAGTTTAAAAGATAAAACAGAGAGGCAAAAAAGAAAGAAAGAAAAACCTCGACCAAGCTCCAAAAATTTTTCGGCATGTCTACCAGAATCTACCACAGCGATGTTTACCTCTGCAATTGTGAAGTTTTAAATTTTCTTCCCGTAAATTATGCTGAGTGTTATCGCATAATAAATGCAGCTTGCAGTGGGATGAAGTGAGATCCTTAAGGATTGCCCTAAAATATACTTGACTCTTCTTTCTGTGTTCTTAGTCATCAACCGGAAAATTATTTGTGTTCCTAACAATGGCATATAGAATCAGAACATACAATTACAAATTAATCAAAAGTATTATAACTGCATTAAACTCTTAATATTACTTTACAGCACTTCTATGTTATGATTTTCTAATTTTAAGGTAAGACTTCAACTAACCTAACTGTTTCAAAAGAAGAAATAGAAGCAAATCTCTGTCAGTAATTTTACACAGTCAACCACAGAAATGAAATAGAGTTTTATTTACTCTTTAGCTGCTGTTGCTTTCAGCGTCCCGTTCTATACTTGGCGTTTTTATCAGATTAAGGTTCTTTTAGGTGCCGTAAATCTACTACACGGGACCAATGGCATTATTTCCCTTCCGAAGAATGTCATATTAAGGAATTTTACGCTCAAAATAAACCATCGTCCCCTGCCGGGTATTTGAAGCGACCTTGGGTATATGAAGTTAACAGGGTAACCATTACACCACGGAGTGCTATAATCATAATTCATAATCCAACACAGTGCCGTACCTTTGATGGACTCACAGTGTTATTAGTGATAACTGCGTTATTATTTTTATAACTTCTTGTATACATACTTCCACAATATGTGGAAGAAATTAATTAGCTTCTAATGTTTTGAATTCATAACTTACCACAAACTAACATTGGGATTGTGGTTCTCCCATGATCCCACAAATAACACAAAATCGTTTAAAATAACACATTAATGTAAGATACGCAGGAGAGAAATAAAGTGCACCAACTGAGTGTGATAATTAAAAGAACACATTCACAGTTTCCTGCGAAAACGATTGAAGCGAAGGATCTTTTGAAACCACAAGCGAAATGTTATGATAAGATATGGATGTTTTAGATACTCAGAGCACCACATAGAGAGAATGAAAATAGGAGAATGAATACGAGAACAACAATTGAGAGACCCATACCAGTTGGCTGAATGAGAGGGGGATAAACTATTATCGAATTTTTACTTTCTCTATGCGTACTATGTATAGTGTATAGAGAAGGTACTGCACTCCACCAAAAAATTCGATACCGAGATTTCACCGGAAATATATGTTTTAGGGTCCCCTGTATCCAAAAAAAGTATTTTCAGAAAAAGGTCCGTGTGTGTGTCCGTATGCTTGTGAACACGATAACTCAAAAACGAAAAGTCGGTAAAATACCAAACTTGGTATTTAAGTTTAGTATCTTCCAGGGCTTCGACACAAAGATTTTGAAAAAAATCTCTCCACCCCAAACCACCCTTTACATGGAACATTTTTCGAAAATTTTGCTTTTCTAAAAAATGGCTCTAACGATTTTGATTAAAATATCGTATATTAAAGATATTTACCTGACAAATAAAATGTATATTTTGAATCTTCTGGGAATAGCCTCTGAAGACTACTTTATTCTAGGTCTATTTTACGGAATTTTGCATAACTGCTAAACCGCAAGAGATGCATAAAAACTTACCACACAACAAATGTAGAGCACTTCAAACCACACAATTTATGATATATACATTTTTCCGTGGAGTTGATTGCTTTTGAGATATTCCTTGTTTTTGGTTTCAGCTATAAAAAACATACTTTTCTCATACACGACTTTGTGAACTGGTGGTTGTTTGATGTCTGTTTCAAAATGCCTCCACAAAAAAGCACTTTCCAATCCACTTTTTGACAATTACTACTGGAGAATCTAGTAACAGAAATAGTTCTACAGCTTTTTCTGATTGTGAGAAATTTTCAATCTGTCAGTTCTCTGGCATAGAACTAAATGAATGATAAATGCAACGATTTTAACCACTCAGGCACTACGCAGCAACATACGCTTAATTGCGGTTTATTTCTGGGCAACAGATCAGCTTTCATTTTGGTTCAGATATTGTTTACGCCAATGAATAACATTTACAAAATATAACGCAAAAAATGAACTGATGAACGAAATTTTGTGGGTTTGGTAAATTCTTTCTAGTCATACAAGAACAATCCTCAAGATTTTCAACCTGTGACCAACAAGTATCTAAAACGTGTAGGGGGGGGGTTTGATGGCCACATTACAAACATAGACATTGCGAGTCGCACTTGAAAATTACGCCAATATTTGTGAAATTCTCCAAATCGATAGATGTACCCTGATGGAATAAAATGCATAGTTTAAATGAAAACAAGATGAAGATTAAATTATTTTATTTTATTTTTCTATACCATAAGTCCGCTAATGAATAATATTGGAATTGAAAATGATAAATTGTTCAGTTGAGTTTCGAAAAAGAACACTCAATAACGCCAATGCAATTTTAAAATAATAATGACAAATGGCAATAAGAAGGAAACAAGCTAATTAAGGTAATCTGTACTCAAAGATAACTTAAAAAAAAAAAACTTCTGTTTTCTGCAAAATTATTCTTATAAAGAATTATTCTTTTACTTACATCGTGCTGACCAAGATAAACAATAGTCGCTATATGCAAAACAGTTGAAATTCGCTTCTTTTTGCATGACCAGGAGTAAAGCAAGAGAGACATAAAACGAAAAATGAATCAAAAGGGGTTGAGAAAAGTTTAAATAGTTTAAAATTGAAACCAAAAAATATTTGGAAACGGTTAAATCTACAAAAAAATAAATAAATAAAAACGGTGTATGTGATATATATTCTATGTTTTAAGGAGATTTACATTGTTTGTGTAATAAAGTGTTGTCTATCTTTTACGGTGATGATCCTGGGGTGATGCCGTAGTTGATTTTATGGAAGTTCCTTTAAAAGACTCCAAAATACGTAGACTAAGAGAGTAAGATTCAGATTTCTAGGAGACTAACGAATAGGCCCTAGCCATTGATTGCCAAATGGTTGTTGAATGCTTCCCACATTGTGGGGTGCTGCATATAGTAAATTCCTCATCTGAGCCACAAAGTCAATTAATTGAAGGAAAATGTTCCATTCTACGTTTCTTTTGGCAAACATAAATGTACCAATGACACGCCATGCATAAAATAGGGCACCAATTGAAAAGTATTAAATGCAATACTTTTAGATCGTTATAACATTTTGTTCTTAAATTTTTTATTTCATTATAATACTTAACTTCAGTCAAACAATACTAAAGCCAACAAAATTTGGAGGAAAGTGACACACATTCAATTTTAACAAGGCTCTGGCGTAATTATGTTGATAATTAATGTGAAATGGTATATTCATTAATTAAATATGTAATTAAAACTAAAATTATTAAAGCATTAATTAGTTTGTATCACATTTTACGTTCTCTTTTCCAATTAGTAGGTCCTTTATAGGATATTTTAGGTATTTTATAGGTATATATACCTGGGTTCGGTTCCCAGTATCAGCTGGGAGACCTGGACCGGGGTGCACTCAACCTCGTGAGGTCCCTGGGGGCCAATTGAGGAGCTACTTGATGGAGAAGTAGAGGCTCCAGGTCGTGAAAACCGCAGTAACTGGCCGGGGGGATCGAAGCGCTGACCACGTTTCACTCCCCAATATTGTACCCCATCCCTGACGTCTTAATGGACCGAGATGGGGGACGCAGCGGCCTAACGGTAGGCCAAGGCTCTTAGTGAGCTGTGCCATGGAGTCATCATGGGTATTTTAAGGCAGTTTATAGGTTTTCGATCTTTTTAAAGGTTTGATAAATACTTGTAGTGTATTCTTTATTGCGTGTTTTTAATTTTTTTTTCTTGTGGATTCTTGTGGAAATTTAATTCTAGAGTACTAGAGAATTAATAGTGAACGCTGTAAAACACACGTAACTATGAAATATCACAGTGCTTGCGGCTCAGTTACTAGGAACGAACTCGGGTCTGGGCTCTGACAGGGATGTGGCAGCCATTAGAGGTTAGAGGCGCTGTTTCTACTCTTGTAATTTTCCCTTAGGGTTACCCTTGACAAGGTGTTGTCTAGAGGAAATTCTCAACTTGGCGGTTGTTGAAATATGCAGGGTGTTTACAAACTTGTGCCAGAGAAGATTTAGTCTTACTATTTATCGTCCCTTGAGACTAAAGAGTACTTTGGTCAGATATTTGCATTGAAAATAAAAAAGAAAAATGGCAAATGCCTTTGATCACATCAATCAAGCAGTTAGAACTGTCACATATCCTTTTGATTCAGACGGAACTGTTTTAAATTATTTATAGTCGTCACACTCCACTATAAATATTTAAAAGAGGGAAGAAGTGCGTGGTTCTCATTGTGTTTTTATAACATGTTTTGCAGCAAGCATACAAGGGGTTACTGTGCACCTACAGAGAAGGACCTTGCGGCAGTCAACGAGAAAAGAGAGTCAAGATTTGTGTAAACGATTTTTATTGGATCCTCGAAATAACTCTCTCCATCATTGTGTCCTCATTCTCTTTGCGTGAACTTAAATGGAATCTGTCCATCGTTGACGTTTCATAATATGAGCAATGTTGAGTTTACATATTTGGAATTTCACTTGCGTAAATGTACAATTGATTGGTGACTGTTAACAGATCCGGGATATTGATGTATTTTGTATTAAAATCTTTTGAAAAATATATATAAAATGACTACTAGAAGTATGTCGGGCCGAATATCTGAAAGGGAGCTCTTCGGATTGGGTTGAACTCGGGGGCAGTAGTTCCCGAAACACATGGGAGTTGGGTACTTTTGGACGGTGATGCCTGGGAAGTGTTTTGAGACGCCAATGTCCACAGTTTAATAGACAGAAGATAGTATCTGTAGCCCGCACCAAGGTCTTGGTATTAATCCCTCATGGGGTTGATGCGCGTAAGTGGCATATCCACTTTCGTGTTTGCGTAAGCAAAGGGTCAGTATATACGAGTAAAATGGTTACCGGCCTAATGGAATACCTCACGAACCTGTTACCTGGAGTGGTTTTTTTTTTTTTTTTTTTTTGGTAGTGTTTAACGCCCGCTTTAACCACTTATGGCACCGCAGGCGGTGATACTGATGATACATGAATGAATGGAGCACCGGTGGAATACGATGGCGGGGGAAATCGGAGTACCTGGAGAAAACCCGCCCCAGCGCCGCTTTGTCCACCACAAATCTCACATGCGGTCGCTTCCTGGAGTGTGAGGCACATCGCTAGTCACCTAACTGCCCTTTGGTTACGTACACATAGTAAATTAGGGAAGCATTGTATTCCACCTAAAAATTCGATGTCAAGATTTCAAGATTTATATGTTTTGAGATGCCCTGTATAAAGGAATTAGCAAAAGATTTATGTGTATGAACTGCATAATTTAAAATCGGAAAGATGGTTTAACACCAAACTTATCATATAAAAACTTATCTTTCAAAATTTTCAGAAAATTCACTACTGTTTACCTGGAATATTTTTTTAACATTTAGATTTTCGTAAATATGGTTATAACGATTTTTTAACATATTGTCATGACAAATGAAAGGTGTGTCTCATTTTATTTTCTGGAAATAACCTGCGAAGTCATCTTCGTTCTAGATGATTCTTGTATAACTAGTAAATTACAACAAAATGGTACTACACAAAAATATCGTGAAAGCATACATATTTTCAGTTTGTTTTGTTTTGCTTTTTGTTTTTTTAAACATATCTGAGATCTTTTCCCATACTTTTCTGTTACAGCAATTAGTCGTTAATTTTCGCAAGAACTTGTCTCATTTCCAGTAATAAACATATATTCGTAACGATAATTATACCTTCTCCCAAACAATATCTGCTGCTCCAGAATCTCCTTCCAAACTATACATTAAATAGGCATGTGATTTGTTTTCAAGAATGCGAATAAATAATGTACAAAGTCACTCTTATTTCTCATTTGAATAATTACATTTCTGGTGTTTAAAAAGTTACAATCATATAAAATGTTCATAGTACAAAAAGGACAACAATATGGCAAAATAATATAATCGAAAAAAAAACGGTTACATATGTTACATGCACATGACTTTCTCTACCTATTCTACAAAAATTGTCCTTACAAAACATCATTATTCTATCTAATAAAATTCATGTTAATCGAGATAAACATTAACATAAAACATTAACAGAAATGCGGTACAATGGAGATGAGGAAATAAATTAGGTTAAAGTGATAGTTAAATACTTTAAGAGGTGGTCGCTATGTCATATTTTTAAGCAGATTTACAGATTTTTAAACATTTTGACTTTCTGTTACCATTTACCAGTGATGCAGAAGTCATCTAGAATGAATAAGCTTCACAGATCATTCCCAGAAAAATCAAGATGTACATTTTACCTTTATGTAATTATCCTGTAGCATTTTAATCAAAACGGTACAACCGTTTTTGATAAAATAACAGACTACTAAAAATCTTCCACCTAAAAGGTAGTTTGGTAGCTTCGATTTGTATTCTTGGAAGATACTGAACTTAAATTCGAAGTGTAGTATTCAATCAACTTTTCGTTTTTTGAGTTATGCTGTTCACACACACTCACACACACACACACACACACACACACACATATATATATATATATGTATATATATATATATATATATATATATCAGAAGTCTCAGTAGGCATAGAATTTTTGGGTGGAATGCAACACCTCTACACAAGTAAAGGTAGAAAATGACATTAAGTTGTGAAACAATTTGCTAATAGGTATGTATGCATTTTCAAAATCACAGATTAACAATGGTTGTGACGCAACAGTTTAAAGATGACCTCATCCGAGCCTTGGTTATCACAAATGACTGAGCTTCTAAAGGTGAGGAAAGTTAACGCCTATTCGAATGAAAGTTAAAAAAGGAAAGATGAAACGGTGAAAGGTAGCACCATCGATAGGCCACGCGTTCTTTTGGCTTCTGCCGTAACCCAGACGACAAGGGCAAGCAAGGACGGGGTTACTAACCTTACCAATTCGACAGAATACTTCCGCTACAACGACACGGTAGAAACCTCTACCTTCTGGCCAAGAGAAGGATACGAGCAAGATAAATTTGCTACACAATAATTGTCTGCGCTGGCAATAAAACTACCATGTGCGCACATAAGAATTGGTAGAGAAAGTAAAAAAGCATTTCCCTGGCTCATCCAACAACCTTTTTAGAACTTAAAATACTTTAAGTTGGAAATTGTCAATGCTCTAAGACAACATAAGAAAAATGATGTGCAAGGTGTATCAGATGGAAGGGTGATTATATTTTCAAAGGCTTGAAAAAAATAAAACTTCAATCTTTGGCCAGAGTAATTATGAGTTATTTCCTTACAGTCTTAAATATAACATTTATAATAGGTACTTCAATATTGTAAGTAATTTCGAAATACACCATTATCTATTAATAATGTATCTAAACGAAAACAAACTGATTGAAAGATTGGTCTGTAGTCCAACAGGAAAAGACAACTATGTTTTGAGCTTCAATATTTACGGAATATATATCCCAATAAAGTCCATCAGAAATTGGCATTACATTCTGCCTCTTTTTTAATTTCCGTGAATTTAGCTACTAATTAGAAACGAAACACAAAGCATTTGGTGATGTAGTTGGAATATCAGTGAAGCTGGAACCACGCTCATACTTCAGTGGCAGAACAAAGCAAATGAATTGTTTATTTCTTGACATCGCTGAATTCAAGCGTATAAAAGAATAGCATTTTCACGAAAATTCATTTTGCAAAATATCATAACCAAAGCAGAAGTAATTAACTCTGAGTAATTAATATTTTTAAACAAAGTTTACATGCAACGGGCTGCTTTTGACATATTAGCAGAAATCTGAGACCATCAGAATTAGTTTCTCATCGTAGAGATAGGGTCAAGCAAAACTGGAATATGAGCGGGGCGCTGAGGAGGTAACGGTAATGGCCCGCATTTGAAAGTACCCGTTCAAACCCCTGTACCGACTAATCCAGCTGATGTTTACTTTCTCTAGCACATTTTGTACAATTTATATTAGATAGAGAAGGTATGATATTCCTTCGATACCGTGATTTCGCCGGAAATACATGTTTTGGCATTCCCTGGATAATTTTTTTTTTTTTTTTTTTTTGTAGTTTAACGTCCTTTAACCTGGTTTGGTCATAACGGACGATGAATGCAATTGATGATATGATGCTCAAATTACTCGACATTCGTCTTCTCATGATAAGGGAAAACCCCGAAAAAAACCTTACCCGGGTAACTCAACCTAAGCGAGATTCGAACTCACGACCTTTTGAACGTGAGGCAGACATGCTAGCACCACGCTACCCAGGCGGGCAAAATTCTTATTACTTGCTTCCTTGTAAGTAGAAGCGAAACAAGGGAATAGCACAAACCAAACATAAGGCATATCTCAAAAACGATCAACTCCACGAAAAAAATGTATGTGACATAAATTATGTGTTTTAATGTGCTCTACATTTCTTACGTAGTAGTTTTTATCTAAGTCTTACGGTTTATCAGTTGTGCAAAATTCCGTAAAATTCGTCCAGAATAAAGTAGTATTCAGAGGTTATTCCCAGAAAATTCAATATATACATTTTGTTTGTCAGGTAAATATCTTTAATATATGATATTTTAATCAAAATCGTTAGAGCCGTTTTTGCGAAAATCAAAATTTTCGAAAAATGTTCCATGTAAAGGGTAGTTTGGTGTGGGAGGATTTTTCTCAAAATCTTCGTGCCCCATCCCTAGAAGATACTAAACTTAAATACCAAGTTTGTATTTTACCAACTTTTCGTTTTTGAGTTATCGTATTCATAGACACACGGATTACATACACACACACGCGCGCGCGCGGACATTTTTGTGAAAATGTTTTGTTTTTGTTTGGATACAGGGGACCCTAAAACATATATTTCCGGTGAAATCTCGGTATCGAATTTTGTGGTGGAGTGCAATACCTTCTCTATACACTCTATACGTGTAGAGAAAGCAAAAACAGAAACGCGCCCGCGTGTGTGTCTGTAACTTTTCAAAAACAAAGAATTCATTTCAATAAAATTCCTCAACTCCCAATAGAGTGAGAATGTAACATTTTTCGACTTTTATTAATACTCCATATGTTTAAGATATTTCACGAGAAACTAAGTATGCAACTTGAATTTTCTGGGAACAGCCTCTAAAGAACCCTTCATTCTGAATGTGTATTTTCTATTACAATTGAAATGCGATTCTCTTTGTATTCCTGGAAGTAAAACAAAAGAGGTGAAACGAAAATGTATCTGTTGTGTTACTCCACAAACAAACCTTCTTTACAAAAGATCATGATTTTATCTACGTAATGCTAATCGAAATAAGTATTAACAGAAAGGGTCTTATTACTTGTTTCCTTGTAAGTAGAAGCGATGCTACGTATAATATATAGGGGAAGTATCATATTCCATCCAAAACTACGATGTCGATATTTCACTGAAAATATTTGTCTTGAGAGTCATTGACTCTATTTTTACTTTCTCTACAGGTATTATGTACACAGTGTATAGAAAAGTATTCCGGTGAAATCTCGGTATCGAATTTTTGGGTGGAATGCAATACCTTCTCAATATACTATTACGTAGTACGTGTAGAGAAAGTAAAATTATGTTTATTGGTTCACTCGGCGCTTCGATGCGTGGAGAGTTGCTGCTTTAGCACGCTACTGCGCGCTAACACTCCAGTTGCAGTCTGTCGCACGAGCCACAGTATTCTTGCAGTTCTTCCTTTTTATAGCTAAAAATGACGTCACAGAACACTCTGGAAATATGGAAGCCGAAGCCATTTGAAGAATCTGGCATATACCGGAAGTGTCGCATTCCAAGGTCTCTAACTCCGCCGACTCACATACCGCGAACGTGAAAAGGCTGTCAATATAATTATTATTTTGTAAAATATTTGTTTCTTATGTGCTTTTCTTAATAAAATTAATAGTTGTTTACAAATATTGGTATCTTTATCCTGTAAAACTTCAAAAAAAGCTACATGGCCCGTTCTTGTTCAGCTACCGCTGACGTGGGTTGCTAGTGTTGCTGTTGCCTATCGAACACATGGCACAGTCCGTCATGTAATGCTATAAACAGTGGGCATTCTCCATTCATTTTATTAACATTAGACAATATGCAATAGTTATTGGATTTATTATAGCTCGCCTACTGCAATGTCAACACTGTTGTAATGGGGTATCGTACACGATGAGTGAATATGCTCGTTTAATGCCCACTGATTTTCCACAGCGCTGTACGAAGTAACAGTGCGAGCGTTCACTACCGGCAACATGAGGTAGGAGGGTAGCACTGAATAGTTCCTGAGATAATTGTTTTTAAATAACCTAATATAACACGGGTACTTTAGGGTGGTTTATCTCCCCATAAGCGCAAGAACTGAAAATTTTACTACCGCAATTTTTAATTGCGTGCACTAATGTCTTTCTTCTTCATAGTTTTCAGTTATCTTTCACATTTTTACTTTCTCTACACGTACTGTGAACATAGTGTATAGAGAACATATTGCACTCCACCCAAAAATTCGATACCGAGATTTCACCGGAAATATATTTTAGGGTCCGTGTATCTCTGAACACGATAACTCAGAAACGTCGGTAAAATACCAAACTTGGTATTTAAGTTTAATATCTTGCAAGGATGTGACACGAAGATTTTCAAGAAAATACACGGCCCCTAACTACCTTTTACATTGACCTTTCTTCGAACATTTTTATTTTCTAAAAAATGACTATAACAATTTTGATTAAAATGTTGTATATTAAAGATATTTACCTGACAAATAAAATGTACATTTTGAATTTTCAGGGAATATTCTCTGAAGATTACTTTATTCTGAATGAATTTTACGGAATTTTACGTAACTGATAAACCATAATAGATGGACAAAAACTTACCACACAAAAAATGTAGAACACGTTAAAACACACAATTTATGTTACATATATATTTTTTTCGTGGACTTTGTCGTTTTTATGATATTCCTATTTTTGATTTCAGCTTTAAAAAAACTAACACTTTTCTCATACAGGAATTTGTCAACTCCTGTCCATACAAACAAAGGAATATCAGTCACATAGCAACCAGCTTTTGATTTTCACTTTAACCTATGGTACTCCCTTATTTCGTTTCTACTTACAAGGATGCAAGTAATAAGAATATTTCGATTAGCATAAAGGAAATAGAAGTATAAGCTTTTTAACAATAATTTGTTGCAGAGATGTAGAGAAAGTTATGTGAATGTAACACATCAAATTTTTTTAACAGTGGCATCTTGAACGGAACAGAACTAATTTGAGCTTAAGTCGAAGTAATTTGCCTGTATAAAGCAAATTCACAGTTTGAAATAAAACTGATTCCAGCACTTCCTGTATAAAAGACGTGAAAAGTGATTGCATTTAATTTCTACATTTGTGAAAGCTAGGCGCCTGGTTATAATATGGATTATTGCACGTCACTGCCAATGAATACCTTAGTCTCTGAAATAATGTGCCTGCTGCCAAGAAACTCATTTTCTTTCCCGCGTAAAACCCTCCTGCTATCCATTCCCCACAGTTGATGTAGAGAAAGACAAACCTTTTTCCGCTCTTTCCAATGCCAGCAAAGATCATAAAACTGTAATCGCGCTCGATTCTCTATTCATCCCATTCGCAAGCGAACACCTGCCGTCTAGCTTCATTGTATGCTTTATGAAACTGCGAGGTTCAAGAAGGCCATAAAATGAAGTACGACTCAAACGAACTAGAGCACAAGAGATTGGCTAAATAAAACGTGGCTATGCTGATTGTACATTTTAGGGAAAACCATATAGCGAAAATTACCTAAAGTTTACATTTTTATTTTTTCTATTAATACATACACAGTACATTTTTATTCATTTTAAAGCATCCTTTATTCATTCTTTCCTCATGGACAAAGAATAATAAATTGTATTGTAGAAGTATTGCATTCCACCCAAAAATTCAGTGCATAGATTTTACTGGAATTACGGTTTTCATGATTATATAAAATAATTACTTTCTCTACACGTACTATGTACATAGTGTATAGAGAAGTTATTGTATTGCACCCAAAAATTCGATTACACCGGAAATATATTTTGAGACCACCTGAACCCCCAAAAAAAAAAAATTAAAAAATGTCCGTGTCTGTCTGTCTGTCTTTCAGTCTGTTAGTGTGTGTGTCTGTGGGCATCATAGGTCAAAAACGAACAGTCCGTTAAATACCAAACTTGGTATTTAGGCTCAGTATCTTCCAAGGATGCGACACCAAGATTTTCAAGAAAATCCCCCAGCCTCAACTAACCTTTACATGGAGAAACGTTCGAAAAGTTTTATTTTCTCAAAAATGACTAACGAATTTGATTAAAACATCGCCTATTAAATATATTTACCTTACAAATAAAACGTATATCTTGAATTTTCTGCAATAGCCTCTGAAGACATCTTTATTCTGGATGAATTTTGCGGAATTTCGAACAGCTGGTGAACCATAAGAGATATATAGAAATGTATAGCTCGTTAAAACACACAATTTATGATATATACACTTTTTTCGTCGAGTTAGCCGATTTTAAAATATTCCATGTTATTGATTTTAGTTTTAAAATACTTAATACTTTTCTCATATGGGAACTTGTCAACAACTGAACACGCAACCACATTTTAAAGCATTTGACTGTCGGTTTAGCCTAGTGTATGCCCTTGTTTCCATTCTACTGATAAGAAGCTATGTAATAAAATCGTTTCTGCTAATGTTTATCTCGACTAGAATGAAGTAAATAGAAGGATTACTAACAATAATTTTTACATTGAGGTAGAGAAAGTCATGTGAATGAGTACATAAGATCCGTGTCTACACCTTTGAAAAACGTTACTCAAAAACAAAAAGTCTCTACAATACCAAACTTGATAAACAATTTTTGCATCTTCCAAAGATGCGACACGAAGATTTTCAAGAAAATCTGCCACCTAAAACTACCCTTTTCATAAATAAATTCTCAAAAATGACTCTGGAGATTTTGATCAAAATTGTATATTAAATATATTTACATGAAACCTAAAATGAATATCTTTGTATTTCCTAGGAATAGCCTCTTGAAGATATCTTCATTCTGGAAACTTTTGCATATATGGCAAATCGTAAGAGATAGAGAAATACTGCACAAAACTGCAGATCTTGTTAAAACACAAATTTATGTCATGTGCATTATTTTTGTGGAGTTAATCATTTTCGAGAAACTGTTGTCAGACGGGAATTTTTCATTTATTTTTCTTTTGTTTCACTCCGGGCATCCAAAGAGAACGTAATTTAAATCACACAGCATCCAACTTTTAAAAGAGTTAAAAGAGCTTTAGTTTAGTGTATTCTAATTATAAAAAACTAAGTACTAAGCAGTAAGAGTAATCTGTATCTCTATTAGCACAAAGTAGATAGAAGAATAAGCTTGTTTGTTAGAGGATAAGTAGAGAAAGTCATGTGAAAGTAATAAATCAACAATTTAGTCTTCTGTGCATTCTTATAAATTGAATTCCATGTTTAAGCCTTTGTGTCGCATCCTTGGAACATACTTAATTTAAATATCAATTTAGTATTCAACCGACTTTTCATTTATGAATTATGCTGTTCACAGTCACACAAATACACACAGTAAAACAGATACGAAACAAATACGCACAGGTGTTTTTGTAAAAATTCTATTATAAGTAGTAGAGAAAGTAAAAATTGATATAGAGCCCTAATATTCAGATACTGAATCGGGGGGCCGAGGTCGTTAATAAGAGACGTACTCATGAGATGTGCGGTTCAAATCTTACTTGGATCGTGCTCGTTGACATTTTTATTTTCGAAGGTTTCCTTAAATCCTCACGTGCGTGCGCGTGAGTCTCATAGGCTCGTGGTGAGCCTAGGTGTTGTTGCTCTTTCGGCATTCGGTGGGTAAGTACTCCCCCCAAAGATCTGACAAGTGCGTTCTCATGGTCGCCCAATCTGGCGTAGAATTTTTGAGCCCGGCGCCTAATGACATCTTCCACATATGGGAGGGCCGAAGCTTCATGTAGTAGCCTCAAAGGGAAACGTCGACATACAGAATATATGGACCGGAGTCCTCTATTCTGTACCCGCTGTAACCAGAGAAACCAGGAGTCTGCTGCCATACCCCATACTTCGCAGGCATAGAGCATCAGGGGGATTACAAGCGCCTTGAAAAGACGTAACTTTAAGTGAACCGGCATCTGGGAGGCCAATACAGGGTAAAGGGAGGCTGCCGCCCCCTTCGCTCTGTCCGACGTTCCCCGCACATGTTCACGAAAAGTTAGGCCCTTATCAAGAATGACGCCCAGGTATTTGATGGAATTCCCCCACTCTATCCTCTGGCTCTGAAGGAAAAGTTGGGTATCTGGTTTATTGCGGGGCGTTTTCTGGAGAACAGAACAGCATGACTTTTGCCCGGTTAACGGACATCCGTTCTGGACGAGAAGCAAATGGCAAATACCGGAGAGGTAACTTAAACTTGGAATGTTTGTTACCTTCCCAAATTTCCTTTCCCAAATTACTTCCTATTAATTCAAAAGAAGGAAAGCTTCAGTTGTTATTTTATTTCGCCTATTATTTCATTTTATCAATGTTCACCACTTGTGGTACCGTATGCAATAAGAATACTTTTAAATTAAAGTAGTTGCTAACGTTTCCCATAAGGTATTTGACCTCACTGGGTTACCCCATTCCACCAAGCGATTACTGGACCCATTTCTGAGGTGGAGACACATAGCGGGCGATGGTAGGCTGATGAAGGTGGCGACAGAATGGGAGAAGCTACAATTTTTACCATGAATTCCGAACCATAGTGGGCCCTGGGGATGCTCCGCATGAGCTAGGCAGAGGCGGAGCTGTGGACTCCGAAGCTCCTTTTAAAATAAGTAGTAGATAACAATATTTTGATCAGTTAATTATTTTGGATAAATGATCAAATAAATTCATAACATATATTAGAACATGCATTTGAACCATGAAAAAGCCACAGAAAGTTAAGTTTTAAAGCGCTCTTCATAAACTGGGTGTTTGGCAAATCAGTGTTTGGCTTAGAGAGTACCCACATAAACCTTTAATGTCATTAATCGGAAAAGGAAGAGAAACTTCCTTAATTCCAGGATAAACATAACTAGGAAAAGGAACTGACAAACTTATTCACAAAAAAGCTTCAACATACTAAAGAATTGATAATGGTTATGATCCTCTATGAAGCTAGGATAGGATAAAGTCGGAGGGAGCTCGGTACTGAACCTGAGGTTATTGGGAGGGAGGAATGAGATGAGAGAAAACACCGGACGGTTGGAACCAGGAGCGACAGCACAGCAATGCAGGTTTCCTTTACTATTATATTGGTAATGCCCCCTACACTGGGCAATCTATTTTATTATTAAAATCAGCTGATTCTAATAATAAAAAAATATTACCCAGTGTAAGGAGCGTTTCCAATGGAATAACTTGATAGTTGGCAATGACTATGTACTAAGTAATTACTACTGCGAATGTAAATCGCCGTTAAAGTGTTCTCTGAAAGAAGAGACTTACCGGTTGGCTGACCAGGTAAAAACACAGTCGGATAAGTAGACCGGGGCCTCCTGCCCCCGGCAGAAACGACATCCCGGCAACCAGCCGAAATCCGGGGCGGAGATGTTTACTCAGAGCATCCTTCTTCCCTGCCACGCCGCACCGAGTCACATCGTCGATACTTCCAATAGGATGAATAATGAATGAAATGACAATGGAAACGATGTGGCGTAACAGGAAATTGGGGCAACCCGGAAAAAGCTATGGGTAAGGTGAGGCCCGGGAAGCAAACCCGGGTCTCATGAATGCAGAACAGAGACTCCTAAGCCATAAAGCTAAAAGCCAAATGGGTTTGGTCCTCTGCATCTGCGCTCGATACAACGTCCAGCTTCGTCAGTTTAGCATACTTTAATTTTCCTTTTATCATCAGTGCTGACAGCGGGAGGTGAAAGAGACGAGAGAAAAAGAGGAAGAGGGATTAGTTATCTGTCTTCCTATTCCACCTTTCTCATCCACATGTCTGCCCGCTTCACAGCCCTTGATCCCCTTTTAAGCTGGCTATTTCATATTCTGTTTTCTTTACATCTCCGCCTTGTTTATTTGTACTGTTCTCGTGCCCATGCCCCTCTTCAGCCTAGAGCTGAATTCGCACCTTCGCGTTGAAGCAGTGGTTTTATTTCATCCGTTGTTCTGTTTATTCAGTCCCAACCCAAACACGGAGAGATACACAATAACTGCCGATCCACCTATTGGTCCTTGTACACGGATCCAAAAATATGTTAGTGGAGGTGAATTTGCTGATTTACCGTAGATTCATAGACAATAAAACAACACAGAAACGTCGGATGGGATTACTAGTAGCGAGCTTTTCATTGCAGATTAGAAGTACGTAAAATACTTTTTTTGCCTTTGAAAATGTGGATTGAAGCACCTACTTCAGTTTTATAACTGTAATGGAAAACTGAACTAAGGGCTGAGAGGATTCAAAATTTTAAATCAGCCACGATGTTTTGAACATAGTTTTTTTTTTCTGTTTTTCTTTCTCTACCATGCATATACATATAGGTGGACAACGTGATGTATTCCACTTAAAATTTCGATACCGATATACATGTTTTGAGGTCTCCAAAATGAAAAAAGCTTACACATTTTAATAATTAAAGGATTTAAGATATAATAAAAGAAATATAAAATTGTTCAGATATAAGGATCTTCAATTTAGAAAATCTTCATGCGTGTGTGTGCGTGTTTTTATAGTATTTAATGCCTGATTTAACCACTATGGCACCGCAGATGATGATACTGATGATTTATTGAATGAAGATGGAGCACCAGTGGAATGCAATGGCGGAGGGAAACCGGTGAGCCCGAGAAACCCACATCAGCGCCGCTTTGTCCACCACAAATCATCTGGGAGCGAACCCGACCGCCTGGGTGAGAGGCGAGTGGTCTAACCACTTGGCCACGGCACGGCTGTGTGTGCGTGTTTAAGAGAGAGAGAGAAACTCATAGTTTCAAAAAACGAAGAGTCAGTTATGTACTAAATTTGATATTTAAGTTCATATTTTCCAAGGAAGTCACACGTATACTTTCAAGAAAACCTCCCCCCCCCAACTCCAGACTAACTTTTCTTGAAACATTTTTCGAAAAAGTTTATTCTCTCAAAAGTTGCCCCAACGGTTTTGATGAAAATATCATGTTTACGATATGTTATGCTAAATTGAATGGATAATATCTTGAATTTCCTGGGAATAGCATCTGATGCCCTATTCATTCTGGATGACTTTTACATAACTGTTAAACCACAAGAGATAGAGAAAATGGTGACACAAAAAATGCAGATCTCGTTAAATCAACATAAATTATGTCAAATGCGGAGTTAACTGTTTTCGAGATATTTCTACTTTTGCTTTCAATTTCAAAATTTATTTCTCAAATGGAAAATAACTTCATTTTTCTTTTTCCTGCAGGAAAATGTCAAAACATTATACAGCGACTAGCTCTTGATAGATTGACTATCTCTTTAGCCTAGTATATCCCCCCGCGTATCTACAAGGAAGTATACATAACATTATAATGCAAATGTCTGGATCGATATATGTGAAGTAGCTAGAAAAATGAACTTTTCTAAGAATTGTCTAGATAGATATATGTGGAGCAAATGTAAAAATAAGTTACTTTTTTTTTTCTTTTTTTTTCTTTTTTTGTATCTGATGCCAGGGTTCCAACAACATTTCTTTTTAATTGTTTTCATGAGCAGTGCTAACTTTAAATCCTTAACATGGGTTTCAGATAATGAAAACAGATAATATTTATTAGCCGTTTTGTATAACTCTTATTTGCGTCTTTATTTACACACGTTTACATTTACATAGAATATATAAATATTAGCATATTACTGGTATTTTATATTTTTGTAGCGTTTAACGCCCGCTTTTACTACTTACGGCACCGCAGGCGATGACACTGATAATACATGGAGTGAAGATGGAGCACCGATGGGGGAAACCGGAGAACCGGAAGAAAACCCGCCCCTGCGCCACTTTGTCCATCATAAATCTCGAATGCGGTCACTTGGAATCGAACCCGAGCTGTCTAGAGCAGAGGTGAGTAGTCTATCCACTAAGCCTTGATATTTTACATTTGAATAGTTTTTCAGACATATAACACTTTTACCATTCTACTGGGAAATAACAGTGAATTTCTATATTGATTACTCGTATTCTTGTAAATAAAAAATCATTTAACTTTCTCTATACACACTATGTACATAGTGTACTGAGAAGGTATTGCACTCCACCGAAAAATTCAATACCGAGATTTCACCGGAAATATCCCCTGTATCCAAAAAAGTATTTTCAGAAAAAGGTCCGTGTGTGTGTGTGTCCGTGTGTCTGTGAACACGATAACTCAAAAACGAAAAGTCGATAAAATACCAAACTTGGTATTTAAGTTTAGTATCTTCCAGGGATACGACACGAAGATTTTAAGAAAAATCCTCCCACCCCAAACTATCCTTTATATGGAACTTTTTTCGAAAATTTTGATTTTCTAAAAATTGGCTCTAACGATTTTGATTAAAATATCGTATATTAAGGATATAATAACAAATAAAATGTGTGTATTAAATTTTCTGGGAATAGCCTCTGAAGACTACTTTATTCTCGGTCAATTTTACGGAATTTTCCATAACTGCTAAACCGTAAGAGATGGACAAAAACTTACCAGCAACAAATGTAGAGCACTTTAAAACACACAATTTATGTCCTATACAATTTTTTCGTGGAGTTGATTGTTTTTGAGATATTCCTTGTTTTTGGTTTCAGCTATAAAATACATACCTTTCTCATACAGGACTTTGTGAACTCGTGTCCATACAAACAAAGGAACTTCATTCACATAGCAACCAGCTTTTGACCATCACTTTAACCTATGGTACTCCCTTATTTCGTTTCTACTTACAAGGAAGCAAGTAATAAGACTATTTCTGCTAATTTTTTCTCGATTAGCAGGAAGTAAATAGAAGCATAAGCTTTTTAACAATAATTTATTGCAAAGTTGTAGAGAAAGTCATGTGAATGGAACACATCAGATTTTTGTTTAATGACTCGTCTGGAAAGCATTGCTTGCGAGTGGAAAGTTGACTATTGTCGAGACCCCATATGATTCATGTCTCCAACTTACAGAGCAAGATACGCCCGGTAATGTGTGCGACTGTGCAGTCGGGAAATTCCGGTTCAATTCCGATGACTGCCCACTATGGCCCATGGGTTATTTTAGAATTTTTTCCATGTCGTCAAGTAAATACTACAGGAATGTTAATTCCTCGAATTTCTTATCGCTCCATATCGTGCTATTATTTATTTCACTCATAGTTCACCTCATTTTGGGTATATTAGGGTTGCTGGCTTCGACAACCCGGAATCGATGCAGCGTGATAGGGAAAAGAACTGGAATTTTTCTCTATTTCACGACCTTCGAATGATTTCTGGAATATCGTATAGCCCATTGGTGGCTCATTAAACCCTCTTTGTGGGTCATGTGTCCATAGTCATCCTCGATTCTGCCCGCCCGAAGGGGCCTATTTATCCCTCCCGAAGACGCCCCGTCATGGGTATGGGTACAATATCAACAATGAATCGCTCCTGATTCCCTCCGAAAACGCACTAAACTATTCTTCAAGTCCCCTACTTGTGATGAGACATGTCAGTTTTCCTTTGTCGCCTTATTAGATGTGCTCACACAAGTTCTTGACCATTTTTTGCCTCATTGGTGATGAAGTTTTCTTCATTCGCGATGAATTCTGTATCATCTGGGAACTCAAAAATTGCTGCAATAACAATTTGCTTAATTTTCTTGTCAGCTTCAAAGAAGCACATTAACCAAATACTTTTTGGTTAATTTTCTAAATTATCTCATCATTATTCGTAGCCACATTTCTTCCTATATAGCATTTATTATATCCATGTATCATTTAATTTATAAGTTTGTGTACTTTCATCTTGTCTTTGTTAATTTAAATACATATCAGATTGTCACTTCACTTAATATATAATTTTCTTAAACTTGATACCAGATGTCTCTGGCAAAAAAAAAAACAATAATGCTGCAAAGAATGATTGGTGAGCTGTAAATATGAAATGAAAATCAACTTAGAGAAATTATAAGTGATGAGAATATGAGAGACAGAAGAGCCTCTACGAATTATTATTGAAAATCAAGAATTAGTCCAAATACATAGGAAATTTGCTGACGAAGGATATTTATTGCATCAAGGAGATTACATCCTGATTGTCATGGGTAAGAAATCCATCACGAAGAACAGAAAATTGCTGACTAGGAATTTGTTCCCAGAGCTACGTAAAATAAAACTAAAGTATTAGTTTTGAACATTGCTCTGTGTGGATCCTAGACGTAAACTTGGAGGAAAATGGAGAAAAAGTACTTAGAGGTTTTTGAGATGTGGTGTTGAAGTCGGATAGAAAAGATAAGGTGTACAGACGTGATAAAATCAAAAATCTAAAGTGTACCATTCACATGACTTTCTCTATATCCGTGCAACAAATTATTCTTAAAAAGCTTATACTTCTATTTACTTCATGATAATCAGAAAGAATAGCAGAAATAGTCGTATTACTTGCTTCCTTGTAAGTAGAAGCGAAATAAGGGACTGCTATAAGTTAAAGTGATAGTCAAAGGTTCCTTTGTTTATATGGATAGGAGTTGACAAGTTCCTGTATGAGAAAAGTATACGTTTTTCATAGCAGAAACCAAAAATAAGGAATGTCTTAAAAACGACGAACTCCACGAAAAAAATGTATATAACATAAATTGTGTGTTTTAAAGTGCTCTACATTTTTTGTGTAGTAAGTTTTTGTCCATCTCTTACGGTTTAGCAGTTATTCAAAATTTAGTGAAATTAATCCAGAATAAACTACTCTTCAGAGGCTATTCCCAGAAAATTCAAGTTATACATTTCATTTGTCAGGTAAATATGTTTAATATACGAAATTTTAATCAAAATCGTTAGAGCCATTTTTGAGAAAATCAAAATTTTCGAAAAAAGTTCCATGTAAAGGGTAGTTGGGGCTGGTGGGATTTTTTTCAAAAGCTTCGTGTCGCATCCCTGGAAGATACTAAACTTAAATACCAAGTTTGGTATTTTACCGACTTTTCGTTTTTGAGTTATCGTGTTCACAGACACACGGACACACAGACACACACAGACCTTTTTGTGAAAATGCTTTTTTTTTGGATATTGGAGATCCTAAAACTATATTTCCGGTGAAATCTCGGTATCGAATTTTTGGTGGAGTGCAATACCTTCGCTATACGCTATGTACATAGTGCGTATAGAGAAAGTAAAAAATCCATAGAAGAGTGGTTGAAAAGAAAGCAATCCCATACACAATTCGCAGGAGGAAAGCAAACAGGATAGGTCATAGTCTAAGAATAGGTGTCTGTTGCATGAGGTCATGGAAGGAATGGTAGAGGGAAAAGTTGTCATAAGAAGAAGAAAAATACGAATAAATATTTGATGCTGTGAATCAAGCAGCGAATAGAGAGTATGGAGAACCAAATTCGTATAGCAAGTTTGAGGGCCTGCCGAAATAACATCGCCACCACCATCACGATCACTATCACCTCCACCACCACGACAACGAACACCAACGCTATCGCTACCACTACCATTACTACTTCTACATTCTTAAACTTTAAGGGTCATATCATAGGTAATTTTCCAAACATCTTTAAGGTCACCATCATCAAAATACAGGTAATGTTGATGACTGTCAGTGGCAAGCCAATCGCCTTTCATAGCCAACGTAATGAACACACCTGTGTGACACATATATTCTCGGCAGGCTGCTCTAGAACTGCACGAATACCAGAATCTCAATAACAATTGAAATTATGCATTTAGTTTGTTGTTTATGGGTTATTCATTGCATGTCGAATCTTCCAGATCATGTCACCCACCATCCAGTTTTCGCTAACGTTTTTGTATTTGTTTTATATTGTTGAATTCAGCCGGTTTGTATCATTTTCCATTAATTATAAAGGCCGTAATTTACAGAAAATGTAAATTCTGTCTGTACGTAAGCCAGCATTGTTGAAATCCAGGGATATTCTGATTGTGTGCACAAATTTGTGGAGTTTTTCACCATCTGTAGGAGGGACATAGTAACTTTGGGCGTCAACGGTTTCCGGGCTCATTTACGGCATCATAAATTCATTTTGTCCAACGTCGGCACGGCAGCAAATCGTCAGTACGAGCCATTAAAAACGAACACCGAAGAACAAACACCTGTTCCCCATTTCGCGTTTCCCGTCAGCTGACGCCTGCTGAGTTTTATTTCAATAGTCTTGCATCTTGCATGTCCTCAGTGTAATTTCGGACTTTCTTTTTAATACCTTTGTTTGCAGATAGAGAAAACGTATAGTTCCATTTTCACTTTCTCTTCACGAACTATGTACATACAGAGGGTGTTGTATTGCACCCAAAAATTCGATACAGAGATTTCATCGGAAATACATGTTTTGAAACCTCCTGAATCCAAAAAAAAGGCACTTTTTTACACAAAATGCCCGTGTGCGTGTGTCTGTGTATATGTGGGCAGCATAGCTCAAAAACGAAAAGTCCGTTAAATACAAACTTGATATTTTCCAAGAATGCGACACGAAGATTTTCATCAACATTTTCCCACCCCAAACATGAAAAAAAAATCGAAAATGTTGATTTTCTCAAAAATGACTAACGATTTTGATTAAATCTCTTTATATTTAAGATATTTACAACGTAAATAAAATGTATAGCTTAAATTTTCTGGGAATAGCCTCTGAAGACCTCTTTATTCTGGATGAATTTCGCTGAATTTTGGGTAACTGGTAAACCGTAAGAGATAGACAAATTTTACTCTACAAAAAATGTAGATCTCGATAAAACACATAATTTATATCATAAAGTTTTTTTTTTTTTCTGAGGTATTCCTTGTTATAAGTTTGTTTTAAAATACTGAAATTTTTCTCATACGGGAACTTGTGAACATTTGAGCACGTAAAGAAATAGATTTCAATCCCATAGCAACCACATTTTAAAACATGTGTCTGTCAGTTTATGCTAGTGTATTCCATTAGTTCCCTTCTACTTCTAAGGAACTAAGTAATAAGACAGTTTCTGCTAACGTTTTAGCATGAAATAGCTTGAAGAATAGGCTTATTACCAATAAGTTGTTACAAGAATGTAGAGAAAGTCATGTAAATGGAGCAAATCAGCTTTTTTGTTTACTACACAGCACGTATTTTAAAAATTCAAGAATATCCTCGTACTAAGAAAAAAAGTTAATTTATACTGTTAGAACAGAGAGCTTTAAACAGAAATGCTTTTCCCTGTATGCATGATATTTAAGTATTAGCTGTTATCGCTGTACATTATATCCTTTATATCAGTAGATTACACTCTCCAAAATACTACGACCAATATAGACAGAGAGACTCAAAAATTTCGTAAGTTAAATGTAGATATTTAAAATTAGTTATAGACATTCCTTTGTTATGCTACTCATTTTTAATTTCTCTAGTCCGTGTGTACAACATACATAGTGGATGGAAAAAATATTGTACTCCACACAAACATGCGATGTAGAAATTTCACCGAAAATGTGTTTTGAAGCCCCTGAGTCCGAAAAAGATATTTTAGAAAAAGATAGCCTGTGGACAGCATAGTTCAAAAGCTACACTTGGTAGTTATCTCTAGTATCTTCCAAGGCTGCGATACGAAGGTTTTTAAGAAAATCTACCACCACAAACTAGCCTTTACATGGAAACAACTAGTTTTTCTCAAAATACATTTTGATTAAAATACCGTATATTAAAGCTATTTACATCACACATAAAAAATGTATATTTTAAATTATCTGGGAATAAGCTCTGAAGACCTCTTTATTCTGGACAACTTTTGCAGAATTTTGCATAACAGTTAAACCTAAGAGATAGACATAAACTTGCTACTTACAAAAAGAGATATATCTCGTTAAAGCATATAATTTATGTCATATACTTTTTTTTTTTTACGCAGAGCTGACCGTTTCTGAGATATTCCTTGTTATTGGTTTCAATTTTAAACTATTTAAATTTTTCTTAAACGGAAAGTGATTTTTTCAGCTGTTTTGTTTTACTGCAGGCCATGCAAAGCCTAGTGTATTTCCTTAAACCCCTTCTACTCACAGGAAACAAGTGATGAGGCAATTTCTATTATCTACCTTGGCATTAGCATGTTGTACATAAAAGAATATTTTTGTAAGGAAATTTGTTTGTGTAGTAACTAGAGAAATTCGTGTGAATGCAACACATCAGATTTTTTATTTAAAAAAGTCTTATATTCGCGAGAGAGAAGAAGATAAGAACAGGAGATGGTTAAACCCATCTTATAAGGGTGCTCAAATATTCAGGAAGTCTTTAAAATTTAACCTAGTATTTACATTTATATATTCAGATTAACAAAAATATCTACCTTGCTTTGAACACAAAGCCAGATTTAAAACCTCGGATAAGAAGACAAGACATGCTAACCATTATACCACTAAGAAAAACCACACAGTATTTCAACTGTGATACGCACTATACATTTCATTTTTAATTTCTCTAGCCCCATATGTACACTGTACATAGGGATAGAGAAGGTATTGTAATGCACCCAAAAATTCGATACTGAGATTTCATCGGAAATGTATGTTTTGGGGTCCCTTGAGTCCAAAAGAAACGTTTTTAAAAAAAAGGTGTGTGTGTCTGTGTCTGTGTGTGTGCCTGTGGACAGCATAGCGCCAAAACAAAAATACCGTGAAATACCGACATTGGTATTTAGGTTTAGTATCTTCCAAAGAAGCGACACGAAGATTTTCAACAAAAAATCCCCCCACCACAAACTACCCTTTACATGGAAAAAATTTCGAAAATTTTGATTTTCTTAAAAATGGCTCTAACGATTTTGATTAAAATCTCGTATATTAAAGCTATTTATGTCCGAAATAAAATGTATATCTCGAATTTTTTGGGAATAGCCTTTGAAGACCTCTTTATTCTGGATGAATTTTGCTGAATTTTGCTTAACTGCTAAACTGTAAGAGATAGAAAAAAACTGTACTGCCCAAAAATGTACCTCATGACAAAACACACAATTTTTGTCCTTTACGTTTTTGTTGTGGAGATAATCGTTTTCGAGATATTTCTTGTTATTGGTTTCAATTGTGAAGTACTTAAACTTTTCTCACACAGGAAGTGTCTGTTTTTCTTTTGTTCTACTCCTGGCCAAGCAAAGAAGTGATTTGCAATGATAATCGCATAACGATAGCTTTTAAAACATTTGACAATCACTTTAGCATAGTGCATTCCCTTATTCCCTTCTACTTATAAGGAACTAAGTAATAACATTCTGCTAACATTTGACTTGATTAGCATTGTGTACAAAGAAGAAGAATATTTTGTAGGAGTTTTGTAGAGCAGCTAGAGAAAATCATGTGAGTGTAACACATAAGATTTTTTCATGTATGTGTGTGTAGTATTTCAATGAAACTTTATTTGAAATTAAGAATTAATAAACTCTGAAAATAACAAAACACCTTAACAACAAAATTGTACCTTTAAAGCACTACCTACATTTAACACAGCATTAGATATAACTAATAGGTAGTGTAAAAAGAAAGTGTAACCTGCAGTGTGGAACACAAACATGAACTCATTCTATGTTCTCTTGCTTGTAAATATTTTCTAGTTCTTTGACTTTTACACAATCACAACATTAAGTGATTCAAAGAAAGGTTAACGCTTACAGAAAAAGCCCAAGCCTGGTAGTAAAATTTTAAGTTATATACTTCTTTCATATTACGAAAAGTCATAAGATGTTAGTATACGAATTTCACTTGCTAATAAGGAGGTAGTAGTGAAATCGTCAATTTCTGGTTAGTTTAGAGATCATTTAGAATAAGATCCTCATATTTTTCTTTTACATTTCTTGAATATACTTTTAAAATTTATATCTTCGTGATTCACAAGGTTATTGAATTCGGTTTCTATCCGTAAAAGGGTTATAAACGTGACTTAGAAGAAGGTATTAAAATGTAACATAAGGTATTATAGTCACACGTTATTATTGTAGATGAATGGTAGAACTTGATACACAGTAGAAATGAAGCAATGTCTATCAATCTATAAAGCTTTTTTCCCTCATTGGCTAGTAACAGTTGAAACTCGGACATCTGCTCAGCCTTGGCAATACCAATTAGCTTGATTTTGTGCCAGATCAAACAGGCTTGCTCCGTGTGTGCAGTGGGTAAGCAGTGAATGGTCTGTGTCTCCTTGCATATGTCGCGTATAAATTTATGATGTTAGGAAGAACAAGTAATTCCACATACAGACCGTCAATTTCTACGTTTATACTGCCTGGGAGGAATCGTTCTTATTTATAGAAAGTGGTGAAATAAGTGTGTAGTTTGCGACAACGGTTTTGCGCCGTTATTACACAACCGATGCAAGTGAGTGTGACAGTTGCTACGGAGAAGGATGTTCCTTTCCAACTGTGCCAGATTGGTATTCATTATTTACTAATATGCCCATTCATATTCGCTGCTTTAAGCGTGAAAGTTTTACTTTACAAAGTAATTCTCATACTGTTAGCGTTACAATGTAAATACAACGGAATATACTTATTTAAATAGATAATTGTTTTACTATGTTAATAATATAATAATTGTCATTAATTTTTCTATTGCATAATTAAAACACAAAATGATACACACTGCCACAGCAACTAATCTGTTCCTGCTTTTCACGTAGTTGGCTACGCAATGGACACGCGATTCGCAGGAGCAATGGGCAAAGTCAGTCTCTCTCTCTCTCTCTCTCTCTCTCTCTCTCTCTCTCTCTCTCTCTCTCTCTCTCTCTCTCTCTCTCTCTCTCTCTCTCTCTCGGATGTGAATGTCGGTGACAAGAGTGGTATCTGGTAGTCTGCTTGGCATGTTCTGCAGTAGATAATAGGGTTAGGCCTTTTATTAATTATTTTTGTTTCATTTATGTAGCCCTCTTTAACATCTAAGGTCACATCGGGGGCTTTGCACTAGAAACAGCTCGTCTGTAAGTTCTTTACGTTGGATTTAAATTGTTTTATTTTCTTCAAACACAAACACATTCATACATACTTCCAGACTCTGTGGGGGATAAGGAATAATTCTGGTTAAAGAAAAATGTCCCAACCCAGCCGGGAATCGAACCCGGGAGCACCGGGTGAGAAGTCAGCTCGCTGACCACTTGACCAAGGAGAGGCCTTTTTCGAAGTTTTATGCACAAACATGCGACAATTACATTTTGAAGAAACTGAGCTCTATGGAAACTAATAAGCACATTTCTATCAGATATTTATAATTTCATAAACAGGTGTATTTTATGCACTATAAATAAAAAATCTGATGTATTCCATTCACATGACTTTCTCTACAACTCTACAACAAATTATTGTTAAAAACCCTATGCTTCTTTTTACTTCATGCTAATCGAGACCAAAATTAACAGAAATGGTCTTATTATTGGCCGCTCATTCCAAGGGATGTGCATAGGCTAATGTATTAGTCAAAAGCTGGTTGCTACTTGTCTGAAGTTCCTTTGTGTGTATGGACAGGAGTTGACAAATTCTTGTATGAGAAAAGTATAACACTTTTAAAGCTATAACCAATAACAAGGAATATCTCAGAAACGTTCAACTCCATGAAAAAAATGTGATCTACTTTTTTATGTTGTAAGTTTTTGTCTATCTCTTACGGTTTACCAAATATAAAAAATTCAGTAGATTGCATCCAGAATAAAAATGTCTTCAGATGCTATTCCCAGAAATTCAACATATACATTTTGATTGGCAAGAAAAACAAAATTTTCGAAAATTTTTCCATATAAAGGGTAGTTGGAAGATGCCAAACTTAAATACCAAGTTTCGTATTTAACGGTCCTTTCGTTTTTGAGCTATGCTGTCCACAGATATATATACAGACAGACAAGCAGACACACACACGGACCTTTCTCCAAAATAACATAGTATGTATAGAGAAATTAAAAAGCTTCTACTCTATTACGCCATCATGCATTCTGTTCCTTATCCATTAGGAATGTATTACTAATACTTCAGACGAAGTTAATCTGAAATAACAAACAGTTTCTGCAATTGAATACGAAAACAAAACAAACTAGCTATTTATGTAATAAGTGTATACCCATACTGATTGTGAAACGAATATATGTAATTTTTAGGAGTGTTAAAATGGGATTATACACTTCATATAACATTTTATGCAAGTTTAGCAATAAAATACGTACAATAATCTGTGTTCCATTCACATGACTTTCTCTACATCTCAATAACAAGTTTGTTGGAAAGCCTATTCTTTTATCTACTTCATGGTAGATAACCATTAGCAGAAATGTTCTTATTGCTTGATTCCTTGCAAGTAGAATGAAAATAAGCGAGTAAGCCGGTTGCTATGTGATTGAACTCCACCCTTTGCATGAATAGGAGTTGACATTTCCGTATAAGAAAAGTATTATTTGTCTTCTAAATATCTTCAATGTACGTGTTTTAATCAAAATGGTTAACCACTTTGGGAAAATCAACATTTTCAAATGTTTTACAAGTATAGGGTAGTTTGGGGTGGTGGTAATTTCTCAAAATCTTCGTTTTTGAGTCATCGTGTTTTCAGATACATGGACTTACACTCGGACCTTTTCCTAAAAAAATTATTTTTGGATACAGGGGACGATAAAACGTGTATTTCCGGTGAAATCTTGGCATCGAGGTAGGGTGGAATGCAATAATTTCTCCATACACTATGTACATGGTACATGTAGAGAAAGCAATAATTAATATATTTGCTAAATGAAAAATTATAATATATCAGAGATTACAGATGTATGACGTAGTATGGTTGTTAAGCAAATGTTATTTCGTTTGTTTGAACACTTAAAAAGGAAAATGGTTGGGGATTTTCTTGAAAATCTTCGTGTCGCATCCCTGGAGATAGTAAAATTAAATAACAAATTTGATATCTAACAGACTTTTCGTTTCTAGTTATACCGTCCACACACCACACACACACACACACACACACACACACACACAGGGCCGTCGCCTCTCATCTAGATCCCAAGTGACCGCATGTGAGATTTGTGGTGGACAAAACGGCGCATGGGCGGGTTTTCTCCTGTTACCCCCTACATCGCATTCCACCAGTGCTCCATCTATCACCAGTGTCATCGCCTGCGGTGCCACAAGCGGGCGTTAAACACTACCAAAAAAAAAAAAACACACACTCACACAGTGACCTTCTTTTAAAAACGATTTTTTTCAGGGGTTCTCAAGACTCTTCGGTGAAATCTGTGTATGAAATGTTTGGCTGGAATACACTACCTTCTCTACCTGCTATTTACATTACACTACTGAAAGTAATAATATTAACACGAAGGGTTATATAATGGACCCTACTGTCCCGCCACCATACTGGCCAACCTGAAAAAGTCGGCAGGGAAAAACAACAAATTTACACAGCTACCATTCAGTACTACTAACAGAAACACCACTACCAGAGATTGAAGTCATCGGATTAATGTTCGAATCACGTGGTATTGAATCCCCGCCATTTTTGTAAAATCTTGGAAAGCGTTTAGTCTACTTGTGAACAAGATTCAAGATGTAGCGGTCTCTGCCACATGTGGATATCTAATTATATAACAAACACATTTCATTTGAATTAATTAATTTTTTATTAATTCTCTCATGTTCATTAGATTTTATAACCTATTATTTTGCTCTTTGTGGGGCAAAGTAAAATGCTGGAAGTCGTTATTTTCAAATAAACAATACATAAATTGTTCAGAATGTATTATTATACATTAAGGGGACAAGACACTCTGAAATGGTTTTGTTTCAGTCTCTAATATAACCTCTAGTATTTCTAGTTTCAAAATATGTATACTTTTGGAGGTTTAAGAGGGTTTTAATCAATTTAAATATAATTTAAATGCATTTCTTTAACGCTGTTATGCAATACCCCTTTTTAGAACATTTGTATCTTTAAACTCAGTTTTCTCAAAACAGCATTTTTGGATACGTATGTTCCTTTATCTTAGACAGTATGAGAGCTGGAAAGCTGAACTTTCTGAGCCACAGTCGCGATGTTATAATACATATATTGATTATTAATAAAGCAACAAAATTACAGATTTTCCACATTTTTACTTCTTTGAATTTTCAAATACATTTCTTTTTTTAATTTCTACTGAAATTGTATCAAAGCTAAATAATTGATAGCTGATTATACTAAGAACAAGCATGTAAAAGTGTGATTATGCATTGCAAGCAGTATTAGAGAAAAAGGTACATGAATTCTCATGTTTTAAGACTAAGTTTTATTACTTTTCTGCTGAATAAAATACTTTTTATAGACTCAACCACATAAGCTATTAAAGCAAACAACCACTTGAAATAATTGTCATGATTTATAGAATAATTCATAAAAATTTCTGGATATATAATTTCTAATCCATATTTAAGTATGTATATCTATTTAAGTTTCTCATAAATCGCAACATCATTTTATTCTGAGGTATATGAACCATTCTGTTTCATGCTCATGATGTGTTTTTCCTCACGGTCCGTCTTATCTAAGCGTATTTTGTTACTTGCTGGAGCGGCTATCGTTTTCTTTTTGCCCATTTCATATTGGTTTTCCCTCTCTGCAATGTAATTTCCGCTCTCGTTTTTTGTTCATTTTGGAAACAGGTACAGACAGCAGGAAAATAAATGAAACAAAGGCTGCACAATATTAATTATAGAATCAGAGATGTTGCTTACTACCAAAATGAATGTGAGTAAATAATGATGCTATTTAAGGAAATGTCTTCAGCGTTAGTTAATTGATATATTGTTGTTTTCCAATGAATTTAAAATTGGATTCTTATATCGTACTTTTCATATCCATTTAAATTTAAAGAAAAACATATTCAATATACATAAGTATGTACAAGGGCCTTTTTTTTCAACTTTCGATAGGCTATAAATAAAAGACAAGTTCATAGAAAACAATGATTTTATTACTAAAGGTTTTGTACACTTATCGTTACTTTTCAACAGAATCACCGAAAAGATTGAGACATTTATCGTACCTGTGGACAAGCTTTGCAATACTCGCTTCAAAAAATGTTGCCGCCAATGATTCCAAATGATCATTGACATTGTTTAGAAGATCTTCGTTGATTTGTCCTCCTAGCCACATCTTCAGTTCAGGAAAAAGGTGAAAGTCACTGGGTGCCAGGTCAAGACTGTATGGCGGATGATCGAAAAATCGAAAATGTCCCATTGAAACTTCAAAGAGCCGATAGTTGTGTGTGGACGAACATTGTCAGGGATCAACACAATTTAATTCTTGAAGTCAGCATTCCTCTTCGTTTGTTTTGAATGGCTCTCCGTAAACGTAAAGTACGAAGATCTTTTTCGAAAGTTTTTATTTTTTCAAAAAATGCTGTAACAATTTCAGTTAAAATACCGTATATTAAGGATATCTATATGGCAAATAAAAAGTATATCTTGAATTTTCTCGGAATAGTCTCTGAAGACATCTTTATTCTAAACAAATTTTGAGGAATTTACCATAACTGGTAAACCATAAAAGATTGAAAAAAACTTATGTAAAAAAAATATAGATTTCGTTAAAACATGCCATTTATAATATATACATTCTTTTGTAGAGTTGAATATTTTTTTTTAGATATTCCTTGTTATTGGTTTCAGTTATAACATATTTATACTTTTCTCATACAGGAATTAATCAAGTCCTTTATTTTAACAATAATTTGTTGCTGAAATGTAGATAAAGGAATGTGAATGCAACACATAAGAGTTTTTGGATACAGGGGACCCTAAAACATGTATTTCCGGTGAAATCTCAATATCAAAATTTTGGATAGACTGCAATACCTTTTCTACACATTATGTACATAATACGTGTAGAGAAGATAATAAGCGATATTTCAACATAACTTGTATACATTTATATTTAATTTGCACGAAATAATTTCGGGAAAAATGTTACTCTGGCCAAAGGGCAGGAACTGTTTGCTTTGGTGGAGCAGCGAGGACACAGCAGGGTGCATTTAGCTCCAACAAAGGTAATGGCCGTGGCTATGTAAACATTGTAACGTTGTCCATGCGGGATATTGCAGGGTTTCCTTGGGCACTACCGGATAATATTTGTTTAGGGATCTTAATCTAAAGCCACAACCTTCAGTGGAGCTTGCAATTTCATTATGAAGCAGCAAACATAGTTTGTCTTGAAATGTTTATAAGCCATACATATTTAACACGTAAGCAGTTTCGCAGTTCTAATTAAATAGAGCTACGGCGGTTAAATAATAATCATTTAGAGAAGTTCTTAGATATTTTCAAAATTAATATTTACGGAGACACAATGGCCGAGCGGTTAGACCGCTCGCCTCCCATCTGGGCGCCTTCAAGTGGCATTTTTGGCGGACAAAGGGGCGTCTCCGGGTCCTCCAGTTTCCCCCATCATTCATTCCACCATCTGCTCCATCATCACCTTCCCTATCATGCATTTCGCTTGCATTTCATATCATCCATGGGCCGACCACTCGTTCTAGGTTCTCCATTCTATGGTTTCGTGCCGTTGGCTCCCGGACAGGCCTCTGAACCCTAGGCATCAGTTTTGTAAGTCCTACAACTACCAAACGAAAATTATTAACTCTGGCTAGATACTCTAAAAACCTGCCTCTTAAATTAGCTGTTCTAAAAATTATTTTAAATCAGTTTCAAATGTATCTAGTGTATATAAAACTAAATGTTTACTTCTCCTTTATTACAATTTACATTTCAGACTTGTATCAAATTTTATTTTGGTTTTCGCTTCCTAAATTGAGAAAATTGTGTTTCTAGTCAGAGAAAGGCTATACTAAACAAAGAAAATGTATCTAAACATTTTAATGCATCAGGTAAGGAATGCTTATTATTCTTCACATGTTTTAGAGAATATGTTTAAAAGCAAGAACGAATTGAAATATGTTCTCTTTAAAAATACATGCTGATATTACACCAAAAAATCTTAGGTGGTTCATTCACATGACCTCCTCTATCTGTTCTGCCGCAAAAAAAGCATTCTTATAGTATATTAATTCTTTTATATACACCATGCTAATCGGTACGTCTTACTATTTACTTCCTAGTAAGCAGAAGGAAATACATTAGGCTAAAGTGATAGTCAAATGTTTCAAAACCACATCGTTATATGATACAATTGAAATTCTGTTCTCCATGCATGACCAGCAGTAAAAAATATATTTTAACATTGAAACAAACAGCAAGGAATATTTCGGAAATGGTTAACTCTAAAAAAGTTGAAATTCTGTTCTGTTTGCATAGCCAGGAGTAAAAAATGTTTCAACATTTTAAAATTAAAATAAACAACAAGGAATATCTCTGAATTTGTTAATTCTACAAACTAATCTATATGGCATCTTTTGTGCAGCAACATTTTGTCTATCTCTTACGATTTGTTTTCCAGTGATGAGGAGATAAAGCAGAAACACACACATATACGTGCAAGGACTTTTCTCTAGGAATGCTTTTTATTCAAAAGCATCAAATCATGTATTTTCTGGTAAATCTCGATATCGATTTTGGTTCTTATCGATTAGGTATGTAATTTTTACTTTCTCCATACGCACTATGTACATAGTGTATAGAGAAAGTATTTAAGTTTAGTATCTTCCAGGGATGCGACACGAAGATTTTGAGAAAAATCGCTCCACCCCCAACTATCCTTTACATGGAACTTTTTTCGAAATTTTTTATTTTCTCAAAAATGGCTCTAACGATTTTGATTAAAATTTCGTATATTAAACACATTTACCTGACAAATAAAATGCATATCTTGAATTTTCTGGGAATAGCCTCTGAAGAGTAGTTTATTCTGGATGAATTTTACTAAATTTTGAATAACTGCTAAACCGTAAGAGATGAACAAAGACTTACTATACAACAAATGTAGAGCACATTAAAACACACAATTTATGTTATATACATTTTTTCGTGGAGTTCGTCGTTTTTGTGACATCCCTTATTTTTGGTTTCTGCTATGAAAAACGTATACTTTTCTCATACAGGAACTTGTCAACTCCTATCCATATAAACAAAGGAACTTCATTGACATAGCAACCAGCTTTTAACTATCACTTTAACCTACGGTTGTCCCTTATTTCGCTTCTACTAACAAGGAAGCGAGTAATTAAACTATTTCTGCTATTTTTTTCTGATTAGCATAAAGTAAATAGAAGTATAAGCTTTTTAAGAATTATTTGTTGCAGGGATATGGAGAAAGTCATGTGAATGGTACACATAAGATTTTTATAGGTTTGCAAAGTTTTGCGCTTTGACACATTGCGCTATAGTACAGGCAGGGTAAGGTGCACTTAAGTTATCATATCCTTCCGCAGAATCCTTGTCGAAGTTAAAAAGCAGCTAGTCTCTTCTCAGTATACATACTAAGTGATGAGGTTCCTCAGAAGTGCATATCGACATTTTAGCCGGTCGCGTGACAACCGGAATATTCTCCGAAATAAATCTACGACCAAATCTAGATAGCAAGATGAATAGCAGAAATGAAAACATAATTCCGTTAAGATAGTAAAGCAAGTTATCCTCTTGATTTTTAAAGAATGATGTAAATAAATGAAACAGTCAATTAAGATTTTGAAAATGCTTTGTACTGAAACTCCTAATTTCTACAGAGATGTGAAAATTATGACTAAATTCTATGTATTTTTGTGAAAAAAATGATTATAAATTCTTAATTTGAAAATAATTTATAACTTAATGTAAAATTCTCCATGATAAAAATTTGAAACCTTGTAGCTTTTAAAATCTGCATATAGTTTCTCTAAGGCAATTTTACTTTCTCTACACGTACTATGTACATAGTGTATAGAGAAGGTATTGTATTGCACCCAAAAATTCGATACCGAAATTTTACCGGAAATACATGTTTTCGGTCCCCCTGAATCCAAAAATAACATTTTTGGAAAAAGGCCCATGTATGTGTGTGCGTGTGTTTGTGTCAGTGTGTCTGTGGACAGCATAGCTCAAAAATGAAAAGACCGTTAAAAACCAACCTTGGTATTTAAGTTTGGTATCTTCCAAGGATGCGACACGAAGATTTTCAAGAAAATCGAAAATATTGATTTTCTCAAAAATGGCTCTAACGATTTTCATTAAAATATCGTATATCAAAGATATTTAGCTGACAAATAATATGTATATCTTGAATTTTCTGGGAATAGCCTCTGAAGACTACTTTATTGTGGACGAATTTTGCATAACTGCTAAACCGTAAGAAATGGAGAAAAACTAACCACACAAAACATGTAGAGCACATTAAAACACACAATTCATGTTATATCATTTTTTTCGAGGAGTTGATCCTTTTTGAGATATTTCTTGTTTTTGGTTTTAGCTTTGAAAAAAATTGTACTTTTCTCATACAGGAATTTTTCAACTCCTGTCCATACAAACAAAGGAACTTAGCCCATATCAACCAGCTTTTGACTTCACTTTTGCCTATGATACTCCCTTATTTGGCTTCTACTTACAAGGAAGGAAGTAATAAGACTATTTCTGCTAATGTTTTTTTCGATTAGCATGAAGTAAATAGAAGAATAAGCCTATTAACAATAATTTGTTATACAGAAGTACAAAAAGTCATGTGAATGGAACACATAAGATTTTTTAAATAAAGTAATGCACTAAGAATACTACTGATTTTATAAAAACATATAATCTCTCAAATGAATAGAATCCTGGACATGAAACTAACCCTGTATGTATTCATCTTTGAAGTCATATCCTAACATTTTAAGGAAATGGAATAAAAATCGAGTAGAGATTTTAAAGGATTGCAAAAATGTTTTATAAATTCCGAAAAGTTGCTATATGAAAACCCACGCTCGTGCGTACTGCAACTTTTTGGGTATTTAAGGGCACTGAAAATTCATTAGGAGGCTAAAGAAGCTAACACATTGCACTGTTCTAAATTCTGGTTCAACAATAACTACTAATTGAATGATAATCAAATTTGGAATGGTTATGCCTTAAGTATTTCAAAAATGATGATTTAATGCTTGTTTAACGTTGTGTAAAATTGGCGTTACAATCTCAAAATATAGCAGTTTATACTTAGGTACACTTGTGTCCTATGGTTTTGTTTTTATGATCACTTCTTCCACCAAATATGAAATATAATTTTATACCATTTGATAAAATATTTCTCCAATATATTTAACCAGTCAAGAACAAGAAATAATGAAACTTGTGTAACATACATGTTTTCATACACTTTACATTTATTCTCACACTATTTAAAAATCCAAGAAAAATAGAGTTCTGTATAAAGAGAGAATTTTCAGTAAAACTTCGGTGCTGCCCATATCTTTAATACGAGGGCCATTTTTTTGCAACCTCCGATAGGCTATAAATAAAATACAAGTTCATAGGAAACAAGTTTTTTATTACTAAAAGTTTTATACACTTATGGATCCTTTTCAATATAATCACCGAACAGATTGAGACACTTATCGTACCTGTGCACAAGCTTTGCAATACCCGCTTCAAATATGTTGCCGCCAATGATTTTAAATGAGCATTGACGTTGTTTTGAAGATCTTCGTACTTTACGACGTTTGCGGAGAGCCATTAAAAACAAACGAAGAGGAATGCTAACTTCAGGAATTGTATTGATCCATGACAACGCTCGTCCACACTCTGCTGGCACAACCCATCGGCTCCTTGAACAATTTCAATAGGGCATTTTCGTTCATCCGCCGTACCTTCCTGACCTGGCACCCAGAGACCTTCACCTTTTCCCTGAACTGAAGACGTGGCTATAAGGGCAGCACTTTCAAACCAACGAAGATCTTGTCTGTGTGTGTGTGTGTGTGTGTGCGCGCGCGTGCGTGTGCGTGTGCATATAGACAGCATAGCTCAAAAACGAAAAGGCCGATAAATAATTGATGTGGCATCTTCCAAGGATGCGACACGAAGATTCGCAAGAAAATTCTCCCACCCCAAACTACCCTTTACATGGAAAACTTTTCTAAAATGTTGTTCTTCTCAAAAATGACTAACGATTTTGATCAAAATACCACACAATAAAGACATTTCCATTACAAATTAAATTATATCATGAATCTTCTGAGAACAGTCTCTAAAGACCTCTTTATTCTGAATGAATTTTGCTGAATTTGGCATAACTGGTAAACCGTAAGACATAGACAAAAACTACTATACAAAAATGTAGATAACGATAAAACACACAGTTTGTGACATATACATTTTTATTTCGTGGAGTTATCCGTTTTTTAGATATCCCTTGTTATTCATTTCAGTTTTAAAATACATACAACTTTTCTCATACAGGGACTTGTCAACGCTTGGCCACGCAAAGAAACGGATTTCAATCCCTTAGCAACCACATTTTAAAACATTTGACTGTCGGTTTAGTCTAGTGCATTTCCCTGTTTCTGCTAATGTTTTAGCATTTAATGGATAGAAGAATAAGCTTATTAACAATAATTTGTTACAGAAATGTAGAGAAAGTCATGTGAATGGAGCATATTAGATTTTTCTTTATGTTGTGTTAACAAAAATTCACTATCGAGTGGTGTTAATATCGTATATGCAGTTCAGTATGTTTATAGGTAAAAATATTTTCAAGTGGTAGTATTTTATAAGCAAATAAAACTTTGACAACGAAGATCTAGAATGGTGTTGCAAGCATGGTTTCTATGTACCCCACTTTATTGCACCTGTAACTTTTTACAAATTTATCTAGTCCGTGATCTCCATCTACCTATAGCAGTTAATTACCTAAGACACACATCGCTAGCTTGCGCATTGCTTACAGTTGTGTAAAGTAGTGTTGTAAGTTGCCTGGCTTCTCACTAAACTTGTTGGCACTAAAATCCTTCCAGTCACGCCACCTGCTTCTTCGTTCGTGTAAACAAAATTAAATTTTACTGAAAGAAAACGCAAAGAAGCAGTGTACAGCTTTCTTATGCATGAAGGATGTTCCCTCGTGCAAGAAGTGACGACATTTCCCACACTAATGTTTCTTAAAGTCGGTTTAGTTTAGTATTTCTTCACCAGCTGATTTTACGATCATTTGAAACCGATATAAAAGGAGCTAAGGCTAAATATAGTTTCTAGTATAGAGAAGGTATTATATTGCACCCAAAAATTCGATGACGAGATTTCACCGGAAATATATCCAAATATATCTTGAATCCAAAAAAATGCATTTTTAGAAAAATTTCCGTGTGTGTGTGTGTCTTTCTGTGGGCAGCATAGTTTCTGCTATGAAAAACGTATACTTTTCTCATACAGGAACTTGTCAATTCCTATCCATATAAACAAAGCAACTTCATTGACATAGCAACCAGCTTTTGACTATCACTTTAACCTACGGTTGTCCCTTATTTCGCTTCTACTTACAAGGAAGCGAGTAATAAGGCTATTTCTGCTATTTTTTTCTGATTAGCATGAAGTAAATAGAAGTATAAGCTTTATAAGAATTATTTGTTTCAGGGATATGGAGAAAGTCATGTGAATGGTACACATCAGATTTTTTAGATATTCCTTGTTATTGGTTTAAGCTTAAAATACTTATACTTTTCTCATACAGGAATTTGTCAACTTCTGTTCATACAAATAAAGGAACTTCAGCCACATAGCAACCAGCTTTTGACTATCGCTTTAACCTATGGTACTCCCTTATTTCGTTTCTACCTACAAGGAAGCAAGTAATGAGAGTATTTCTGCTAGTTTTTTCTTGATTAGCATTAATTAAATAAAACAATACGCTTTTTAACAATAATTTGTTGCAGAGACGTAGAGAAAGTCATGTGAACGGTACACATCAGGTTTTTTATACTTTCTCTAGTCCCATATGTACAATGTACATAGAGATAGAGAAGGTGTTGTAATGCACCCAAAAATTCGATACCGAGATTTCACCGGAAATATATGTTTTGGGGTCTCCTGAGTCCGAAAAAAACATTTTTAAAAAACGGTGTGTGTGTCTCTGTCTGTCTATGTGTGTGTCTGTGGACAGCATAGTTCCAAAACGAAAAGACCGTTAAGTACCAAACTTGGTACTTAGGTTTACTATCTTCTAAGGATGCGACACGAAGATTTTCAAAAAAAAAAAGTCCCCCTACTAAAAACTACCCTTTACATGGAAAAAATTTCGAAAATTTTGATTTTCTTAAAAATGTCTCTAATGATTTTGATTAAAATCCCGTATATTAAAATATTTGTGTCCGAAATAAAATGTGTATCTCGATTTTTTGGGGAATAGCCTCTTAAGACCTCTTTATTCTGGATGAATTTTGCTTAACTGCTAAACCGTAAGAGATAGAAAATAACTCACTACAAAAAATGTACATCGCGACAAAACACACAATTTATGTCCTACGTGGAGGTAACCGTTTCCGAGATATTCCTTGTTATTGGTTTCAATTGTGAAGTACTTAAACTTTTCTCAGACAGGAAGTGTCCCTTTTTCTTTTGTTCTACTCCTGGCCAAGCAAAGAAGCGATTTGTAATGACAATCGCATAACGATAGCTTTTAAAACATTTGACAATCATTTTAGCATAGCGCATTCCCTTATTCTCTTCTACTTATTAGGAACTAGGTTAATAACATTCTGCTAATATTTATCTCGATTAGCATTGTGTACAAAGAACAATAAGCTTTTGTAAGATGTTTGTAGAGCAGCTAGAGAAAGACATGTGAGTGTAACACATCAGATTTTTACTTTCTCCATACGCACTATGTACATAGTGTATAGAGAAAGTATTGCACTCCACCCAAAAATTCGATACCGAGATTTCACCGGAAATATATATATTAGGGTCCCCAATATCCAAAAACAGCATTTTCACAAAAAGGTCTCTGTGTGTGTGTGTGTGTGTGTGTGTGTTTCCGTGTGTCTATGAACACAACTCAAAAACGAAAAGTCGGTAAAATACCAAACTTGGTATTTAAGTTTAGTATCTTCCAGGGATGCAACACGAAGATTTTGAGAAAAATCCCCCCACCCCCAACTACCCTTTACATGGAACTTTTTTAGAAAATTTTGATTTTCTCAAAAATGTCTCTAACGATTTTGATTAAAATTTCGTATATTGAACATATTTACCTGACAAATAAAATGTATATCTTGAATTTTCTGGGAATAGCCTCTGAAGAGTAGTTTATTCTGGATGAATTTTACTAAATTTTGAATAACTGCTAAACCGTAAGAGATGGACAAAAACTTACTGCACAAAAAATGTAGAGCACATTAAAACACACAATTTATGTTGTATACATTTTTTTCGTGGAGTTCGTCGTTTTTGTGACATTTCTTATTTTTGGTTTCTGCTATGAAAAACGTATACTTTTCTCATACAGGAACTTGTCAACTCCTATCCATATAAACAAAGGAACTTCATTGACATGGCAACCAGCTTTTAACTATCACTTTAACCTACGGTTGTCCCTTATTTCGCTTCTACTTACAATTTTTTCTGATTAGCATAAAGTAAATAGAAGTATAAGCTATTTAAGAATTACTTGTTGCAGGGATATGGAGAAAGTCATGTGAATGGTACACATCAGATTTTTATTTATGGGTCATGCTGCTTGTTTTTGATACTGCGGGAAGGTAGTGAGTATAATTTCTCTATTGTTCGACTAAGTGTTAAGGCGCGCATGTTTCAGATTTAGAAGTTGTGATTTCACGTTTACAGTAAAATATTGCAGCTATAAATTTATTTTTAATCTCATATTCACTAGGCATAGACTGTTATTGTTTCCAGGAAGGCGGGAAGTGCCTCTGTCACTGGCATATCTGGGTAGCAATCCGTTTCCGCTGTGCCAGTAACCTTGGTGAGACCGCCCATTTGATTATCCTTTGCTTTATCTGATAACAGCAAAGCAATGAATAAATTATTTTGAAACGGTGAGCTATAAAGCGCATTGCCGCAGAGGGGTAGCACGAACTGCATCAAGATGTATAGGTAGAGTTTCCATGCTCACGTTAAGGGTAGCCATCAATGTTAATGACATTCGCGGCCTTTGGGGGCCTCTTTACCTACCAGCCTCCATGATGGCTTGTCAAAAGATTGCTCCGATTACGTCATCCTGAGGCCATTTGGTGATGGAAACAGATAAAGATGGTGTCGAACATGAGTCATTCGTCGTAATAACAGGGCTGAGACACAGTATTCATAATCTGAGTCACGCACGCCAGAGGGTCAGATGCACTTAACGTATATTTTAATTAGAAAAGAACTTGACGTAACTTATTATTACTTTCTCTACACGTACTATGTACATAGTTAATAGAGAAGCTATTGTATTCCACACAAATGTTCGATACCGAGATTTCACCGCAAACTTGTAGTTAAGTTTGGTATCTTCCAAGGACACCAAGATTTTCAAGAAAATCCCCCACAACAAACTACCCTTTACATGGAAAAATTTCGAAAATTTAGATTTTCTCAAAAAGACTATCGATTTTGATTAGAATCTCTTATATTTTAGATATTTAAATGCCAAATAAAATGTATATCTTGAATTTTCCGGGAATAAAATCTAAAGACTTCTTTATTATGAATCATTTTTATTGGATTTTGTATATCTGGTAAACCATAAGAGATAGACCAAAACTTACAATACAAAAATGAAGATCACGATAAAACACAATTCATGTCATATACATTTTTTTCGTGGACTTGATTGCTTTTGAGATGTTGCTTGTTATTGTTTCAGTTTTAAAAAACAAACTTTTCTGATGCAGTTATTTGTCAACTCCTGTCCATACAAACAAAGGAACTTCAACCAGCTTTTGCTTTATCCAAGTGTATTTTCTTATTTCCCTTCTACTTACAAGGAAGCAAGTAATAAGACTATTTCTGCTATATTTTCTCGATTAGCATGAAGTAAATAGAGGCAAGGGCCTTTTAACAATAATTTGTTGCAGAGATGTAGAGAAAGTTATATGAACGGAACGCATCGGATTTTTTTTATCATCATCGCCTGTTTCGACTCAAAGAGTTGAAAGACCTCAAGTATTTCCGTCCATCTTCTTGGTCCCCAAATCTCTTGGTGATCTTTTGGTTTGTAATGGTACATTATTAAAAAAAATCTCTGCAACAAATTATTATTAAAAAGCTTATGCTTCTATCTACTTCGTACTAAATGAGATAAACATTAGGAGAAATGCTTTCTTGTAAGTAAAAGGGAAATAATGGAAGACACTAGCTTAAAACGATAGTCAAATCTTTTAAAAGCTGGTTGCAATGTGATTAAGATTCCTATGTTTATATGGACAAGAGTTTAAAAATGCCGTATGAGAAAAATATTAAGTATTTTAAAACTGAAACCAATAACAAGGAATATCTCAAAAATGGTCAACTCTACGAATATATATATATATATATATATATATAAACTGTATGTTTCAACGAGATCTATATATTTTGTGTAGAAAGGTTTACTAGTTATGAAAAATTCCTTAAAATTCATCCAGAAAGTCTTCAGAGACTACTCCCAGAAAGTTCAAGATATACATTTTATTTTTCAGGTAAATAGTTTTAATATACGACATTTTAATCAAAATCGTTAGAGCCATTTTTGAGAAAATCAAAACTTTCGAAAACTTTTCCATGTAAAGGGTAGTTGGGATTGGGGGAATTTTCTAGAGAAATTCTTCGTCTCGCATCCTTGGAAGATACTGAACTTAAATACGAACTTTAGTATTTAACGGACTTTTCGTTTTTGAGTTATCGTATTCACAGACACAAGGACACACTGACACCTGAAACACGGACACACACGGACCTTTTTCTGAAACTACTTTATTTTGATACAGGGGATCCTAAAACGTCTATTGCCGGTGAAATCTCGGTATCAAATTTTTGGATGCAAGACAATACCTTCTCTATACACTATGTACATAGTACGAGTACGTGTAGAGAAAGTAAAAATAATAATTCCGTGCCCCTAAATTGTTTTATGTTTACCTTTGTTTGTTTCTACTGAAACAAATCGTAGACCTTTTGATTTCGCTGAAGGAGAATCTGAATTGGTTTTGGGATTTAATGACCCTAGAGCTTCATCCCAACTGCCGGCATCACAGCACATAGAGGTGGACGTTCATTCAACTAATATGGAGAGGTGATGTGGCCAGCATCAGCATTCTCTAGCCGGAAAGTTGCCTTCCAAGGTTGCCTATCAACATTTTACTGACGATACTGAGTGGGTACTGGTTTTCTACCCGCAATCACAAGTGCGGGATGAATCCGATGTGGCCGGAAACTAGACACGATGCTGTAGCCTACTGTGTCATGACGCAGGACATATTACATCATTATCATTATTATTTATTTATTAGGGTCTCGAAGTTGAAGACCTATAAATTGCCCCTAAAATTTAAGATCCAAAATTAACATAAAAATCTGACGTGTTCCATTCACAAGGCTTTCCTTACATTACTGCAAAAAATATTATTAAAAAGCTTATGCCTCTATTTACTTCATGTTAATCGAGAAAAAATAGCAGAAATAGTCTTATTACTTGCTTTCTTTTAAGTAGAACGAAATAAGGAAGTACCATAGGTTGAAGTGATAGTCAAAAGCTGGTTGCTATGTGGCTGAAGTTCCTCTGTTTGTATGGACAGGAGTTGACAAATTCCTGTATGAGAACAGTATGTTTTTTAAAGCTGAAACCAAAAACAAGGAATATCTCAAAAACGACCAACACCACAAAAAAATGTATATAACATAAATTGTGTGTTTTAACGTGCTCTGCATTTTTTTGCGTGGGAACTATTTGTCCATCTTTTACGGTTTAGCAGTTATGCAAAATTCCGTAAAATTCATCCAGATTAAAGTAGTCTTCAGAGGCTCTTTCCAGAAAATTCAAGATATACATTTTACTTGCCATGTAAATATCTTTAAAAATCGATATTTTAATCAAAATCGTTAGAGCCATTTTAGAGAAAATCAGCTTTTTACATAAAAATTCCATGTAAAGGGTAGCTTAGGGTGGGGATTTTTTTCAAAATCTTCGTGTCGCATCCTTGGAAGATATCAAACCTAAATACCAAGTTTGGTTTTTAACGGACTTTTAGTTTTTCAGCTATGCTGCCCACACACACACACACACACACACACACACACACACACATGCACATAGACAGACATAGACACATACACGGACATTTTTATAAAAATGCTTTTTTTTTTTGGATTCAGGGGTCTCAAAACATATATTTCCGGTGAAATCTCGGTATCGAATTTTTGGGTGCAATACATTACCGTTTCTATACACTATGTACATATTACGTATAGAGAAAGTAAAAAGGAACTAATAGTCGGCGAAAAGAACGTAAAAGATCTGATGTGTTCCATTCACATGACTTTCTCTATATCTCTGTAACAAATTATTGTTAATAAGCCTATCTTTTATTTATTTCACGCTAATCGAGAAAAATTAGCAGAAGTAGTCTTATTTCTTGCCTCCTTATAAGTAGAACCGAAATAAGGAAGTAGCATAGGTTGAAGTGACAGTCAAAAGCTGGTTGCTATGTGGCTGAAGTTCCTTTGTTTGTATGGACAGGAGTTGACATATTCCTGCATAAGAAAAATATGTTTTTTAAAGCTGAAACCAAAAACAAGGAATATCTAAAAAACGACCAACACCACGAAAAAAAATGTATATAACATAAATTGTGTGTCTTAAGGTGCTCTAAAATTTTTGCGTGGTAATTATTTGTCCATCTTTTACGGTTTAGCAGCTATACAAAATTCCGTAAAATTCATCCAGAATAGAAAAGACTTCAGAGGCTCTTCCCAGAAAATTGAAGATATACATTTTATTTGCCATGTAAATATCTTTAAAAATCGATATTTTAATCAAAACTGTTAGAGCCATTTTAGAGAAAATCAATTTTTTCGAAAAAAAGTTCCATGTAAAGGGTAGTTTGGGGGGAGGGATTTTCTTCAAAATCTTCGTGTCGCATCCTTGGAAGATACCAAACCTAAATACCAAGTTTGGTTTTTTAACGGACATTTCGTTTTTTGAGCTATGCTGCCCACAGACACACACTTAAACACAGACAGACAGATGGACAGACAGACACACACACGGACATTTTTATAAAAATGCTTTTTTTGGATTCAGGGGGTCTCAAAACATATATTTCCGGGGAAATATCGGTATCTTTGGGTGCAATACAATACCTTCTCTATACACTATCTACATAGTACGTATAGAGAAAGTAAAAAGGAACTAATAGTTGGCGAAAAGAACGTAAAACACTGTTACATTCACGTGATTTACTCTACTCACTCACTAGTTTCACTGTAAAGCGTTTTCCGATTTAACGTTTAGAAATACGAACCATAATTTCGCTGAATACAAGATAGATCAAGCGTCATTAATGTTCTCTGGATCAAGGTCACTGCTCAATAATGAATGCCTGACCTACACGAGTGATTACAGTGACATCTGTTGCAGTGAGTGAGAAGTTAGGTCTTGTGTTTGACGCCCCAGCGAAAGAATCACAAGGAGGATGCGTTTAACTGTGCCGCTGCTTCATAGGGAAAAGTGAATGGCAGTTAAAACTGAATTAATCACATTAAAGAAGCGGAAAACGGGTCAAAGTCACAACGTTTTCGAAACATATTAATATTAACTAGCATTGTGTATTTTAATGTTCACTTTTTATATAGCTTCTCTGTTTAAAACTGTAACATTCCGGCGTCTAAACGTGCCTCTTAACCATAGGAAGTATCACGGACATCCCACAGCTGTTTTAGTCCCACAAAATCGCAGATGCGATTACGTGCTAGCGGTCAATGACGCGTAACTTGCCTACCAACCCCTGCGTGCAATGTGGGTTTATGTATTTCCTTTCCTGCCTTTTCGAATGAGCAGTCTCACACACACCACTTATCGCACAGCAGTGCTGGGGGGTGAGCAATGTTTTCTTTCCATCAGCAACGCACAACACGGCCACGCCGAATGGTTAGACCACTCACCTCTTAACAACGCGGCCCAGGTTCGGTCGCAAACAACAGTATGTGGGATTTGTGAAGGGGCGGGGTTTAATTGGATTCTCTGGTTTTCCCCACCATCCATTCCACCTGTGCTCCATCCTCATTCCATGTATCATCAATGTCATCGCCTGCGGTGCTCTAGAAGTAAAAGCCGGCATTAAATACTATTAAAAACGCACAATATTTTTCCTATAAACAGTCTTGCTCTTCTTACCAATATCTGTTTTTCTACGAGAGTGGTCTAAAAAGTTCTCGGCCTCACCCAGAGATCGCGGCACTACTTATATGATTGTTTCCCTTACGTTGGTACACATATTAATAGACCATATGTAAAATTATAAGTCATTCCAGGCAATAGTTGACTGTAGTCAGTTGTTTGAAAACGTGGAAGTGCGCATTGCTGCGAAAATGGAGAAACTCGAGTATTGTGCTGTGATAAAATTCTCCGTAAAAGGTTTAACACCTGAAGAAATTCATTTGCAGATTGTAAATGTGTATGATGACTCTTTACCTTCTGTTTCCACTGTGAAGAAATTGGCGGCCGATTTTAAACGTGAAATTGCTAATGCTCTTGGAATTTCAAAGGAGCATATTGGTAACATCTTGCATCAGGAATTAAATATGAAAAAGCTTTACGCAAGATGGGTGCCGCGTATCCTCATTGTGGATGACAAACGCATTCGCACGACACTTTCTGAAAAATCTGATGTGTTACACTCACATGACTTTCTCTAGCTGTTCTACAAACTTCTTACATAAGATAATTCTTCTTTCTGCACCTTGCTAATCGAGGTACTCATTAGCTCAATGTTCTTATTACTTAATTCCGTACAAGTAGGAATAAAATAAGGGAATACACTAGGCTAAACCAATAGTCAAATGTTTTAAAAGCTGTCGTTACGCGATTGTCATTACAAATCCCTTCTTTTCTTGGCCAGGAGTAGAACAAAAGAAAACCGGACACTACCGTCTTAGAAAAGTATAAGTACTTTACAACTGAAACTAATAATTATGAGTACCTCGAAAACGGTAAGCTCCACGAGAAAAATGTATGTGACATAACTTGTGTATTTTAAAAAAATCACATTTTTTGTATAGCAAGTTTTTGTCTATCTCTTATGGTTTACTAGTTATGCCAAATTAAGCAAAATTCATCCAGAATAAACTGGTCTTCAGAAGCTATTCCCAGAAAATTGAAGATATGCATTTTATTTGTCAGGTAAGTATTTTTAATATACGATATTTTAATCAAAATCGTTAGAGCCATTTTTAAGAAAATCAAAATTTTCAAAAAAAGTTCCATGTAAAGGGTAGTTTGAGGTCGGGGGATTTTTCTCAAAATCTTCGTGTCGCACCCCTGGAAGATACTAAACTTAAATACCAAGTTTAGTATTTTAGCTACTATTCGTTTTTGAGTTATCGTTTTGACAGACACGGACACACGGACTTTTTTCTGAAAATGCTTTTTATGGATACAGGGGGTCCTAAAACATGTATTTCCGGTGAAATCTCGGTATCGAATTTTTGGGTGGAATACAATATTTCTCTATCCCTATGTACATTGTACATACGGGGCTAGAGAAAGTAAAAATGCTTGGAGCAGCAGTCGAGGCAATGGACAGAAGCTGGTTCTTCAGCTCCAAAGAAGGTGAGGATGGTGCCGTCGACGGGAAAGATCATGGCGTTAATGTTTTGGGATGTAAGGAATCTTGTTGATGTCTATTTCGAAAAGGATAAAACCATTACTGGAGAATACTACTTTCACTTCTAACCAAACTGAATGCAAGCATTCTTGAAAACAGACCCGGGTTAAAAAAAGAACAAAATTTATTTTTCATCAGGACAGTGCATCTGCCCACGAAAGTGTTTTGGCAATGGGAAAATTGAGAGATCTTCACTATGAAGTGCTGGAACATCCATCCTATTCCCCAGACTTCCATCTGTTTCCAAAACTGAAGAAATTCCTCGCTGGTAGGCGCTTTTCGTCCAATGAAGAAGCAATTGCGGCCGTAAATGGGTACTTTGCAGCACTTCCAGAGGAGCACTACCGAGAAGGGATAGTGGCATTTTAACACCGCTGGACAAAATGTATTGATATTAGAGGAGATTATGTTGAAAAACAAAACTACTTTGAAAGCATGAATTGTCGTTTTTCACTACCAGGCCGAGAACTTTTCAGACCACACAGGTATGTTAATCGAGTTAAACCATTTTCAGAAATAGTTTCATCACACATTTGGTTGTAGCGGGATAGTGACTAGTGGCTAATGCATGTCTTTAAATTCTACACAGTGTCCACAACATTGCGAAAGACAAGTGAATAGCAATAGTACTTCTAAATATCTGATGTGTTCCAATATCATGATTTCCCTACATCACATCTCTGTAATAAATTATTATCTTTTGTTAAAAAACCTATCTTCTGTCTACTTCATGCTACTCGAGATAAACATTAGCAGAAATGGTCTTATTACCTGTTTCGTGTAAGTAGAAGGTAAATAAGGGAATACACTACATTAAAGCGAGAGTTAAATATTTTAAAAGCCGGTTGCTATCTGATTCTTCTTCTTCTTCTGTTTCAACATATATTCTCGTCATTTTTTCCGGGCACACTTCAGCCTAATGCTTATTATGCTACATATATCGTTTAAGACCAGACCACTACGCTTGTATTGCTTAAAAAGGAATATATTCTTCTATTGGGTATGGATACTACCACTTTTGGTTCTATAAAAACGTTCCCAAAAGTATAGCATAACTTGAAATTCGTTACTTTACATGGCCAAGAGTTGCAATTTCCTGAATGAAAAACATTTAAATACTTTAAAACTGAAACAATAACAAATATCTCGGAAATGGTTAACTTCATGAAAAATATGTATAAGTTGTATGTTTTAACCAGACTTTATTTTTGTGTAGTAAGTTTTTATCTAGCACTGGTTTACGAAGTATGCAAAAGTCATCCAAAATGAAGAGGTCTTCAGAAAATTCAAGATATTCATTTTACTTATCTTTTATATATCTTTAATATTCGTTATTTCAATAAAAATTATGACAGCTATTTTTGAAACGTTTTCCATGTAGATATTGGACAGTTTGTTTTGGGGGTAATTCCCTCAAAATCTTCCAAAACTCGCTTTATCCACGTAAAACAAATTTTCAGGAAAAGCGAAAAACTAAAATTAGGCAAACAGTAAAACATTTGAAAATTCTCAAATGTTACCATGTCCCGCCTAGGCTCTTAAAGATTTCTGCACTCTTTGGAATATCATTCTCAAATAATATGGTAGTAAATCAAAATTTAAAATTGGATTAGGGAGTTGTGAACACAACGGTAGTGGATTTGGCGAGTTTTGGTGAAAACGCAATACTAAATTATAATTAAGTGCAAATATCTTCACATTTACTTCTCAATGTTTGTGTTTGACAATATTAACAATTAACTTCTTGCAATATTTGTTTAATTATAACAATTTCTGACTTCACTCTGATTAAAAAACAAACTTTTCCCAATTTTGAGACCCTTTTCACACAAGAATGTGAATAAGTCACTCATTTCATATTTTCTCACTACTTGACCAGTTTTCATATCACATAATATGACTTGTAAAATTTATATATTATGCCTGTGAAATGCAATACTTATCATTTATGTTCAAAAAGAAAACACATCAAATTCTAATTTGTCCTTCCTTATTATCCAAGAAGCTGTCACAAACAGCATATACTTCTTCGTTGACATTGGCAATACTATCTTAGCTATTAATTTATTGTAAAACACAAGGCTTTAATTTCCCTCCCAATGATCACTTAAATGTTTTTTTAATAAATGTATAATATCTTGAAGCTTTTTCTCCTTTACTAGCACACCTACATCTTACGTCTTTGCAATAATAATTTCTAAGCTGTACTTTTGTCTCTGGAATGTAACAGTGTATCCATATTTCGTCCAGAGTTATCTATCGACGCCGAAACTCCTCCGGATTGCGTCATAAAATTGCCAAACCAGCTTCCGAATCGATCCTACAATTGCATTTATTCTCCATTAAGAGCAAACACGCACTCACAATGCCGACGTCTTTGTCAGGTCTAATTTTTGCTGAAAAATTGAAAACACTGTATCTTGTGATACACCTATGGCCTCAACCACTTCGCGAAATTTGATTCGTTGATCTCTGGAAATCATGTCGAGGAATTTTGTCAATAATTTCGGAAGAAGTCACTTTTACTGAACGTCCCAGACGATGTGCATCATTTTTTAATATACGGCTACGTTTAAACTCATTTAATTTAAACAGATGCAATTGTAAACAGTTAAAAATACGAGAACAGATATGCCATGAGCTTTGCCCAACTCGACTTTCATCTCTCTGATTGTTAAATATTTTAAAACAAGCGTATAATCACCGCACGAAAGTCTTAGCAAATAAACAGAAGTTCTATGACATGAAACCCCGTGATGGGTATGGCGATAACTTGTACCGCCATCTAGTAACAGATGACGCTACTAAACCAAACTGTTTTGATACTACGAGTGTGATTTCTTGGATTTTCTAAGAACTTATTGAACACTCATCGTATAAAATTGAAAAAATATCTCTTGGAACGCTTTAGCACAGCATTATATTGCAGAAATAAATTATCTATATTTTGTTTCGACGAAAACTATCAATCTGCTTAGATTCTTTACGAAAACATCAGGCACTTCTTTCACATATATCGACTGGTGAATAAAGTTATCGAAAATGCATTTGGATAAATGGAGCAGGGGGCAAGGCTCGATATCTCATCTTCTCTTGCAATATGATTGCTGTATTCATACGCATATCTCAGTAGCAGCAGCCAGCAAAATGAGATCTCTCGGGGTTTTATGTTTCACTTCAACCCTGCAGGGAGAATTGCCATCATCTTCCTCCTCTCTCCATTTAAGGGGCCTGCTTACCCTCTTGGAGGAGAACTGAAAACCACTTGCTTCCATTAACGCTAGCGCTTTTGAAAATTAATTAAGACGAAGAATGTTGATTTACATTTGTACAAAATATATCAATGGACAATATAGTATTACTTGAAGGCTTAATTAGTAGTTGATTTTTTTGTAATATATATTCATTATTTATTAGTTTCTCAATCACGTATGCACAATGCACATAGTAGACATAGAAGATACCGTATTCCACCCAAAATTCGATACCTAGGTTTCATATATTCTGATACCCCCTGAATACAAAAAAAAAATATATTTTAGAAAAATGTCCCTTTATGTGTCTGTGTATGTTTGTGGGAGCATAGCTCAAAAACTTGATATTTAAGTTCAGTATCTTCCATAGATGCAACACAAAGATTCAAGAAAATCCCTCTATCCCAACTACATGGAACATAATGTTGAATTTTCTCAAAAATTGCACTAAATGAGTGTGTGTATATCATACACTTTTATAGAGTTAACAACAATTTGTTACAGAGATATAAAGAAAGTCGTGCGAATAGAACACATAGTTTTAAATTGTTTTCCACTAAACGTAAAAGCCTTGTATTTATAAAAGGTTTTAGAAATATTTTAAATAATTCTCATCGTACGTGGATATTTCACACAATACAACACTAAACGAATTAAACTCCAAAAATACACTACAATTTACAGTGATTCAAACATTGTTTTTTTCTGAAATTTGCCCCACTTAACAGCACATTACGAAACATACTAAATTAGAGTGCTAGCTAGAATATTTACATGAGAACTAAAGCTCGAAATAGAGGTTGAAAATTATACCAAAAAGCTGCCGAATCCCAGAAAAATCAAGATCTACATTTTATTTGTGATGTAAATATCTTTAATATGTGCCATTTTAATCAAAGTCAAAGCCATTTTCGAGAAAACAAAATTTTCACAAACGTTTCCATGTAAATAGTAGTTTGGGGTGAGGGAATTTTTTGAACATTTTCTTGTCGCATCCTTGGGAGGTACCATAAACTTAAATATCAAGTTTGATATTTAGCGGACTGTTCGTTTCTGAATTATGCTGTTCACACATAGGGATGGAGAGACCTTCTCCTAATTTTGTTTGTTTCAGTGGGTCTCCAAACATGCATTTGCACTGAAATCTGGGTATCAATTTTTGGGTGAAATAAAATACTTTCTCTATACACTATATGTGCATATTACGTGTAGAGAAATTAGAGTCTTATATGACATATATTATAGCACATCATTTGCTATAAAAGTTGAATTTTTGATGCGTACTTGTGTTGTATTTCGTGTGAAGTTATTTATTATACAGTACATTCACATAGTAAAACGAATATTTAGATCACCATGCAAGATAGAATTATAAAAAAAAAAGGCAAAATATTATTAGAATATTTGGCTTTAATTTAAACAACATATCTTGTATGCAACTTATTTATTTCAACCTGGGTAGCTCAGTTTGTTATGCGCGGGTTCAAACCCGGTCATGACCAATGGTTTCTAAGTGTGCTTAAAAGCGACAGCCCCATGTCAATAGATTTTCTGGTCTGTAAAAGACGAAATTCCGAAACACAGGCGGCTCTGATACGAATCTGGCGGTGTCGTTAACATGGAATAGCATAATTCATTCAGTCTTTATAATAAACAGGACACAAGAAAGGTGTTGAACCATCAAACAAATATCCAGAATAGTTGTATTTTGTATTTTTTTATTTTTATTCCATTTTTATTCTATATATAAAAAAATAAGAACTGAAGCTTTCCTGGCGACGTGTTAATTCAAAATCTTCTCGGGCTTCTAGCTAGGTAAAAACTTGGCTTGACACCAACGCTTCGAAGTGCATCTTCCTCGTCTTCATTCTGGTTCAAATACTTGGCCAGTAAGAGAGGTTAGATGTTTAAATGGCAGTCATTGAGAAACTTTATTATTTCATGGTAAACTAGTTTTGGCAGGGCTGTAACATAGTACTGACGTTGGCGGGAAAAGGAAGGGTTTTTTTATTATTATTATTATTATTATTATTATTATTATTATTATTATTATTATTATTATTATTATTATTATTATAGATAGAATTAGGTTACTTAAGACATTGTCGTCATTATGTTTATCTCAAAATATGTGAACACCGGGAAACATGCGAGTTAGTTGAGTTGATTTAAAGCTGTATCGGCATGCTGCCATGGTTTCTCAGTGGTCAGAGCAACCAGCTAGAGATCTGGAGATTCTTGTTTCAAATCCTAACTATGGCATTGAATTTTTTAGTCTGACTCTATCCATCCAACTCCTGTCCTACAAACAGCTTGTGTGAGAAAAAAAACAATTAATTAGCAGTATTAATCTCGTGTTTTATTATTATTATACAGTGTTTTTCAAACTTCTCAAATACATTATCTGAAGCTAAGAAAAGGCACACCGAAAATAGGCAATTTAAGGCAATACAGAATTAGTATACTTTATTGCAGTAAGGATCGAATGCCTAGAATCTAAACAAGGGAACAAATGACGAGCTCTTTAAAAACGACACCTTTTGTTTTCCTTTTGTGAAGATCAAAAATCTTATCTATACAGCTTCTCAACGTCCTTTCATGACTCACAACTTAAGAGATTAAACTGTAGTTCTTGGCAAAGATTCTGAAGAATGAAACACACATAAAATTAAGAAAAATAATACTAGTAAACAGTTCGTTTCAGCGAACATCTCTTTCAGTAATCAGTCTTCTATGCATTATCTTCTTAGGGCAACCACGGAAACCATTTTTCTCATTTGATCTTCTAAAAACATGTTTTATTATCGATGCCAAACGCTTTTAAGCTTTTAATGCAATTATTCAATGAAGTTAATTTGCTCTGGTCCTTCCCTTCTAAAATAATCCCTCATCCTTTTCAGGAAGGATAAACTCTATAAAGCCAATTCGAAATATTCAGGGAAGAAAAACATATAACTTTGGTCCCTGAGCTTGCGCAGTAGAGACTGTTTGGGATGTAATCCTTTCTGTTTTCACTTAAATTATGAAAAATGCGTATAGCATATTCTTCCGGGTCTAAATCTATATTTTCCTGCAGTTTACCTAAAGTAGGTTGACGTAGTATTTGAATAAAAATTCAGTGGAGAGTCCCTGAAGAAAAACTGCTCACTTGTCTGTGTAAGAGAGAGGAAGAGAGGATACAAACTTTCGAAATAAGTTCCATGTAAAGCGTAGTTTGGGGTGGGGGTATTTTTCTCAAAATCTTCATTTCGCATCCCTGGAAGATACTAAACTTAAATACCAAGTGGTATTTTACCGGCTTTTCGTTTTTGAGTTATCGTGTTCACGGACACACACATACACGGACCTTTTTCTGAAAATGGTATTCTTGGATACAGGGGACCCTAAAACCTATATTTCCAGTGAAATCTCGGTATCGAATTTTTGGGTGGAATGCAATATCTTCTCTTTACTCTATGTACATAGTGCGTGTAGAGAAAGTAATAAGCCTTAAAATGACTAGTTTGTAAAAGGTATATAAAATAGTTAGAAAATCAAGGGAATGCAATCATCACTACCTTTAAAGTAAGGTAGTTATTCAAATGTTTCCCGCAATTTTGTGGAAAGAGAATCGAAATCCTAGACCGACGCAGCTCTTGACCATACGACTATCAATTTGGTTTCTACTATCCTTCCTGACACGATTTTCCCTATCTGTTCTGCAACAAGGTACTCTTACAAAAGTGTTTTACTTTCTCTAGCCCGCATGTACAATGTGCATAGTATATTCCACCCAAAAATTCGATACCCAGGTTTCACTGAAAATATATGTTTTGAGGTCCCCTGAGTCCCAAAAAAGCATTTTTACTTTCTCTAACCCAATATATGCAATGTACATAGGGATAGAGAAGTATTGTATTCCACCCAAAAATTCGATGTCGAGATTTCACCGGAAATACATGTTTTAGGGCCCCCTGAGTCCAAAAAAAAACATTTTCAGAAACAGGTCCGTGTGTGTGTGTGTGTGTGTCTGTGGACTCAAAAACGAAAAGAAGGTTAACTTGGTATTTAAGTTTGGTATCTTCCAAGGATGTGACACGATGATTTTCAAGAAAATTCCACCACCTCAAACTGCCTTTACATGGAACAAATTTTGATTTTCTTAAAAATGGCTCTAACGAGTTTGATTAAAATATCGTATATTTAAGACATTTACCTGACAAATAAAATGTATATCTTGAATTTTCTGGGAATAACCTCTGAAGGCTACTTTATTCTGGATAAATTTTACGGAATTTTGCATAGGTAACTGCTAAACCATAAGAGATGGACAAAACTTACCAAACAAAAAATGTACACGTTAAAGCACACAGTTTAAGTTTTATGCATTTTTTCGTGGAGTTGATTTTTTTTTAGATATTCCTTGTTTTTGGTTTCAGCTTTGAAAATTATACTTTTCTGATACAGGAATTTGTCAACTCGTGTCCATACAAACAAAGGAACTTCAGTCACATAGCAACCAGCTTTTGACTATCACTTTAACCTATGGTACTCCTTCATTTCGCTTCTACTTACAAGGAAGCAAGTAGTAAGATTATTTCTGATATTTTTTTCTCGATTAGATGAAGTAAATAATATCCTTTGTAGCAGAGATGTAGAGAAAGTCATGTGATTCCACATCAATTTTTTATAAAGGTTCATGTTTGTTTGCAACATGGAAGATCTTCAAGAAAATACTTCCACCCCCAACTACTCTTAACGATTTTGATTACAATATCGTATATTAAAGATATTAACATCACAAATAAAATGTATATTTTTAATTTTCTATGAAGAGCTCTTTATTCTGGTTGAGTTCTGCAAATTTTTGTATTACGGTTAAACCGTAGGAGATAGACAAAAACGTACTGCACAAAAAAAAGTAGATCTCGTTAAAACACAATTTAGGTCATATATGTTTTTTATGTAGAGCTGGCTGTCTTTTCTCAAACAGGGAGCGACCATTGGTCTCAGCATTTCGTTTTAGGAGGTCATTCAAATCGAGTTGAACTTCAGTTGTTTAACAAAAGACCAGCTTTAAAAGAATTGACTATTGATTTAGCCTAGTGTATTCCTTATGTTCTATCTACTTAAAAGGAAGCAAGTAACAATACAGTTTCTGCTTGTTTATCTTAATAAGCATGCCGTAGATAAAAGAATAATCTTTTCTAAGGAAACTTGTTTGTGCAACAGCTACAGAAAGTCACGTGAATGAAACATATCAGATTTTTTTCTGTAGTTCATGCTAATCGTCTTTTAATGAAAATAGAGAGAGGCAATTCCTCTCCATTTCTATAAAATTAAACCAATAAAAAAGAATATCTCGGAAATGGCTAATTCCACAAAAAATGCATTGAACATAAATTGTAACCAGATGTACAATTTTGTGCACCAAGATTTTGTTTATCTCTTACAGGTTAACAGTTATGCAAAGTCATCTAGAATGAAGAGCACTTCAGACTCTACCCCCATGAAATTCGAAATGCACGTTTCATTTGTCATGGAAAATATCTAAGGCATATGGTATTTTAATCACAATCGCTAGGTCCAAAAATGGACCATTGGGGCGGAAGAATGTTCTTAAAAATCCTTGTGTAGAATCGTGGTTGATATTGAACATAAAAACCAAATTATCGATTTTTATGCTGTTCCACACACACACACACACACACACACACACACACACACACACACACACATACACGACCTATTTCTAAAAATCTGATGACAATCACATGACTTTCCCTGCATCGCTAAAAGCTTGTTCTTCTATCTCCTTTATGATAATCGAGATATACATTAGCAGAAAATGTGTTAAATACTTGCTTCCTTGTAAGTAGATGGAAAATAAGGGAATACACTAGGCTAAAGCGATAGTCAATACCTTTTAAAAATGGTTGCAATGTGGATGAAATCCATTTCTAAGCATGGTCAGGAGTTTTCAAATTTCTGTATAACAAACGTTTTAAGTATTTTAAATTTGAAACAAATAAACATTAATCTCTCAGAAATGGTCAACACCACGAAAAATACGTATATGACAAATTGTGTGCTTTAACGAGATCTACATTTTCTCTTTCCCTTATGGTTTACCATTTACGCAAATTTCAGCAAAACTCATCCAGCATAAAGAGGCCCTTCCAAGAAAATTTAAGTTATACATTTTATTTACCATGAAAGTATCTTTAATATTATACGGCATTTCAATCAAAATCGTTACAGCCATTTTTTAGAAAAGCAACATTTTCTCAATTTTTTCCATGTAATGGTTAGCTTGGGTTGTCAAAATCTTTGTGTCGCATCCGTGGAAGATACTTAAATACCAAGTTTGGTGTTTTACCAACTTTTCGTTTTTGATTTTTGTGTTCACAGGCACACGGACACACACACGTACACTGACATTATTCTAAAAATTATTCTGGTGAAATTTAGGTACCCGTTTACGTAGTAGAGAAAGTAGTAGTTTTCGTCAGAATAGTTTGAGGGGAAATTCACAAAGGGAAACTGCCTTTATATACAGGATACCGTACAAACCTCAGGCTACTTATGAATCTATTTTAACAGTTTTAATGATTAAAATATTAATTTTAATAATATTAAAATATCACCTAGTATTAATTATTATTCAAATTACATCACCAAATATTATATTTGTTTAATAATATAAAAATACATACATAAAATTTATGATCATAGGTAGAGAAAGTCATTTGAATGCAATATATCAACCATTTTGTAATGGTTCCTGCATCCTGGTTTATAAACCACATAGTCACTTTCAAATCACCCTTATAATTACTTTCTCTAAGCCCCCGAAAATTCAGTATTGAAATTTCACCAGAAATTCATGTTTTAGGAATCCAAAAAGAACATTATTAGGAAAATGCCCTTGTGTGTGTGAGTGTGTGTGTCTTTCTGTCTGTGGGCAGCATATCTCAAAAACAAAAAGTCGCTAAAATATCAAACTTGTTATTTAAACTCCAAGGATGCGACGCGAAGATTTCAATGTAATCCCCGCGCCCCCAGCTACTCATTACAAGGAATTTCTTTTTAATTGTAATTTTCTCAAAAATGGCTTTAACGATTTTGAATTAAAATGTTGTATATTAAAACTATTTACTTGACAAATAAAATGCATATCTTGAATTTTCTGGGAATTGCTTCGGGAGACCTCTTTATTCTGGATGAATTTTGCATAACTGTTAAACCGTAAGAGATTGATAAATACTTAACTCCATGGCACGACAGTGCATAAGGGACCTTGGCCTACCACCCGGCCGCTGCATCCTCCATCTCGGCTCGAAGGCGTCATGAATGGGCTCGAGACCCTCCCGGCCGGTTGATGCGGTCTTCTCATCTCCTCAATTGTTCCTCCAGGGACCTCACGAGGCTGAGTGTACTTGGACCAGGCCTACCAGGGAGGGGATTCCGCACGCCAGATCTCCTGTTTGGTAAGCTTTTGCGCTACCACCGCGACCAGATAAATACTTACTAAGCCAAAAAAAAAAAGGAAGATCTCATTAAAACACACAATTATTACTATATACATGTTTTCGTGGAGTTGCCGGTTTTCGAGATGTTCTTTGTTGTTTGTTTCAGTTTAAAATACATAAACTTTTCTCATACGGGATTTTGTCAACTCCTAGTCACTCAAAGAAATTAATTTTTATCCCCTAGCAACCAGCTTTTAAAAATTGTGACTTATCAGTTTAGCATAGTGTACTGACTTATTCCCCTTCAACTTACTTGGAAGCAAGTAACAAGATCATATTTTCTGCTAACGTTTATCTCGATTACCATCAAGTAGATAGAAGAAAAAGCTTTTTAACAATATTTTGCTAGAGAGATGTAGAGAAAGCTATGTGAGTGGTACACATCAGATTTTGTAAGGGTGTTTTAAAAATATAATAATTTAGAAACGTTGTTTTCTCACTTTGGCGAAGTGTAAAGAAAACTGGAGCGTAGTGTAAGGATAGCGCCTCGAGGATGTGCTATAAGCGTTCCACTTGCGTGTTTCACACAAAAGAATACATACAATTTTAACGAGGGTATGGAACATGGTACCACCGTACGACCTAATGTGACACGCACGGTTAAAGGAACTTTATGGTGGGTAAAACACTTTATGACGCAAGAATCCGGTTTCTCATCTCTTTGCGTCTTTTCATAACATCTTGTGAACTATTTACATGCATCTTAAGAGTGTGCCCTTAATTTCTTCTTTCCATAAACCATTTAATGCCAGGGTATTAACTTCAAGCTTCTAGGTGACACGTTTTGCAGAATTTTCTAGAATTCGTCTCAGTCTCTCCTAATCTATTTTGTAATTTAGCTTTGTGGAATACACTTATTGTAAACCAAGACTTGGTACTTAAAACTTAGAATAGCAGTATACAAATAAAAAAAATCTCTTGTGTTCCATTCACATAATCTGCTGCTGTATTAATGATAAATACATCGCTACTTTCACTTATTGTTATTAATATTTTATAAGCTGGCAAATAATATGCATTTCAATTGTAAATATGACTAATATGTGTTTCAACCTTTCTCTACACGTACTATGTACATAGTGTATAGCGAAGGTATTGTATTGCACCCAAAAACTCGATACCCAGATTTCACAGGATAGATACATGTTTTCGGTCCCCCCGAATCCAAAAAAAGCATTTTTGGAAAAAGGGCCGAGTGTGTCTGTATCTGTGGACAGCATAGCTCAAAAACGAAAAGACCGTTAAATACCAAACTTGGTATTTAAGTTTAGCATTTTTCAAGGATGCGACACAAAGATTTCCAAGAAAATTTCCCCACCTCAAACTACCCTTTACATGGGAAAAAATTCGAAAACTTTGATTTTCTCAAAAATGGCTCTACCGATTTTGATTAAGATTTCTTATACTTAAGATATGTACATGTCAAATAAAATGTAGATCTTGAATTTTCTGGGAATAGCTTCTAAAGACCTCTTTTATTCTGGATGATTTTTATTGAATTTTGTATAAATGGTAAGAGATAGACAAAAGCTTACTATAGGTACAATAAATGTAGATCACGATAAAACACAATTTATGTCATTGCATTTTTTTTTTTTTTTTTTTTTTTTTTTTTGTGGAGTTGATCGTTTTAGAGATATTCCATGTAATTGGTTTCAGCTTTGAAAAACTTATACTTTTCTCATTTAGAAATGTGTCAACTCCTATTCATACAACCAAAGGAACTTCAGTCACACAGCAACCAGCTTATGACCATCACTTTAAAATATGGTACTCCCTTATTTCGCTTCTATTCTCAAGGAAGCAAGTAATAATACTATTTTTGCTAATTTTTCTCAATTAGCATGAAGTAAATAGAAGCATAAGCTTTTTAACAATAATTTATTCTACGCTCTTAAGCATGTTATTATTGAACCAAATTTCATAACCACTAAGCTGTAAAAGAACTATTTTATATACCTTATTTTTTTTTCCGTAGTTGGCTTACCCTGCCCATATTTAGGACTGACACCCCACCAGGACTTACAAGCGGATATCTAGGGGCCATAAGCCAGTCGGGGAGACAACGGCACGAAATCACAGAATGGAGAAACTGGAACGAGTGGTCCGCCTGTAGCCAGGCATGAGCATGAGGAAGTGGGTGATATGAACTATAAGCAACATGGATGATAGGATAGGTGAGGTGGAGCAGAAGATGGAATGAGTGGCAGGGGAAACCGGAGAACCCAGAGAAACAACGTCCAAACGCCGCTTGCGACCTCTTGGATCAAACCCGGGCGAGAGGTCTAATCATTCGGCTACGGCCCCGCCGAATTTTATACTTGTTTCTTTTTTTTTTTCCTTTTTTTTTATTGTTTCATTTATATAACCCCCTTTACCTTCTATGGTAATTTCAGAAGTTTGACTTAAGAAATAACTGCTATTGTTTGCTCGCTGAACTATTGGGTATCTTAGCATGATTTTTTTTTCATTATTACACTATTAAATTCGCTACCACATTCATACTTGCAGACTCTATGGGGGATAGTGAATAATTCTGATTAAAGAAAACTTTGCCGCCCCAGTCGAGAATGGAATCCAGGACATCTGGGCTGACAAGCCAGAAGTCATACCAATTGACCGCAGAGGAAGTCATTTCTTCTTTTGTTTATCGTATTAATATCTAAATACCTGTTTCGTATCTATTGAATTTTGACAACTTTAAATAAATATATTTTATACCTACTTCAATTCCATCGAAAAATTTCAATCCAAATATGTAAAGTTTAAGATTTGTGGTATTTTTATATATTCTTGAACTATTTTTTGTTTTATTTGTGATTTTTCCAAAATGTATCACATTAGTTTTATCTTTTGCGATAATATAAATAATATTGTAAGTTTCTTTATACTATGGCATTATCTGCGTATAATAGGATTTTAAAAATTTCATTGTTCAATTTAAAACATGTTTTTCCAACTTAGAATATGTTGCTTTGCAGCCTTTATAAATATTAAAATGCATGTATGAAGTACTACACTTTTATCTTGCACCTTTATTTATCAATATTTCTTCTGTTTTTCTTTCTTTCCGGTGTTTATTGCTATTTCAGTGTTTTATATGTATGCATAGGTTATATTAGATACTCTGAGCTTCTAATCCGTAAATTACTAACGAAAGTGAAAATGTGATACGGAATATTTACTTACGGATAATAACTTACCGTCTAATAAGCGTATAATTATCAATTTTATCATTTTAAATAGAACATACTATAAGCGTATAGTAATCTCTTCAAAGTAGCTTGAAATGATCTCAATATCTTTAGCTATTCCGAATTACCAATAAAACTTCAACAGAGGACGATTCTTCCCGCCTTACACCTCTTTCCGCGTACCAATGTGAGACTTGCAAAGTTCACTCAAAGTAGACATTCAAGTGTTGTCATTCACCTTCACACAAGATGCAACGCAATCTCGGAAATTGCAATACATTTGATACAGATTTGGGTGTCTAATGGAACCGATTGCTGTGTTTGTTCTTTGCTTCAAGTTCTCTACAGTTATTGGCCCTATATCGTGAATTTCCACTTTGACAAAGTCCCAATGAAAATAATCCATTGGTGTCATGTCTGGAGAACGTTTGGGCCACTTCTAAAAGCCTCAGCGGCATATTCATCGTTAAGTGATTTTTTTTTTTTTTTTTTGTTTCAGATATCCCTAACATGGCGAGTTTGTTGATCTGAAGCACCGTCCTGTAAAAACCACATCCTCAAACACACACTAAAAGACACTTCTTCCAGATATTCTCCTAAATTATTAGTAAGGAAAGCGCTGTAAACTTTTAGCATAAGAATGCTATCATAAAAATCTGATGTGTTACACTCACATAGCTTTCTCTTGCTGCTCTACAAACCTCCTACAAAAGAGTATTCTTCTTTGTTCACAATTCTAAGCAAGATAAATATTAGCAGAATGTTCTTATTACTTAGTTCCTTATAAATAAGAGAGAACAAGGGAATGCGCTATGCTAAAGTGATTGTCAAATGTTTTAAAAATTATCGTCATGCGACTGTCATTGCAAATCACTTCTTTGCTTGGTCAAGAGTAGAACAAAAGAAAAACGGACACTTCCTGTCTGAGAAAAGTTTAAGTACTTCACAATTGAAACCAGTAACAAGGAATACCTCGGAAAGGTTACCTCCACAAAAAACGTAAAGGTCATAAATTGTGTGTTTTGACGCAATGTACATTTTTTGTGTAGTGAGTTTTTTCTATATCTTACGGTTTAGCAGTTAAGCAAAATGCATCCATAATAAAGAGTTCTTCAAATCTATTCTCCAAAAAGTCGAGATATAAATTTTATTTCGGACATAAATAGCTTTAATATACGGGATTTTATTCAAAATTGTTAGAGCCATTTTTAAGAAAATCAACATTTTCGAAAATTTTTACATGTAAATGGTAGTTTGTGGTAGGGGGACTTTTTTTTTTTTTAAATCTTCGTGTCGCTTCTTTGGAAGATTATAAACCTAAATACCAAGTTTGGTATTTAACAGTCTTTTTGTTTTGGGGCTATGCTCTCCAGAGACACTCATACAGACAGACAGACAGACAGACATACACACAAAGGATCTTTTTTTAAAAATGTTTTTTTCGGACTCAGGGGACGCCAAAACATATATTTCCGGTGCAATCTCGGTATCGAATTTTTGGGTGCATTACAATACCTTCTGTATACTTATGTATATTGTACATATTGGGCTAGAGAAAGTAAACATGAAGGTCAGTTATGGTGCCCTCAACTATTCCACGGTATACATTTATTGACCTTCTGGTTTGTACTACTTGATGTACTTATTATACATTGTTAAAGAAAATGCTGGATAACTGGATAAAAGAGTGAATGAGTAAAATATAAATATGTGTTCATATATTTTATTGTTTATACAGTATTTTAAGCACACATAGAAGCTGTCATTTCTTCCTGCAATAAGCATATTTTCTTAGAGCCATTTAAGTGTAAGTGCTTCCTAAACTTTATTTAAACTACCAAATTATTCAGTGAAAGAAGACGTAAATAAAATAAGCATAATTCTTTCACAGTTTGAATTTTCTCTCGTCACACTACACATGCACTTATAGTTAAAATTGTAAGAAATTTTGCTTCCTAAACTAATTTTCAAACATAAAAGTCTGATGTGTTACATCACATGTTTCTCATTCTTTATTCAATAAACCATTCTTTAAAAAAATCTGATGTGTTCCATTCATATGACTTTCTCTACATCTCTGCAACAAATTATTGTTAAAAAGCTTATGCTTCTATTTACTTCATGCTAATTCAGAAAAAATAGCAGAAATAGTCTTATTACTTGCTTCCTTGTAAATAGAAGCGAAATATGATAGTGCCATAGGTTAAAGTGATAGTCAAAAGTTCCTTTGTTTGTATGGACAAGAGTTGACAAATTCCTGTATGAGAAAAGTACAAGTTTTTCAAAGCTGAAACGAAAAACCAGGAATATCTTAAAAACGATCAACTCCAGAAAAAAAATGTACATAGCAAAAATTGTGTGTTTTAACATGCTCTACAGTTGCTGTGTGGTAAGATTTTGCCATCTCTTACGGTTTAGTAGTTATGTAAAATCCCGTAAAATTCATCCAGAATAAAGTAGTCTTCAGAGGCTATTTCCAGAAAATTCAAGATATAATTTTATTTAGCAAGTAAATATATTAAATATAAGAGATTTTAATCAAAATAGTTAGAGCCATTTTTAAGAAAATCAATATTTTCGAATTTTTTCCATGTAAAGGGTAGTTTGGAATGGGGGGATTTTCTTGAAAATCTTCGTGTCGCATCCTAGGCATGTAGCAAACTCAAATACCAAGTTTGGTTTTTAACGGTCTTTTCGTTTTTGAGCTATGCTGCACACAGACACATACATATACACAGACACACACGGACATTTTTCTAATTTTTTTAATTCAGGGGATCTCAAAACATATATTTCCGGTGAAATCTCGGTATAGAATTGTTGGTGCAATACGATACAAGTAAAAATATATATTTAAGCTACTTCACGTTAATACAGATAAACATTGGCAGATGTGCTTTATTGCATCTTTCCTTTCTCACACAATATGAATAGGGAAATATTTTAGGCAATAAGCGATCGTTAAATATTTTAAAAGCTGGATGTTACCTGATATTTTTGAAATGCCGTTCTCTTTGCTGGATCAGGAGAAATAAAACAATAGTGGTTGAAGTATTATAAAATTGAAACCAAAATGATCAACTCAACTCAACAAAAAATTGCATTGGACATAAATTGTGTGCTTTAACGAGATCTATAGTTTTTGTGTAGTAAATGTTCATGTATCTCTTGCGGTTTATGAATTATGCAAAAGTCATCAAGCATGAATAAGACTTAAGAGGATATTCCGAAAGATATTAAAGATATATATTTTATTTTTGTTGAAAATATGCATTTTAAAATATAATTTTAATCAAAACCATTAGAACTGTTTTTGAGAAAATAAAATATTTCAAAAAAGTCTCCATGTGAAGGATAGTAGGGAGGATTTTCTTGAAGATCTCCATGTTGTGCCCTTGAAAGACGAACTTAGATATCAAGTTTTCGGTTTTGTTATGCTGTTCACAGTCACAGACATACACAAATCCACAAGGTTCTTTTTCTATTTTTATTTTTAATTCATAGCCCTCACAACATATATTTCCGGTGAAATTCTCGATATACAAGTTATGAGTGGAATAAAATACTTCCTCTACCTACTATGTACATAGTACGTGGTAGAGAAAGTAAACACTATATATATCAAAGATAGGAACATACTAATCAAATAAGTGATAGTATATGTGTCATATAATCACTCATGTTGCGTAAATGGACATTATTAAACAATTCAAAATGACAGCAAGAATACTCCCAATATTCAAAGAACCCTAATGCTATCGATTTGTGGAATATTCCATTTAACCTTACTGAAGGTATTTAAGTTGTGAATTGTATTCACTAAAATTTAAAAAAGGGACAGTAAAAATATATGGAGCAATGTACAAAAGCTTTATGTGTTACATTCAAATGACTTTCTCGACCCACAATTCTCTTCTACAAACTATCCCTCAAAAGCTTGTTTTTCCTACTTACTTCATGTTAATACATATACATGTTTACAGAAGCGGTGTTTAATACACATGCAAAGTGTGTGGTAACATGGGGTATATAGAAGATTGAAGCGATAGTCAAATCTAAAAAAAAACGCATTGCTATATTCCTTGAACCTGACACTCTTTGCATGAAAACAGAAGAATTAAGACTTATATTTTAAAAAAAAAACTAATGTGTTGCATTCACATAACTTTATAGCTGACCCAAATACAAAATATTTTTCTAACAAATAATTATTTTATATTATGTTAATTGAGATTAACTTTAGCAGAATTGGTCTTATTACTTGCTTATTTGTCATTACAGTAGGCTAAAACGATAGTCTAATCTTTTAAAGGTGGTATGTGAAACGATTGAGATTCGGTTCGCTCTGTATGGTGCCGTCTGAGAATAAGTAGATAGTTTAATACTGAAACCAATAACAAGAAATATCTCGAAAACTATCGATTCTATCGTATATGGCATAAATTATGTGTTTTAACGAGATCTACTATTTGCGTGTATTAATTTTGGCAAATCTCTCACGGTTTCACCTTTATGCAAAATTCTGCAAAATTCATCACGTATAAAGGGATCTTCAGAAGCTATTCGCGGAAAATTCAAAATATACATTTAATCAAAGTTGTTATAGCCATTTTTGAGAAAAAAAAGTTCCATGATAAAGAGTTCTTTTGGGGTTTTTTATTATTTTTTTAAATATTCGTGTCGCATCTATGGAAGATACTAAACATAAATACTCAGTTTGCTTTTTAACGGTCTTTTCGTTTTTGAGCTTTGTTGTCCAGAGACACACGGACATTTTTCAAAAATGTTGATGTGCTTCATTCACCTGATTTTCTCGATATCTTGGTAACAAATTACTGTTGAAAAACCTTATTATTCTATTAATTTCATGCTAATCTAGTTACATATTAGCAGATATGGTCTTATTACTTGCTTTCTTGTAAGTAGAAGGGACATAAGGGAATAAAATGGGCTAAAGCGATAGTCAACTATTTTAAAAGCTTCTCTATACACTATGCAGAGAAAGTAAAATGAGTCCGTTAAATAGAATAGCAATCAATGGATCATTATTTAAATCTGTGTTGACTAAGGTGAAGTACAAGTTACTACAGAGGGAAATTTGTATGCTTCTTGTGAACAAATGTAGAGAATGATTTGTTTAAGGAAGTGTCCACGTGCCTCAAAGCATTGCCGACGTCTTCATTAGCTCGGGTGCGAAAGCTGATTCTTTGGCCTAGTAAGGTTTCGTTCAGTTCCAATGGATTATATAATTCATTCTCTCCTCAAGTTTTTAACTGTCTCAAGTTAACCTTTCCAGTATGCAGAGAAAAATCTGAATATATAATTAAATTTTTGTGTTGCATACACTTTTAACCCACTAAGATATGATAGCTCGAGAATTTTAGAATATGAGAATTCCAAAACATGAGTCTATTACATAGATGTGGCGCCACTAGGCCAGTTAGACGGTAGCACCGTATAGTTTAATTCTAGACTAGCTTGTATGCATATTTACAGGTCAATAGCTTGTTTAGTTTTCGAATGACAGCATTTGGAAAACCGAGCAGTGATTAAGTACTTCCATTTGAAAGGCCTAACGCCTAAAGAAATCAAGGAGAAAATTGACAGTACGTTCAAAGACTCTGTCCCTTCATATTCAGTGATTAAAAGGTGGGTGGCAGAGTTTAAAATGGGACGTACGAGCACTAGTGATGAGGCTCGCTCTGGACGCCATATAGAAGTGACAACTTCAGAGATCATTGAAAAAATTCATCGTTTATTACTGGAAGACCGCAGATTAAAGTTGTTTGAGATAGCAGAGGCCTTAAACATGTCAAAAGAACGTGCAGGTAATATTTTAAGTAATGTTTTGGGCTTTCACAAGGTCTGTGCAAGATGGGTGCCGCGTTTGTTGACACCTAATCAAAAGTTGCAAAGAAAAACTGTTTCTGTTATAATTCAAGGAAATTCGAGATATTATATTATTTGCCAGATAAATATCTTTAATAAAAATCGTTACAGCCATTTTTGAGAGAATAATAATTTTCGAAAAATGTTCCATGTAAAGGGTAGCTGGGGATGGTAGATTTTCTTGAAAATCTTCGTGTCGCATCCTTGCAAGATATCAAACTTGCAGACCAAGTTTGGTATTTAACTGTATTTTCGTTTTTGAGCTATGCTGTCCACTGACAGACACACACACGCACACACGGACCTATTTCTTTTGTATTCAGGGGGACCCAAAACGTATATTTCCGGTGAAATCTGGGTATCGAATTTTTTGGGTGCATTATAATACCTTCTCTATATACTATGTACATAGTAGGTACGTGTAGAGAAATTAAAAAACAAAAGTATCGAACAGAGAAATGTCGTTTGCACCGCAAAATGTGGAGAAGTGTCTTATTGTACATTATGCTAGGAAATAAACAATACATCTGTGATACATACTCATTCTTTATTCTTTAATTAGTTTATGAAGACTGGTCTTTTTTGTTGTTTTGTTCCTGAGTATTAAATATTTGATTATATATGTTATCGTATTTTAATAAATATGTTTCAATTTGATATTGCATAAAATCCGATCTCTAGTCATTATAGCATTTAAATTGAACTGTTTGTTTATCTCCTTCCACAAGTTATATGGCAAATATGTTTATTTCCATTGCCGTCACTGGGATAAACAATAACCTCCTCAACATATTCATAGCAAAGCATAGCATCACACGTATTCAGCGAAATTCGACAGCGACCTGGTGGGAAAAGTTCGAACTATTCATTCTTTCCGCTCTTCGGCGAACAATCGTGGGAGATAGTTCTTCAATCTAGCTGGAAGTTCGCCAGGGACAGATCCGACAAGGGTAGGCAAAAGTGGCTTTTTTCGGCGTAGGCAAAATAGGGGGGGTTGAATAGGATTTTAGTAAGTTTAAATTCTTTCAAATTGTTAATTCAAGGCCTATAACTTACAAGTGTAACAACTGCAAAACATATTTTAAGCAAAATGAATTAACAGTAAAATCAGTTATACCTTTAATAGCTGCACGTTAAGAGATCTAAGGTTAAAAAATCTCATGTGTACCATTCACTTGACTTTCTCTATATCCCTGCAACAAATTATTCTTAAAAAGCTTATACTTTTATTTACTTTATGCTAATCAGAAAAAAATAGCAGAAATAGTCTTATTACTTGCTTCCTTGTAAGTAGAAGCGAAATAAGGGACTACCATAGGTTAAAGTGGTAGTCAAAAACTGGTTGCTATGTCAATGAAGTTCCTTTGTTTATATGGATCGGAGGTGACAAGTTCCTGTATGAGAAAAATATAAATTTTCATAGCAGAAACCAAAAATAAGGAATGTCTCAAAAACGACAAACTCCACGAGAAAAATGTATATAACATAAATTGTGTGTTTTAACGCGCTCTACATTTTTTGTGTAGTAAGTTTTTGTCCATCTCTTACGGCTAGGAGTTATTCAAAATTCCGTAAAATTCATCCAGAATAAACTACTCTTCAAAGGCTATTCCTAGAAAATTCAAGATATACATTTTATTTGTCAGGTAAATATGTTTAATATACGAAATTTTAATCAAAATCGTTATAGCCATTTTTGAGAAAATCAAAATTTTTGAAGAAAAATTCCATGTAAAGGGTAGTTGGGGGCGGGGGAATTTTTTTCAAAATATCCATGTCGCATCCCTGGAAGATACTAACCTTAAATACCAAGTTTGGAATTTTACCGACTTTTCGTTTTTGAGTTATCGTGTTCACAGACAAACGAACACACACACACATGGACCTTTTTCTGAAAATACTTTTTTTTGGATACAGGGGACCCTAAAACATATATTTCCGGTGAAATCTCGATATCGAATTTTTTGGTGGAGTGCAATACATGCTCTATACACTATGTACATAGTGAGTATAGAGAAAGTAAAAATTGTAAAGTCTACCTGTGTTTCTTTCACTCTAGTTTTTTTTTCTTTTTATACCTTAGCTATCTGCTTAGGATAACGATAGTATTTGAATACTTTGGACCATCATAAGTTGAAGGTGGTTGTAACAAAACTATGCATTTAATATTCTTCACACGTTAAAAGCTCGGGAGTGATATTTTGTGTTAAGAACACACACGACATGGGTGGGGCCTAGACTATGTAGCCACTGCACGAACCAAAGGTGACATAGTGATTAACTGTATTACAAGCTTCCCTTCACAACCACAGTTAAATCCCCTGCAATGCTAAAGCAATCTTGCTGGGAGTGGTTTCGAGCTGTTTATAATCCGCATCAGCTCTAATCTATCGTTTGACGCTATTCTGTCCTTGGTCTGCTTAAACAGCAAACATCTCACCTATGTCTGTGCTTAGTTTAAAACCAGTTAATGATAATTATTGCAACACTGATACAAGTTCCCCACAAATTTAATCAGTCAAAATTACACTTGTTCACAAACTTATAAAGGGGAACTAAATCTCCAAAATTGCCAACAAATTACATTTTTAGACCTTTGTGCAGTCTTTTTAAATATAACCTCTTTAATTTGAAACATATTTTAAAGGCATAACACTTATATTTAAAAACATTTTATTAAAAAAATTCATCTGTGAAAATTCAAATATCTACAATTTTCTACTGATTTATTTGTCTTTTTACTTTTTCTATCGCATATATATTATGTACATAGTAGAACGTAATTCTACCCAAAAAGTAAATACAACTTTTAAAGACCCCTGATTCTGACAAAAAATAGTTTTAGAAAAATGTCAGTGTGTTTGAAAGCATAGCTCAAAAACGAAAAGTCCCTTAAACATCAGAATTTCCTATTTAAGGTTCAGTATTTTCCAGAAAAGTCCCCTGCACACCAAACTAACCTTTAAATGGGACGTTTTTTTTTTTATTTTTTCTCAAGAATGTCTTTAAGAATTTTGATTAGATGTATTCCTGTATTAAAGAAATGTCCTTATCAAATAAAATGTATATCATGAATTGTCTGGGAATAGCCACTGCTGTGCCTTTCATTAATTTTGCATGATTGATAAACCGCAAGAGATAGACAAAGTTTTACTGCACAAACAATTTAGATATCTGTAAAACACACAATTCATGCCATATAATTTTTGTATAGGCTGTGATTTCCTAGATATTCCTTATTTTATTTTCAGTTTTAAAACAGTTATACTTTTTTAAAACAGGAAGTTGTCATCGTTGTTCACATAAAAGGAAACGAATTTCTATGACAATTGCTTAGTGATAGTTTTTAAAAGATTTGACTGGCACTTTAGCCCAGTATATTCCATTATTTTCCTTCTACTTATAAGGAGCTAAGTAATAAAACAATTTTTGTAAGGTCTGTCTTGATTAGCAAGATATAGATAGAAGAATAAGCCTTGGTAAGAACTGGTAGAGAAAATCATGTGAATGCAGCACATTAGATTTTGTAACATGTACTTCCACTCATAAAATACACATACTACATATAAAATATTAACGAACCGTATTTTATTATATATGTATTAACCATTCTTAATATATTAATGTTGTATAAATTGTTAATCACTTTTTACTTTCTCTACACTTACTATGTACATAGTGTTTAGAGAAGGTATTGCACTCCACCCAAAAATTCGATACCGAGATTTCACCGGAAATATATGCTTTAGGGGGTCCGTGTGTCTGTGAGCACAATAACTCAAAAACGAAAAGTCGGTAAAATACCAAACTTGGTATTTAAGTTTAGTATCTTCCAGGGCTGCGACACGAAGATTTTGAGAAAAATCCCCTCACCCCAAACTATCCTTTACATGGAATTTTTTTCGAAAATTTCGATTTTCTCAAAAATGGCTCCAACGATTTTGATTAAAATATGGTATATTAAAGACATTTACCTGACAAATAAAATGTACATCTTGAATTTTCTGGGAATAGCCTCTGAAAACTACTTTATTCTGGATGAATTTTACGGAAGTTTGCATAACTGCTAAACCGTAAGAGATGGAGAAAAACTTACCCCGCAAAAAATGTAGAGCACATTAAAACACACAATATATGCTATATACATTTTTTTTTCGTGGAGTTCATCGTTTTTGAGACATTCCTTGTTTTTGGTTTCTGCTATAAAAAATGTATACTTTTCTCATACAGGAACTTGTCAACTGTTGTCCATACAACAAAGGAACTTCAGTGGCATAGCAACCAGTTTTTGACTATCACTTTAGGATATGGTACTCCCTTATTTCGCTTCTACTTACAAGGAGGCAACTAATAAGACTATTTCTACTAATTTTTTCCGATTAGCATGAAGTATATAGAAGTATAAGCTTTTTAGGAATAATTTGTTGCAGCGATATAGAGAAAGTCATGTGAATGGTACACATCATATTTTTGATATGGTAATATGAATTGCTCTCAGGATCCTACGGTTTATCATATCGTTCCAACATTTTTAAATTAAACTGAGTACACACATTTGAACATGTTGTGCGTTTCTTAATTTTAATTATTAAGAATATTTCTTGTATACCTTTTATCGAATTATATAACATTTTCAGCGAGGTTTATAGTACATAATGAATTTCAGTTATAGGATTTAATAGTTTTAAGAAGTGTACAACAATTTTAGATGTTTAATTCCTTAAACTGTTCTGAAAATTTAAAGCTAATAAGTTATAAACTATGGTTCAAGGTTCATTTGGATAGTAAAAAGTACTGAAAAAATGAAATGGAAAAAGTGAAATGAAATGCGGTGTTTTACCTAAATGGTAAAGGACAATTTAAAAAAACAGTTTGTGGCTTTATAATAGTTGATATTAAGAACACAAATGTGTAACGTAAAAGTAAAGGTTATAATTATAATATGAAAATGCAACAAACAAAGCATAAAATTCACAATATTCACCAAATGTAAGTAGAGTGGTGAGGTTTAACTCATCTTTTAATGAAATGTTAGCTCTAAAATTAGGCACTATTCTTAAATATAGCGAGCGAATAGGCGCCACATTAAAATGAACGATTCGCATTCTCAAAGTTGTGGGTTCGATTCCCGTCGAGCGAGCATTCTGACTTGGGATTTTTCACAATTCCCTCTTGCCAGCTGGCGAAACCTGGAATGCTTATTCTCTACGACTCCAATCTCATCATTTCTCTTACATGTCATTTCCTTGTTATCTTTTAGGTTTGTGTGTGTGTGCGCGCGAGCATGGGCTCATGGTATGCGGCTGTGTAGGTAGATGTCGCGCAGATTCATACGCTTCGCGGTAACGCGTGAGATTCGCATTCCGGAGGTCTCGGGTTCGAATGACCGGATGACCTAATTCACCAGTTTTCTTCTTTCCCTCATTTCCTCTCAATTCATTCCATTTCATGTTTAAGGTATGCTTTCGAGTCCTGCAGTATCGGAAATGCCGATCAGATGGCGCATTGCTTATGTTCTGAACGCCAGAGTGTGCTCTCTCGCTTGTTAAAGTCGCTGCGCCTCCATATTGGGATTGCTCTCTAATGGTGTGCGGATGTTGCGGGTGTCTGAACTGGAAACGTTAATATTAGGGACTTCTGCACATCTCCTTGGCAATGTTCTCTAATGGTGCGCAGGTGTTTGAACTTGAAAGGTTAATGTTAGGGTCTTATTGGGCCACCAATAATGGAGGTTTTTTAACTAAATTATTGTTACCATCAAAGTTGGTCACCTTGTGTGTACATGCTGCTCTTCTATTTAACCGTGCTGGACCACGTTTGAGTCATTGATGCTAGAGGATTTTTAAATAAAGTATTATTGCATCGTAGAGATTGTTATGCGTGTGTACTCTTTATAACTTTGTGTTTACAAAATATTGAGTGAGTTTGCTTATATAATATGTTGGTAATTATTGAATTTGAAACTTGGCGCGCGTTTGGACGATTTCCACATGCAATTTATGCATTCGTAAACCCCTGACAACTTCTTGGACTGCATTGTGAATGGTCTTTTCTCGCGCCTGCGCTTATTTTGCGTTACGTTAGCGCTGCGACTACATTGTGAACGAGGCTTGAGTGGCGTACATTCGCCATTGAGTTTCTCTCTTTCTTTATATTTATACTTCCAGAGTGTGAGGAGCATGCGACATTGTAGATTCTAGTTCAGTTTTAGATTTGACCCTGCCATTGAGCGATTGTCCAAAATGGCTGCCCATGCGCATGCATACAAAACGAGCGGAAGACTGTGCATTTCGCATTGGAAAATCCAGTTCATTTACATACATATATCTAACCTAACCTAACCTAACCTAACCTAACCTCTCAAAACCTGTCGCTCACCTGTTACGTAGCCATATTGTCTCCGTAACCAACAGGAAAGCCTCGGGAAAGAGCCTTAGTCCAAAACTGAACTAGAATATGCAATCTCGCGAAGAGGATAGGGAGTAAATCTTGGCTAGAGGAAAAGGTTGGGCAGGTGCTCTATCGACTGAGTAACGATTTGGCTTTTGTTTATTCAGAAGTGGGCCGTTTACGCGGAGTGACAGGTGCAGTATCAGAGGTGTGCTGCTTTTAATGCGATTGTCGGCTGTTTCACAGCGGAGGAAGCGTGTTGTTCCTAAATTAACGGCTACCGGTAATATCCAAGTACGCTCCTCTTTGCATAACAAATGTACACACACGCTTGCTGCGTTTTCCAATCAGAAACCAAATGAAGCGGTCCGCTCTTCCGCGCGCACAGAAACGCTACATAAACACAATGCCCAGGTTCGAATGCAAACACATTCAATACATGCCCTTCAACCCTTTGACAGCCGCTTTGTTCCTGTAATGGTGGACAAATTCGTTATGTTTCCTTTGGCGAGGCTTTCCTGTTGTTCCCTGACTGACATTTCTGCGTGTGTTACAGTTTATTATGCAGTAAAAACATGAGATTGTATTCATAATTACAAAAAAATACACTAACACTCAAACATTTAATTTCCTAGCGATAGCATTAAAGTTTAAAGTAACATAAATACAAATAAATGCATTTCTTTTACCACAGTAAAATTTTAGATCCATTAACATGACTTTCTCTACAACTCTGCAACAAATTATTGTTAAAAAGCCAAAGCTTTTGTTTATTTTATGCTAATCCAGAAAAATAATAGCAGATATAGTCTTATTTACTTGCTTCCTTGTAAATAGAAGCGAAATAAGGGAGTACCATGGGTTAAAGAGATAGCCAAAAGCTGATTGCTATGTTACTGATGTTCGTTTGTTTGTATAGATAGGAGTTGACAAATTCCCGTATGAGAAAATTATGTTTTTTAAAGCTGAAACCAAAAACAAGGAATGTCTCAAAACTGATCAACTCCGTGAAAGTATATGACATAAACTGTGTGCTTTATTGTGATCTACATGTTCTGTGTGTTAAGCTTTTGTCCATCTCTTACGGTCTAGCAGCTATGCAAAATTTCGTAAAATTCATTCAGAATAAAGTAGTCTTCAGAGGCTATTCCTAGAAAATTTCAAGATATACATTTTATTTGTCAGGTATTATTTTAACTTTAATATATTATATTTTAATCAAAATTATCAGAGCCATTTTTGAGAAAATCAAAATTTTCGAAAAAAGCTCCATGTAAAAGACAGTTTGGGGTGGGGCGATTTTTCTCAAAATCTTCGGGTTGTATCTCTGAAAGCTACTAAACTTAAATATCAAGTTTGGTATTTTACCGACTTTTCGTTTTTGAGTTATCGTGTTCACAGACACACGGACACACACGGACCTTTTTCTGAAAATGCTTTTTTTGGACATAGGGTACCCTAAAACACATATTTCCGGTGAAATCTCGGTATCGAATTTTTGGGTGCAACACAATAGCTTCTCTATGCACCATGTACATAGTACGTGTAGAGAAAGTAAAAAGGAAAGGCTGATGAGTTATATTCACATCTGTTCTGCAACAAATTATTCTTACAATTGTTCTACTATCTATAGGGTTTCGAAGGATTATTTGTTATGGTTGACATCAAAATATAGCTTATGTTCTATACGAGTGCGTAAAATCTTGAAAGCAAAAATTAAAATTAAGAAAATGGTGAATAAACTTTTTTAAAATGAAAATAAAGTCAAAATAATACATTTTGGATGGTAGTAAGTACAAGAATAGAAATTCGATTATGTTAATAATGATATTAAAATAATAATAATAATAATAATAATAATAATAATAATAATAATAATAATAATCATAATAACATTTAAAACATTTGATAATTTGAAAAGCTGAAAAGTATACGCATATCACCAGCTATTTAAAAACGTCGAGAATGATTGCTGTGGCAGTAGATTGTATAATACAACCATGCATTCTGGCTTAATTACATTGGTATTAATACACATTAAGAATCTAAGAAAATAACAAAAGATAATCTTATGTATTTTGTTCTACTATGGTTACCAAACAAACATTGTTCGCAAAAGTTTTCACTCTCAAAAGCATAAAAAGTTAGCGTTATGTAATTCAAATAGACGAGTGTTGTAAACCTCGATATTCTTAAATATATTGTATACTTCGAGTAATGTGTGATAACAAAAGGTGCATGTATAGTTAAATGTAAGAAAATGCTAATCGACGAATATTGTACCACTCACTACATATTAACACACTCTAAGGGGATATCATTTTAATAATATTTTGTAAATTATGTTTGGGAAGAAATGTATGTTAATATCAGTAATGTGTTATAAGAATTCTACGTAGATTGGCTTCATTAAATAAGCCAATAAAAGCATTTATTATGAAATATGTTTTGGTTCGTTACGTTCACATTTATATATTTTAAAGAAAATCTCATTCAGTTGTTAAATCTCCTCTTATCCCACTGCACATCTACTACTTCATATTCAATTAAGTTTCTAAAAAGATGAACATAATTAAATGCTAGCCGGACAAACGATAACTAACATAACCTCCAGCTAATAAACGAGCAAGAATCGTGTAGCGATTGTTTGGGGTGAACTAAGAGGTTGGCGCCAATCCAGGCAAGCAGGTAAGCCAACCTAAGTGATTTTATAGCCGACCACAGCGGTTGCCAACCCCGAAACCACCTCAACAGCAGAAAAGTATACATATATCACCAGCTATTTTAAAAACGTCGAGAAAAATTGTTCAACATAATGTTTGAAATAATCCCAGTGAAAACCTCCCCAACACTTTTAATGTGCTGAAGTTTATCATTTCGTTAGCAGTTTGAAACAGACGATTATGGAAAACAATTTAAATTTAGAATGCCGTATTGTAAGGCAATGCATTGTATCGGTTAGTCTGTTTACGATCTAGAGTATGAGAGACAGGTTGCCTGACTAAACCTTCACCCCTGCCATTAGCAGGTGTAAGGCCATGGTATCACATTTCTGTGCCACTCCTTCGCTTGGGAGGGTCTCAGAATGTTTCATCCCATTTAAAGCTGAAGTTGAGTACATTACACTATATCAACTCTTTCATCACAGTTTTGAAATAGCTACTTAACAACTGATAGCATGAGCTGTAATACTGATTCTTATCAAATTCTGTTTAGCATGTGTAATGTGTTTTATATCGAATATGTATAAATAAATTTAATTTAGCTTTTTATTCCATTCATATGCGACATTTCTGTATAACCTAACCTAAAATGGAATCTCAAAAAGACAGTTTCTTAAATAATATTAATTCATATTACATTTATGAGTATTAATAATAAATACAACAGAAAAATAGTAATTAATATTTGTAATAATATTCCTTTTTTCTTCTAAATATTGGCTTTTCAATCCATATTTTTCGTCTCATCATGCATGGTATAATATCCTTCTTGAACTTCACTAATGGCTTCTGCTATGCTTTTATATATTTCCAGACTGGTGCCTGTTTTATAATGTTTATGTTTTGAATTATGTGATTCATAACAAAAAAAAATCTGATGTGTTACACTCACATGACTTTCTCTAGCTGCTCTACAAAACTCCTACAAAAGATTATTCTTCTTTATACACAATGCTAATCAAGATAAATGTTAGCAGAATGTCATTACTTAGTTCCTCATAAGTAGTAGGGAATAAGGGAATGCACTATGCTGAAGTGATTGTCAAATGTTTTAAAAGCTATCGTTATGCGATTGTCATTGTAAATCACTTCTTTGCTTGGCCAGGAGTAGAACAAAAGAAAAACAGACACTTCCTGTAGGAGAAAAGATTAAGTACTTCACAATTGAAACCAATAACAAGGAATATCTTGAAAACGGTTACCTCCACAACAAAAACGTAAAGGACAAAAAGTGTGTGTTTTGTCATAAGGTACATTTTTGTGCAGTGCGTTTTTTTCTATCTCTTATGGTTTAGCAGTTAAGCAAAATTCAGCAAAATTCATCCAGAATAAAGAGGTCTTCAGAGGCTATTCTCAAAAAAGTCGAGATATACATTTTATTTCGGACATAAATAGCTTTAATATACGAGATTTTAATCAAAATCGTTAGTCATTTTTAAGAAAATCAAAATTTTCGAAAATTTTTGCATGTAAAGGGTAGTTTGTCGTGGGGGGATTTTTTTTGGAAAAACTTCATGTTGCATCCTTGGAAGATACTAAAATTTGGTATTTAACGGTCTTTTTTTTGGGGGGGGGGGGGGCTATGCTGTCCACAGACACACACACACACACACGGATCTGTTTTAAAAATGCTTTTTTCGGACTCAGGCGACTCCAAAACATATATTTTGGGTGAAATCTGTATCGAATTTTTGGGTGTATTACAATACCTTGTCTATCCTTATGTGCATTGTACATATGGGGCTAGAGAAACTAAAAAAGCAATTTGCTTATAGCCACTGAACTGGTGTATTTTTCTGACATTTTATTTTCTGACCACAGATGAGATGAAAAGTATGGTAGTGACCGTACTTTTTATGTCCGAAGTGTGTCACAGATGCTATTTTACGCTGTTTTATTCTATATCCTTTGTGTGCTAAGTCGGAATTGTAATTTATGCAAATATCTGAGAGGAAATTTCAAATAGTACTTTTCCATTAGACTCCATTCATAATGAAGATGTAACTTTAACGTAAGCTAGCGAAATCATAGGCTTCAAATAAGACATTGGATTCATAGATATAACTCTTCAATCTATAACGGGTTTCTAGATCTGAAAGTTGTACACAGAAATCTTCTGAGTTTAACCGATGCTTCAAATTAAACAAATACTCAATAACATCGAAAAACAAAATTCATTCAGTCTTTATAGGTAATAAACAGGGCAGGAAAAAAAGGTATTGAACATTCCATAATGACCTGACCTTTTTATTTTATATTTTTATTCAACTTATTAATATGATTATTATTGTCTTTATTATTATTTATTTCTCTTTCACACTACTGGCCTTCAGGTTGCAAATGCTTGGCCATCAGGAGAGAGTAAGGAAATGAATACAGTGGGAGAGGTTAGATGTTTACATTTCAGTCATGGAGAAACTTTGTTATTGCATGGCAAACTAGTTTTTGGAAAAGCTGTAATGTAGTACTGATGCTGGTGGGAAAAGGGACGGAAAGGCGATGAAGGTGCTGAACGTTGGGAACTGTAACGAGGACAATGGAAAAAAAATACGATTCAGGTTGCGCTTTCCACTGGATTGGAAGGATATGCTGGGGTATCGTTGAGAGGAAGACGAAGATGTTGGGATAGTGTCCATGACCAAATCGCATGCGGATCAATGTGATGAGATATCGACGTACTGTAGTGTAACCTGACTTCAGTATTTAAACTGGGTTAGCACAACCAAATAGGTGAGTACCATAATAAGGTGTACACTCCTCTTTGCACGCAATGCAAGCATGACGTTTACGGTTTGAAATATGTTGCGTTATTATAGTTCTAAGTGTAGGCTTCCATTTAATAACAGAGAAGCAGAATCTTGCTTTCATACTTCGTGGTCACTTACTTTTTATGTAAGGGGAGATAGGTCGCTGTCTCATTTAACTAAAATACTAATTTCTCTTTAACCATTACAAATAAGTGCACCAAAATTTAATTTACATGTACTACATTGGTGTATGCTACATACACAGTACGAATTTTGTATATATCTAATAAGCAACTTTTATTAATCAGCTGTTTTTATCCTGAGGTTATGTATTATTTTTACTAAAACATTATGTTTCTATTTGCAAACACTATCCATAACACAACTTTGAACTCTTAATAATAAGTTCATTAATATGACCTACGATCATATGTATATCTTGAATCATATGGACATTAGTTGATATCATTAGTAAAAAAATATGTAATCTTTATTGGACATTTTTAATGAATTATATTTTTGCTGAAAGCTTAATAAATCTATTGGATTCATTATAAGTTATATTAAAGAATTTGTTAATAAGAGTCTATGTACTAAATTTCAAAGTTATATCAAGGATATTTTTTACAAAAAGGTATCATAAATTTGTAATAAAAATAATATATAACCTCAGGATAAAAATAGTTACTTTCCTGTGCATTTAGCAGACACTAATATATCATGTTCCCGTAAATGAGGATTTATACTGAGGTCAAATATTCCTGTCTATGTCCTTAAAACAGCTGCAATATCAGCAAACCATTAGTTGAATTAGTCACCGGTTTCGCTGCTGCATACTTGAAAGATATGCGGATAAACGTTTCAGATGAAACACTATGTAGTTAAAAATCAGCTTATGGACTTATTGGCGAAACTCATGTTGTACAAGCTATGTGTGTTCTGTTGCACTTGTTTTGAGTTATGTCATGTTATCATGTAATTTTACAGCTTTATCCCAGTCAACCACTGAGCCTGTTGCACATCAATACAGGCTCAGTGGTGCACATCTAATGTATTGGATTTATGATATCCAGCTGCGCTGTGCCATACTGAAAAATGTGATACAAAGCTGCCCTCAGCCGGCTCGATTTCAAGGTTTTAATCTGCTCATATTTTCCCCAACATGACTAATGTAAGTATGTTGAACGCATTATGGTTCGCATTCAGCACATAAAGGCCTGAAAACAAGTTTGTAAATGTACACATTAGATTACATTAGAGGTGCGTTCGCCGCATTTTGTGCCTTGTGTTTGGTATTTTATTACACGAAATATTCGTACGCTTTAACCATGCTCGCCTTATGAATTACTCTTAAACTTCTATCGACTTTAAACTAAACAATTAGGATATTCAGGAAATAACAACCTCTAACTTTAATATAAGTGTTTTATCCAAAATCTTGTTTAAACAAGTCTAAGCTTACTTTAATTCTTCACATATTCATCTCCCTCATGTAAGCGTTTACTAACTTCCATTTTGTAGTCGGCGCCACCATTCCATGATTTTCGAACACAGTTTTACCAAGCAAAGGTGTTTGGGAAAGTAATGTGTAACTAATCTAAAGCTAATGTTTGTCTTGTTTACTCGACTCTTCAAATAATCTGAGATGGCTCTGAAAGTTTCGTCATGCCCGTTGAATGTTGATTTTTTTCACCTCAGTTTTAATTTCTCAAACTTCTTTACCTAATTACTCCATCATAACACATTTCCTTTAGTTTATGGTAAATTCCTATAGGTTTCTCACCTCACAGTCGGCGGAAGTTTCCGTAACCAATCATTTTGAACAAGCACAGAATACACAATAACAAGTTATTTCTACTGGAACTCACATTACACTAGAATAGATATGGAGAAATCCATCGACCTTGTATAAACGCCAGAGAGGATCTGCGCAGCGGAAAAGCGCAAACGGTCATTTGTACCTTGTATTATGTATATGACTTTACCTATTACCTTCTAATTTATGGATAAATCATTCAGGGTACGCAACATTTAGGTTTATGCCTACATATTGAGGATCAGATTAACTGTCACGTCAGTTAGCAGTTTAATGTGAGAAACCAAAGTTAGAACGAATCTCATAGTTTTCATTTTAAAGTAACTTGCTTCTTATTTTATTTTATTCATGGTTCCGTAATTATCTATACTTATGGGTTGTTCAAAACTGTATTTCTTGGATTACAGAAGGGTTTTCAGAAATCAGGTGTGAGAGTTGATTTAACAAATTTGTGTCCGTCATAAATTACTCTGCTGAAATATCGTAATGTTTTAATATGTAGGAAGCATACTAATTGCAATCACTTTTCAAAATAAATAATTCAATATCATTATCTATTAATTGAAGCCAAAATAGTCGTAAGTTACTGTTAATTCATTTCAACGATCTATTTTCATACCAGGCATCGAGCTGATCCAGAATCTGTCTGCTCCTTAGCAGGCATTTGAGCCTAGGTTCAGGTTTGTAAGTCCTGGTGGGTGTAAATCCTACAAACGAAAAGGGTAAATAGAGAAAGAAGAGAAATAATAAAAGCAGGATTTTACTCTACATATTTTATGGCTAACATCTTTCACGAAAATGGATGTCATTATTAAAAAATATATTTTTGTTTTCTCTATACGTACTATATACATAGTGTATAGAGAAGGTATTGCACTCCACCAAAAAAATTCGATACCGAGATTTCACCGGAAATATATGTTTTAGGGCCCCCTATATCCAAAAAAAGTGTTTTCAGAAAAAGGTCCGTGTGTGTCCGTGTGTAAGTGTGTCAGTGTGACCGTGTGTCTGTCGGTCTGTGAACACGATAAGTCGAAAACGAAAAGTCGGTAAAATACCAAACTTGGTGTTTAGGTTTAGTATCTCCCAGGGATTGGACACCCCAAACTACCCTTTACATAGAACTTTTTTCAAAAATTTTGATTTTCTAAAAATGTCTCTAACGATTTTGATTAAAATATCGCATATTAAGGATATATGCCTGACAAATAAAATTTATATTTTGAATTTTCTGGGAATAGCGACTACTTTATTCTGGGCCAAATTTAGGGAATTTTGCATAACCGTAAGAAATGCACAAAAACTTAACACACAAAAAATGTAGAGCACGTTAAACCACACAATTTATGTTACATACGATTTTTTCGTGGAGTTGATCATTTTTGAGATATTCCTTGTTTTTGGTTTCAGCTATAAAAAACTTATACTTTTCTCATACAGGACTTGGTGAACTCGTGTCCATACGAAAAAAAGGAACGTCAGTTACATAGCAACCAGCCTTTGACTATCACTTTAACTTATGGTACTCCCTCATTTTGCTTCTACTTACAAGGAAGCAAGTAATAAGTCTATTTCTGCTATTTTTTTCTCGATTAGCATGAAGTAAATAGAACTTGTTGCAGAGATATAGAGGATGTCATGCGAATGTAACACATCAATTTTTTTAAATTTATATCCGTGAATGAAAATAATACGATTTAGAAAAGTATGTGAAATACACAGCAAGAACTTAAAATCTTCACTCTTTTTGCTTTTCAAAATATCGAATTTTAGTCTGTATGTGGTCAAACTAAACAAATAGTGTCCCATATCCAATAACAGCTAGCTTCAATTTTCTTTAATTCAACTAAATGCAGAATGTAATATGATTGAGAGTGGAGTGCAAGATCACAGAGTCTACGCAATCCGGCTTTTGTGATTCTATTATCCCACTACTTTTATTTTCTCTATACGTGTTATGTACATAGTGTATAGAGAAGGTATTGTAATACATCCAGAAATTCGATACCGAGATTTTACTGCAAATACATGTTTTGAGAACACCTGAATCCAAAAAAAAAGTCCTGTGTGTCTGTCTGTGTGTGTATGTGTGACTGTGGACAGCATAGCTCCGTTAAAACCAAACTTGGTATTTAGGTTTGGTATCTTCCAAGGATCTAACGATTTTGATTAAAATATCGTATATTAAAAATATTTACTTGATAAATAAAATGTATAACTTGAATTTCCTGGGAATAGCCTCTGAAGACTACTTTTCTCTGGATGAATTTTGTATAGCTACTAAACCGTAAGAGATGGACAAAAACTTAATACACAAAAAATGTAGAGCGCGTTAAAAAACACAGTTAATGTTACATACGATTTTTTCGTGGAGTTGATTGTTTTTTAGATATGCCTTGATTTTGGTTTCAGCTTTGAAAAACATAATTTGCTCATACAGGAATTTTTCAACTGGTGTCCATACAAACAAACGAACTTCAGTCACATAGCAACCAGCGTTTGGCTTTCACTTTAACCTATGGTACTCCCTTATTTCGCTTCTTCTTACAATAAAGCAAGAAATAAGACTATTTCTGCTAATTTTTCTGGATTAGCATGAAATAAATAAAAGAATAAGCTAATTAACAATAATTTGTTACAGAGATATAGAGAAAGTCATGTGAATGGAACACATCAGATTATTTTTAAAGTCGAAATATCGTTTCTAAAGAAGATGAGTCCATAATCCCTTCTTGAAGGTTTTTGTAGGATCACAAACTTGTAATTTTTTATCCAACGAGTTACCCAATACCCACAGTTTTTATATTAGATGATAATCGTGCCGTTTGATATCTAAAAGGCTGTTTTACTCTATTTCGTTCTCCATAACAGTACTCGGTTCATACCTTTGTTGATCCGTAACTTCCTCTAACCTACATAAAATTGTAAGGACCAAAAACGTTCAACAAGAAATGCTTTTTTATCGTTTGAGTAAACACTGGATAATTCGAGTTCTCCAAGAGGGAATCAAATTGCACTGATTGAATTTTCATCCGCATGATTGGTAATAGTGTACTTACTTGAAGAATTGTAGATGTTGTCCATAGCAACAACTGGATTATACGTGCCGTAATAATCCGATCAGTAAAGTCTAACCAGAAATTATTCATCATTCAATTGCCTTTAGCCCTTAGAGGCTGTTGCATCCTGAATGGTAATTGTTATATTACACAGAAATGAGCTATCTTGTACGTCACTGAGCAACACAAGCTCGGAGATCAGCTTTGGCATTGTTTGCAATGAGCAAAAGAGCAGCTTGTCTCCCTTCTAGCTTTCAGAATGGTTCCAATGCTGTGCATGTGTTATGAAAAAAAAATTTGATGTGTTGCATTCACATGACTTTCTCTACATCTCTGCAACAAATTGTTAAAAAGCTTATGCTTCTATTTACTTCATGCTAATCGAGAAAAAATTAGCAGAAATAGTCTTATTACATGCTTTCTTGTAAGTAGAAGCGAAATAAGGGAGTACCATAGGTTAAAGTGACAGTCAAAATCTGGTTGCTATGTGACTGAAGTTCCTTTGTTTGTATGGACAGGAGTTGACAAATTCCCGTATGAGAAAAGTATAAGTTTTTCAAGGCTGAAACCAAAAAACAAGCAATATCTCAAAAACGATCAACTGCACGAAAAAAATGTGTATAACAAAATTGTGTGTTTTAATGTGGTTTACATTTTTTGTGTGGTAAATTTTTGTCTATCTCTTACGGTTTAGCAGTTATGCAAAATTCCTCAAGAATAAAGTAGTCTTCAGAGGTTATTCCCAGAAAATTCAAGATATACATTTTATTTGTCAGGTAAATATATTTAATATACGATATTTTAATCAAAACCATTAGAGCTATTTTTAAAAAAATCAAAATTTTCGAAAAAGGTTCCATGTAAAGGGGTAGTTGGGGTGGGGGGATTTTCTTTAAAATCTGCGTATCGCATCGTTGGAAGATACCAAACTTAAATACCAAGTTTAGTATTCAACGGTATTTTCGTTTTTGAGCTAAGCTGTCCACAGTCTGGTATGAAATGGCAAAATAATTATTTGATTAGGATGCCTCTCTGATTGACTAGTTTATGTTTCACGTATACGTATATACATAAAGCTTAGAGTTTCCAATTACTATAAGTTATGGCCATATTTTTGTCAGCCAATGTGAACGCGTGCATTAAAATATCATGAAAAAAACTCTATACCAAATTTAGATCTAAGTATTATTGTAAAAAACCCCTAAGAAACAGATGTGAAATGCAAATTAAGGAGTTGGTTCCATTCACAATGAAAATTAAAGGTAAGCATAACATTAACTTAAAGCCTAGTTGATACGTAATGTAATAAAACCGTTTACATTGAATCAATTAAACACAGAAAAAAACATTGCAATAAACTAAAGTTAGAAGTTGCAAGGTCCGAGTTTTCATCTTTATACCTACTTCAAACTTAGTAAATTAACTTAGTAAATTACATGATTAATCTGCCATCTCACAGCAGATTTTCCCGTCAGCATGTGTTGACTCGCTATCAGACATTGTGTTTAAGATCATAGGTGATGAATAAATGGAATATCTATAAAAATCTCAGCAAAATAATTTGTGGTTTTAGTTGATATATTTTCAAAGTTTAACATCGTTTAACTATATAACTAGTTCTAGATCATTTTGATACATACACGTAATATCTTTTATCGTTAGTCGCTTCAGAGGCCGTCATGTTAGCTCAGCTGTTCATCGCTCTTTTGCTGTTTTGGGTGCTGCTTATATTTATATTTGTCGATATGAATGGGAAGTGTGTGTCTACTTCCTTACACCTGTTGTGCGCCAGATATGGTTATTTCCACTGATTCACGCATTTATGACATAAAGAAAACCTCAATATTTTCATAGTGACGTATGCGTCGAGATTCAGCTGCGATCTGAAAGGAGAAATTTCAACTACTTATTCCTTCCGCTCTTCGGTGGGCCACAGTGAGAGACAGTTCTTCATTCTAGCTGGTAATTCGCCGAGGGACAGATCGTCCTTAAGAACACAACAAAGATTCATTGCGTAACCGCCAAGGTTAGGCAACAAAAGTGGGTTTTCTTTTGGCTTTGGAAAATGTTTGGTGTTGAGTATGTTTTAACTAAGTCTTAAGTTCTTATTATTTTGAAAATCCCACTTACTAGTCTGGAGAATCAGGCGTTTTTGTTTTGTTTGTTTTTGTTTTATTTGTTTTTGTTTTGTTGTATCACAAGATTTGGTTTTCAAATTATGAATTCAAGGCCTGTAACTTACAAATGTAATAAATATGAAACTCATTCTAAGCAGAATGCATCAGTTATACCTTTAATGTCTTCTTGTTTAAAGATTTCAAGTTAATAATTTGTGAAACTCGGCCAGTGTTTCTTTGCAGTTTCCTGGAATATTTCTTCCTGGGCCTTTAAGAAAACCTGGGGCTTTTTATTTATTACTTTCTCTACACGTACTATGTAATAGTGTATTGAGAAGGTATTGCACTCCACCCAAAAATTCGATAACGAGATTTCACCGGAAATATATGTTATAGGGTCCCCTGTATCCCAAAAAAACATTTTCACAAAAAGGTCCGTGTGTGTGTGTGTGTGTGTGTGTCCGTGTGTTCCTGTGTCTATGAACACGACAATTCAAAAACGAAAAGTCGGTAAAGTAACAAACTTAGTATTTAAGTTTAGTGTCTTCCAGGAATGCGACACTAAGATTTTGAGAAAAATCCCCCCCACCCCGAGCTACCCTTTACATGGAACTTTTTTCGAAAATTTTGATTTTCTCAAAAATGGCTCTAACGATTTTGATAATAATATCATATATTAAAGATATTTACCTGATAGAAAAAATTTATATCTAGAATTTTCTGGGAATAGCTTCTGAAGGCTACTTAATTCTGGATGAATTTTAAGAATTTTGCATATCTGTTAAACCGTAAAAGGTGGATTAAAACTTACTACACAGAACATGTAGAGCACATTAAAACACTCAAGCTATGTTATATACATTTTTTTCGTGGAGGTGCTCGCTTTTAAGTTATTCGTTGTTTCTGGTTTCACCTTTGAAAAACTTATACTTTTCTCATACAGGAATTTGTCAACTCCTATCCATACAAACAAAGGAATTCAGTCACATAGCAACCAGCTTTTGACTATCAATTTAACCTATGGTTTCCCTTATTTTTCAAGGTAGCAAGTAATAAAACTATTTCTGCTAATGTTTTCTTAATTAGCATGATGTAAATAGAAGCATAAGATTTTTAACAACCATTTGTTACACAGATGTAAAGAAAGTCATGTGAATGGAACACATCAGATTTTTTATTTATTTACTCTGGGTTTTTGTACCTTAGTTATTGGCCTAGGGTAACGACAGTAAAAATAAAAACATATCTGGTTCAGTCTTGCAAAGTTGTCCGCTTCCTCTGTTCATGCAGGGTTATTCCTTGGTTCAACTATCCGAGTATATTAATTATTATTTGGATACCTATTTAAAATCAGATGGGGCGTGGAATGAAGGACTCAAATCCTAATATCGTGTGAAGTATTAAAACATATCACGATTGATTTTATTATCTTGCACTAGTAAAGCAAAGTAAGATTTAGCAATTTCTTCCACCTTACACATGTGATGATATGAGTTACCATTAAAAATTATTTATTTATACTTGTTCAACTCGAATTCATTACACCAATGGTATTAATATCATAAAATTTCACATTATTCTTGGCGCGAAATTATTACACGGACTTTTCCAAACTCAGTCCCTGATAGTTCTCATCGCACACTCATTGGTTAAACGTTTCTGGAACGTCCAGAATTCATTTTTGATTCGTTGACTTCGAAGCGTCACTGATGTTTCAAATGCTATTTTATACAACTTTTATACCGTAGGCTACAATATCTTACCATCTTTTAAAATTTAAAAGTTTCGGGCTGTTTTGCCGTGGTCTGTAGGTTATAATATGTTTAGTTAAAATATTTCTACCTAACGTTTCATCCCTGTCTGTGGGGGACATCTTCAGAGGCACTGCACTCACGTCGCTAACTCGAAAAGAAGTTAGTGCCTCTGAAGATGTCCCCCACAGACAGGGACGAAACGTTAGGTAGAAATATTTTAACTAAACATATTTTAACCTACAGACCACGGCAAAACAGCCCGAAAATTTTAAATTTTAAAACCATGGACACCGGCCGTGAAAGCTTACGCATATATCTTACCATCTGTTTGAACATTTTAACTGCCGCGTTTTTCACGGATTCTTAAGTTTCTCTGAAAATCCGTAGGTTACTTGTAATTTTCCCCTCGTACTAACAAAAGAATTCGAAGGACGCTTACTGTTTTGTGTTACACAATAGTTTCTCCAGCTCAACATTGCGATAAAGCCTACTGAAAATTAATTAAAAATTACTCTTCTATCCCAAACATTACATGAAAACAAGAAACTTAAATCAACGCTCATATATTTTCCCTAAATTAGAATATAAATAATGATATATATGGTCTATTAAAGGTCACTTCATAATTTAAATTGTCATAAATATTATATTTGAGATAAAATCAAATCAAAAAAGTCACATACTGGACAAGTAATGGGGTTTGGTTTTCTTTTGTTTTGCCTTTTCACTTCAATGTTACTCTATTATCACCGTTACAGTTTTGTTGAATAATACAAATCATTTTATTCATACTGCTATTAACATTTGTAAGCTGCAATATAATTCAATGTTGTTATAAAAGCAAGAGTTGTTTTTCTCAAGGTATGCGAACATTTAGAACGTTTTAACAATTTAAGAGCAAGCGCCTGTTCCATTCATGATTATGGGGATTTAATTAGGGAGTTTAAGGAAACTAGTTGTTTTGATCATAAGAAGAAATATTGTCACTATTGCTGAAGTGCTTCACATCTGCACTCTGCAAAGCAATTAACTTCAATAGACACTTTCCAATAATGTGGCCACCGCGATCTCCAGATTTCAACCCGAAGACTCTTGGTTGTAGTGATAATTTAAAAAATGAGTTTTCCTGACACATCCATCAACCCGACAACAACTAAAAAATGCTATTTGACAAGAAATCGCAGAAAGAAGTGAATACTGAATAATTGTACGGAGGACATCTTCCTAATGTTTTATAAAAACCCATTGTTTGTCCAGTATCTCGTTTATTTTTTTTTTCCTATCTCAAATTTTATAATATTTATAACAGTTTAAAGTGATTTTGAGAGACCCTATAATTGAATCACATATAAATAATCATTTTTTTCTATTGATTACATTAAATTGACTGTAATTATTTAACAATTGTTTTCAATTTTACTGGCTATTGTAATCTTAATTTTTAATGTGAATTATCCTAGAATACATATAAACTGTCTGCAGTTTAGAGCCAGGGAAGCTCGACTATTTTAGCGATCTTCGGGCTTAGCGTGGGGTAGCGAGTTGCTGTGGTCAAAGAATTTAGTTACAAAAACTGCCTCTTTCGGCAATGTCGATACTTTACATTTCCGCTGTTAGTATCGGAATGTCATATTTCACAAGCTCCCATGTACGCTCTAGATATATTGACCATAGTTGTCAGTCAAGCTTTGAGTACCTATTGTGTCATCGCTTTGCTGAAGGCTAAATAACATCCAAAGAAATAGTTGGAAGTAAAACAGCTTATGGAAGCTACTAATTAGCCGAAAAAGAAATTAATGATTATAGGAGTACTGGAATTTAAACACGTTGTCATGAACACTATCATCGAAAATAGTACCTGTGCTATGACACAACTGTGGTGAGTGCAAAACAAGCAACATTTTTGAAAATGCCTGACAATGTCGAATATTTTCACTTTCTATGAAGCACAATGTATCTGCAAACTGATAGTACTGACTAAGCCAATGAACAACTGAATTGACAAGGCAGATTACATCGAAAGAGTAATTTAAATGCGACATCAATTAAATCATAAGGAAATGTTAACAAATAAAAGGAAGAAAAACAGTAAGATGTACCTAATATATATGGATAAATTCAACTATTCAACACCATGATTATATATAAACATTTATTTATAAATGCAGAAAAATGCAAAACGTACGGACGACAAGAATTTTAACCTCTCATTCATAGTATAAGCGGAAAGTGGATAAGAATCTGATGTATTACTTTTTCATGCCTGTTTCAATCTAAACTTAAAAAACTACTCCTATATTCTTCTATGTACTCCATGCTAATCGACATAAATATTAAAGAAATTATCTTATTATTTATTTCCCTGTAGTTACAGACAACTGAGGGAATTTTCCTAGGAATCGCCTCCGAAATCTTCTTATTTCTGGAGAACTTTTGGATAACCGATAAACCGTAAGACAGACAAAGTTTAGCACAAATGTAGATAAGGTTAAGACATACAATTTGTATCGATTACATTTTTGTAGAGTCAACCATTTCCGAGACATTCTTTGTTCTGGGTTCCAATTTAAAAATACTTATACATTTTTGAAACGGGGATTTGTCATTAATTTTTCTTTTGTAGTGCTCATGACATATAAAGAAGGTATCCCATAATGACAGCTTTTAAAGTATTTGAGTATCGTTTTAGTGTATTTTCATATTCCCTTTCTTCTTGCAAGGCACTAAGTAATAAGACCATTTCTGCTTTAGTTATTTCGATACTATGAAGTACATAGAAGAATAGGCTCTTGAGAATAGTTTCTTGCAGACTAGGTAGAGAAAGCTACGTAGTTAGAACACATCATAATTGTTTTTAATAATGGGAACCTCAAAACGTGTATTTTCAGAGTAATAACCAAATTAATTAAAATAAGCATTCCCATGAGTTCGAAATACGTATTGCAAAGTTGATATACACATTAAAATATATTCTAATTCAAGCAATTGCATTTTCTACTTTCAGTTGTTTATTTATCTGAAATTAATTATTATCGTGAGATTCGATGAAACCTGAAATTAATAAGGTTGTTTTAGTTCTAAATATTGGTATTATATTTCCCTCGCAAACTTAATAAAAAACGGATGTGTTCCATTGACACAACTTTCTCTACTCATGCTGAAAACAAACTATACTTACAAAGATTACTCATTTATCTTCATCATGCTAGTCAAGATAAGCATCAGCATTAAAATCCCGTATATTAAAGATATTTACCTCCCAAATAAAATGTAAATCTTGAATTTTCTGGGAAGACTTCTTTATTCTGGATCTGCACTTTTTGTGTAGTATGCTTTGTGTACCTCTTATAGTTAATTCTCTTAATCTTCATATATTCAGAATGAAGATTCCTCAGAGGATATATGCATACAAAAGATTGAAGATATACATTTCATTTTGCTTGAAAATATCTTCAATATACCGTATTTTAATCAAAATCGTCAGAGCCATTTTTGTTAAAATCGAAAAATTTTCGTGTCGCATCCTTTGAAGATACTAAATATAAATACCAAGCTCGGCATTTGCCAATCTTTCCTTTTTGAGTTATACTGTTTTTTTTTTTGTATTGTGTTTAACGCCCGATTTTACTACCAAGGCACCGCAGGCAATGAAACTAGTGATACATGGAATGAAGATGAAGCTCGGTGGAACGCGATGGCGGGGGAAACCGGAGAACCCGGAGAAAATTCGCCCTTGCGCCGCTTTGTCCACCACAAATCACACATGCGGTAGCTTGGGGTCGAACCCGGGCGTCTAGGTGAGAGGCGAATGGTCTAACCACTCGGCCACGGCGCGGCCCAGTTATTCTGTCCACAAACACTCACACACATGGCCTTTTTTCTAAAAATGCTTTTCTGGATGCATAGGCCCCATAATATGTACTCCCGGTGAAATCTTAAAAAAATCGAATTTTTGAAAAGAACACAACAGTTACTTTCTCTACAAGAATGCAATAGTACGTGTAGAGAAAGTAGAAAGTACAGGAAAATTGACTGTGGCAGAAATAATTCTGCCATGTAATCCCGTATTAAACTATTATGTTTACATAAAAGAGAGAAAAAGAGAGACTATTGGAGATATAGAGATAAAGATAGAGAGAGATATGTTTGCACAGAGTGATTTATGTAGAACTGACACATTTATTTCTTTAATTATTCCGTTGGAAATTCATTCAATGAACCAATTTTAGCACCAAATTAAGCAGAATGTTCTGGAGTTTCGATTCCTTGTCACTAGATGCGCAGATGTTTATGTTTTATTCCTAATTGCATTGTTGGCAGCTGTTTCGACATTTTGTTCTTGTAGTCAACGTGAAAATGCAGTACGATGTAGAGCTGAGTCAAGGATATTTTCAGCAAGATGGCGCTACATGCCATACATCAAATGAATCCATGAACCTAATCGCAAGTTTCTTTGGCGACCGGATAATTTCCAGGAACCTGTGGCCACCGAGATATCCGGATTTGACATCGCCAGACATTGGACGATCTGACGCACAACATCACAAAGGAGATTCAAGCTATTGACAACAGAGTCCTCCAACGAGTGGCCAGTAACATGGAACGACGTGTTGAATTGTGCTTTATGCAGGATGGAAGACATTTTCAACATTTGCCATAGAGGTAAATAATCTCCCAAAATTCCTCTACAATTTAGGTATAATAAGTTGTCACTAGCATAACATGTTTTGAAACAAAGAAATGTGTCAGCTCTATATAAATCATCCTGTATAAGCCAGCACAGTATGGTATGCTTCATACATCTGACTCCTAGTCAAATTCTAGGTATCAAAAGCTGCAAGTAGGTCAAGGGGCCAAGGAAAAGGAAGCTAGCTAGAAAAGGTAACTTTCTTACAGGAAGCGAATCGTACCATTGGCACAATTACTGCGGAGAATTTATTCAGGCTTGTGTACTGTGCTCCGAGATGATAAAACGCATTGCCGACGTAGACCGGGCCTTAACGAGGCGGGTCACGCGATATGCACCGCCTGGCACTGATTGATGGAGACATCGCGCTGCGAATATCATGGCAACCGCGCTGTCCACTTGCACCACTGCTTAATTATGTATTAGTGCTGCTTATTTCTACATCGTTACTAAACCTCTGTGTTTAATTAATGCTTCCTACTGTCTACTTATGGAGGAACTATTGCATTTCAGACTGATTATTTTCAGATAATTAATTTAAAATAATCACAAATTAATAATATAATAATTATAATTTCGATACTATATTTAAAAAATCAGATGTGTTCCATTCACATGCATTTCTCTACATCTCTGCAACAAATTATACTATTTACTTCATCTAATCGAGAAAAAATTAGCAGAAATAGTCTTATTAGGGGGTACCATAGGTTAAAGTGATATTCAAAAACTGCTTGCTATGTAACTGAAGTTCCTATGTTTGCATGGTCACGAGTTCACAAAGTCCTGTATGAGGAAAGTGTAACTTTTTTATAGCTGAAACCAAAAACAAGGAATATCTAAAAAACAATCAACGCCACGAAAAAATGTATATAATACATAGCGTGTGTTTTAAGATGCTCTTCATTTGTTGTGTGGTAAGTTTTTGCCCATCTCTTACGGTCTAGCAGTTATGCAAAATTCCATAAAATTCACCCAGAATAAAGTAGTCTTCAGAGGCTATTCCCAGAAAATTCAAAATATATATTTTTTTTGGTCAGGTAAATAACTTTAATATACGACATTTTAACCAAAATCGTTATAGCCATTTTTTAGAAAATCATAATTTTCGAAAAAAGTTCCATGTAAAGAGTAGTTTGGGGTGGGGGAATTTTTCTCAAAATCCTCCAGTCGCATCCCTGGAAGATACTAAACTTAAATACCAAGTTTGGTAGTTTACCGACTTTTCGTTTTTGAGTTATTGTGTTCACAGGCACACGGACACACTGACACACGGACACACACACAGACGGACCTTTTTCTGAAAATACTTCTTTTTTGATACAGGGGATCCTAAAACATATTTTCGGTGAAATCTCGGTATCAAATTTGTTGGTCAAGTGCAATGTATAGTACGTATAGAGAAAGTAATAATAGATATTAAAATGATGTTGGTACCAGGGAAAATTCATTAATATCTAGAAGTATCCTGTATAACAGGATATTTCTTTTGTATTTCAACAAAACAGCCGAAGGCAAGGAAATGTTTCTAACTGCAAGCAGGTAATACCATATAGCAGAGGTTGTTAAAATCGTCCAGTCGCCGTTTGAAAGACAATGAAATTCCAATAGTGAATATGTTAACGGTATTGGCGAGCATGTGGTTGTCGTAAAGCCGGGAGCGTTGAGGTTTTCTCACCAGAGAACAAACTAGATTGTAAATTGCAGATTGTCAGAAATATGTGGCATTGAAAGGGGTGGAAGCATACTTAGAGATGAAGAAACGAAAACAAGGTCAGTCAGTTCTGGGTAGTCTTTTAAGTTGTTTTCAGTCATGCCGAGCATTCCTGATTTCTTCATACTTCTTTCACAGTTCGCATTCACGCTCTCACGTCGTTATCTGAGAACAATAATTGTGCTGCAAGAGTAACAAATGGCGAGCTGATTTCTTGGCAAAGTGTCAAGAAACCATAAACATCAACAATTGCTATTTCATCCACTGTATTATTCACACAAAGACTTATTTGTGGTACCGCCCCCTGAAAACCGTGCTCACAAATCTTAAATCAACCCTGACCAGTAAGAGGACCCAATCTAAGGAGCTAGTATTGAATAGAGATCGCCCACAAATTTCACCTGAAATCAATGAAAAAATAAATTCTGAGAAAATAAAAATTCATAAAATCATTTATAAAAACTATAGAAAAAAATCTGATGCGTTACACTCACATGGCTTTCTCTAGCTCCTCTACAAACTTCTTACAAAAGATTATTCTTCTTTCTACACCTGCTAAACGAGATAAATTATGAATGTTCTTATTACTTAGTTCCTTATAAGTAGAAGGGAACTAAAGGAACGCGTTATGTTAAAGTGATAGTCAACTGTTTTAAGCTGTCGTTATGCGATTGTCATCGCAGATCGCTTCTTTGCTTGACCAGGAGTAGAACATAAGAAAAGCGGACACACACGACCTTTTATAAAAACCTGATGTGTTCTATTCACATAACTTTCTCTACATCTGTGCAACAAATTATTGTTAAAAAGTCTCTGATTCTATTTACTTCATGCTAATCGAGAAAAAATTAGCAGGAATAGTTGTATTACTTGCTTCCTTGTAAGTAGAAGCGAAATGAGGGAGTACCATAGGTTAAAATGAGTCAAAAGCTGGTTGCTATGTGACTGAAGTTCCTTTGTTGGTATGGACACGAGTTGATAAATTCCTGTATGAGAAAAGAAGTTTTGCAAAGCTGAAACCAAAAACAAGGAATATCTAAACTCGATCAACTCCACGAAAAAAAAAATATATAACATAAATTGTATGTTTTAATGTGCTCTACATTTTTTATGCGATAAGTTTTTATCTATTTCTTATGGTTTAGCAGTTATACAAAATTCCATAAAATTCATCCATAATAAAGTAGCTTTCAGAGGCTATTCCCAGAAAATTCATGATATGCATTTTATTTTTCAGGTAAATATCTTTAATACACGATATTTTAATCAAAATCGTTAGCCATTTTTGAGAAAATCAAAATTTTCGAAAAAGTTTCCATGTAAAGGATAGATTGTGAAGGGGAGATTTTCTTGAAAAATTTCGCGTCGCATCCTTGGAAGATACTAAACCTAAATACCAAGTTTGGTGTTTTCGTTTTTGAGCTATGCTGTGCACACACACGGAACTTTTTCTAAAAAGGCTTTTTTTTCGGACTCAGGGGACCCCAAAACATATATTTCCGGTGAAATCTCGGTATTCATTTTTTGGGTGGAATATAGGATCCACTATGTACATTGTATATGCGGTTAAAGAAAGTAAAAAGAGAAGGTGTGGTAAGAGAAAGAGAGAGAAAGACGTGTGAGAGGCAGAGGGTATTGTTGATGGCCGCGGTCCGTCAGGCAGGTGTGACAGGAGCACGGTGGCACCGTTTGTTCAAACTGCATACGGAATGAAGAGACGGAAAGTCGATACCAAGTTTCGATTTCCTTACTATGGCCTTGACTCTCAATGTTTGAATAAGACTGACCTGCATGTTAGATACTATAAGTCGTGTTCCTTCCCTCTAATAAGTACTTCATTCCCACACTGAGCACTTCTCTTCTCAAACGACTCTTGTCCACGATTCAGTTCTGGAATAGGGATCCAGAATGTCGTTATGGTAGCCTAGTAAACTTTTACGCTTAAACAGATCAGGGAAAACTATACCTAATGCTGTGAATACATATAGGAAGTTAAGGGTATAGATATCGATATTATATTAAAGGGTACCTTGATATGTATCCACTACGGTGAGTTGGTTCTCTCTCTCTCTCTCTCTCTCTCTCTCTCTCTCTCTCTCTCTCTCTCTCTCTCTCTCTCTCTCTCTCTCTCTGTAACCATTTTCTCACAAATCAATCACATAGTTGATTTTACATACTCTTAACTGTGTGGCGAACTAAACAACGTTGTAAGAATAGTCGTTCCGTTTTGCTTCTACATCTTCACACCTCAATACGTCAGTTGCTGGCCTTGCAGGAAACATTCAAACTCAGTTCCGGTACAACATTAGGTATAACTAGGTCCGCTCAGGCAAGATTACGTCTTCCTCAGGGGAAATAAATATGTATGTTTTGAAAACATTGTTCCTAATATTAATAAAATTCTAATTCGATAAGCAAAGCAAATAATGATTAAATCTTATTCATTACACTGATCTCAATTACCAATGAAAATATATGCATTTACACTCCTAACATCCTGTATAAAGAATGCATAAAGCACATTGGGCATAGTTTGCGTTCCTTGGCCATCTTTATCTTTTTTTTTTTAATTGCTTTGATTTTACGTTGATATATCAATATAGAAAAGTAATTAAGATAATTGAAATAAGTAACCTAATGAAAATTTATGTGAAAAAGGAGCAGTCAACGTAACAATGAGCATGAACAGTTTTATTTGTAATTTTATTTCGATTCATAGATATTACAGAATTAGTAAATTGTAAACCCAAGATATTTTAATTAATTCCAACGGAAAATTTGACTATGACTTTTCTGTGACACCGGAGCAAAATCAGGAAATATTTTTCTCCCTCTTAACAATACAATTACGAAATAATTATACGCGAAAATGAAGATGTTAAAAAAATTATACAGAAATAATGTCTTCGTTGAATAAAGAGTATATCTAATAAAGTATACACTAGGACATTTAAAATGTATATTTTTAACTTCTCCCTCAAGTTTTTAAAAATTCCAAAGAGACTAAAATCTTCCAAATTTTTAGGGAATTCCAATTATTATTATTATTATTATTATTATTCCAAAGCCTTTAGTAAATATGTCTATTTGTGAGGCTGATTTTAGAGTTAAGGTTATAATAGCCACAGTTACACAGCATTAACGGTTGCGTGCAACGGTTATCAGTAACGAATTAAGTTATTTGTTTTCATGATTATCACATTTGAGTTAATTACTTTAAAGGTTGTTGGCAATAGTAGTTGTAATTGCGTTCAATAAGAGCGACCGATAAGCTCACTTTGTTATTTGATGCAATGTAAAAGGTTTTTCTACTTTGATTACTACAGCGGTTTATAATCTCGAAGTGCATTGGGGTTTGGTTCCACATTTCTGCACATAGAGTTTGTATAGGTGGACTGAGACATATGGGATCCTAAATGTAAACATCACATACGCAGACAAAGCAAATACAAATATATTCTATTCTGAACACCAGCACGGCTGAAATTAAGCATATAATAATGTAATTTCTCGCATGACATTAGATTAAAAATCAGAATTGCTCCTATTCACAAGACAACATTTCTACAAAAGATTATTCTTTTTTGTACATCATACTAATGAAGACAAACATTATCAGAATTGGTCTTATTGCTTGTTTCTTTTTAAGTAGAAGGGACATAAGGAAATACACTAGGATAAAGCGATAGTCAAATCTTTTAAAAGTTATCACTATGTTGCGACATCTTTTCTGCATCACGTTGAAGATCCAAGTATGTGGATGTTTATTATTGGCCCTACGAGATGGTAACCAAATAGGTAGTTGTTTAGTCCACGTTGAGGGACCAGGTATGTGGAGACAAGCACTTTGCTTTACAATCTGATAGGTTAAATAATTACTAGGAACTTTCCTTACTTAACGATGTACACGTGTTTCTTTAGCTTAACTGTGTTTAACGGAGTCTCGATGTGCGTCACTGACTAACTATTCATCACTGAGAGCGACTTACTTAACTGAGTGCCGCGATGTTTACTGAGAGTGAGTTACTGAGTGTCGCGCTGTTTAACTAACAGTGAATCCCGACGTTTAACTGCGTATGCTTCCTGAGATTGGCCCGAAGTTTAACTGAGAGTAAGGTACCTGAGATTGCCCCGATGTTTATCTGAGAGTAAGGTACCTGAGATTGCCCCGATGTTTAACTGAGAGTAAGGTACCTGAGATTGCCCCGATGTTTATCTGAGAGTAAGGTACCTGAGATTGTCCCGATGTTTAACTGAGAGTAAGGTACCTGAGATTGCCCCGATGTTTATCTGAGAGTAAGGTACCTGAGATTTCCCCGATGTTTAACTGAGAGTAAGCTTCCTGAGATTGTCCCGACGTTTAACTGACAGTAAGGTTCCTGAGATTGCCCCAATGTTTATCTGAGAGTAAGGTTCCTGAGATTGCCCCGATGTTTAACTGAGAGTAAGGTCCCTGAGATTGCCCCGATGTTTAACTGAGAGTAAGGTCCCTGAGATTTCCCCGATGTTTAACTGAGAGTAAGGTCCCTGAGATTTCCCCGATGTTTAACTGAGAGTGAGGTCCCTGAGATTTCCCCGATGTTTAACTGAGAGTAAGGTTCCTGAGATTGCCCCGATGTTTAACTGAGAGTAAGCTTCCTGAGATTGCCCCGATGTTTAACTGAGAGTAAAGTTCCTGAGATTGCCCCGATGTTTAACTGAGAGTAAAGTTCCTGAGATTGCCCCGATGTTTAACTGAGAGTAAAGTTCCTGAGATTGCCCCGATGTTTAACTGAGAGTAAAGTTCCTGAGATTGCCCCGATGTTTAACTGAGAGTAAGGTTCCTGAGATTGCCCCGATGTTTAACTGAGAGTAAAGTTCCTGAGATTGCCCCAATGTTTAACTGAGAGTAAGGTTCCTGAGATTGCCCCTATGTTTAACTGAGAGTAAGGTTCCTGAGATTGCCCCGATTTTTAACTGAGAGTAAGGTTCCTGAGATTGCCCCGATGTTTAACTGAGAGTAAACTGCCTGAGATTGTCCCGATGTTTAACTGAGAGTAAACTGCCTGAGATTGTCCCGATGTTTAACTGAGAGTAAACTGCCTGAGATTGCCCCGATGTTTAACTGAGAGTAAACTGCCTGAGATTGTCCCGATGTTTAACTGAGAGTAAACTGCCTGAGATTGTCCCGATGTTTAACTGAGAGTAAACTGCCTGAGATTGTCCCGATGTTTAACTGAAAGTAAGGTTCCTGAGATTGTCCCGATGTTTAACTGAGAGTAAGGTTCCTAAGATTGTCCCGATGTTTAACTGAGAGTAAGGTTCCTGAGATTGTCCCGATGTTTAACTGAGAGTAAGGTTCCTGAGAGTGCGCCGATGTTTAACTGAGAGTAAGGTTCCTGAGATTGCCCCGATGTGCTATGATCTCTTACTTATATAGCAAAATCACTGTCATGGTGGCTTCTTTCTGATTGGTCAGTAAGACCACGTACCTGGAGTTGATATAGACCATAATGCATCATTTCCTACCCAGGATACATCATTATATCCACGTGTCAAACATTTCTCAATGGAAAAAGACTGCTTCGCTAATAGAAGGGTATTTATCGTCACTTGGTTCTCTGTTGCATTCACAGCTCCTCGTACTTGCTTGGACAAAAGAGTGATTTCCACTTTCCAAGTTTGTAGTAAACAACTCTGAACTGCTCTGGCTATAAGCAAGTTCTACACTCTTAAATACATAAGATAATTAATTATTAACACTCTTAAATATTAACTGATAAACAATTGATAGCAATGACAATAGTCATCATAGCGAGGCCAACTAACGGTCTTAATGTGAAACAATTGAAATTCAGTTCTCTTAGTTGCTAGGAGTAAACTAAAGAGAAACGAAAAGAAAGATGTCTTCCCGTTTGAGAAAAGTTTAAGGCGCTTAAAACAGAAAGCAATAAATAACACGGAAGATCTCGAAAACGGTTAAATCTACAAAAAGGTATATATATATATATATATATATATATATATATATATATATATATATATCATACATTTTGTGCTTTAATGATATCTCTATTTTTTGTTAGTAAGGTTTTATCTATCTCTTAAGGATTGCCAGTTGCACAAGCGTTATACACAAGTCATCCAGAATGAAGAGGTCTTCAGAGGCTATTCCTAGAAAATTCAAGATATATATTTCGTTTGTCAAGAAAAGGCCTTAAACATTTTAATAAAAATCGTTAGTCATTTTTGAGGAAAACAAAATTCTCGAAAACTGCTGCTTGTAAAAAATAGTATGGGATGGGGGGATTTTTTTGAAAATCTTCGTGTCGCATCCTCGGAAGATACTAAACTTAAATAACAACTTTGGTATTTAACGGAATTTTCGTTTTTTGAGCTATACTGAGCCCAGAAACACACTCACACGGTTATGTCTGTAATAGTTGTTTTTATTTTTGACTCAGGAACATGTCTTTTCGGTGAAATCTCGGTATCGAAATTTTGAGTGCAATACAAGACGTTCTCTATCCATATGTACATTGTACATACATGCTAGAGAAAGTAAAAATGGTAATGTCATTTTCAAAGCTGTGGCTGCGAGGTTAGAGAAAAATTAACTCCCAAACACAAATTATTTTCTACAGCACAAAAATATGTTGCTTACGTATAGGACGGTCTTTATTGTCGAACTTGGTGCAGACAAAGTTGCTACTTCCGGTGGATGTACAGTGAACCATCTATTTTCTTATTCATAAACCGGGGCTTGAGTTGCTCTGGGGATCAAACGCCTTGTTCCGGACCAAATTTTGGTCTACCTCAGGGGTAGGTTAGAGACTGATCATCTTTGCAAAATGGATGACTAAGGAGTGATGGGCGTGGCTGTTGTGCGTAGAACTCACGAAATGAGGCGCGGAGGAAATCCTATCAAGATTAGACATAACTGGAAAGCGTAGACTGACTTAAACTTTAGAAATACTTTATAAATATTCAGTAAACTAAACATCAGAAACTTGGAACTGGTTCGTCATAGCCTAAGACTAATGGCGGAGACAATAACCGAGGCTGATAACCTCAATTGATGCTCAAACCCTAACAGAACTTTGGTGTTATACTAGGGTCGGCTGATAAGTCCCGGGCCTCACACAGATATGCCGCCACTAGACCAGTTAGAGGGTAGTATCGTATAGTTTAACTCAAGACTAGCTTGTATCCATAGTTACAGGTCAATAGCTTGTTTAGTTTTCGAATGACAGCATTTTAAACAAGACAACTTTAGAGTTTTCACGAAAATGAAGGATAGAAAAACGAGCAGTGATTAAAAACTTCCATTTGAAAGACTTAACGCCTAAAGAAATCAAGGAACAAATGGGCAGAACATTGAAAGATTCTGCCCCTTCATATTCAATGACTGAAAGGTGGGTTGCAGAGTTTAAAATGGGACGTACGAGCACTAGTGATGAGCTCGCTCTGGAGAAGTGACAACTTCAGAGATCATTGAAAACATTCATCGTTTAGTACTGGAAGACCGCAGAATAAAGTTGTTTGAGATAGCAGAGGCTGTAAACATATCAAAAGAACGTGCAGGTAATATTTTAAGTAATGTTTTGGGCTTTCCAAGGTCTGTGCAAGATAGGTGCCGCATTTGTTGACACCTTATCAAAAGTTGCAAAGAAAAACAGTTTCTGTTAAGAACATAGAGCTCTACTGTAAAAGTCCCAGTGAATTTTTGAAACGCCTTATTACCATGGATGTAACATGGATACATCACTATACTCCAGAAAGTAAATCACAGTCAAAATAGTGGATTGCGCCAGGTGAATCAACTCCAAATAAGGCAAAGTCAATTTTGTCAGCAACAAGGTTGTGGCGAGTGTTTTATAGCATGCACAGGGAAATATTTTTATTTATTACTTGGAAAAGGATAAAAGTATCACTGGTGACTGCTACGCAAGCTTACTGCAACGTTTAAGTGATGTGAAAAAGACCTCATTTGGCGAAAAAAAAAAATCTTGTTTCATCACGACAATGCTCCGGTTCATCGTTCAGTCATTGCAATGGGAAAATGTGCGAATTAAAGTTGGAATTGCTTGAACATCCACCCTATTCGCCAGATCTAACGCCAGTGACTACTACCTGTCCCCAAACCTCAAAAATGTCTTGGAGGACGAAGATTTCACAGCAACGAGGAGATAATTGATGCCGCGAACAGCTATTTTGAAGACCTTATAAATCGGATTACAGAGATTATTTGTTACATTAGAACTCCAACATAACAAACATATTATCCTTTCTGGTGATTAAGTTGAGAAATAAAGCAATTTTTAAATGATGTTTTCGTTGAGAGACCCGGGACTTTCAGTCGACGCTAGTATAAAAGCAGGGTATCAGGGCAACAGTGCTGACCTGCTGATATTTGTCAGACGTCAGTAAGCCGGACTTCCGCCTCGTTACTTATGTTTTCCCGCCGAGAAGAGGAGCATTCAAGCTGCATGAAAGTTTTATGACATATCAGAATTTTTTCAGACAATTATTTATGTTTAACTAATGTCCACAATATTAAACTATTTTTAAGGCCCAAGGTGAAGCAAACTTAATTATAAATAACTACTTAAATTCAATGCCTTACGTAAATTTAAAGTTAATATTCTAGCATGGTAAATTCTTATTGAAATGATTAATAGAGTCATGAAATGTAAATTGTGGGTAACAATGCTTCGAGAAAGCGTTAGAACCCTGTACATGGTCATATACTGAGCTTTAGCGGGCCAGTGTTTGCATTATTTACTGTTTCCATGTAAAAAATCTGACCTGCTACATTCATATGACTTGCTCTACATATCTATAACAATCCATTGTTAAAAATCTGATGTGTTACACTCATATGACTTTCTCTAGCTCTTCTACAAACGTCTTACATGAGATTATTCTTCTTTCTGCACCTTGCTAATCGAGATAACCATTAACAGAATGTTCTTACTACTTAGTTCCTTATCAGTAGAAAGAAAATAAGGGAATACACTAGGCTAAACCGATAGTCAAATGTTTTAGAAGCTGTCGTTATTCGATTGTCATTGCAAATCGCCTCTTTGCTTGGCCAGGAGTAGAACAAAAGAAAAACGGACTCTTCCCGTCTGAGAAAATTAAAAGTACTCACAACTGAAACAAAGGACAAGGAATATCTCGGAAACGGTTACCTCCACAACAAAAATGTAAAGGACATGAATTGTGCGTTTTGATCAGATCAACATTTTCTATGTAGTAGGTTTTTATCTATCTCTTACCGTTTAGCAGCTAAGCAAAATTTAGCAAAACTCGTCCAGAATAAAGAGCTCTTCAGCGGCCATTCCCAGAAAATTTAAGATATACATTTTATTTGGTATGTAAATATCTTTAATATACGGGCTTCTAATCAAAATCGTTAGAGCCATTTTTAGGAAAACCAAAATGTTCTAAAATTGTTCCAAGTAAAGTGTAGTTGGGGGTGGGGGGATTTTCTTGAAAATCTTCGTGTTGCATCCTTGGAAGACACCAAACCGAAATACCACACACACACTTATATACGGACCTTTTTCTGAAAATACTTTTTTTGGATTCAGGAGGGAAATAATGGAATACTCAAGGCTAAAATTAATGTCAAATACTTTAAACACTGGTTGCTATGTGATTGAAATGCATTATTATTATTATTATTATTATTATTATTATTATTATTATTATTATTATTATTATTATCATCATCATCATCATCACCATCATCATACCAATTTTTTCTCTTTTTCTTCAGGTAGTACTAAATTTAAATATATAAATATTTGGTAGTCATACACTGTTGAAATACGAAACTGTATGCAATCAAAAACCTGAAATAACAAAGCAAATTAGTAATTCAAATAAACCTTATCATTCATCTCACCTCTGGATTAGACTTTGATAAATCTCTTCTGCGTCATATTGTCGAATGATGTCTTTATATGTCAAAAAACTAATAAATAATAAAGAGCAAAGAATAAAATCGGATTGCTCAGAAGATATTTTAAATCCGTCATTAGATAAATTGACAATTCCGAATTATACTACACTAAAAGACGGGCAAAACAGCTAGCAGAATCACCAGTGGCTAAAGTAGTGATTGTTCACCACATACGATAGTTAGACAGAATAGCAAAATACGAAATTTCTGCCTGTGAAATGATTGCATTCCATGTTTAGAAGAAACTATAAAATACGCTTCTTTTTTATTAAAAATCTGATGTGTTACATTCACATGATTTGTCTGTATCTCTGCAACAAATTATTGCTAAAAGGCTTATGCTTCTGTCTCCTTCATGCTAATTCAGAAAAATTAGCAGAAATATTATTACTTGCTTCCTTGTAAGTAGAAGCGAAATAAGGGATAACCATAGGTTAAAGTGATAGTCAAAAGCTGGTTGTTATGTGACTGAAGTTCCTTTGTTTGTATGAACAGGAGTTGACAATTCCCTGTATGAGAAAAGTATAAGATTGTTAAAGCTGAAACAAATAATAAGGAATATTTCAAAAACGATCAACTCCATGAAAAAAAGTGTAGGACATAAATTGTGTATTTTATCGTAATCTACATTTTTTGTGTTGAAAGTATTTGTCAAACTCTTACAGTTTACCAGTTATGCAAAATTCAATAAAAATCATCCAGAATAAAGAAGTCTTTAGAGGCTATTCCCAGAAAATTCAATAAATACATTTTAATGTGCATGTAAATATCTTAAATATAAGAGATTTTAATCTAAATCGTTAGAACCATTTTTAAGAAAAGAAAAATTTTCGAATTTTTTTCCATTCAAAGCGTAGTTGGGGGTGGGGGTATTTTCTTGAAAATCTTCGTGTGGCATCCTTGGAAGACACCAAACACACACACGATCCTTTCAGGGGTAGAATACAATGCCTTCTTATACACTATGTAGGTACATAGTAAGTGTAGAGAAAGCAAAAAGTCTTAGGAAAGCTGGAGGAGAGCAGCATTGAAATGAAATGTTTTTGAAGAACATCTAGAAAATAATGCTGATAATTAATGGAGTTAGCTTGTCATGCATTTTATCCAGATCTAATTACCATGAAAATACATACCTTTGAAAAAGGGAGGAAATGAGATGGGGTGGGGGGAAGTTCTCTAGCGAGCATATAAATAGCCTTCATCGACATGAAACATTGTATTCAGTTGCACGGGAACTCCCTTAACAAAAGCAGTAGCAGAAGCGATAAAGAAAGGCAATTGTGCGGTGGAAAGAAATGTAATGGATAACGAACGAGCATGTACAGCGGTAATGACGTGTCGCAGGCCTGTTCCATAACCACCACTGAGGGGGGAGGAAAGTCAATATCTAGGGCACCTGTGGCAATACGTATTTGTTTCAGATCATCAGCGCAAGCCACCAATATGGGCTTACAAAAAGTGTACACTCTTGAACATTAATGTCGTTTCCCTCTATACTTGTCAATGCTTTTTACTTTCTCTATACGTACTATGTGCACAGTGAGTACAGAAGTTATTGCATTCTACCCAAACATTCGATGTCAAAATTTCACCGAAAATACGTTTTGAGGTTCCCTAAGTCTAAAAAAACATTTTTTCAAAAAGATCCGTGTGTATACCTGTGGAAGTATAGCTTAAAAACGAGAAGACCGATAAATACCAAACTTGGTATTTATATTTTATAGCCTCCAAGTATAAGACACGAAGATTTTCAAGAAAATCTCCTCACCCCAAACAACCCAATACATGGAAAAAATTTCGGAAATTTTGATTTTCTCAAAAATGCCTCTAACGATTTGGTTTAAAATCTGTTATATTTAAGTTACTTACATGCCAAATAAAATATGTCTTGAACTTTCTAGGAATTTGTTTATTCTGCATGATTTTATTAAATTTTGCATAATTGCTAAACCGTAAGAGATGGACAAAAATTATTACACAAAAAATGCAGATCACGATAAAACAAACAATTTATGACATTTGCATTTTTTTCATGGAGTTGATCGTTTTTGAGATATCCCTTGTTATTGGTTTTAGCTCTTAAAACTTACTTTTCTCATATATGCACTTGTCAACTGATGTCCATGCAAACAAAGGTACTTCAGTCACATAGCAACCAGCTCTTGACTACCACATTAACCTATAGAACACCCTTATTTCGCTTTTACTTACAAGGTAGCAAGTAATAAGACTATTTCTGTTATTTTTTCTCGATTATCATGAAGTAAATAGAAGCATAAGCTTGTTAAAATAACTGCTGCAGAATTGTGGAAAAAGTCATATGATTGGATTACATCAGATTCTTTTTTTTTTTTTTAGCTTAACGTTCGTTAACCTGATTGATCATATCGGATAATGAATGAAATCGTTGAAATGATGCTCAAATAAACTCGGGGTCCATGGAGCTTAAAGTTACTCGACATTCGTCATCTCAGGATAAGAGAAAACCCGAAAAAAAATATCTGAATTACTCACCCTAAGCGAGATTCGAACTCGCGACCTGTTGAATGTGAGGCAGACACGCTACCACCACACTACCCAGGTGGGCACCCAAGTTATTCTACTCTACCCAAAAAATCGATGTCAACATTTCACCGGAAATGTTTTGAGGTCCCCTAAGTCTAAGAAATAGCATTTTTACAAAAAGAATCCGTGTGAGTGTGTGTATGTGTGCCTATGGACAGCATAGCTCAAAAACGAAAATACCGCTAAATACCAAACTTGGTATTTATGTTTAGTATCCTCCAAGGATAAGACACGAAGATTTTCAAGAAAATCCCCCTACCCCAAACTACCCCTTACAGGAAAATATTTCGAAAATTTTGATTTTCTCAAAAATGCCTCTAACGATTTTGTTTAAATCTCTTATATTTAAGATACTTACATGTCAAAGAAAATGTATATCTTGAATTTTCTGGAAGATTTTTACTGAATTTTGCACAACAAGTAAACCGTAAGAGATAGACAAAAACTTACTACTAAAAATTTATATCACGATAAAACACACAATTCATTATGTAATATGCAATTTTTTCGTAGAGTTAGTCGTTTTTGAGATATTCCTTGTTATTGGTTTCAGTTTTAAAAAAACTTATATTTTCTCACCTGTCCATACAAACAAAGGAACTTGTCACGTAGCAACCAGCTTTCGACTATTACTTTAATCTATGGTACTCCAATATTTTCATTCTACTTACAAGGGAGCGAGTAATAAGACCATTTCTGCTATTTTTTTCTCGATTAGCATGAAGTAAATAGAAGAATAAGCTTTTTAACAATAATTTGTTGCAGAGATGTAGAGAAAGGCATGTGAATGCAACACAAAAGATATTCCTTTTTAGCTTAACGTCCTTTAATCCGCTTGATGATATCGGACGATGAATGAAATCGGTGAAATGGTGCTCAAATGATATCGGAGTTCATGGAGCTTAAAGGTACTCGACATTCTCATCTCTGGATAAGGGAAAATCCGAAAAAAAAAAATTATCTGGGTTACTCACTCTAAGCGAGATTCGAACTCGCGATCTGTTGAATGCGAGGCAGACACGCTACCACTTCACTTCCCATACGGGCACAGAAGTTATTGTCCCAAAAATTTCATGTCAAGATTTCATCGTAAATATGTTTTGAGGTCCCCTAAGTCCAAAAAAAATTATTTTTACAAAAAGGTCCATGTGTGTGTGCCTGTGGACAGCATACCTCTAAAACTAAAAGACCATACCAAACTTGGTATTTATGTTCAAGAATGACACACGAAGATTTTCAAGAAAATTCCCACCACAAACTACCCTTTACATGGAAGAAATTTTGAAAAGTTTGTTTTTCTCAAAAACTGCTTTAAATATTTGGATTCAAATGTCGTGTATTATATTTTCAATTTCCTGGAAATAGTCTCTGAAGACATCTTTATTGTGCGTGAGTTTTGTAGAATTTTGCATAACGGTTAAACCGTAAGAGACAGATAAAAACTTACTACACAGAAATGCAGATCTCGTTCAAACATATAATTTATGTCATACATAGTTTTCTAATAGAGGTAAGGTTTTTGAGATATTGTTTGTAATTAGTTTTAATTTTAAAGTGCCTACGTTTTTTTCAAAAGGGACCATGCAAAGCGAACCGAATCTCATTTGTTTCACATAGCGAGCAGCGTTTAAAAGATTTGAATAACGCTTTAGTATAATGTTTTCATTTATTTTCCTTCTATTTATAAGAAGCAAGTAATAAGATTAATTTTGCTAATGTTTATCTCGATTAGCATTATGTAGATAAAAGAATAATTTCTAGTAAGAATAGTTCATGTATGAAACAGCTAGAGAAAGATATGTAAATGAAACACGTCAGATTTTTCACTTTCAATAAGCTACTGACGGACTCCAAATAGTTGAAAACCTATGTTTTTTGTAAAAGCTATTATGCAGCTATAAAAATAATACAAAAGACGGCTCACTTATATTGTGTATGAAAAGCTAAACGTTAATTTGCTCAGCAAACCATGGGAAATTTTGTTTTTATAATAGAATGTTTTAGCAATAAATTTTACTCTTTGTATTTCATATACTAGGTATTAGAAAAGTATTGTTAAAAATCTTATGCTTCTACTTACTTCATGCTAATTGAAAAAAAATTAGCATAGCCTTATTACTTGCTCCTTTTTAAGTAGAAGCGAAATAAGGGAGTACCATAGGTTAAAGTGATAATCAAAAGCTGGTTACTATGGGACTCAGGTTCCTATGTTTGTATGGACAGGAGTTGACAAATTCCTGTATGAGAAAAGTATAAGTTGTTCAAAGTTGAAACCAAAAACAAGGAAATTCTTAAAAACGATCAACTCCACGATAAAGGTATATAACACAAATTGTGTGATTTAACGTGCTCTACATTTTTTGTGTGTTAAGATTTTGTCTATCTCTTACGGTTTAGCAGTTACGCAAAATTCCTTAAAAATAATCCAGAATAAAGTAGTCTTCAGAGGCTGTTCCCCGAAAATTCAAAATATATATTTAATTTGGCATGTAAATATCTTAAATATAAGAGGTTTTAATAAAAATCGTTAGAGCAATTTTTGTAAAAATCAAAAATTTCGAAAAAAATGTCCATGTAAATGGTAGTTGGGGTGGGGGGATTTTCTTGAAAGTCTTCGTCTCTCATCCTTGGAAGATACCAAACTTAAATGCCAGGTTTGGTATTCAACGGTCTTTTCGTTTTTGAGCTATGCACAGACACACACACACACACACATACACGGACCATTTTGTAAAAATGTTTTTATTTTTTCGGATTCAGGGGGACCAAAACATGTATTTCCGTCGAAATCTTGGTATTCAATTTTTGGTTGGAATATAATACCTTCTCTATTAACTATGTACATATTACGTGTAGAGAAAGTAAAAACATAGGAAAAGTTCCGTTTATGTGCTTGTCAAAGGCATAGGTCAAAATCTCAAAGTTGGTATTTATTTTCTCCAGCTTCCAAGGATGTAATACGAATATTATCCCACCTCAAATTAACCTTTACATGCGAAATTTGTTTTTCATGAACATTTTTATTGTCTTAAGCAGTTTTTATTAAAATCACATATGTTTAAATTATTTTAGGGATACATGATATATATATATATATATATATATATATATATATATATATATATATATATATATATATATATAGAAAAGGCCATATTAGGTATTCTTTCTGTGATAATAAAATATATATCACTATAAGAAGAAATTCCAATAAATAAAATTGCACAAAAGACCAACATTTATGTAATTCGTTGACAATTTTCAACGTTTAGTCTCATCTGAGTTAAAATTAACATAACCTCATTTTATTCATTTACTATTTTTGTCATTTTAATGTTTTGTCATTTAGATAAATGATTGGAGCTTCAGAAACCAAAGTAAGTTTCAGTTCTAAAATGTTATTGGAAGTTTGAACCACCTAATTATTTAATCACGAGACACTGATAAAAAATGAGAGTTTATGTTAATTAATTCATATGAATCAAATGTTTCGATCCATCACTTTATTGCAAACCTCTATTTGCCGCGTTCGAACCTGAGGTGGGGAAATCAAGTGAGTCTTGCTGTATATGCAACTATCAAAACGCATGAGTGAAGCGTATGATCTAAAATACCCGAGTATGGTCAAACTAATACGAAGGTGCGTGTTCGAAGAATTATTTACTGACTGGGGTGGAACACCTTACTTGATTTACTGACGTTTCCAGCTGAGTAGACTCTTGTTTTCAAAATATAGAAAGGGTAGGACATTTGTTATTGTTATTGGCTTAACCCAAACCAAGTAAACTCATTTTTTATTAATTATAATATTATGATACTCAGTAATTAATTTATAATTCGTTCTCCCTTGGAGGCAGCGTCTCCAATTTAGTTATCTGCCTTTAGGTTTGCAACTGGTTAAGGAAGAGTTTATTGTTGTTGTGTTTTATACATTTTCAGATGTTTATTTATATTTGCGAAATAACAGCTTGATAATTTGTACCTTCACGATTTCAGGGTTCATAATTACCGGTTATTTTATTTATGCGTGTGTTCATATAACTTACATTTTTGGCATGGTCAATAGTGAAACATTTAGTTTTTTACTATATGAGGCGTATTTATTTTCCGTACATGGGAAAAACAAAGTGTGACTTGCAAGAGCTTGTTTACTCAATTCTCAGAAAGCCGTACAGAACTTATACCTGTGACTGAGTATCATATAAAGGAGTGACAGTGTGTGTGTCCATGGGCAAGGTCGAACGAATGTAGCTCGCACTGTCTCTGACAAGCAAACTTCGGTAGTGGCCACACCGACAAACATGAACCAAAGAAATAGCGTGCTTTTCATATCACTATTCTTATTGTAGAAATAATCAGGCTGAAACAAAATTGCACACAAAAATGAACAAATCGGACGTTGGGGTATGAAACGTAAAACTGCCTCTTTATCCGTTGTTTGTATACAAAAATATCTTATTGTTGCATTCACTTTACTTTCTCTAGTCATTCTTCTAAAATTAATAAAAAGCTAATTCAACTATTTACTTCCTTTTTTAGAAGTGCTTAACGCCCGCTTTTACTACTTGTGGCACCGCAGGCGATACATGGAATGATAATGGAGCTCTGGCGCAATACGATGGCGGGGAAAACCGGAAAACCCGGAGAAAATCCGCCACTGCGCCGCTGTCACATGCGGTCGCTTGGGATCGAACCCGGGCCGTCTAGGTGATAGGCGAATGGTCTAACCACTCGGCCACGGCGCGGCCTTTACTTACTTCTTGTTAATATATGCAAAACGATAGCCGGATAACCAGAACCTTTAAAAAGTGAATTGTTATGTAATGACTTTGAACTATTTAAATGACCACGAGAAAAAAAAGTATGAATTTGGGCTTATACTTAAAAAGGTTTAGTATTTGAAGCTTCCATCTTGTGTGTTTTAACAGGGTCTGCAATTTTGATTCCACAAGATTCTTTTCTTTCTCCTACAATTACCATAAGAATGAAGATAAATTTCAGGCTGTTCCCATTAATATCAGTTTAAAGTATTTTTGAGAAAATACAAATTCTGAAACGGGAAATATTTAGGAGTGATACTCAAACTAGCAAATCTTGGTGTCATATCTCTGGAAGCTGCTGAACTTAAATACCAGGTCTGTTATGTATCCGAGTTTCCATTCCTTCTTCTCAATTGACATAGTAGGTATTGGGCTGATCATCCATCCCGATGAACTTAAAATACAAAGTTTGCTTACTCTTCCATAGGCTACTAACCCAAGGTATTGACTTGCAAGTCAACACTAACATAGACCTTAACTATGTATAGTAAGTAGGGGAGGTATTGTATTCCACTAAAATTGGATGTCGATTTCAGCAGAAATATATTTTCAGCCCCCTGAATAAAAAACAAATGTGTTTGGGGATAGGTCTTGTGTCTGTCTGTCTGCTTGTATGACTGTGTCTGTGAACAGCATAACTAAAAAACGAAAAACTAAACTTGATATTTAAATTGCGTATCTTTCAAGAACGTAATACGGAGGTTTTCAAGAATACCCTCTCACGCCAAATATTTCCCTTTCAGTGGCCGCGGCGTGGCTTCCAACCTAGATGGCCTGGGTTCGATACCAAGTGACTGCATGTGAGATTTGTGATGGACAAAGCGGCGCAGGGGCGAGTTTTCTCCGGGTTCTCCGGTTTACCCGCCATCGCATTTCACCTTAGTTCCATCTTCATCTTATGTATCACCAGTGTCACCGCCTGCGGTGCCATAAGTAGTTAAAGCGGGCGTTAAACACTACCGAAAAAAACCAACAAAAAAGCCACTTTAAGTGGAATAGGTATATTTCTAAAATGGCTCTAACGATTTTGATTTAGATGCATATGTTTAAGTTATTTTCATAACAAATGCATATTCTAAATTTTCTAGGAGTAGGCTTCATTATTCGTGACTTTTGTAAATCGTAAGAGATAGACAAAATCTTATTACAAAAATGTATACCTCCTTAAAGCACACACTTTTTGTTACATACGAAATTTCGAAATTCTTCATATTGGTTTAAATTTTCGAATACTTATCGTACTTTTAACTTTTCAACTGGTCACGCAAAGAGAAAGCATTTCATAGATATTACACAACGACCAGCTCTTAAAATATTTGTTAATTGTTTTAGTCTACCGTATTCCTCTATTCCCCAATTTAACTACAAAAAAATGTAATAAAAACATTTTGCTAATGTTTATCTTAATTGTTATTAAGTAGGAATAGTTTATTGCAGAATAGGTAGAGAAAGTCGTGGGAGAATGTAAAAATCTAATGTGTTCCATTCCTCTATATCTCTGCAACAAATTATTGTTAAAAATCTTCTATTTACTTTAATCGAGAAAAATTAGCAGAAATAGTCTTATTACTTGCTTTATTGTAAGTAGAAGCGAAATAAGGGAGACTATTGGTTAAAGTGATATCAAAAGTTGGTTGCTATGTGACTGAAGTTCCTTTGACTGTATGAACAGAAATTGTTAAACTCCTATATGAGAAAGGTATGTTTTTTAAAGCTGAAAACAAAAATCTCAAAAACGATCAACTCCACGAAAAAAAATGTATATGACATAAATTTTGTGTTTTAAAGTACTCTTCATTTTTTATGTTGTAAGTTTTTGTCCATCGCTTATGGTTTAGCACTTATGCAAAATTCCGTAAAATTCATCCAGAATAAAGTAGTCTTAAGAGGCCATTCCGAGAAAGTTCAAGATATACATTTTATTTGTATTTTGTAATTTCTTTCATATGCGAAATTTTAATCAAAATCGTTAGTCATTTTATAGAAAATCAAGTTCCATGTAAAGGGTAGTTTGGAGTGGGGGGATTTTTCTCAAAATCTTGGTGTCGCACCCCTGGAAGATACTAAACTTAAATACCAAGTTTGGTGTTTTACCGACTTTTCGTTTTTGAGCTATCGTGTTCACAGACACACGGACCTTTTTCTGAAAGTGCTTTTTTTGGATACAGGGGCCCTAAAACATATATTTCCGGTGAAATCTCGGTATCGAATATTTGGATGGAGTGCAATACCTTCTCTATACACTATGTACATAGTTCATATAGAGAAAGTAAAAATGGGAAAGCTAACGCCTGTATTACGGTACACAGAAAATGGCTTACTTCAGGCGCAGAAAATGCTATTTGAATCACCAAACTGATTCCTTTTGTGATGCATTCCCACGTGTTGCTCCAGTATCGTGCCTTTTGTTATCGCACAGGTGCTTAGGTTACGCCACCTATTTAATTAAACTCGACGCGAGCACGTAACCTGATATTTGGTTACGAAGGCTTCATTTACCTCCTATTCTACACGTGTTTTGCAAACAATCAATTCTGTACGTAATTGGATTATCACTGCTACATATCATGTATGTAAAACATCTGATGTGTTCCATTCACATGACTTTCTCTACATATCTGCAACAAATTATTGTTGAGAAGCTTATGCTTCTCTTACTTCATGCTAATCGAGAAAAAATTAGCAGAGATAGCCTTATTACTTGCTACCTTGTAAGCAGAAGGGAAATAAAGAAGTACCATTAGTTAAAGTGATAGTCAAAAGCTGGATGCTATGTGTCTGAAATTCCTCTGTTCAGTTTTTTAAAGCTGAAATCAATAACAAGGAATGCCTCTAAGACGACCGACTCCACGAAAAAAATCTATAAGACATAAATTGTGTGTTTTAAGGTGATATACAATTTTCTGTAGTAAGTTTTTGTGTATCTCTTACGATTTACCAGTTACGCAAAATTCAATAAAAATCAAACCAGAATGATGATTCTGGTTATTCCCAGAAAATTCAAGATATATTTATATAAATATATATACTTTTATTTGGCATGTAAATATCTTAAGATTTTAAAGATTTTAATCAAAATTATTAGTCATTTTTGAGAAAGTCAAAATTTTCTACACTTTTTCTATATAAAGGTGTGATTGATATGAGGGGATTTTTCTCAAAATCTTCGTGTCGCATTCTTGGAAGATACTAAACTATTTTACCGACTTTTCATTTTTGAGTTATCGCGTTCACAGACACACGGAAACACGGACATATACACACATGAAAAATTCTCCTTTTTTTTTTTTGATACAAGGAACCCTAAAACATATATTTCCAGTGAAACCTCGGTAATTTGGGTGGAGTGCAATACCTTCTCTATACACTATGTACATAGTACGTGTAGAGAAAGTAAAAAGGTTAATTTTGCATACAGCTGTTTTGAAAATCTTAGAAGGCATTGATTGATATTATCTATATTATATAAGCCTTACTAACACTCTTCAATCTCAACGACAGCTGCAAGGGGGTTAAAGTGTTGCGAAGAGAAAGTAACAATGAAAGCAAGAAATCCCCATCATTTTATTTTGCACAAGGTATCTGGATAACAAAGCACGTTGTCAACGTTGACAATGAGCATTTTCACAATATAATGTTTCTTATTTACCTATTGCAAGACATTCTGCTTTTTGATAAGACATTTCATTCGCAAACTCCCATCGGCGGCATTTCCCTGTGTAACAAATTGTATACCGGCATTGGTGTTAATTCATATACTGATATCGTTGGGTGTCTATATATTTTTTACTTTCTCTACACGTACTATGTACCTAGTGTATAGAGAAGCTACTGCACTACACCCAAAAATTCGATACCGAGATTTCACTGGAAATATATGTTTTGAGACCCCGTGAATCCAAAAAAAAAACATTTTCAGAAAAATGTCCGTGTGTGTGTTTATGTGTGTGTGTTTCTGGACAGCATAGCTCAAAAACGAAAAGATTGTTAAATACCTTTTCAAGAAAATCCCCCCACCCCAACTACCCTTTACATGGAACTTTTTTCAAAACTTTTGATTTTCTTAAAAATAGCTCTGACGATGTTGATTAAAATATTGTATATTAAAGATATTTACCTGACAAATAAACTGTATATCTTGAATTTTCTGAGAATAGCCTCTGAAGACTACTTTATTCTGGATAAATTTTACGGAATTTTGCATAACTGCTAAACCGTTAGAGCTGGACAAGAACTTACCACACATAAAATATAGAGCACATTAAAACACACAATTTATGTCATATACATTTTTTTCGCGGAGTTGATCGTTTTTTAGATATTCCTTATTTTTTTATTGAGCTTAAAAAAACCTATACTTTTTTTCCTACAGGAATTTGCCAACTCCTGTCCACACAAATAAAGGAACTTCAGTCACCTAGCAACGAGCTATCATTTAACCTATTTCGCTTCTACTTTCAAGGAAGCATGCAAGAAGACTATTTCTGCTAATTTTTTCTCAATTAATTTACACTTTTTTGAAACAGGAAGTCGATCGTTTTTCCTTTGTTTTACTCCGAGACATACAAGAAACCAAGATTCAATGGTCATCGCATAGCGATAGCTGTTAAAACATTTGACTATCGCTTTAGCATTGTGTATTCCTTTAGTTCCCTTCTACTTATAAGGAACTAAATGAAGACAATTCTGCTAATGTTTATATCGTTTACAATGGAGTAGAAAGAATAATAATCTTTTGTAAGAAGTTTTTTTGTAGAACAAGTAGAGAGTCATTGAATGGAACACATCAGGTTTTGTTCTTTTAATCATTATATGACACATACATTCACTCTTTCGGACTCAAGGGAGGATAGCGATTAACTTGGGCCAGAGAAAATGAGTGTGGTCAGAAAAATAGCCCCGAAGTCTCCCGGACCCTTAAAGGTCCTTAATTACATAGCCCCCAAGCCTCCCCAAAGAAGGTAGCCTCCCGGTCGAAACAAGAACAGTTCCAGTCTGGTGTTTATAATATTTTATGAAACATTACATACTTCTAGGGAAGATGTTACATTGTTTGTGATTAATAACAAAGAAACACGACTTTAGTACCAAAAGAAAATGAACCTCTAATGCTTAAGTTTGAATTAGTGGTAGTTGTTCCAGTTCGTTACCCAGGGTGCACCACGAGGAGGGGAACTGGCTCACACCCCCCAAAAATCCACATTTATCAGCTTCGTCATTATTTCTTTATTTTCTGTCATTTACTCACAATGGATCCGCATTTAGGTGCTTAGTTATCTTAACATTCTAAACTAATATCATACAGTAATATGTATTTTCGTCTTTAAAATAAGCGGTAAGTTTGGTTCTATAAGAAACCGACTTCACGTATTCCATTCTTGACATTTTTCCAGCTTTGAAATGTTCCACTTGCTGCATGTGAATTTTGTCACTAGGTGGTGTCGGGTGACTATGGTCCTCCTGAATATCCAGGACATCTATTTCTTCACGTCCATGGCGCTATCGCACTTTTTAAAATGCTTCTGGAATCCGAAAGTGTAACCGTTCTGAAGTAGACTTTTCCTTCCTGCCCTACCTACCGTAATTTCAGTCTCGTCGGAAAACGTTAACTAATTTGCCGTACACTGAAAGAAATCGGGGAAAAAATTAGGTATACTCATTCCAACCCACCTACTGGCTAAATACACCGGTTTCGAGGGAGGCTTGGGGGTTGTTACCTGCTAAGCTTACCTGTGTTCGGGAGGCTTCGGTTCTGCGCCCGAGAAAATGTCCTACTCAGCCGGGAATTGAACGCAGGACCCCTTACACAGGAGGCAGGTGCTCTAACACTGAGTTTATCTTATAAACGGTGGTTTTCTTGACCAGGAAAGCTTGTAAAGAACGTGAAGGTGAAGGGTAACAAAGGCTGAGAGAGGTAATTGGTACGGGTAACGCCCGTCCTTTCTAGATGAAGTCAAAGTTTGCCGGCCTGCAACAGTGTCAACACTGGACGGTTATGTAACAAAACACGGCTGAGTACACTCCATTTTGTGAACAATGTAAGCTTGGTTAAACCAATGGGAAGGCACTTGTTTATAGCTCTACCTCGCCAAGAAACTGGCCAGCGTTGAGGGAGAGCTACATAACTATAGAATATCCAATTGGATTGCTTGGTGAGGAGTGAATTAAGTAAAATAAAACTAAAGCTCTTCCTCCCACCCCAAAAAGTTCGCAAAAATTCAAACTTTTAAAAACAAAACAGAGGTTCGACTGCCTCCGTGGTCGAGTGGTCAGCGAGCTGACTTCTCACTTAGAGGCCCCGGGTTCGATTCCCAGCTGCGGTAGGGAATTTTTCTTTAACCAGAATAATTCCCTATTCCCCACAGAGTCTGGAAGAGTGAATGTGTGTGTGTGTTTGAGGAAAATAAAATGATTGAAACAAAACGTAAAAGAACCAAAAAACAGCGATTGTGTGCAGTGCAAAGCCCCAGATATGACCTTAATTCATTAACAATACTTTTAGTATTTTTTTTTTATATGTGGATGCTCCTTAACTACTGTAATTCTCAGTGTCCCATTCTATATTGGGTGTGAAAGACCGCTTAGTTTTGCTCAGAGGCTTCTCTGTCAGGCTTAAGGTTCTTTTACGTGCCGTAAATCTATGACACGGGACCAACGACTTTACTTCCCTTCCGAAGGAAGCCATGCTAAGGATTTTTACACCCGAAAAAAGTCATCGCGTTCCGCCGGGTTTGAACCCGCTACCTTGGGTATATGAAGTTAACATGGTAACCATTACACCACGAAGGGCGACATTTTTTGAGAATAGCCTTTGAAGAACTCGTATACTGGATGGACCGTAAGAGACGGACAAAAACGTACCATAGATCTCCATAAAACACACAATGTATATCATATACGTTTTTTCGTAGATTTGAATTTCTGAGATATTCTCTGTTGTTAGTTTCAGTTTTAAAATACTTAAACTTTTCTCTTGCGGGAATTTGTAAACTCCTGGCAATGCAAAGAAACGATTCCAACCACTTGGTAACCAACTTTTAAAAGATTTTACTGTCGCTTTAGCCTAATAAATTCCCTTACTTCCCTTCTATTTATAAGCAAGCAAGTGATAAGACCATTTCTCATCGGAAGTGCAAAGGCAGCGGGTTGCCGAATCAAGGCCACAGCCACCCAACCTCTTAGGTTCGGGTAAGGCGCGCTAATAAGCGTCCGGTCCTCTGTTTCGGCCTGCTTCTTAGCCCCTGCTGCCTGCAGGTGAGGGTAAGCCAAGGTGTGTTTTTGTGCACTGCACCCTAGGGTGCAGGGCAAGTATCCCTGTCCTCGTCCTCTTCCACCATGACCAGGAGCAAATCAAAACCATCCAAAGGCAAAGCCCCAAGCGGGCCTGCCTATGATGAAGCAACGGCCGTTGCCAGCACCAGCACTGGTGCAGACACCCTGCCCTCCAGTGGCCCTGCTACTGTAGAGGGCAAAAAGAGATCTAGCCAGGAACGCCAAGGCGGTAAAGGCAAGATTATCTGTTTGGATTCATCCAAGCAAGACACCAACGAGGGCCTCCCGCGCGAACCAGTTTCACGTGCAGGCCAAATTCCGGAGCACGACTCCGACGACGACTGCGCCAGCGTGTGCAGTAATATTTCACATCGCAGCGGCAGGACCTCGGTCCTGTCGTACCACTCATCCTCCATGATGGTAGATCATGAGGAGTCCTCTTCCGGCCTCTCCACAGACGGAGAGGACGATTTTCGCGTAGTGGCCTCGAGGAAGGAGAAGAGGCAAACCCGATTGGCTGCAGAGGGCGTGCCCTCTGGCCAATCCCAGGCAACATCCCGCCCCGGAGATTCTGGGCCCGCCCAGAATCCTGGGTCGAGGAGGCACGTTCCACCGATTATCGTGGACGTCTTTAAGGGGGTGGTAGGCTTCCTCAAGGAGGTTATGCCATCCCTATCGAGTCAGTGCACGGTTCGGAAGAACAAGCACCGCTACGTCTTCCAGGCGAAGATTATAGAGGATTATAATCTCATCCTGCAAGCCCTCAAGAGGAAAAGTGTTCCCCATTTTACCTTTGGACTGGATAAGTCCCGTGACATCCGCAGGGTCATTCGTGGCCTACCAGTCGACACCTCGGTGGAGGATATCTCGACAGACCTCATCCGCCAGGGCATCACCCCAAGACTGGTGAAGCAGCTCACCAGGTCCGCTCCAGATGGGCAAGGCCCCAAATCTCCCCTCCCCCTCTTCCTCGTAGTAGTGGAGCGGGCCAATGACCCTGAGGCCAAGATAGATGGCGTCACCGCCATCTGTTACCTCAGGGTCAAAATAGAACCTTCCAAGGGCTCTGGAGGGCCCCCTCAATGTCACCGGTGCCTGGGGTTTAACCACTCCAGTCTCTTTTGCTTCCGTAACCTGCGCTGCTTAAGGTGCGGAGGCGCCCACCCTAAAGAGGTCTGCAAGATATCTCCCACCGTGAAGCCGACTTGCGCAAACTGTGGTGGCGAACATATTGCATCTTATGGTGGCTGTCCTAAGAGGATCGCTGTCATAGCGGCCAGGAGACCGCCGCCAGAACTACAGCAGGTCACAAGAACAGTACCTGTAGCCAACCAGCGACCAGAGGCGCCAACATCTGCACCTGCTCCTCCTGCAAGACAGCCGGCGCAACAAAGGATAGCCACCAACACCACTACGGCGCAAAGGGCTGAGCGTGGCCCTGCGAAGCCACGGGATGGTAATAACACCCACCAACCCCCACGCAACAAAGAAGCTCCAGCCAAACCCAAACAAAAGCCCCCCACCCAAGCTAAGGTGAGCTGGCCGGCCAGGCAGCCTAACTTCTCCCCCAGGGCTGCGCAAGGGAACGGCACTCCCGTACCCGAGCGACAGCAGGGGCAGGAGGCGGCTGGCGGCGTGCCGGCGCCCCGAAGCACTCCTACACCCTCACCCAGAAACATAACCCCCACCACTCCTCCTGTCCTGCAGATGTCGGATGTGATGGCGTGGATACAGCAGCTACTGCTGAACCACGGCCGGAGCATCTGTGATCTGCTGGTCAGATTCCTATATGCCACAGACCCAGCCGCAAAGATGGCTGTCGCCATGGAGGGACTTGCCCTCCTGACCGTGATCGTCCAGACCGCCCAGAATGGCGAGTCGAAATAGGTCTCGTACCTCTTTTCGATTCGCGTTCTGGAACGCGTGTGGCCTGAACGGTCAGGGGAGTGAGCTCCAGCATTTTGCCGGCTCATTTGCCCTAGACCTTGTGCTAGTTAGCGAAACACATCTCCGTCCAGATACCCCTTTCCGACTTCCGGGCTACAACTGCCTCAGAGTGGATCGTGTGGGCCGCCGAGGAGGTGGCACAGCGATCTTCGTGAGAAACAGGGTAGTCCACAAACCCATCCAGCTCCCACCTCTTCAAACCATGGAAGCCACGGCTGTCTGTGTTGACCTAGGCGGTACGGAAGTTTTACTGGTGTCTGTATACCATCCACCCCATAGGCAGTTCGTACTAAACGACTACCTTTCCATCCTAGCCCTTCATCCTAATGTCATCCTGGCCGGGGACTTCAATGCCAAACATCCGCGTTGGCATTGCGGCCCCCGGGCGGACGCCCGAGGCAATGATATCATACGCATGATAGATGCGGACCCTCAACTCAGAGTAGAGGGCCCCTGGCAACCCACACACCATCCACGAGGTCAAGGACGGGCATCCGTCACGACGTCTCGGTTCAAAACCGCGACGTTGACTGGGAATGCGTCAGGGTTTGCCTCAACGACTCCATCCCGCCGAACCCTAGGATCACAGACATCCCATCCCTAGAGGCTGCGGTCCAATCCTTTACCTCCATCGTGGTGCGAACTGCCCATAACCTAACTGTTCACACCCCAGCTCCTCTACACCCAGATGTCCTACCCCTAGAACTCCATCTGCTTGTACGCCGTTCCTGGGCTGCCCGCAGACTATACCAGCGTCACCGCACGCCACATAACCGAGCACTCCTGAGGCGTTTACGCCGAGAGGTCCGGACCCGACTACGCGAGCACAGGGTGCGAGCGTGGGAGGAGACTATGACCCGCTTGAGGCTCGAGGATGGCGACGTGTGGAGGATTGCCAAAGCTCTCCGGCACCGCGGAGGTCAAATCACCTCCCCAATCCAAGGCACCCAAGGCCTGGCTTATGAACCCCGAGCCAAAGCTGATGTGTTCGCTGACTACCTCGAAAGGTCTATGAGGCCACGAGAAGACCCCCAGGACGAAGACTTCTCGGACCGTGCTCGGCGGGAGGTGCGTCGATACCTTCGGCGCCCCCCCGACGAGACGGACCGACTTCCCGTCATTCGACCCAGTGAACTCCAGGGCGCACTCCGGCGCCTCAACCCCAAAAAGGCAGCGGGTCCTGACGGACTAACCCCCGCCATGCTCCGATGCCTTCCCATCAAGGCGGTACTCTTTCTAACCAAGGTTTTCAACATGTGCCTCACCTTGTGCCACTTTCCACGCGAGTGGAGGGAGGCCCGGGTGATATGCATCTTGAAGCCGGGGAAAGACCCGTTACACCCATCCAATTACCGATCCAGTCTCCTGTCAGTTCTCTCGAAGGTTTTCGAGAGGCTAATACTAGCCCGCTTGTCCCCTCTCTTGGGCGACATTCATGCCATCCCAGATCACCAATTTGGTTTTCGTCCTGGGCATTCTACACCCCAGCAACTACTGAGAGTGGTGGAGGCCGCTGCCTTGGGCTTCCAGGACAGAGCCTACACTGCGGCAGTGTCGCTGGACGTGGAGAAAGCCTTCTCTACGACCTGGCACGCGGGTCTGCTCCTCAAATTCATCCGACTGGAGCTCCCGACACACATCATACACCTACTACACTCATATCTTAAACACAGATTTTTTGTAGTTTCAGTTGCGGGACACAAATCAACACCTAGGCCAGTAAGAGGCGGAGTCCCCGAAGGCTCTGTACTTTCCCCTACGCTCTTTAGCGTCTATATGGCCGACCTACCAACAGTGCAGCAAGTCAACATAGCTCAGTATGCTGATGACGTGCTGTTATACTGTACAAATAAACACCCACGCAGAGCCTTCAACCCTATCCAGAGACACCTCTGCCTCATCCAAGAGTGGTGCGAGCGTTGGCGATTGTCCATAAATCCGGAGAAAAGCCACGCTATTCTCTTCACCAAGCGCCGCTTTCCCGCAAACTTCCCCACATTCACGTACCTCAGACGAAGGATACAATGGACCAACACCATCACCTACTTGGGGGTGAAGCTTGACAGGGGCGTCACTTTTAGGGAGCACGTCCGGGGGCTGTGGTGCCGGGGCAATGGGGCTGCGGCCTCACTGTACCCGATGCTGAGGTCCTCGATGACGGTTCCCCTTAAGTTGCGCCTTTTGAGGGCTCTTATTATCCCCTTATTAATCTACGCCTGTGAGATCTGGGGCATGGCGCCAGACTCCAGTCTGCTGTTGCTTCAGCGGGTACAGAATAGGTGTCTCCGGGCTATCTATTCTGTGCCTCGAGGCTTTCCAACGAGACTCCTGCACGAAGCCTCTGGTCTACCATACCTGGAGGACGAGATTAGGCGTCGGGCAACAAAATTCAACGAAGGGTTACCATTCCATCGGAGCGCCCTCGTTAGGTCTCTTGGGGATTACGATCCCACAAACCGCCGCTTCAGGCGATACCGGCTTCCCCGCATGGCTTGCGGGCATCCCCGGTAACGAAGGAGCACCACCAACAGCTGCTACGGCTAAGCTCCTTATTATCCTTCAAGAGTTGCTTGGATTCAAAATTTAACCTCAAGAAACATTTTTGATAAAAACACACCAGCGGTGCACAAGGGCCGTTGCACCATCAAGGCAACCGTCGAGGAGCAATATTCGCCTCCTCCTGTCACTCCACAACCCCAATACACACCCGCCATCCTACAAAACCCACAATCCCGTCAGAACGTGGTTAAGTTCTTTCTGAGAACAGGGACACGTCTAACACACCTCGGGCTGCCCTCAGCCTGCCAATCACACTGGACTGGAAGACCATTTCTGCTAAAGTCTACCTCGATTAGCATGAAGTAGACAGAAGAATAAGTTTTTTAACAACAATTTGTTACTGAGATGTAGAGAAAGTCATGTGAATGGAACACAACAGATTTGTACAAAAAGGAATGCGAGTAAACAATATAACTCAAAAACAAAAACTCACATAATACCAAACTTGATAATTTAGTTTGCTATCTTCTAAGGATGTATAACGGAGATTTTCAAGAAAATCCCATATCCTAAAGCTACTCTTTACAAGAATACATATTCGAATTTTCTTATTTTATTAAAAATGACTAACGATTATGATAAAAATAACATATATTAAAGATATTTACATGACAAACAAAATATATATTGCATTTTCTAGGAATAGCCTCTAAATGCCTCCTTATTTTAGATAACTATTGCAAAATACCGCTAAAACGCAACTTGATCCAAAAAAAATCTGATGCGATACACTCGCGTGACTTTCTCCTGCTACTCTACAAACTTCTTATAACACCATGCTAATCGAGATAAACATTAGCAGAATTGTATTACTTAGTTCATTATAAGTAGAGTGAAACTAAGGGAATGCATTAAGCTAAGTGATAGTCAAATGTTTTAAAGCTGTCGTTATGCGATTGTCATTCCAAATCACTTCTTTGCTTGGCCAGGAGTAGAACAAAAGAAAAACGGACACTTGCGTCTGAGAAAAGCATAGCTATTTCAAAATTGAAACTAATAACAAGGAATACCTCGAAAACGGTAAACTCCACGAAAGAAAATGTATATGACATAACTTGTGTATTTTAAGTAGACCTATATTTTTTGTAAATTAGGTTTTTGTCTATGTCTTACGGTTTACTAGTTTTGCCAAATTAAGCAAAATTCATTCAGAATAAACAGGTATTTAGAAGCTATTTCCAGAAAATTCAAGATACACATTTTATTTGTGATAGAAATGAAATTTAATATGTGAAATTTTAGTGAAAATCGTTAGAGCCATTTTTAAGAAAAACAAAATTTTCGAAAATTTTTGCATATAAATCTTGAAAATCTTCGTGTCGCATCCTTGGAAGATACCAAACTTAAATGCCAAGTTTAGTATTTAACGGTATTTTCGTTTTTGAGCTATGCTGTCCAGACACACAGACAGAGACGCACGCACGCACACACACACACACACACACACACACACACACACACACGGACTTGTTTCTAAAACATGCATTTCCTGTGAAATCTCAAAACATCGAAGTTTTGGTGGAATACAATACTTCTCTATCCCTATGTACATTGTACATACGGGGCTAGAGAAAGTAAAAATGTATATCGTTAAAACACGGTTTGCCATATGAGTACATTTTTTTAGAGTTGAACACTTTTAAGACATTTCTTGTTATTTGTTTCAGTTTTAAATGCTTTTTTCAATTGGGAAATTTTGCTTCGTTGCATATGTCTTTTGTTTTACTCATACTCATGGAAAGAGAACGAATTAATATAGGGACCACCTTTTGTTTTTAGCCTAGTGTATATAGTTCTACTAACAAGGAAGTAAGTAATAATTTCAGAACACCTTGTGATTTACTGGGAAACAAAACGAGTCAGTTGAGAAGTTCAATGCTATGAAATTTGGTACTTAACGCTCTTTTCGTTTTTGAGCTATGCTGTCCACACACACGGACCTTTTTCCAAAAATGCTTTTTTTGGATTCAGGGGACCCAAAACACGAAGGTATTGTAATACACCCAAAAATTCGATACCGAGATTTCACCGGAAATGCATGTTTAGAGTCTTCCCGAATCAAAAAAGTAAAAGAACATCAGCATAGTTCAAAAATGAAAAGACTATTAAATACCACACTTGGCATTTAACTTTGGTATCTTCCAAGGATGCGACACGAAGATTTTTAAGAAAATCCACCAACACAAACTATCCTTTACTGGAACATATTTTCGAAAATTTTGATTTCTTAAAAATGGCTCTCACGAGTTGTATTAAAATACCTTATATTAAATAACTTACCACACAAAAATGTATTTGTTGTCAAAACACACAATTTAGGTATTCCAAGCTATTCCCTGTTATTAGTTTCAATTGTAAAGTACTTATACCTTTCTCAGACAGGAAGTGTCCTTTTTTTCTGCTCCTGGCCAAGCAAAGAAGCGATTTGCAATGACAATCGTATAACGACAGTTTTTAAAATATTTGACTCTCGCTTTAGCCTGGTGTATTCCGTTAGTTCTCTTCTACTTAGGAACCAAGTAACAGGATCATTCTGCTAATGCTTATATCGATTAGCGTTGTTAGAAGAATAATCTTTTGTATGAAGTTTGTGGAACAGTTAGAGAAATTTATGTCAGTATAAAAATCCGACACTATGTACATAGTGTATAGAGAAGGTATTGCACTTCACCCAAAAATTCGATACCGAGATTTCACCGGAAATATATGTTTTAGAGTCCCCTGTATCCAAAAATAGTATTTTCAGAAAAAGGTCCGTGTGTGTGTCCGTGTGAATGTGTACACGATAACTCAAAAACGAAAAGTCGGTAAAATACCAAACTTGGTATTTAAGTTTAGTATCTTTCAGGGATGCAATACGAAGATTTTGAGAAAAATCCCCTCACCCCAAATTACCCATTACATGGAAAAAATTTCGAAAATTTTAATTTTCTCAAAAATGGCTCTAACGATTTTGATTAAAATTTCGTATATTAAAGATATTTACCTGACAATTGAAATGCATGTTTTGAATTTTCTGAGAATAGCCTCTGAAGACTACTTTATTCTGGATAAATTTTACGGAATTTTGCATAACTGCTAAACCATAAGAGATGGACAAAACTTATCACACCAAAAATGTAGAGCACATTAAAACACACAATTTATAGTATATACATTTTTTCTTGAAATTTTTCTTTCCTTGTTTTTTTTTCAGCTTTCAAAAACATACCTTTCTCATGTAGGAATTTGCCAGTTCCTGTTCGTACAAACAAAGGAACTTCAGTCACTTAGCAATAAGCTTTTGGCAATCACTTTAACCTATGGGACTCCCTTATTTCGCTTCTAATTACAAGGGAGCAAGTAATAAGACTATTTCTGCTAATTTTTTCTCGATTAGCATGAAATAAATAGAAGCATAGAGAAAGTCATGTGAATGGAACACATCAGATTTTTATATTAAACCTTATTATTGCAGAAACATTTATCACCTTTTGTGTCTTCCAAATCTCGTAGATTTTCAAAAGCTAATAATTTATTTATGAAAATTAAAGTGTTCGAAATGTTATATGTACTCCTGAGAAACAGTACTATCATTCTCAAACAAACTAGTAGAAAACGGCATCGTGTGGAGCATTTTGAGTAAGGAAAAGCTGAAATAAACGTTTGCGAGAAAACAAGTTTTAAATTCGGACGTGTTTATAAACAAAATTTATACCTAGCTTCAGTAAATTTGGTGCTCAAATGACAGAAGTGGAAACGAAAGTATATAATCCTAAAGTGTTTGGTCAAATGTCCAAAATTCAATAACCCATTAGGTTTCACTTTATGGATAAATCTGCGCATTACGAACATAACAGCTTGACGAGCCACAACTCTCCTGGAACTACTGGCAGCCTTCACATCACTAAACATTAACGTGTTTCTCTTGTTTATGGGTCGGTGAGCATGGCTTTAAAGTTGCATTGTGTATTGATTTATTTGCTGCTCGTCCGTGGACACAGCAGTCTAACACAAATAATTTTGTAGCTTGCGGAGAAAAAAAAAAAAGGATTCGCTCCATACAAAGCACGGTTCCGAATTTCGGATACTAGTCCTCTATTTATAGAGCGTGTTGTGTAACCTCACATCATCTCGTGGGAAATCTTGTCCCGTAAAACAGGGGGTTAGAATTCCTTCCTCTGATTCCCATCTCGAGAGCGTCAGAAAAAAGAGCTTTTTCAATAATTTCGTGCATGAAATGAGTAATTCCGGGAGCAAATGCAATAACTTTACTTCTTCTGCACGTATGATACAGAGGAAACATATTGGATAGGTAAAGTCAGACTGAAAAATTCAATACCATAGACGGGATTTGAACCACGGATCTCTCGACCTCTAGCCGGTTGCTCTGCCACTGAGCTACCATGGCAAGATGCCGGCATAGCATTGAATTTCTCAACTGACTTGCATGTTTTTCGGTAAACCACAAGGTGATCTCAAATATTTTGAGATGACAACCCAAATGGCGACTTACAATATTGTAGGTACTTAAGTCTCTGTACAGCTAACTTTTATGGTCCATTGGTATTGGATTAATTGTTTTCTCACACAAGTCGTGTGTAGGACTGGAGTTGGATAGGTTGAGTCAGACTTAAAAAGTCAACGCCCTAGCCGGGATTTGAACCACGGATCTCTCGACCTCTAGCCGGTTGCTCTACCACTGAGCTACCATGGCAACGTACCGGCATAGCATTGAATTTCTCAACTGAATCGCATGTTTCCCAGTAAACCACAAGGTGAGCTTAAATTATTTTGAGATGACAACCAGATGACCCGGTTATGGCATTGAATTTTCAGTCTGACTCTACCTACCAATTCCTGTACTACATACGGCTTGTGTGAAAAAACAATTGAATCAATACTAATTGACCACAATAGTTGGCTATACTATGAATCCTGGGTCTTAAGTACCTAACACATTGTAAGTCACCTTTAGGGTTGTCATCTTAAAATAATTTGAGAAAACCTTGTGGTTTACCGGGAAACATGCGAGTCAGTTAGAAATTCAATGCTATGCCGGGGTAGCTCAGTGGCAGAGCAACCGGCTAGAGATTGGGAGATCCGTGGTTCAAATCCCGGCTATGGAATTCAATTTTTCATTCTGGCTCTACCTATCCAACTCCTGTCATACACACAATTAGTGTGAAAAACTATTAATCCAATACCAAAGAAAACGTTGTTTTCCGCTCGAAAATTCTATTTCGAGATTTCACCGTAATATACTTGCCTCTCTATTTTACTGGCCCCCGAAAAAAAGCAGTTTTCTAAAAATTGTCCTGTGTGTGTGTGTGTGTGTGTGTGTGTGTGCTGGGTGCGTCCTCTATGAACAGCACAACTCGAAAATAAATGGTCGCTTATATACAAAATTGGTATGCAAGTTCCACATCTTCCAACGATGAGACACGAAGATTTTCAACACAAGGAAAATTTGTCGTAGCTTTTTATTTTGCAAAGATGGTTCACAAATGTTGACTAAAATATGCAGCAGGGATTTAAAAAGCGTCTATTTGCAGCAGTTGTGTACAATGACTCTGTCTACCCGGATCCAGATCAATCGGTAGAGCACTTCTTGAGAACTCGTATTCCCAGGGCCCGTACATGGTGCAGGGATTTACTTGTTGAAGGGAACAACATTTTCTTTCCTTTGAAACAAAGCTTTCCTTTATTCAAAACTTTTCAACACAGATTCAAATTTGAAAAGTAGTCTTCTTTCTTTTAAAACAAAATAGTCTGTAATTTAACGATTGTATTCGACGAAATTTCTTTATTCTCGTCGAAAGTATTTATTTAACTTCTATATTTCCGTTACATAATGTGCTTTCTTTCTAGCTTGAACTAAGATGTCCCGGACAATGACTTCAATTCCCCAGAAAAATCAACTATCTTATCGAAAATTATAACTGATCTATTCTCCGAGTAATATTACTTCGAAGCGCAAACTCTTTTATAACATTAATCTTCTTGCCTGACTAGTAACGTTATCCATCAGACTTAGTCTCTCTCCAGGACTTCCTTCCCCGACGAAGTCAGAAGGAGAAGTGTAAAAGCTCTGAAAATGTTCCTTGGGTATTACAAACATTTCCCATTGTTGAAACAGGTTATTGACACAAAATTAAACAACTCGTCACCATAATGAAAAATGGACTGATAAAACCGCAACGAAATTCTTATCAAAAAATCTGATGTGTTCTATTCACATGACTTTCTCTACATCTCTGCAACAAATCATTCTATTTACTTCATCTAATCGAGAAAAAATTAGCAGAAATAGTCATATTACTTGCTTCCTTGTTGGTAGAAGCGAAATAAGGGGATACCATAGGTTAAACTGATAGTCAAAAGCTGGTTGCTATGTAACTGAAGTTTCTTTGTTTGTATGGACACGAGTTCCTGAGAAAAGTATGTTTTTATATCTGAAACCAAAAACAAGGAATATCTCAAAAACAATCAATTCCACGAAAAAAATGAATATAACATATATTGTGTGTTTTAAGTGCTCTACATTTTTTGTGTGATAAGTTTTTGTCCATCTCTTATGGTTTAGCAGTTATGCAAAATTTCGTAAAATTGACCCAGAATAAAGTAGTCTTCAGAGGCTATTCCCAGAAAATTCAAAATATACATTTTATTTGTCAGGTATATATCTTTAATATACGACATTTTAATCAAAATCTTTAGAGCCATTTTTAGATAATCAAAATTTTTGAAAAATGTTCCATGTAAAGGATAGTTTGGGGTGGGGGGATTTTTCTCAAAATCTTTGTATCGCATCCCTGGAAGATACTAAACTTAAATACCAAGTTTGGTATTTTACCGACTTTTCGTTTTTGAGTTATCGTGTTACGGACACACACCAACACATACACACGCGGACCTTTTTCTCGAAATATTTTTTTGGATACAGGGGGCCCTAAAACATATATTTCCGGTGAATTCTCGGTATCGAATTTTTGGATGGAGTGCAATACCTTCTCTATACACTATGTACATAGTACGTATAGAGAAATTAAAAATAACCAAGAGGTAATAACATTAAAACACAAAAAGACGTATTCTCATAAAGCAGGCTATCAAAAATACAAATAAAACATGAAATAAATATGGCTATTAGTCCGCAATGCTAGATCTTGCTTCAAATACCATTTACTTCATGGATTTTCATAAGCATGTAGGTGTGTACCTTGAACACATTGTACATTTCATTTGAATGAATTTTACATTATTGATAAACCGTAACAATGAACAAGATTTTACTACGAAATAATTGTAAATCTAAATAAATCACACAAAATATGTTAATATTTTTCGATTTAACAATTTTTTGTATACCTAGTTATTGATTTGAATTTAGATAGATATCTATATTTTTCTCAAATGAAAAGTTTGCATGTGCTTTTTTTTTTTTTTGGTCTCCCTCTCTCTTCCCTTGGTGGTGCAAGAATTTAAAAGTCATTACATAGTGATCCACTCTTTAAAAAATTAGCTTTCGCTTAAGCCTATTTTATTACCGTAATTCCATTCTATTAGAACTATGTTTGCAAATGTTTATCTCGTTAACATGAATTAGATAGAGGAATAAGCTTGTAAGAATAACTTTTACAAAAACTCGTGTCAGTGCAACACAATTAGTTTTTAAAATTTTTAATCACGAATAATTAAACCAAGTCTCTAAAAACCAAATTAAGTGGCTGAAGTGTCATTCTATGATAATCATAAACAGGAATTTTTGTACCAAAAATGTTTAAAAAAAAGCTGCAATATTGCTCAATTTATTTAAATAAACTGAATGTTACAAGAGAGTCAAACTGAGCTTCATATACCAAAATTAGTGTAGAGAACGTTATAAATTAATTTGTACCACTACAGAAGTTGACTAAAATAGATATAAGTAACATGGTGAGATGATTTAGAAAAGTAAATAAAAATATATTTGCTTATATATTGGTTGAAGATTTTCAAAATAAAATTACAAAACTTTAACATTAACTCTTTTCAGTCTTCATGTTATACAAAATTTATTGTAAGTGATGAAAACTTCAGAGTTTTTGACCCCAAACAACAACGCCCGGATAATGCAGATTACTCAGAAAAAATTAATAAAAGTTACAAATTGGTAATAACCTCAAAGTTAAATGGATCAACAGAAGCAATGAAATTCATTTAGAAATGAAATACAATCCAACAAATTTGAAAAGAGGAATGAACTCAGTGGAAGCACTAAAAGATGAAAGGATGTATTACACTCTATGTCTTTCTCTAGCTGCTCTACAAACTTCCTACAAAAGATTATTCTTTTTTCTACACAATGCTGATCTAGATAAACATTAGCAGAATGTACTTATTACTTAGTTCCTTATAATTAGAAGGGAAATAAAGGAAGAGCTATGCTAAAGTAAGAGTCAAATATTTTAAAAGCTGTCGTTATGCGATTGTCATTGCAAATCCCTTCTTTGCTTGGCCAGGAGTAGAACAAAAGAAAAACGCACATTTTCTGTCTGAGAAAAGTACTCGTATAAGTACTTTACAATTGAAACATATAACAAGGAATATCTCGAAAACGGCAAACTGCACGAAAAAAATGTTCGTGACAAATTGTGTATTTTAACGAGATCTACATTTTTGTGTAGTAAGTTTTTGTGTATCTCTTACGGTTTACTAGTTATGCAGCGGTTAGGAAAACGCACCAGGAATAAGCAAGTCTTCAGAAGCTATTCCCAGAAATTCAATATATGCATTTTATTTGTGAGGGAAATGGTTTTAATATCTGTCATTTTTAAGAAAAACATTTGCATATTTTTTTTTCCAGATAATGGGTAGTTAGGGGTGGGAAAATTTGCTTGAAAATCTTCGTGTCGCATCCTTGGAAGATACCAAATTTAACTACCAAATGGTATTTAAAACGTCTGTTCATTTTGAGCTATGCTGTCTACAAACACACAGATACACACAAGAACTTTTTTTTACTGAAAATTATTTTTTGTTTGAGGGGGTCCTAAAACATGCATTTCCGGTGAAATCTCGGTATCGAATTTTTGGGTGGAGTGCAATACCTTCTCTGTACACTCTGTACATAGTACGTGTAGAGAAAGTAAAAAGAAATCGACATACCTGGGGAAAAAGGCTGAGAAAAAGGCAGCCAAATACTAGAAATAAAACACTCCTCAACTTGGCAACCCAAATGGAATTATATTCAATGTACCAGACAGCATATCGCCGGAAAGTGTATTTGAAGCTATAACAGCACAAAATCACAAAGTAAATCTTGCTAGCGACTCAATTATACCTACATTTATAATGAAAAATAGAAAGAATACTAGACATCTCGTCACAGATGTGAAACGTCAGACGTGGAGGAAGATTGGATTGAGAAAATTGAAAATAAGATGGCATATCTGTAATGTAGGAGAATATGTCTGAGTAAACAGATGCTACAAATGTACAAATTTAATCATAGAGCTGCAGAATCTAGAGGAGTCGAAATCTGTCCGCTATGTGCAGAGAGCCTTGCATTAAGTGAATGCAAGGCGGCATACAGGCCGTTTCAAAACATCAAACAAAGATAGCAGTCGATTAGCTTGCACTTTGACTTGTCCAAAACTTGATAACGTAACTTTCAAACTCTTCTATTTAACGTTTTATGTGTGTTTAAAAATAGCACACATTTGGGATTAGGCAGTGAAGGAACAACGGTTGTCATATGTCACACCCACAGGCTACGTTTTCCATCACTAAGGTGACCTGTGCTGCGCCGGCGCGTCTATCAAACCACGCCTACACCAAGCGACGGGGACTTTCGCTACAAACCGGCATCTCTCTTGGAGTGGGCCAGGCGCGTGCCATTTGGTTATGTACGACTGCCAAATACATGTTGATTTTATGGCAGTTTTTGTATGTGCCGAATTTAGAGCTGAGAATTATATTCATGTATCACGTACAGTATGACCAACAAGGACCACATCTTCGTTTGGTGTCGTTTTGAAACACCCTGTATAACGTAGGCAACCCTTGTATGCCTAATCCCAAGCAGTATCACTTCCAAGCAATCTTGAGTGGTTTTTAGTGATACTGTAGCAATTTTTATTTTCTCTACCGCGTACGAAAATTACATAATAGGAAGAGAAAATATTACATTTCACCCAAAACTTCCATACCATGATTTCACCGATATTTTGAGGACACCTAAATCCAAAAAATTACTTTTAAAAATGATCCGTGATTATTATTTAAGTTTAATATCTTTCAGTGAGCGACACGAAAGTTATCAGAAAAATCTCTATGCCCAACCAAACAACCTTTTACATAGACCTTTTTTCGAAATTTTCGACTTTCTCAAAATTGTCTCTAACAATTTTAATCAACATTTCCTAAAATGTATATCTTAAGTTTTCTGAGTAGCCTCTGGAGCCCTCCTTATTCTGATGACTTTGCATAACTGTTAAATCGTAACAAAGTTACTGCTCAAAAATGTAGATACCGTTAAAGCACACAGTTTATGGTAATGCATTTTTTCCAGTTAACCATTTCCAAAATATTCGTTGTTATTGGTTTCAATTTTTCAATTCTTTTTCCTTTCTCAATTGGGAAGAATGTATACGTTTTTTTGCCACCTGTCAAGTAAGAGAACGGAATTTGAAAACCATTACAAAGCGACCAACTTTTAAAAGTTTCGACTGTTGTTTTTGCTTAATATATATTCCCTTATTTGCCTAAGGAAATATTTAATAAATCCATTTTATGCAACATTTTCTTCCGGGTTAATGCGACGGTATCATACATACATATTTCCTGCCTGAAGTATGAATGCGGACGGCCACGATTGGAAGCTTGCATAAACACAAACAGATAACGATATTACGTCAACACTCCCGGTGCATGCCCTGTATAGTTCTCGAATACTGGAATGTAGTAGTCTCTTACAGTGGGCGGGTTCGAATAAAGTCAAAATGAAAACACCGCCACGCGTATCATGCGTTCACAGAGTAGAAAATTAATATTCATTAGTGATAAAGAGAATAACAAGTTTAACCTGTTGTGGATCGTTTAGTTTATTACTGTTTACGTAAGCTGTGCTGATATTTTGATCGTCAGACTGTACTGGACTACTTCCAACCTTCTCTTTGCTGTAAACCGTGACATGCTTCACCAAAGACCTTCCCAAGCAACTGCATCTTTCATCAGACAGGAAGTACACATACGCGCGTGCTTTGAAGCAGTTACAACCAAAGTTGAAGCAGTTCAAATATTCTGCTACATATTAAGGTAACAATATTCACTGACAAGCTTTTAGGATTCAAACATTTAAGCGAAATTTTGCATAGTCTTGGGTTATATTGAAAATATTAGTAAACATTCCATTCAAATAGATTAAAAATTCTTTTAAAACTTGTTAACTCTTCTTAAGCTGGTAGCTCATGGTTTGATATTCGGTCTTAGTTCAGCATTTAAAAGTTGTAGTTCACCTTTGCCAAGTGCAAGGAGTGTAAAAGAACTTGATCAAAGTCAACATTTCATGCTTCACTGAACGTTTTGTCCGTGCGAAATGCAGAATGATGGTCACATTTTAGACAACACATTATAAATAAAGCTATAACAACAATGAATGAAGTTGCCTTATTAAATTCTTGGAAATTGGTTAGAGGATTGGCACTGTGGACATAATTAATACTTTGCTATTATCTTCAGATAAATTCCTCTAGAATCAGGAATTTCTGTTACGTACAGTTGAATGCAATTGGCAATATCTCCTTTATGAGATACTGATCCCGTTGCAGAAGGAATGTTAATCAAATGCAGCTATGGTAACTAGTGTGCTCCTCAGGGGCCATAACCGGTCCAAGTTCACTTTCCCTAATACTAGTAAGTAGAGAAAGTGTTGCGTTCCTCCTCAAATTTCTTTACTAATATATCATCAGAAATTATCGTTTTGAAACTCATGAGGCAGAAATTACACGAATAGTTATTTAGAAGACTAGTTACTAATCATAATCACTTTCTCTATGCGTACTATGTACATAGTGTATAGAGAAGGTATTGTAATGTACCCAAAAATTCGATACTGATATTTCACCGTAAATACACGTTTTAAGACATCCTGAATACAACAAACCATTTTTAGAAAAAGGTGTGCGTGTCTGTCTGTCTGTGTACGTGTGACTGTGGGCAGCATAGCTCAAAAACGAAAAGACCGTTAAGTACCAAACTTAGTATTTAAGTTCAGTATTTTCTAAGGATGCGACACGAAATCCCCCCACCCCAAACTACCCTTCACATGGAAAAATTTTCGAAAATTTTAATTTTCTGAAAAATAGCTCTCATGATTTGGATTAAAATATCGTATATTAAAGATATACACCTGACAAATAATATGTGTATTTTGATTTTTCTGGGAATAGCCTCTGAAGACTACTTTATTCTGGATGAATTTTACAGAATTCTGTAAACTGTAAGAGATAGACAAAAACTTACCACACAAAAGTTGTAGAGGACATTAAAACACACCATATATGTTTTATGCATTTTTTCGTGGAGTTAATTGTTATTTAGATATTCCTGGTTTTTGATTTCAGCCTTGAAAAACTTGAACTTTTCTCATACAGGAATTTGTCAACTTGTCCATACAAACAAAGAAACTTCAGTCACATAGCAACCAGTTTTGGACTATCACTTTAACCTATGGTTCTCCCTTTTTTCGCTTCTACTTACAAGGAAGCAAGTAATAAGATAATTTCTGCTAATATTTTCTCGATTAGCATGAAGTAAATAGAAGCATAAGCTTTCTAGCAATAATTTGTTGCAGAGATTTAGAGAAAGTCATGTGAATGAAACACATCAGATTTTTTTTGTATTGTATTGTCTACCATATTTAATCTACGTTCAGAATATTTCAATATATTTGTATATTTAGTATATGTATAACGAAATTTATTTACTGCAGAAACGATATGTTTAGAGGTGAGTAATATGAGCTTTGGAAAAAAAAGTAATATTTTGAAATTTTGGATGCTAGTTTCATATGTGATTTAAATTGAAAACATCTGATGTGTTCCATTCACATGACTTTCTCTACATTTCTGTAACAAATTATTCTTAAAAAGCTTATTCTTCTATCTCATCATGCTAATCGAGATAAACATTTACAGAAATTGTCCTTATTACTTGGTTCCTTGTGAGCAAAAGGGAAAAAAATCTAATGTGATCTATTCACATGATGTCCTCTAGTTCTTCGGCAAACAAAGTTTTTATTCAAAACTTTAATCTGTTATCTACATAATGATAATCAAGATAAACATTAGCAGAATTAGTCTTATTACTAGCTTCCTTGTAAGTAGAAGGGAAATAAAAAATAAAAGTTAAAGCTATAGTCTCGTTTTTAAAAGCCGGTCGCTTTGTGAAACAATTGAAATTCCAATTTCTTTGCTTGCCAGGAGTAAACAAATGACAAAAGAGAAGAAAGATGTATTTCCATTTTAGAAAAGTTTAAGTGGCTAAAACTGAAACCAATAATCCAGAATATCTTGAAAACGATTAACTCTACAAAAAAAATGCATATGGCATAAATTGTGCGTTTTGATGAGATCTACATGTTCGTGTAGTAAGCTTTTGTATATCTCTTTCGGTTTTCCATTTATGCAAAAGTCTTCCAGAATGAAGATGTCATCAGAGGCTATTCTCAGAAAATTCAAGATGCCTATATATTTTGTTTGTCAAAAATATTTTAACATAAGGTATTTTAATCAAAATTGTTAGAGCCATTACTTAGAAAATCAAAATTTTCAAAAAATTGGTGGGAGAATTTTCTCGAGTACAAACACGGCGAATGGATTTTGGGGGGTAAAAATCCTTAGCATTGCTTCCTTCGGAAGGAAAGTAAGGCCGTTGGTCTCGTGTCGTAGATTTACAATACGTAAAAGAACCTCAAGGCTGACAAAGAGGCTTCTGAGCAAAATTAAGCGGTCTTTTACGCTGTAAAATGGGACGCTGAGAAGCACAGCAGGAAAAGAGCGTCCATAAATTAAACTCCATTTCCATTTTTTGGGGGGAACGATGAGCGCGACCAGATGCATATGACGACGGCCACTTGCATGATCGGGGTATTTAATGCTATAGGACACATTCTAAGTCTCCCGGACACATCCAAAGGTCCCTGAACTCTCGGTGACATTGCAAAGGAGCACCCCACTCAAGAAAATAATGGACAGGAAAGTTGTGGTAAAAGATGAACCATTTGCAATCAGTACTGATCGATGAAACCACGGAAAATCCATGGGTCAGAGCGAGTGGTCCCCGAGTATAAAACCGGAATATACCAACGGAGCCATCTCGCTCGGTGTTCACGTGTTATACTATGCTCTTTCTTGACGCACATATAATAACCACTATTGCAAGTATTGTTCCCTCTCATTACTACTTCAGCACTCTCATTGCAAAAACACATTTGAAATGAACTGCCCTCTTGCTTTTACACTGGGCGGTTGAGAAGAAAAGAGCTTTTCAAGCGACAAACCGAAGTGTTTGTGTTGAGGAAGCAATTTGTAGGCAAGAGAGACATTGTTTCTCTGCGGATAGGGGGAATCACCTTGCCTTCATGGTCTGCTGCCCTGCCCAGCGAAGCGAGTCTTCAGCATGGATGCCTTTACTAATAGCGTCACTCCTGTCAAGCTAGAGAGACTCGTATCCACTTTTACAACTATGCCGTCCTAGAACAGGAAAAATAGCCTCCTACATGTATTAAAATGGTTTCTCTCCGAAAAGTTTATTGAATTAAAAACAATAACTTCCAGTCTCAATAAAGCTATTAACAAATGCTTACGCTAAGAAAACGACTAAAAAAACCTGATGTGTTCCATTCACAGGACTTTCTGTACATCTCTGCAACAAATTATTGTTAAAAAGCTTATTCTTCTGTTCACTAATCGAGAAAAAATTAGTAGAAATAGTCTATTACTTGCTTCCTTGTAAGCAGAAACGAAATAAGGGAGTAGTATAGATTAAAGCGATAGACAAAAACTGGTTGCTATGTGACTGAAGTTCCATTGTATGGACACGAGTTCACAAAGTCATATTCTTTTTCGTAAACATTTTTTGATTTTTCTGGAATTAATAACTCTCAGCACTCTTAGCTTCGTTCAAAATGTCAAGCGGAATAAATCCATAGTTTCAGTAATTTCATTATTACCTACCATTTTCCTTTATAAGCGTTGAAACAAATGACGCAGCATCTGTTTAGTAACCATATTATATCACACATCTGTAATCTCTGATACATTATAATTTTTCATTTAGCAAACTTATTATTTACGTATTTTAAGGCTAAAATTGTATAAAAAGATGTACGTAAAACAAGTATAATTCATTGTAACACCCGTAAAAGTATGCTCGTGTCACTATCAGTCAGGTTATCACATAATTAAATATCATTTATCAGGTGTGCAAAATATCGCTTTAGCGGACGAATATACTGGATATGTCCGCTGTAGCTTTTGTGCACGTGACACACACACAATGGGCTTTAGGAAAATCTCTTTATTTTACATTAAATAAAATAAATTATTTATTGTTTAGTTATTTATTTACAAAATGCCGCTGTTTAAAAATACACCTATAGATAGTTTTCTAAGATTCATGTTATGATTGCTCTCATCATGTAATATAGTAGCTTCTCAAGCGTTAAATTTACTTGGGCTAAATTGGAGTATTTAACAAAATAGCAGGTAGAATGTGAATTTTAATATTATTTCTTGTTTACCTTTAAATGTATTACTTTTGAAATAGAAATTTTGTGTTAATTTGGTTTAGTATATACAACATAATCAGGTCCGGAGTCCAGAGTCCAAGAACAGATCGCCCAGGTTTACCTGGACGGAGTGTAAGATCGCCACAGTACCTAACCGCTAAAAGCGGTTTTACCTGTGCAATATTATAGGGGAAAAAGATTTTGTTCACAAGCTTTATTGTCTATGTCCGCCGGGCGGTGTTAAAATTCCTCCGCAGCCTTAGGGCTGAGTGTAGTCGGTCACTTGGGCGGTCACCCACCCAAGTGGTGACCACGCTCGATGCTGCTTAACTCGACGTGCCGCTTGTGTGGCCACCGGGTTAAGCAGGCCAGGTGGGAGGAAAGTTGGTAGGATTATGGATTTGGGTGGGTGATGTGTTCCAGGTTAGTCAGAGGGAGCAGGGTTTCAGCCGGGTGGTCTCCCAACCGGCTGCCACCCCTTCCGTTGCTGTATAACCTGGGGGCTTGTTTTGATTAAGGGATGGCAGTCTCTCAGGCCAGTGGACCGAGAGCGTCCCTTGGCAGGGGGTAGGATTTTCTCCTTCTTGGCGCCCTATGGTCGTAGTCGCCCAAAGTGCGCACCAGAGGGTTAGGGTGAAAGGGGAGTTTATCATACAACGTGCGGGCTCTTTCACTCACGACGTCGATGATATACGGGATTCCGGAGTAGGTATGTAGGATGTGAGATGGGAATCTGTGCCCAGTATCGTAGATCATCCTGGACGACCTGAAGTCAGGTCATTTGTTGATACATTTTTATTGCCACCTGAAACCTAACTACCAAGTGCACCAACGAAAGGGACGACGTAACAATAGAGGGTAACGGCTCCACAGGACTAACCTGAGCAATAAAAATGCACATGTAACGTGTGTCTTGTAATAGATGTGATCACTTTGAGTTGCTGTGACCCAATCACCCTCCCTAATTGAGCTAGTTTCCTATACATAAAACTTGTCGCAAAATGTAAACAACACACTCCATTCAAAATCTTCTCGGGCTTCTAGCCAGGTAAAAACTTGGCTTGACACCAACGTTTCGAAGAAGTGCATCTTCCTCGTCTTCAAGTTTTTACCTGGCTAGAAGCCCGAGAAGATTTTGAATTAACACGTCGCCAGGAAAGCTTTAGTTCTTATTTTAACACACTCCATTTTATAATTTTTACGAACACACAAGCCATACCGCCAAACTATTCAGTTTTAGATATGACTCTGCCATTGGTCGACTGACCAACATGGCTGCCCATGCACAAGCAGACGGAACGAACGGAAGACTGTGTATTTAGCATTGGAAAGAAGAACCCTTTTTCAGAAAGCCCATTTTTATCCCTTATTTCGATCCAGTTCATTTACATACACCTAACATAACCTAGTATAGACTAACCTCGACGAAATCTCGAAACCTGTCGTTCACCTGTCACGTAGCCATATTGTCTCCGTAACCAATAGTTATCTCGTGATATTATCTTTATCAATGTTGGCAGCAATTATAGAGACGAAAACATTATAAACAACTACGTGAGCGATCCTAATGGCCGAATAATGTACTATGAAATGTGGATCGACAAAGGAATAAAGACTCAATACAGATGCGGATGCAGTTGATAGTGCTTATTCGGTACAATCAATTCTAAACAACAAACTTATGACTGAAAATGTAGGTTGAAATCGCGTGCCAGAAACATTGAACCGGAGCTACTACAACAAAATCTCGGGAGCAGTGTGAGAACGAATATATTGCATTTAAACTCTAGTGCAAGGTAAGCAAGTGCCCCCTGTCTGGATTTTATTATTCTGGTACTCAAGGTTTCCATGATACATCGCTAAGGTACTATTTTGAAATACTTGATATATAAGCTAATCATTCTGAACACCTATTTGATAATGTAAGCTAAATTTACAATGTATTTATTAATTACTGCAAACAAGGACTGTACGTGCTTACAAAGAGTTTGAGAGGTCATTAATACTTACAGTACAATTAGGAAATGGCGTAAGTATGAACATACATTTGCTTCGACTTCTCTGGTAAAAGTGAAGCACATGCTAGATCCGCAGCTTCTTTAATAGCAATGTCGCTCATTTTTATAAAATGTCACTACTTGATAAAAACTATGAAAAATCGAACGATTCAATTCGGCTATACAAATAAATAACCTAATAACCAAGACATATTCTGAAAAATGCAATGCCATAGGCGGGATTTGAACCACGGATTTCCCGGTCTCTTCCACTGAGCTACCATGGCAACACGCCGGCATAGCGTTGAACTTCCCAACTGACTTGCATGTTTCCCGGTAAACCACAAGATGATCTCAAATTATTTTGATGTGAAAACCCCAATGGCTGCCTGCATTAGTATACTACATTTTCCGTTTTTCCTTTAATTCAGGCTTAAAACTGGATTTCTAGTAAAAATATATGGGAATAAACCTATAAAATTATTATATAAAATAAATAGAGAAAATAGAAATAAGAATAAATGTAGATCCGTTATTAATCTGTTTCTTACCAATTAGAAGCTTAGATTCCTCTAAACCAGTTTTCATAATCCTGCCAAAGGCACCATCAAAAAAGTGGTTCAAATTATCATGAGTGTTAGGTGATAGGCACTGGTATGGACATCCATTGAAAGCCAAGCGTTGCAAGTTCAAGGCCCAGTGACTGTGGTAAAAGACGGGGAGAGCCCAAGTAAAATAATCGGTGCGATACTTGGAAGTTAATGGGGTTACATTTGACTGTAGCTATGTGGGTTTTATTCTTTTGTTTATTTAAAAAAATTACTGCAATTTTAGGGCAAAAAAGAGCTTATAAACAGTCTTGATTACTTGTCGTTTATGATTGAAGGCTAGTATAATATGAAATTAATCCTAGAGTACAACCCTATGTGTATAGTTACGCTTAAAACAAGCGGAACTTATAGGTACCGACAGGCAACAAAGGGCTAAGTACCAGGATTCATAGTATAACCAGCTATGATGTCCAATTGGTACTGATGTAATTATTTTTTCACACAAGCAGTGTCAACACGTTAAAACTTTTCGTGGAGTTGATCGTTTTTAGATATTCCTTGTTTTTGGTTTCAGATTTAAAAAACCTACTTTTCTCATAGACGAATTTGTCCATTCAAACAAAGGAACTTCAGTCACACGGCAACCACCTTTTGGCTATCACTTTAACCTATGGTACTCCCTTATTTCGCTTCTACTTACAGGGAAGCAAGTATTAAGACTATTTCTACTATTTTTTTTTTCATTTAGCATGAAGTAAATAGAAGCATAAACTTTTTAACAAAATGTTGTTGCAGAGATTTAGAGAAAGTCTTGTGAATGGAACACATCAGATTTTTTTTCGGGGGATCTCAAGGTGTTTATCTCCGTGAAATTCGGGTATGGAATTTGTATGTGGAATACTATACCTATCTTCACTGCCTCTAAGTACTTAGTAGATAAAATATAAATGTTTTTTAGGGTTCAGTGTTGCTCAAAACAAGCATTTCCGATAAGATTTCGATAATAATTTTGTGTTGAATACAATACTTGTTTTATTTACTGAAAGCGAATAGAAAAAAGTTAAAGTAATTAATAATTTTGCAGAAACACGAGTTGTTACAGTGCTTCATTGAAATTGCTGTTTATAAAGAGATCTTGTTTTTGATTATCTGTTACCAAAGCTAATCCTCGGAAAATGCATCCCCGATAGACACCAATTTCCACTGAAAGCACAAAAGCCGCTGTAATATAGCGTGAAGGACATTAAACAGCCGCCGGTTCATGTTTTCAGTTGGAAGGCAATTGGATAACGCAACGGTTTGTAATTATCAAATGGAAACAAGCAGTTAGAATGAGAAGTGAGATAAAAGCACTTGTCCCAGCAATCAGATAAAAACAGGGTGTGGTCCACGCCTCACACTTTGATTTTCTCTAAATGCTTTTTACCACACCTTGATCTTGCACTTCTACTCCAAGTATTTTACTTTCTCTACACGTACTATGTACATAGTGAATAGAGAAGGTATTGTATTGAACCCACCAGAAATGTATGTTTTGGGTCCCCCTGAATCGAAAAAACATGTGTGTTTGCGCGTCAGTGAGTCTGTGGAAAGTATAGCTCAAAAACGGAGAGACCGTTGAATACCAAACTTGGTATTTAAGTTTCGTATCTTCCAAGGATGCAGCACGAAGATCCTCAGGAAAATCCCCCACCCCCAGCTACCCCTTACTAAGAACTTTTATCGAAAACTTTGATTTTCTCAAGAATGGCTTTAACGATTTTGATTAAAATATCGTATATTAATGATGTTTACCTGACAAATAACATGTATATCTTGAATTTTCAAGATATACATTTTTTATCGGGTAAACATCTTTAATGAACGATATTTTAATCAAAATCGTTAGTCATTTTTAGCAAATCAATATTTTTCATTTTTTTTCTAAGTAAAGGGTAGTTGGGGTGGAGGAATTTTCTTGAAAATCTTCGTGTCGCATCCTTGGAAGATACCAAACTTAAATACCAAGTTTGGTATTTAACGGTATTTTGTTTTTGAGCTATGCTGCCGACAGACACACACAGACAGACAGACGCACTGGCATTTTTCTAAAAAGTTTTTTTTTTTTTTTTTTGTATTCAGGGGGTCCTAAAACATGTATTTCCGCTGAAATCCCGGTGTCGAATTTTAGGTTGCATTACAATACCTTCTCTATACACTATGTATATAGTATATAGTAAGTGTAGAGAAAGTAATATAATCAGTCGAAATGACGTTCCTCCGTGGAGTTAAAGGGTGTACAAAGAGAGATCATTTGAGAAATGAGGAATTTTACAATATAAATGATAAAATAGAAGAACATAAAGAAAACTGGAGAAGCCATCTATACTGTATGGAGAAAGGAAGAATACCAACTTCAGTAAATACCCATCAGCCGAGAGGGAAGAGAGATGTAGAATGTCCACGGAAGAGATGGCAATGAAAGATGGTTGTGCAGACGGAACAGGCCTAATTGCCTAATCCCTGAAGTGCAGAAGAACAAGAAGAAAAAATCTTAGTTAAAGAAGAACCTTTAAAGCTGAAACTGTTGGATCAAAGAGATATCATTGGCAAGGTCTTTTGGACAATAGTTACACAAAGAGGTGAGGAAGATACGAAAGAAAGTCCTTGAGCTAAAAAAAAAAACAGATTGTTATAAGTTGGGGATGAAACTTTATTAGAAATGTACCCTCTAGGAAATGCTAAAATTGTAGTGATTGGTCCAAGAAATAATACTCCACCAAATGCGCGAAAACTAGCCAATCACAGTATACTTTAAATACTTCGGCAAAATCGGGGTTCTAAGGAAATGAGATACAAGTCACATCTTCAGCAATTCTTCGACAGTCTTACACCAGTTTTTCTACGAATCACTGCAGATTTTATTTATATAATCAATTTGATAAGCGAAATCTCAAGCTTCACATGTAGGCAAACGTGTAGGGCACCAGGCAGTGCAGTTTCAGCTAGGATATGATGTTAATATTCTTTTGACAACGGTATTAAATAAATACTAAACTTGAAATAATAATTGCTATATGAAGTCCTTTTACCTATCACATCCTGCCTTAGGGATATTTGCTCGTCCTGGGGCTGTCATCTCAAAATAATTTCAGATCACCGTGTGGTTTACCGGGAAACATGCGAGTCAGTTGAGAAATTTAATGCTGTGCCGGCATGTTGCCATGGAAGCTCAGTGATAGAGCAACCGGCTAGAGATCGGGAGATCCACGGTTCAAATCCCGGCAATGGCATTGAATTTGTTAGTCTGACTCTACCTATCCAACATTTAATAATGTTTTCAGTTTTATAGTGAGAAAAAAATAGATAATTCTTGTGTAGTCGCAATTAATACTAATAATTCTACCGCAAGCACGTTTGTGTTATGAGACTAAAACAATTTTGAACGCTTTTTGTACCCATGGGGCAATTAAGACATTAATAAACTACAATTTTTAATATTGCACAGTCTGCAGGCTTTTATAGAATAGTATATGATGATAATATTATTAATATTAATTATTATGATTAGAACTTTGCCTTCATGTTTTGAAATAGAATGAGATTGGGCATTTTGGAAGGGGATTTGGCGCCGACCCAGTGAGGCAATTTTACCTCTGCCCCAAGAAGGAGTGCCCTCAAGAGGAAGGAATGTGATGAGAGGAGGTATCTAGCAGGCGGAATCAGCACTAACAACACAGCAATGATAGGGTCCATTTCGCGACGCCTGAACAGGCATTATGGGACCTTCGCCTAAACCACAGAGTCCAATGCCCCCCTTCAAGGGAGCGATTAGTGTATATCCCTTGGCAAACAGCAGAAGACCGTGGGACACAGTATGTTCCTTGAAGCACCATTTTTCCCTGTCACGTTGCACCGAAACACCATCGCCGACATTTCTAACCCTGAAACAGACCAAACGCCGTGAAGGATGAACGAAATGTTTAATGGAATGATATAGAGAGGCAAGAATCCGGGAATTCGTCTGACGACTCAGTGAAACACCCAAAAACCTTGTGGATCAGAGTGATTAAAACCTGGGACTTTCCGAATTCGAGTCGCAATACCGTAGTGTCACCATTCTCGGCAAGTTTTTAAATAAATCATGCTTAATTATAAATGCAATTTTACAGAAATAGTCATTATTTTTTCCCCCCATTCATAATACCGAATTATTGTATCCAACATTTATATATCATCCTATTTTGCAGCCAAAGCATACTAAACACAAAAGAAGCCCACTTTTAAATGTATTAAATATCATAAATGCGTGCTTTAATATGATTAATGACATACGAGGATTTCTTACATGAAGCCACAACAAAATATCACATTTTATAGACACTTCGGAGGTGGGAGAACTTTAAATGCTAGATATTAACTGAAAGTAGATAATTGTGTTGCTGAGTGGTAGTAGTATAACATAATAACACTAGGGTTACCAAGTTTGATATCCTGGCAGATGTGAAGAGACTTTATATAGATAGATATTTCTGCTAATACTAGGGTCGGCTGGAAAGTCCCGGGCCTCTCAATTAAAACAGCATTTCATTATTTATTTTATTTTCGCTTTATTTCTCAATATAATATCCAGAAAGGCTAATACATTTGTCATGTCGGTGTTCTAATTTAATTAAATCATCTCTGTGGTGCGATTTAGTCCTCAAAATAGCTGTTTGCCACATCAATGACCTCCGTTTTGCTGTAAAATCTTCGTCCTCCAAGACATTCTTTGAGGTCTGGGAGCAGGTCGAGGTCACTGGGTGCTAGACTGTTTTTAACTGACAAAATTGACTTTGCCTTTTTTGGAGTTGATTCACCTGACACAACCCTCTGTTTTGACTGTGATTTACTTTCTGGAGTGTATTGATGTATCCAAGTTTCATCCATGGTAATAAGCCGTCTCAAAAATCACTGGGCGTTTTACGGTAGAGCTCCACATTCTTAAAAGGAACAATTTATCTTTGCAACTTTTGATCAGGTGTCAACAAACACGGCACCCATCTTGCACAGACCTTGTGAAAGCCCAAAACATAAAATATTACCTTCACGTTCTTTTGATATGTTTACAGCTTCTGCTATCTCAAACAACTTTAATCTGCTGTCTTCAAGTACTAAACGATGAATTTTTTCAATGAACTCTGGAGTTGTCACTTCTACAGGGCGTCCAGAGCGAGGCTCATCACTAGTGCTCGTACGTCACATTTTAAACTCTGCAACCCACCTTTTAATCATTGAATATGAAGGGGTAGAGTATTTCAATGTACTGTCCATTTCCTCCTTGATTTCTGTAGGCGTTAAGCCTTTCAAATGGACATATTTAATCACCGTTCGTTTTTTACAAATTCTCCATTCGTAAAAACTCTTAAGTTGTGTTGTTTAAGTTGCTGTCATTCGAAAACTAAACAAGCTATTGACCTGTAACTATAGATACAAGCTAGTCTAGAGTTAAACTATACGATGCTACCGTCTAACTGGCCTAGTGGGCCATATCTGTGTGAGGCCCGGGACTTATCAGCCGACCCTAATATTTAACGGATTAGCTTGAAGTAGATAGAAAAATAGCTTTTTAACAATAATGTATTACAGAGATGTAGAAAAGTCATGTAAATGGAACACATCATAATTTTTTTTTATTTAACACCCAGTAAAACTGAATCTGTTGGATTTGATGCGTATCTCTTGGAAAAATAATCACTGTAATGTAATGGAAAATTCGGCACCTGCAGATTTTGTGGTTGACGAGTATAAAATAATATACAAGAAACCGAGGTCCTCTGCAAATTGAAGAATTACTATACTAGACTGTACTGGACTATACTAGACCAGAATAGTTATATGAGAAATTCACGTTACATGCACACAGAATATTAATAGGTAGTCTCTTGCAATAAGGGACAGTGCGATTACCGCAATAGCCATCCTTTTAAGGAGATAATTAAGGCATTTGTATGAGACGTGAGAACGATATTTCTCATACTGTCGTCACGGAAATATTCGAGAGAGCTTTATGCGTAGAAAGGTAGCAAACGCAGTGGGCAGATTTAGGTATGGTTAGTAGGGTTCGAGAGTTATGACCTAACAGTTGCTAAAAATTATATATTATTATTAATTTAAGGATGTTAAAATGTAAACCTTTTTTTAATTTTTGTTTAATTTATGTATAAAATTATCTACAATTTAAGAAAGAATCTGATGTGTTCCACTTACATGACATTTTACTTTCTCTAGCCCGTATTACAATGTACTAGCGGGTAGAGAAAATATTGTATTCCACCTAAAATTCGATGTCGAGATTTCACCGACATGTGTTTTGAGGTCCATGTGTGCATCTGTCTGTGTGTTTATGTCTCTCTCTCTCTATGGACGGCATAGCTCAAAAGCGAGAAGACTGTTAAATGCCAAACTTAGTATTCGTATATAGCATCCTCCAAGAATGCGACACGAAGATTTATAAGAAAATACCCCTAAAGCAAACTATCCTTTACATAGAAAATGTTTAAAAATTTTGTATTTTCTCAAAAATGACCCTAATGAGTTTGATTAAAACACTGTGTATTAAAGATATTGACATCACAGATAACATGTATATTTTGAATTTTCTGGGAATGAATTTTGCATAACGGTTAAGCCGTAAGAGATAGGCAAAAGCTTACTACTCCAAAAATCTAGATCTCATAATTTATGTTATATACGGTTTTTTTATTTTTTAAGAGTTGGCCTGACCTGAGTTGCAAAGTGAACAGAACCTCATTTGCTTCATATAGCGACCAGCTGTTAAAAGTTTGACTATCGCTTTAGTCTAATGTATGCCCCTTATTTCTCTCCTGCCTACAAGGAAGCAAGTCTGCTATTTCGATTAGCATGAGGTAGATAAAATGATAATCTTTAGCAAGAATAGCTGTATATGGAATTCCTAGGGAAAGTCATGTGAATGGAAAACATCAGATTCTTCTAGCTGTTTCATTAACAAACTTTTCATACAAATTATTGTATCTACGTCATGCTAATCGACACTTAGCAGAATTGTTGTTATCACTTTCTTCTTTGTAAGTAGGAGAGAAAATAAGGGGATACACCAGGCTAAAGCGATAGTCAATTTTTAACACCTGATCACTATGTGGCACAATTGACATTCAGTTCTCTTTGCTTGTCAGCTGCAAACCAAAAGGGAAATGAGACAAAAGATAACCTTCTGGTTTGAAAAAAGCTGAAGTAGTTTAAGTTTAAAATTGAGACCATTAACATGGAATATCTTGTATACGGTTAACTCTACAACAACAAAAAATATATATGACATAAATTGTGTTTTAATGATATGTATACTTTTTGTTTGGTAAGTTTTTATTCTGTCATTTAGGTTATACAAAAGTCAACCAGAATGATGAGCTCTTCCTAGGCTTTTCCCAGAAAATTGAAGATATACATTTCGTTTCTCGTGAAAGTATGTTAAATATAAGTATTGTAATAAAAATCGTTAGAGCCATTTTTGAGAAATAATAATTTTCGAGCCCTCCTGGGTAGTGTGGTGGTAGCGTGTCTACCTCACACTCATAAGGTTGTGAGTTACCCGGATAAGGCTTTTTTCGGGGTTTTCCCTTATCCTGAGAAGACGAATGTTGAGTAACTTTAAGCTCCATGGGCCCCGAGATCATTTGAACATCATTTCATCAATTACGTCCGATATGACCAACCATGCTAAAGAACGTTAATCTAAAACAAAAAAAATCGAAATATGTACAATGTAAAGGGTTAACAGTTTTGGTACCCACCTAAACAAATTTTGAGTTCCCCAGTTGTTGAATAATCGTCAACATACTGAGGGACGTAATGCGACACAATTCATCTGTTGTTACCCGGCGGTCACCACAAATAATCCCATCCACTCGCTTAATGTTGTGCGAGCCACTGCAGATACCGATCTGCCGCTCCGCTTTTCATCATCAGCCAACGGTGTTTCCCCTTCAGCTTCGTTAGTGACCAACCCATCTTCTACGGTCCTGACACACATGTTGCATCACCATTCAAATGTTTTAGCCTTTCATAATTGCGAATGAGCATATCATATATTTCCTCATTCTCATTTCTGACTACGGGCCGATTCCTTGTTTCGGAGTTTTCTTCCAATTATTAAATATCGTTGGCTGCTTGACAGGCTTTTGACCCTAGGTGCCCATGTAAGTCCTAGGGGGGAATATGTCCACCATACGGAGAGGGCAAGCCGACTAATTTATGTATGTACCATTTTCAGTATGGAATGACAGAGATCTCTACGAGAAGTTTTGATAAATACTGTTGACAATGATGGTAGCAGAAACTACTGATATTGCCAGTAATAACTAATGCCTCCAATTTTTTCCTCCTTAACTAAGCTAGTATGTGAACAATTTGAATTTTGCGTAATTCTTCATACCTTCTTCTCCAATCCACTGCATTAACATGTTCCTAACTTCCTGAGTGGCAGCGCTACTGCCTTTTGTGAAGTGGCTGACATTGATGTTCATATTAGACAGCATTCTTGCATGCGGAAGGTAAAATGCCCATTCAATATCTACGTCAAAAGGGTTCGCATTCTAGACATACTTAAATTAGTCGGTTTACCCTCCCGTATGGAGGACTTACTACTCCTAGGATTTACACATAGGTATCTAGGGTCAAAAGCCTGTCGAGGAGTCAACGCCATTTAATCATAGGATGAAAACCCCGAAACAAGGAATCGGCCCCTAGTCAGAAATGAAAATGAGGAAGTATATAAAATAGTGAACGCGAACAGATGACAGGAAAGGTGATAATGAAGCAATTGGTGGAATAAATGATGGAGAAAATCCGCTCGACGCCGTTTTTGACACCATAAATCCCAGGCCAGTTTGGTGAGAGCCACCTGCATTGTAAACATTTTAGATAAATGTCTGTTGTGCATATGGGCCAACATAACTTGTATATCTTCAACACTAATATGGTCTGCTTCAGATAACATGATGATTTTTCAGGTTAAACCGCAGTTCAATAGGTTTAATCCAAGTCACGAATAAGCTCAGCTTACCGTTTGAAGTTATGTACTGAATCAGTTTACCATCCTCATATGTAGGACTTACACCCCAAGGAATTACAATCGAGTATCTAGGTTCAGACACCTAGGTTCAATATAAATAACCAGAAACGGGGGATCGCTTCTTAACCAGGATTGAGAGCGAGGAAATGAGGGCGAAAAGGGCAAAATAAATGTGAAGATAGAAAAATTGGTGTGACGAATTGGGGGGAGAACGATGAATTGAGAGAAAACTCATCCAGTTGCCGCTTTGTCCACCACAAATCCGTGTGGCTTCCCTGGGATCGAACCCGGACCGTTTGGTTAGAGACGAGCGGCGCCACATTCGCTTAAACTACCACCACCATCACCACCACCATTGTGAAACAATTGAAATTCGCTCCTCTTCCAATTGAGAAAAGCAAGTAATTTAAAATTGAAATCAATAATAAGAAATATTTTCGAATGGTTAATTCTACAAAATATGTATGACATAAATTGTTGTTTTAAGGAGATTATATTTTATGTATAGTAAGTTTTTTTCTAGGTCGTCTACTTAGCACGGTGGTAGCGTTGCTGCTTGCGGGAGACGTGGGTTCGATTCCTAGTACCGGCGAGGGGATATTTCCCCCGCTGGGAGACCTGGACCGGGGTGCACTCAGCCTCGTGAGGTCCCTGGGAGGGCCAATTGAGGAGCTACTTGATGGAGAAGTAGCGGCTCGTGGTCGTAAGACCGCATTAACTGGTCGGGGGGATCGAAGCGCTGATCACGTCTCACCCCCCAATACTGCACCCCATCCATGACGTCTGTAATGGACCGAGATGGGGGACGCAGCGACTGGGCGGTAGGCCAAGGCTCTTAGTTGTGCCAAGCAGTCAAGTTTTTGTCTATGTCTTAAACAAAAGTCGGTGAAATCTTGATATCGAATTTTTGGGTAGAATACCACACCTGCTTTATCTAATGTGTACATTGTACATACGCGCTAGATAACGTAACATGGTTTAATTATTGTATTTAGTGTATAAATTTATTTCTGTAATTTGTCTTCTTTATCATGTATCAGTATAGTTTTCTTAAAAACATGATGGATCTCAAACAGGGCCACTCCTTCCTACCACTGGGCAATACCCATTAGCAAACAAAAGGAGACCCTGTACTGGGGGGAGGGGAAGGTGAGAAGCATTGTTGTAAAATCTATTTCCCGGAGACACTGCTTGCAATTCAAGAATTGCGCCTCAGGTAAGGGACCAGTAAGTAGAAGACTTGGCAACAGAGTGGGTTGCTTTCCAACCTCAAACTTTAAAATCAGGCTGACTTTGGAAGGAGATGGGGCAGGGCCATCATGTTGTGAAAAATCTGATGTGTTCAATTCACACGATTTTCTCTACATCTCTGCAACAAAGTATTGTTGAAAATCTTATGCTTCTATTTAGTTTATTCTAATCGAGAAAAAATTAGCAGAAATAGTCTTTTTCCTGAAATGACTAAAAACAAGGAATATCTCAAAAACGATCAACTCCACGAAAAAATGTATGTAACATAAATTGTGTTTTAAAGTCCTCTACATTTTTGTGTGGTAAGTTTAGTCCATCTCTTACAGCAGTTATACAAAATCACGTAAAATGCATCCAGAATAAAGTAGTTTTCAGAGGCTAAACCAAGAAAATTCAACATATACATTTTATTTGTCAGGTAAATATATTTAATATATCATACTTTAATCAAAATTGTTAGAGCTACTTTTGAGAAAATTAAAATTTTCGAAAAAAAAAAAGTTACATGTAAAGGGTAATTTGGTATTTAACGGCTTTTTCGTTTTTGAGCTCTGCTTCCACAGACAAAGACGGACCTTTTTCTAAAAATGCTTTTTTTTGGATTCAGGGTGACCCAAAACATATATTTTCGGTGAAATCTCGGTATCGAATTTTTGCGTGCATTACAATACCTTCTCTATACACTATGTACATAGAACGTGTAGAAAAAGTAAAAATACTGTACCTGAACTTCCTACTGTAGCTTAAACCTCTACTTAAACCCGATTCGAAGCTTAAGTTTATGCGGTAAAACCGAGCCCAATAAGCGGTGGTCTGTACCTAACAGCTGCAAGTTTTCTGTCTTCCAAAAGCAAACCAGGAACAAATTGAAGGTGAAGTGAGCGCAGAAAAGAAGGAACAGATATAGGTATTGTAGGAGACGGTACCCGATCTCAAGAGACGTACAATAAAAGGATTGCGCTTCCCTGTGTGCGACATTTTAGGGAAGAGTAGATCTTCCGCTGTCAACAAGCTTGTTATGCAAAAAGGAAATTATTCTTCTCTCCCGGCCCACGCTGTAGGAGGTACGTCTTTCTGAAGAGTATTAAAAGCTCTAGAAGATGGTATATCCTTCCTCTCATTTCCTCTAGTCGGTAGGAGACTCATGAAGTGAACATACCTTTTAATAGGTCTTTTTGGGTTCCACAAAGCCCTCCAGGTTTCAGAGATGCCAATGTAGAGTATGAAAGATATAAATGCTTGTATATATTTATTACATAACAATGAACTGCAGCCCATTTCAGTAATGTAAAAACCCTTCATTTCATATATATTACATTCACGTCAATTTACCTATATCATGATTACCTTCTCTAGCATGAACAAAACCCAGATTTCACCGGAAATATATATTTTGAGACCTGCTTAATCAAAAAAAATCTGATATGTTCCATTCACATGACTTTCTCTGCATCTCTGTAACAAATTATTGTTAAAAAGCTTATTCTTCTATCTACATCATTCTAATCGAGATATACATAAGCAGAAATAAGTAGAAGGGAACTAAGAAAATACACAGGTTAAAGCAATAATCCCGTCCTTTAAAAGCCGGTTGCTGTGTGAAACAATTGAAATTCCAATCTCTTTGCTTTCCAGGAGTAAACAAACGAGAAACGAAAAGAACGATGTCTTCTCGATTGACAAAAACTTATGTGGCTAAAACTGAAACCAGTAATTAATCCGGAATATCTAAAATATTGTTAACTCTACAAAAGAGATGTATATGACATAAATTGAGTGTTTTAATTTGATCTATATTTTTAGTGTAGTTATAGTAGTAAAGTATGAAAGATATAAATGCGTGTTTATAAATATTTATATATTTATTACTCTATAACAAACATAACAATGAACTGTAGCCTATTTCAGTAATGTAAAAAGCCCTTTAGTCACGTGACTTTCAGTTACGTGACTTTCTCTAGATTTCACCGGAAATGTATATTTTGAGACTCACTTAGTCAAAAAAAATCTGATGTGTCCCATTCACATGACTTTCTCTGCATCTCTGTAACAAATTATTGTTAAAAAGCTTATTCTTCTATCTACATCATTCTAATCAAGATATGCATAAACAGAAATAAGTAGAAGGGAAAAGAGAAAATGCACAGACTAAAACGATAGTATTGGCCTTTAAAATCCGGTCGCTGTGTGAAACAATTGAAATTCCAATCTGTTTGCTTTCCAGGGGTAAACAAACGAGAAACAATGTCTTCTCGATTGAGAAAAGTTGAAGTGGCTAAAATTGAAACCAATAATCCATAATATCTCAAAAATGGTTAACTCTACAAAAGAAATGTATATGATATAAATTGTGTGTTTTAATTTGGTCTATATTTTTAGTGTAGTTTTTTATATCTCTTACGGATTGCCAGTTATACAAAAGTCATCCATAATGTAGAGGTTTTCAGAAGTTAATTTCAGAAAATTCAAGATATACATTTCGTTTATCATAAAAATATCTTAAGCATGCGGTATTTTAATAAAAATCGTTAGAGCACCCACACATACACAAGGACCTTCTTCAACAAATGATTTTTTGGATTCATGGGGTCTCAAAACATGTATTTCCTATCTACATATATAATACCTTTCCTGTACACTATGAACAGTGAAAGTAAAAAGGATTTTGAGTAAAAGACTCGCGCTCGCGCACAGGTATGAATAACTCAAAAACGAAAAGTACATTAAATACAAAACTTCGTATTCAAGTTCAGCATGTGATACATTTTGAAGAAAATCCCCAACCTCAACTACTGTTTACCTGAAACATTTTTTGAAAATGTTTATTTTCTTAAAAATGACTAAAACTAATTTTATTAAAATATCATATATTTAAGATGTTTTATTGACGAATGTAACCTATATTTTGAAATTTTCTGGGAATACCCTCTAAAGACCTCTTCATTCTGGAAAGCTTTTTGCATAACTGATAAACCGTAAGAGATAAATAAAATCATACTTAAAAAATCTAAATATCTCAAAACACATAATTTGTCATATACATTTTTTTGGACTTAACCATTTCCAAGATACTCCTTGTGGCAGCTTTAAAATTTGCAGTAATTATAATTTTCCGATTTTCCACCTTCCTTTTTTCTGTCCGGGTAAAGAGAACGTATTTTTAATATGGTCACAAGGCTCTTTTAGTTTTAGAAAAATTTCACTGTCGCTTTAGCCTAATGGTATCCTTATTCCCCTTGTTCCTACAAGGAATTATTTAATAAAACAAATAGGTAAAGAAATTCATGTGAGTGTGTCTCAAAAGTTATTTTATATCATTTCTGCAATATACTTTTACAATAATTGATGTAAATGTTGCTTAAGGAGACATTTCGTGTAACCACAAAGATGGTACAGGAGGTGCAATATTCTTTCCGTGACAGCACGAGAAACAACTGCGCAGCGAAGGTCTTTAAAAATGCCAAAGTACTGAAAATCAATCCAATACTACCAAGTATATCTCAAAATACTTATACCACAAAAAAATGTACTTGAAATAAATCAAATGTTTTATAGAGATCTTCATATATTTATAATAGGACTTTTTTTTTCTCTCACGGATTAACCATTTTACAAAATTCCTTTCTGACGAAGACGAATATACGGGGTATTCCCAGAAAATTCAATATACCAGTTTGTTTGTCATATTAATGCTAAATATTTGGTATTTTAATCAAAATTATTACAGCCAGTTTTAGACCATAAAAATTATACAGTTTTTTTCACGTAAGATTATTTTGAGGCGGGGGGATTTCCTTCAAAATATTCGTGCTACATTTTCAAAGATCTTGGTTACCAGTAAATACTTATGACATTTCCTTTTTGAGTTAAGTTCTTTACACACACACACACACACACACACACACACCATTCACACTCACATTGATACTTTTCTAAAAATTATTGTTGTTTCAGGGGCCCTCAAAACCATGTCTTTCCGATGAAATCTGGACATTTAATTTTGGAGTGGAATACTACATTGCCTACTGGTAGGATAGTTCGCAGCAAGGGATTTTCTTCGCGTCGCAAGATAATAAGTTTGTTACTTATCCAGCTTTTCGTTTTAAGCCATGTTTTCGCATACAGACAGACACAGGCAGATAGACATACAAGCATACACTTACACACGCACACATGTATGGGGATTTTTCTAAACATTAGTTTTATTCAGAAGTCCTCAAAAGGCGTATATCCAATTAAATTTTTACATAGAATGTTGGGATAGAGTACAATACTGCGGTACGTACTTAAGTTCATATTGGGGAAAAGTTAAAATGATCCTTTAGTTTTGTAGATACAATTAGAATGAAAAATGCAATACCGTATGCGGGATTTGAACCATGATCTTCCGTTTTCGTCCAGTTGCTCTAACTGAGGTATACTATTGAGTAACACACCGGAATGACATTTAATTTCCCAACCTTTCATATTGTCCACGGTAAACGTTTTTGGTTTAATTTTTACACCATTAAACATTTTCTAATTATTCGGGTTAATTTGGTTGTTAAAATAGGAATGTTATGCGATTTTGAGCGTCTAATCAATGGAAAAATACTGCTCGTGGACACTAGAAGCCTGGCAGGTCGAGGTTCGCTTGATATCTCTCTCTTTCTCCCTCTCTCTCTCTTTGGTGGCACTAGCAGTTGGACAAATAATACGTCTTGGAAAGTAAAAGGACTTCTGCGCGTCTCTGTAGTCTGGCTGCAGCCTATAGCTCGTGTGATGCTCTCGCTTCAGCCCTTCCTCCTGAGAGGTGTCAGCCACAATAGATCAGTGTAGGTCGAAATAAGTGAAGTATTCTCCTCCGTGGTCTATTTACCCTTTACCCTTCAAGAAGAAATATCTAAAAAGAAACGTTTGTGGGATAGTGAGTAGGGAAAGTTGCATGGGCACGGGTTCTCCGGTTTTCCCCGCCATTCTTTCCATCAATTGCTCCATTATAATCTATCCATTTCATCATATCCTCCACTTCTTCACTTCCATACCATACATTGGGTTGATCACCAATCCTGGCTTCTCTCCGATTAGAGCCTCTGCTTTTCAACAGGCTCTGATCCCAGGTGCTGGCTTGCAATTCCTGTAGGAGGGGAGTAAGTTCTATATTTGAGGAAGATAAACAGAGAAAGAAAAGCTTGAATAATCCTCCGCCCTAAGAAGTAGTGCGTGACTCCCCCTCATTACGTATTCATGTTAAGATTTTGTTTGCCTAAAAACAGGAGTTAGTGAAGTTAGCTAATATTTTAAAAGATGTTGAAAGTACAAATTCTTCTCTGAATACTAAACATAGAGAAGGTAATTCCTTCTTATAGGGAACGTATAAAAGTCATGCACATGTTAGAAGCAGATTCTTTTAAAAGACAGTTGAGTATCTAGAATTGAGCAGATCCTATTAGGATGTGGATATAAAAGCTGGATTAGGGATCTGCTGCAGTTTTACTGTTCCATTTCTGAGATTTTATAAGCCTTTCTAAAATGTTGGCATTAGCTTCAGTACTTAGTTTATCATCTTGTGAATAGCTAATATATATTTTCTGCTACACACATTATGTTCTATTATTTGCCTTCCCAATCTTCAGCATTCGGGGAGGGGGGTCATTTCCATAGATTCCAACTGCTATGATCAAACTGGGGCGTTAACTGAAACATTTGATGGTATTCTTACTCTTTGAAGTTTTTAGGTTAGGTAATTGTAGGTTTTTATTTTTTAAATTTTTTAACCTTATTTTAACTTGCCTTTCTCTCTCATAGCTCAATTCCGGTCTCTATGAAATGTACAGCGTAACCATAATTAAAAAATTTGATATTTTCCATTCTCATGATTTTCTCTATTCATCTGTAACAAATTATTGTTAGTAAACTTATTCTTCTATCTACTTCTAATCGAGATAAACATTATCAGAAACGGAATTACTTAGTTCCTCATTAAGTAGAAGGAAAATTATGGAATACACTAATCTAAACCCACAGTCAATTGTTTTAAAATGCGGTTGCTATAGGACAGAAATCCGTTTCTTTACGTGACCAGGAGTTGAACATTCCTGTATGAGAAAAGTTCAAGCATTTTAAAACTGAAACCGATAACAAAGAATATCTCAAACAAATACCCAGGAAAAAAATGTAAATGACATAAAGTGTATGTTTTGAGGAGATCTACATTTTTTGTGGAGTAAGTTTTCGTCTATCTCTTACGGTTTACCAATTATGCAAATTACAAACAAAAATCATCCAGAATAAAGAGGTATTCAGAGGCTATTCCTAGAAAATTCAAGATATACTTTATATTTGTCATGTAAGAAATTTTAATCAAAATCGTTTGACTCATTTTTGATAAAGTCAAAATTTTCGAAATCTTTTCCATGTAAAGGGTAGTTGGTAGTAGGGGATTTTCTTGAAATTCTTCGTGTCCCATCCTTGGAAGATAGTGAAGTTTGATATTTAATGGAGTTTTTATTGTTGAGCTATGCTGCCCACACACAGCCATTTTTCTAAAGATGCTTTTTTTTTGGATTCAGGGGGTGCCAAAGCATGTATTTCCGGTCAGATCTCGGTATCGAATTTGTGGGTACAATACAATACCTTCTCTGTACACTATGTACATAATACATGCAGAGAAAGTAATAAAAATGCTACCGCTGTTCAATTCGGAAGAAATGCCTTCACGCTCACCCCTCGATCACGGAGGCAGTTGTAAGGTTAGATTCAGAAGTCTCTTGTGATTTCATGCCTGTATGTATCCAAGATGAAATACAGGATGTTCATATTGCCCAAAAAATTTATTATTTCTAAACTGATAATGTTTATGCTCGAAAAACATTATGGTGAGTTTTTTATTTTCTCTACCCAGTACTATGCACATAATGCTTAGAGAAGGTATTGTATTGCTCCAAAAATCGATATAAAAATGTCATAGAAATACATGTTTTGAGATCCCCTGAATCAGACAAAAAAACATTTGCTGAAAGAGGTCCTTGTGTGTGTGTGTCTGTGAGCAGCATAGCCCATAAACAACTTCGTTAAACATAAAACTTGGTTTTTAAGTTTCGGATCTTCTCACACGAAGATTTTCAAGAAAATAGCCAACCCTAAATTAGGTGCCCCTTACATGGAAAACTTTTAGAAGATTTTGATTTTATCAAAAATGACGCGAACAACTTTGACAAAAATAATGGATATTAAAAATGTTTACATGCAAAATAAAATGTATATCTTGAATCTTATGGGTGTAGCCTCTGGAGATCTCAACTGGATGAATTTTGTGTAACAGTAAACCACAAGCGATAGACAAAAACATACTACACAAAGAACATAGATCTCATTAAAACACATACACATTTTAAGTCATATACATTTTTGTAGAGTTAAGCGTTTTCGAATTGTTCCTTGTTATTGGTTTCAATTTTAAACTACTTATATTTTCTCAAACGTGAAATTTTTCTCACAATTCTTTTTCCGGATTTCAATTGCTCCACATGGCGACCAACTTTTAAAAGATCTGTCTATAACTTTAGCCTAGCGCATTCCCTTGTTTCTCTTCTACTTACAAGGATTTTAAAATAAATATATATCAAAAATATATTTACTTATTTCAGGTTACCTATCTGTTACGAAGTTGTTTGCCGTTATGGTTCAATAATTATTTGCAGGTATAGATGTAACAGATAGACAAAATCGTACTGCACAAACAGTTTAGATCTCGTTAAAGCAGACAATTTATGTAAGGTACATTTGCTTTGTGGAGTTAACCAATTCCGAAATATTCCTTATTGGTTTAAGTTTTCTAATATATTCGCTTTTTCCCCAGCCTACTCATGCAAAGACAATGAATTTTATCAGCTCCGATTTAGCCTAGTACATACCTGTATTCTTTCTTATTTACAAGTAAATGTGCAATTACATTATTTCTGCTTACGTTTATCTCAATTAGCATGAAGTACATTGAAGAATAAGCTTTTGTAAGAATAGTTTGTTTCAGTTTAGGTAGAGAAAGTCTTATCAGTTTAATTCAATTCAAATGCGCGATTTGCATTCGGATCTGCACGGTTGCTCTAGCTCATTGAGCTACCATGGTATCATGCATTGGGCTAGCGTGTGTGTCTAACATTCAAGGGGTTGCGAGTTCGAATCTCGGCTAGGGTAAGTTACTTGGATGAGGTTTTTTTCCGGGCTTTCCCTTATCCTGGGAGTTACTCTAAGCTCCATACGAAATAGCTCAGGCAGTTGCGTATGTACCTCGCAATCGAAGACTGGGGATTCAAATTCTGAACCAAGTTGTTGTATATTTTTGCATGTTTCCATAGATTCCAGGATATATGTACCCCGATCCAAAGGCCCAGCTGCAGAAAAAAATAAATAGAAATAGTTTTTATCTATTACAGTTTACCACTTATACAGCATTCATCCACAATGAAGACAGCATTAGAGGCTATTCCCAGAAAATTCAAAATATGCATTTCATTTTTCACTATAATATTTTAAATATATGGTATGCTAACCAAAATTCTGAGAGCCATTTTTGAGAAAAAATTCGAAAAATGTTCCATTCCAATGTTCAAGTTTGTGGGGATTTTCTTCAAAATGTTCATGTCGCTTCCTTGAAAGACATTGAACATAAATACCAAGTTTGGTATTTAACCGAGTTTTCTTTTTTGAATTATGATGTTCATAGCTACAGATGCACATACACATTGATATTTTTCTAAAAATGTTTTATTATTACATAGTCCTCAAAACATATATTTACGGACAAATCTCGGTATCAAATTTTTGAGTAGAATAAAATACTTCCACTACTTAGCGTTTACGTAGTAGGGAAAGTATGTGCATGGAATTTGGTAGTTTTAGGCCCTGATCGCTGTAGTAAAATTTATATGAAACCAGCTGCAGTCGTAGGTTTTAGAAGTTTCACATCTGGGTACCCTAAAAATGGTTTAGCCATAAATTAAGTAAAAGGATGTTTCTATGGCTATTTCGTTCATGACACGTGATCGTAGGAAGTGGCCAATCCAGTACATTGCCGTGTAAAATTCCAACCAATCGGAACTCATTGTCTCTGCATTTTAATCGTTTTCTTATCACACTCATGTACAATTGTTTTTCTAAATTTATCGCACCCGCGTGCATTTGTTTTCTCTCTGAATATCATGCTTTACTATGCCACAATAATAGGATGTAGCAATACAAAGAGATCTGAAATTTATGATGTGGACATCAAGTGGTAGTGATTTCGGTGCAAATATACGTCAAGACAAATTGGATTTTAGGAATATTATTCTTTGTGTCCATATTGGGCATTCATTATTATTTTATTCACGAAATAATCTTATTAAATGCAACTCAAGCAAGAACTTTTCTCTAAATAAATTCGCCAAATTTGCTCGCGAATTTATCGATAAAAGTTGGAACTCTCATTATACGAGAGTCGGCTAATAAGTCCTGGGCCTCTCAATGAAAACAGCATTTAATTATTTTTGTTTTTGTATGCCAATACATTTGTCATATCGGTGTTCTAATTTAATTAAACCATCTCTGTAGTGCGATTTATTAAGGACCTCAAAATGACCGTTTACCTCACAGTGTCCTCCTCGTTGCTGTGAAATCTTCGTCCTCCAAGAAATTGTTTGTGGTTTGAGAACAGGTAGTGGATGAGTGGTAGATCTGGCGAATATGGTATATGTTCAAGCAATTCCAACTTTAATTCGCAAATTTTTCCCATTGCAATGACTGAACGATGGGCCGGAGCATTGTCGTGATGAAACAAGATTCTTTTTTTTTTTTTCCAATCAAGGAATTTTTCTTCTTTTCTTTTTCACCTCATCACTCAAATGTTGCAGTAAGCCTGCGTAGTAGTCACCAATGATACATTTACTCTTTTCCAAGTAATCAATAAAAATAATTCCCTGTGCATCCCAAAAAACACTCGCCATAAGTTTATTAGCTGAGAAAATTGACTTTGCCTTTTTTGAAGTTGGTTCACCTGGCGAACCCACTGTTTTGATTGAATTTACCTCTGGAGTGTAGTGATGTGTCCAATAAGCTGTCTCAAAAATATACTGAGCTTTTTTATGGTAGAGCTCCACATTCTTAATAGAAACAGTTTTTCTTTGCAACTTTTGATCAGGGGTCAACAAACGCACACCCATCTTGCACAGACCTTGTGAAAGCCCAAAACAGTACTTAAAATATTACCTGCACGTTCTTTTGGTATGTTTATAGCTTCTGCTATCTCAAACAACTTTAATCTGCGGTCTTCCAGTAGTAAACAATGAATTTTTTCAATGAACTCTGGAGTTGTCACTTCTATATGGCGTCCAGAGAGGTTTCATCACTAAACATTTTAAACTCTGCAACCCACCTTTTAATCATTGAATATGAAGGGGCAGAGTCTTTCAATGTAGTGTCCATTTCCTCCTTGATTTATTTAGGCGTTAAGTCTTTCAAATGGAGGTATTTATTTTTTCCAAATCCTCCATTTTCGTGAAAACTCTAAAGTTGTCTTGTTTAAGATACTGTCACTCGAAAACTAAACAAGCTATTGACCTGTAACTATGGATACAAGCTAGTCTAGAGTTAAACTATAGATGTTACCTTTTAACTGGCCTAGTGGCGCCATATCTGTGTGAGAACCGGGACCCCAGTATTACTTTTGATAAAATGGCTCTATTTAAAAGGTATTCTAACATAATAGCCTCTCTTAACCAACTCCCTCACAGTTTATCCTCTCTTACCGTAAGATGGTCTCGCTGCCTTTTACCATCTACGACGAAACTATCTTATAATTCCATCCCAGTCTAAACACATCAGAGAGGTATTGAATATCTGTGAAAGTTTAGGGAGAAGTTTCTCTTGCGAAAACGGTCGGTAATGCAGCAATTAGACACAACAACGACATCTTGTCAGGCGGTGGCACTGTCATTATGAATGTAATTACATGACACGCAGATGGCGACAGAGTGCACACCGCTGTACAGACTCCGGTAGGGTGCGTGACAAGGACTCCCCCATGTTTTTGAATTAATGATAATCTTGAGTAGGTAGGTACAATGCAGGGCTCAATTCTCCTTTTCCATCTAAAAATAAAAAATCTTATTATTAATTCCCCACGCTTTCTCTGTCTATTATTCAAAGCTATACTTAAAATATCTTATGTGTAACATTCACATGAATTTCCCTACCTATTCCCTAACGTTGTTCTATCTGCTTCTTGCTAATCGAGATAAAAATTTACAGACATGCCTTATTAATTATTCCTTTATAGGTAAGGGGAATAAAGAAATGTACTGGGCTGAAGTGATAGTCAAATGTTTAAAGACAGGGTCGCTATATGAATTCGGTTCTCTTTGCATGGTCAGTAAAAAAAGAAAGAGAAACGAATGATAGCTTCCCACCTGAGAAATGTATAAATATTGAAAAATGTAAACCAATAACAATCTCGGAACTGGTTAACTCCACAAAAAAAATGCATTTAGCATAAACTGTGCATTTTAACAAGATTTAATATTTGCCAAATTCTTTACGCTTACATATTAATTTATATAATATAGATTAAAATTTTACTGATTAAATCATCTTTACCAAAATTCTAAAATTAAATAAAAATTTAAAAATTAAAAAAATAAGATTTAATTTAATAAAATCTTGTTAATTTTTGCGAAATAATTTATGGTTTACCAATATGGAAAAGCATCCAAAATTCACAAGCTATTCCCAGAAAATTAAATATATATATATATACATTTGATAAGTAATGACGATGATTAAACATGTGTTAGTTTAATCAAAATCACAACAGCTGTTTTTGAGGAAATTAACATTTTTTAAAATATTTCCAGGTAAAGGGTTGTTTGAGATGGTGGGGGAGGGTTACTGTAGGTCTTCATGTTGAATCTTTGGAAGTCAGCCGATCTTTCTTCCTAACATACAGACACGTATATGGACTTATTCTAAAGATTTTTAAAACATATATATTTATGAGGAGTATCAAACATGTACTTACTATGCATATAGCTCCATGGCACGACGGCTCACGGGGAACCTTGGCCTACCGCCCGGCCGCTGCGTCCCCCATCTCGGTCCACTACAGACGTCATGGATGGGGTGCAGTATTGGAGGGTGAGACGTGGTCAGCGCCTCGAGCCCCTCCCGGCCGGTTAATGCGGTCCTCACGACCTGGAGCCGCTACTTCTCCATCAAGTAGCTCCTCAATTGGCCCCCCAGGGACCTCACGAGGCTGAGTGCACCCCGGTCCAGGTCTCCCAGCGAGGGAAAAATCCCCACGCCGGTACTGGGAATCGAACCCAGGTCTCCCGCTTGGTAGGCAGCTGCGCTACCACCGCGCTAAGGAGACGACCTTACTATGCATATGGTAAAGCAAATAAAAAAGCTTATATACGTACATTGTAAAAACATAGAGTTAGTCCAGCAGACGTCCAACATCCTGAATGAATCTGCTTGATACTTACATAACAGATGCGTTTTCTCGATTACGTTTAGGGTATTCGTAACACATAAGTACAAACTTTTGACATTACAATTTTAGAGCTTGGATAGTAAGTGATGTGTTCCATTCACATGACTTTCTCTACATCTCTGCAACAAATTATTGTTAAAAAGCTTATTGTTCTATTTACTTAATGCTAATCGAGAAAAAAATAGCAGAAATAGTCTTATTACTTGCTTCCTTGTAAGTAGAAGCGAAATAAGGGAGTAGCATAGGTTAAAGTGATAGTCAAAAAGCTGGTTTCTGTGTCAATGAAGTTCGTTTGTTTGTATGGGCAGGAGTCCTGTTGCGGAAAATGCATATAACATAAATTGTGTGTTTTAAAGTGCTCTATATTTTTGTCCATCCTACGGTTTAGCAGTTTTGCAAAATTCCGTAAAATTCATCAAGAATAAAGTAGTCTTCAGAGGCTGTTCCCATAAAATTCAAGATATACATTTTGTCAGGTAAATATATTTAATATATGATACTTTAATCAAAATCCTTACAGCCAATTTTGACAAAATCAAAATTTTCGAAAAAAGTTCCATGTAAACGGTAGTTGGGGTGGGGGGATTTTTCTCAAAATCTTCGTGTCGCATCCCTGTAAGATACTAAACTTAAAGAGCAAGTTTGATATTTTATCGACTTTTCGTTTTTGAATTATCGTGTTCACAGACACACACACACGGACCTTTTTGTGAAAATGCTTTTTTTGGATAATGGGGACCCTAAAACATAAATTTTCGGTGAAATCTCGGTATCGAATTTTTGGGTGGAGTACAATACCTTCTGTATACACTATGTACATAGTACGTGTAGAGAAAGTAAATAATGTAAATCATGTTAAAACATGATTTATGTCATATACGTGGAAATGTCTTTCTGAGTTATTCCTTGTTATTTGTTTCAGATTTAAAATACTTAAACTTTTCTCACAGGGAATGTTGTAAACTCCTGGCCACGCATAGAAACGGATTTCATTCACAGGCAACCAGCTTTTAAGAGACTTGACATTCCTTCTTAGCCTAGTGTATTATTCTTATTTTCCTCCTACTTATAAGGAAGTAAGTAGTTAAGAAAATTTTTGTTAATTTATCTCGAATATCATAGATAGAAGAATATGCTTCTGAACAATAATGTGTCACATCGATGTAGAGAAAGTCATGTGTATCAGATTTTTACTTTCTCTATACGTACTATGTACATAGTGTATACAGAAGGTATTGTATTGCACCCAAAAATTCGATACCGAGATTTCACTGGAAATATATGTTTTAGGACACCCTGAATACAAAAAAAAAAACCATTTTTAGAAAAATGTCCATATGTCCGTCTGTGTGTGTGTGTTTGTGTGTGTGTGTGTGTGGTGTGGGCAGCATAGCTTAAAAACGAAAAGACAGTTAAAAACTTAAGTTGGTATTTAAGTTTAGTATCATCCAAGAATGCGACACAAAGATTTTCACGAAAGTCCCCCCAGCCCAACTATCCTTTACATGGAACTTTTTTAAAAAAATTGATTTCCTCAAAAATGGCTCTAACGATTTTGATTAAAATATCATCTATTAAAGATATTTACCTGACAAATAAAATGTGTATCTTGAATTTTCTGGAAATAGCCTCTGAAGACTACTTTATTCTCGATGAATTTTACGGAATTTTGCATAATTGCTAAACCGTAACAGATGGACAAAAACTTACTACATAAAAATGTAGAGCACATTAAAACACACAATTCATGTTATATACTTTTTTCTTGGAGTTGATCGTTTCTTAGATATTTCTTGTTTTTGGTTTCAGCTTTGAAAAACATACTTTTCTCATACAGGAATTTGTCAACTCCTGTCCATACAAACAAAAGAACTTCAGTCACTTAGCAAACAGCTTTTGACCATCAGTTTAACCTACGCTACTCCCTTATTTCGCTTCTACTTACAAGGAAGCAAGTAATAAGACTATCTCTGCTAATTTTTTCTCTATTAGCATTAAGTAAACAGAAGCATAAGCGTTTTAACAAAAGTTTGTTGCAGAGATGTAGAGAAAGTAATGTGAATGGAACGCATCAGATTATTTTAAATACAGTTTAAGGAAATCAGTGAAATACCGTGTCACTAATATAATATCATTGAAATGTAAAGGTTCTCTCCACCAGTGTATATAGGAATTTAATATGTCGTGAATCTGTTCGAATGCTACAAAGTCTATGCGCATATTTGCGGCAATAAGTGCAGCACATTCCAGAAATGATTCCAGTTCAGTGTAACTGCAATTCCGATGATACGAACCTTTTTAAACACGGATGAAGCTGTACGTTCTACATTAACTAATCATGGTACGGTCTTCGCATAGTTTAAGGATATCTGAGGCATGTTCTGTGGAAGATCTTTTCACCGTAATGTTAGTTAAGCAATTGGTCCCTAAAGAAAATGTGACCCACAGTTTAGTTCAAAATGGGTTAAAATTCGATTAAATCAAGGTTGCAACAAATTCGGGTACTACTTCGGACGTGTCTCCTGAAGCCAAATTGGGGTAATAATATTGACTTGTAAGTATCTTGGGCAATGAACTGTCAATCTGAGTGTAATCAAAATTTAACATCCCTGTAGCTTCATTTTTAACATACAAAGCAACTAAATGATGTATGAAAATAATTAACACTGCAAAGCTCAAGAAACTCATAACATTCCCAATAACACATTTCTCAGAATATAATAATATTTTAGAGACCCTTTCAACAGCTGTAAATGGTAGCAACGAAGAGAGACCCTACGACCCGGCCAGTACTAAAGATACCGGAGGGTTTTTCACTTTTTATCATCACTGCCTTTTAAGATCACCATCTGGTTTTTACTTTCTCTACGCGTACTATGTAGAAAGTATTGCACTCCACCCAAAAATTCGATACTAAGATTTCACATACATATTTTTTTTTCTTTTTTTTTTTAGGAACCTCTGCATCAAAAAAAAAAATCAGAAAATGTTCCATGTGTGAATGAGTGTGTGTGTGCGTTTGTGTGACTGTGTGTCTGTGTATCTGTGGGCAGCATAGCTCAAAAACGAAAAGACAGTTACAAACCAAACTTAGTATTTAGGTTTGGTATCTTCCAAAGATGCGACACGAAGATTTTCAAGAAAATCCCCCCACCCCCACTACCCATTACATGGAACTTTTTCGAAAATTTTGATTTTCTCAAAAATTGCTAACGATTTTGATTAAAATTTCGTATATTAAAGATATTTACACGACAAATAAAATGTATATCTTGAATTTTCTGGGAATAGCCTCTAAAGACTATTTTATTCTGGATGAATTTTACGAAATTTTGCGTAACTGCTTAACCATAAGAGATGGACAAAAACTTACACCAGAAAAAATGTAGAGCACGTTAAAACACACAATTTATGTTCTATGCATTTTTTCGTGGTGTTGGTCGTTTTTGAGTTATTGCTTATTTTTTGATTTCACTTTTAAAAAACTTATACTTTTATCATACAGGAATTTGTCAAGTCCTGTCCATACAAACAAAAGAACTTCAGTCACATAGCAACCAGCTTTTGACTATCACTTTAACCTATGGTACTCCCTTATTTCGCTTTTACTTATAAGGAAATAAGTAATAAGACTATTTCTGCTATGTTTTATTTCTCTACACGTACTATGTACATAGTGTATAGAGAAGGTATTGCATTCCACCCAAAAATTCGATGCCGAGATTTCACCGGAAATATTTGTTTTAGGGTCCCCTGAATCCAAAAAAAAAAGCATTTTCAGAAAAAGGTCTGTTGTTGTGTGTGTGTGTCCGTGTGTCTGTGAACACCATAACTCAAAATGAAAAGTCGGTAAAATACCAAACTTGGTATTTAAGATTATTATCTTCCAGGGATGGGACACGAAGATTTTGAGAAAAATCCCCCACCCCAAACTATCCTTTACATGGAACTTTTTTCAAACATTTTAATTTTCTTAAAAATTGCTCTAACGATTTTGATTAAAGTATCCCCCATTAAAGATACTTACCTGACAAATAATATCATGAATTTTCTGGGAATAGCCTCTGAAGACTACTTTATTCTGAATGAATTTTACGGAATTTTGCCTAACAGCTAAACCGTAAGAGATGGACAAAAACTTACCATACAAAAAATGTAGAGCACGTTAAAATACACAATTTATTTCGAAGAACTATCTGTAGTTGTAGCCTAATAGTTGTTTATATTATTGTGTAGTATAAGAACTCTAGCTATACTAATTAACTGGTAAACTATACTTCAAAGTTGACTTGTTGCATGCTGAAATAGTAATAATTAAAATACTTTTGCAGGAAAAATTAAGTTCAAAGGTCTCTCTCTCTTTTTCACTCACTCACGCGCTCACTCCCTCCCTCACTCTCTCACACAAGAACATGTTTCTAAATAATGTTTTTTTTTTTTGTTATTATTTTTATTCAGGTTGTCTCCGGTTAAATTATGGTATCGAGTTTGCACACTATTTGGCTAATAAATTGACGTTTTAGTTTCTTTCATACCCCGTTTTAGAAAAGTATAAGGTTTAGCGACCGAAGTAAGTTTGAGAGTCCCTATATTAAGTTTGTTGAATGGAAATACAAGAAGCTTCATATGCTATTTGCTTCCAGGTACTCTTCGTTCAGATCGCCGCCTCATATTTTTTCTTCTCATTTTATTACTTGAGAAGATCAGAAAGGCCATTGATGATATCTTGAATAAAGTTCAATAGAGCTTCTGCTCTAGATTTCCTTTGTCCTGTCCTCTGTTAGGAGATTATTATTTACCTCTCCGAGGGAAAGCAAAAGGTACTAGACAAATGTGGAATGAAAAAGACGTATATGTAGGCACTGATATATTTATAGAAAGTGCCACCCAAATACATTAAAAAATCTGATGTGTACCATTCACATGGCTTTCTCTACATCTCTGCAACAAATTAGTCTATTTACTTCATCTAATCGAGAAAAAATTAGCAGAAATAGTCTTATTACTTGCATCCTTGTTAGTAGAAGAGAAATAAGGGAGTACCATAGGTTAAGCTGGCTGTTCCATTGTTTGTATGGATAGGAGTTGACAAATTCCTGTATGAGAAAAGTATGTTTTCAAAGCTGAAACCAAAAACAAGGAATATATAGAAAACGATCAACTCAACGAAAAAAATGCATGTAACTTAAATTGTGTGCTTTAACGTGCTGTACATTTTTTGTGTGGTAAGTTTTTGTCCATGTCTTACGGTTTAGCAGTTACGCAATATTCCGTAAAATTCATCCAGAATAAATTGGCCTTCAGAGGTTATTCCCAGAAAATTCAAGATATACATGTTATTTTTCAAATAATGTTCCATGTAAGGGGTAGTTCGTCTCGCATCCTTGGAAGATACCTAACTTAAATACCAAGTTTGGTATTCAACGGTCTTTTAGTTTTTGAGCTCTGCTGTCCACAGACACACAGACACACACACACAGACCTATTTCTAAAATTTTTTTTTTGATTCAGGGGGATCCAAAACATGTATTTCCGGTGAAATCTCGGTATCAAATGTTTGGGTGCATTAAAATTACTTCTCTATACCTATGTACATAGTACGTGTAGAGAAAGTAAAAATCGTATGTGTTGCATCCACATTATTGTCTTTATAGCAATAAATTATTATTATAAAAGTTCATTTTTTTCTCCACTTCCTGCTAATCGAGATAAAGACTGTATTACTTAGTTCCTTTTAAATACAATGGAAATAATTGCCGACATTCAACTATTTTGAAAGCCGGTCGCTATAAAATGCAATTGAAATTCCCTTCTCTTTGTATGTCTAGGATGAAAAAAGTGAAAAACGGCTTCCCATGTATATGTATAATATGATATAAATTGGATGTTTTAACGAGATCTACATTTTTATGTAGTTAGTTTTTGCCTGTCTCCTATGGTTTACCATTTATGTAAAGGTAATTTAGAATTAACAAAACTTTTGATGAAAATCCCCCCAAAAATTAAGATATACATCTTTTGTCATGTAAATATATTCAATATACATTTTAATAAAAATCGTTACAGCCAATTTTGAGAAAATAAAGATTTTTGAAAAATATTCCATGTAGTTTTGGTTGGGAGGTTTTTCTGAAAATCTTCGTGTTGCATCCATGGAAGGTACTAAACTTAAATACCAAGTTTTGTATTCTACGGACCTTATGCTTTTGAATTTTGCTTTCCACAGGCAGATAGACACATATAGACCTTTTTGACATTTTATGGGGGAGAGGGTACAGGGGTACTCAAACTTGTATTTCCGGTGATATCTCGGTATGGATTTTTGGTTGGATAGAATATCTTCTTACCTCCTTAGATACCTAGTACTGGTAGAGAAAGTAAAAAATTCAACATGTTACATTTATATAGTTTTCTCTAACTTCTATCGTTTAATAGTGGCTATACTTACATCTTCTTAAGAAATTTTATTTTTATGTATTTTTAAATTAATTCACTTCATTTTAATTGAGAAAAACGTTTGCAGAAATAGCTACAATATACAAGGGAATAGCGAAAGTCAAATGTTTGAAAACTGGAAGTGATAATGTTGCCCTCAAACTTCCATATATTTCCATGCAATTGCGAGATTGAATGCCTACAGGACCTATAATAATGAGCAAATCGAGCGATTAATAATGGATATCTTCTAAATAGTTAAGCTATAAAAATGTATTTAAAAGTAATGCTCTGTTTTAAAGAGCGAACATTTTTGTAGTGCGTTTTCGTATTTGCATAACATTAACCAGTTTTAAAGATTATACAAAAATGTATTCTAAATGAAATCTTCACAGGGTATTTCCAGAAAATACAAAACTATTTCATATGCCATGTAAATGTTATGGTATTTAAATCAAAACCGTAAGAAGTATTTTTGAGAAAATAAAAAAATGAAAAATGTTCCATGCAAAGGGTAGTTGAATGTAGAGGTATTTTGTTGAATATTTTCGTGTTGCTTACTTAGAATAATTTGAATGTAAATATTAACTCTGTATTTATCCGAAATTTCGTTTCTGAGTTTTGCTATTCACGAGTATACACACCCACGTGGGCACACCTACGTTTTTCTAATAATGCAAATTTTATCTAAGAACACGCATTTTCATTGAAATGTTAACGAATGTGTGGGTGGAATACTCTTTTACCTACTGCATAGATGGCAACCGCTCTACCTGTATTTATAAACTAGAGATAGGCTATGATGATTGTTTTAAATTATGCAATTTTATTATTTTGCAGTGTTTGGGAATTCCAAAATATATTTTTAGAGATTTAAGTATATCTTAGTCAAACAAAACCTCATTTAGGGTTCAAATTTGCAGGGGGACTGGTACATAGAGCCATCGAGAGCTCTGTTGAATTGCTGAACAAAAGAAGGTTGAACATAGGAGCAAAATAAGCATTGAAAATTGCCTAAGTTGGGAAATATGTATATTCTGATATTTGGTAAAGCGCACATAGTATTTGTGAAAAAGTTTGTATTTGCATCTTCAAAATTCTCTTCATTTTAGTTGTAAACTTTAATCTTTGCGGAGTAGACTAACAATCTATTCCAGCTTCATTCAATTCATATTTTGCGTGGTTTTCCTAGACTTCTCTTTCCATAAGTTGAATAATAGATTATATACAACGTGATTGGCCAGTACTTGTGTACATTTTTTATATGTTATAATGTTTTCTACTAATAATTCTGTTCTAATATCTTCATTTCCAAAGTCTATTAAAGATGGTAGCTTCACCTTTAGCTAGTTTTCGTGACATCCTTAAAAATGAATTATACAGTTTTTAATGAAGGCAAACCTATAAATATATCTGTAAATGTTCGTTATGATGATGATGCTGAAAACTTAGTAATTTTGTGAATTGTTATTGATATCTATATAGAACTTCGTATTATGGCTACTATATTTGGGTGGAATGTATGCGCAAATGCTACAAGTAAACAAAATTAAATGTAATTGTAATAGCTTTAAAATGCTAAACAATACTCCATAATGAAACACATAAAGGTTAACTGTTTGTTTGAATCCCAATTTTCATTAGTTTTAGTATATTCTAATTCTCTTTTACTATCTGCTTCAGGTTCATGTTGGTGCTGGTCTGTCTCATATTCAGCGTTCTCTCCACAATAGAGCAATACCAAGACTTTGCCAACGAAACCCTCTTTTGGATGGTAAGTCCTGTTACCTTTATATAAGTATTATTTTCGGCTTCAGTTTACTTCATTGTACTGCTGAAATTGAAATGTAGTTATAATGAACATAAGTTATTAAAAAATATTGATAAAATATATGGTAAACAAATATTTTTTGTTTTAGGAAATAATATATTAAATTTACTCCTTAAATATACCAGTGGAGTACAACAGCTTTGGGACGTGACTCAGCCTATTAGGTATATTTATAGTACTAAAGATTAAAATCCTTATATATTTATTTGTGCTTTTAAAGATTTTCCAGAATAATTTATTATATGATATACGAGGTTATAGGTCTCGGCAGTTGAACATGCCACATTTCTGAATTTGCATTTTAGGCTAGCCCATACCTTTAGCAAACACATTTACAAGGAACCACGCAAAATCCAAGCCTCTACCAAAACAAATTAAACAGACAAGAAAGAAATTATACAAAATAAATATTAGGTATAAAAACAGGCATGGATATATAACACTGACCATACATACATAACATAACATACGTACATACATAAGCAGTTCATGAAATAAAAATTGCCAAAAGTTCAAGGCACGATGTTACAATAGAGTTGCTTAAACATCTTGGTCCAAACACACAAAAAATGTGTTGTTTAATGAAATTTAGCATACAATAACCCCTACATGGTGGAAAAAATTCATAATAATGCCCATCCTAAAATCAAACAAACCTGCAAAAATAACTTCAAGTTATCGTCGCATGTCACTGACCATCATCCTTGCCAAAAGCATGGAAAGAATGGCTAATGTCCTTTTAAATGTATTTAGAGACCCAGGATGTTCCATATAAGGATCAAGGAGAGATCCACAAAAATCAGTTAACCATACAAAAAATATGAAAGTTCAACTAAAATGTTAAAAATGGAATGGACCAAAGGTAAAATGGTTTAGCAGTATTTGTTGACTTTAAGAATGCATATGATATAGTGTAGCTATCAAAATTACTGCATAAATTATAAATCTATGTAGTTAAAGGACGAATGCTGAAGTGGGTATACAAAAGAAGGTGTAAACAATAATTAATTAAATAATCTAAAAATACAAAAACACATAATGTGGGTCTTCCTCAAGGAGCTGATTTAGTCTCACACGTTTGATGTAATCATAAATTATTATTTGCCAGGCCAATTAAATCAAATAGATGATATTAAAACATCCTTATTGGTTCAATAGCTGGTTGTTTGAACATCTAAGTCAAATTTACATATTAATAAAACATCAAGGATAATGAGTACAACAATAATACCTCCTTTTAACTTTACAATGCGTAGTAGTTAATATTTAATCTATTTTGGGGATAAACCGTAACAGATAGATACAAAAAATCTGATGTGTACCATTCACACGACTTTCTCTATATCCCTGCAACAAATTATTCTTAAAAAGCTTATACTTCTATTACTTCATGCTAATCTGAAAAAAATTAGCAAAAACAGTCTTATTACTTGCTTCCTTGTAAGTAGAAGCGAAATAAGAATGTACCATAGGTTAAAGTGATATTTAAAATCTGGTTGCTATGTCACTGAAGTTCCTTTGTTTGTGTGGACAGCAGTTGATAAATTCCTGTATAAGAAAAGTATAAGTTTTTCAAAACAGAAACCAAAAACAAGGAATGTCTCAAAAACGATTAACTCCACGAAAAAATGTATATAACATAAATTGTGTGTTTTAACGTGCTCTACATTTTTGTTCATGTAAATTTTTGTACATCTCTTAGGGTTTAGCAGTTATTCAAAATTCCGTAAAATTCATCCAGAATAAAGTACTCTTCAGAGGCCTTTCCCAGAAAATTCAAGATTTACATTTTATTTCTCAGATAAATATCTTTAATATACCAAATTTTAACAAAATCATTAGAGCCATTTTTGAGAAAATAAATTTTTCGAAAAAAGTTCCACGTAAAGGGTAGTTGGGGGTGGTGGAATTTTTCTCAAAATCTTGTGTCGCATCCCTGGACGATACCAAACTGAAATACCAAGTTTGGTATTTTGGTCTTTTCATTTTTGAGCTATGCTGCCCAAAGACACACATACAGATATGTTTCTAAAAATGCCTTTTTTAGATTCAGGGGGTCTCAAAACATGTATTTCTGGTGAAATCTTGGTAATTAATTTTTGGGAGCATTACAATACCTTCTCTATAGAGCAGCTACGTGAACATAGTACGTGTAGAGAAAGTAAAAATGTAGATCTCTTAAAAACACACTATTTATGTCATACATATTTTTGTGAAATTAACCATTTCCAAGATATTTCTTATTATTAGCTTCAATTTTAAAATACTTAAGCTTTTCTCAACATTCTTTTGTTTCATTCCTGTGCATACAAAGAGAATCGAATACCAATCGCATAGCAATCAACTTTCACAAGATTTGAATAACATTTTAGCTTTGTGTATTCCCTGATTTCTCTGTTACTTAAAACGAAATAGTAAGAGTATTTCCGCTAATGTTTATCTCGAATATCATAAAATAGTTAGAAAAATAAGCTTTTCTCCGGATAGTTTATTGCGAAATTGGTGAGAAGGCCGTATGAATGGAACACATATTTTTTTTTTTTTTTATTAACGGTGCCCTAAAATGTGTATTTCCAGTAACATATCGTTATCGAATTTTGGATGATATAAAATATGTCTACCTATGTACGATTATTTTTAACGTCCGCTTTTACAACTTGTCGCACCGCAGGCGATGACACTGGTGATACATGGACTGAAGATGGAGCACCAGTGGAATGCGATGGCGGAGGATGGCGGAGAACCCGGAGAAAACCCGCCCCTGTGTCGTTTTGTCCACAAAAAATCTCGCATGCGGCCGCTTGGGATCGAACCCGGGCCATCTAGGTGAGAGGCGAGTGGTCTAACCGCTCGGCCACGGCGCGGCCACCTAATTAAGTACATGGTAGAGAAACAGTGATCTCAATAAAAATATAGGTTTCAAGGATTCCTTAGTTAAAATGCATTCATAGAAAAACGGTGGTGCCTGTGAACAGTATAACTCAAAAACATAAACTCTGTTGAATACCAAACTTGGTATTTAATTCCAGTACCTTCCACGGATGCAATCCCAAGATTTTCATGAAAATTCCCCACTCCAAACTACCCTTTAAATGGAAGATCTTTCGGAATTTCATATTTACATCAAAAATAAAATGCATACGTTGATATTTCCACGATTAGCCTGTGAAACTCTCTTCATTCTGGATATTTGCAAAACTGGTAAACTATAAAAGATAAATCTTGCTGCCAAAAATGTACATCTCGTTAAGATAACGATAACGATATCTCGTTAAGATAACGATTCATGTCAGAAACAGTATTTCCAAAGTATTCCTTTTATTTTATTATTCTTATTACTTATACTCATCTTAAATGAGAGTTGGCCAATTGTTTTATTTTTCTTTCCTTTTATTTTTTTCCCCTTCATCCTGGTCATGCAAGTAGAAGAGAATTTCAATACCATAAGCTAGCGATCATCTGTTAAAGAATATCGCTTTAGTCTAGTGCATTTGCCTTGTACCTACAAGGGAAAAAATCTGATGTGTTCAATCCACATGACTTTCTCTACCTCTCTGCAACAAATTATTGTTAAAAAGCTAATGCTTTTATTTACTTCGTGCTAATCAAGACAAAATTAGCAGAAATAGTCTTATTACTTGCCTCCTTGTAAGCAGAAGAGAAATAAGGCAGTACCATAGGTTAAAGTGATAGTCAAAAGCTGGTTGCTATGTGATTGAAGTTCCTTTGTTTGTATGGATAGGAGTTGACAAATTCCTGAATGAGAAAATTACAAGTTTTTTAAAGCTGAAACCAAAAACAAGGAATACCTCAAAAACGATCAACTCCGCGAAAAAAAACTATATATAACAAATTGTGTGTTTTAAAGTGCTTTAAATTTTTGTGTAGTAAACTTTTCTCCATCTCTTACGGTTTAGCAATTATGCAAAATTATGTAAAATTCATTCAGAATAAAGTAGCCTTCAGAGGCTATTCCCAGAAAATTCAAGATTAGCATTTTATTTGTCAGGTAAATATATTTAATATACGATATTTTAATCAAAATCGTTAGAGCCAGTTTTAAGAAAATCAAAATGTTCGAAAAAAAGTTCCATGTAAAGAGTAGTTGGGGGTGAGGGGATTTTCTTGAAAATCTTCGTGTCGCATCGTTGGAAGACACCAAACTTAAATACCAGACCTTTTCGTTTTTGAGCTATGCTTTCCACAGACACGCAGACCTTTTTCCAAAAATGCTTTTTTTGGATTCAGGGGGATCCAAAACATGTATTTCTAGTGAAATTTTGGTATTGAATTTTTGGGTGCATTACAATACCTTCTCTATACACTACATACATAGTGCGTGTAGAGAAAGTAAAAATTAAATTACTACTCCTATTATTCATGTATAATAAAAGTTAAATACAACATTTTAATATTGTGGTTGCGCAGTGAGTATGATAGTATGTTGCCGACAGTAACTTATTGCTACTGTTGATGGCAAGTTCACCGAAGGTGGTTTCGTGGGAAGCGGACTGGCTTTTCTACAAGCAAATGCAATCAAATGATTACGGTATTGCGGATGTCTGCTTCACGAATGTCTCACTAATTGTGGGAATGATATACAAGCTCCGGGGTCGGTAATCTCATTAACTATAACGTGATACATTAAAGCTTCCAAATTTGTACACAGAGGACTCTGCGGTAATCACTTTAGACCCAAGGTTAAGGAGGAAGAATCACTCATGGCTTTGTTGTTTGCGACTAGTTATTCCAATGTGTAATGTCGCAGAAAAATCTTTCTCTACTTCGTTGTAACAAAGCATATTCTTCTATCTACTTTATGATAATTGAGATAAATATTAGTAGAAATTTCCTTAATTACTTCCTTCCTTGTAAGTAGAAGGGAAATATTGGAAAACCCCAGGCTAAAGTGATAGTCAATTCTTTTAAAAGCTGGTTACCATGAGGTTGAAATCCGTTTCTATGCAGGGCCAGGAATTTACAACTTTCAGTGTGAGAGAAGATGAAGTATTTTAAACCTGAAACAAATAACAAGGAATATCTCAGAAATTGTCAATGCCACGAAAAAAATGTAGATGACATAAATTGTGTATTTTAACGGGATCTACATTTTTTGTGTAATAAGTCTTTGTCCAACTCTTACGGTTTACCACTTACGCAAAATTCATTCAGAATTAAGAGTTTTCAGAGGTTTTCCCAAAAAATTCAAGATATGCTTTTTATTTGCAATACAAGGTATTTTAATCAAATCGTTAGAGCTATTTTGAGAAAATCAAAATTTCCGACATTTTTTCAATGTATAGGGTAATTTGGGGTGAGGAGACTTTCTCCAAAATCTTCGTGTCAGATCTCTGGAAGATACTAAACTCAAATACAAAGTTTGGTATTTTGCCGAATTTTTTGTTTTTGAGTTATCGTGTTCACAGACACAGGAACACACACGGACCTTTTTCTAAAAATGTTTTTATATACAGGGAACTTTAAAACTAATAACTTTACAAAAATATATTTGAGATACATTGTATGCTATAATGTAATCTACATTTTGTGTAGTAAGATATTGTTTTTCTGTTAACGGTTCAGCAGTTATACAAAAATCATCTAGAACTTTAGAGACCAACCCCAGAAAATTCTCGATATGAATTTCATTTGTCATGTAAATATCTTAAATTTATGGTGTTTAAAATAAGATTGTTACAGCTATCTTTGAGAAAAGTAAAATTTTCAAAACATTTTCTACGTTAAGAATCGTTAGGTGTATGAGGATTTTCTTAAAAACCTTCTGGTGGTAACTTAGGAAAATACTGAACTTAAATTTCTAGTTTGGTATTTAACCGACATTTGTTTTTGACTTATGATGTTCAGAGACACACACAAGGACTCCTTTACCTTCTTACTATGTACATAACGTATAAGATGTAATGCACCCAAAAGTTTGATACCGATATTTCACCGGAAATGCATGTCTTGTGACCCCCAGAAACTAAAAAAAGCATTTTAAGGAAAAGGTCCGCGTGTGTGTGTGTCTGTGGACAGCATAGCCCAAAAACGAAAAGATGTTACATGACTAACATGGAACATTTTTCGATTTTTTTTATTGTTTCAAAAATGGGTATAATGATTTTTATTAAAATACCTTATGTATAAGATATTTTTATGACAACAAATGTATATCTTGAATTTTCTGGGAACAGCCTCTGAAGACCTTTTTCATTCTGAATGATATTTATATAATTAGTAAGCCGTAAGCGATATACAAAAACTTACTACACAAAAATGTAGATCTCATTAAAACACACAATTTTTTTCTTCACAGATGTAACTATTTTCGAGATATTCTGGATTATTGATTTCGATTTTACGCCAGTTAAAGTTTTCTCAAAAGAGAAGACATCTTTTTTCTCATTTTAATTTTTTTTTTCGGGGGCGGGTGTCAGGAGTCCTCAGGACGTGCATTTCCGGTGTAATCTCGGTGTCGAATTTTTGGTTGGAGGACAATACTTCCTTTACTTATTATGCATGGTAGAGAAAGTAATAAACCATAAGTATAATGGGGAGAGAGTCATGTAAATGTAACAGATCAGTATCGGTTTATTTATTTATTTATTTATTTCTAAGTACTTCCAGTTAAATTCAAAATGTCTGTGTTTTTGTGTATTATTTGTAATGGAACCAGAATTCACACTTTAATAGTTATTTATAATACAAGAGGATAAACAGAGAGTTTATCCATGAGTATAACAATTTAAAGTGCGAAGGGGATCGTTTTAAGTTCTACGAGTGGATAATTGAGGTTTGTCCACCTATATAGTACATTATTTTATCCTACAGATACGAGAAATTAATATATAACAAATATTCAGTTAATGCTTTTACAACAGATAATAATAAATTAAAGAAGGAATAAGGCATTGAATTGCGGCGTTCTTATAGTTATAAAATATGGTAGGCTATGTATGAATACTAATTTTGTTTTTATTGCTGCTAGTTTGAATTTCATTTACTTTACTATGGACGTTGGGAACGTTAATATATCGGTTCCAAATGATATATTAAATGAAGCAAAAGAAGCAGTTGAGGCTTTATTACCGCCGACTTCACGGACATTATACGAAAAAGAGTTTCAGCGATTTAAGGATTGGCAGACACTAAGAAATGTTCAGGACATTAATCCCGTTGCTCGTTACCGGAGCAACGAGTGAATTTTGTTTACTTTATCCCCACCTGTTGCGCTAATAACTATCACTTGAATGGGATTTTCATATATATATATTTCCATTTTCATGTTTTAATTGCATATGAATATTTCGAATCTCGTTCTCATTATTTATAACTTTCATAGAAGTAAGCTAATTGTAAATAGTTTCAAATTATTGTTGAAAATACTCCTACGTAGAAGCTTTTTAGAACATTTATATACACTCACTAAGTAAAATACCAATAACTTTGTAAATATTAGTGTTAGAGAAGAGAGATTTTTTTATTTCATCGGAAAGTTTTACTTTTGCTATACACAGCATTGGTATCGCACTCATATATCTTTCATGTGAGAGTTTCGAAGTACTGTGAAGTTGTGTTTGGAGAATTCGGTTACACTTTTTGTTAAATTTAATGATTGAAAGCAATTTCTGAAGACGTAAGATGGTATATACAAATACCCCATTATCACTAAGGGCTGAAATTTTTACCAAACATTTGCACCTAAATAGGCTTTATTTCAACGAAAAAATGTTAATGTATGTGGATAAGTTATTTGTTTAATATCAAAAATCATAAATTCTCAATAAAAATTTAAAAGCTTTCTTAAAAAAAGCATACCTTTTCCTCTAATAGACCGATCTATTATATTTTTACCTTCTCTACACGTTCTACGTATATGTATAGTGTAAACAGAAGATATTGTAAGCACCCAAAATTCGATACCGAGATTTCACCAGAAATACATGCTTTGAGACCCCCTGAATCCCAAAAAAGTATTTTTAGAAACATGTCCGTGTGTGTGTGTCTATGGGCAGTATAGCACAAAACGTAAAGACCGTTAAAAACCAAACTTGGTATTTAAGTTTGTTACCTCCCAAGAATGCAACCTTTTACATGTAACTTTTTTCGAAAATTTTAATTTTCTCAAACGATGTTAATTAAAATCTCTTATATTTAAGATATTTATGTGACAAATAAAATGTATATCTTCAATTTTCTGGGAATAGCTACTGATGACTACTTTATTTGGATGAATTTTACGGAATTTTCCATAACTGCTAAACTGTAAGAGATGGACAAAAGCTTACCACACAGAAACTATAGAGCACGTTAAAACACACAATTTATGTCATATATATCTCTCATACAGGAATTTGTCAACTCATGTCCATACAAATAAAGGAACAGCAATCAGCTTTTGACTTTCACTTTAGCCTATGGTACTCCTTTATTTTGCTTATACTTACAAGGTAACAAGTAGTAAGACTATTTATGCTAATGTTTTTCTTAATTATCATGAAATAAATATAATCTTAAGCTTCTTAATAATAATTTGTTGCTGAGATGTAGAGAAAGTCATGTGAATGGAACACGTGAGATTTTTCATCAATCAACAGTAATTTCATATGTGAATATACCTTGAAAAATTTAGCTCGCTATTTTAAATAGTTGTTGAGGTAATGGGTCAAAGTTTAACATTGGCAAGATAGGGCATTCCGACCGCCCTTAAAGTCCAAGTTTTCTTATGTCGTTTCTGCATAGCAACAGTGTCTATTATTTTTTTTTTTTTGGTAGTGTTTAACGCCCGCTTTAACTACTTATGGCACCGCAGGCGGTGACACTGATGATACATGAATGAAGATGGAGCACCAGTGGAATGCGATGGCGGGGGAAACCGGAGAACCCGGAGAAAACCCGCCCCAGCGCCGCTTTGTCCACCACAAATCTCACATGCGGTCGCTTGGGATCGAACCCGAGCAGTCTAGGTGAGAGGCAAGTGGTCTAACCACTCGGCCACGGCGCGGCCTCAGTGTCTATTACAAATATCTGTAGAATAAATAGCATATACTGGCGTTGCCATATACTGCTTGTTCCAGGAACAATCTAAACTGTTATTATTTTATGGCATGTCATTCCACAGCATCCTGCCTATAAGGAATACAGCCTATAGCTAATGGCACATATAAAGCGAATGTATAGACAGGCGGATGGTTGCGCCAAATTCCACAAAGATTAGACTTCCAAACCTGTCCGGGTGGGTTTTTGCTAATACGACGAATGTAATCATTAGAAGTTTTTCCTCATTAGAACCACGTTCTCTATCGGGCAGTGATGTTTGGGAGTTTTGTTTACCCATTATTTATATTCACATATCGAATTGCATAGAAATATTTTAAAGGAAGAGAAAAAATCTGACGTGTTCCATTCACATAACTTTCTCTTTCTGTTCCATATATAAACTTTTCTTACACAAGATTGCTAATCGAGATAAACTTTAGTAGAAATAATCTTATTAGGTATTTGCTTCCTTATTATTAGAAGGGAAGTAAGGAAATAAATTAAACTAAAGCGATAGTTAATTTTTTTAAAAGCTCATCGCTATGTGAAACAATTGAGTTCGGTACCGACTGAGAAAAGTTGGTTAGTTTAAAATTAAAACCAATAACAAGAAATATCTCGAAAACGGTCAACAATACAAAAAAAACGCATATTACTAAATCGTGTGTTTTAACGAGATATACATATTTGTGTGGTAAGTTTTTGTCTCTTTATTACGGTTATGCAACATTTTGCAAATTTCATTCCAGAATAAAGAGGTCTTCAGAGGCTATTCCTAGAAATTTGAAGTTATAAATGTTATTTGTTATGTAAATATCTCTAATAGACGGTATTTGAATCATTTCTGAGAAAAACAAAATTTTCAAAATTTTTCCCATGTAAAGGGCAGTTTAAGGAGGGGATATTTTCTTGAAAACCTTCGTGTCGTATCCTTGGAAGATGTTAAGGATAAATACCAAGTTTTGTATTTAACTGTCTTTTCGTTTTTGAGCTGTGCTGTCCAAAGACACATGGACCTTTTTCTAAAAAAAAAATCGGACTCAGGGGACCTCAAAACATATTTACTGTGAGATCTCGACATTTAATTTTAAGTGGAATAAAATACCTTCTCTATCCACTATGTACATTGTACATACGGACTAGAGAAATTAATGATATCCATAACTGAAGCCCATCTTTTAATATATTTCATTAAGGGAATTGCTGGAGAGATGTAGTTGATTAAGCAAGTGCTTGTTCCTTATCTACCCGTAGGTGGGAAGTTTATCGGACAAGGACAGCAGTTAATAAATATTAAGCAAGTTAAACGTTTTAGAGAACGTCGATACTGCTGTAGGAGGGGGACAAAGTTGGTATGCAAAATTGAACTTTAAACTGCTATAGTGGTAGCATGCCTTTAAGTACTGTTTTATGGAAATATGGGAAAAGATCTTGTACATTTTTCTCAGCTACTCAGAGTCGCCTTCGTCAATGTTCTCCAGCTGGAGGAGGGAGTTACTTTAGTCTGGATCATTTCTACCATCAACAGACTCTGGAAAGCGTCGGATGGAGAATTGAATTCGAAGAACATGATGTGGTGCACTCTCATAGCTTTCTCTTTGCTTCTTGAATGAATGAATAAGGTATTTATTGACATAACAATATCATACATTGAACTTCAACAATTGCACGGGTCCACATACCGTACATGCTTTTGTAATACACACTAAAAAGCAATATTAAAACAACAAAGAATTAAAAGACAAAAATAAAAATACAAAGATATTCAAATACAGCAATTTAAATTTACAGTATACAGTACACCTTCATAAATGTACCCTCTTATAATAGATAAATACACTTAAAAGAAACATACACATAATATATACATAATATAAAACCATAACACAACAGTTACCTAAGCATGACATAAAATATATGTATGTAAAACAATGTAGTCACTTTTGTTTAGTTGTTCTTATCCCTTCCCCCCCTTCTCTATTGGCAGCCTTCTCAGATCTCGGCTGTCTTGCCTTAAGTATAAATTTATCTAGCCCGTCCACGTCTTCCGTGCCTGCCAGTAGCGTCCAACATGCTTCTAGCTCTACATTCGCGGTGGTGAAGAATCGCGGTAAATATTTTTCTCGCCATTGCTTACTAAAAAGAATTATTCTTCTTTCTATACAATACTAATCGAGATAAACATTAGTAGAATTTTCTTATTAATAATTTCTTGTAAGTAGGAGAATTAATGGAATGCGCTATGCTAAACTGATAGTCAAATATTTTAAAAGCTGTCGTTATGCGATTGTCATTGCAAATCGCTTCTTTGCTTGGCCAGTAGTAGAACAAAAGAAAAAGGACAATTCCGTCTGAGAAAAGTAATGTTAAATATTTCTTGTACTTAGGACTCACATTTACAACGAATGGAAAATAGACAAAACACTTGGCATCACGAAACAGAAGGCAAGCTCTCCAGATACGTTGCAGAATTCCGAATATATCCGTAACCTTAGTGGAAACTGAACGACAGTTAGATATACGATGGCTTTTGGAGGAGAAATATGGGGGGTGGAAAAAAACAGAGAATTTGGACCAAGTGAGGACCTGCTTTTTAAAAGGCATTCTGGGAGTAGGGAGGAGTACGGCCCACTGCGGAATAATGAGGGAATTCGTGAAACCATAGGGTGCAAACTCAGAGCAGTTAAATATTGAATGAAAATCGTTCAAGGAAACCAATCTTATCAGGGCAGTCTGCTACCGTGAACAGTTGAGAATGGAGGGTAATTTGACGTGGGCATCAAAATTAAAGAAAGGTTTGGAAACCATTGGGTTAGGATACATTTACATGGCGCGGCAGGCAAACAGACGGAGTATTTGTAGAAACATTAAAAACCACCCCTGTGACATTGACAGAGAGTAAATAATTGTGCAATGCACGAAGAAGTACAGTCTAGGCTAAATCGGAGTGGGGTATGAAGTAGTACCTCAAAACAGGTATCAAACTCGTTCGAGAGGGGCTCCGAGTATTAGACTAGGAGCATGGCAGATGATAAAAAATATTGACGAGAATGGTTTGAGAATCTACTCCATTTGCGAGGAGGAAGAGTCGTGGACCCATATCTTGGCAAGATGCAGATATACGGAGGAATGGAGGGAAAAGTATTTACCGCGATTCTTTCTACCGCGAATGTAGAGTGAAAAGAATGTTGGACGCTACTGGCAGGCACGGAAGACGCGGACGGGCTAGGTAAATTCTACTTATGGCATGACAGTTGAGATCTGAGAAGGCTGATAATAGAGAAGAGGGGGGGTTATAAGAAGATTTAAACAAAGGTGATTATAATGTTTTACATACATATATTTTATGTCATACTATTCGATCAGTGTTTTGTTGTGGTGTTAGTATTGTGTGTGCATATATATATTGTGTATTTTTCTACTATAACAGAGTACATTAATGCATTGAATAGGTTTAGTCCGTCTTGTAAATTTAAGTTGCTGTATTTGAAGATCTTTGTCCTTTCATTATTATGTTTACTCTAATAATTTTTTTTTGTTTTTTAATATTGCTTCTATTTTGAGTATTGCGAAAGCACGTACGATCTGTGGGCCCGTACGATTGATGAAGTTCAATGTATGCATACTGTCATTTCAATAAATACACATATTCATTTATTTATTCATACAATTAATAAGAACTCTATTTGCCGAGAACAGAAATATTTGAACTAACTATGATGCCATTATTTATACGTATGTTGATTTTTAGTTTTACACACTTGCTGTGTATATATTACATAAAGAAGATATTGTATTTCACCCAAAAATTTGATACCGGAAACCCCGCTGAATAAAAAAAAACATTTTTAGAAAGAAAAAAAAAACATCCGAGTGCGTGGTGTGTGTGTGTGTGTGTGTGTGTAGATAGAATAGCTCAAAAACAAGAAGTCCGTTAAATACCAAACTCGGATTTTCTGGGGGCTTTGGACTACTTTGTGTAACTGTTAAACCGTAATAAATAGACTAAAACTTACTATACAAAAATATAGATAAGTTAAAATCACACCATTTATACGAGTATCACATACATTTTAGTCGAGTTATCCGTTTCCAAGATATTCCTTGTTATAGGTTTTAATTTGCTTCATGTTCTCACATTGGAAGTCATATTTCTTTTCAGACCTCTTTTGTTTTACTCCTATCACGCAAAGATAATCGAATTTCAATTGTTTCACATAGCGGTAGCTTACAAAGATTTGACTATTGCTTTAGCCTAGTGTATTCTCTTATTTCCCTTCTGCTTACAAGGAAGCAACTAGTAAAACAATTTTGCTAATGTTTGTTTCGATTAGCAGTATATAAATAAATGAATTTCTGTAAGAACAATTTGTTTGTAGAACAGGTGGGAAAAGGCAGGTAATTGGAACACAACAGATTTTTCTGTTTAAGACTTTTTTTGCTTTATAGCAGAGTAAGCTGAAAAATTGACGTACTGCATTTAGTAATCTGAACTAACATTGCTTATAGTAATGGTGGCAATATTTTTTGAATGAGTGGTATGGAAATTAATAAAATGTTCCATTTAAAGGGCAGTTTGGGTTGAGAAGATTTTTCTAAAAATCGTAGTGTTCCATCCTTGAAATATGCTAATTAAAATGCTATTATTAAAATCCTCGATTGTAGTAAAAATACAAGAAAGCTTGTGTATTCCATTCACATGACTTTCTCTACATCACTGTAACAAATTATTGTTAAAAAGCATATGCTTCTATCTACTTTAATTGTCTTAATTATTTGCTTTCCTGTAAGTAGGAGGGAAATAAGGGATACACTAGGCTAAAACGAGAGTCAAATCTTTTAAAACGTAGTTGCCATGAGGTTGAAACCCGTTTCTATGCAGTACCAGGAGTTACAACTTTCCGTGTGAGAAAAAATTTTAACTCTGAAACAAATAACAAAGAATATCTCAGAAATAGTCAGTCCACGAAAAAAAACGTATATGACATAAGTTGTATGTTTTAACGTGATCTACATTTTTTGTGCAGTAAATTTTTGTCTATCTCTTACGGTTTACCAGTTACACAAAATTCTGCAAAATTCATTCAGAATAAAGAGGCATATAGAGGCTATTCCCAGGAAATTCTAGATATACGTTTTAATTTTCATATAAATATCTTTAATATAGATCGTTTAAGAGAAATTTTTGAAAAAATAAAAATGTTCGAAATTCTTTTCATATCAGGGGTGCCCGTGTCGCAAGATACTAAACGTAAAAACAAAGTTTGGTATTTTACCGACTTTTTGTTTTTGAGTTATGGTGTTCACAGACACACGGACACGCACACACTTTTTTCCAATTTTGGGTGGAATGCAGTACGTTTTCTATATACTACGTACGAAGTACGTGTAGAGAAAGTAAAAATATATAAATATATTTAAGATTAAGATTTATATCCTTAGAATAAAAACCTGCTAAAAATATTTTTAATTTCAAAAAGACAAAAACAATTATTAGGTTATTTTAGCCGCAATGAAATTCACATATTCTGGTTTAGGAAATGTAAAACGAATAATATAGCTTGATATTTGTTAATAAAATATCGAGGAAAAATATATTAAAAGATAAAAATCAGGATTCTAGTCATCATCAACGTCATCATCAATCCCTTCTGTTTGACATTCTTTGGGATGGCAGCACTTCCACTGCATGCAAGAGTCTTAATTATAACTTTGAGATTTTTGGTTGGATTTTAATTTAGCAAACCTTTTTCCAACGCCATTTGTTATACTAAAGTAATCTACACATATTTGAGTATGCTTCATTCACAGCCTGTTTTAAAACGTACATCATAAACCCAAACCCTTTCCTTAGTTAATATCCGTGTCTTGCATTTGCTTGGATGAAAGGCGTCTAATTCTAATGGAACATTTCTACAGCCTTTGAGGTATTCTTGTGTGTGTGTGAAGCGTTGTAATTAAAAAGTATTGGTAACCGCCAACGCAATTTCATCCATTAAAAGCTTATTAACAGAAAAATATAAGTAAAGCCTTAATATCAGTTTATTCATAAAAAGTCAGAAACCACAGCCTTGCTTTCATTTTCCTCCTATATCATTTGCTCATCTCTGGCTTCGCTTTCTGACTGTCTTTCTCATATACGAGAGCGTTCAATAAGCTCTAAGGAATAGATAGAAAAACATATTATTTTTGGTAAATTTTTACTTTCTCTACATGTATGCAAGTGTATAGAGAAGGTATTGTAATGCACTCAAAAATTCGATACCGAGATTTAACCGGAAATACATGTTTTGGGTCCCCTGAATCCCATAAAAAAGAACTTCTGGAAAAAGGTCTGTGTGCGTGTGTGTCTGCGGGTGTGGTGTGTGTCGTGTGTCTGCGGGTGTGGTGTGTGTCTGTGGACAGCATAGTTCAAAAACGAAAAGACCGTTAAATACCAAACTTGGTATTTAAGTTTGGTATCTTGCAATGATGCGACACGTAGATTTTCAAGGAAATCCACCCACCCCCAGCTATCTTTGCATGGAAAAAATTTCGAAAATTTAGATTTTCTCAAAAATGGTTCTAACGATTTTGATTAAAAATCGTACATTAAGAGATATTTACCTAACAAATAATATGTATATTTTGAATTCTCTGGGAATAACCTCTGAAGACTACTTTATTCTGGATGAATTTTACAGAATTTTTATAACTGCTAAACCGTAAGACATAGACAAAAACTTGCCACACAAAAAATGAAGCGCGCATTAAAACACACAATTTATGTCATATACATTTTTTTCGTGGAATTGATCGTTTTTTCAGATATTCCTTGTTTTTGGTTTCAGCTTTGAAAAAGTTTTACTTTTCTCATACAGAAATGTGTACACTCCTGTCCAAACAAACAAAGGAACTTCAGTCACATAGCAACCCGCTGTTGACTATCACTATAACCTATGGTACTCCCTTTTTTGGCTTCTACTTACAAGGAAGCAGGTAATAAGTCTATTTCTGCTAATTTTTTTCTCGATGAGCATGAAGTAATTAGAAGCATTAGCTTTTTAACAATAATTTGTTGCAGAGATGTAGAGAAAGACATGTGAATGGAACACATCAGATTTTTTTCAACATAATCTCCTTTTAGCTCGATCCACTTTTCCCAGCGTTTCTCCAACTGTTTTAAGCCTTCTAAAAAAGAAAGATTTCGGAAGGTCCTCAAAATAGGCATCTGTTTGGGAGATTACCTTTTCGTTAGACTGAATCGTTTTCCGCCGAGCCACTTTTTCAAGTTTGGAAATAAAAAAAATCAAATTGTAAATTGTTGCAAACGCAGGAGCAGATGTGCCATGAACTTCATCCAACTCGGTTTTTATCTCTTTAGGTGTTAAGCCTTTTAAATAGAAGTGTTTAATCACCTCACGAAACTCGTTCTTTTTCCATGTTTCTAAATAAGCACAAGATTGTTGATTCAATCGCTTATTGCAAAGAACCCACTTGATGGATATAGCAGTAACTTTGACTGCCATTTAGTAAGAGATGACGATTACTAAACACAAACTTTTTGGATGCTACAAGTGCAATTTTTTGGATTTTCTAAGGACTTATTGACCCCCCCCCCTAGTAGATTATTTTGATGTTTCTAAAATCACCAATAAAACTGTATTTTTAAAATCATACATAAGCCAATTTACTTTTTCCACTTCGTACGAGAAAGTAGTCCCCGAAATTCTGATGTAGAGGTTTCACTGGAAATGCAAGTTTTGAGGTTCGTGAACCAAAAAATATTTTTAGAAAATGATTCGTCTGTGTGTGTGTTTACGTATCTCTGACTCAAAAACAAAAAATCGGTTAAATACGAAAGCTGTATTGGAATGTGACAAAACAGTTTTCAAGAAAATGACTCACCCCTAACTGGTGTTTACATTCAAGCATTTTGTAATGTTTCATCTCCTCAAAAATGGCTCACACGAATCTGATTAAAATACCGTATGTTTAAGGTTTGCATCACAAATACCTTGTGATGGAAATTCATGTATACCTTGAATTTCTTAGATATAGAGTCTTCTTCGTAATTTTTAAACCTAAAAGACAGAATTCCTAATAAAAATAGCCTCTTAAAGGATAAAATTTATATACCATATGCATTTTTATTTATAGAATCATACCTTCCAAAATATTCGTTATTATTGCTTTCAATAACAAGGAATTATTGGTTTACTATCGGATCTCCTTATAGTAAATACATTTTTCTCGGCATTGAGAACTTTTAGACAAAACACTAAATGATACGCTTTTTTGTGGTGTTTAACGCCCGTTTTTACTACCATGGCACCAAAGACGATAGTGATACATGAAATGAACATGGAGCACCGGTGGAATGTGATGGCGGGAGAAACCGAAGAACCCGGAAAAAACCGGCCCCTGCGGCGCTTTGTCCACCACAAATTTTACATCCGGTCGCTTGGAGATACGCTTTCACTATCTCCCATTGACAACTAAATGCATCATAAGTAGCTTCATTTTGTTTCTTCGTCGAAACCCCTAATAATGTTCATTCAAATATGTGTTTTAAAATATTGCAAACAAAATATAAATCTTAAATATATAGTATTTAAATTACAGTAAAATTTGAGAAAAACCAACATTTTGAAATTATTCTAAATAAGTTGGTAGAGTGAATTGGGATTTTTCTTGAAAATCTTCTTGTCAATTCTTTGAAAAATACTAATTTTAAATGTTAAGTTGGTATTTATTCTATGTTCTATACTGTTCACACACCAATTTTTTCATGTTGTTTTCTAAAAAGCACTTTTTTTTATTTTGAAGGTTTTGAAATATACGTTTCTAGCGAAATCACGATATAAACTTTTGGTTGGGAGGAAAAATTACCTCTTACCATAGAGTCTTCGAGCTTGGCTGCACACCAAAAAGCAGCGAGTTACTCGCTTATTCACGGGGGTATGCCTGCAGTATGCAATACGCCTCATCATTGAGTGCTGAATCAGATGTTGGAATGCAAGCGGAAGCATTGTGCTATGACCTTCGTTCTGTTGTACTTACTACCATCTTCCTCTCTACACGGGCTCCTAGATTTGTGGTTGAATACACAGCCATATTTCAACTTAAAATGAAAGTTGAAAAGCTTGGCTTAATAGGCATAGGGCACAGAAAGCAGTAAACGTTCATAAGAATGTTTTATAGAAGCTATATAAAAATATAAACATTAGTGGATGGTGAAAGCCGTGTGAAAATGACACATCAGATTTTTAATAATGACATACTATTTAAAATATAATGTATACTTACCAGCGTTTATGGTTTGGCCGTAAAGTTTACGGCAACGGAGATTCTTTTACGACTTTGCGGCAATGAGCGTTTTTACGGCTATGTATGTAGATTTAGAGAGTAGATTTTCGCCACTCTATGACACAAATTATATTCTATTGCAATAGTATATTGTAATTCAATGATATAATGCAGTGTTGGCCAATTAGTAATGCACTGAGGGCCAGAATACAGCAGGGACCTTACTTGAGGGCCAGGAAAATTAATAGTAGCTGTATTAAAAATAAAATAACAGCAATGGCAACTAAAGAGCATATTATTTTTAATTTTATTACATGTACAGTGAAGGAACAAGCTTTGCTTTTTATTGGAAACAATGAGGTTTGTCAAAATCTTTTACAAAAATTTAAAATCCACTTCGAGTTCTGATGCTGCAATCTTAGAAATGCGAGATATCTAACAATGAATCAGTTAATCTGTTTCTGGACTTTGATTTCACTAGTTTCATAGCAGAGTCCAGTTCTTTTGGAATGAGTTTCCAAAATTCAACACTAGTTGTCTCTTTTGTTTGAAGAGATGAACCTCGTTGGAGCTCGCATAGTTCTAACTGTAGATCCTTGGGCTGGCACTCTATTTAACATCTCAAGCCATTGTTGAAAAGTTGCATCTGTGATCGAAATATTTCAAAATCTTGAAATCTACCATCAAATTCTAAAGTGAGATCTATGCAGGAAGTTAAAAAAAACAATAAATCAAATAATTATTTGTGGGCAGGGTAAAACATACTCGCGGGCCGGATTAGGCCCGCGGGCCGCCATTTGGCCATCACTGATATACTGTAAGATTCCTCACGAAATTAAGATTACAGCGCGAATACATTCCGCCAGTCTGGCATACAATGCTATGATAATCCAGATTTTATCTCTACTTTATCCTTAATCACAATTTAAAATGTTTACTTCTACTAACTCAAAAGGATTCTTCATTCGTTTCATATCTTTTTTGTTTTACTCCTGGAAACCTAAAGAAAACCGAATTTCAGACAGCGATAGTGTTAAAAGATTTGATTGTCGCTTTAGTCTAGCGTGTTCCTTATTTCCCTGCTAACTACAAGGAACCAAGTAATAAAACACTTTCTGTAAATATTTATCTCGAGTATTATGATAGGAGGCGCCATGAAGGAGTGGCTAGACCCCTCGTCTATTACATAGGCAGCCCGAGTTCGCTCCCAAGCGCCCGCATGTGGGATTTGTGGCGAACGAAGCTGCGTCTGGGCGGGTTTTCTCCGGGTCCTCCGGTTTCTCCCGCCACTCATTCCACCAATCGCTCTATCATCAGTTCATCACTTTTCCTATCATCATTTCGCTTGCATTTCAAATCCTCTGCTTCCTCACACTCGTGCCTGGTTACGGACTAACCAGGTCTTTCATTCTGTGGTTCCGTGCGGTGACTCCCCGACAGGCTTCTGAGCCTTAGGCACGCGCTAAATCCGGGGAGGGTAGGCTGACTGCGATTAGCATGATCTGAATAAAAGAATCATCTTTTTCAAGAATAGTTTGTTTGCAAAACAAGTAGAGAAAGTCATGTGAATGGAACTAACTAGATTTCTACTTTCTCTAGCATTGTGTTCCACCATAAATTCGATACTGAGAGTTGACCGCAAGCATGTTTTGAGACCCCCTGAATCCAAAAAAATAATTTTTAGAAAATTGTTCATGTGCGTGCCTGCAAGTGTGTGAGTGGCATAGCAAACTTGGTATTTAAGCTAAGCAGCTTCCAAAGATGCAACAGAAGGTTTTCAAGAAAATTTCCAGACCCTGAATCACCCTTTACATGGAACATTTTTCAAAAAAAAAATATTTTATCAAAATGGCACTAATGACTTTTATTAAAATGCCAAATGTTTAAGACACTTTCATGACAAACAAAATGCATATCTTGAATTTTCTAGGAATAGCCTCTGAAGATCACTTCATTCCGGATGACTTTTGTATAACTCGAAAACCGTGAGAGAGGGACAAAAATTTATTACACAAGAAATGTAGATCTCATTAAAACACACAGTTTATGCCCTATATATTTTTTTTTTTAGAATTGTCGTTTCCGAGATTATTCTTATTATTGTTTTCAACTGTAAATTACGTTAAACTTTTCTCAAGTGGAAGGTGAACTATCGGTTCATCTCTTTTGTTTTACTACTGGGAATGCAGAAGAGAGCCGTATTTCAATTGTTTCACATAGTTCTTACAACATTTGACTATCGCTTTAGCTTAGTGTATTCTCGTATTGCTCTTCTACTTACAAGGAGGGAAGTAATAAGACCATTTCTGCTAATGTTTATCTTGATTAGTATGATGTATATAAAAGATAATCATTTGTAAGGAAAGTTTATTTGTGGAACAGCTAGGGAAAGCCATGTGAATGGAACACAACAGATTTTTTTAAATTATAAGTTAATTTTAACCGTAAAATATCACACTTTTCTGGAGGTGGAAAGGGTTAACTGATTTCAATTTCAGGAAAATGACAAGCAATTTTACGTTAGTATCGTTTTCACTTTTTAGTAGTCTATATAATGCGCATAAAACTACATATGAATAAAATTACAAGACACTGTCGGAGGGGACTCGGTTATAGTAACTCGTCCACGAGGGGGCGCCCTCAGGATGTAGGAATGAGGTGAGAAGATAATGCACCGGGTGGCTGGAACCAGGAGTGACGGCACAGCAATGATAGGACCCCTAAAGTTTCCAAATGAAGCACCCCAACAATCGGACAATTAGATGTTGTCCCCCCTCCCCACATAGCAGCGACACCCCGACAACCAGCCGAAATAGAGGAATGGAGACATTTACTCAGAGCATTCCTTTTCCCTGCCACGCCGCACCGAGCACCATCACTGACACTTCCAAGCCTAAAAGAAGCCAACAGGATGAATAAAGAAGGAAATACAATAGAAACGACTTGGTGGGACAGGAAATTTGGGGAATGAAAGTAACCTACCCAGCATTTGCTTGGCGACCCTAGAAAATCCCCCCCCCAAAACACCCATAGGTCAGGTAGGCCGGTCAGAGGAAACGAACTTGAAGCTCCGGAATGCGGGCCATAGACGAAACCGCCTGAGCCATGCCGCTTGGTTTGCATATGAAACTTCAATCATGATTAATATTTCATTTTCAGGATCCAATAATTTATACATAAAAATCTGATGTGTTCCATTCACATGACTTTCTCTACATCTCTGCGAAAAGCTTACGCTTCTATTTACTTCATTACAATCGAGAAAAAAATAGCAGAAATAGTCTTATTACTTGCTTTCTTGTAAGTAGAAGGGAAATAAGGGAGAATTATAGGTTAAACTGATAATCAAAAGCTGGTTGCTATGTGACTGAAGTTCCTTTGTTTGTATGGACAGGAGTTGACAAAGTCCTGTATGAGAAAAGTATAAGTTTTTCATAGCTGAACCAAAAACAAGGCATATGTTCAAAAACGATCAACTCCACACAAAAAATGTATATAACATAAATATTGTGTTTTAATGTGCTCTACATGTTTTGTGTGTTAAGTTTTTGCCCATCTCTTACGGTTAGCAGTTATGCAGAATTCCGTAAAATTTATCCAGAATAAAGTAGTTTTTAGAGGCTATTCCCAGAAAACTCAAGATATGCATTTTATTTGTCCGATAAATATCTTTAATATTTGACATTTTAATCAAAATTGTTAGAACCATTTTTGAGAAAATAAAAATTTTCGAAAAAAATTCCATGTAAAGGGTAATTGGAGGTGGGGGGATTTTCTTGAAAATCTTCGTATCGCATCCCTGGAAGATACCAAACTTAAATGCCAAGTTTGGTGTTTTACCGACTTTTTGTTTTTGAGTTATAGTGTTCACAGACACACGGACACACACACACACACACACACACACACACAATGACCTTTTTCTGAAAATACTTTTTTTGGATACAGGGGACCCTAAAACACATATTTCCGGTGAAATCTCGGTACCGAATATTTTGGTATATGCATAGTACGTGTAGAGAAAGTAAAAAGTTTTCGATGCAGAGGTGGAAATTTTAAGTCAAAGGTGCTGAGACTCTTAAATGCTTTCAGTTTGAAGATGTTATACCAAAGTTTAAACATCTTATGTAATCTTACCTATAAGGCCTATTTGTCCTAAAGCTTTGCGCTCGAAACTTTATGGAAAATGAACTTTCTTGCAAGCTAGTGCTGTCAGCCACAAGAAACTTCCTTCTCGAGGTTACGGCGGCTATTAATCCCATTGCCGTATTTTCAAGCGACGTTAATTCCGCAGAAAGAAGAGTTAATTACGCATGAACCCATCTGTGGTTCCAGATGGCATGCTTCTTGAAAATGCCTTTCCTCCTGCCGAATAACTGGAACAATAGGTGCTGCTTCTACCGCACCCATTTCCATTTTGCCCCGAGCGGCGTGCCTTTGATGGCGGAAGTACAATGGAGTGCTTCCATCTCGTCGTTCGACAACGGAGAGCAGCCTGGTGTAACCCTGTGTCAGATACTCTTCGGTGTTTTTGATTGCCATCTCTGGCACCAAACTTAATGTTTCAATAATTTTTACACAGCCATTGCGGCAAACGCTGGTGAAAATTACAGAAGAATTATGCTCGTGTCCAAATCACATTCAAAAGAATTGCGCAGGCAATACCTGGGTCGACTGATAAGTCCCGGGTCTCTCAATAAAAACAGCTTTATTTCTCAACATAACCTCCAGAAAGTCTAATACATATGTCATATCGGTGTTCTAATTTAATTAAACCATTTCTGTAGTGCGATTTATCAAGGTCCTCAAAATAGCTGTTTACCGTATCAATGACCTCCTCGTTGCTGTGAAATCTTCATCCTCCAAGCACATTTTTGACGTTTGAGAACAGGTAGTAGTCACTAGGTGCTACATCTGAAGAAAAGGGTGGATATTCAAGCAATTCCAACTTATATGCAGTAAGCTTGCGTAGTAGTCACCAGAGATTCGTTTACCCCTTTCCAAGTAATCAATAAAAACAATTCCCTGTGCATCCCAGAAAACATTCGCCATAACCTTGTTAGCCGGCAAAATTGACTTTGCCTTTTTTGGAATTGATTCACCTGGCGCAATCCACTGTTTTGACTGTGATTTACTTTCTGGAGTGTAGTGTTGTACCCAAGTTTCATTCATGGTACTAAGCCGTCTCAAAAATTCACTGGGATTTTTACGTTAGAGGTCCACATTCTTAACAGAAACAGTTTTTCTTTGCAACTTTTGATCAGGTGTCAACAAACGCGGCACCCAACCTTGTGAAAGCCCGAAACATTACTTACAGTTGTCACTTCTACAGGGCGTCCAGAGTGACGCTCATCACTATTGCTCATACATCGCATTTTAAAATCTGCAATGCACCTTTTAATCGTTGAATATGAAGGGGCAGAGTCTTTCAATGTACTGTCCATTTCCTCCTTGATTTCTTTAAGCGTTAAGCCTTTCAAATGGAAGTATTTAATCACTGCTCGTTTTTCCATTTCCTCCATTATCGTCAAAATCTAAAGTATTGTTTAAAATGCTGTCATTCGAAAACTAAACAAACTATTGACCTGTAGCTATGGAAAGCTAGTCTAGAGCTATACGATACTAACCGGGACTTATCTGCCGACCCTCGTACAAAAACAACGTTGTTAATGGTAAAGTTCATAAAGTACACGCAAGAATATAAAGACAAACATTTTCTAACTGTATTGTAAGGATTAGGACAGGACAGAAGGGACTCAGCACCGAACCTGAGGTAATTGTACCTACCCCCACGAGCGGACGCCTCCAGGAGGGAGGATAAGGTGAGAAGATACACCGGGGGCCGGAACCAGGAGTGACGGCGTAGAAATGGCCGAGTCCCTATAGTTTCCTTGTTGATGCACTTCGACAGTCCGACAGATAGACCGGGGCCACCATTGGGTCCAACGCCCCCGCCAGGAACTGCATCCCGACTACCAGCAGAAATTGGAGGACGGGGATATTTACTCATAGCACCCATTTTTCCGTGCCACGCCACACCGAACACTATCGCCGACACTTCCAACCCCGAAAGAAGCCAACGGGATGAAGGATTAGGGAAATGACAATGAAAACGACATGGAGGAAATTCGGGGGATGAAAGAAATGATAAGTAGATAACATTATTTTTACTATAGTAGATAAATATTGTACAGGAATTTTTAAAGGATTGTGTATAATTATTTAAAGGTAATTTTATTAATTGTATCTTGTGTATCAGAGAATATTAAAATAATTATAAATGTTGTTTATCTCGAATTTGAAAGGTTTAATTTGGTATTTATTTACCCACCATTCACCTGGCGAATCAGGGAAACCCCCGAAAAAACCCATGAGTCAGGTAGGGCGGCTAAGGGAAGCTAACTCGGCCCTCCAAATGTGGACCACAGACGAAACCGCCTGAGCCATCCCGTTCGGTTTGTGAGAATTAAATTTTAGAATTTATAATAATAACGGTTAACTTTTTAGTACCAATCTTTCATTGCATGTGAATCTGAGACATACAAGTAGATGTTTAATCTACTTAGTTAGATGCTTAACCATTTGTTTGCGACGGTCTGGTAGGGATTGAATATTCCATCTATAACTATTTCGTGTGAACCTGTTTGCTGGCTGAGGATGTTATCTATAGCTTATTAGGATAGCGTAAACCTACTGCGTCTGTTTTAACAAACATGTTTAAACTCCGGGGTTTTGCGCACCTACGTCTGCTGGCCAGCACTGCTATCCGTACTGCGTCGCTTTGCGCCCTGAAGGGGACCTACTAATGTTATCAGTGAATTACTTCAAGAACTTCCGCGATATCTCGGAATATCTATCACATTCCCAGGGTGAAAAAATTAAAGGTGACTCTTATCTACCGTTATCAACATGTAAAAAGCACATCATCATAAGCAGTATCATCTCATTGTAAAATAATATAATTATAATTCAGTTATAACCTAGAGCTACCTCTCTCGTAGTATCTGATTTCAAGTAGGGAATTTATCTATCACTACCTAGTCCTGTCTCCTAACGTTTAGGTAAAATATATTTGTAAAATTTCGTTAAATTCAAGAAATTAACCATTATTATGGGTAAAATATAAATGTCAAAATTCAATCGTCACAGCATACTACTACGTTTGCGCTTGTGTATTTAGGGAGGGCTCGCGATGTTTTGAAAACAAGAGGAATGCAAAACGACATAGTGTACCGGGAACAGAATGCCTATTGACGAGTAATAACGATATTGATAAAATGTAGAAAATCGATCTTGCGCTTTGGAATGTCATTTGCTTGTGACTGAACAATGAATGATAGAACTTCACCAGCATACTACCTGTACACCAGCATGTATAGTAAAACTCAGCCATAATGCAGGTTAACTAGCTTGGATATCTAAACCTCTTCGGAAAATAATGTTGTTTTCCATTTATAATATCTCTTACAAAATTGTCATTATTAATAATATATGGTGTATGTCAGGTGACATCAACTCACTTAATTTTGTGACGTAGCAAGCAGACTTACTCCGTGCATATGGTTAAACATGTGACAGCAGGAATTGTCTCTTCCCTATACAGTGCGTCATGTGTTAGTTTAGAATGTCGGTAACAGAAAGCAGACGTTAAACGTTAATTTCCAATGTCGAGATAATAAAATAAAAGTTTATTTTAAGATAAGTACCCGCATTTGGGTGTAATGAAATATTTTGGCCTGCCTAATAATGTACTAGGTAGAGAAAGTAAAAAGTGTTTTATTTAGATATCTACTATAAGTAAGTACCTAATAGAGAAAGCAGACATGATATGAGTTCAGTTTGTGCTTAAAATATTACTTTTAATGCCTTAAATTATGGAGTATACTTAGCACATACTTAATTGAGCCAATGACTCAGCAGTTACGTCATCAGGCGAATGCTGGGGAGATTTTTCTACGTGAATTTTGCAGTCCCTTATTGCCCGGGGTTTCTATCCCTCCAGTGGCCATGGTATCAGTTCACTACGGTTCTTTAGCACCCATGGTACTTCTCACGTTATGAAAAGCACTTCAACCCCTGGTAATTCAGTGGAACATAAGGGGAGAAGTTCGACCCTTTCAGCCGCCTTGGTGCTAGCGTTGCGGACCGCCCCCTCCCCACCGGCACCTGACGGGGACAAGAAGAACGCCGGGCATTGATGGTTCAACGTAGGGAGTTCTCTGACTCCTTAAACTGCCTTAGGCAGGCGCTGCGGATCCCCAACATGGGCCGTACATAAGAGCCCTTCCTGGAAGGGAGTTGTTTGCATTGAGTTGGACGCAGCAGGCAGGATTCCTGACACCCATGGGAGACTGTATATGTTTGGGGGAACACAGTAGGGTTGTAAGACGGCTTAAAGTTCTCAGTAACAATGGATGTACATCCAGCTGTCGGTCACTAAGTAAGAGGGACAATATGACCTCGCTTATGACAGACGCGAAGTCAATAGCTTTGAGGACACCCCTAGACGAAGCTCGTAGAGGCCAGGTGGCGTTGTAGTCGCTCATTCCCCATCACATCATTACATGTAATCCGTCATATCACCTTCACTGGCTTGACTGTGTAGTTTAATGGTGTGTGGTGCGCCGTGGATATGTGATCTGGATCCAGAACGGTTCGAATCTCTTCGTCAGGAGTTCTGGGGGTTACCTGCAGGTCTATCTCAATCTGTAAACTTTAGGGGCCCTGCACTATCCGTACTGTCCACCCAACACAAGAAGGCAGGCGGGGTCTGAGGGGCGAGCGAGCGAGGGGAGGCTTGAACTGTTATCTGGCCATGTACTAGTGGATCTGTTTACGTTTACTACGTGTATAGTATGAACTAGCCTACTGCTGCCAGATCTAATGCTCGTTTCAGTAACTGCAGTGCTGTATTATGCATTATTTGGCTCTCGCTGCTAACACGCGCTACGGCATATAGTACTACAGCTATATAGTATTTTGTTACTTTTATTCTTCGTTTAATATTTAAATATTTAAATGCAGAGAGCGGCAACGACTGCAGCAAAGATGAGGACTTGTCCGACTCGGATCTTGCACAACTGGACTTCTAACTAAGTGTGAGTGTATTTTAGATGAACCTAACGTCCTTGCCATATCCAGATGTCGAGCATAAACAGCAAAAGTGCTTACATAAGTGCTTACATTACGCATTCCTCTACCTTACTGTCGTGTTGAGTGGATAGTACTTGGCTCAGGCAATAACCCGAGAATCTTTCCTCCCGGAGGTGGCATACAGCACAAAAGATCTCTGACCATAGTGCTTAATCTCCTCTGCCCTTGTGCAAAAAAAAAAAAAAATCAAAGAATTGTAAGAGAATTTAAAAGAGTAGCCAAATCTTAAATCAATAAGACTAATTTTGATTGCTAGCATCCAAATATGTAGTGGTTTAAAAACGTCTAGTAATTAATTTTGTTGTGGCCCAAGATTCCATCTTGACAGTGTGGGATATTTCGAACCTGCCCAAACGAAACGTCCTGCCTACGGTTAGTGTATAGGATTGTAGGAGTAACTATAAAGCAAATATTTGTTTTTGTTGCTCCCTTTCTGTGCTTCAGTATTTCACAAGAAGTCTTTGAAGTAGGAGTTTATCCCCACCACTTCTCTCTTAAAGATGAAGTATGCCTCAAAGTTAAAGGGTTTTGTGTAATATGCACATATTAAAGCTGCAGACGTGATTCAAAAGTTGTAATACCTGATCCGTGTTGGTATTCATGAACATTGTCTTTCCAACATATTTATTTTGTAAGAAAACTCGTTCATATTTCTAAAAGTCTCATTTTTTTTTTTTTTTTTTTTTTTTTTTTGCTTTCTCGCATGTACAATATACGTAGTAATAGACAAGGTATTGTGATGCACCCAAAAATTCGATACCAAGATTTCACCGTAAATACATTTTTGAGACTCCGAAACAGAAAAAATGTCATTTTAGAAACCTATCCCCGTGTGTTGTGTGTCTGTAAGCACCATAGCTCAAAAACAAAAAGTAGGTTAAATACCAAACTTGGTGTTTAAGTTTAGCATCTTCCAATGATGCGACGCAAAGATTTTCAAGAACATTTTCCGACCACCAAACATCCTTTATATGGAACATTTTTCAAAAAGTTTTATTTTCTCAAAAATTGCTCTTAATGATGTAGATTAAAAGACCTTATGTTTGAGATATTGTCACGAAAAACGAAATGTATGTCTTGAATTCTCAGGGAATAGCCTCTGAAGACCTCCGTTCTGGATGACTTCTGAATAACGGGCAAACCGTAAGAGAAAAAAAAAAAAGATCTTCGTTGGTTTGAAAGTCTTCAGTCTAGCCACGTCTTCAGTTCAGGGAAAAGGTGAAAGTCGCTGGGTGCTAGAGCAGGACTGCACGGCGGATGATCGAAAATGTCCCATTGAAATTGTTCAAGGAGCCAGCAGTGTGTGGACGAGCGTTGTCATGGATCAACATAAATCGTGAAGTCAGCATTCCTCTTCGTTTGTTTTGAATGGCTCTCCGCAAACGTCGTAAAGTAGGAAGATATTCAAAACAACGTCAATGCTCATTTGAAATCATTGGCGGCAACATGTTTTGAAGCGGGTATTGCAAAACTTGTGCACAGGTACGATAAATGTCTCAAACTTTTCGGTGATTATGTTGCAAAGTAACCATAAGTGTACAAAACTTTTAGTAATAAAATAATTGTTTTCTATGAGTTTGTCTTTTATTTATAGCCTCTCGGAGGTTAAAAAATCGGCCCTCGTAGTTCAGGACAACAAATCCCTCTTCTCTGGGTTAACATGTATAAACTCGGTACAGCGAAGGCGCTGGATGATCTAGATTATTAAATTATTAACATCTTCCTGCTACGGGTTACGTTGCATGAGATATATATGCATTGTTTTGTGTTTATGTTAGACTATTTGAATTATTTCCAGCATCCTACAATGTTTACCCTACTACCTACAAACGGAGTGGAACAAGCAGTGTGGTACAACAGCTAATGAGAAAGTTACGGTCAGCATGCCTGCCTTAGGTTTCGTGAGCGGATGTATATGCATTCATGAGTACCTGCAGCATACATGGCTGTTGTTCTTCTTTATACAGAATTCTCCCTCTCTGTTGACCTATTGTAGGCTTGCTTTCTCTATTGTCTTCTTATAATAAGTAGAGGAAGTATTGTACTGTGAGTTTGTCCAGTATCCACTGTCGCCTACAAACTTCTTACTGTCATTTCACTGTTCTGTGTCCCTTCAGTTTCTTCGCGACGTTTCAGGAAATATGAAATAACCACGACTCAGCCTCTTCTTCAGATAGCTTACTCGCTGAAGAGTTGAACATAAGACCTCTCTAATATCTTGCAGTAGCATCACTCACTGCATATGGCCACAGACTCGCTCGGAGAAGAGCACTTTTTTTTTTTTTTTTTTTTGTATAGCCTAATGTCCTTCAACCTGATTGGTCGTATCTGACGATGAATGTTATCAATGAAATGATGCTCAAATTATCTAGGGGCCCATGGAGCTTAAAGTTATCCAATTCCGGGTTCGATTCTCGGTTGAGGGGGAATTTTTATTTAAAGTATTCCCCCACACAGTCTGGAAATATGTATCTGAGAGTGAATGTGCGTAGTTAATGACATAATATGACAATAACCTTCAGTTAATCTCCAACAGTTTCACAAGTTAAAAGCCGATTTGATCACAGTAGTTAAAGAGCTATACAAACGAAACTTTTTTTTTTTTTGCACTAACCATTTTCGAGATATTCTTTTTATGAGTTTGAATATTGAAATGCATATAGCTTTATGAAGTGCTACGTCGCTGCTCTTTTATTTTTCGTGGTCAAAGAGCACAGAATTTTAAAGTAATAAAATATCAACCTACCTTTTTAAAAAATCAAACTATCGCTTTAGCTTTCTTATACTTTAACAGAAATGAAAGCTTATCTGGAGAATAGAATAAATAGAAGAATAAATGTTTGTAAGCATGGTGTGTAGAGGAGTGCATTAGAGAAAGCCATTTGAATAAAAATTATTTTATTTATTTGTTTATTTACTAATTAATTTCTCTAGTCCCGTATGTACAATGTACATAGTGGATAGAGAAGTATTATATTGCACCCAAAACTTCCATACCGAGATTTCACCGGAAATACATGTTTTGGGTCCCCCTGTATAAAAAAAAGCATTTACAGAAAAAGGTCGTGTGCATGTGTGTGTGTGGACAGCATAGCTCAAAAACAAAAGAAACGATTAAATATTAAACTTTAGAAGATACTTAAAGGATGCGACACAAAGATTTTCAAGAAAATCCCTCCGCCCCTAACTACCCTTTACATGGAAAAAATTTGGAAAATGTTGTCTTCCTTAAAATGACTAACGATTTTGATTAAAATACCACATATTAAAGCCAACAAATAAAATGTATATCTTTAATATTCTGGGATAGCTTCTGAGGAATTGTTTATTTTGCTGAATTTTGCACAACTATTAAACCGTAAGAGATAGATAAAAAATGTAGATCCCGTTAAATTACACAATTTATGTCATATGCATTTTTTTTCCTGGAGTTTACAGTTTTCAAAATATCCCTTCTTATTAGTTTCAGTTGTGAAGTGCTAACACCTTTCTCAGATGTTTCTTTTGCTCTGCCCCGGCCAAGCGAAGAAGTGATTCGCAACGACAACGCATAAAAACATTCGACCATCGCTTTAGCATAGTGTTTCCTTTAGTTCTCTTCTACTTATAAGGAACTAAGTAATAAGAATATTCTGTTAATGTTTAGCTCGATTAGCATTGTGTAGAAAGAAGAAGAATTCTTTGTAACTACTTTGTAGAGCAGCTAGAAAAACTCATGTGAGTGTAACACATTAGGTTTTTTTATTAATGTATTCCTCACTTTTACGGCACGGTTTTATAAATGCAATTTACGTTGTGTGTATGCATTTCGGACGCTTCGTGTTCTAGAAAATTCTTTGTTCATTTCCTGTCATTACTTGCGATAGAAATATCAGCTTAGGCTGTTATGAGTTTGTTTTTGTTTCTAATTATTTTCTAAAGCAACGCCCAACTAATTGCTGCAGCTAAATGTACTTGCTTAGTAAGAGTAAACTTTTACGCTGACGCCAGTGATTGCGAAAGCTGCATGACAAAGGAAAGCAACTTGCCACACCCCTACTGTAATATCTGAAACAGCAGGAGGTAAGAGTGCCCGTTTAACGGCCACTGAACCTATTGAACAGTAGGGGGGGTCATGTTAGGCGCCAGACTTAGATTTGTTCATTTGCCCCCAAGTATTGTTCCATATAAGGAAATGCTTCGCGTCGTGTGTACATTCGTGGCAAATGCAATAGTGATTCATTAAGGGGACAAGGTACTCTGAAATGGCAAAAATAACATTTTTTGTTTTACACACCAATAAAATATCTATTATTTATAGTTTCAGGTAATGTATACTTTTAGGGGTTAGGAGGATTTTAATCAATTTAAATGATTTAAATACTAGCCTGCATTTCTTTATAGATGTTATGCGATGCCCCTTTTTACTCTCTCTCCACGTACTATGTACATAGTGTATAGAGAAGGTATTGTAATGCACCCAAAAATTAGATACCGAGATTTCACGGGAAATACATGTTTTGGGTCCCTCTGAATCCAAAAAAGCAATTCTGGAAAAAGGTCTGTGTGTGTGTGTGTGTGTGTGTGTGTGTGTGTGTGTGTGTGTGTGTGTGTGGACAGCGTAGCTCGAAAACGAAAAGACCGTTAAATATCAAACTTGGTATTTAAGTTTGGCATCTTCCAAGGATGCGACACGAAGATTTTCAAGAAAATCCCCCCCTCCCCAACTACCCTTTACATGGAATTTCTTTCGAAAATGTTGATTTTCTCAAAAATGGCTGTAACGAGTTTTATTAAAATATCGTATATTAAAGATATTTACCTGACAAATAATATGCATATCTTGAATTTTCTGGGAATAGTCTCTGAAGACTACTTTAATCTGGATGAATTTTACGGAATTTTGCATAACTGCTAAATCAAAGAGATGGACAAAAACTTACCACACAAAAAATGCAGAGCACGTTAAAACACACAATTTGTGTTATATAACTGTTTTTCGTGGAGTTGGCCGTTTTTGAGATATTCCTCGTTTTTTATTTCAGCGTTAAAAAACGTATACTTTGCTAATACAGGAATTTGTCAACTCGTGTAAATCCAAACAAAGGAATCTCAGTCACATAGCAACCAGCTTTTGACTATCACTTTAACCTATGGTACTCCCTTATTTCGCTTCTATTTACAAGAAAGCAAGTAATAAGACTATTTCTGCTAATTTTTTCCTGATTAGCATGAAGTAAATAGAAGCATTATTTTTGTAATAATAATTTGTTGCAGAGATGTAGAGAAAGTCAGTGTGTGGAACACATCACACTTTTACAAAATGTATATCTTTAAATTCAGTTTTCTCAAAACAGCATTTTAGATACTTATGTGCCTTTTTCCCGAAAAGTATGAGAGGTGGAAGTTGAAATTTTCAGCACATATACAACACGTAGTTTAACTTTCAGAACCACAATTGTGATTGTTTAGTATATATTGATCTTACCAAGAAAGCAACATGGCAAGTTTTCTAAATTTTTACTTTTTTGAATTTGCAAATATATTTTTTTAATTTCTACTAAAAGTGTATCATAGCCAAATAATAGAAGTTCAGAAGATAGCTGGTTATACTAAAAACAAGCATGCAAAAGTGTGAATATGTATTGCAAGCAGTATCGGAGAAAAATTCACATGCTTTAAGCCTAAGTTTTTCATTACTTTTCTGCTGAATGAAATACTTTTCACAGACTCAACCACATAAGCTATTAATGCAAACAACCACTTGAAATGATTTATTGAATAATTCATACAAATTTCTGAAAAACAATTGAGTACTTTGAGCGGTGGTAATTCAACTCACTTAAGGTGTAGTTTCCGTATTACAATAGGCTAAATAATAACTTTATTATCAATATCTTTTGACTGGATTGAAGTATTTTTGTTTCCTTCATATGCACCTGCAGTAAACAAGTAAAGAATGTTGTATTCCATCTAAAAAGTTTGATTCAAGTTGCTTTCAACTCCTTAAAACCCAGGAAAAATAATTTTGGAGAACGTTTGTGTTTGCGGGCATGTATGTGCGTTCGTGAACAGTAAATATAACTAAAAAACAAAACAAAAATTAAATACCAAACGTATATTTAAGCTCAATATCTTACGATACGAAGATTTACAGTGAAAATCCTCCCACCTCAAATTACGCATTAGATGGAAAGTTCTTCAAACATTTTTATTTTCTGAAAATTGCTTAATATCACAAGCTTAAGATATTTTTATGACAAATGAAACAATATCTAAAATCTTTAGCGAAAAATCTTTAGAATAAACTTTAATACCAAATTTGAGATTTAACCGACGTTTCCTTTTCGAGTTCATAGACACATGAGCACACACGTGACTTTTTTCATTCGTGCGGCCTCAAAACATATTTCTGGTGAAATCTCAGTATCGAGTGTTTGGATGAAATACAATATATCTACTTACTACACATAGTAGAGAAAGTAACAATTGAAGAGGATACATAATTACAGATAATTTATTTTGTTGCACTCTTTCTCTTTCATTATATTTTATGTTTGTTTCTAAATATATAATTCTTTTAATACAATTACTCAAGTTAGTATTCATTATTTTGGGGTTAGTATGAATTCATTCCTCCTAATAATTCAGAAGATTTAGATATTTTAAATATAACAACTTCACAAAAGAACGTAATTGCACTTTTCATTACACTAAATGGAAGTCAATTTCGTACATGTATTTACCAGAGATTTAAATTCAATACAGAAGTTTTGAAAGTATTGGGAGAATTCAAGGTAATTCTCGATCTTTTCTTGTTGCCTTAGCAAATATCACTCCGTAGTTCATTGCGATTTTTAATACAGTTCCGGAGGCTTGTCAGGTCTTTACATATGTATGCACAGACATAAGCAAATTTATAAATACAGAAACATCCATGCCCAAGGCGGGACTCGAACCCACGATCCCGTGCGCCAAGAAGCACCAAAGCGAGGCACTTTAGCGAGCGCGGCCTCGGGGATCGGCTATTCACCTTGAATCAAAGTATTTTTCTCTCCCCGTATAGTAAAGGCAACTTCTTCATCATTTTAATACGGCGGGTAACATAACGCTGTTTTGTAGGGGAACCGTATTTTTAGGTTATGAAGATACGGTACAATCATATTCATCATGCATTACTATTATCTATCCAAATTTGGGGGTGAAATAAAATACTCCCTCGTGGAGAAAATGATGACTAGTTGGAGTTTGTTTTGAAGGACTAGAGTTCGATATAGCCCATATGGTATTTTTGTAGTTTTTAATTACTGTGAAAATATGAGTAAGCTGTGAGCTCATAAAAGGCTCCTTCACACGCACATTCCATTCAATATATTTACTGTTTCACAAGAATTGGGAAGTTGGCTCGAGTGCTTTAAAAAAACAATTAAAAGTGGAAAATGAGCTTTGTTCCGAGAAAAATATTGTTGGGGAAACTGATTTATGAACATTCTACTTAAGAGTCTACGGCTTTTTACTTTCTCTAGTACTAAATACATTTTGCATAGTAGATACAGAAGGTATTGTATTCCACCCAAGAATTCAAAACTCAGATTTTACTTAAAATACGTGTTTTGAAGTCCCCTGAATCCAAACCCAAAAATATTTTAGAAACAGCCCATGTGTTTTGTGTGTGTGTGTGTGTGTGTGTGTGTGTGTTTGTGGATAGCATAACTCGAAAACGAAAAATGCGCTAAATATTAAGCTTGAAAATCCGTAATTCAACCATCGGCCTTGGCATTCTTTTTTTTTTTACGTGTTTAATGCCCAATTTTACTACGGCACCCGATGAAACTGACGATACATGCAAAGAAGATGGAGCGCCGGTGTAATGCGTTGGTGGGAGAAACCGGAGAACCCGGAGAAATCCGCCTTTCCGCCACTTTGTCCACCATAAATCCCACATACGGTCGCCTGGAATCAAATCCGAGCCACCTTGGTGAGAGGCTAGTAGTCTAACCTCTGGACCACGGTGCGACCGACTTTGACATTGAATTTTCAAATATTGTTCTTTTCTTTAGTTATATAAATAATAATGCTAACCAATTAAAACTGATTATGCGTTGTTGTTATCATCATTATTATTTATTATTATTATTATTTATTTATTATTATTATTATTATTATTATTATTATTATTATTATTGCTGCTGCTGTTGTACTTGGTTGATATATTTTACTTTAGACGAGCCCATCAATTTTCTGCTAAGGATGATGCATAGAGTCTTAATCGATAAACCAAATGATCGTCGCTTAATCTACGGGGAAGCTTTGCTCGCAAATGTATGTGGAACCAAACATTTCTATTAAATGAGATGCAAATAATGTCAATTTGAAATACGAATCCATAGACAATGTTTTAAAAACTCCTAACCTCTTTCTTTCGAAAATGTTATGATCGTGCAATTCGTACCGTGAATCATCCCGCTTGATAATTGGGATGCTGTTTTCCACTTTTTTCACCCTGGTAATTCAAAGAGAAGAACATTGCAATTATATCACATAGCGACAAGCTCTTAAAAAGATTTGACTATCGATTTAGACTAGTATGTTCCCTTACTTAACTACTAATACAACCATTCTGCTAATGTTTATCTCGATTAGCACAAAGTAGAGGGAAGAACAAGCGTGTTGCAGAATAGGTAGAGAAGTCATGTGAAGGCAACATATAACATAATTTTATTCACGAATCTAGAAGATATATTTCCGGTCAAATATTCACACTGAATTTTGGACTGGAATACAATACTTTCCCTACTTATTATTCATAGTAGAGAAATTAAAAAAACAAAACAATCTCATACCTGTACCTGAAACTGCCTTGGACTACCTAAAATGGCGACTCAGGAAATATCACAAAAAGTAATAGTATACGTAAAAATAAATGTTGATTTTTTTTTTTCATACTGTGGTTATACATAAACTGCTCTCTGTTAGCACCAAACATATACAGCAGAAATGAAATAATCGGATTTCATTCCCACTGGTTTTATAATGCACATTTTTATGAATTTTCAAGTAAATTCAGGGAGCCGCGGTTCCTCTGTCAATGTTTCATTATTTATAGTTATTTATTAATAGCTACAGAGCTGTAGGAGCTTAGAATACACTGGCAGTGATATAATATGTCCACTAATGCAAAAGCTGTATTAGAGCTATTTCCCTCGGGATATGGTTGTATGTAATTCTCTTTCTGACAGCAAACAGTGTGCTTCTAACGTTTGTTACCTAGCAGGTGGATAAAAATCTACACGTGGGAAGCAATCACGTTGGAAAAGGGAACTTGGTATATGTAAATGGAAATATAAGTTTGATGAACAATGAAAAAAAAATCTGATATGTTCCGTTCACGTGACTTTCTCTACATCTCTGCAACAAATCATTATTAAAAAGTTTATGCTTCTATTTACTTCATGCTAATCGAGAAAAAATTAGCAGAAATAGTCTTACTACTTGTTTTCTTGTAAGTAGAAGCGAAATAAGGGAGTACCATGGGTTAAAGTGATAGTCAAAAGCTGGTTGCTATGTGACTGAAGTTCCTTTGTTTGTATGGACAGAAGTTGATAAATTCCTGTATGAGAAAGGTATGCTTTTTAAAGCTGAAATATCGCAAAAACGATCAACTCCAGGAAATTGTATGTTTTAATGTGCTCTACATTTTTGTGTGGTAAGTTTTGTCTATCTCTTACGGTTAAGCAGTAATGTAAAATTCCGTAAAATTCATCCAGAATAAAGTAGTCTTCATAGGCTATTCTCAGAAAATTCAAGATATACGTTTTATTTGTGAGGTAAATATCTTTAATATACGATATTTTAATAAAAAGCTTTAGAGCCATTTCTGAGAAATTCAAAATATTCGTAAAAAGTTCCATGTAAAGGGTAGTTGGGGGTGGGATATTTTCTTGAAGATCTTCATGTCACATCCTTGGACGTATACTCCAAGTTTGGTATTCACTGGTCTTTTCGTCTTTGAGCTATGCTGTCCACAGACAGACCGACAGACTGACTGACACAAACCTTTTTCTGAAAATGCTTTTTTTGGATTCAGGGGGACACAAAACATGCATTTCCGGTGAAATCTCGGTATTGAATTTTTGGGTGCAATATAACACTTTCTCTAAACACTATGTATACAATACGTGTAGAGAAAGTAAAAATCTGATGAAATACACTCACACGACTTTCTCTACCTGCTCTACAAACACACTTCTTACAAAAGATTACTTTTCTTTTTACTCATGCTAATCGAGATAAATATTAGCAGAATGTTCTTAATACTAAGTTCCTTATAAGTAGAAGGGAACTAAAGGAATGTGGTACGCTAAAGTGATAGTCAAATGTTTTAAAAAGCTGTCGTTCTACGAATGTCATAGCAATTCGCTTCTTTGCTTGGCCAGCAGTAGAACAAAAGAAAACCGGACACGTCTTGCTGCCTGAGAAAAGTATAAATACTTTACAGTTGAAACCAATAATGAGGAATATCTCGAGAACAGTTACCTCCACAATAAAATGTAATGGACATAAATTGTGATTTTTGACGAGATCTACATTTTTTGTGCGGTAAGTTTTTGTCTATCTTTTTCGATCCACGTGTCCACTCAGGAGCAACAATCACTGCTGCGATGTCAAATGAACTTACCGCGGCACGGTGTTCACTAAAGCATGTATGTAACAATGGTTAACAACAATAAGTTATGACTTACAAAGCAGCCGTTGATATAAGTTCGGCGATTTCGGCCGCAGGGAGTATTAACATTTATTCTTTTTATGGACTCCTTAAGTCAGCTGTTGCTAGTTTTCTAAACAACTGGTTGCGAAGGAGTTTGTTCTGTATATTCGCGTATTGCTTTGCGAGAAGGTTATTTTTAATAGTCTAGATTAAACATTTATCACGCTTAGATACATAAAATTGCTAGGAATAAAGTTGTGCTTGCGTTCTGTAGCGGTTCATAGCTATTAGGAATTATAGTGGTAAATATAGCGGCTCTTAATTAGGGCGTTGAATTGCGATATAACATGGTGATTTAAAAAGGCTGAGTTAAGAATAATTAACCACTACTCTTATGTTTTATCCTACAAATAAAATGAGTAAATGTTATGCAATTATTTTAGTCGTGGCAAACTAACCTCACATTCGCATACATTTTGGACAACCTCTTACGCAGCGTTACTTATATGCTTATGTGGTGAAATTTTGGTTTTTAGACAGGTAAAGGATTCTCCTCTTAACAAGTTTAAATGTACTAAACGTAATATTACAGTGTTGAACTGTTTTTTGTAGGTCTAAGACCTAATTTTGATTAAATAAATTTATATATTTTAGTTTTTGATTTTAAAGCAAAGTATAGGATAACTTAATAAGATCAGAGTAAGGTTAGCTGTAAGATTTGTATAGAAAGAGCGCTGGGATTCCATGGCAACGGTTAGCCATGACATCAGACTAAAGGAGTGCATAATATGTACATTAGTTATCTTGGTTTCTTTTAGCAGCATGGCCTGCATCCAACCTAAGCTAATCTGTGTTTACTAATATTTTAAACTCATTTGTGTTGTAACTATAATCCTAATATATCTTTGGGTAAAATATAGTTTAATGTATTTATATATGTATTAATAATAATAATAACCGTTATAACAATGGTGATAATAGGTTCACAGATATTTCTATTCTAAATAGTAGTGAGAATGATTCTTTAAATATTAAACTTTAACTGTCTTTTCCTACAAAATGTCCACTTCAATTCCTTTTTTAACGAATCAGAATGAAATGTTTGCCATGTAAATAAGAACATCTGGGTAGTGTGGTGTTAGCGTGTCTGCCTCACATTCAAAAGGTCGTGAGTTCGAATCTCGCTTGGGGTGAGTTACCCGGATAAGGTTTTTTCGGGGTTTTCCATTATCCTGAAAAGACGAATGTCGAGTAACCTCAAACTCCATGAATCCCGAGATCATTTGAGCATCATTTCACCAATTTCATTCATCGTCCGATATGACCAACCAGGTTAAAGGACGTTGAGCTACAAAAAAAATGATAAAATAAACTACACGAATGTTTTTTGATATCTCAGTGCAATGACTTAAATTTTAAATCCTTTTTCTTTCTTTTTATATTAAAATTTTAGGGCAGAATAATTTGATTTTTCCTGAAATGTTAAAAAAATACATGTTTTGGGTCCCCCTGAATCCAAAAAAAAAACATTTTTGGAAAAAGGTCCGTGTGTGTGTGTGGACAGAATAGCTCAAAAAGGAAAAGACCGTTAAGTACCAAACTTGGTATTTAAGTTTCCACTATCATAAACATTTCAAAACCCCTTCATAGATGTGTTACTAGTTACCTCCACTGTCAATATACAGATTCTCAATTGCATAGTTGGCCGCGCCGTGGCTGAGTGGTTAGACCACTCGACTCTCACCTAGACGGCCGGGGTTCGGTCCCAAGCGACCGCATGTGAGATTTGTGGTGGACAAAGCGGCACTGGGGCGGGTTTTCTCCGGGTACTCCGGTTTCCCCCGCCATCGCATTCCGCCGGTGCTCCATCATCATTCATGTACCATCAGTGTCACCGCCTGCGGTGCCGTAAGTAGTTAAAGCGGGCGTTAAACACTACCAAAAAAAATTGCATAGTTCAAATTTTAATTTTTAATAAGGCAAATTTTAAAAATTAAAATGTAATATTTTAAAAAATAAGGAATCAAAGGTTTTCTTTGAACATTTTTCATCTAGCGCTCAATATAATATACGTAATTTTCTGAAAATGTTATCGCAATTGTTCTATTAGTATAGAAGTTGCATTTATTATCTTTTATTTCTTAGACACTGTCATTAAGTTTCTAAACGATATTTTATTTTTTTACAGGAAATATGTCTGGTTGTTTTCTTCGGCGTTGAGTACCTGGTTCGACTCTGGTCAGCAGGATGCAGATCGAAATACATGGGTTTCTGCGGCCGGCTGCGTTTCATCCGGAAACCCATATGTATTATAGGTAAGCAAGCTTCGAACAATAGCCATTTCCAGCTCCGCATGGTCATTAAATCTGTCACATCTGTGGACCGACGGAATGGCAACGTTGAAAATAACCCTAGTCTCGCGCAGTGCGCCGTAAAACTGGCATTTAACCTTTAGGGCTGAAATGGGTTCCGAACATTTTAGAGTGCCTTATTGACAGTAATAAAATGGCATATAGTCAGCTTTTACGATCGGAATACGATGCACTAGAGCCGTTATCTCTGCATGCGAAGTTTTGTAAAGTCCTGATATTTTTAAATTAAAAATAAAGTTTTTTCTAAAGCTCGCGAGTCAGAACGAGGAGATTTGGTATATTTGAGGACGTTCAGTCTCTTCTAAAAAATCTTATGTGTTCCATTCACTTAACTTTCTCTACAAATCTGCAATCCATTCTTCTATTTACTCAATACTTATCGACAAAAAATTTGCAGAAAGGGCCTTATTAGCTACTTTCTTGTAGTGGAAGGGAAATAAAGGAGTACAATAGGCTAAAGCAATAGTCAACTCTTTTAAAAGCTGGTTCCTAAGTGATTGAAGTACCTTCATTTTTATGGACAGCAGTTGACAAATTCCCGTGTGAGAAAAGTATAAGAGTTTTAAAGCTGAAAATAATAACAAGGTATATATAGAAAACGGTCAACTCCATGAAAAAAGTGTATGTGACATAAATTGTGTGTTTTAGCGAGATCTACATTTTGTGTGTGGCAAGTTTTTGTTTATCTCTTACGGTTTACCAGTTATGTAAAATTCCGGAAAATCCATCCAGAATGAACATGTCTTCATAGGCTATTCCCAGAAAATTGAAGATACACATTTTATTTGTCACATAAATATATTGAGTGTAAAAGATTTTAATCAAAATCCTTAGAGCCATTTTTGAGAAAATCAAAATTTTCGAAATTTTTTCCATGTACAAGGTAGTTGGGGTGGGGGTATTTTCTTGAAAATCTTCGTGTTGCATCCTAGGAAGATACCAAACATAAATACCAAGTTTGGTGTTTAACGGTCTTTTCATTTTTGAGCTATGCTGCTCACAGACACACACACAGATATTTTTATAACAATGTTTTTATTTATTCAAGGCGTCTAAAAACGTGTATTTCCGGTGAAATCTCGGTATCTAATTTTTGGTGCAATACAATACCTTCCCTATACACTATGTACTAGTACGTGTAAAGAATGTAAAAATCTGTCATAGAATGCATTAGAAGTACATGGCTCAATCATTTATCATATCCAGAAAAGAACAAAGAATCCATTGGAAGTACATGGCTCAATCATTTATCATAACCAGAAAAGAATTCAGAACTGCGGTAAAAAGATGCATTTCTGAGACATAGATTACTTAAAATTTGTATTTTGTAACCATGGCTATGAAGTATCTATCTATAAATTACTAAAACATCCTCAAAAATCTGATGTGATCCATTTACATGACTTTCTCTACATCTCTGTAACAAATTATTGATAAAAGGCTTATTTTCTATTTACTTCAAGCTAACCGAGAAAAAATTAGTAGAAAGGTCTTATTACTTGCTTCCTTGTAAGTATAAGGAAAATAAGGGAATACACAATGCTAAAACGATACTCAAATGTTTTAAAAGCTAGTTGCTATGTGGTTGAAATTCGTTTCTATGCAGAGCCAGGAGTTTGCAACTTTCCGTGTGAGCAAAATTTAAGTAGTATTTTAATTCTGAAAGCAATAATACGGGATATCTCAGAAATAGTCACTTCTGCGAAAAAAACTTATATGACATAAATTGTGTGTTTTAACGTGATGTACATTTTTTGTCTATCTCTTACCAGTTATGCAAAATTCCGCAAAATTCATCCCGAACAATGTCTTTAGAGGCTATTCCCAGAAAATTGAAGATATGCATTTTATTTGTCACATAAATATCTTAAATATAAGAGATTTTAATCAAAATCGTTAAAGCCATTTTTGAGAAAATCAAAGTTTTCGAAAAAAGTTCTATGTAAAGAGTAGTTGGGGTGCGGGAAATTTCTTGAAAATCTTCATGTCGTATCCTTGGAAGACACCAATATCAAGTTTGGTATACAACGGACTTTTCGTTTTTGAGCTATGCTGCCCATAGACACACATATATACACACATGGATCTTTTACAAAAAAAAAAAAATTTTTAATTCAGGGGGACCCAAAACATGTATTACCGAGAAATCCTGGTATCGAATTTTTGGGTCCACACATACCTTCTCTATACTCTATGTACATAATACTGTAGTGGAAGTAAAAATGCTCTCAAAGGATGAATCTAATGTGCATGGCTCAACCGTTTATCAAGTCTGGAAAAGAATTCAGAACTGCGTTAAAAGGAGTCATTTCTGAGACACAGCACACTTAAAATGTGTAGCTTGATGCCATGGATTTGAAATATCTATCAATAAATTACCTAAAACATCCTAAAAAAGAACCTAAATACTGGAAAAGGAATTATAAACCTTATATTCTACATTCACATGACCTTCTTTAAGTATCCTTCAGCAAACTATTTCTACAAACCTTATTTTTCTATCTACTTCATGCTTATCAAAATTAATATTAGCAGAAATGGTTTTATAATAACAGTATTTCCTTGTACAAGGGGAGTAAGGAAATTAAATAACCTAAAGTGATAGTATTAATTTTTACTTTCTCTACACGTACTATGTATCTACATAGTGTGTAGAGAAGGTATTGTATTGCACCCAAAAATTAGATACCGAGATTTCACCGGAAATACATGTTCTGTGTCCCCCTGAATCCAAAAAAAGCATTTTTGGAAAAAGGGCCGTGTGTGTGTGTGTGTGTGTGTGTGTCTGTGGACAACATAGTTCAAAACCGAAAAGACCGATAAATACCAGACTTGGTATTTAAGTTTGGTATCTTCCAAAGATGCGACACAAAGATTTTCAAGAAAATCCCCCCACCTCCAACTACTCTTTACATGGAACTTTTTTCGAAAATTTTGATTTTCTCAAAAATAGCTCTAACGATTTTGATTAAAATATTGTATATCAAAGATATTTACCTGGCAAATAATATGTATATTTTGAATTTTCTGGGAATAGCCTCTGAAGACTACTTTATTCTGGAGGAATTTTGCATAACTGCTAAACCGTAAGAAATGAACAGAAACTTACCACACAAAAAATGTAGAGCACATTAAAACACACAATTTATGTTATATAAATTTTTTCGAGGAGTTGATCGTCTTTAAGATATTCCTTGTTTTTGGTTTCAGCTTTGAAAAAAGTGTACTTTTCTCACACAGGAATTTGTCAACTCGTGTCCATACAAACAAAGGGACTTCAGTCACCTAGTAACCAGCTTTAGACTTTACTTTAACCTATGATACTCCCATATTTCGCTTCTACTTACAAGGAAGCAAGTAATAAGACTACTTCTGCTAATTTTTTCTCGATTAGCCTCAAGTAAATAGAAGAATAAGCTTATTAACAATAATTTGTTACACAGAAGTAGAGAAAGTCATGTAAATGGAACACATCAGATTTTTTTAAAGCCGGTCACCCTGTAATGGTATTGAAATTCCGTTCTATTTGCTTGACCAGGAGGAAACCATATGAATAACAACTTTCCATTTAAGAGAATTTTAAAAAATGGAAATTTTAACCTTTAACGCAATATCTCGAAAATCCTTAGCTCCACAATAAAAATATATTTGGCATAAATTGTGTGTTTTGACGAGCTCTACTTTTTGTATAGTAAGCTTTTGGCTATCTCTTACCACTTATCAGTTATGCAAAAGACATTCAGAATGAAGAGCTTCAGAAACTATTTCAAGGAAATTCAATATATAGGTATTATTTGTCATGAAAATATATTTAATATAAGCATGTTAATCTAAATCGTTTAGTCTTTTTGAGAAAATCAAAATTTTGGAAAATGTTTCCATGCAAAGGGTAATTTAGAGTGGAGGAATTTTTCTGAAAATCTTCGTGTCACATCCTTGGAAGATTCCAAACTTAAAATTCAAATTTGGTATATAACCTAATTTTCATTTTTGAGTTAATGAAAAACTTTTTTCAAAATGCTTTCTTTGGTTTCAGGGAACCCTAAAACGTGTATTTCTAGTGAAATCTCTTAGTTTCAGAGACTGTTCCAAATAAATTCAAGATATCATATTAGTCGTTATTTAATATACGGAATTTTAGTCTAAATCATTTGGCGTTTTTGAGAAAATCAAAATTTTGGAAAATGTTTCGATGTAAAGGGTAAGAGTGGAGGAAGTTTAATGAAATCTTCGCGTCACGACCTTGGAAGAAGCCGAATTTTATATCAAGTTTCATATTAAACCTACTTTTAGTTTTTGAGTTATCGTGTTCATATACACGCGCGCACACATGGGCTTTTTTCCAAAAATACATTCTTTGGATTCAGAGAATCTTAAAACTAGTGAAATGTTGGTATCAAATTTGTGGGTAGAATGTATAAAGTATAAAAAGCAAAAGTTTATGAAAATGAATTAATGTTTTTAACAAGTTTAACTTTAATTCAAAATCTTCTCGGGCTTCTAGCCAGGTAAAAACTTGGCTTGACACCAACGTTTCGAAGAAGTGCATCTTCCTCGTCTTCAGGGTGAACTGATCAGATGCACTGAAGACGAGGAAGATGCACTTCTTCGAAACGTTGGTGTCAAGCCAAGTTTTTACCTGGCTAGAAGCCCGAGAAGATTTTGAATTAACACGTCGCCAGGAAAGCTTTAGTTCTTATTTTAAGTTTAACTTTAATTACTGATATACGTAATACGAGTATAATGCTTGACAGTATTATTTGGTACGCTATTGTCGAAAGGAAATGTGTATCATTTTCCCTCAAAATGTGTTATTCATGGACTCCTGATATACATTCCCACATGCATATTACAGTGAGAGATTGATGCAATTCATTCACCATATTATCATCATATTAACACCCACTTTTACTATTATAATTTTATTGTGTACTGTTTATCATTCATTAATTAGTTTTCCGTTTGGCATGCTCTCTTTGCTTATATTCCTCAAACAGTGCTTGAGTTTATATTTTTCAAGCCATTTTAAAAAATGTGATGTGTTCCATTCACATGCCTTTCTCTACATCTCTGCAACAAATTACTGTTAAAAAGGTATGCCTCTATTTACTTCAAGCTAATCAAGAAAAAATTAGCAGAAATAGTCTTACGTTAAAGTGATAGGCAAAAGTTGGTTACTAAGTGACTCAAGTTCCTTTGTTAGTATGGACAGGAGTTGACAAGTTCCTGTATGAGAAAAGTATAAGTTATTCAAAGCTGAAACCAAAAACAGGGAATATCCCAAAAACGATCAACTCCACGAAAAAAATGTATATAAAATAAATTGTGTGTTTTAACATGCTCTACATTTTTTGTGTGGTAAGTTTTTGTCCATCTCTTACGGTTTAGAAGTTATGCAAAATTCCGTAAAATGCATCCATATTAGTCTTCAGAGGCTATTCCCAGAAAATTGAACATATACATTTTATTTATCAGGTAAATATTTTTAATGTATGATATTTTAATAAAAATTCCAAAAAACTCAAAATTTTCAAAAAGGTTTCTTGTAAAGAGTGGTTTCTTAAAATCTTCGGGTCACGTCCCAGGAATATACTAAACTTAAACACCAAGTTTGGTATTTTACCGACTTTTCGTTTTTGAGTTATCATGTACACAGACACACGGACACACACGGATCTTTTTCTGAAAATGTTTTTTTTATACAGGGGACCCGGTGAAATTTTGGTATCGAATGTTTGGGTGGAATGCAATACCTTCTCTATACACAATGTACATAGTACGTGTAGAGAAAGGAAAAAGGCATATTTTCCTGTTACTAAAGTTTAGATTTTGCTTCATGATAACTACGGTTTATTTCATTGTGTTATTCTTGTTATATATAAACATTTTTTAAAATGTTTATATACGCTCCCTATTTGGCAATCCCTACTTTTGGGAAAGTGGAAAGTTTTCTTTCTGAATAAAATAGTTTCTTTAATATACTTCATTTTATTGAGAACAAGAAAAACGAAAAGAAATGAATTCCATTCACAAGACTTTCTCTATCTTTCCTGCAAAATTGGAAATGTAGTTTTATTTATAGACGCTCTATAACTACTGTGGTTCTCAGCATTCAATTCTACACTGGGAGTGAAAGTCAGCTTAATTTTGCTCAGAGGCCTCTTTATCACTTTTGAGGTTCTTTTACGTGTCGTAAATCTACGGCACGGGACCAACGGCTTTACGTCCTTTATCTTGAATTTTCTGGGAATAGCCTTGGAAGACTTTTATTCTGGATGAATTTTACGGAATTGTGCATAACAACTAAACCATAAGAGATGGACAAAAACTTACCCCACAAAAAATGTAGAGCACGTTAAAACACACAATTTATGCTATATACATTTTTTTCGTGGAGTTGATCGTTTTTTAGATATTCCTTGTTATTGGTTTCAGCTTTGAAAAACTTACTTTTCTCATATAGGAAATTTATCAACTCCTGGTGTGTTCCAAACAAACGATCTTCAGTCACATAGCAACCAGCTTTCAACTGTCACTTTAACCTATGGTATTCCTTTATGTCACCAGTAATAAGATTATTTCTGCTAATTTTTTTCTCGATTAGTATGAAAGTAAATGCAAGCAGAAGCTTTTCAACAATAATTTGTTGCAGAGATGTAGAGAAAGTCATGTGATTAGAACGCATCAGATTTTTTGAAAAAGGTCCGTGTGCGTGCGTGTGTGTGTCTGTGTATGTCTGTGGACAGCATAGCTCAAAAACGAAAAGACCGGTAAATACCAAACTTGGTATTTAAGTTTGGTATCTTCCAAGGATGCGACATGTAGATTTTCAAGAAAATTCCCTCACCCCAAGCCACCCTTTACATGAAAAAAGTTTTGAAAATGTTAATTTTATCAAAAATGTCCTTAACGATTTTAACGAAAATATCGTATATTAAAGACAAATAATATGTTTATTTTGAATTTTCTGGGAATAGCCTCTGAAGACAACTTTATTCTCAATGAATTTTACAGAATTTTATGTAACTGCTAAACCGCATGAGCTACACAAAAACTTACCTCACAAAAAATGTAGAGCACATTAAAACACACAATTTGTGTTATATCATTTTTTTCGTGGAATTGATCGTTTTTGAGATAGTCCTTGTTATTGGTTTCAACTTTTTGCATACAGGAATTTGTCAACTCCTTTTCATACAAACAAAGGGACTTCAGTCACATAGCAACTAGCTTTTGAGTATCACTTTAACCTATGGCACTCCCTTATTTCGCTGCTAACTTTTCTCGATTCATGTGAATGGAACACATCAGATTTGTAATATGTTGTCCAATATAAACCAAACCATAGCTCTGTTTCTCGCTAAAACAAATGCTTTATTGTTCCTGTTGAGGTCAGTTGTATTTAATAAGCTCAAATGTTTTCCTGTCATATTCGCCCTCAATTTCCTGACAACGGATATCATTATTTTAAACGTTATAGATAATTTTGATTTGCAAATGCAGTTGTCATTTTCCGCTATTGACCCATGGTAATTACTGTCAGTTCTCTTCCAGCCATCTTGTCTTTGTCTTTTACCCTGCGTGTGAGTGACCTATCAGAGGAGCTTACGCGCGGGTAACTGTATGTTAAGCGAACTCTACCCCTCCCATTCCATCTACTATTTGCAGAACTCATGCAGTGTTTTAACCCAGAGGTGGAATACTGCTGTGCGCAATTTGAGATGCATTCCTCAAGAATTGATCGCATATTAGAAGTATAAAAAATCTGATATGTAACACTCCAAGACTTTCTCTAGTTGCTCTACAAACAAATTTCTTACTTAAGATTATTTTTCTTTCTACACCATGCTAATTGAGATAAACATCATAATATTTTTAATACTTAGTAGAAGGGAATTAAGGGAATACACTAGACTACAGTGATAGTCAAATGTTTTAAAACTTGTCGTTTTGCGATTGTCTTTGCAAATCACTTCTTTGCTTCGCCAGGAGTGGAACAAAAGAAAAACGGACACTTCCTGCCTGAGAAAAGTATAAGTACTTTACAATTGAAAACAATAACAAGGAGTATCTCGGAAACGGTTAGCTCCACAACTAAAACGAAAGGTACATAAATTGTGTGTTTAAACGAGATCTACAATTTTGTGCAGTAAGTTTTTGTCTATCTCTTACGGTTTGCCAGTTACGCAAAATTCAATAAAAAGAATCCAGAATGAAGTTCTTCAGAGGCTATTCCCAGAAATTCCAAGATATACATTTCGTTTGTCATAAAAGTATCTTAAACATACGGCTTAATCAAAATTCTCAAAAAAAAAATGTTCCGGTATTTTTCGTTTTTGATCTATGCACACACACACACACACACACACACACACACACACACACACAGGGTCGCGCCATGGCCGAGTGGTTAGACCACTCGCCTCTCACCTAGATGACCCCGGTTCGATCCCAAGCGACCGCATGGGAGATTTGTGGTGGACAAAGCGGCGCTGGGGCGGGTTTTCTCCGGGTTTTCCGGTTTCCCCCGTCATCGCGTTCCACCGGTGCTCCATCTTCATTGATGTATCATCAGTGTCACCGCCTGCGGTGCCATAAGTAGTTAAAGCGGGCATTAAACACTACTACACACACACGGACATTTTTCTAAAAGAATCTGATGTGCTCCATTTACATGACTTTCTCTACATCTCTGTAGCAAATTATTGTTAATAAGCCTATTCTCCTATCTATTTAATTTCACAGAAGCGGCCTTATTACTTAGTTCATGTATAGGTAAAAAGGAAATAAGAGAATATAGTAGACTAAACCGACAAACAAATGTTTTAACATGTGGTTGCTAAGGGATTGAAATCCATTTCTTTGTGCTACCAAGAGTTGACAGGCTCCCTTTGAGAAAATTTTTAAGTATTTTAAAGCTGAAATCAATAAGAAGGAATATCTCTAAAACGGCCCAACTCCACAAAAAAAATGTATATAACACAAATTGTGTGTTTTATCGTGATATACATTTTTGTGTAATAAGTTTGTGTCTCTCTCTTACGGTTTACCAGTTATGCAAAATCTCGCAAAATTCGCCCAGAATTAGCATGTCTTCAGAGGTTGTCCCCAGAAAATTCAAGAGATACATCTTATTTGTCATGTAAATATCTTAAATGTAAGAGATTTTAATCAAAATCGTTAGAGCCATTTTAGAAAAAAAATCAAGATTTTCGAAAAAAGTTCCATGTAAAGGGTAGTTCGGAGTGGGGTGGATGTCGCATCCTTGGAAGATACCAAACTTAAATACCAAGTTTAGTATTAAGGGTCTTTTCGATTTTGAGCTATGCTGTCCACAGACACACACGCACCTTTTTCTGAAAATGTGGTTTTTTGGGGGGTTCAGGGCTACCCAAAACATGTATCTCCGGTGAATTTTCGGTATCGAATTTTTTGTGGAATGCAATACCTTCTCTATACATTATATATGTATATACAGTACGTATAGAGAAAGTAAAAATACTGCATTTTCCTGTGTGTATATACTCTTAAGTATTGAGTACTTTTTGTTCATTTGTACTATCTCTAAGTATCACATACATGGCAGGCAGCGAAGATATTGAATTAAAAAAATATTATGTTTCATTCACATTATTTTCTCTAGTTGTTTCACAAATAAACTATTGTTATAAAAGATTATTAATTTATCTGTATGATGCTAATCGAGCTAAACATTAGCAGAATTGGCCTTATTTCCCTTCTGCACCTAGAGAAGCAAGTAATAAGGGAATAGTTTAATATAAATTGTGTGCCGTAACGAGATCTGAATTTGTATGCAGGCAATAAGTTTTTAGTTTACCAGTTAGACAAAAGTCATCCAGAATGAATATATCTTAAAGGCTGTACCCAGAGAATAAAAAATGTTCTCTCTCTCTCTCTCTCTCTCTCTCTCTCTCTCTCTCTCTCTCTCTCTCTCTCTCTCTCTCTCTCTCTCTCTCCCTCTCTCAGGGTAGTTGGAGGTGGGAGTATTTTCCCGAAAATCTTCGTGTCGTATCCTTAGAAGATACTGAACTTAAATGCCAAGTCTGTTATTTATTCAACTTTTCGTTGTCGGCTTATGCTGCCTATAGACACACACGTACTATTATCTAAAAATATTCATTTTTGATTCAGGAACACATGTTTCCGGTGAAATCATGATATTGAGTTTTCGTATGGAACACAATATATTCTGTACCTACGATATAAATGCGCTAGAGAAATTAATAATGAAAGCATCAGGCTTCCTTTAAAAAAATCTGATGTGTTCCATTCACAAAACTTTCTCTACATCTCTGCAACAAATTATTGTTAAAAAGCTTATGCTTCTATTTACTTCATGCTAATCGAGCAAAAATTGGTAAAATAAAGTGGTCTTCAGAGGCTATTCCCAGAAAATTTAAGATATACATTTTATTTGTCGTGTAAATAGCTTTAATATAACACATTTTAATCAAAATCATTAGAGCCATTTTTGACAAAATTAAAATTTTCGAAAAAAGTTCCATGTAAAGGGTAGTTGGGATGAGGGATTTTCTTGAAAATCTTCGTGTCGCATCCTTGGAAGATACCAAACCTAAATACCAAGTTTGGTTTTCAACGGTCTTTTCGTATTTGAGCTATGCTGCCCACAGACACAGACAGACAGACAGACACACACGGACATTTTTCTAGAAATGTTTTTTTTATTATTATTCAGGGGGTCTCAAAACATGTATTTACGGTGAAATCTCGGTATGGAGTTTTTGGGTGCATTACAATACTTTCTCTATACACTATGTACAAAGTACACATAAAGAAAGTAATATATAAATAGGTACATATATATTTAATATAGAAAAAATACAATATAATATTATTAATAATATCAGAATTGTCATCGTTTTATTTAAACTATTAAAACACGGAATGTAATAACATTTTAATTTATACTTTTGCTTTGTCTTAAGAGGTATTTTTAACTTATATAGAAATTAATTCACTAATGCAGATTTCCAGTAATATTTCATTAAATGTGTATGTTTATGTCCAACAGATCTTATTGTTGTGGTGGCTTCCATCGTTGTGCTCTCGGTGGGCTCCAACGGACAAGTGTTTGCGACTTCAGCCATCAGAGGAATTCGCTTCTTGCAGATCCTTCGTATGCTCCACGTTGATCGCCAGGGCGGCACTTGGCGTCTCCTTGGTTCCGTTGTCTTCATTCATAGACAGGTTAGTCCTTTTCTTAAACTGACGTAATAGCGATTAGATTTTATCGGTTTTTTTTCTTGAAATAAATGGAAAGCAGGTCCAAATTACATGGCATTAAACATTAATGTGGGAAATTATAAGTTAATGTACTAAAATAATAATAATAATAATAATAATGCATAACTAAAGTATACTAAGTGTCCTCCGTGATGTAGTGCTGGACTCGAAAACCAAAGTTGCGAATTCAACCTGGCTGGTGATGATGGATGCTTTTCGGACATAAAAATCCTTAGCATGGTTTACTTCGGAGGATAAGTAGTTTTTGGCCACATGTAACGTTTATTTGCACGTAAGAGAATTCCATGCCTTTAAAGAAAAGGTCCCTGGGCTAAATTCGTCATTTTTCAAGTCCGCATCGTGATCGTGCCATCTATAGGCGATTTTTGTGGGGGGGTAGAGTTTAACGTCCGCTTTTTCCGCTTAAGGCAACCTCCTGGGTAGCGTGGTAGTTGCATGTCTGCCTCACGTTCAAAAGGTCGTGAGTTCGAATCTCGCTTTGCGTGAGTTACCCGGGTAAGGTTTCAATTGCCACGCTCGCTAAAGCGTCTCGCTTTGGTGCTTCGTGGGCAGGGGATCGTGGGTTCGAGTCCCGCCTTGGGCATGGGTGTTATATGTTTGTGCAATGTGTATATGTTTGTAAAAGAAACAGTAAAACCAGTAAACCAGTAATCAGTAGAACCTACGGGGGGAAATGTAAATAGGGATACAGTACCGGAGTCCTGGTCAGACCGCACCGCACGATGACACTAGTGGAATGCGATGGCGGAGAAAACCCTCCCCTGAGTCACTTTCTCCATCACAAAACCCACATGCTGTCACCTGGGACCAACCCGGGCCGCCTAGGTGAGAGGCGAGTGGTCTAACCACTCGGCCACGGTGCGGCCTAAATTAATAACACTAAACTATACCTCCAATGCTACCCAAGGTTGCGAGTTCAAATCCGGCGGAGGGTGATGAATGTTTGGATAGGTAGAGTCAGACTGAAAAATTCACGGATCTCCCGGTCTCTAGCCGGTTGCTCTACCACTGAGCTAATGGCAACATGCCGGCATAGCATTGCATTTCTCAAGTGACTCGCATGTTTCACGATAAACCACAGGGTGATCTCAGATTATTTTGGGATGACATACCCCAATGGCGACTTTAAGTCCCAGGATTCATAGTATAGACAACTTTTATGATCAATTGGTATTGAATGAATTGCTTTTTCACACAGTGTGTAGGACAGGAGTTGCATAGGTAGAGTCAGAATGATGATTTTGTTTTCGTAAAAATCCTTGTCAGGTCTCATGTGATGTTTATTTGCATGAAATTTTGCCTGGTCAAAATTCGCCATTTTTTACGTCCGCAAGTCGTGATTTCTCCTTAGAGTGCCATCTATGGGCGATGACTTGATCCCTCGTCACCATGTGCTTGTAGTAGTGTACTCGCGAACTTGAAATTCCCTGATCAAAAAACCACTGTAAATTGTGGCCCAATGTACACCAGCATGGCGTGATGTAGCTTGAATGAAAATGTATTAAAAGAATACTTCAGTTACGCTAATTGAACACTACAGTTCAGAAGTTTTAAAGAAGAATAAGTCAGACTGAGAAAAGGGTTAAGCTTTTACTTCATCTGTTCCCTGTGATGAATAACGATAGTTAGGAATAGCCATTTAATAGACATTTTTATTCTGGATACGTTTTGCGTATCTGGTAAACCATAAGAGAAAAACAAAAACATACCTAATAGAAAATGTAGATCTCGTTAAAACACACAACTTATGTTACGTGTTTTTTTCGTAGAGTTTATCATTTTTAGAAATTCACTGTTATTCGTTTCAGGTTTAAAATACTTATACTTTTCTCATAGGGGAATGTGTCAACTCTTGTCCATGCAAATAAAGGAACTTCAAGTACACAGCAATCAGGTTTTGACTAAGGTTTTAGCCTATGGTACTCCCTTATTTCTCTTCTACTTAAATGGAAAAAAGCAATAAGACTATTTCTGCTATTTTTTCTCGATTAACATGAAGTAAATAGAAGAATAAGTTTTTTAACAATAATTTGTAGCAGAGATATAGAGAAAGTCATCAGATTTTTTATAGCTCTCCACACCGTTACACCGATTTCAATCAAACTTGGCAGAGATACATTTTGACACAAGGAAAAAATAAGTTTCTAGCTTAAAATACGAAATTCTTCCATTTCACACGATTTATGAAATTATTTTAATCTGTGCCTACTAAAGCTGACAAGACCATCTTTATCAATGATAATGCTAATAGCTCGAATAATAATAATAATAATAATAATAATAATTTAATAATAATAATTTAATAATAATAATAATAATAATAATACCACCTAGCTTTTGTTTTGTCTTTTGTTCGGTTTTAAATATCTCAGTGTGCCTATCTACTGAGAATAAACAAGATTATATTGATGTTATGTAGCTTGTGATTATTTCTTCCCAAAATGTGACAACTGGAACTCATTAAATTGCATTAATGCGAAATAACCATTCAAAACCGTGGTATTTTTGGACGTGTAGCAAGCCGCCCTCCGTGGTGTAATGGTTACCATGCTGACTTCACATACCCAAGGTCGCGGGTGATGAATTTTTTCGGGTGTAAAAATCCTTAGCATGGCTTCCTTCGGAAGGGAAGTAAAGCCCTGAGCAAAATTAAGCGGTCTTTCACGCCCAATATAGAATGAATGGGACACTGAGAACCACAGCAGTTAAAGAGCATCCGTAAATAACACGCCATTTACATTTTGCACACGTAGCAAGTATAAGTTTTAATTTGTTACGCAGCTAATATGTTTAAATGTATTAAGAAGTGAAAGTGCTCTCATTATCCTCTGCGGAGTAGAAGCTATTATTTATTTGTTTTATAATGCATTTATTTTAAGGGTGGAAGGAAAGGATAGTTTTTAACGTGAAAGTGATAGATTTTAATGCATTTACTTTAAAGTAATGGTGCAAGGAAATAATGCTTGTTAATATATCGCATTTAAGAAGGGAAACGGACTTTCTTCCTAAGCCGTCTAGATTTGGTAGTATAGTATTTGACCGTTATGAGCGCTTATGTAGTTGTTTACAAGGTTTTCGTTGTTTTTGTCACTGATTCATTATAGTGGTGGCTGCCAACATTAATACAAAAATCTGATGTGTTCCATTCACATGACTTTGTCTACTTCACTACTGTAATTTATTGTTACAAATCTATTCATGCTAATCGAGAAAAATTAGCAGAAATAGTCTTATTGCTTGCTTCTTTGAAGTAGAAGCAACATAAGGGAGTACTATAGGTTAAAGTGATAGTCAAAAGCTGGTTGCTATGTGTCAGAAGTTCCTTTGTTTGTATGGACAGTAGTTGACAAATTCCTGTATGAGAAAAATATAAGTTTTCAAAGCTTAAAAAACCAAAAACAAGGAATATGTAAAAAAAAAAAAAAAAAAAAAAAAAACCATCAAATCCACGAAAAAAAATGTATATTACATAAATTGCGTTCTACATTTTTTGTGTGGTAAGTTTTTGTCCATCTCTTACGGTTTAGCAGTTATGCAAAATTCCGTAAAATTGATCTAGAATAAAGTAGTCTTCAGAGGCTATTCCCAGAAAATTCAAGATATACATTTTATTTGTCAGGTAAATATCTTTAATAACGATATGTTAACCAAAATCGTTAGAGCCATTTTTAAGAAAATCAAAAGTTTTGAAGAAAGTTCCATATAAAGAGTAATTTGGGGTGGGGGGAATTTTTTGAAAATCTTCGTGATATCATCCTTGGAAGGTGCCTAACCTAAATACTAAGTTTGGTATTTAACGGTATTTTCGTTTTTGAGCTATGCTGTCCACAGGCACACATACACGGACCTTTTTCTGAAAATGCTTTTTTTGGATTCAGGGGGTCCTAAAACATGTATTTCCGGTGAAATCTCGGTATCGAATTTTTGGGTGGAATACAATACTTCCTCTATACACTATGTATATAGTACGGTTAGAGAAAGTAAAAAATCTGATGTGCTCCATTCACATGACTTTCTCTACATTTTTGCAACAAATTATTCTTAAAAAGCTTATGCTTCCATTTACTTCATGCTAATCGAAAAAAAATTAGCAGGAACTAGTGATGATGGAGCAATTGGTGGAATGGGTGGCGGGGGAAACTGGAGAAAACCCACCCACCACAAACCCTACATTCAGGAGCTTGGGATCGCCTTAGTGGGAGACGAGCGGTCTAACCACTCGGTCAGGGTGCCGCCACTGGACAAAAGTTTTGCAGTGGATTATTCCCCCGATTTGACAGGAAATTAAAGGAGACAAGACAAAATTTTGCAAAGCAGAAAGTGTTATTTCATCACACCAGCGCACTAATCCGGAGTTGTCGGTGCTAAACTTTGTTAATTCATTATAAATCGTGGCTGACCCGATCCCTCCTCCCCCACCCATATTTGCCCGCGCTGGCTCCCTATGATTTCTTCTTGTTATCAAATGTAAAGAAATGTCTAGTAGGAACAACATTTAGATCAAATGAGATCATTGTCAAGGCAGAGGTGTATTTTAGAGAGCTTGACAATTCCTACATTTTGGAGTTAAAAATAGCAAGAGTGTTGGAAAAAGGGACTATGTTGAGAAATAAATACATTGTGCTTATTCAACAGTCCTCATAGCTGCTTACAAATAATCCTAACTACAAAAGATTCCTGAGGGTAACAGAAATCACATTTTGCACTAAGAATAATAAACACAAACAAGTGTTTTTTTTTATATTAGCTGGCTTAGTGGATTTGCATGCTAACCATGAGTTGCAAAGCTGACTTAAACTCTTATGTGTTGCATTCACAAAACTTGATCTATTTATTGTTTATTCTTACAAAACATTACTCTTTTTTCTACATAAATTTAATCAAAATAAACATTACCATAAATGATCTTATTACTTAGTTCCTTATAAGAAGAAGGAAAATAATAGACTATGCTAAAACAATTGTCATTAAAATTTGGCTCTCTTTAAAATTCTGTAAGTAAATCAAAAAATATATATGAAACAGAGCAGGCTTTGGTTTGAAAAAAATGTAAGTATTTTAAAATTAAAACCTTTATCAGGGAATATTTCTGAAATTATTAGCTCTACCAAAGGTATATGGCATAAATTGTGTGTTTTAACACAATTTACAATTTTTGTAGTAACTACATTTTTTGTGTTTACAGTTTACCAGTTATGCAATATCATTAAGAATGAAGATGATTTCAGAGGCTATTTACTTACATTTTATTTTCTATGTAAATATCCTTAATATACAGAATTTTAATCAAAATTCCTACAGACATTTTTCAGGATATTGAAAATTTTGAAAAATGTTCCATGGAAAGAGTAGCTTGGGATGGGGGGATTTTTCTGAAAATCTTTGTGTCACATCCTTGGTCTATAACAGACTTTTCATTTTTGATTGACGCTGTCCACACACACATGGCCACGCTATGACTGAGTGGTTAAACCACTTGCTTATCACCAAGGCCTCAGTTCGATCCAAGGCGACCGCATGTAGGATTTGTGGTGGACAAAGTGGCGGGTTTTCTCCGGGTTCTCCAGTCTCCCCTTGCATCACATTCCCCCAGTGCTCATTTTTATTCCATGTATCATCAATATCATCGCCTGCGGTGCCATAGTAATAAAAGTGGGTGTTAAACACTATAAAAAACACTGACCTTTTCTAAAAATGCTTGTTTTTTTATTCAGGGGTCCTTAAAACACATATTTCTAGTGAAATCTTGTATCAATTTTTTTAGTGATGTACAAAATCTTATCTTCCTGCTATGTATATTGTACATATGTGCTAGAGAAAGTAAAAATTGGTTTGCATGAGTTCCTTGATCAGTAATTTAAGTCTTGCATATTAAGTAATAAATGCTAATGGAAACAAATACAAATCACATGAAAAAATTATGTATATAACAGTCAATAAATATATATCCCAATATACTTAAAATATGATCAGTACCTTTTCTAATTTATTTTATGCCCCTTCAGATCCCACAAATTTTGCGGTGAAGTATTTTACATCAGACCATTGTTAATAAAAGTTATGGCAAAATAGTGAACTCAAAATGTACAAAGTAAACCTTTTTCAAAATTATTTTAGTATATTAAGCATAATTATTGTTTTAGAATTGTTGGTGATGTGGCACATGTAGGTTAGTCAAATTGAGCTAACTTTTAAATTCGTGTTTTTCTTTTACAGGAACTCATCACAACTTTATACATTGGGTTCCTGGGCCTTATATTTAGCAGTTATTTTGTGTACCTGGCTGAGAAAGATGAAAATGGGAAAACAGACTTTTCCAGCTATGCAGATGCTCTGTGGTGGGGTGTGGTATGTAATTTTCTTTTGTAACTTATTTTTTTAACTGTATAATCTTATTTCTCTCCAAATGTTGTATATAAATATAAGCATCATTTTTTCTTGTGAAGTTTTTGCCATCAGCTTCACCCTAGATTATATATCAAAAAATCTGATGTGTACCATTCACATGACTTTCTCCATATCCCTGCAACAAATAATTCTTAAAAAGCTTATACTTCTATTTACTTTATGCTAATCAGAAAAAAATAGCAGAAATAGTCTAATTACTCGCTTCCTTGTAAGTAGAAGCGAAACAAGGGACAACCGTAGGTTAAAGTGATAGTCAAAAGCTGGTTGCTATGTCAAAGAAGTTCCTTTGTTTATATGGATAGGAGTTGACAAGTTCCTGTATGAGAAAAGTATACGTTTTTCATAGCAGAAACCAAAAGTAAGGAATGTCACAAAAACGACGAACTCCACGAAAAAAATGTATATAACATAAATTGTGTTTTAATGTGCTCTACATTTTTTGTGTAGTAAGTTTTTGTCCATCTCTTACGGTTTAGCAGTTATTCAAAATTTAGTAAAATTCATTCAGAATAAACTACTCTTCAGAGGCTATTCCCAGAAAATTCAAGATATACATTTTTTATTTGGCAGGTAAATACGTTTATTATACGAAATTTTAATCAAAATCGTTAGAGCCATTTTTGAGAAAATCAAAATTTTCTAAAAAAGTTCCATGTAAAGGGTAGTTGGGGGTGGGGGGATTTTTCTCAAAATCTTTGTGTCGCATCCCTGGAAGATACTAAACTTAAATACCAAGTTTGGTATTTTACCGACTTTTCGTTTTTGAGTTATCGTGTTCACAGACACACGAACACACACACACACACACACACAGACCTTTTTGTAAAAATGCTTTTTTTTAATATTGGGGACCCTAAAACATATATTTCCGGTGAAATCTCGGTATCAAATTTTTGGGTGGAGTGCAATACTTTCTCTATACACTATGTACATAGTGCGTATGGAGAAAGTAAAAACAAAGACTTGAACTCCTATATTACTTTCACTGATTCCCTAAGTGCCCTATTAGCTGTACATCAGCAAGATTCATCTATTATACAATGATTTAATATCATCCGATAACAACTTTTTGGCATAGATACCATCTCACCGTAATATACCAGGTAACAATCTCATTGACACTGCTGCTAAGGAAGCTGCTGCTGCTTCTTCTTCTTCTTCTTCTTCATTTAAGATGCAGATTACCTTCATTTCTCCAGGCATGCTTCAGCTTTTTCAGGCTTATTGTGCTATCTGTATCGTTTAGAGCCAACCCATTACACCTGTATCCCTTAAAAAGGAGTACAGCCTTGCAATGGGTATGGTTGATGCTTCTTCTGGCACTAAGGAAGCTACAAAGCATCCTTGTACTTTACCAGACCTCAAGCTTCCTTATGAAGACTACTTAGCATAACTAAGACGCAATATCTTACAGCAGTGGAAGCCAGACTGGGCTACACATCCACCAGTAAACTACATGATGCCTGCCCAGTACCTAATCTATGTCTATTATAACTCTTATCCTAGATCAGATACTAGTAACTTGACTATGTATTGGTCACATTGCGCTAACCCATTCCTACCTCCTGTCCCATGAACTTGCTCTTACATGTACTCTACATAACTCTGCTCTCAACGTTCTAAATCTATACTGCTGAGCAACTTAATTGTGGGGTTCCTGAAAACCTTGGGTGACCAACAATGCTGTAGGAAAGTCATCAACCACGTGAAAATGTAAAAAATTTGTAATGATATTTAAATTGTTCTAAGTTTATTATTGTTAATTAGCCACTGTAAGAATTAATGTAACATTTTGTAATTCTACTTCATTGTACAACTCAGTGTTTAGTCACGGTATGACTTTATTGTTGAAGCAACTATAATAAATTTTAAAAAAATAAAAACAGTGGGAATCAAATTGAAAACATTGCTCAGCTTTTATTCACTGTTTTGTACAAATCAAAACTTTTGAAAGTTGTAATATATGCTTTCAAATGTATAACTTATTTGTTATTTACATATTTGAAAAATCTATAAGATCTGCAAGAATATGAATATTGCTATGATAATTTCTTATCAGAATATTCTGTCCCATGATCTTTGTTTATTGTTTTCAATCCTCCTGCTTTCCTTCTTTTCTCATTAATGACTTTATAACAAAATGTTAACATATTAGTTTTTCCACAAATGAAGATTTTATGATTAATTAAAATGTTTTTATCAATAAGGCTCTAATTGTATGTGCACTTTCTCTGCTACCAGATAACTGTGACAACAATAGGCTATGGAGATTATGTACCCAAGACTTGGATGGGGAAAATAGTGGCTTCCTGCTTCAGCGTATTTGCAATTTCATTCTTTGCCTTGCCAGCGGTAAGTAACAAACTAATTTATAATAATGCTCTGTAAACAAAACTATGCATAAACACAAAATTTACAACAGAATTAATACTTTAATTATTAGTAAATGAAGAACGTTAGGGGATTACATACACACTTGTGAATTTAGAAAATAAATAGTGAATTGTCAAAATATCCACAAGAATGCATATCATGCTCGTTGCAAAAATTCTTGGATAAATAATCAAGACAATTGATATCTCCCAATTAATGGTTCTTGTACTCCTGGAGTTAGTAGGTCATTTAGGAGCACACATAACATGCTTCATATGCTTTCCCTAATTTATATGCTCCGCATTTCTATTATTTTTTTATTAACACAGGCATTGTCAAAATATTACCTAATATTTTTAAAAAGATCTGATGTGATAACATTAATATCTCTAGATACCAGCCACCATGTAGCTCTACAAACTATTCTTGTATTTAATGATAATAAAGATAAATATTTGTATAAGTAGTTTCATTATACATTTTTTGTAGGTATAAGGTAATACAGGAGGGTAAAGTGATATTCAAATACTTGAACCATGGATCACTAAACGCTCCTTTGAAATTCTGTATTCTTTTTATTGAATTGTAGCAAATAACTGAATGGTGACAGCTGTTCAAAAAAGTGACAAAAGTATTGAACAATTCAAACCAATTGCAACAAAAACAGCAGTTATATAATGCAAAAACAAAAGTTATGAAATAAACTCATGTCCAGAAGCTTTATTGCCTCCAAAATGGAAATGGAAATAATATACAGATAAACAAACAATAGACTCTGCATTCATTAGTTTTGCAATCATTAGTTAAGAGTTTTTATTTATGGTGCTGCATGAATAATTACATAGTGTAAAGCAGTCTTTCATTATAACTATAGTCTAATATTTGTAGTAGGCACCACTTTTCTCAGTAATTTTATAGGTTACTTTGCAATATTCAATAGTGTGGCCATAACCAATTTGAAAGGAACAACAGCAGCATTGCACAGAAATATAGAGTACACCAAGATTCAATTCAATTCAATTTTTTATTCACGCTTCTCATCTATGAGGAAGTTTAAAAGGAATAAAAGAGAGGCTTACTAGTTTTGTCAATAATATTATCCCAAACAATTGCCACCCAGCCCACACCATGTTTCCAAGATGGAAGAGGCTTAGAAGTGTATCAGGCAAGTTACACCTAGTAAATATCCTTATAACATAATTTTACCAGAGTTTGAATTCTTTCTAAGAGATTAACACCACATATTCAGACAATGCATAAAATGTCAAAGCTGGCAGCAGCCATTTTGAGCACCATCAGAAGGAGTTGATTAAAATGTTATTTATTTATTTATTTACATAGAATGAGCATATTGTTCTAGGTAGGGACTGCCCTTTAGTGAGGTGGTAAGCAAAATACAAAGAATAAAATAAACACATTAACACATATAAAAAGGAGTATATCAGTATAAACACCATAGGGATTTTCTGTTGTCAAACTTTCATCTGTATGCTTCTAAATTTACAAATGAAGCATTTGCTTACCAGATGTCATATGCTAATAGTCATGTTTATTATAAATGTTTATTAATTAATGAAAACCATCATATTTTAATTCTCATTGTTAATGATGCATTATTTAATGTTCTTGATTTGTTAGGTTAGGAAATTAAATAAGTTAAGGACGAAAGTATTACAAAGAAATAAGAGACGGCAGACATGGTCAATTTTGTTATTCATATAAAATTTGTAAAGGAGCTATTCATTTAACCAGGGAAAAATAACAAGCAACAATGGTCATTAACAAATCACAAGTGACAGTGATTCAAAGTGGAGAAAAAAAAATGATGTGTTCCATTCACATGATTTTCTCTACATCTCTGCAACAGATCACTGTTAGAAGGCTTATGCTTCTATTTACTTCATGCTAATCGAGAAAAAATTAGCAGAAATGGTCTTATTACTTGCTTCCTTGTAAGTAGAAGGGAAATAAGGGAGTAACATAGGTTAAGGTGATATTCAAAATCTGGTTGACCCACCTGGGTAGTGTGGTGGTAGTGTGTCTGCCTCACATTCAAAAGGTTATTAGTTTGAATCTCGCTTCAAATCTGAGTTATCCAGATAAGGTTTTTTTTCGGGGTTTTCCCTTAATCCTGAGAAGACGAATGTCGAGTAACTCTAAGCTCCATGGACCCCGAGATCATTTGAGCATCATTTCATCAATTTCATTTATCGTCCGATATGACCAACCAGGTTAAAGGACATTTAACTACAAAGAAACTGTTTGCTATGTGACTGAAGTTCCTTTGTACGGACAGGAGTTGACAAATTCCTGTATGAGAAAAGCATACATTTTTTAAAGCTGAAACCAATAACAAGGAATATCTAAAAACAATCAACTCCATGAAAAAAAAATGAATATAACATAAATTGTGTGTTTTAACGTGCTCTACATTTTTTTGTGTGGTAAGTTTTTGTCCATCTCTTACGGTTTAGCACTTGTGCAAAATTCCGTAAAATTCATCCAGAATAAAGTAGTCTTCAGAGGCTATTCCCAGAAAATTCAAGATATACATTTTATTTATCAGGTAAATATCTTTTATATACAATATTTTAATCAAAATTATCAGAGGCATTTTTGAGAAAATCAAAATTTTCGAAAAAATGTTCCAAGTTTGGTATTCAACAGCCTTTTCGTTTTTGAGCTATTGTACACACAGACACACATGCACACACAGACCTTTTCCTAAAAATGCTTTTTTTTGGATTAAGGGGAGCCCAAAACATGTATTTCTGGTGCCACCTCGCTATCATATTTTTGGGTGGAATGCAATACCTTCTCTATACACTATGTACATAGTGTGTGTAGAGAAAGTAAAAATATTTTACACATTAGAGTAAGCTGTCCAGCCAAGAGTTTGATGTTAGGTAGGAAAGCTTATTGTAATCAGGAAGCATCCCAGCATAAAATAGATGAAATATAAAAGTATAGGTTACAACAGAGTGTAACTAAATGAAAGAAGAGTTCAATTTCTTAAAAGAATAAAAAATAAATATTTGAAAACAAAAAGCTTTTACTAGTATACCATGTCCTAAGAGAAGAAGAAGAAAAAAAAGCTCATAGCTCCAACAATCAGCTAGAAGGTAATAATAACATAAATACTCATGAGGGGCTGCTGCACAATATTTCAGTTTTCTTGTTTACTTCTTTCCTGTCTTTTATGGTCTTTACTGCCTATATCCTCCTTCATATTTGTCGCTCTCTGTGGTATAATGGTTACCATGCTAACTTCATATACCCAAGGTCGGGGGTTCAAACCCGGCAGAGGACGATGATTTTTTCGGGTGTAAAAATCCTTAGCATGGCTTCCTTCAGAAAGGAAGTAAAGCCGTTGGTCCCGTGTTGTAGATTTACGGCACGTAAAAGAAGCTCAAGCCTGATAGAGAGGATTCTGAGCAAAATTAAGCAGTCTTTCATGCCCAATTTAGAATGGGATGCTGAGAACCACAGCAGTTAAAGAGCGTCCATAAATAACATGCCATTTACATTTTTCCTTCATATTTAGTAAGCAAGCATTTCTGGACAGGGGTTTATTAACAAATATCACATCAAATAAATTAATGTCACAAGATACCCTTCTAACAACCATCACTCAAACATGAAGTAACTTTTGAAGAAAACAAATCAATAGATAATTAAAGGGCTTGGTGCTGAGCCACTTTCTGAGACTTTTATATGAAAATATTTTAAGGAAGTGAATTAGTATATCTTCTCTTCTGTATATGGAAGAACTTGATTATCTTTCTCACATACTTCATAGATGCAATATAACTTTAAGCTCAGTATTTATTTATTATTTTTAAACTATAACAATGTAACTTTCATTTTAGTGAAGCAAAATTCATTAAGTATGGAAGCATGTTTGTTCTTAGAAGTAGAATATGTTTTAGGGAAGCTAGATAAATTATTATTAGAACCATTGAATTTTTCAACTGGTTTTAATAATGCTATCTGTACCCCTGTGTACCTTTCAATATACAAGGGCCATTTCTTTTTTTTCCAACCTCTGATAGGCTATAAATAAAAGACAAGTTCATAGAAAACAATTATTTTATTACTAAAAGTTTTGTACATTTATGGTTACTTTTCAACATAATCACCAAAAAGATTGAGACATTTATCGTACATGTGCACAAGTTTTGCAATACCTGCTTCAAAAATATTGCCGCCAATGACTTCAAATGAGCATTGACGTTGTTTTGAAGATTTTCATGGGTTTGAAAGTGCTACCCTCCTAGCCAAGTCTTCAGTTCAGGGAAAAGGTGAAAGTCGCGGGGTGCCAGGTCAGGACTGTATGGTGGATGATCGAAAATGTCCCATTGAAATTGTTCAAGGAGCCGATGGGTTGTGCCAGCAGTGTGGATGGGCGTTGTCATGGATCAACACAATTCCTGAAGTCAGCATTCCTCGGCTCATTCTCTGATGAATTTCTGCTGCACTATTCGCTTCTGCTTGCAGAAATTGAATTATACTTCGTAATTCACACTTGGCAGGAGCAATAACGATGGCAGCCATGTTTACGTGGCTGTAGTGCAACGCAGACTGATGCCTTGAGGTCAGCAATGGCGGACTGTGTAGTGTGAGAGTTTCGCAGTAGCCTAAAGTGCATGTCAGCTTTCTGCCACTCGCGTAGCTTCTATACTAAGCAATCAGAGGTTGAAAAAAAAAAAATGGCCCTCGTACAAAAGAAAGTAGCATTACCATTACAATAAAAAATAGATAAATCATTTCTGTGGGAATTTGCATTGAAATATCTGTTTTAACAAAACTGTGGCCTAGCACTATTTTTCTCTATGCTCTTCAAGAATCTCTTAGTGGTTCTTCAAATTTCAGAAACTTAAAATTTTATATGTTATGCTAATCAATTACTAACACTCCAATTATAATAATAAAATAGCTGTTAAATATTATATTAATTTTATTATCATATAGAAATACTTACTATGGCATTGACTGAAATCTCTTAAGTAAGACTCATTTTTTACTTATTTTAGGGCATCCTTGGCTCAGGATTTGCACTCAAAGTACAACAGAAGCAACGTCAGAAGCACTTTAATCGACAAATTCCTGCTGCCGCAATGCTCATTCAATGTTTATGGCGCTGTTATGCAGCAGATAAATCCTTCAATAGCCTTGCCACATGGAAAATTTATGTAAAAGATGTTAATCAGCCCAACCAGAATACATCAACACCTTTAGGAAAGGTAAGTAACGCTCAGGGGCCACGAATTGGAAATGGAAGGATTTTGCTAGAATGCAAACATGAATGAACACAGAAATTATTGCAATGAAAGAAAATGAATGATATTCTTGAAAGTAAATGTTTTGTCTTGTGCATCATTTTTGGAATCAAAAGCTTTTTGCTTAGCCAATGCAATGAAAAGCTATTATGCAATGCATTCAGGGCTAAAACAAAAATAATATAAAGACAATTTTTAATTAATTACCAGTAAATAATATCAAAGAAAAATATTTATCTATCTACATTTTTAGAAGGCTGTTCAGTGCAAGAAAAACTTATATGTGCTTGCAGATGCTAGTACATGCAAAATAGTAGTAAATTAGATGTTAGTATTAATTGGCTGTTTTGCTGATAAACTAGTAACTAATGAATAATGTTGTATAAAACTATTGGCAGATCTACATTCATCAGGAGAAACATAGATGTTGCAGCAACAAATTGTCTGTGCCCTCAGGTGTTAGTACATGCAAAAGAATAGCGGTGAATTAGATATTGATGTTAGTTGCCTGATTTGCTGATGATCTAGCTGCATGAAACAACATTATACGTATTTGATGTTGTGTGGAACATCATATTATGATGAGATAGTGTTTCTGAAGGATGCTTGATATGGACACAACAGTTTTAAATTTTTGTTTTAGGACTGCAGTGTATTAGTATAGTTTAGTTAGCAAAATTAGAAATATTTATCTCTCAGTTGCACAGACATAGAAAATGAATTCAGTATCAGGCAAGGTAAATACTTGCCATCTAGAATGCAAGTAGGTAACTTATAAACACCAATTAAATTTGAGTCAAGATTAGGTAGTATTTAATTTGAGTCATGATTATTCATCCATTTTATCATCACCTGCATAATCGTAGCAGTAAACATGAATGAAACAACAAAAACACAAAAGAAGAAACTAAACAACAGATGCAAAATTGTTGTGCTAGAAAATATTCGGTGTAATGAATACATGTAAGAGCACATGTAATTAGAAATGCAAATACTCACTACACATAACCTGTGAGTTAGCATGTTTTTTTTTGTTTAAAATTGGACAATGTATTTGTAATATACTTAATAATGTATGTAGTAATATAATAATTGCAGTAGTTGGTGATTATCTTTAAAAAAATCATAGCTACCTGGCAAAACATAGAATGACCTGGCCAATTAAGAAGTGAGGCTAATGCAAAAATAAGCAGTTATATCAATAGAGGGTTAAAACAAAGGGATTCCAGCAAAAAAATTAATTTATAATCACTCTGTATATGCCATTTCCTTGCATAATAATAATAATAATAATAATAATAATAATAATAATAAACCGTAATAATAGTAATAAATAGCAATAAAGGCTTCATCAAGATTCTTACTTACATAGCAGAACCAGTATTGTAGAATCTGCTCTACATCATCAACTATGGCTGCTGGATGCAGGTGACCTTTTCCTCTGTTGGGGAACTGATGACCTTCAACAGCAAATTTTCTTCTAGCAGTAGAATCAAAGTTCATAAGTCTAGTTTTGAATTTTCCATATATATTTTTTCCCAGGTGTCTAGTTCAGCAGCTTTTTGCACGTGTTTTAAAAGATGAATGTTGATTCCATTTCATGTTGCTTATACCAGAAATTGAAAAATCAGTAGTGTCAGTCCACACATGTTTATAGATAGATACTCTTTCAGTGTCTCCTAAGATCATTAGTTGCTTTATTTTGGTGCTTAGTCATACAAAATTAATTTCTAAAACAAAGTCTGGCAAAGTTTATCATAATTCAGAGTTTTGAATGTTCTATTTGCATGACATATTGCAGAACCCTTTGAAAACATATAGGAATTTCACAACTTGCATAAAACATTTAAAAGGCACTATTAATTCTCCTTGCAGTCATATTCTAGCTAAAGCTACAAATCATCAAAGCTGCAATTTTTTACATTATTTGTGCTGACCCAAACACAGTGGAAGAGGGATGCTGATATCATGTATTCTGAAGCAAAAACTAGAGCATATATTATAGCATTTGCATATAAGTCTAAAAGCATGCATTTTGTGTAATTCGTAATATTGTTGAGAAATAGTAATTATTTTACAGTACTATCCAATAAACATTTAATGTTTCCATATTAAAACAATAAATCTACCTGGAAATCTGTGATTTCTATGTAATAATTGTTAGCTAATCAAGTTTAAATTAGAGATTGATATGTGTAACACCCACCTTGAGGTGAACTGATGCTGCAGCACAATACATTTGCTGATGGTGGTGGATACTTTCTCTACTCCACTGGCATTATTGCAGTATTGAAGTTCTCCCTCGGTATGTTTTCATGCATTTCTCTGTCAAAATGCTTCTTTAGCCTTTAGTAGTAGGAACGAGTATAGTCTTAATATGTCTTAGTGATTTTAACGCTGTTTATATTCTACTACTGAAAATGCCTCACTTTGAGAAAGCTTAAATCTGTACCTAGCTTCTGTAAATGGGTAATAGCCACATCCTTATTATGTAGACTAACAAAGTCGCTTAACTTAGACTTATTATGGGAGCTCAGGCACTATCTAAACAAATTTAGATAAGATCACTAGTAGATGCAGCTTTTAAATATTTATTTTTCTGTTAGAATGTTCTATTTCACTTTGTAAATATTTTCTATGGTCTCAAGAGAATAGATAAACTGTTTCACTCCTCTCCTAAACAATAACAGAACAATAATTTGTATCATTATGCCAAACTGATTTAAATTACTGCACCATGGCTGAGTGGTCAGGCAGCCCAGGTTCAATTCCAGGTGACCGCATGTGGGATTTGTGGTGTCAAAGGGGTACAGGGCAGGTTTTCTCCAGGTGTGCCCTGCCATTGCATTCCACTGGTGCTCCATCTTAATTCCATGTATCATCAGTGTCATATGTGGTACAAGTGGGCATTAAACAATATAAAAAACTGATATAACCTTCAGTATTGGTTTGAAAATTACTCCTATTGTAATTCCTCCTTATCTCATGTTTGCAATGATCTTTCAATATCTCCTTTTTATAGATTTCAACTGAAATTTTAAGTTGCTGCAGAAAATCTTACAGAAAGCACATTTTTGTCTTCAAATATATCAGTAGAGAAAACAATAAAGCACTATTTCATAAAGGCATAGAAAATTTCACTTTCAGGCTCTAAGAGTGTTATTTTAGGTTCAAAGAACAGCATTTAATAAAATTAGAAATCAGGGTCAAATCAATGTAAAACCTCTCCTGATGCTTAAGCTTTTTTTTATAGTGTTTAACGCCAGCTTTTACTGCTAAGTTACCACAGGCGATGACACTGGTGATACATGGAATGAAGATGGAGTACCGGTGGAATGTGATGGTGGGGGAAACTGGAGAACCCAGAGAAAACCCGCCCCTGCGCCACTTTGTCCACCACATATCTCACATGCGGTCGCTTGGGATCGAAGCCAGGCTGTCTAGGTGAGAGGCGAATGGTCTAACCACTCGGCCACGGTGCAGCCATGCTTAAGCTTTAAATTGATTTATACTTTATATATATCATGTATATATATATATATATATATATTTTTTTTTTTTCTGTACTGGCTTTGGCTTTGAAAGTCCAAACTGTTTTATAAACAACTGCATAGAAAAAGTTCAGGATTCTAGAGCTCAAAATACAATTTAGTATTGGTATAAAAATTAATTTTGAAAGTTTTCATTTCCATGTCATTAAACTTATTAAAAACCAGCAATAACAGCAGTAATAACATTAATAATAATGATGATGATGATGATGATAAATGATAAATTCAGCATTACTGAAAAGGGAATAAAACTAAGACTAAAAAAATTGTTTTAGAAAGCCTTAACTCTTCAGAAAGCTTTCCAATGTAGAAAATTCACAAAAATCTTTAATTAGAAGTATAAGAAATTTAAATTCAAATATATATTTTCAAAATATAGGTACTAATTTCAGCATTTTCATGAAAAAAGATCCATTAATAGAAAAACTAAGCAATGTTAATATCTCTGCTAAAACTATTGCTAGTAGAAAGTGTCAAAATACTTTTCATAATTATTGTCTAACAAAGTAGCAAATGTTCTGAAAATTAAAAATACGAAATTTAATGTTAAATTTACTGTCAGTTTATAACTATTATAAAGGGAATCTTCATCAATTTGAAATTCCTTTTTTATTTTGTTCAGCTATTTTTTCAACATTTCCACAGAGATCACCAATATTGAACAATATAAAATGCTTAAAGGAGTGCATAAATTGGGAATTTAAAGTATGACTTGATGAAATATGAGAATACATTTTAGAATAATTACTACATATACTTGCCACAAGAATAAACCCAAATTGGATGAAAGAGATGGAACAGATCTATGGATCCAAGCATTTAGTGTGGTGATATTGAGGTGAAGCTGCCAGTACAATATAAGAGCTGTTCAATAAGTTCCTGTGTTAGGAATGAAGAGACAATTTTTTTCAAACACAAATTATTATTTCTCATTTAGGGAAATACACCTCTCCCATTCTTTACCCCTCCAAAAAAATAGGAATTGCCAAACTTCAAAATATGCCTCTAACTTGATGATGATCTCATTTCTGCAAGCCATATCTTCATGTTTGGGAACAAGAAGAAATTGTAGGGAACCAGGTCAAGTAAATATGAGAGTGTGGCAGCAATTCTTAATGCAATAAATGGTGACAACTCCAGATGGATGTGCTGGAGTGTTGTCATGTTGAAACAGCACTTTTTTCTTTGCTAAATGGGACCATGTCTCCTTCAACTTCTTGTCAAATCGGACCAATGTCTCACTTTAGTATTGTTCATTAATTGTTTTCCATTTTTCTATTAAGTCAATGAGTATGACATCGTTCACATCCAAAAAAATCATTGCCATCACTTTTCAAGTCAAAGGGCCTTTCGATTTTGCTTAAATAGCTCCAAACACAGCTTTGAAATTGAAAGCCATCAGGTCAATAACCTTTTCATCTCCAGTTTACCATACAAAATTTGAATTTCCATTCCCATAGACACATCTATGACATCTGCCACTTTACAAACTTTTGTTTGATAATCAGCGAGAATCTTATTATGGACTTTTTCAGTGATTTCCTTGTAACCACATCCATCGCTAGTCTGGTTGCATTGAATCAATATCTAACTGTTGTTATAGATGGTAAAACATCCCCATAAACAGCATCAAATTTCACTTTTATCTTCTTGTAAGTTTTCCCAACCAAATGTAAAAAGCAAATTAATAGCTGTACTTTTTCCATTTTAGCAATTACTCATTACATTGTAAATTGACCATATTGCAGCAAAACAAACAGTTAGTGGTGAGAATTACTATCTTTCTTGAAATGTTAATGTCTTTTACTTCAATGTCCAATTTTTATTCATTAGTATTCTGATGTTGTGCTAATATTTCTCCTACATTACCTAACTAATTGCTACAAACTGTGCACACAAGTGCCCTCATACAAGCCTTCAATTAAAAGACTAATGATTATGCTACCTTTGCACAGTCAATATACCGTGGCCCTTCAAAAATTTTCTGTTCTGTTGATGTGCATGCTTTGGTTTATTTTCGTTCACTTCAATCTAAGAACAAAACAAATATAATGAACTCCAAAAACTCAATGACGTGATAATGTAAAATAATGATAGCAATACAAATCTGTGGTCAGGACTTCCATACAGGAGTTTGCAGGTTTAAAACCCAATCACTGCTGTAGGTACTCCAATGTCTGTAGTATGATAGAATGAAATCTATGTGAAATTATTGGTGTTTGATGCTATGGTTTTGTCCATTTTTACTCCTCTACCCCTATTTATAGTAGGTAAAAGAAAGTAATGTATGCCATTAAAACATTAGTTGTTGATGTTTCATTTACAATATTTGTTTTGGGATCCTCCGAAAGATAAAAATAATAAAAAATATGTATACATTTTTAGAGAAAAGGTATTGGTCAATCTGTTTGTCTATGAACAGCATAATTTAAAAACAAAAGTTGTTAAATACTAACTTGGTATTTAACATCAGAATTTCCCAAAGATTTAAATGAAGGTTTCAAGAAAATCCACGACATCAAACTACCCTTTACATGGAAAAATTGCCCTTAAATATTATTTTCTCAAAAAAAGACTAGCTATTTTATTCAAAATATCACATGTTTCATAAAATGACATGAGGAATTCTTGTAAACTTGCCATTATTTCATTGCATTCTCTATGACTTTGAATAAGTAGAAAATCTTAACAGTTATACAAAACAAAAAAGATACAGCTCATTAAAATAGTACACGGTTTGTGCAAAATTTGTTTATTGTAGCCTTCAAGCTCGTACCATTCCACCTCATACTGACTACATGTGACTTCAATTTGAATTCTAAAGAATTGCCTGCAAATGAAAAATTGCATCTGAATGGGTTTCCTGGGATCTGACGGAGGTGCAGTGACTCTGCTCAAACTCATCTGAAGCATTATGGTCATGATGGAGATGCCTTCTTATGGCACATTATTGCACTTGATGAGTCATGGGCCAGGCTTAAGCACCAGCGAAGCAGTGAGTGTCAAATGTGAAAGCTGTGCTGATTTTTATATATAAGCTTGATAGCTCATCTTTACATACCATTAGAATGTTAATGCACAGCATTTCCGTTATTATTTGGAAGATAACTTGAGACCAGCATTGCAAAGGAAGTACCCACATGTTTTGCAGAACCCTCCCATGATTTTGTAGGATAATGCCACATGCCGCAATCTGTAACTGTATAGTCACTGGGGGTGGGAAATGTTTTTCTAACCACTAATTCACCAGAGTTAAAACTCCTGTGATTATGATTTGATCCCCCACTTCATGACATTCAATTCCAGACTGTTCCCAAGATTCTACAGGCATTAGGGCTATCTATCAGAAACATCGACAGAACAGAAGTTCAATTGCAAGTGGACTGGAGACGGCTAAACACTTTTTTTTTGCTTCACTAACTGTAAATATTGCTAAAACAGAAATTACCAACAAAAATTTTAATAATCATCTAGGAAAAGCTTTACTAAACCGAATTAATAAATAAACTCCTGCTGTAGCCAAAGTTGAAGAGTGAACTAATGCAGATACAGGAGTAGGAGCTACTATAGCAGCTGGTAATCAAGCCGAGAAAGGAATTTGAGCACTTTTAGTTATACCAGCTAAAACAACTAAGAATGAAATTAAATACATCTCATTTTTATTTAATAAACAGTCCAAATAAAAAACATAATTTCATCTTCCAAAATTTATTATTCATGCAATAGCTATTAATATTTTAGTTAGAAACATCTTTTTGCCAATCCGTTGTTCACATCTTCAGCTGTGCTGACTGAGTTCAGAATTAAAGAATCACTTTGAATGGAGTTGCACCCTGGTGGCCATTGGATGAGGCTGAACAGCAGGTTTTCTTTGTCCATCAAATTTCTTAATATATATGTTTTCATCTTACATCTAACTCCTTTGGAGTCTGTACCGGTTTTATGAGCCTAATTGTTGTTCAAAAAAAGTCAACTAAAACATGTTTCAGAATAAAAAAACAGGTTAGTGAAGCTAAAAGGAGTGTTTAGCGTCTGCACTCCATATGCATTGATCTTGTTACTGCACAATGTAAGATTCCAATTTAGCCCATCTGGACTTCATATTAAAAACAGGAGTTACTACTATGACTTCCTCATCACTGGCAACAGGTTGTAGATAATGCTGGATACTACACTGAAGGACTGTAAAAGTTTCACAGAGGCATCACTTGTGTATTAATGATAAATAAAAAGTTGCTACTATTAAAGTTACAACCTAAGTATTAATATTACAGCAGAAAGATCCAAATATGAGCAGGAACTAGAACAAATCCTCCATGCAGCTGAGAAAAACGGTTTCAACAAAAAAACCATACTCCAGAATATTTAGCAGTTCCAGAAACAAAAGGAGATCCAAAGCATAAATCACATACCCCATGAATAAAGACAACAGTTTTCAAGAAGTTTACATTGGGTAGCGTATAAATTTCAGAATGTCTTTAAATAACATAACACCTTCTTGTTGCCATACAACTTAAAATATCCATGTGTTACAATCACATGACTTTCTACTTACAAAGGAAATAAGGGAATACACTCTGCTAAAGCAATATCAAATCTTTTAAGAGTTGGTGGGTATGTGATGGAGTTAAAATTCTCTTCTCTTTCCACAACCAGGATGAAATTAGAGAGTAACAATTTTCCAATTAGGAAAGTATAAATAGTGGACAATTAAAACCAAAGAAAGGAATATCTTGGAAATTGTTAAGATGTATAATAATATATAATTTTGTATGTTAATGAGATCTACACTTTTTGTGCAGTAAGATTTTGTCTATCTCTTACAATTTACCAGTTATGCAAAAGTCATTCAGAATGAAGAGGACTTCAGAAGCTGTTCCTAGAAAATTCAAGACAGACTTTTCATTTGTCAACAAAATATCTTGAACATATAGTATTTTAATCAAAGTCGCTAGAGCTAATTTTAAGAATATAAACATTTTTAAATAAAATTACATGTAAAGGATAATTACAGGTAGGAGATTTTCCTTCAAATCTTTGTGGAAGGTGCTGAATTTAAATATCAACTTTATAAAAATACTTTTGGGGGGAACATATGTTCTTGACATCAATTTTTTTAGTGGAATACAATACTTCCCCTTTTCATTGTATATAGTACAGAAATTAAAATTCTTATAAAGATTAACAGAGTTGAAATTATTCCCCCAAAACAATTATGGGGTTTAGTAAATTAACTCTTGAATTACGATGAGGTTATAATGTCTAGACAAAGAGAAATCTTGAAACCCAACTAACTCAAGGAACATTTTCAACATGGTCCTAACAAACAAATTGATAAACCTGCAGCTTTAGCATATTTTTGGTCAGAAACTAGGAGATCAGTAGGAATGTAAATTACTCACAGTTAACAGGTCCATTGATGTCAGGACTTGGAAGAGGATTTTATTAAGAAGTACAGTGAGAACCTTATGAAATTGTAATGGGTAATAATGGATGAGCAAACAAGAGTTTTCTGGAAAGAAGTAAGGAAGAGAGTGACAAATAGAGAAAAACAAGAAATATTCAAAGTCTTAGCATTAAGAAAATGTAATATTATACAGACAAATGAAGATAGTTTGGAACAGGAGAAAATATGTCATAATTTAGAGAGAGAAGGTTGGGCATGGACTAATCTAAGATGCATAGGCTACAAGGAGGCAGGAAAGGAATGAACTTAGATAGATGACCTTTATGTGGCAGGATGTATAAATGATTATATAAATGATCTCATATATTTTTATTTGTATATTAGAAAAATGTTGGGTATTCTGTTTAAAATGCCCTGTATTTAGATAATAACCTACATCATTTAGTACAATGTGAAGAAACAAGGTTATGGAGGGAGCAGTGTACACCAAATAAATAGAAAAATGTCAGTACAGAAATTTTAAAAATTAAGATAATGAATCTAAAGAAGAAAGGGGTATAAAAGTGGTAGAGAATTCATGGCAAGAGTAAGAGAAAACTCATGTAAAGAAAAAATTGTAAAATTTAACATACAGATTCATTCAATACAGTTGTCTCAATATTTAGTATTTTAATCACAGTGATGTTTATAATTCAATATTGTCTAAGTAAATCTGTAGAGAATAACATTTCTTTAAATTTCTTGTTTATATTTCATACAAATTACATATGAGAAAGAATTGGTTTTATTGAGAAAAACAGGTGCTCTAGGTTATTTGTGATTATGTGGAACAGTTTGTACAAATAATTAATGGTTGTTCATTAAACATTTCACGTAAATACGGCTATTTTATTGTTCATGACAGAAATTGCAAACTTCCATTCAGTTGTCTGAATAAACTAGTATCATTAGTACATAAATATTATACAAATATCAGCTTGTTATAGTAAGTTAACATACATTTACAAAAGAACAGAACAGTTTATTAGGATGAACTAGATGATTGCTTATAAACCGTTTATTAGTATTGTCTCCCCAGAGAGAGAGAGAGAGAGAGAGATATCTTTTCAAATAAATACAAAACTTAGTATCTAAATTCAGCACCTTCTAAAAATGAACAATTTCAAGAAAGTTGTCCCAACTATCTTTTACATTTGAACAAGCCTGTGAATCATTCAATATGTTTACAACTTCTTTACCTATTAAGTGTTTCATTGTTCCAAAGCATATTAGATACATATTAATCAAAGGATATTGAAAAGCAAAATATAGAAATAGTATTATCATCAAGCCAACTAAACAATAATAACTTGTAATCTGAATTCAACACATTTTTAAAAACTTGGTGCTCTATAAAGCATCCTTCAGTTTTGTGAGTTAGAGTTGCATGCTGATGTTACACGTGAATGTTGCTAATAATGACAATTATATAAAATAAATATTTGCCATATTAATTTTGGGGAACTTGAAACTAATAAATATATCAGAAAAACATGAAACAACAATGAAAAGTGAAAGTGAGAATAATATGATGTATGTGGACTATTAAATTTGAATCCTCAGACATAAGCTGTCATTAACATCTGAATATCATTTATTTTACTACTGCTATTTTTGCTCTTTCCATTCATATAACAGTATAGAATTTCTCAGAAAATGACTGATGCCTAAAGTTTATTGTGTCTCATTGTCAATGTATAAAATTGGTATACATTGTCTTTTACAAAACTCACTATACCAAATTAGAACAGAATATTTTATTTATGTATTTATTTTTTTATTTATTTATAATTCTTCAATAAGACAGTTGAGATTCTAATACAGAAATACATTAAAATATGTTAATGTAAATAGAACCCATGAAGCAATCGATCATTTTATAGAACATTTGCTATAGCACAATGTTGAGGGTTAAAAGAATTCATTTAACAAATGAAAGAGGGACCATATCATCTTCATTATACTCTTTACCTTTTTACTTAAATTGCTCTTTTTGGTGGTAATGGAAAATAACTCAAGACATTGTGTTTTTGATATTTTGTCCATTTATAACTACATGTGTAAATTTATGTACTCTGTTTCTCTTAATTCTTGTTTCAATGTACATAGTTGCAAGGTGGTGCATTCATTAATGTGTTAATTCTATGTGGTGTACTAGATGGCATCAATGTGATTTGTAGCATTTTCCATAGACACTGAAGAATGTGGGAGTAGGTATAACTTGGTGAAATAAATAGAACTGCACTTCTATACTATAGCAAATATGTAGCATTTTAATAAGCAGCTGCATGAATAATTATATTACCTAGAACCCTTAGCAATGATAAATTAGTTCATGGATACTAATCATGCAGAAGATAATCGTCGCAAAAGAGGAATGCATAAGAAGTAGTGTTAGAGTAATTATTCAAAAATGTTCTCTTGTCTGTCAAAATATTTCATTTTTGTTACAAAATAATTATAAATGGAACTACCGGAGTGAAGTACTTAAATAATCCAGATATAATTTGATTAAAACATTTCTTGCTTCACTTACTTTCTTACCAAAATATGTGTAACAAGCTTATTGCATGCACCTTGACTTAAAATATTAATTAATTCTATATCCAGAAAATTACCTAAAAGTATATTCTTAAACACGGTATACAAAAATGTAACATAAGTAAGGTTCAAAATGGATTATCAATTACATAACAGATTCAAAATCATTATTATAATTTTCCAGTTTTATAAAAATATCTATTCTCAGACCCATAGCTTGACTCTTCAGTGTAGCACAAAAGTTCAATCTACTATTTATCAATCACACAGAAAGACAGAAGTTCTGACAGTCAACAAGTCGCTGAAAATGTGGATTAGAGAGCAGGGAAATGTTTTCAATGGAAAAAAATAAGATGTGTTATATTTGAAGTACATGTATGCAACAAGAGGTGTTCAGTCACACTTTAACTATGAAATGTGACATACTCTTTTTTGTGTATGTACTTATTTACTTTTTTGTTTGTTTGTCACTAGAAAATGCCAATAACAAGCTGTGAATTTAAGATTGGGTCTTTTGCATTCCTTTTCCAACTCTTAGAATTTTGTTACCTAAACCTGTTTAGGTTAGTTGAACAAACAAAAATGCATGTGATAATAAAGTACAACCTTGGAGAGCTAACATCGGTGTTAAGTGAAACAAAAGCTTACTGTAGTTTTTCATGCCAGCACTGCAGTGTAGTTATAATTTACTCCCACATTTTTAGTGTGAAGGCAATTTGTTTATCAATGCTACTGGGTGTTTGCTTGTTATGTTAACACTTGCATGAGATCTTCACAGATGTTCATCCAAAGTATCTTATATAAGTGTAATATTTTAAATTTGTGATCAAAATTCATTAAAATTTTCTAAAATTGACTACCAAAATCTGGATGATTACATAATCCCTTCCTAATTGTATTATATTTACAATATAAGCCATATTTCATAATGATATTGCTTATGAACGGAATATATGGTCATTTTTTGCCCGCCAAACAAGGTGACAAACTCTTGGAAAAATCTGTGAGATTTCCTTTTTGCTTGTTGATGTAGCTTGGAGCTTGGTGTTGGTGTTAGCTAAATTCTGCTTGGTCCAACAGTCTCTCATTATACAGGTGGCGAAGAAGGCAAGTGTACTGAAAAGACGGAAGTCCAAGAATCGGATGGAAGTGCCTAGCAATGCTCTTGAAACCAGTGGAAACTCAAACAGAAGAGAAAGTGAAGGTGACGTTGTTTTCTACATAGAAGAACCAAAAGCAGGTATATTAAACCTTAAGTGTTCTCTTCCTTTTTTAATGAGTGGAATAAATCACTAAATATCCTTGCTGATTTCTAAATTAGATTAAATTTTTCAGAATAAATATTATCATAATACAAAGTTAACTTTAACAGTATTTTTCAAGCATGTGGATAAAGAATAGAAGGTATTGAATAATAAAAGATACTGGAAGGCATTGGTATACTTGCAGTATCATCCTGCTAGTCACCAGTCGCCCTCCATGGTGTAATGGTTACCATGCTAACTTCATACACTCAAGGTCGCAGGTTCAAACCCGGCGGAGGACGATGGATTTTTTCGGGTTTAAAAATCCTTAGCATGGCCATTTATTCGGAAGGGAAGTAAAGCCCTTGTCGTAGATTTATGGCACGTAAAAGAACCTCAAGCCTGATAGAGAGGCCTCTGAGCAAAATTAAGCAGTCTTTCATGCCCAATTTAGAATGGGACGCTGAGAACCACAATAGTTAAAGAGCGACCATAAATAACATGCCATTTACATCTTTATTTGCTAGTCATCACAGTCAGGCTGTAGTCTCTCCCATTTCCAACCAACATTCTGCTGAATTACTCCAACATCAATAAAATATAATGTATTGACTCCATAAGATCTACTCCAGACAGATAAATAATTTTTCTTTGGATGCACTCCTTGCATATTTGGATTGCTGGTTTAATAATTATAATTGTCGCAAATCTTAAAGGCTGGCCAATGCTCATGCAGAGCACTGTTGCCAAATGTTGTGGGCATGTATCGATGGTAATTGTGTACATGAGAGCACATCTTGCATGCCAATTAATGGTACCATCCATGATTTCCCTGGTTAAACAATGCATTAAACGTCCTTAAAACATTAAAATATTACCTTGATATGTTAAACTCATAATAGACATTACATCAATAGAACAGCAAACAGTTCAGAGTTGTCTTAATCTTCTATGAAAGCACTTAATTCTACTCATCACTTTCATCCCTTAAGTTAAAAAATAAATGTAAATGGAGTTCTGTTTATGTGCTCTTTAACTGCTGTGGTTCTCAGGAGCCCATTCTATACTGGGCGTGAAATACCATTTAAACTTGCTCAGAGGTCTCTTTTATGTACGTGCCGTAAATCTATGACCCAGTACAAACGGCTTTACTTCCCATCCGAAGGAAGCCATGCTAAGGATTTTTACGCTCAAAAAAATCCATTGTCTTCCACCGGGTTTAAACCTGCGACCTTGGACTTACAAAGTTAGCATGGTAACCATTACACCATGGAGTTAATGATAATCGACTCCATAGTGCCATTCAAATAATTTATTTAGCTATTCTACATGCCTGACTCATGGAACCCAGTCATCTTGTCTTGTGCATTTTACTTACTTAATTATTTATTTCAATCATACATATACACATCGGAACAGTGTTACAATAGATCACATCAAGACTAAGTTTACAATCATGTTTACAGTAGATCACGTAGATCATGGTCCTGGTTACAATAGATCGCTTTAAAACAAATTACAATCATATTTACAGATGAGTATTACAAAAATATCCTTTTTAACACTACAAGTATAATTATACATAAGATACATACATCATCCTACTAACATAATATAACATAATATGATATATGGATCAAAAAAATGAATACAAAATTTCAGTATACTAAAATGTGCAGATAAAATTAATCAACCTAAAACATCCATTTAACAACATGCACATAATCAGTTTAACAATTTAAAAGTTCTTCTGAATTATAGAAATAGTTTGTTAATAGATACTTTTAAGTCCTATTTTAAACTATTTTATGCCCAACATTGTTTTTAAGTTTGTCAGTAGTGCATTAAAATATTTGATCCTGAATATATTATATTTTTATCGCCAAAAACACCCCTGTAGGACTTAATAAAAAAATCATTTTGTTTCTGAGTAAAAAAGTTTTCTACATCCACAAATTTGAATGTTTCTGTTTGCCCTGAGAATGAATCACTTCATGTTTTTTAATCAAAAAATCACTTGTTCCAGCTTTGATGGATATTTTCACATGCTTGTATCACAAAAAGAAATAAAAATTTCATTTGAACTTTAGCAAGATTTCTGTGGCAGCGTCAAGAATGTGATCTGCTGTAGACATCTGGCTCCATATGCCTTTAACTTTTGTGAACATTATTGTATAGAAGTACAATTATAGTGACAGTAAGGGTGTACTGTAGTGGCCCTTATAATAATAGTAGTATATTAATAATAACCAAATACTGTTCAGTTCTGTGACCTTCAGAACATCTAGTCGCCCTACGTGGTGTAATGGTTACCATAATAAGTTCATATTTGTGTAGCTCACTCTTACTAGCTTCAGATTTTATATATTGTAAATGTGAAATTATTGAAATATGACCACAACAAGGCTGGACTTTTCTTGGCTTGATTTTGAGTATATAATACTTACATATAAAATGCAATGTTTGGATTTGTATCCCTCTCCCCAAGCACAACAAATTTATCTCTCATGTTCAGTTTTCAGTTCTTTGTTTCCTTTAAATTCTTATATATCCGACATATCCTATTTAAATAATATGTAGTGCACTGCTAATGATGTTTTCTTTATAAATTAAAACAGTAACATATAATTAAAAAGCAACACTTATAACTGATTTTTTTTCTATATTTAGCACTTCTAACCTTACAATTGCAAGTTCAGTTTGCAAGTATACTGCTTAAGCCAACAAAATATCATTTATAGCATTGCCATATAATGTAAATACTTTTTATCTGTGTAAATAACAGCAAAGATTAAAATAACCTAATTTGCAGTTTTCCATAATGGAGGGAAATACCATGCATGTATAACATCTTGCTGAAATATGATGTAGATTATGATTAATTTGTTTTTTGTTTTGCTTCTGCTATACAATTCACATTTTGTTAGTTAGGTGGTTCTGTTTCTCTAGCAAAAATATACAGAAAACTATAGCTATGATGATTTAATTTAATCCCCATAGCATTAAAACTTTATCATTTGTATATAATATCCTTTCTTAATTAAAATGAGATAAACTATATTTTGGGCATTATCATTTGCTTATTTGAGTATTAAAAATTGGTTCAGATTAGATGTTTCTCTATTAATTATAATTTTAAATTACAATATAATATTTTAGTATATTAATGTATTCAATAAGCATCCTTGAGATTCCATGACCATCCATTATTTAAATCCAATCAGAAGCCTTCTCTAAACCAATAAAAGCAACAATAGTTTTAGAGTTCAATTCTTAATTTTTTCTAACATTTGTGTCATGTTTTATTGAGTTTCCAATTCTAGAACTATTTTATTCTTCCAACAGAACCTCCATGTTTATATTTTTATGTTTCTTGTTTAATATTCTTGCATAAAGCTTATGACGCAAGCGCAGGTGCAATGTAAGCGCAAGAGTTTGGACTCGTTATTTAATGTGAACATTCACAAAGAAACATGCAATGTGTAATGCAATGCAACGAAGAGTTTGCAAACTCCAAACTTTATCCGTGCATTGCATGCAAAGAGGAGGAATTCTGCTTCTTTTCTCTATGAATTGCCTATGAGTTCAATAACAAACAATCGCACTGCGAGACTTTACAGGGCCTACTGTATATGCATGCTCTTCAATTTGGCCATGCAGTGCCTTGTCATCTCTAATTTCCTCAAGACAGTCTCCTTGCGAATCCTTCTTTGATTTAATGGATATAACTATCATCTGTGTCTAGATTTCTTGGTTCTCATAAATCGAAGATGCAGAGAGATAATTCTTAGTTCATTAAATGTGTAGCTTTATCACTTTCTGAAAGCAATTATTGTGACGTCACTGCCATGAGCGTCAGTTGTTAGTATGTAATTTTATAACAAATTTATTTGTAAAAGATTGAGTGAATTTTATTATGTGGTATTGTTGACTATATTATTCAGTTTGTAACTTGCAAAGCACTTGGAAAATATTCGCTTGTAACTTACAGATCTAGAAACCTGTGCCAGCGTAACTGTTGCGCTTACAATTGCATTGGGAATGATGTCTCCTTGCCTCTGCACCTATGCTATGTTACATTGCGCTCGCATCTCATTGTGAATGTAGCATAACTTTCCTTCTGTCTTATGTTTAAAAATCTGATGTGTACCATTCACATGACTTTCTCCATATCCCTGCAACAAATAATTCTTAAAAAGCTTATACTTCTATTTACTTTATGCTAATCAGAAAAAATTAGTAGAGATAGTCTTATTACTCGCTTCCTTATAAGTAGAAGCGAAATAAGGGACAACTGTAGGTTAAAGTGATAGTCAAAAGCTGGTTGCTATGTCAATGAAGTTCCTTTGTTTATATGGATAGGAGTTGACAAGTTCCTGTATGAGAAAAGTATAAGTTTTTCATAGCAGAAACCAAAAATAAGGAATGTCACAAAAACGACGAACTCCACGAAAAAAATGTATATAACATAAATTGTGTGTTTTAAAGTGCTCTACATTTTTTGTGTAGTAAGTTTTTGTCCATCTCTTACGGTTTAGCAGTCATTCAAAATTTAGTAAAATTCATCCAGAATAAACTACTCTTCAGAGGCTATTCCCAGAAAATTCAAGATATACATTTCATTTGTCAGGTAAACATGTTTAATATCCGAAATTTTAATCAAAATCGTTAGAGCCATTTTTGAGAAAATGAAAATTTCGAAAAAAGTTCCATGTAAAGGGTAGTTGGGGGTGGGGGGATTTTTCTCAAAATCTTCGTGTCGCATCCCTAGAAGATACTGAACTTAAATACCAAGTTTGGTATTTTACCGACTTTTCGTTTTTGAGTTATCGTGTTTACAGACACACGGACACACACATACACACACACACACACACATACACAGACCTTTTTGTGAAAATGCTTTTTTTGGATATTGGGGACCCTAAAATATATATTTCCGGTGAAATCTTGGTATCAAATATTTGGTGGAGTGCAATACTTTCTCTATACACTATGTAAATAAGTGCGTATGGAGAAAGTAAAAAGTGGTATTACTTCTGCTGAAATTCATATAATCTATTTTTCTGGAAGTTCAAAATTCCTTTAAAATGTATAACACGTTTCATAAGAATATTCTGTTCATATTTTGAATGTTGTTTATTCCGTTTTTACTGTCTCTTTTTATTACTATATATTGCATCTTATTTACACAGGCACACCAAATCGTGTAAGAAGAGAAGGCAGAGGTTCCCTATTCACCAGTCAGACAAGCAGTGTCACAGAGGCAGCTTCTGATGAAATTGATATTGATATTGACGAACCACAAAGAGTTACTACGTGAGTTAAGAATATTTTTACAGAAAAACTACACAAAATCATACTTATGTTTTCTGTTGTTTTAATAACAATACAATATTTATATTATGTGTATCTTTTGTACTTAAGAGCATATTTGCAGTATTCTCTATGTTACTTTTTAATGTTCAATTATTAATACATTGGAGCCCAAGCCCGAGTATAGCTCGAGCCATGCAAAATGTTCATGAGGCCCACACCTGAGCACAGCTCAGGCAGGTACTTCTAACACTTTTAATGCAATTCCATGATCTTAACTCAATCTTGGGCTATGCAGCAAAGAACATACATCAGTTATCGTTTAGTTGTCTGATGTGTGCTGCCATCTGTCCTTGCTTTAGTCAACTATTAGGAATTTTAGGAGATTTAGTAATATTGGCTGCTCTCAGGAAGTCGTGCCATTTTCTTTGAAGGTGGTGATCTGTTTGTTGCGTTTGTGCTCTTAAATGTTAATATGCTGCATTTTCCTCGATTTCTGTGAACTAAAGCTAAAATTCAGGATACAAATGAAGCTGTGAAAAATTATGATTCCGAGGGAGAGTTTTTCGAACTTTGAATAAATGGAGTGTAAGCAGCTTTATGCAGTTTTTTTTAAAATTCATATTTGATACTACTTGTAAATTTAAAATAAAATATTAATATGGAAGTTATGACTATTTTCTTACTTGTTGAGAAATCCTTGAATGCCATACTTTTAGATTGTTCCAATACTTTTTGGCAGATTTAATTGATGTACTGTAAATAATAACTCAAAGTAGGCGCAAAAACCCTGGGTTTCTTGGCACTTCAACTACTGAAATGCCTGGGCTTCAATGTGTTAAAATAAAAATGCCATGTAATAAAGTATAGATATAGGATTAGATGATCACATTTATTCAGACACTCCAAATTGTAAATTCAAATGATTGATTGCCTGCTAATGCATGTAAATTTTCTTGATGGAGAAAATTAATTTATTTGAGACATAACCAATGACTGATTTTTTACCCTATAACTATAATAGATCATATGATTGCTGTACTCATTGCCAATGATATAGAATTTTAAGCAAGTATCATGTTTTAATGTTGAAAAAAAAAGACGGAAATAAAAAATTAAAAAATGCACATTAAATGTTGGCTCTGGCAGAAATGAGTTCTCCTTTTAGCAACAATTTATGCAGGCTGTTAGGTAAAATACTATAACAAAATTTAACTAAATGTTGTACACATTTTGCAAAAATATTTGGAGGCAGTTATTCGTTGTGGCATGGTTAGTTTATTCTTCTTGGTTGGAGCATGGACTCATAGCAATTGATTTTTAACAATATGTTTCATTCACTTTTACTTTAACATTTACATTAAAGTGCTAATAATGTTTAAAAGAATAAACCCTTAACTAACCTCTTTTTCTTTGAAGTGCTGTTAGTGTTGTAATCTATAGAAATTTTCCAAAACTAATTATGGATTATTTGTTGCTAGACTGCCACTTTTAAAATAATGGATAGCTTAAACTGACTCGCAGGAAAACAACAGTAAATTTGATCATTCTGTGTGTACTTTTAAGTAATAAAATAATAAGTGAATACCTCACTTTATGTTCAATCATGGTTACGTTAAAAGTTCAGTTCTTTTCATAGCAAAATACTTGACTTCTTAACTTTATATTCAACATTCTGGACAAAAAGTATAATGTACCTACCTTATAATGAACTTAAAAGAAATTTGATTTATTTTATATATGTTAAGAGTTTTATCAATGTTTATTTTAATTACAAAGAGTGTAATAATGACAAGGAAGTTACAAACCTTGAATTTATACTTATAAACTCTGTTTTCTTTTTGTAAGTGAAATGTATAATTAGGTAATTTTTATGCATCTGTTAATATCAGTTAAGTTATGGGCTGTATAAGTTCAGCAAAGAGTGCACATTGTCACCTAAAAGCCCAGATAAACTGGCTGCCCCTTCCTCCCTACCTGTAACTGCTGACATTGAGTAAGCTTGGCCCTATTTTGTCTTTTTCTACTTCAAATATTGTACTAGTAAATAGTTACAATAGTTACTAATTGTAATTCATAAAATGACAAGCAAATTAAAAAAAAACAATCTATTTGCTACAAACTGATATTCAGCAACTGTTATGCAATTGGTAGCCAAATATTTTCCCTTCCATGTCATCCCAGCATATGTCAAAAGCATCCATTAGATTTGTTAATGCCTTGTAATCAAATGTTTGTATACAATAGGGCTCAAAAATACAAGTTATCTATTGAAGTAGCACACTTGACTGCAGCTGACTAAGTAGTCAGAGGCATATGCTGCTATAGATTGTGAGGGAAGACATAGCTATGCATATAGGGGAAGTGTTCAATAATTCCTTAGAAAATCCAAGAAATTACACTTGCAGCATTGAAAAAAACCATTGTCTCTTACTAAATGACAGTTAAAGTTTCAGCTATATCCATCACATGGTTTGTACCATAGGCGATTGAATCAACAATCTTGTGTTTCTTTAGAAAGAGTTTCGTGTGGTAATTAAACACTTCTATTTAAAAGACTTAACACTGAAAGAGATAAAAGCCAAGTTGGATGAAGTTCTGGCTCATCTGCTCCTGCATTTGCAATGATTTACATCATTCTGGACGTCCAGTAGAAGTGACTTCCTCTGAAAATGGTTGACAAAACCCAAGATATGGTTTTGAGAGATCGACAAATCAAAGTTCGCAAAATAGTAGAGGCCACAGACATATCTCAAGGTACAGTGTTCTCAATTTTGCAACAAAAATTAGATCTGATAAAGGTCTTGGCAAGATGAGTGCTGCATTTGCTTTCATTGGAGAATAAATGCAATCATGTGGTTGATTTGGAAGCTGGTTTGGCACTTTTCCATTGCAATCCTGATGAGTTTCCGCACTGATGCCTAACTGTCGATGAATAAACTACTACACTCTATATAGACAAAAGTAAGTCGAGACAGTGGGTTTTTAAAGACAAACCTGCTTCGAAAAAGGCAAAGAAGGTGATAGCCTCAGTTTTCTGGGATGCATGCAGAATCATCTGCATTGATTACTTGCAGAAAGGAAGAACGATAGATGGAAAGTATTGTGCATTGTTATTGCACCGGTTGAACAGAGAGATCAATAAAAAATGCCCTCCTCTGGTAAAGTTAAAAATTTTGTTCCATCAAGACAATGCAAGAGTGCACACTTGTACAGTTTCAGCGACAAAAATTTTAGAATTAAGGTTTGAATTACTACATCACCATATTTGGCCCACAGAGACATTTTTATTTCCAAACTTGAAAAAGGATTCATGTCTAACACAGAGGTCATCTCCCAAACATGCCTATTTTGAGGACCTTCCAAAATCCTACTTTCTGGAAGGCTTAAATCAGTTGGAGAAATGCTGGTAAAGAGTATCAAGCTAACAGGAGGTTATGTTGAAAAATAAAAAGTCTACCAAAAATAATTTGTTTTTGTATCTTTTCCTAAGAACTTATTGAATACCCCTCATACTTAAAAATTTAATAGAGGTTCTTTCTTTAAAAATTTACCAGGTTTTGTAGCTAGGCTAGCTGTGAAGTTTGTGAAAAAAAAAGTTCTATTATATTTATAAATAACAAAGCATTTAGTTCTAATCTATTGATGTTTGCACTCTGCCTACTGTTAAGGCATAAAATGGGCTGCTTACAATAAAACTTAACTCTGTTTGCAATTAACAGTTCATTAAAAGACAGAGTAATTTTAATTATAGTTATGAAAACGGTTAATAATACAACAAAAATTGATTTAAGGAATCTCCAGAGAGCTAAATTAAATGAAGAAATAAATAAAGAAAAGGAGAATAAAAATCTGTTGATTACAATGAGATAGCTTACATATGCTTTGAAGTATCTAGGAGAATTCACATTAAGGTACAGGAAAATGGTTGCGATTAATCCTAATTATACCTCACCTTTGATTTTTCATCTTAACCACAAAAAGTTTTAATAAGGTAAACAAGTTATAGATAAGAAGAAGAAACCAAATCAATTAGGAATACACTTCTGCTACATGCCACCATATTGTTTTGTGTGATTACAAAAAAAAGGAGCTGTCAATGCCTATATCTCAGCTTCTTAGAAAAATAATTTTTACAGTCGCACAGACAATGAAACAAATAAGTAACAAATAATCAACAAATAATGAGATGTAAAATAACTGAAAACAGCAAAAACAAAACACAGTAACTCAAACTGAAGCCAAGAAGGATTGAGCACATGGTAATCTGACATTAGCAATTCTGTAAACAAAGCAGCTGTTACTATAGCAATGGACCCTCATTTCTTTTCTGATTGCAGAGCTTCTGTCAAACCACAACTTAGGAAAATAAAGTTATAGGGATTTTTATTGTTGAAGATTGGCAGCCAGTCTAGTGGTTTTTATTACTGAAAACAGAGATTCTTAATGTGCCTAATGGACACAAAATAAAAGTTATCAGTTTCAAAAATAGATGGAGGTGTATGTTTTTCATGTTGTTGTTTTTTTTTTTTTTTTTTTTTTTTTTTTTTTTTTTTTTTTTTTTTTTTTTTTTATAATTTAAAGTTCTAGTTAATGGGGTAATTACAATTGTTATTATTCTTCATATTATTATTATTATTATTATTATTATTTGTTGTTGTATCTAGTAAATTTCAATTGAAAATATACATTTTAAGGATAACTTTCATTAAATCTTAAACAAAAATTAATACATAGTTTGTCAAGTGAAGAAAGAAAAAAGGCAGTTCAGAGCTTGGTTGCAGCATATGCCTCTGATTGAAATATATCTGACATTTTCTTAAACCACATCACCACATCTTTAAGAATTTTATTGATATATGCCTGTGGAAGATAAACTAAACCAATGCAATACCTAGATTTGGTACATATGCTAACAATTTTATTTTGAAAATGCCTTGAAACATCTACATATTTTATTTAAGGACATTTATTGAACATTTCAAATGTTCACCATTTGAACTAATGTATTCATATATCCACTATGGGAATTATTTTGATAACACTACTGTGAGCCCTTACTACTTTGTTTGCTGTTATTAAATTTAAATTCAATAACAGATCCTCCAATACAAAACTAACTGACTAGAAAGAGTCATACAGCCATCACAAAAAACACATTATATTGAATTGTTCCATAGGTGAACAAAATATTCTAGCCTCTACTATGGCTTAGTTTTAATAGTATTATAATTAAGCAGTTACATCAGGCAGAAAGTTAACAACAAGTTAATTGTTATTTAAGAAAGTTAAGTATTTATGAAAGCCATTTATGAAAAGTGCAAACAGTAGAATAGACAAATCTGATCTATATATTGCAGGGCACATAGAAGCTTTTGTTCATATAAAGTGTCGACATGGAACAGTTTTACTTTAGATTATATATCACTATTTAAATATGCAATAAACATAATGTTTTTTTATTCAGCTACCAAAGTTCTTAGATATCTGCATCTGAGTCTATGTAGGGAAATGTATTATGATTATAGGTACTTTGAAATTGCAGAAATTTTAAAACAATGTTTTAAGTAGCTAAAATAGATAATTAAATTTATTAAATTAGAACTAAAGTAGGTGCTAATTTTTAAATATCTTTATGAAAAACATCTTTACATGTATATGCAGCTCTTACATGCATAATAATATAATTCATAATCAAGAACATTGTATATTATCAAGATTTACTCAAAATTTCTTCACTAAAATTTACACAAATTTCTCCAGTTAGACTGTCTTTTCTCTGCTAAAATAATTTTAAAGGATGTATGATACTAATACACCTATTAAATACAAATTTGAACTTTGTTATATTTTTAACATGCACTTGAATAGAATTTTTCTGCACACATACATTCAGTGGGACAGTTGGAAGGAAAATATTATGGCATTTCTTGGAAAGTTAGCACTTGAAATACATTTTAAAAGAAAAAAATCAGAATTATATATTTTTAACAATTTTTCACTATCTTTTACCTAATCCTAGTAAATTTGAATACTCTTCGAATTTTTAACTGCTGCTTAAAGATATAATGTGTAATTCTGATCTGTTAATTTTATAAACAATGTTACGATTTTACCATCAGAAAATAAGGAATTTATTCACCAGCCATAAATAAATAAAACAAACTTTTAAAATAAATGTTGATTGTTCTTCCATGCATGCCACATATAGACTGAAGTTGGAAAGGTAGAATCAGACTAAAAAATCAATTGTGCCTGATTCTATCTTACCAAACTTTTAAAATCTTATCTTGTAGCATTGTTTCTCTCACAATACTATGCAAACACCTCAACATAATACAGAATCTTCACTGTTATACATAAAGAAATAAACTGAAATTTAAAATAAGTATTGTAGATTGTCACTGTAGCATGGAAAAATTGATTAGGTATGTTCTGTTGGTGGCCAGAATTGCAACTATGTACATCTCACCCCTTCTGTGTGCAATCCAAATTAAAAAATAAGTAATAGTTTTTAAAAATTGTCTCGGGTAATTATAAATAATAAAATACATTAAAATAGTAATCAGCTGCCCTTTTAGAACCTTTTAGGCATTATAAAGTGTATTCAGCAGGGCTGATTTTTCATAGTATGTAAACATTTGCAACTATGTGATGTTGAAAATGAGTCGGAATAGTAACACTCACCTCACTTATATGTAATTGGTCGGACTTCAACTGAAGAAGAGGGCAATTGCCCTTGAAACATATGTTTTGAACAATTACATATAAGTGAGGTGAGTGTTACTATTCCGACTCATTTTCAACATCACATTGATTAAAACTTCACTTGTCTCAAACTTCTGAGTTATTTAATTTGCAACTATGTTTCACATTTTCTTACAATATTTCCTTAAAATCCAAAATCATGCTTTTTATTTTTATTCATATTGCTTTATAGATTTATATTATTATTTGATGATTGCATTGAAAAGCTATAAGTATTTCAGCTAATAGCATTTATATATCTTAGCTTTGTGTTGACATTCGCTATTGCTTGTATTTGTCTATATTGCAGTGAACAAATCTACTTTGCAATTTCTCCTCATGCATTCAAGTTTCACCGACTTAGACCTTTAAAATGGGAATTGATAATATAATGTAAAATAGTGGAAAGAAACAATATACAAGCTAATGTGTAGATTGCTTTTGTAAAAATGTTGTAACAGTGTATTTTATTGCTATTTTGTGTCATCTATGATACTTTTTATTCTGTTCCACAATGTCTGAGAGACACCAATCCCTTCTGATAACAATTGATTGGTTATGGTTTCTACTATTAATGCAAAAACTTAATGAGAAAGCCTTGTAGAGACCATAGATTTTGTAGCTGCTTTCTGGGCTATAAATAAATTAGAAAAGAATATTTTTTTTTTTAAAATTAGTTGCTGTAGTATGAGTTTGAGGAACTTATTTTTGGAACCTTTTTATTAATATTTTGTTCAATAAATATTCAACAGTAGGACCTATTTAGGGTAAGAAAATATTGTACCAAATGACCATATTTACTTTAATTCTCAAACATAATATGGAATAGAGCAAAAAATGTTATTCTTTCATATTTCAAATAGAAAAACAAAGCTTGTAATTTTCCTTGCTTTTATTAAATTAATTTTCATTTTATATCTTTTAGTTCATATTTATTTAGTTCATTGATATATACTTTTAGTTCATTAGCACCAAATTGAAGTAGATCTCTGCTGCCCTTTGACAAATTTTGACTAATTTTCAAATTAGTTTAAAATGCAGTGTTCATAAATATTTGGTTCTCACTGCAAACTCAGCAGCAATGTTTTCTTTATTTTAAACTTTAATCATTTTATTTAGCTTTTCTAGATAAAAGAGAGAAGCCAAAAGGAGCACAGAAGAAACAAAACCTAAAGGAGAGGAAATAACAAGCACAGGCATTATTTTAATTTGGATAATTTATTGCTCAGTTATTTTAAGTTTAATCACTTATTATTACTACTATTGAGCTTTGAATTTCTATATAAAATATTAATATAATTACTTTATTTGCATGCCATTGTACGTGTTTACAGTGCTGTGATTGTCATCTATTCTTCCCTCTATAACAATTTTGAAAATATAGAACACAATCTTTATTGCTAGCTGTTTAATTTGGCGCAGGCTGACAGAAGCTCATCGAAATGCCATACGAGCAATACGCAAGATTAAATACTTTGTAGCCCGCCGAAAATTCCAGCAAGCACGAAAACCATATGATGTGCGAGATGTGATAGAGCAGTACAGCCAGGGCCACTTGAATATGATGGTGAGGATAAAGGTAAGATACATTTTTGTATATGTGGTATTAAATAAGAAAAGTTTGTGAAAATTGGCACATCAAAATAATACAAGGATGCTCAGGATAGCTTTTAAAGTTTTTTTGTTAAAATGAAAGCTGCTGGTTCCAAGTGGCTTCCATGCATTGTTTATTCTATAAGGAAACAAAGGAGAAAACTATGGGAGGGATGCAGGAAGATCATGGTTTCAGTGAATGAAGCAAACTCTAATCTAAAAATCTGATGTGTTCCATTCACATGACTTTCTCTACATCTCTGCAACAAGTTATTGTTAAAAAGCTCATACTTCTATTTACTTCTAGCTAATTGAGAAAAAATTAGCAGAAATAGTCTTATTACTTGTTTCCTTGTAAGTAAAAGCGAAATAAGGGAGTACCATAAGTTAAAGTGATAGTCAAAAGCTGGTTGCTATGTGACTATAGTTTCTTTGTTTGTATGGACAGGAGTTGACAACTTCCTGTATAAGAAAAGTATGTTTTTCAAAGCGGAAGCTAGTAACAAGGAATATCTTAAAAATGATCAACTCCACGAAAAAAATGTACATAACATAAATTATGTGTTTTAATGTACTCTACATATTCTGTGCGGTAAGCTTTTGTCCATCTCTTATGGTTTAGCAGTTATGCAAAATTCGGCAAAATTCATCCAGAATAAAGAGGTCTTCAGAAGCTATTCCCAGAAAATTCAAGATAAACATTTTATTCGGGGTACAAATAGCTTTAATATACGTGATTTTAATCAAAATCGTTGGAGCCATTTTTAAGAAAATCAAAATTTTCAAAAATTTTTCCATGTAAAGGATAGTTTGTGGTGTGGGGACTTTCTTGAAAATATTTGTGTCGCATCCTTGGAAGATACTATACATAAATACCAAATTTGGTATTTAAAGGTCTTTTCATTTTTGAGCTATGTTGTCCACACACACACACACACGCTCGCTCGTAAGCACGCACGCACACAGGCACACCTTTCTCTAAAAATGATTTTTTTTGGATTTAGGGGATCCTAAAACATGCATTTCCGGTGAAATCTCAGTATCAAATTTTTGGGTGGAATACAACACTTCCTCTATACACTGTGTATATAGTATGTTAGAGAAAGTAAAAAAGAGTCAAATCAATATTAAAATCACTGGCCATTTTCTGTAGGTGTATTGTATTATCTTTCATGGACATGGTTCCCATGGTCATTGGCTCAAACCTGGCAGATGATGGATATTTTGGGATAAAAATCCTTATGGCTTCCTTTAGAACAGAAGGGAAGTAAAGCCAGTGGTCCCATGTCAGATCTATCGCAGGTAAAAGAACCTCATGCTGGATAAAAGAGGCCTCTGAGAAAAATTAAATGGTCTTTCACACCCAATATGAAATGTGCTGCTAAGAGCCAGAGCATTTAAAGAGTATCCATAAATAAAACTCAGTTTTTAAGTATACCTAAACAAATGTATGTATATTTAAAAACAAAAGAATTTGAGTCGGTTTTTGTAACACAAACATCACTTATTTTTACATAGTGGGACCACTTTCGGGAACACATGTCCCCATTTTCATCCCTTAATTCTGACTAAATCTTGCTTCGTTGGCATAACAATGGGGGTGGTGGTGTATTACTTGTGGTGGCATATGTTGCTGGATCTATGAACTTCCAGAGGTTGCTATATGGTGGTAAATCAAAATTCATGATATGACTCTTTTTCTTCATGATATAGATCTCCCAGATATCTAATTCTGTGGGTTTATATGCTGGTTTTAACAGTTTTATATTCGGTGTGATTTCATGTAATGATGTCCAAAAATTAACAATCAATAGACAACTGCTAATTTTTCTATTTGCTTGTATTTTAGGTTTCTCATGTGTTCCTTTAATTTGGTTTCGAAACTTCTCTTTGTCCTTCTCATATATACTAGATTACAGTCTGAGCATTTAATTTCTTAAACTCCCAGTTTTTTGTTTGCAGCAATAGCATCTTTTAAGTTTTTGCATGGCAGTTTCTAAATGCTGTAGTTATTTTTTGGAGCTAAGGTGATTTTATCATTCCTGAAGATTTTCTGAAGTTTGTTGGGTGCACAAGGATGACAGGTAAATCTTCTGAACTGAGATTGGTTAAGGAGATTCTGTAGGGTAACCACTTGCACTTTTTTGGAATCTGTTGTTTTCAAGTATTTATATTTGTTAGAAAATATGCCACTGTTAAGACTCACAGGAATGTTCTGAGTGGAATTACTACTGAGAATAGTGGTAATGGTTTGTTAGTGAATAGTAATCAAGTATACTTGGTGCTACGTGGCACAACAGTATAGCAAAATGTATGAGTCTTATGATATAACTTTACAGGAAAGCAAAAGATATTTTGAAAAAAGCATTTTTTGCTGAAGTCATATAGTTGTTGGGGGACATGCAAAAGGTGTGTTTATTTGCTCAAAAGTGGTGCTATTTTTTCCAAAATCAGTGTTATTTTTTTTTTTTTTTTTTACAATTTTAATAATTAATGAGTAAAAGAAGAAGTATAAGACAAGCTCTTATTAACCTATTTCAGCACATATTATTAATATGGATGTAAAGAGGCCAGTTAGCCATACAGTGTTTTCATGTTGATCCATAATAAGCATATGTTTATATCAATCACATACCTGTAATGTAATACATAGAACAAAGAAGTAAAAGCACTACAAAGCTGGATGCAACAATTGATATATACCTACAAGTAAATACTAGATCAGAGCAAGCTTGATCTATACACCTCAGTACTGAAGACCACAAAACAAACATTTAATGCAAGTTATTAACTTTCAAGTGAAAAATAATCATTGTAGCCAAATTTTCTTTCAAGTTTGTTCTGCCAGTCAGAACATTCCTAAAGAAGAAACTTTTTGGGTGCAACATTTGAACATAGCCTCCATATTTCTTTAAGATGCTTTTCTGCAAACAGAGGAAGTGACAGGTTAACCACTATGTCAGTAGTAATATTTAAGTTTTAATATTTGTGATACAATAATTTAAATACCAAATTAAATCTTTTAAATTTGAGATAAACAAAATCTATAATTTGGTTTTTGGAGGACGATTATTGAATTGAATAATTTTTTTAACTCCTTATTTTATTTGTTTACCATTTATTATTAAAATAATACCTGTATTTTGTGGCATCTACTTGCAGAGAGTTTCTTTCAATTCACCAAAACCTGAAAATGTGAGGATGGTTTGATCAATTCTTGGAACGAAACCTAACATAACATAATACTGGCTCCAACATAACATATTATGCAACAAAATTATGCTAAAACTTAATGAGAAAACCACATAATTGTAGGCTGTAGGCTGTTTTCTAGGCTACAAATAAATTATAAATTAGAGCAAAATATAATGCAAAACAATATTCAGTAAAACCAAATTCACATTGTTTTATGAAAATGTTCATATTTACATTATTGCCATATTCACATTATTGCAAGTGTAAAAAATGCAGAAGCCTCCATATTTGCTATTCAATAACAGATATACCATTACATTTATATGATAAATTATTGGCAATATAACTAAAAATATATTATAGTATTATAACTAAATATGTTATTATAAAATAGTGATTATTATAATGAACATTTGTATTTTTAATAATAAAAGTAAGTGGAATAAATATAAATCTATGACTTTGGATCACCAGCTTTATTTCTCTTCCATACTAAGGATTTTACACCTGAAAAAAATCCATTGCCAAAAACAGCTGTTTAAATCTGTGACCTTGGGAACCAGAGAACCATATCACCCCTAGAAGACAACATAATAAATAAATAAAATTAAGTTGCTATTTCTGAAATGAAGAATAAAAACATTATATGTTTTGTCATTAAACAGTTCTTATAAGTTTTCATTGTGACTTTTTTCTGCAGGCTTTTGGAGAATTTGTTCATAAAATTGAAGATATGCATCTGCATAACTTTGCTGACATCTTTAACTTCCTTCTTATTATTGGGACTTTTCCATAATTTGCTTTACTTTCAGGTAGTTTGAAGTCATAAAGATGTATTGCATTAGTTCTATGCAGTAACTTAAATCTGCATCTCATTATTCCAATACCATATTGACAGCAAACACGTCTTAGCATAAAAGCCCATAATGTGAAATTTTAAAGTATGTTTTTAAATCTTTAGGCACCCTTTCTCTGATGATTTGGCTGATAAATAGGCCTTTAATTTTTATAAGACATTATCTCTTGAAATGTTTTATAAACATTTTGAAATGTTTCCTTGATTAAGCAATGTACTTAGCATGCTGTTCTGGCATATGGGCCCTGTCTACCTTCCTGAGAAAACATTTAATTATTCCAAAACTCCTATCATAGGAGACAATATTAAACATTTTTAAAAGTCTGCCCATAATGCTCCTTGCAGAAAGAAATCTAACAACTATATGATTGCAGTTTTCTACTCTGCATACATTTCAGAATGTGTTATTCTTTGTTAGTGTCTTAAAACCTTTTTCTATGAAATTCATAATAAAAGGACACATTTCATTTGATCCTTTCTCTGATATCCAGTCATAGTAGGCCTACATACATCTTTTCTGTTAAAAGATTAGTGATGAGGAAATGTTCACGCATAATTGTCATAAATAAAATATTTCTAATACTAGTATATGTAGTAGTGATAAATTTTGTTTATAATTAAACATGCAAAGTCCTTTTCATTACAGACATTTTTCATTTCACCCATCTTTTTATAGAAATTCTTAATTCTGTTTATATGAAGATTTTCTATAACAGTTATATATTTTGCAGCAGGGTCTTTATTTTCACATTTAGCTCCTCTAAATGATGAATGCACATCTTTCTGTGGTTTGCAAAATGATAACTGTAGTTTTGTTTAAAATAATTGTAGAGTATTTACTTTACCTTAATGTGCAGGTAGATTATTGCAAATAATTCAAACATTATTTTCACATTTTAATTTCTAACCTTATTTAATAAATTATGTTACATTCATTGTTTCCAGGAGCTGCAAAGAAGGTTAGATCAAACACTAGGAAAACCAGGGAGCTATCTGGCTGGAATTGACAGAGCAGGAAATGTAAAACCCATGACTATAGGTGCCAGACTATATCGAGTCGAACAACAGGTTGGTTATTGTTTTGCACCATATAATTTATCCCTGTGGATAACATTACATACCTACTGTACTGTATACCTAAATATATCGTACAGTACATGAGCATGGCCAGCTGGAAAGCATTGGGGGGGGGTCCTGTGATTTTTAAAAGTTAAGTTTGCAGAAAAATTTACGTTCCTACTTTATCAACAACACATGCACCAAATTTCAGGAAGGGACACAGATAAATTTTGTAACTTAAAACATAACTTACCCAGCTGGATACTGGATTTTGTGTCTGGCAGCTTGCTTGCAGCATCATGGCAGAACCTTCTCACGTTATACGAGGGCCATTCAGAAAGTAACCTCCGGTTGATTGCAAGAAATTCACCAAGTTAAATAAAAATATTTTAATATATACATCTTACAACTACATCTTTGCACTATTTTTCTACATAGTCTCCATAACGATTGAGGCACTTATCGTATCTGTTCACAAGCTTTGAAATTCCTTCTGCATAAAAATCACCTGCTTGTGCCTGGAGCCAGCCTGTGACCGCATCTTTGAGCTCTTCGTCGTCATCAAACCGCTGGGACCCGAGCCATTTCTTCATATGCATGAAGAGGTGATAATCGCTTGGCACCAGATCTGGGCTGTAAGGTGGATGGTTGACAACGTCCCACTTGAAGGACTCAAGAAGGGCTGTTGTTCTGCGAGCAGAGTGAGGCCGGGCGTTATCGTGCAAAAAAACGATACCGGAAGTCAGCATACCACGGCGTTTGTTCTGTATAGCCCGTCGTAATTGTTTTAGTGTTTCACAGTACACATCTTGATTAATGGTCATCCCACGTTCCATGAATTCAACCAACAACACCCCTTTTGCATCCCAAAACACCGTTGCCATCAATTTTCGGGCAGAAAAATCTTGCCAGGCTTTTATTGGTTTGGTAGGCGAATTTGAATGTGCCCACATCTTTGATTGTTCTTTTGCCTCAGGGTTCACGTACTTAATCCAGGTTTCGTCCCCGGTCACGATTCTGTTTAACAAGGGTTCACCTTCGGCCTCATAACGTGACAGAAAGTCTAATGCAGAGGCCATTCTTTGAGTTTTGTGGTGGTTGGTAAGAATTTTGGGCACCCATCGTGCACAGAACTTACGGTAACCCAATCTTGCTGTCACTATCTCGTACAAGAGAGTCTTAGAAATCTGTGGAAAATCAGTAGACAACTCCGACATTGTGAAACGTCGGTTTTCACGAACTTTTGCATCAACTGTCTGAACGAGTTCGTCCGTGACCAATGATGGTCTACCACTCCTCTCTTCATCATGAACGTTTTCTCGTCCACTTTTAAATAAACGTACCCATTCACGGACCACTCCTTCACTCATAACTCTTGGTCCGTACACGGCACAAAGCTCACGATGAATAGCTGCTGCAGAATATCCTTTGGCTGTAAAAAACCTTATAACAGCACGCACTTCACATTTGGCGGGGTTTTCTATTGCAGTACACATTTCAAACGGCCACAAACACTAAACTAGCGCAGGTACGACTTTCACTCGACCACGGCTTGATGCCGACTGACTTGCTGAGTGCGTGAATGCACAGATGGCGTCGCTACTCCCCCCACTACCCGCACTGTGACCGATCGGAGGTTACTTTCTGAACGGCCCTCGTATGATTGTACGGGTACTTATCAGTTTATGCATTAGATGCACAACCTTATAATTACTAGGAACACACTTCTATTAAATAAATTTACTTATGTATAGTTTGCAACACAGGACAGCTAAAACTTACGAACTATTGAGGGAATTTAAAGAAGAATGTGTTTACTTTTGTAGGAAAGAGAGAAGCCTTTAACTAGTGCTTCCAATTTTGATACTGGTAAGAAAGCATGTAATGTTGTCGTACTGCTTATCAGTTTTATTTTTACTTTCTATACACGTACTATGTGCATAATGTATAGAAAAGGTATTGCACTCCATCAAAAAGTTTGATACCAAGATTTCACCGGAAATATGTGTTTTAGGGTCCGCTGTAACCAAGAAAAGCATTTTCAGAAAAACGTCCATGTGTGTGTGTGTGTGTGTCTGTGAACACGATAACTCAAAAACAAAAAGTCGCTAAAATACCAGACTTGGTATTTAAGTTTAGCATCTTCCAGGAATGGGACACAAAGATTTTGAGAAAAATCCCCCCACCCCAAACTACCCTTTACTTGGAACTTTTTTCAAAAATGTTGATTTTCTTTAAATGGCTCTAACAATTTTGATTAAAATATTATATATTAAAGATATTTACCTGACAGATAAAATTTATATCTTGAATTTTCTAGGAATAGCCTCTGAGGACTACTTTATTTGGATCAATTTTACGGAATTTTGTATAACTGGTAAACCATAAGTGATGGACAAAAACTTACCACACAAAAAATGTGGACCACATTAAAACACACAATTTATGTTATATACATTTTTTTCGTGGAGTTGATCGTTTTTTAGATATTCCTTGTTTTTGGTTTCAGCTTTGAAAATCTTTTACTCTTCTCATACAGGAATTTGTCAACTCCTGTCCATACAAACAAAGGAATTTCAGTCACATAGCAACCAGCTTTTGACTATCACTTTAACCTATGGCACCCCTTATTTTACTTCTACTTACAAGGAAGCAAGTAATAAACTATTTCTGCTAATATTTTCTCGATTAACATGAAGTAAATAGAAGCATAAGGTTTTTAACGATAATTTGTTACAGAGATGTAGAGAAAGTCATGTGAATGGAACACAAGTAAGTCATATTCGCTTTTTAATCCCCATTTGTCACAAAGAAACACTTAATCACACTGATGTTCTTCTTTTGGTATCATCCAAATGAATGATTAAATGGGAGCAATATGAGTATGATTAAAATATCTTCTTCTTCGGAACAGTGTAAATAAAGAAGCAGGATAAGCATTTTAAATAATACTAGGAAAGGGATATCAGCATCATAGAAGTGATATGTCAGCTGACCTTAAGCAATACATGTAAACTGACACACACTGTGTCAGTGGCAACTACGCTGAAGTCTCTTGATAGATATGCCTTTATTTATTTAGACACATTTTGCTGGTTCATTTATTACTGTCCTAACCTGAAATTCTGCACCCATTGAGATGTTTAAATGGAGATCATGCTAACAATAGATAAGGGTTTGTTTATTTAATAATTGTAATAGCAATACATGTAAACTGACACACACACTGTTAGTGGCAACTAGCTGGTCTCTTGATAGATATGCCTTTATTTATTTAGACATATTTTGCTGGTTCATTTATTACTGTCCTAACCTGAAATTCTGTACCCATAGAGATGTTTAAATGGAGATCATGCTAACAACAGATAAGGATTTGTTTATTTCATAATTGTAAAATTGTAATATAAGATAGCGAATACATGTTATACCAAAGTATATAACCTAAAAGTATGATTTTTAAGCTTTAAAATAAAATTATCTCAGCTTCATATGATATGTGTATCGTTAATTAATTGTTTTTTCCACACAAGCCAGACTCTACCTATTCAACAAATATATCATAGGAAATCAGTATTTGTATGTATTTGTGTGTGTGTTCTTTCCAGAATTCTGATGTCACAAAAAACCCAAAATAATAAAGAAATCCAGCCAAACAAAAATATAGTGGCATGTATGATTTGCACATAAAAGCCATCCAAAAAATTACAAAAAATGTCTAAAAACTGAGGTCAAAAATCTGCCTGGTTGGTCCTTATTTAGCAGAAAAATTAATAAGTTAGTTTTAAGTTGTAATGGCTGACTTAAGATCAGTCTTCAGCTCAATGATTAGCTGCTTGGCACTATACCAGGCACTGATAATGAACTTTGCATGCACCCAAGAGAGTAATGTCTGTAACACCAAAGATAACTTATAACCAAGATTTCATGTCACGAAGTCAAAACTGGCTGCAACTACATTTCCCTTTCTTTCTAGTGAAGGGTGTCTCAAAAAAAAAAAAAAAAACTGAAGAGATAAAATGTTCAAATACTTTCAATTTCACTTGTTAAATACTTTTTAAACACTGATATATGAAAGGAACTAGTTATTATTAATAAATCATTCTTCGAGGGTGATCAATAAATAAGTTGCAAACGTCTGTTTCCCTTATACCATTTGTAAATTATGCTCGTAAATTGTGCCAGCAGATAGCAACATATGTATGCCTATCGTAGAGGTTGGGTCATACCTCCCCAGCATGCGGTCAGTCAATGGCACCCAATTAAAATGGTGGATGCATTGCATGATTGTACCTGAGCAGAACAGAATATGGTTGTGCATTTTTGTTGGACCAAAGGACTGCCCCAGAAGAAGTGCATTGTGAATGTGTCATCTGTATGGTGACAAGTGTTTCTCTTGGAACACTGTATTCAATTGGATCTAGCAGTTTAACCAGGGAAGGCAAGGCATCTGAGATTGGGAGCATCCTGGTCGTAATTGCGGAGGTGTTAACTGTGGCCATAGTGCAGCATGTGGAATGAATCGTTCTTAATGACCAGCATGTGATGATCGATGATGTAGCGCATGCTATAGACTGTTCACATGGGACCATCTACAACATCAGGCATGAGCAGTTGAAGTTTTCTAAAGTTGGTGTATGGTGGGACAAGCACAAAATGAAGAGAATGGGTCTGTCTTTGCAGCATCTCACTCGGTACAGAGAGGAAGGAGATGACTTCCTGGCACGAATTGTTTCAGGGGATGAGTCTTAGGTTCACCACTTTCAAAGAGAATCAAAAAGATCCTCCATGGAATGGAAACATCCCACCTCATCAACAACAAAAATGTTCAAGGTGGTTCCATCAGCCCGCAAGGTTATGCTCACCATGTTTTGAATATGCATGGTGCATACTGCAGACATTCCTGCGGAAACTCCAAAAGGCCATTCACTGCAAGTGACCTGGACTCCTCACAAAGGGAGTGATTCTTCTGGATGACAATGCCCACCTTCACTCAGCAATGTTAATGCAGGAACTGTTATAAACATTTTATTGAAAACGTTGGAATATTCACCATACAGTCCTGTCTTAGACCCCAATGATTTCTATCTGTTCAGGCCCCTAATAATCCATTTGGGTGGCCAACACTTCGAAACTGATAATGCTGTAATCCAAGAAGTTACTCGTTGGCTGTGACATCAACCAAAAGACTTCTTTGCCATTGGTGTTCAAGGACTTGTGAAGAGATAGGATAAGTGTCACAATGTACAGGTTGATTATGTCGAAAAGTAAAATAAATTTTAGCTAGCTATTTTGATTATTATTGCCTCTATCGAGTTTTGTGACTTATTTATTGACTCACTCTCATAGTAAATAATTGTTTCTTGTCAAGCTTGGGCCTATGGGAGAGAAACCCAAAACACAGGTACAGACACAGCTCAATCTGTAACATCATTGTGACAATAACAAATTTCCAGACATAAGAACAGCATTCATATATATACACAGGGTGTTAATGAACTATACCAAAATATTTTCACAGAATATGTAGATTACTTAAATAAGTAATTTGAGATAGGAGCATGTTTATTGAAATTTCGAAGTAACGGCTATAAGTTTCTGAAGTGCCAGTACACCACTGGCTAATTTATCAACCATATGATACTGGCTTTCAAGTGGGAGATAGTTTCCGAGTTCAGGTCTCGTTCACTTATCATGGCACTTCATCTGGAATGAAAAAAATAATAATAAAAAACATTTACTCTATGACAGGAGTTGAACTCATGACCTTTGGGATAGCAGCTTCCTGCGTTACACACTAAGCCACCAGAGCAGTTGAAAAAAATGCCTCCAGAGTAGGCTACATAACTCAAGAACGTAGTTAATGAATGCTCAGGGTCGCACTGTCAAGAGATTAGTTTGAGATTTTACAGATTTTTGCGACATTAAATCTTGAGAATGCTCGTAACAAGCTGCTAAAAATCGATATTTATATACTTGGACAGCAGTTTTAAAGACATTCTAAGCCATTTTTTCAACCTGCTTTAACACTGACTTATCAGCATCTGATACCCACACGTTTAACGCTATGTAGCTGCGCTATGTTTATCTGAGGACCATGCATCACCGATCTCAAATTACTTATACCAGTCACGTGCACAATCTCACAAATTATTTTGGTGTAGTTCATTAACAGCCTGTATATATATATGGTAAGTTGTCTAATTATTCTTTCATAAATAAAATGTTGTTTCAGCTCTCACTAATGGACAAGAAACTGGATCAGTTGGTGCATGTGCTTAATGCTGTTGCACAGAAGCAGCAGATTCCAATTCGTTCTGTAGAGGATGAAGTCTAGCGTATGAGGTAGAGGCAGTCAGCATGACTGCTAGGCTGAAAAGTGGCAGAGCAAAGTCACTCCAAGTACGCTACTGTGTATTTTAGTAGTGATATGGTGTGCAACTTCTTTGTATGGTGATTATTGGAATTCTAGTGGTGCATTGGTTTGTGTGAAAATGGTGACTACTACATACTCTTTCATCTGCCTCTGTTTAATTTTTCTTTAGTTCTTGGTGTAAAATATTGTAACAGTATTATGGCACAAAGATGAATGAATGAATTTAAACATTTGTGTTTTAGGGCATGATATTACAGATCATCTCAGCCAAAAGCACTTAATATATTTGAATTCAACATGCAGTTTAACAAAATTTTAAGGTCCAAGACTAAAGTTATCAATAACACCATTTTCATTAATTCACATACATTTAATTTAGATACATTTTAAATGAGCAGATTTATTATATAGCTTCATTAAAAGTAATACGTACTGCACATTTTATGTGCAAAGTATGCATAAGGGTATGCATATGGATAGTATTTTCTGAAGTAAATCACATTTTAATCATCTAACAGGACAATTATAGCCATATATTTATATCAATATATTTAAAATATGTTCACATCTAAATAAAACATGATAATAGACTTTTTATTTACCAATCTGTAAACACAAATATAAATAATTTACCAGTCTACAACAAAATAAAGTAGTTCTTATTTTAAAATAAAGTATGTTTGCAAAACTACAACAAACCTCTTTGGTTTTATGATGATGCATTGTTTGTTAATGGCTCTGTTGTTTAGCTATTACATGGGAGGTTGTTAGAGGTGGAAGGATTCTGGAAGAAGAATTTATGGTACTAAAAATATTATCTCTCTATAAAATATCTCTTTATAGAGAAATAACAAATATTTAATAGTTATTAAATTCATATATAAAACCTTTATAAAGCTTTTAAACTCCTTATATTTTGAGTGGAACCTCCAATTAACTGGCACTGCTTTGCACTTATGGACAAGAATGACTCTGCCAAGCTCTGTGTGTAATTGGAAGGTGATAAGGCTTGTTCTAATTGTACAATATTTAAGTCATGTGATTTATGTATCTATTATAGGTAAATACAAAGATTTGGAAGCAGCAAAACTGTCAGGCTTTAGAGCCAGTAGATATATATTTAACAACAGATAATAGAGAAGAAAACAGAACATAATCCCTTCATTCAGTGTTTATTTATGTAGAAAAAGTCTCTAATAATGTGCCATTATCACAATAATAGTTAGATTTAAAATTGATAGAAATTAGAATTATTTTGATTAGAACAACTCAAAATTTATACAAAAATGCATAGGTAAAAGTAAAAATGGGAAAATATTTGTCAAGTGGGTTTCAGTTACTAAAGGATTATGACAGGCATTTGTGTCACCCACATTATTAAAATTTATACAGAAAAAGCTATAGAAGTTTGGAAAAATATGGGAATTCCAATGGATTATAATTCAACAACATTCTCTCTACAATTTGCGGATGGTCAGTTACTTCTGGTCCAAGATTATGAAGTCATGGAATATCTTACAAGGAAATTATTTCAAGAATACTAAAACTTGGGCCTAAAAGTAAATATGAATAAATCTACATATATGATCATTAGAGATGTTAGTCAAGGCTAGGTACTAGAAGACAAAATGGGGACAATTAAACACATAGGGGAAGTATAAATACCTGGGAGATGGAAAGCACGAGAAGGAACCAAGATCATGATAACCTGGAAAGCACATTTTATCTACTTTGAATGGTATATTATGGGATAAGCAAAGGAACTAAAACTATAATTTTTAAAGTTATAGTTAAAAGTATTATAATCTAAGGCTCTGACGCATGAGCTCTGAACTATCAGTTAAAAATAAATTATTGGAAACAGAAATGGATTATTGGAGATCTGCTGGGATATTTAGAAGAAAAAAAGAAAATAGAAATGAAATTATAAAAGAAAATATAAATGTTCAAAACTCAATTTTAGATTTTGTTCAAAGGAAACAATTAGAATGGTATGTACCTACATGCTGAAAGATGACAGATTACCCAAAAGAATAATATTGAAGTGGGTGCCACCAGGACGGAGGAGAAAAGGAAGACTGCATAGCACCTAGGTTCAAGAAATTAGAAGGGCAATGATGGATTGGGAAATTGAGGAAGATTTGTGATCCAATAGGCAAGAATGGAGAAAAGTGATAAGATGTCCACTTGCACCAATATACTTAGGGCTGGTTTCACAGTTTAAATTTAATTCAAAGCTTTAGTAAGCTACTTAGCCAGCTAGACATATGCTTTGATTTAACCGTTGTAAGTTTTATAGCAAGGCAACCAGCTTTGACTTTACTGAGCTAAATAACTCCACAGAACACCTGCACATATATACTGAGCAAATTTCCATGGTGCACGATTATGTGTTCCTAATATAAGTTCTTATACTATGTAGTAAAAACAATCTTTTCTTTACTTCTCTAAAAGTCAGCATTCTCCTAGAAATTGACAAGTGCATAAGCATGTTATAGATTGGCAAAATTATTGCAGAGTAAGAAAAATCAACAGGGAGGGGAATTGCAATACAAAAAATAAATTAGAATGGTGTGAAATAGTTTTGATATCTCAGCAAACTGCAGATTTTGAGGTGCCAAAATATTATCCAGCTGTAAATAGCATCCTTTTACTCATATATGACCTCAATATCTAAAGAAGCATGTGCGTGACAAAGGATACAATAATTTTACAATATGTAAGACTGGCATCCCCCTATGACTTATAAGTGGGTGCTCAGAGGTTAGAAACTTGTTGGAGAGCCGACACATAACCACAGAATGAAGAACCTGGAACGAGCAGTCACCTGTAGCCAGGCATGAGCGTGAGGAACTGGATGATATGAAAGGAGGTGAAATGGATGATAGGAAGGTGATTGTTGTATGCACCATGCGATGTGTTTGCTTTGGGGCTGCACAGTCGATTCTACCACATAGGAAGAGTTTGTAGAGGGTAGACAGGGTCCTTTTTACCTATTAGGCTCCACAGAAAGGTATCAGGCACACGACCAAGGGATAAAACTTGGTGAGCTCATAGATACTGATTGGGATCGTCAGCTAGGTGGAGAAGGTTGCCATTGGAGGTTCCCATGCCTTGAAGGCTCCGCAGAACTGCATCGACACACAATTAGATATTACCCTAAAGAGCTCAAATGCTGAACAGGGTCATCGACTTTGGCATGCGTTACCATGAGGTAGGATCAGGAGGACAGATGTCAAGCTAGAACTGAGTCGCACCACTGTGCCTAGCAGAGTTGTGGCTGGAAACTGATTGTTTCTCAACCGGTCTGCTGTCCTTTTGTACTCACATCTGTTACACTCTACTCTCCGTCCTGTGATTAGCTCAGTGGCGCCATCTCTCATTATTCCTTACAACAGTTTGCACACAGCGCCTAAAAGTGGTGATCTTGTGTACTAAGTTAAATCCTGCTTGTTCAGCCTTCTCAAAAAGTTTATGTTGTGAATGTTGGTGGAATGAGTTCCGGGGAGGACCCAGAGTAAACCCACCCAGATGTCATGTCGTCCACCACAAATCCCACATGTGGGCACTTGGGATCGAATCCAGGCCGCCTAGGTGGGAGGCAAGCAGTCTAACCACTCTGCCACAGTGCCGCCTTTTGCAATAACATTATGAAGTAAAAATTTAAAATTAACTTTTGTTTACCAGTCTTATGTGTTTACTTGCATCAGGAATAATTTCTGGCACCATCGATGTCTAGTGCTTGCTTAATTGAAATCTCTCATAGAATTCTTTTCCACACATTCTAGATAGTCTTTTGTTGTACATATGGGTTAAAATAGTTTGCATTTCTTCAGCACTAACATTGTCTTCATAAAATATGGTGATCCCTTACTATCCGCAGTTCAGTACAGTTTAAGCCAAGCCATGTATATGCTCAGCTTATCTTGAACTACATGTTATAAAACTCCACTGTAACTTACACCTGATTAGAAGTTTAAGCTTAAACTGTGAAACTGAGCCTAAACCCATTCAAGGTCACCTAATAATGGTGGTGAGATATTAAAATAAAAAATATATATTTTGGGGTACGAACTCCAGCCATACCAGTATGGTCAACTCTCACATACCATGCTTTACACCGTGCAGCCATTTGGACTCATGATTAATTGTATTATGTTATAATCTTATAATGTGCGTAAAGGAAGTGAATATTTTGTTTACAAAAAAAATTTATAAAAATGCTATATCTGTATTCAGTCGAAATCCATCAGCATCCAACCACTCCAACACAACAATTGCTTTGGTTGGGGCTTTCCATCCTTTTTCTCAGTTTCTCTTGAATGCAGAATTTTGGCTGGATTCAATCCCGTGATCATTGGTTTGATAGGCTAGCCACTCCTATCGTGCCTTAAGCCACATGGTTCATAAATCCAGATGAGACTTGTATTACTGAATGGAGTTATCCAATGTTATCTGGTAAAATAGGATATTTATCAATCATATCTCATCCACATCACTGAAGGTTTTTTTTTTAATAGTGTTTAACACTCATTTTTACTACCATGGCACTTCAGGCAATTGACATTGATGATACATGGAATGAAGACGGAGCACCAGTGGAATGTGATGGCGGGGGAAACTGGAGTACCTGGAGAAAACCCTGCCCTTACACCGCTTTGTCCATCACAAATCCCACATGTGGTCACTTGGGATCGAACCCGGGTTGCCTAGGGGAGAGGCGAGTGAAGGGGTTAATGGTAATTTGTTTCTACCTGCTTAGTTTACTTCTAAATCAACTGTTTAGCTCATGATATGTTTTGTAACAAGGCATCAACTTTAGCTTAAAATTCCAGAAGAAAAAATGTCATGGAGTTCTTTCTATTATGGCAGAAAGCTATTTATTGTACTTCCCCTATTTATATTGGTTTCATGAACTATTTGTGAAATTTTATATTGGAATATTTCACAGTGAAATCAATAATGAAGTGCATAAGCATTTAGTGTCATAACACACCATAATTATAAATCACAATCGAGAATTCAGCTTCTACAATCTATGTAATAGAATTAATAACCTGGATACTATATAACAATGAAAAAGTAAATTAAAATCAGTGTAGACTAATCTCATGTGATGCACCAAATGAAAGGAGTGCTCATTTCAGCCTTTTAGGTAGAGATTTTATATTCAGAGGTAAATTATGAATTTTAATATCACTTCAGGCTGTGAATGCTTATCTTAATAGAAAATATAAGCTTCTCACAAATTTTATTGCATTATAACTCTCATGTAGAGGATTAGGTTAAGTCTTTATGAAGAATACACCAGAACAGCAACTGAAGTAAATTTGTTGTTATTTCCTTAAATACTCATTTTGCCACAATTCATCATTTCTATTTTATACAAATTATAATGTTTTACAAAGTTACAGCATTAATTTGTGACTGAGCAATTGGCCACATACATGCTCCACATAGCTATGGTATCCCTTAGGTTGCCTGATTATTATTACGCTTTCATATACTTTTATACCTACTTTATGCTTTCATAAAGGTAATTACCAATATTGCCCATAAGTTTATTTACATTAGATGTTTAAATAGAAATAAGCCAACTGGAAGAATCATGTTCAAGATTGAATTTTTCACTGATTATTCTAGCTTCAAAGGCATTCTTTGTTGTATTCTTCTTTGTCTATTGGTTTGCTGATTAGGATATGGACCAAATTGTTGATGAGGTTCAGGGTTTTATGTAGTTAATCAGAATGTGTTGATTTTTAAACATACCAAAAGAGAGTTTGCTATTGTGTCTTCTGATGTTTATGTCCAAACCTGGGAGGCAATCATCCTGTTCCATTTTTATGGTGAAGTTTGTGTCTAGGCTTTTTATATTTAGCAGTGTTAAGGCATCTTAGGCAAGTTTCTGGGTACTATTGTACAAGATAATCTATATTCCAGATTTTGAAAATGGTTGTGAAAGATTTTGTAATATGTGTGTCAAAGGATCCCAAGAATAGCTCTGCTATAAAGGAACCAGGTTTTTGTTTTTAGTAGACCTTCCCAGTGAGGCCAAAAATATTTTGCAAACTAGGATTTACCTAGTCAGGGCTTGAAGTGGGGCAGGATGTGGCAGGATAACATCCTGGTTATTATCTAAATACCATTCCATCAACTTTTGGTTATATTGGCAATCCCAGAATGAACTTTTTTTATTTCTAAAAATAATAATAGGAAGGTGGTGTATTAATGAGCCATGGAATCCCATTTGACAAACAAAATTAGTATAGCTTAGCTCACTGACTTCTATTGTCATTGTCACATGCAATTTGAAGGATATATTAGATATACGTGTAGGCTTCCATGGCTATAGTCCATTGAGGTTATGGTTTCCAGTGTAGGCCGCAAAAATGTTTATACTGCTCTCTGCCGATGTTTCACTGCAACTTATGTTGAGCTTCTTCCATAGGCCACTGGCACCGCAAGCCCTAGCGAGCTGATATTTATACTTGTTTGCTGGTTTGATGATATAAAGATTCCAGCATTATGCAGTCATTACACACACAGAATAATAAGAGAGATCATCAAAATCTTTAAACAAAACAGTAAACTCAACAGAGATGGAAGAAAAGCACTTAAGTCAATTTGGAAAGCCTTACTGACAGCGAGAGGGGATTGGCAGACCAACAGCCAATTGGAGAAGAGAGGAGGGGCCTACCAGCATCGAGTAAAAATATCAGCTCTCCAGGGCTTGCGGTGCCAGTGGCCCATGGAAGAAGCTCAACATAATTGTAGCAAAACGTTGGCAGAGAGCAGTATAAAAAATGTTGCCTATACTGGAAAACATAACCTCAATGAAAGATATATTGTTGTATTGTAAGTGGTTGCCACCATCCAGCCCAATCCCAAACAGTGGTCAGTTTTACAGGTTTTATTACATAACCAGGTCAGATGTTTGCACAAAGGTCAAGGTCAAAGCTTTTCTGTTGCTTGCATATACAACAATCACATGTAGCAAACCACTAGTGTGCTCGTTATTTCATTTTATATCCAGTTTGCAATTAGATAACCAGTTAAAATGGATAAGTGGCTAATCTGTAATAAGAAAGCCAAACTAAAAGAGTGATCAAACATGTGTATGTGGAAATTCAGCTGACACAAACACCAGTAATGCAAAGTACCTTTTTATGCTACAAAGTGGAAACCCCTTCTGCAACAGTTACAACAATGATGACATGACCAGAGCAAATTCAATCTAGTGCTATTTATTTTTCTAAATTCTCAGCAATTATATAAAATACAAAACTTATACATTGTTGACAATTAGTAAAGAAGAGTTACATTGTAAAATTTGTAGTAACTCTGGGGATTGAGAAAATATAAGGTTTGAAATAAGTTGGTGTGAACGGTCAAAGAATATGTAGTTTACATTAGAACATCAGTATAAAATAGTACACAATATTTTAGTGTAGTATAGCTATGTTTCATGTGTTTGAGTCCTGTCTTGAATGCACTGTAAACATTTGAATCACGTACATTATAATGGCAGAACAATCATTTTAACTTGAGAAAGAAAGAGTAGTCCATACTTTACTATTGCTGAATTCCATACAGCATCATAAAACAAATGGATGCTACATTGTAGTAAACATCAAAGCTGTTTTCATAAGCTCCATGGATATTAAGAGTTTAAGGATGAATTTTTTTATGTTTAGCCATACTGCTCTCAGAGAGAAACCACTAAGATTTAATCAACAAATGACTTTAAATTGTAGACTGTGAGTGTTGTGCATCATTTCCCACTTCATCATTAAAATATGTAAAATCGAAGTTAGCTTTTTGGCTGAGATGATCTCTTTTACCGCAATTCTATGATATTATAATTGTGAAGAAGGAAAATAAGGTTAGAAAAATTATTATTTGTATCAAACATTCACTTTGCTAACATTTAATGCAAGTTTAAACATTAACATAGGAAACTAAATGAAAATTTTAATTCTTCAGATTTTCTCTAAAAGTCTGAAGTAAAAGTACAGTATTTTATAGCCAGTAGCATAGCCAAAAAGTATTAAAGGGTGGGGGTTATGCATAGGGATTTTTTTTAACAAATTGTATAAAACCAAATGATAAATATGAATTAATTTTAAGTTAAAATATTTATTACATTTTTTTTTTTTTTATATTCATAGGTTAAGTGCAGCAATTGGAATTACAATAAAATTTTGCTATTACTTCTTAAGTTCTTTTTAGCAAGGAGGGATTGTAACCCCCATCCCTCTGGCTATGCCTCTGTTTATAGCCCTTGAAAGATCTCTTCAAAGGGTTCAGCAAAAATTCTTTATTCTCTTTTATAAAATGTTATCATTGTTTTAATACCTGCTACCTGATCTATTTTTAATGAAATAAATAAATACATTTAAATGAGTCCTCGTTCGTTTTAGCTAACATCATACAAATTAGAGTAAATTAATAGAAAATTGCAGTTTTGAATATTTTAAGTTCTACATTTTATATTATGTAAAAATAATTATAAGTATATATTTATTTCCAGTTAATTTAAATATAAAACAATGTTCAATAATGCACATTCATTATTTAAATGCTTCTGAAAGGTTGTGATATATGACCTATTTAAATTTAAAAAAAGAAATCTAAATTTAACCTAAAGGTCATTACTGAAGTCAAGCCTACCATATATAATATAGATGAATAAAATTAATTAGGTTAGCAGGAATTAAAAGTTAAATCATAAAATAATATACAAAAATAAATTGTTAACATAGAGTTTAATGGAACCTTAAGTGCTGGCAAAGAGGATTTCATTTTAACATTAATATTAAAGAACCCCTTGTATTTTACTGGCATACATAAGACTGAAATGAATATTTACAATTAGTTGGATAGGACCAGTTGAAAAATTCAACGCCACAGCCGGGAATTGAACATGGTTCTCCCACTCTCCGTGCAGTTGCTTTAACCATTGAGCTACTGTGACAATCCGCCGGTATAGCGTTCAATTTTCCAACCGACCATCTGGTGGTTTCTCTGAAGTGAGACATACTGGTTGGTTGAACTGGGTAAAAACTACACATGATCGGTTGGAAAATTAAATGCTATACCTGCGGATTGTCACAGTAGGTCAATGGTTAGAGCAGCCACACGGAGAGCAGGAGAACCGTGTTCAATTACCGGCTGTGGCTTTGAATTTTTCAACTGTCCTATCCAACTAATTGTATGTCATTGTAACTTTCAATAATATATAGGAGAGAGTAGCGTTACAATTATAAATGAATATTTATACTTACTGAAAATTTTAAAATGGGTATTAGCATGTGAAAAAGAATGTATGATGAATAAACTTATTTCTTTAACTAAAGAGTCAGTTGTGTTTAGGCTTCACGTATTTTCCACGTGCATTGTGGCAGTGTTAGAAAGAAAACTAAGACAGAGTTTCAAGTCTAAACAGTTACTAATGGAAGGACCATATAGAAAAATAAAATAATACTCAATATCATATGGCATAACTTTATTCTAACCTGCTGTAAGTAAAAGAGTCTGCAGAATAAGAAAAGGAATCTCATATTTATTTACTCACATTAACTACCTTGATAAGCCATAAGGCTTATTAAGAAAATGACAAATGTGATGGGAGAATAATGATAAAGAGGACAAGGAAGAGCAAATGGTGATTATTATAACATAGTTCTAATTTAGCACGCATTCGTAACTTCTTCAGTAATCTGCAATCAGTTTTCAAACAAAAATCAGCACACACTTCAAATTGATATCATAAAGTGTGTTTCATAAGGGAAAAATCTGCTATTATTTTAAAATGTTTGCACTTGATATAATTAGGTCTATGCAGATGAAATAGGACATTGAATTCTGTTTTCTGCTAGCTTACAATAAACATTTTAGTTCCCAAATTTAGAATCTAAAAAAAAATGTAGCAGTAGCAAACTAACAATAAGAGAAATCATGATCTTCCAAAATTCTGCTATGACCTAATAGAATGCATGCAGTAGATCCACCTTTAGGTAGAACAAAAGAAGCAAGGGTTGGTGCACTCTATTGCCATAAAGCCATTGGTCCTGTGTCATAGATTTACAGCATATAAAAGAACCTGAAGCCTGATAAAAGGGCCTCTATGCATAATTAGGTAAGTGGTCTTTCATTCCCAATATAGAATGGGATGCTAAGAACCACAACAGTTAAAGAGTGTCCACAAGTAAAATTCAACTTAATTCTAACTTTGTTGCTCAGACCAATTACTTCCAGGAGTTTAAACAAAGGTGGCTTTAAAACAATAGTTGACTTTTTTAAAATATTTTTAATACTTCAGCATGAGCCCGACACTTACTGGTGAGAAATAGACTTTATTACTGAATCACCTGGCAATTTAACAGTGAATTTTAAACTATAAGGATGGTTTTATTATTTTGTTTATTTAAAGCTAATTCAAAAATGTCTTGCATAAAATTGAAAAGGTAGAGTCAAACTGATGAATTCAATACAATAGCTGGGATTTGAATCACAGATCTCCATTTTGACTTAACCACCATGGCAAAATACTGACACAGCATTTAATTTCCCAACTAACTCACACTATCACATTGAGGAATTTAATGTCATGTGCAACAGCACTGAAGCAAAGTTTATCCCAATTTTCAATTTTCAATTTTTTTATTAATCCTTTAAAATCAATTTTGTACATTGTACTCTGATACAAGATACGTCAATGATTAGATTTATATTACAACAGTTACAGCAAGTTAGATATGTACATATTTACAGTATATAATGGGTTTATACGGATATGATACAAGATAGTTAATACAATGATATAGTATGAGGATATTTATTAAATCGTAAGTATTCCTTTACAGTGTAGAAGCAGTGCTCCTGCTCTGGTTTTAAATGCATTATAGTTTCCAGCATTTTTGATATCACTGGGAAGAGAGTTATATAATGATATACTGGAGTGCATCACTCCATTTTTACACAACATGGTTCTTGCAGATGTTAAGTGAATATCCTTTTGATTTCTAGTATAATGTGCATGTACATTTTCATTATTTTGGAAAGTAAATCTATTTTTTTTTACGAATAATATTGCCTCTAATATATAAGTACATGCCAGAGTAAGTATCCCAATTTTTTGGAATAGTGGTTTACATGAACATAACTTCTTTTCACCACATATAATGCGAACGGCTTGTTTTTGCTTAATAAATACATCTTTAGCTTCTGGTGAGTTTCCCCAAAATATTATTCCGTACCTCATTCTAGAATGTATGTGAGCATAGTACACCATTAAAAATATAGGAAGGCTGACATGTTGACTTAAAATTCTTAAAGCATATATATTCCTGTTTAATTTATTTACAAGGTGTTTAATATGCGATTTCCATTTTAAATTACTTTGTATCCACAAGCCTAAAAAGTTTGTTTCAGTTTTGTATGAGATCAATTGATTGTTTAATTTTACTACAGGGATATCATTATTATTATTGTTATTAATATTTATGTTATCGGTAATATGAAATTTAAGACAAACTGTTTTATCAGTGTTTAAAATCAAGTTGTTGTTAGTTAGCCATGTAACCACATCTTTACTTGCTTGGCTTAATGTGTTATTTAACATTTCATTACTTCTTTCAGTTATTAGCAAATTGGTATCATCTGCAAATAGTACTATGTTCTGAGCTTGTATGCTATTTGTTACGTCATTTATATATAATATAAATAGAAATGGACCTAAAATTGAGCCTTGCGGTACTCCATAAGCTACATTTAGTATGTCAGAACAAACTGCAGAAAGAGTATTAGTGTTAGTGTTTGTATATGTAATCTCTGTTATTTGTTTCCGGTTTGTGAGATAAGATTGAAACCAAGTGTAAGCTGGCCCTCTTATGCCAAGATCAAACAGTTTCGTTAGCAACATCTGGTGGTTAACAGTATCAAAAGCTTTACTTAAATCTAAGAATATGCCAATGGCTTTATCTTTATTATCAAGGGCAGTTATAACACTGTTTATGAATGAATATATTGCAGTCTCAGTTGATTTTTTGTGTCGAAATCCATGCTGTGAATTATTAATTATATTATTTTTTTCAATAAATGAAAGAAGTCTGCTATACATTACTTTTTCTAGTATCTTTGAAAATATGGAAGGAATAGAAATTGGACAATAATTTGAAGCCTTAGTTTTTTCCCCTTTTTTGTGCAGTGGTATGACCTTAGATGTTTTTAATATGTCAGGAAAGGTTCCACTAGTAATGGATGCATTACACAGATGAACAAGAGGTTCAATTAAATGCTCACTACATTTTTTAATGATGATATCCGGGATGTCATCAATACCTGATGAATATGTGTTATTTAATTTGTTTATTATGCTAAGCATTTCTTCAGTTGTGACCTCATAAAGGTAGATAGAGTTTACAATGTTGGTAGTACTGGTCCTCATTGGGGTATTAAAGTGTCCATTGTTATTTTGAACCAATTTTTTAATTATTTCCGTAAAATAAGAGTTAAAACACATGGCAACTTGACCTGCATTTGTAATCTTTCTATCATTATGGTCAAGTTCTATATTGTCATTTGTATAACTCATTCTGTTAGTTGTCTGATTTACTATTTGCCATATAGTTTTAGTTGTATTATTAGAATTTTTAATATGATTATCATTACTATTTATTTTTGCTTGTCTTATTACTTTATTTAGTATGCGTTTAAAATTCTTAAAATAATTATCAAATTCTAATGTTTTAATAATCTTACTTAATTCATATAATAATTTTTTTCGTTCACATGATTTCCTTATACCCTGAGTTATCCAACTTTTACTTGTTTTTCCATTGCATGTTCTTAACATTTTGTGAGGAAACGCAGTGTTAAAGTAGTACATAAAATTACTAACAAATAATTTAAATTTCTCATTAGTATCTAACGCATCATACACATCATGCCAGTCTTCTCTGCTCAAAAGATAATTCATATGCAGAATATTGTCTATACTAAATATTCGTTTTTTAATCTGTGTTGATTTAAATGTTACACCTTTGTTAGATTCTATTTGAATTATTTGTGCCTCATGATCACTAAATCCTGTGTTTAGTACCTGCACTTTGCACTTACATTTTTGATTAATTATAATTTGATCTAGCACTGTTTCTGAGTGGTTAGTTATTCTTGTTGGGGATTTTACAACATGGATTAAATTATAGCTTTTTAGAAGGTGTAGAAGATCTTGTTTCTCTTTACAGTCGTTAAGAAAGTCAATATTGAAATCACCGCATAATATAACTTTTTTATTAGTTTTTACGAGTATGTTCAACATTTTCTCTAGGTTTTTTAGAAAATTATTAATATTACTATTTGGAGCACAGTATAGAGCAATTACAGTAATGCCTAGTTCTTTCAAATCCACTGCTGCAATTTCGAAGTCACCTTCTCGACATAATGTTTGGCATGTACTTATATTTATGAAGTGAATACCCCGTTATAACTGTGCTCCCCCATCCTTATAAAATCAATAGTAAAAGACGAAACGGATGAAAACTATAAAATATAAATTTTGGATCCCCTTAATCCATTTTAAACTTTCACAAACACCTGCAAATATTGGGAACAATTACACCTCTCAACAATGAGAGGTTGTCCAACTCTAATCAGTTGGGCAACTCTTAAAATAAGCATAATGAATAAATATTTTAAATCTTTCTCCTCCCTTAATACCAAAATTGTGTATTAACTTATTAACTTTGAAATAAGGACCAAAATGGTCATTTATATCATGCAACAAAGAATAAAATTAAGACACTTGGAAAGTTCTGCATAGGATTTCAAGTTTTTACTTTCTCTAATACTTACTATAATAAGCAGAGGGAATATTGTATTCCAAACAAAATTTAAATATGAAGATTTCACCTGAGGCATACCATTTAAGTAAATAAAACTAAACATTTTTAAAAAAAGTATTAATTAAAGTATCATGTATAGATATATAGAGAGTCCCACATTAAAACTTACTTCTTTTTTGTCTGGTGGTTAAAAAATGAAACATTTTTCAGGAACATTTGTTCCTAACTTCAGGTAGTTGGCGGCTAAACAATCATTGAATCTTCTCCCCCTTCTGAAGTATAAGAAACTGTTGCCCGGTAGTTCTACACAACTCCAAAACTTTGTTCAGCAGTGGGGTTTCAAACTTTAATAAATGACTTTCACTTTTGCAAATATAAATCTTTTCTGCTGTATCCAATTCCTTAGAAGACATAACTTGTTTTAACAGTTTGATATCTTGTCCAATGTCATGATAACCTAACAAATGGTGTGCAATGGCTGACTTATCACTTTGTTTATATTTATTATTTCTCTTGTGTTCCTTCAATCTGGTATTTAAACTTCTTATGGTTTTCCCTATGTAAGATTTGTCACAATTAATATAATTTCTTTTATAATTTTTTTATTCAATTTTGAACATGATAGTATTTTTGAGAGGTGTTATGACAGACAATACATGCAATCCAGGCCAGGCGCTAAAATTACCACTCTGAACTCTCCTTGTCTTATCGAGAAGCAGAAATCTGCATAACTAATTTCTCCCTTATGCAACAAGCAGTCCAATTGATCTTCTATCAGGTATCCATAAGTGTGAGAAGTTAATCTGCATTACAGTGTGTCACTCTGTCAGATCTTTCACATTGGTCCCATACCAACATCACTGTTAATGTGATGTATTAAAAGAGTTTGGCCAAAGACAGTACCAGGAGAGAGATAGCATTAGCAGAATTGAGAAAAATTGAGGAGGAAAGAAATGGTATTTGAGAAAACTTGGATTCAAATGTTTAAGAATGGAAAAAGGAAAAACTTTAAAGCAATGTATAACACAGCAAAAGAATTTAAGAAGTCAAACTAGCTGGTGGGCCATGCTAGAAAAAAAACAATGAAAAGAATAGGAATAGGAAATATATGAAAGTTAGAAAGAAAAATTTAATAGTATTTGTGAAGACGTAAATAAAATAGAATGTCAAGATATAAGGGAAAGCATGCTCTTTACAGGCAAATTAAATAAAAATAGCAAAGAGAAAAGGGAAGGAATACGTTGAATGAGGATGGATTAAGAGGATTAAAGGCAAAAGAGAGAAACATTTTCAAATTGTGAAAAGGGTAAGGAGTGTACAATGTATTACTTAACAGAATGTACGAAGGTAGTAAGTCAAAGGGAAAATGGAATTAAATGAACAAGAAAACAGTACTAATAAAAATGTTAACTGGAAAGGAGAAAAAGAAAAAAGTAAAGGGAAATTTCTGAGTAGAGCAAAAGAAAAATGGATTAGGAAGATAAAGGAAATCAGAAAGAGAAACTGGAAGGAATTAACAATAGTTATTCAGTCGAGCAATAAGGCCACAAGCCAGAACTGAGTAAGTAAACCTATTGAGTTCAGCGACAAGCTTGTACATAATTTAGAGTAATTAAGAAAATTTTAATTTCTTTGTAAAGAAAAGGGATAAAAATAAATTCATTCATTAAAAGAGCTGAGTTATTTGCAATTAGTTTGACAAAGATTTTGTGAGTGAATTTATTTGATGGTGAATCCTTTAAAAAAATGTATATAAATACATTTATGTAATGCATTTAAATGTCTCTCAGATAAGCTAAATGTTCTTTATTTTTAAACTCTCCTATGTATGCCAGTACACAAAACTGTACTCACAAAAACTGAAGATTAAATAATTTTCACTCCCTGTTCTCTGTAAGCTTAGCCCATTAATACCATTGTAACATGAATTTCAATATGCTTGATTTAAACACATTGTTTATGGAATTACAGTGAATGTCCCATGGAGGAACAAACATAATTGTCAGAATGTTGTGTGCAGCAATGGAGATAAATGGAGAATTGTGTAAATATTTAGGTACATTAGAATGAGTGCATCTCTTAACTATAAGGACATTCCAGGTTGGTAAATAATTTCCATGTTGCATCATAACACTTGAAGCCATTCCTTCATATGCCAAAGGAATAGGACAGTTGGTGGACCAATGATTTGTGACTCAACAATTTTCCAACTATTCGATAACTGTTTAACACTTAAAGACAATTTTAGGTAATTATTCTTTTTATCAGTTGATAATATAATAATTTGAAGATGTTGCAAAAATCCTCACTATGTATAGGTTTGCAATTTCCTCCAGTTTACACAGTTCTATAATGTGTCACAACATGTATAAATGCAAAATAATTTTATAACCTTGTAGATGTATATTATTAGGACCTAAGGAATACTCAAATTAGGCAAAAGAGTAATAATTAAGGTAAGCCTTTATTTCAAAGTTGAAATAAAATGCATGATTTACAATTTGAACTTAGGTAATAATATGTCAAAATTATATGGCCATAGTTACAGTTAAATCATAAATGTATACTGCGGGTAAATTAATGGCATATTGCAAATGTGATAGTCACATAAAAGAAATATATATTTTGTCATTTCTTCTAACTGGTATGAATCTCTCACTGAATCTTTCAACAGAAAGATAAAAGTTATGTATCAGAAGCATTCACAAGAATCGACTGTAGTATAAATAGATTTCATATGATATTATAAACTACTATGAGCTTTGGTGCTATATGTTATGATAACCAATGATGACTATTTTAGAATAAGTATAAGCAAGTAGACACCTTAATACATTTTCAGCATGTATCTAATAAAATAATTTTCTCACACTGTTTAGAACAAATATAAGCACAAAACAAGCTAAAATGCTTATGTCATTTAAAACTTAAAAATTAAAATGTGTTTACAAGAGCAGAAAAAATCCATTGTTGCATCATAAATAAATGAATAAATAAACTGAAAATATTTAGTAGGTAAGGATTTTTCAAAGGAAACAAAGAAAATGTACTCCACATATATTAGATGTAAGTGCTAAACATCATTCATTATTTATCTATTTTTTAAAAATATCATTACATAAAGTCTATATTCTTATGTTCCCATATATTCTACTCTAGAAATTATGAAATATTATTACTATTATTGGATTTATCCACATATAATTATTTTGTTTGTTGGAGTTGAGTACTTAAGAAAGTAAAGAACTCAGCTAAATTGAAACATTCCATATTAATTATACAACGCTTCCAACCACCCTTTCAACATTAACTTAAATTTGGATTTTAACATACCATTGTATTATAAATGTATGAAGAATGAAACATTTCAGTTCATAATAAGCTTAGTACAAAGCATATGTTTCATCATTAAACTATATGTGCAAGTTTTCTTGGGTCTTCAGTTATAAGTTTAAATCAATTTTGTATGCAGAGGTATGGAATATGCTTAATCTTTATATAATAGAGAACTGGATCTGTAAAGCAGTGTAATTTTCTCTAGTTAATGAAAGTATCAATCTTTTCTTTAACTACCAACTTATACAAGTGAGGGAGCAATTCTATTGTTTGTTTCTTTTAATTAATTTATTTATTTCTGTTGATGATTGACAGCAGTTCATTTCAACATTGTATTTAAACTCAAATAAGTATATTATAGACTCTAAAAAGTTAAGGCAGACAAGCATAAAATTATCATGCTGCTAAAATTGATTTATTTTCTGAAAAATAAAATTTAATTATTACTTCATTATAATCATTCAAAATTCCCTTGCTATGCCACATAGACTTGTCAGATATCCTGTGTTGTACAAGATTTCACTATTTGAGAAAGTAATCCTGTGTTCCATATAACTGTCGTGCAGGATCTGTAAAAATCCCACATTTCATGCTATGCTTAAAGTTTGCTTTTTGAGATGCTTGCATACTCATTCAATACCCCAATATTGGTAACTACCGGTCACATTTTTACGCTGTAGTGAGGCGGTATTAATGATCACATCACTGGAACATGTGGCCAAGTCATGTTGTACTGTTATCGGAAAAGCGGAAAGTGGGAAGGGAAGATATTTGTGAAGTTGTAGTTGTGGGTTTGGTTATAGTGTATGGTTCTTGAATGTTGCCCTTCATCCAGAAATCAGCTAGCAAACCTGCATCTATCCTGTCTCTGGGTTCTGCGAACTTAAGGCTCATGTAACTTGAAGCAAGCAGGAGAATCATCTACTCCAAGAACAGTTTAGAGTAAAGTATTGTCATTAGTGTCCTTTTACATGTGTTGAGTTAATTTCTACTTTCATCACAAGATTCTTATTGTGTTTCTGACTCAACTATGTGGAGAGAGCATCTTAAATTATGAACAAAAAGAAAATAGAGAGCTGAAAAGAGTACATTTTTTATTTTAACCATGCAGAATTATTGCATGGCTTGTCAATGTTTTTATAGCAGTATTAAGAATGGTGGAAGTTTTTCAATGCAGGGAAAGTTGCAAGTATGATACTCATTAGAATTGATAGATGAGTTATCTAATATGATTATCAGTAATTTTCTAATATCAAAATAAATAACCATAGTGTAAAAATATTGCCTTAAAATTTTAACAGAATACAAAAATGTTAAATGATGCTTTTGTTTTTACTTTTACATTTTTTTTTTTTATTTGTTTTTTTTTTTTTTTTGGATTTACAGTAGTTACCATCCCTGGTCTTCAAAATTGCAAGTGAAATGAGTGTCCCATACTGTCATTCTATAAATTTGGCAAGTCTATGCACACATCAAAAACTTATTCATTAGATAAAAGGAGTTTAATATGAAATAAGCAAGAACTTGGTGTACTTAATGATTTCTCTGCTGTACATTTTTCTCATATTGCTGTAAAGCTTTCTTGGAACTGAAAAACAGTGGCAATGAAACAACACAGCACTAAAATATTTTGTAATTTCTGTGGTTCTTTTAAACTATTTTTCTCATTAATATTAATTCATCAAATAAATACTTCCAATACCAATATACTTTTATGCTCTTTCCCATTTATTTTACTTTAACTGACATTTTGCAGAAATAAAAGCTTTAATGGCTCTCAGTGTCCAACAAATCTTGCACACATAGTAATAATATAATTTATAATATAGGTATTTAAAAAATGTAATACAATTTTGTGAAGGTTTATCTTAGTTTAATTTTAATCTATTGAGAAATGTGTGCTTTTCACCATAAGGCTCTAATTTTTCTTTTGAATAATGAATTTATCTTCATAGAATAATTAGTGATAAATGGTTTTATCACCCAATTGAAATTATGAGTGAATTGGTGATATTTTAGTTTTACTTAAGTTTTCATTCACGCATTTTATCACTTTGTTTTCCTAATTTTATTTTCTTTTTGCTTATCTATTTATACAGGGTGTTACAGAATTTAACCAACAAATTTTCAAGAGATCACTCTGAGATAGGACACGCAAGATCTGTGACAACAAACCTTGTGGTTAAGTCATGATTTTGAACTGGAATATTCATACTGATAATTACACATACATAAAAACTGAAAACATAAGCGGTGCTATTTTCCACTCAAAAGCAGTTATTTTCGAAGTTACAAACATTGCTATTCTGAAGAAAATGCTCTGTCAACAAGGGTCAATGTACCAATGAACTCCAGCTTCACATTTAGAAAACTGTATGAATTAAAGAGGCAATAGAGAAGTCAGAAGCAAGCTCAGCTCCAGCCTGATAATCCTGGGTAGGCTGGGGTTCACACCTCACTCAAGGTTTTAAACTTTTTTTTCTTTCTTTCTTTCCAAGCACATGAATAGCATTTGTTTGGAGTGACTCCAGTTTTCATTCTTACTGTGTCTTTAAAACTTTAAGTGATTCTACGAAAGTATTCACATACTTTGTTTTAATATATTGTATAGAAAGAGGAAAAATACTTCCGTTCTTTCTGTGCATGGTTTGCTGTTATCAGCTATATGGATGTGAATGCATACTTTAAATATACTTTCCGAGTAATAGTGTATGTGTTTCACTACTTCTATTAATGTTACTTGAAGTAGATTACTCGTCTTCAGTGGTACAGTCAATAGGTCCAAACCTCCTTCAAGCTTTCTAATTTTTTTCCCTCCAAATCTGATGAATGGTATTAAGTTGAGGGTGAACCCATTTTCACTTATGTTTTTTTTTTTTTTTTTTCACAAAATATATATAAATTTTAGGTGGTACTCTCATGGTATCTTTAAAATTGTTGTACATAGGACAAATTTCTGCATTTCACTTGTGCGTGCAGTGTAGAATGAGTTAATGATCAGGTATTAGATATACAAATGTGCCCCTAATAGTTGTATATGCACACTTTCAAGGTCATTCCAGACTAATAGCACAAGTGTACATTGCTGCTGTGTCTGCTACTAGAACTGAATTATTCACATCGCAGCCATAACATACTCTTTTTCGGAGTTAATTTATCTGCATTTTGTTTATGGGGGAGGCAGGAGGAAACTCACATGAAGTAGCATGGCTCATACCTTTGATTATTATTATTATTATTACTATTATCCCTAGCATTTATCATCATTATTATTATGTTGCCCTCCATTGTGTAATGGTTACCATGCTAACTTCATGTACCCAAGGTCGTGGATTCAAACCCGGTGGAGGACGATGGGCATAAAAATCCTCAGCATGGCTTCCTTTAGAAGGGAAGTAAAGCCGTTGGTCCTGTGTCATAGATTTATGGTACGTAAAAGAACCTCAAGCCTGATAGAGAGGCGGTCTTTCACGTCCAATATAGAATGTAATGCTGAGAACCACAGCAGTTAAAGAGTGTCCATAAATAACATGCAATTTTTTTATTATTATTATAATTATATCATTGTCGTCGTCATTATTATTACACGTCCTCTCAACAACTGCATCATTCTACCTTCAAGTCTATTGCCAGCATCTTCAGGAAACTGGGTCCCTGGCTGTGCATTAGCCCTAACACTGGTGTAAGAATACCCATTGCGCATCAGGTTTCAAGGAAGAGGTGCTTGAAAGGATTCATAACAGTTGTTCCCGCACTATTGCACATACTATAGGCACAATTCATGTCAGCGTATTGCAAGTGATGCAGGAAGATAGACTCCAACCCTTCCATCTTCTGAAGGCCTTGACACCAACTGACCACATTCCCTGAGTGCAGTTTTGTAACTGGTTCTCTGAGCGGCATGGCAAACATCCAGACTTCTTTCCCTGAGGACTCTTTACCATCAAGTGTTGTTTTACAAGGGAAGGAATGGCATTAAACCAAAGAAACAGCCTCGTCTGGGATCATGAAAATTCACATGTTATTGTTGAAAGAAATTATCAACACACATTTTAGAGTCAACATATGGACTGGCATAGTTTCAGATTACATAATCAGCCCATAACTTCTTCCACCACAGTTTAATGGGAATATGTACCAGTCCCTAGTCGATGTGCTACCACGGCTTCTGGAAGACATCCCTCTTTATGTATGATGCAGACATGGTTCCAGCATGATGGAGCTCCTGCTCATTTCAGAGGTCATTTAAATAACATACTTCCAAGATGTTTGTTTTGGATTCAGTACTGATATTACTTGCCCACCACTTTCCCCTGATCTCACATCTCCTGATTATTCTCTGTGGAGATGCATCAAGAGCCTTGTGTACGAGATCCCATCAACTTTGACAAGGATTTGCTGGGAGGATATTGGCTGCATGTGAGTAATTCATAACACTCCAGGCTTCTTTGAAATGATATGAGACAATTTAGTAAAAAATGCAGACTTTGCATGGATACTGGAGGATGTCAATTTGAACAAATTCTTTAGTTCACCTTTTCTCGAAAATTGGAGCTTCAAGTTTGCTTTCATTTTTGTTGTCCATGGTATTGCCAACTTCCTTAATTAGAAGACTCTGATTAGTGGTGTTATTGTTATAATCATCATTAGCATTATCATCACTATTATTACATGTCCTCCAATTTAAGGCACAATAAGAAGCTGTTTTTTTTTATTCTTTTGTGCAAATCAGGAATTAACTTGATGTGTAAATAATGATTCTAAATTTGGTTTCTCCTATGCTAAGCTGAAGTTTCTTCCATTCTGAGTATTCTTAAGTGGGAACAACAAGATTGGTTTTCTCTCATCTTTCATTTTTCTTCTTCCTTATTGTTTGCATCCTCGTCCAAATTAGGGGAGTGAATAGAAAATTTATTTCCTTATTGTTTCCAAATTTTTACATGGAATGTGCAAATAATGGAAACACTTTATTTATTAGCTATTCTTCATCTCTCTTGTAACTTGTACATACACATTATCTTTATATTGTGTAACAAATGTATTTCTGTATAATGTTCCTTTATATTTCCTCTAAGGTGAACGAGAACATGACTGTAATGTTGTATTTTCTTTTTCTAGTAGCACCTTTTGCACCCATAAACAAAGATTGTGGTGTTCATTACTCTTTAAAATTATGTTCTCTGTTAAATGTAATAGAACAACTGGTCATCACATGAAATGGAAGTTTTGGTGTTACAAGATAATCAATCAAAATACACTAAAAAATAAATATTCCTTGTGAATTGAACCTCTGAACTGTCAACCATGCGAATGACACTATGGTCTTTGTAATTTTAACACACAACTATTTTGCCCTTCACTTTTCATGGCTACAATTACCTGCAGTTAGCAACAACTCAGAAAAGTTTTATCAGTGGCATACTGACTGCTTATTGATTTTGATTTATTGCAGCTGATGGTAACTTCAAAGACCATATGTGTGCTATATCAAAATGTTCACCCAACACTTCTATGCAATCCCTGAAAGTTTGTTGATTGAATTCTGTAACATCCTGTATATACTTTTTTTATGTTTACTTCAGTAACAAGTACTTAAGCTCAAGTACAAATACACTTTTATCAACATTTTCTAAGTTTTCTCTCTCTCTTTCTCTCTTAGCATTTGATACATTATTTGTTGTTTTCACTCTCTTTCTATCCTGTTTATAATAATCAGCAAATGCAAAATGCAGTAAGGATTACAATGCAAAAGCTCTCTCTTCCATTCTAAATTAATAACATATCTACAATATTCCTAAATAATCTTATATAGTTTATTCTTACTTCAATGGAATAAGAGTAAAATATTTTTCTGCTCTTATTAAAACTATTGTGGCTCTTGATATAGAATTATAGGTTGGCAATGTGGTACATTGTAAATTACGTGATTTATCCAACTACTCAAATTTGGAAAAATTGCTAATACAACTTTATAGTGTCATACTAATCTTCATGCTTGTAATATGACAAAGTGAAGCAAATGCATTTCTGGGAAGAATTGTTCTTTTTGGCATACAGTATAAAATTACTTGAACTTGCTATATATTTCAGAAGTTAACCTGAATACAATGGTATTAAATTCTGTGCCAGTATTTTACATAGAGTCTTTCATTAACATTGTTCATTTTGTAACTCAAATCTTCATGTTCAGTGACTTAATTTTATATTTGAATTTGAGACTCAAGCTGTTAGTTTATGACTGCAAATGAGAGTTTGATTTTAAAGCCATTACATTTAAATTACATTTATCTCATATGAAAACTTCACAAAAATATAATAGAAACTGAAAAAAGAAAACAAATAAGAAATGTTATGTACTTATAAAAACCATCACAAAAATGAAGTTAAGGTATTTGAACAGAATTATTGGTAGCAGTAATGCATTTATTTCAGGTAAACAGAAATTTTTTGGTGAAATACAAAGTTTTTGGTCAAATGTTTCATTGAATTGCTTACTACTCTAACACTACATGCATGCATTATGCATTTTCACTTTTATTTCTGATCACTTATTATTTTATGAAATTTTGTTATATTAAATGTATATAATATGTTCTTGTCCTCCTCCTGACAGTCATAAAATTTATCAAAACCCACTCAAACTGTTTATTTGTTAAGGAAAGCTTATCATTATACACAAGGAGGGCACTTTACAGCTGCAGTTTAAAGAAAGGTTATAGCTGCAGTTAATAAAAAGACATCTATAGAGTAGCGTATAAAATTTAATATTGAGTTTGCAAAAAAGGATGGTAAGAAGCTTTTAAATACAGAGACCATTAAAAAGTGTATACACACACTTTAACATGCACAAATTATTTAGAACTAAACTTTATGAACTAAAATATATATCATTGGTTTGATACAAGCTTCCATTTTCTCTGGTTGTCAAAATGGAGGCTATAATTGGCCATACACATAGCAAATGGCTGCTCAGAATTCTTTGGTATGTCCATGGGGATTTATCCACATACTGTTGTAATTTCTTGATGAAGGGCCTCCAGCATTAGGTGATTTCCTGCAACTGACACATGGTTTCTTTGAAGGCCCCCAAAGATAAACTCCAGGGTTTTAAATCTGGCTGGAAACTCAAATATATCTGATCATCCTACCCAGTGTCCCAGCAGATTCTTGTCCAGGAAAGAATCTTGGTAGAACTCACAGTTTCCATAAAGTACCTACACATATAGCTGGCAAAATTGATAGCTTAGTATTTCAAGATATCTGGCCAATAACTGTACTTTAAAAGATGGGGGTTCTTATTAAACACCTAAATGACAGCCTACACCAAACAATTGATTTATTGCCTTGATATGATGAGTGAATTTTTTAGTACCAGTAAACACACTATCAGTAATTCACTGTTTTGTTAATTTGGTTAACTTGGGTCTCTATTAAACTATACAATCCTAATTTGCATTTGGAAATTAGGATTGTCCTCATATAACATGTGCAATAGCAGTTTTCAGAATGTATCTCACATTCATTCTCCTAGCCTCTATTACATCAATAAATTGCACAGCAAACTTCTGAGGCAACATTGTAAACTTTTCTAAGACCATAGTCACCAAGTAAGATGGCCCAGATGATTATGTCTGCATTCTACATTTGGGAAGTCCCAGGTTTGATCCCCAATAACTCACTCTGACCCTTGGAGTCTTTATGGTTTCCCAGGGCCAGCAGGTGAATGCTGGAATAGTTCATACTCTAGCATGACTTTCCTATGCATAATTTCCTATACCCACCATTTTCTTGTCATCTGTTTCAGAGTTGTAGCACCAGGTGATAGATTGGCTAGTGGCTTATGTTCTATAAAGGTTTCTTCCCTGATGTTGTTGCAGAACCACTCTGTCAGGACCCACCCTTGGGTGCTTTTGAGCAGCCCTTTTGGGAAACCTTGAGGTTCAGGGCTTAAGAATAGAATCTGGGAGGAGTTGAATGCATTTCAACTGGAAATGTTAGGGACCCCATCCCCCTTGCCCATCGTCATCTGGATCTGGTCACTCTTCAGGTCTTATCCTATCATCTTTTCCTCCCAGGGGTCACAAAAGTTGCACAATGGCCTACGAGCAGCTTTTTCTACCTTCGTGAGGGGCTCCATCTGCGATAATCGTAATCCTAAGACTATAGCCAAAGAAGTAAACTTACATGCAGTCTTCCATATTTTCACTTGTGCACATTAAAAATGGTGCCATGTGTCTCAAATGTGTCACAAACCATGTAACTGTCAAACATCTGGAGGTTTATGCTGTAACCTTGCCTCCTTGCACATGAACTTGGCAACATTTTCAAATTTGAACAATGGTTTCTGTTCCTCAAATATTAAAAATAGCCCAGCTAGTTTAATTCACTCTCATATCTAATATATTAATCATAAAAGCCATATGGGCACTAAGATCTGTTTAGAAAACGCCATGCTATATGTTCTACAGATAATTTTGTGATCCTGAAAACAATATGCAGATATCATATGTTAAAGTATGTATACTTTTTTTGATGGGCGCCATATGTTCTGTTTTGATGTAATGTTTCTTTTGTACAGTGATTTTTAATTAGTTCTCATTGTATTGTTATTTTTAGTGGTAAATAATGTATTTATGTACAATGAATGAAAAAAAAAAAAAAATAATAATAGTTTCATTATGAGATTATATTACACAGAAAAAATTATGTGAAACTTGATTACAATGTAATGAGCATTAACAATAACACTATGGTAAGCAAAATACTGTTGTATTACAGTTTGTTTCAAACAAGAAATTTATGAAATAATTGTAATTGCATTAAAGGATTTTATGCTGACTTATGGCAAATATACTAACACCTTTGCAAATAGCTCTTTGAAGAATTAGTGCAACATATAGATATTTAAGTCAGTCTCAACATCGACAAGCAGTAAAATATCTAAATTCTTTGCCTCATTAAATTTTGATAAATGGTTCAGAGCTATTCCTTGAGTGTTTTGCATTTGCTTCATTTTTGTCTCCTTTTATAAAATGGTTAGTTAACATTCATGAAACAATGAAGGACCACACTCTACTGAATAACAAATTCTAACATGTTTAATTGATATTCACTAATGCAACAAACATATTTTTAAATGAGAAATAGTTAATATTAGGATAGGAGTGCTATCAGTATGTGAATATATTCTTCTTAGATGACACAAAAGATATAGGGGTTCTATTTTACTTTTTCGGTGTTCCGAGAAAATGCCTCCTCCGTGCCTACTTTAGACAAAAAATTAAATATGAGTATGATATAACAACTTGTTGCAAAAGAAAATAATACATTATAATGTCATACTTACTCTCCACACACCTGTGATGATTGAATTTTATCTGCCATGCAGAAACTTGTAAATAGAAACTATAAATAATATAGTATACTTTTAACTAGTGGTTATGATCTTTTATCATGTTTTCTTATTGTAGAAAAATTCCAAGTATTGTTTGCTATTAAATTGTTTATAATATGTATGTGCACTCTTTGTAATGGAACCCAAACCTTTCTTATTCACTACTTCCTTTGCTCTAAGACCAATATATGTAATATTTCTTCAAGACACAACTGGCATTATGTTCAACATTAGAAATATGATTGAAATAGGTATGTACATCCTTACATGAATAGGGGATATGTTCAATAACAATAATTATAATAATCGTAACAATAATAATAGTGGTAGCTGTATCAAAGAAGAAGACGTGACGAATGCTGAGGAACATTAATTTGGTTTTTCAAATTTTATTAATTTAATTGCATTTTGCTTGATACAAAATTATTCACTCATTTACGCATTCTTATCATACAGATATTACACATACCCAGGCATTTACACAACCAAGCTGAGAGCCCTGGTTTAGGCCACAATATCTGGTGTTATTGCAAACATCCAAAAGAAAACGTAGTGGTGAGCCATTTCTGGTAACAAACCTAGAAATTCTTGTGCAAGATTACTCAAGGTTTTTTGGAAAGTTATGATACATTTTATTAAAAACAATAGGTAGCTGTTATTTCTTAAACTAAACTGGTTATTTAAATGAGTCGACTGACCCTTCATGGAGGACAGTAGAAACAAAAGATAAGGACGGTTCCATGACAGTCAGCTTCGTAAAGGTCATTGCTACAGTTAGAATGGCCCCATGTGTTCCTCAGCTACATCAAACCTAAGGTAAGATATTTTTCTCAGAGAGGGGCTTTTTTTGTAGCATCAAAGAATCCTAAATCATAATTCATGGCTCATGTTTAATTGCCTACCTTCTGAGCTCTTACCAAGATCCTTTCTCCTCAAATTTCGTCATGAATATACGAGGACCGTTTTCTTTTTTTTTCTTCCCCCCCCCCCCAGAACATTCGATAGGCTATAAATAAAAGGCAAGTTCATAGAAAAATATTATTTTATTACTAAAAGTTTTGTACACTTATGGTTACTTTTCAACATAATTACCAAAAAAAATTGAGACATTTATGATACCTGTGCACAAGCTTTGCAATATCTGCTTCAAAAAATGTTGCCGCCATTGATTTCAAATGAGCATTGACGTTGTTTTGAAGATCTTCATTGCTTTGAAAGTGCTGCCCTCCTAGCCACATCTTCAGTTCAGGGAAAAGGTGAAAGTCTCTGGGTGCCAGGTCAGGACTGTATGGTGGATGATCGAAAATGTCCCATTGAAATAGTTCAAGGAGCCGATCTGTTGTGCCAGCAGTGTGTGTGGACGAATGTTGTCATGGAGCAACACAATTCCTGAAGTCCGCATTCTTCTTTGTTTGTTTTGAATGACTCTCCACAAATGTCATATGGTACAAAGATCTTCAAAGTAATATCAATGCTCATTTGAAATGGCCCTCATAAGAAAAATTACTATTATATGTTAGTATTAAAGTTACCCAGTCAAATGAATAGAAATTACAAAAACACAAAAATTGATAGGCAAAATCACAAATCAAATTGATTTTATTAATCTTGTATACAAATAATTTAATTTAATACTCTTATACTCAATTTTATTTAAACAAAAATAAATGGATTTTAAGCTAAAACTACAATACTTATGCCTGTTCAAGCACAATTGAATGAGAAAATAAGGCTATTCTCTCAAATAAAACAATGAAATAGTTGAGCTGAAGGTGACCATTGTGTTTGAAGTAGTTATTTTTCTACCATGGCAATAAACAAGAAATTGAACAATTGAAATAGGAGGTAAATTGGATGTTAAAAGTATTTGCGCTTGCCTTCTAAATCTAGATATAGTTCATTGCAAGAAATTTTTACTTTCATGGCAGGCACTATAATTTTCTTCTTTCAGTACATACTGCATGCATCTAGCAATAAAGCACTTTGTGCGCTATAAAATCTCTCACTGTATATTACTGGTTTTGGTTTATGCCTCCTGTTAGGCATTTTAAGGATGGTAACCAATGATGCTAAGCCAGTTGCTGTGATTTTTCTCTCTCTCACACACGCGCGCGCACACACACACAATCACACAGGTGCATGCACCAAAAATAAAGCAAAGATTCTGGATGTAACTTCAAAGGATAATCTCAAATAGATTTTATTTACAATCAAATTATTCAAATTTAATGAATTTTTATTCCTTTTTACTTTCTCTAGCCATATGTACAAAAATTCAATTTCAAGATTTCATCAGTAATATATGTTTTGAAGTTCCCTGAGTCCAAAAAAAAGCGTTTTTAAAAAAAAATAAAAGTCTGTGGGTGGGCGTGTGATTGTGTGAGAAGTATTACTTTTAACTTTTAGTGATGAGTCCCTTCACTCCTTTCACTTGGTGAGCTGCTTCTGGTGTGATGATATAGTTGGTTGTCCGGAAGTGGTGTGCAACTGCATATTTATCTTGTCTGTTTGTATTTTGTGTGTCTCAAGTAGTCCTTTAATCTAGTTTCCAAATTTCATTTAGTTTAGTCTATATATATTTTCTCACAATTTGATCAGTTGATTTGATAAACTTCTACCTCTATTGTTTGGAAGTATAAGGTCTTCAAAATTTCTGTAAAGTAATTCTCCCAAACTGAATTAATTATTCCAGGGAGCTAAGCAAACATTATGTTTTTTGAAAATGTTGTGGAATTCGTAATGAGAATTCGGGTGGAATATGAATTCTGAAAATCATTATGATTTTTTTGGTAGAGTTTAGTGATATTCTGAATGTGTTTCAGGTTTTTGCAATTCATTATTTTCTTGTCAATGATTTGTTTTGTGAAGCCATTATTTGCTATTCCTTAGCTGATTCAAATGTTTTTCGGTAAACCAAAAGATGATCTCAAATTATTTTGAGATGACATACCCCAATGGCACTTACAATGTGATAAGTACATTCTGTCCTGCGCTTCATAGTTTAACCAACTATTAGGTCAATGAGTGTTAATTAATTGTATTTTCCACACAAGCTGTGTGCAGGACAGGAGTTAGATAAGCAGAGTCACACTGAAAAATTCAATACCATAGTGAATGTTGGGAAAGTGACGCTTGGTGAAGAGAATGGCGTGGCTTGTCTCAGGATTGATGACTCTCGCACCACTCTTGGAGGAGGCTAAGGTGTCTCTGGATGGGCTTGAAGACTCTGCATGGGTTCTTGATAGTGTAGAACAACAGCACATCGGCAGTGTATTACGCTATATTAACGTGCTGCTCAGTTGGTAGGTTGGCCACATAGATGCTAAATAGCGTGTGAGATAGTAGAATAGAGCTTTCTGGGACTTGCATTTTATTGGCCTTTGTGCAGGATTGTGTCCCACAACTGAAACAACAAAAGATCTGTGTATATAGGTGTATCAGGTGTATAATGTGTGTAGGAAGCTCTAGACGAATGAACTTCAGTAGGAGACCTACATGCCAAGTCGTAGAGAAGGCCTTTTATGTGCAAGATCTGTCCTGGTAATCCAAGGCAGCAGCCTTCATCCCCCCCCCCCCATAGCTGCTGGGGTGTAGAATGCCCAAGACAGAAACCAAACTGGTGGTCTGGGATGCCTTGAATGTCGCCCAAAAGAGGGGACAAGCGGGTTAGTAGTTGCCTCTCGAAGATCTTCTAAATAACAGACAGGATATTGATGGAGTGGTAGTTTGAAGGATGGACTGGAACTTTCACCAGCTTCAAGATACATATCCAATCGCGTGGAAAGTGGTACAAGGTGAGGAACAAACCTTGGTCAGAAAGAGCACAGCCTTGAACGGAAGGCAGCGATGCATGGCGGAGGTGAGCCTATCAGGCCCTGCTGCCTTTTTGGGGTTGAGTCGCCGCAGTGCGCCTTGTAGTTCGCTTGGTCTTATGACAAGAAGTGGATCCGCCTCAGGACTTCGGAGATATCGACGCACCTCCCATCGAGCGCGTTCGGAAAAATCTATATTCTGGGAGTCATCTCGCGGTCATAGTCCTTTGGAGATAGTAAACGAAAACATTTGCTTTGACTTTGGAAAACATCTGCCAGGCCTTGGGTGCCTTGAATTAGAGAGAAAATTTGACCTCCGCGGTGCCGGAGAGCTTTGGTAATCGGCCTCGAGCCTCATGCGGGCTATTGTCTCCTCCCACATACGTAGGCGGGTACAAACCTCTCGACGTAAGCGCCTCACAATCGCTCGATTATGCGACGTGCAGTGAGATAAAGTCTGGGGCCTGCCCAGAAATGGCGGATTAGTAATTGGGCATGAAAGACCGCTTAATCATGCTCAGAGGCCTCTTTATAGGCTTTAGGTTCTTTTACGGCACGGAAGGGAGCTGGGGTGTGAACGGTGAGTTTATGGACAGTTCGCACCACAATCATGAGACCGCAGCCTGTTATCCTAGGATTCGGGTGAATCGAATCATTCAGGCAAACCTTGACATTCACAATCGACATCGTGATGTTGAACCGATGTATCATGACTGCAACCTGTGTTTTAACCTCAGCTAACACGGGATTGTGATCGAAATGAAGTACGTTGAACGAAGTGAGTGATGCATGAAATGGGAATTGCTTGATTACCGCGAAGTCGATAACACTTACCCGTCCTCGGTCTTGTGGGTTGTCATAGGCCCCCTACTCTGAGCTGAGGATCCGCATCTACCATGCATATAATTTCATCGCCTCGAGCGTCTGCCCGTGGGCCGAAATACCAACGCGGATGTTTGGCATTGACGCCCCCGGCCAGAATGATATGAGGATGTAGGGCAAAGGTGGATAGGTAGTCGTTCAGTACGAACTGCCTTCGGAGTGGGTGGCATACAGACACCACCAGAACTTTCGTATTACCAAAGTCAACACAGACAGACGTGGCGTCTATGGTTTGAAGTGGCGATCGCTGTCACCTCGGCGGCCCGTGCGAGAAAATTGTAGCCCGGTTAGCGGAAAGGGTTTTCTGGACGAGATGTGTCTCGTTAATTAGCAGGAAGTTTAGGGCAGGCGAGCCGGTAAAATGCTGGAGCTCATTCCCCTCACCGATCAGACCTCACGCGTTCCAAAACGCGAATCGAAATGATGTACGAGACCTAGTTCTGGGTGATCTGGACGATCATAGCCAGGAGCGCGAACCCCTCCATGGCAACAGCCATTTTTGCAGCCGGGTCAGTGGCGGATAGGAACCTGACCAATTGATTACAAATGCGCTGGCCGTGGTTCTGCAACAGCTGCTGCAACCACCCCACCACATCCGATAACTGCAGGGCAGGCGATTCAGGAGTGGGTGTGGGAGGGCGCCGGGGAGCAGGTCTGCTGTTCACCTTGTCGCTCAGGTATGGGGGTACCATGCCCTTACGGAACTTGGGCGCCCGAGTTCGGCTTCCTAGCAGATCGTAGTCCCTTAGCTTGGGTTGATTGGTTTGTGTTGCGGTTGAGTAGGGCTGGTGTTTGTGCGGGTTGATGTGTGAGTGCTATCACGTGAAACCAAAGGTCCACCCGCTGCCCTGTGCGTCGCTGTGGCATAAGACTAGGGCCTCTGCAGGGCTGTCTGTTGCTGGCGTGCTCTCACTGGTGCAGGTGGTGTTTGCGCCGGTTGTCTCTGTTGACTTGTGGCAGGAGCAGTCCTAGTATCCTGCAGGTTGGCATATTTATAGCTATCGTACAGTCTCGTTCTTACCTTATGGTTGCCATGGTAGCTTCAACTATCTGCCCCTTCCTCACCGTGAATTGTCCTAAGCCAAGCCGAGAACTTATGCACCCATACAATTTTACATTTTTGAGAGGCCCTGTTAAAGTCCTTATAAACCATTTAGGCAAATGTGACTTTTAAAAGCTTTTGCTTTTAATACTCAATAAGACGTGAGGGTTCAGTTGTAAATGTTCCAAATGACATTGAGTGTCCTACCAAGATCTTTTGATGATATTGCACTGCTACAGTAAAGTTAAGAAACTTATTTTACACAAATCATACTAAATGTTTTGAAACAATTATATCTGTTATATGATGCAACTCTTTAAGGAACTCTTGTTATATAAGGATAATAACATCCAAATGAATGAATTGTATTTAAAGTAGTATGAAAGTCAATATATTTGTTTAAAATTGATTTAAGATCTACACAATATTCATAAGCATTTGTCTATTACTTATAGTTTAGAAATTGACATACAAAATTCATTCACGATGAAGAGAACTTCTCTGGCTGTTCATAGAAAATTTATCCTGTTGTGTTATGGAATGTTTCAACTGGTTCTAAAAGCAAAACCCCATGCCCTTGGTAGGGCATTAATATAATAGCATTACCAATATGATAATAAAATTGCTCAATAGTTTGCATACCTATATGAATATTACCAAGATACTAAACACTTACGATATGTAATTCGCCATTTAGGTGTTTTCTGAACTTATGGGAGCATGCCAGTTTGTTGACTGGATAAAAAGCACGAATCAGTTGGATCATACCAGCATGTTGCCAAAGTAGCTCAATGGTTAGAGCAACACAATGAGAGCGGAAGAACGATGTTCAAATCCCAGTTGTGGCGCTGAATTTTTCAGCTGTTCTAACAGTAAAACAAATACTCCTGGTAGGGCTTTAATATACCAATATAATAATAAAAAATCTGATGTGTTCCATTCACATTTCTTTCTCTACATATTCTGTAATAAACTACTTTTACAAAAGTATTTTTTTTTTAATATCACACAAATTATCTTTATTTTGTCTAAACAAACAAGCAAACAGTTTCGCTTAACGGAAACTGAATTCTTAGTGTTAGAATTACTGCTAGTTAGTTTCTTACTAGGGCTTATGAAAATTGCAATATAACTAATCAAAAGTAAAGACCAGAAACCAAAAGAAGAAACACTAAAACAGTAACAAATTTTAAAATATGAATTACAGTTTAAATGAAACAGTATTACAATTTGTGTCCAGTCAGCACTCATCTGAAGCGAAACCCACTGCGAAGAAATTAACAAAATGTATCATTTAGTAGCGTTATAATAATTGTTGGCGTCGCTGTGGGTGAGCGGTTAGACAGCTCCCAGGCGACCGCATTAGAAACTTCCAGATTTTATAGTTAATTCATTTACTGCCCGTCTGGGTAGTGTGGTGGCAGCGTGTCTGCCTCACATTCAAAATGTCGTTGAGTTCGAATCTCGCTTATGGTGAGTTACCCGGATAAGTTTTTTTTTTTTTTTTTTTTTTTTTTTTTTCCGGCATTTCCCCTTATCCTGAGAAGACGAATGTCGAGTAACTATAAGCTCCATGGACCCCGAGATCATTTGAGCATCATTCACCAAGCCATTCATCGTCCGATATGACCAACCAGGTTAAAGGACGTTAAATTTAAAAAAAAAAAAAAAAAAATACTATTGTAGAATTGAATGGGATTTAATAGTTATCTCAGGTTATGTAGCAAATGAATTAGCAACATTTCATCACTGTGTTAAACTGCTCTAATTTATCCCGTAGCAGTGGTATATAAGGCCTGGTATTCATACAGTACGGAAATGTCATGCGTTTTGCTGAAGCACGTTTTGTGAGCAGTCACCATCTTGCAATTCTACACTTATACATCATACACAACAAGCTGTCAAATTAATTGTTTTTCCAAGTTTTTGAAGGGAAGAACAAAGGGCAATGGAAGGGGAGAGATCTCTAGTTGAAGGAATATTTAACACAATCACAGGTTTTGGTCATCAGAAGTTGTTATTGATAAATTTCTATTATTGTACTAAACATCCCGGCAAAGTCATAACTTAAATTCTGTTTAAATTTATTGGTCTAAAATTACTATTAATATAACAAAAGTCTGTGCCATATATTACAGTATTAAAGCTTTAATAGAATGTTAATTACTTCTTTCTTTCTCCCCCCCCCCCTTTATTAAAGAAGCAATTACTAACCTGTCACTGCAAATATGTCTTTCATATCTCCTAACCTTCTGCTTTAGCAATTTTTTTTTTTTTTTTTTTTATGTGCTGCTTACACAACTTAGTAGTTTTGTTCTTCAACTACAACATTAATTCTCTCTTTTTTGGGCTTTGCAGTACAATACTATTGTCAGCATCAGTTTGCTGGGTGGTCTTTTCAGTTACTGTTTTACAAACAATTGGGGTACTTCCACTATTTGGCGGTGTACATCGAGATACAGGACATTTCTGCAAATAAGCGGGATAAGCAGGAAAAAAAGAAGAAATTAGTCACCTGTAATCTATGGTCTCCTGGTTTGTCCTATTATGTCCAAATGGTCTGGTGTAAAGCGTTGTGGGCACACATCAGAAGATGGAGTAGGTTGCTAATTTTGTCTGCGAATTGCCTTTACCCACTTTTCTCTAACGTCTTTCCGAGTTTGACATCTACAATTCACAAACAATACAGAATCGTTCTGGTCATAATATATAACATATTTAACTAATTATACCGCCGAAAAATCACTTAAATAAGTATACTAACCTCTATATTTCCTTTTCCTTGTTTTTTCTTCTGCCATACGAGAAACCACAACCACACACATGTATTCACCATTAAACCTACAGTCCAAATGTATCGCTAAATTGGCATTAACACCACAAAATCCTATCATTTGTTGCTCATTTAACCCACAAAAGCCGTATTCATCTCAGAAGTGTAAATCAAAATATGGCGGCTTGACAAAAACGCGCTTCACTAATCACAATACATAAAGAAAGACATTATATAGTACGGAGTTATTTATATTAATTTCTTATATCGTATAAATCAGATTTTATTTTTATAAGTTGCCTGTCTGGCTTAACGCAGCTCTGCTTTTTACCCCTTATGCACTTTATATTAAGAAGATGGACGTAGGGCATCTAAATGTTTTCCTTACTTAAAGTGTCTGCATTACATCGTTCTAAGGTTACTAATACTTCCATTAACAGCAAAATTGTAATAAGTAAAAAGAGGTTATCAAAATGTTGGTTATGTTGGTCAGAGGTCAACATGTAAACAATTATAGATGCCAACTATTGCACAGAAAAAATGCTAAATTTACAGTAGACAAGTACTTGGTGAGAAATATACTTTGCGGCACAAGGCAAACAGAAATAGTAAACGAATGCAAAGAAAACGCAAGAAATTTAAAAGAAATATACTAAAAGTGAATAACCACTGCGAAGCAGTAAACCAATCTAAATAACATCAGTACACAGTAGTAAACAAATATAACACAAATGAATAATTATGGATACAAAGCACGAAACAGGAAGAAAACGTAGCACAAGTAAAAATAATCACAGTGAAGCAATAGAAAAACGTAACACAGATAAATAATAAGACATTAAGTACGTAACAGAAGGGCATGTTGCTAGCTCTGAACTTGTAGTTCTTTTACAATCCTTCAAGTCCCAATTTTCGTTCAGTACCAAACTTCCTTGGTTCGCAATGATGCGTAGTTTGTCCATTCTTGATGGTGACAAAAATCGCGCAACAATAAACATGCGAAATAAATAAATGGCGTATTATTTATGGACGCTCTTTAACTGCTGTGGTTCTCAGCGTCCCATTCTATACTGGGCATGAAAGACCGCTTAATTTTGCTCAGAGGCCTCTCTATCAGCCTTGAGGTTCTTTTACGTGCCGTAAATCTACGACATGGGACCAACGGCTTTACTTCCCTTCCGAAGAAAGCCATGCTAAGGATTTTTACACCCGAAAAAATCCTCGTCCTCCGCCGGGTTTGAACCCGCGACCTTGGGTATATGAAGTCAGCATGGTAACCATTACACCACGACTAATAAACATGCGGATGTGAGTAAATCGTGATAGAATACGTAAATGGAAGAAATGTAACTTTCGCGCAGTTAAAAGACATAATAAATTTATTAGTGGGGATTTGCAGCGAGTTTTATTTCTGGAAGGTGGCTTGTGTGACGTTTCGTGTACACACCATGATACGTCGACCTCTACGGCAAAATTACAAAGTTTACCTTGCTCCAAGTGACTGCTACTAACATCAAAGTTATATTAGGAAGTAAAAAGACGCATGGAGGTACACTAAATGTTTGCCTTACTTAAATATCTGTAATACCGCTATTGACAACAGTTGTATTACAATGTAAGAAGGTGAATGGAGGTAGTTTGCCTTATTCTAAGTGTCTGATTACTAACATACAGATGTATTAGGAGGTAAGAAGGTGGATGAAGGTCATCCCAATATTTGCCTTACTCCCAAATGTCTATTGCTAATAGTACTTTTAGTTTTTGTATTAGGAATTCCACATGTTTGCATTACTAAAAGTGTGTGTGTGTGTGTGTGTAGAGCATGCTACTACTAACACCAGGTTGTATTAGGCAAGATTGAACAATAAATGAGAAAGTTGTTGGATCCCAAAGTTAGAAATATAGCAGAAGACAATTTAAAAGTAAGCCTGGCCCTGTCTTTGTTAGGATGAGTTAGCCGGATAAGGTTTTGCCAGGGTTTACCCTTATACAGAGTATACAAATGTTAAGTAACTTTGCTCAATGGATTTTTGAGCATCATTTTATTTATTTCATTAATCGTCTGATATTATCTATCAGGTTAAAAGATGTTAAACTACAATAAATACATTTTTGAAAAATATTAAAAGTTTGGTGCCATATGACTTTGCCTAAATTGGACTCCATTTTGGTAAAATAAACTGGTGATATAATAGCAAACAGGCTTCAGATCATTTGATTAAGCCTTCAAGGCTAGTTATTAAATAAAGTATCAGTGATTTAAATAAACCAATGGCAGCATGTAATCAACTAAATGCATTTAAAACTAGTTTTATTCATTCTGATTTGCTTCTTTGTGTATTTTTGAACACCTTGGCCATGGTGGTAATGGTAAAAAACCTGATGTATAACAGTCCTCTTGGCATTGAAGGCAAAAGTCTTACCATGTTTTCTATAAAAAGTCCCTTCAATGTTTATGGCCAGAGACATTTTTATCATATGACTTAATTGTAACAGTCAGAACAATTATGAAAAAAAATATCACAATTTGTTTGGAGATGTCTGATATGATATTTGATTCTATTCATGTTCTTGAAATAAAAGGTTTTAAATTTGGAAATAAGGGGTTTTCATATTAGTTACTTCATTACAATTGAATTTTTCAGTCTGACTCTACCTATCCAACACCTGCCCTAGACACGGTTTGTGTGCAAAAACAATTAATTCAATACCAAACCAATCGTTTCACAGAGACCGGCTTTTAAAAGATATGAATATCACTTTAGCCTAGTGTATTCCCTATTTCCCTTCAACTTACAAAGAAGCAATAATAAGACAGTTTCTTTTAATATTTATCTCGATTAGCATGATATAGATAAAAAGAAACATTTGTTTGGGGATCAGCTAGAGGAAATTATGTGAATGGAACACATCAGATTTTTAACCACTAAGTCTAATATGAGATTGAAAATGGGAACAGCATTTGTTTCCAAAACCAGTTCCAGAAGTTTTAAGTGTGTTTAATATTACAAAGCAACTCAGTTGTTACCATCAACATTTCACTTAAAATCTGACACATGTCATATAGGTATTTGTTTTAATTTTAGCTCATTTTGTTAACAATTTTGTTAGGACTTGTAATGAAAATGAACAACACAGGAAGGAATAGCTAGAGTTGTAATCAAATAATTCAGTTTTAGGCTAAAAATATCTTAACATATACTCATAGTTTTAGAATAAACTGTACTTCCATGCTTCATGAATGCACACTTAATAACATAAATGTTCTTACATATGAGGATCGGTAGATAAGTTCTGGGCCTCACACAGATATGGTACCTTTAGGCCAATTAGACGGTAGCATCATATAGTTTAACTCTAGACCAGCTTGTATCTATAGTAACAAGTCAATAACTTGTTTAGTTTTTGAATGACAGGATTTTAAACAAGACAACTTTAGAGTTTTCACAAAAATGGAGGATTTGGAAAAATCAGCAGTGATTAAATACTTCCATTTGAAAGGCTTAACACCTAAAGAAATCAAGAAGGAAATGGACAGTACATTGAAAGACTCTGTCCCTCCAAATTCAATGATTAAAAGGTGGGTTGCAGAGTTTAAAATGGGACGTACGAGCACTAGTGATGAGCCTCGTTATGGACATCCCGTAGAAGTGACAACTCATTGAAAAAATTCATTGTTTAGTACTGTAATATAGCAGATTCAAGTTGTTTGAGATAGCACAGGCTGTAAACATATCAAAAGTACATGTAGGCAATATTTTAAGTAATGTTTTGGGCTTCCACATGGTCTGTGCAAGATGGGTGCCGGGTTTGTTGACACCTGATCAAAAGTTACAAAGAAAACTGTTTCTATTAAGAATGTGGAGATCTACCTTAAAAATCCCAGTGAATTTTTGAGACAGCTTATTACCATGGATGAAATCTGAATACATCACTACACTCCAGAAAGTAAATCACAGTCAAAACAGTGTATTGTGCCAGGTGAACCAAATCCAAAAAAGGCAAAGACAATTTTGTCAGCTAACAAGGTTATAGTAAGTGTTTTCTGGGATGTACAGGGAATTAGTTTTATTCAGTACTTGGAAAAGAGTAAAAGTATCACTGGTGATTACTGCGCAAGCTTACTGCAACATTTGAATGATGAGGTGAAAAGAAAATGGCCTCATTTGAAAACAAAAAAGATCTTGTTTCATCACGACAATGCTCAAGCCCATGTTCAGTTATTCCGATGGGAAAAATGTGCAGAGGAAAGTTGGAATTGCTTGAACATCCACCCTATTCACCAGATCTAGCACCCAGTGACTACCACATGTTCCCAAATCTCAAAAAGTTTCTTGTAGGACAAAGATTTCACGAGGAGGTCATTGATGCGGTAAACAGCTATTTTGAGGACCTTGATAAATCACACTACAGAGATGGTTTAATTAAATTAGATCACCATTATGACAAATGTATTAGCCTTTCTGGAGATTATGCTGAGAAATAAAGCAAAAAAAAAATTAAATGTTGTTTTCATTGAGTGGCCCGGGACCTGTCAGCTGACCCTAGTATCAGCATCATATCCAAATACCAGCTGTAGAGTTTATTAGAGCACTTTTGTTGTAGAAGCACTAACACAATCAAATACGTTATTACGGCACAAGCATACTGGAAACATATGATTAGAGGGCAAATATTCATGTCTAAATCTATTCTTGATCCCATTCTTGTTCAGGAAATACAGGATGGTGCAGATAAAAGTGGCCTGTCTGAGTGCATTTGAATGCAAATTCAATATTTCTATTGTGTATTAATATAAATTTCTGTTAAAATTGAACTGAGCTTCGTCCAACAAGGGTAATTTTATGCAATATGATAATCCATAGTTTAGTATTCTTCTCTTGCATTTCAGTTTATTTCATCAGTTCATATTTTTGTTGCAGTTTGCATTTTGGTAAATAACTTTCTCAACACAACAAAGGATTCAAATTATGGAAGTTTAGTGTAAACAGGTTCGATTAAGGAAACTGAACGCCTTGATATCAATTTTACTGATTCTTGTATATTGACATTTTAAGAGTAAGATTCTAAAGTTTCAACTCTTGAACTAAGCTGGAGTGCCATTAAAGCCATTCTTTGAACTCCTGAAACTCTTTTCTTGACATTTTAATTACATTTTTTGCATTTCAGGTATGTTTAATATTAAAATGGTTCAACATAAAAACTTCAGTTTTTTATGAAATGCATTTAATCTAAAAAGTAGGTAATGCAAAAACTTTGGCTTTAAAAAATAGCTTTAAACTTTTATGAAAATTATTTTATATTTAGGTAAAAAATCAAGAATATAACCTTAATGAATGATATCAACTTGATTATATTTAATAGGTAGTAAATATAATGCAGAAAACCATTACCAAATTTCATCTCTTTAGGTTGAATAATTAGTTTAAGAGTTGAGTGCATCAAATCTTTGCATATTTAATATTATGTAGATAGGAGGCACTCACTTCCCTTAAAAATTGTTGCTTTCTGGGACGAGTTTTAGTAACACTGTTCTTATTTTTAATCCATAAGTTTGATATTGGATTGAAAATGGGAACAACATTCATTCCCAAAACTAATCCCAGTACGTAATAAGCATTACAGAGTAATTCAACTCTTATCATCAAGCTTATCAGATGTCTAATTAATGATATTGAGCATTTTGTGACAGTGATGTATACTACAGAGTGATTTATGTGGGACTGACACATTTCTTTCTTTAATTAGTCCATTGGAAATTCATTCAATGACCCAATTTTAGCACCAAATTAAGCAGAATGTTCTGGAGTTTCGATTCCTTGTCACTAGATGCGCAGATATTTATGTTTTATTCCTAATTGCATTGTTGGTAGCTGTTTTGACATTTTGTTCTTGTAGTCAACGTGAAAATGCAGTACAGTGTAGAGCTGAGTCAAGGATATTTTCAACAAGATGCACTACATGCCAACAAGCAAATAAATCCATGAACCTAATTGCAAGTTTGTTTGATGACCGGACAGTTGCCAGACACCTGTGGCCACCGAGATCTCCAGATTTGACATCGCCAGACTTCTTTCTATGGTGGTTACTTAAAAGACAGGGTTTATGCCACACGTCCCCAGACATTGGACGATCTGAAACACACATCTCAAAGGATATTCAAGCTATTGACAACAGAGTCCTTCAATGAGTGGCCAGTAACATGGAAACACGTGTTGATTTGTGCCTTATGCAGGATGGAGGACATTTTCAACATTTGCTATAGAGCTAAATAATCTCCCAAAATTCCTCTACAATTTAGATATAATAATTTGTCACTAGCATAACAAGTTTTGAAACAATTAATGAAAGAAATATGTCAGCTCTATATAAATCACCCTGTTTATATAAGTATTATTTGAGTCGATTGTAAAATTTTTATTTTATAATTAAGGACATGTTTCGGAAGCTCTGTGGCTTCCATTATCAAATTTTCCTACCGGTGTCCTGGTTTGCAGGTGTTGTGGTGGATGGGTTTGCCTCTGGTGGTGGATTTAAGAATCTCTGGACGAGCATGTCTCCAGGCAGGATCTCGAAGTTCATTAAATTGTTCCTATTTTTCCAGATGTGGATATTCTCCCAGGTTTCTAATTCCCAACTATTTCTTATGTGTTTAACTAAATTTGGTGTTTTTTCTATGTTGTGGTGTTCTCTCCAGAAATGCCATGTCACTGCTGATTTATCTTCCTGTTTTAATTTTATGTTACTGAAGTGTTCCTTGTTCCTGGTAGCCAAACTTCTCTTTGTTTTCCCTATGTACAATTTATCATAGTCCAAGCAGTCTATTGGTATATATCGGCTCTGTTATCTGTAAGAATTATATCTTTGACCAACACAGACTCCACTTTCTGGAAATTTAAAACCACTTGGTGTTTTTCAACAGGTTCAAAACATTTTCAAAGAACAGAATATTATCCTAGCACCTACAAATAATTTTTCTATTAAAATCTCTTCCATTAAAATGTCAAAGATGTAACTTCAACAGATAACAGAGCTGGTATATACCAGATAAACTGCTTGGACTGTGATAAATTGTACATAGGGAAAATAAAGAGAAATTTGGTTACTAGGATCAGGGAGCACTTCAGGAACATAAAATTAAACAGGAAGATAAAGCAGCAGTGGCATAGCATTTCTGGAGAGAACCACAACATAGAAAAAACACCAAATTTATAAAACACATGAGAAATAGTTGGGAATTAGAAACTTGGGAGAATATCCACATCTGGAAAAATAGGAACAATTTAATGAACTTCAAGATCCTGCCTGGAGACATGCTTGTGCAGAGATTTTTAAATCCACCACCAGAGGCAAACCCATTCACCACAACACCTGCAAACCAGGACCTGGCAGTCAAGGGAAAGTTGATAATTGAAGCAACAGAGCTTCCGAAACAAGTCCTTAATTATAAAATGTAAGTGATGTAGAAGTGTTACAATTGATTCAAACAATACTTATTTATCAGATATTGTTACCTACTTATTACATTTGACCGGGATAGATTTATAATTGCCACTCCAAAGATGCAGAAGTAACATTTGCATTGAAATTAAAGAAAAATATGACACAAGATGATAATTGTCATGATATATTGATGTGAGTTGTTGAAGAAATAATTAATAGTTTATTCAGAATATTTAACTACGTTAAAAATGTTTTAAATAGTTAACAGTGGTTCATATAAAGGTCTTTCTTGCTTAAATCAAAAACATGGTATATATTTCTTACATTTTTTAGTTCCAGTTTTTTGAAAAACTTTCTGGACTTGCAGTGAAAATGAACAACACGGTTGTGATCTAATAATTTTATCTTAGGGAAAAAGTATAGGGTCTTCAGATTTATTCAACCTTTGTCTCCAGTTATTTGTTTATGTATGACATCAATATTGGGGAGAGAGTTTATCACACATCTTTTGCAAAGGACTAGCAAACAATGAGTTGAAGGGTAGATATCAACAGTTTCACTGTCGCCTTAGTGAAATGGGACTTTTAATCATACCTTTCCAATATTTACATTTGGTCATACAGTTGCATCTCTAAGCTCACAATCACAGCATTTATGCTGATAGGTAACATATTTTTCCAGTTTGGAAGTAGCACTCAATCATGCAAATTGTGTGATCGGAGGTCACTTCTGCCTCATCTGCAAACATGCACAAAATGACCTGGTGAAAAACAGTTCTGCATCGCCCAGTACATCAACCTGTTTATGAAGTCAGCAGTGCATGCAGTCCATGATTCAATTCTGCGCCTCCCCTTTGAGACAAGAGGCTCACTGAACTAATAATGATGTCAAGCATTTAAACTCATTGGTGCTAAAAGCTGAATAAATCTTAAAACCTGATATTTTTAAGCCTAGGAGTAACAAGTTATTTTTGATTACATAGAACCAACCAAGGGCAAAATTTGTACCAGTTACATGGCTATAAATCTTGCAATATGTATTTTTTGTATGATTGTGTTTACTCTATGAGAGTGCTCAGTAACTTAACTAAAAATGAAAATTTTAGAACACATGAAATATACATGTATTTGGAACATATTATGAAATTTAGACACAATTAGTATTATAGTCACAGGTAGTACCAACCCAAGGCATAATATGCCCTTGAGCATAAAAGTTGTATTTTGTATTTCCAGTTTTTAAAATTTTAACCAGAAAAATGTATAGTATTTTATAAGGTTGGTCGTCTCCTTAGCGCGGTGGTAGCGTCGCTGCTTACCAAGCGGGAGACCTGGGTTCGATCCCCAGTACCGGTGTGGGGATTTTTCCCCCGCTGGGAGACCTGGCCCGGGGTGCACTCAGCCTCGTAAGGTCCCTGGGGGGCCAATTGAGGAGCTACTTGATGGAGAAGTAGCGGCTCCAGGTCGTGAGGACCGCATTAACCGGCCGGGGGGGGGACTCGAGGTGCTGACCACGTCTCACCCTCCAATACTGCACCCCATCCATGACGTCTGTAGTGGACCGAGATGGGGGACGCAGCGGCCGGGCGGTAGGCCAAGGTTCCCCGTGAGCTGTCGTGCCATGGAGTTATGTTATTTTATAAGGTTGAAGACAAATAGAAAAAGACCTATAAACATAGAAGGAATTTGTAATGATTTTTAATAAAAGAAAAATTACAGGCAATTTTTCCCCATGCTTTGTGGTTCTAGAGTTAATGACATATACTCACAACATGAAGCATAAACTATACTTCCATAGCTTCATAAAATGCAGATATAGTAAACACATGTTCTTACATGTCAGTATGATATCTAAATACCATGTAGAGTAGAGTTCTTTACAACACTTTTGTTGTTTTCCAGACCAACTTCAAACTGCATTAACACAACCAAATATGTCATTACAACACAAGCATACTGAAAGAAAACAAGAAACATGTTAGCATGAAGAATAGTAACAATCAATAGTTGGTATTCTTTTCTAAACATATTAGTGAATTTCATCAGTTCATATACATGTTGCAATTTGCATTCTGGAAAATGACTTCCTCGATGCAAGAAAGAATTCAAATTTTGGAAGCCTATGTGAAAACAGATTTCATTGAGGAAATTTAAAAAATATCTGGGTAATGCTACATTCACAAGCAGACATAACGTAGCATAAGTGCAGATGCAAGCAAACATTCACAATGAAATCGCAAGTGCAATGCAAGAAGTTGGCATGGGTTTCTAGGTCTACGAATATCTTCCAAGTGCTCTGCAAGTTACAAACTGAATAACACAACAAACAATCACATAAGAAAATTTACTCAATCTTTTACAAATAAATATGTTATAAAATTATATACTAACAACTGACGCTCATGGCAGTAACGTTACAATAATTGCTTATTCAAAATTATTGAAAATAGTGCAAGCATAGAGACTTCAGAAAGTGATAAAGTGACACATTTAATGAACTAAGAATTATCTCTCTGCATCTTCGATTTATGAGAACCAAGAAATATGATAGTTACATCCATTGAATCAAAGAAGGATTCACAAGGAGACTGTCATAACAGGGAAACTAGAGATAGCACGGCACTGCACGGCCAAATAGAAGAGCATGCATGTTCGGCAGGCCCTGTAAAATCTTGCAGTGCAGTCGTTTGTTATTGAATTCATATGCAATGCATAGAAAAAGAAGCAGAATTCCTCCTCTTTGCATGGAACGCAAGGATAAAGTTTGGAGTGCAAACTCTTGCATTGCATTGCATTGTTTCTATGTGAATGCTTATATTAAATAATATGAGCCCAAACTCATGCACTTATGTTACGTCTGCACTTGCATTTCATTGTGAATGTAGCATAAAGGACTACTAGCAGATAGTGAAATACAGAAATTAGGTAAAAAATATGGCATGCTATGGGATCTTTACAGAATGTAAAACATAAAAGAATTCTTTCAGATCACACATCAGAGGTTATGCAGGAGCCCAAAGAAATCTATACAAAAATTGACACAACAGGCCCATATAAGTACGGAGTTGCCAAAAGAAATTAATAAGTCATGAATTTATGCCATGGTATATGCAGTTGTGGAGTAATTATTATGGGAATTGAAACATCAGGCATGAAGTTGCCACCTTCAATACTGGAACTTAACACTGATGTATCTGAATATGGCTTGACATGCATAGCTGTGTATTGATGCTGCAGGAGGCCCACTGTCAATGACTTTAATAAATAATAAATGGTGAGTCCATTTCAGCTATTCATCTTTTTTACTTTCTCTACATGTACTATGTACATAGTGTATAGAGAAGGTATTGCATTCCACCCAAAAATTTGATACCAAGATTTCACTGGAAATGCATGTTTTGGGACCCCCTAAATCCTAAAAAAGCATTTTTACAAAAAGGACCGTGTGTGTGTCTGTGTGTGTGCCTGTGGACAGCATAGCTCAAAAACGAAAAGTCCATTAAAAACCAAATTTGGTATTTAGGTTTGGTATCTTCCAAGGATGCGACACAAATATTTTCAAGAAAATCCCCCCAATCTCAACTACCCTTTATATGGAACTTTTTTCGAAAATTTTGATTTTCTAAAAAATGGCTCTAACAATTTTGATTAAAGTACCGTATATTACAGATATTTACCTGACAAATAAAATGAATATCTTGAATTTTCTTGGAATAGCCTCTGAAGACTACTTTATTCTGGAAGAATTTTACGAAATTTTGCACAACTGCTAAACCGTAAGAAATGGACAAAAACTTACCACACAAAAAATGTAGAGCACATTAAAACACTCAAGTTATGTTATATACATTCTTTTCGAGGAGTTGATCGTTTTTGAGATATTCCTTGTTTTTGGTTTCAGCTTTGAAAGACTTGTACTTTTCTCATATAGGAATTTGTCCATACAAACAAACTTCAGTCACCTAGTAACCAGCTTTTGACTTTACTTTAACCTATGATACTCCCATATTTCACTTCTACTTACAAGGAAGCAAGTAGTAAGACTATTTCTGCTAATTTTTTCTCGATTAGCATGAAGTAAATAGAAAAATAAGCTTATTAACAATAATTTGTTACACAGAAGTAGAGAAAGTCATGTGAATGAAACACATCAGTTTTTTTTTTTGGTACTGTTTAACGCCTGCTTTTACTACTTGTGGCACTGCAGGCGATGAAATAAAGATGTAGTACTGGTGAAATGCGATGGTGGGGGAAGCCGAAGAAAATCTGCCCTTGCGCTGCTTTGTCCACCATAAATCTCACATGCGGTTGCTTGGGATTAAACCCAGGCCATTTAGTGACTGGTCTAACCACTCGGCCACAGCTTAGCCTGCAGCAATTTATCTGTATTTACCCTAAACATGGGCCGCTTTTACCGGCGCCATCTGTTACTTCTCTTCCTGTACTATTGCTATACCTATGTATTGTTCTCAACACCCTTCAATTTTATGGGCTCATTCTTCTTTTAAATAAATAATATTTTCTCTTAAGTTTTTATAAAATGCTTCTTCATATCTTCAATATGAGGGGATGAAGGAAATATGCGTGAACTGTAACAAATAGTAATCTGAAGATACAAGGTAAGATCTGTATGCCAGATGTAACAGCAGTATATTTCAACTAGATTCTGGATTTTATTTTGTATTGTATTTCAGACCCAGTGCCCCTGTGGCCAAGAGTGGAACCTGGATTTTTTTCCAGGAGGGGCACAAGCGTTAGGTGAGCAAAAAATATTCTTTATATTTGTGATTAACAAACAATATACAATAACTTCAAGATATATACTTGTAACTTTAATATAAAGATTATTTATATGAAAATAGCAACAAAATTTATATATACAGGGTGTTAACGAACTACAGCAAAATAATTTGGGAGATTGTGCACTTGACTGATATAAGTATTTTGAGATCGGCGATGCATGGTCCCCGGATAGACATAACACAACTACATAGCGTTAAATATATGGGTATCAGGTGCTGATAAGTCAGTGTTAAAGCAAAACAGGTTGAAAAAATGGCTTAGAATGTCTTTAAACTGCCGCCCAAATATAGAAATATTGATTTTTAGCAGCTCATTACTAGCGTTCTCAAGATTTAATGTTGCAAAAATCTGTAAAATCTTGAACTAATCGTTTGGCAGTGCGACACTGAGCATTCATTAATTACGTTTTTGAGTTAAGTAGCCTACTCTGGAGGCATTTTATTAACTGTTCTGGCGGCTTAATGCGTACTGCTGGAGTACATGTTTTTTATTATTATTTTTTCATTCCAGATGAAGTGTCGCGATATGTGAACGAGACCCAAACTCGGAAACAATCTTTCACTTTAAAGCCACTATCATAATCACTGCACTAGAGAGGTATGCTGTAATATGTCCCTTACTTTTTCGTGTTATGCTCTCGAATGGTTGATAAATTAGCCAGTGGCGTACTGGCACTTCAGAAACTTATAGCCATTACATCGAAATTTCAATAAACAGGCCATAAGTCTCCAATCTCAAATTACTTATTTAAGTAATCTACATATTCTGTGAAAATATTTCGGTATAGTTAATTAACACCCTGTATAAAAGCAATAGTTTTCCTTTATGCTTCCTGCTGAAAATATCTAGTACTGTGTTAACTTTCATTTCTGATGCAATGTCTTGATGGATATGCATTAAAAGTAGTCCATTCAAATGATCTCTGTTATTCTGTTCCGAAGATATATTTTTTCTCATCTGTTTCCAAAATTTTAGCTCTCCCTTCAAAGCTAAAGACAAGGATGGTCCTCTTTATATACTTCAGCACTTTGCAAAACATCAATATCTTCTTCACTGAAGTTGTAGGACAGCAGCTTTTGTAACTGTCTGACTCTTTGCAGCTTAGACTCTTTAAAATACACAATTAATGTCATGTACATTTTTTTGTACAGTTGACCATTTCTGAGATATTCGTTGTTATTAGTTTTAATTTTAAACTACATAACTTTTTTCAAATGGGAAGTCACTTCGTTTCACCTCTCATTTGTTTTACTGTTGGCTGTGCAAAGTGAACCAAATGTCAATTGTTCATATACACCAGCTTTTAAAAGATTTGATTCTCGCTTTAGCTTAGTATCTCCCCTTATTTCCTTTCTGTTTAGAGGGAAGCAAGTAATAAGACAATTTTGCTCTTGCTTATCTCGTTTAGCATGTTATAGATAAACAATTTTTTTATCAGAAAGTTTGTTTGCAGAATAGGTATAGAAAGTCATGTGAATGGAACACATATAGGCAGAAAGAGGATACAGGAGTTGCGTTAGTTTTAAAACTTAATTGCTATATGCTAGCTTTAAAATTCCATATACTTTTTGTGAAATTGCAAAAATAACTTAATGGATATAGAACTTAAAAAATTATAAAGTGTTGAAAAATTTCAACCAATAACAATGGATATCACAGAAATGGCTGCTGCCATAAAAGAAGCATTTGAAATAAATTGTATGTTTTGAGAATTCTACTTTTTTGGGGATAGTAAACTTTTGTCTAAATCAAAAATGAAGAGTTTTTGAATGCAAACTTTTGATATTTAAATTTAGCATCCCCTGAGAAAAGATTTTCCTGAAAATTTTTATATCCCAGACTACTGTTGAAATAGAAAATTTTTCATAATTTATTTTCTCATTTATTGAAAAAAATTGTTTAAGTTACATATTTGCATAACAAAGAAACTGTACAACTTGAATTTTCTGCAGATAGCCTGTGAAGACCCTTTCTTTCAAAATGCATTTTGTATAATTTTTATTACCTATTCGTATTATATCAAATACATTTTTTGTTGTAAACACTTTTTGAGATCCTTTTGTTATTGTTTTAAATTTTCAAATGCTTAATACCTTTCCTCAAGTACTAAGACACTAATTAATCTTTTTCTTGAGGTCATGAAAGCAACATGCAATTTTAAACCCATCTTATAGCAATTTACTTTTACAAAATTTGACTATTGCTTTGTTCTACTGGATCCCTCTTTTACTTGTAATAGAATGTGTACAAAAGCATTTCTGTAAATGGTTTAGCATGAACTAGAGAGAAGAATAGGCTTTTGTAAGAATAGTATGTAGAAAAGTGGGTTGAAAATTCTATGTGAATGTAATGACTTGTGAGTTTACTTTTTGGGCATTTACAAAATTTTACTCAGGCATTCCTAAAAAGTAGCATGTATTATATAATAGTTACAATTATGAACAAAGTGATTCATCTGCAGATGCTCCTAACAACACAATAGTATTATTATTGTTGTTGTTATCATTAAAATATTATATTTATTATTAAAATAATAATAATAATAATAATTATAATAATGACAAGAACAAGAACACTTATTAAAATATTATATTTATTATTATTATTATTTTAATAATAATAATTAATAATAATAATAATAATAATGACAAGAAAACAAGAACAATGATAATGATGATAATATACTGAATGATAGGCTTAACAAAACAAAAACAAAAGTATTAAAATATACAAAACTATGTAAATAATGTATACACAATGTAAATTCTGTGGAATATGTAATGCATGTAATATTACTTCGGTGATGGGGCATGCTGTTTTGAATAAATGAAATAAAATTATAATAATAATAATTAATAATTGTGATGCATAAATTGTCCAAAGAAAGAAAGAAAGAATTCTTTTGTGGTTGTTTCTTGTTGTGTACATCATTAAGTACTTACTGATTTAAATAATTCTCTGTTCACTGTCATAACTCCACCAAGTGAAATATCTGCAGGGTTTTGTAACATTGTGAGAAGAAATGAAGAGGCCTGAAACAAATCATTATTCAAAATATTCTTTTGGAAGAGACATTAAAATTTGATTTACAACATTATGTCTTACTTAAAGGTTAATTTCCTTCTACATTACCTGCTCTTTAAAGCAAACAAAATTCATAAGTATATATTACTAAAATGCTGTTGCATTTCCAAGTATTGCTGTTGGTGTAGATGGGCAACCCTAGTGATGCTTTATGTAATCAGGTGAATTAATACATAATTGATTCTGCCTCTAGGTGTACATAATGGCAAGTAATTGGCTCAGTATCCACAGAGAGAAGCAGGATGCTGAGTTTTGAAATGTCCAGCAATTTTGCTCAAAGATCTTATTTTTATATTCCTTCAGTTGGCTCTCCTTTGTTGTGGAATACTTTACTTTTGGTGTTTGGAATTACTGTTGGAAATCATTTTGTGAATCCAATCTCATTCTACTCATTATTCATTTAGCATTTGTGGGATATCTTTGATATTCAAAAGCTTCCATTAAAAGGTTTTATGCCATGTATGGACTTTTTGAATTTTACACTACTTTATGTATTTATTAAGAATATTAAAGTCAATATTTCTAGTTAACTTGTTTATGGTTGATATTCTTAACACGTTGAAGCCCAGGCATTTCAATACTTGAAGTGCCAAGAAACCCAGTGTTTTTACGCCTACTTTGAGTTATTATTTACAGTACATCAATTCAATCTGCTGAAAAATATTGGGACAATCTAAAAGTATGGGCATTCAAGGATTTCTCAACAAGTAAGAAAATAGTCAACTTCCGTATTAATATTTTATTTTAAATTTACAACAAGTATCAAGTATGAGTTTGAAAATAACTGTGTAAAGCTGCTTACACTCCATTTATTCAAAGTTCAAAAAACTCTCCCTTGGAATCAGTATTTTCCACAGCTTCATTTGTATCCTGAATTTCAGCTTCACTTCACAGAAATTGAGGAAAATGCAGCATTTTAACATTTAAGAGCACAACCGTAACAAACAGATCACCACCTTCATAGAAAATAGTGCAACTACCCGAGAGCAGCCAATATTACTAAATCTCCTAAGATTCCTAATAGTTGACTAAAACAAGGACAGATGGCAGCACAAATCATAAAACTAAATGATAACTGATATATTTTCTTTACCGCATAGCCCAAGACCGAGTTAAGGTCATGGAATTGCATTGAAAGCATTAGAAATACCTGGCTGAGGTATGCTCGGGTTTGGCCTCATGAACATTTTGCATGGCCTGAGCTGTACTCGGGCTTGGGCTCCAATGTGTTAAATGTAACAAATGAATAATGTGCCAAAATAGATGGTAGTTTCCTTGCAGTGAAAGCAGTGACTATAACATTAAAACATGTTCAAAACTTACTTCATGAATATTGCCAATTAGAAGAGCTCTGCACAGGCTGAGACTCATTGACTGAATGACATGAATCAATTCTGAGCCTAGTCCAAGCCAAAGAATAGATTAAAAATCATCCTGAAGGGCCCATTTGTTCAAAATGCTTAATAATTACAGATAAATAATTTCTTTTAGTCAAGGTTTACAGGATATTTCAAAAATACACCAAAACAAGATGTGAATGTTGTTGCTCAGGTTCTATGTGATAAGAAAACACAGTTTTCAATACCAATAATGGTATGTCAACAAAATGCCTCATGGTAACATGGATTAGGCAGTTAACCTGGAATAAAACCATGTGCCTTTCCTGGCTATCAGAAGTAATGCGGTTAGGTTGGAAAGCACCAAACTGTATGCTATACCAATGTACAGCACAATGATTAGCCAACATTGAGCATTTCCTTGTCTTACAAAACCTTTTAGTTGCTTGTTTATTCTTCCAACATACAATTTCATTACAGCAGAGAGTGAGTGCAGGATAATTACTAGGAAAGTAAGCTGAGATATTATCTTTTAGAGGCAATTTAATGTTAAGTGATCTTGAAGATGGAGGTAAGGAACTGATAAAGACAACAGAGGCAAGAATACTATCAGAATACTACCAAAGAATTGTAGATAAGTTAAACAAATATCATACCCTTTTGCAGTGAGACAAAGAGTTTATTATATTTTCTTTAACTCATAATACTAAATTAAATAATTTTGCATTTAACAGCAAGTTTTTGATAATATTTACAGTATGCTATTGAGGGTTTACTGTTAAGATAATTAAAAAATGATGATAATAATAAGTAGAAGATACTCATGATTAGAGAAAAATGTGTACATTTTGCACTCAAGCACAACAATGAAATTATCCAAGTCATAAGCAGTGTTTTGAGTAGATAAATGCCCTTCACCCTTTACCTGAAGACTAGAATAGGTTTGCTGATAATGGACAAGGAGAAACCTATTTGTTTTCATGACATATGCTCGTCAAGAATACCCTTTGAAGTGTATGTGGGTATCACATTAATGCTGTGTGTGCTGCCTAATCTCAAAATGAGGTAATTTTCAATGTTGCATTAAAACATGTCTAAAAGAGTTTCAAAGTTGTGACATCAAACTTCGAACTAGTTTGAGTATAAACTATAAGACTCTTATAATTGTTTGGTGTCATTTTGAAATAACATACTTTTGCCAATGATACAATTGTATACATACTTTCGCCAATAATAAAAATCCTATAAATTAGATTTGTATCACATCTGCCCATATCAGTTTTTAAGAAGAAAATGTTCTATATTATGTTGCTTATTTTTATGCAAAGAGTTTCTTTCAGAATGCTCTGTGACTGCCAATGTATTACTTGCTTTTACTCTTAAGATGTAAATTATTCTAAAATTATAAAGTCTTAAAATGTTAAAAAAGCCATTACATACAGTGAAGCTATCAATTTTGTTCAAATCTACACATCTATTTATAATACGTGCTCCACTTGGTCATGGTATAGATGGAGTACCCTGGACGCACGTTTCAGGGTACTAATCTACACCATGACCAAGTGGAGCACATGTTAGAAATAAATGTCCAGATTTTAACAAAATTATAAAGTCTTACTGATTTTATTCAAAGAAAAAGATACAGAAAATAATAAAGAAAAGAATTAATTCTCATAAGAACAGTGTCATATATTCTGGAACTTATGCAACTATTTTTGAAAGCCAAGAATATTTTCATTTATTGTAAAATGTGCTATTGCATAGGCTTAATTTAAAACAAATATCCACAATTTTGGTATTAATATGGGTAGGTATTAATTCAATAGTTGCAAGAGAATACATATAATTGTTATCAGACTAATTTTTAATGCTTCTTAAAGATAATTGCAGTATAGTGAACAATACATAGAGGGCATTTATACCAAGCAATTATTACAAAATAGAAATGATGGATTTAAATTTATTTAAAACTTTTGCATCCAAAATTTGCTAACTTACTTCTTGAGAAACCTGTCTATGATTTACTGATTTTAGAAGTTCCAATTCATTTTTCATTACTGTATTAATCTGAAACAGAGCAAAACACAAATAATTAATGAAGATATGAAATAAAAACTGAAGCACAAATAATTTGGATAGCCCATTAACCATTAAAGTTCTTTGCTGTTCAGAGCTGCCAACTGTACATTTTGAGGGAAGAGGCAGAATTGTGCAATAAAAATGGGTATTAATAAACTATTTAATACAATTAAAAGTAAATGTTTTATTATATAGTATAGGGTTTTCAATTGCCTGTAAATTAAACAAATGATTGTTTAATTTGAAATTTGAAGAAAAACATCTGATGTGTGCCATTCATATGACTTCTGTCTAGCTGCACAACAAACTTTTCTTACAAAAGGTTATTCTTTTATCTATATAATTTATCAACATTAGTAGAATTAGTCTTATTATTTGCTTCTTTGCAAGTAGAAGGGAGATAAGGAATGCGCTAAAGCGATAGGCAAATTTTTTAAAAGCCGTGAAACAAGTGAAATTTGGTTCTCTTTGCTTGCCAGGAATAAGACAAAATGGAGATGAAAGAAACATAAGTTCCCACTTATGGAAAGTTTAAGCACCTGAGATTTGAAATCAGAGATGATCAACCCTACAAAAAAAAAAAAAAAAAAAAGCTTGACCTAAATTGTGTGTTTTAATGAGATATACATGTTTTGTGTAGTAGTGTTCTCTCTCCCTCCCTCCCTCTCCCTCTCCCTCTCTCATTCTGCTAAGGCCAGTTGTTTGTACACTTTAGATTATCTAGGAAAAACAGTGGATTTAACTATTTTACTATTTTTTCCTTACACCTTGTGGGTATATCAAGAATTATAGGAACTATTAGCTTTGAATTATGTAATTTAGAAATAGTGTTTACATTGTATTATAGTTAACAAAATAAATATAAGGTTTAAAGTTTTAGGTGAATTATCTAATAATAAAATTGCAAATTTGAGAATTTCCATAAGACTTCTTGTTCTGAAATACATCTACAGACTTTTACCTTTATGCTTCATTTGATGACAGAATTTATAATACGTAATTCTTAAAAATTTTTTCTTCTTCCATTTATATGCTGCCTTTAACATTTAATTATTGGAAGCTTTTCTTTTGGAACAATTGCAATCATTAATACGTATATAGGAATTAAAACAGTGAAGTTTCATCTCATTTATAATTTGAACCGAGCTTGATTAATACTCAAAGACTTCACTTACACTTTAAAAGAAAATTATTATTTTGTCATGTGTTCTTCTTCAGTTTTTTTTGCTTGAGTATTAATCAAGCTTGTCTCAAATTACAATTGCAATGATGTTCTCCTGTTTACTTTTGGTGTTAATATACGCACGCACGCACTCTCTCTCTTTCTTTCTTTCTCTTTCATTCATAGTTCCAGACTAATTGGTGAAAATTACCAAAAAATTTTTTAGTAGATAGTCTATATCTTAAATTATTATAACACATTCCTTGTATTTTAAATACATATTTTAAAATGAGCCTACATCTTCATTTTGTACTATGTATTCTGCATCACTTATAGAAACATTCATAACTCCTATGCTCAGAGGTAAATTTTAGCTTACCTTTCAAAACTGTTTGTGATGCAAATTATTATGGGCATGCAGAAGTAAAGTGTTAGACATGTCCAGAAGAGAATGGACACACAACTAAGGAAAATGAAATGGTAGCTGGGCAATCCTCCGCTATTTGATGGCAAAATCATCAGGAATTGATTCATAAATAGCACTATCTACAAACTTCAAACCTATTGTGGCAAAACATTAGAGACAATGGGGTAAGATAAGAGCAGTCTGCGTCGCATATTATCACACTATTTTTGCACACATCAACTGCTGCGCAACATGTGGTTGGCCAATTGACGCATATTTGTTTCAAGTTAAGTTTCAGACATTATTAGTGTCTGTCATCACAAAAAGTCCCAGAAAAAAGCTGTGATGTTCGCCAAAGCCAGTGAATGAAAAACTAGCCCATTCACAGTTGTTGGTAAAGAGTCTTCATGCCAATTGTTAATGAATACTCTAAGTATATCACAAGGTCTCGTGTGCCAAAAAACACATTTTTAGGAAGAAAAACTTTGGAATTAGGGGTGTATGATGCTGTGTTAACCTTTGATAAAGACAATTTATGTAGAATTAGTGCACTAGAATATCTAGGAGTGAAAGAGAGTGGAAACACAGCTGCACCCTAAGAGAACTCAACCAACTGAAGGTGACCAAAGCAGAATTGGCCATGCAAAATATAACCAAACAGGTCAGATCTGCAACAAGAAGAGCCAAACTGCAATAAGAGGATGCTGTGCAGCACCAGGATTACATACTAGAGATTTTAGGAGGATTCTATATGTATCTTCAAATGTATGTGATTTCTTTCTCTGTTTTTACTTTAAACAGCATTTTTTCAAATTAAATTAACATAAATTACTCATTTTCTCAGAAACTAATGAGAATGATGACAAAAACAACTCCTTGATAAGACTGAAACTAAATTGGTTAATAAGATAGTTCGTGAAATCTTTAAAAAATCTGATGTGTTCCATTCACATGACTTTCTCTATATCTCTGCAACAAATTATTGTTAGAAAGCTTATGCTTCTATTTACTTCATGCTAATTGAGAAAAAATTAGCAGCAATAGTCTTATAACTTGCTTCCTTAAAAGTAGAAGCAAAATAAGGGAGTATAATAGATTAAAGTAATAGTTAAAATCTGGTTGCTATGTAACTGATGTTCCTTTGTTTGTGTGGACAGGAGTTGACAAATTCCTGTATGAGAAAAGTTTTTTTTTAAGCTGAAATAAAAAAAAAGGAATATCTAAAAAACAATCAACTCCATGAAAAAATTATATAACATAAATTGTGTGTTTTGACGTGCCCTACATTTTTGGGTAATAATTTTTTATCTATCTCTTACAGTTTAGTAGCTGTGCAAAATTCCGTAAATTTCATCCAGAATAAAGTAAGCTTCAAAGGCTATTCCCAGAAAATTGAAGATATACATTTTATTTGTCAGGTAAATATCTTTAATATACAACATTTTAATCGAAATTGTTAGAGCCATTTTTAAAAAAAATCAAAATTTTCAAAAAAAGTTCTATGTAAAGGTTAGTTATTTTTCTCAACATTTTTATGTCGCATCTCTGGAAGATACTAAACTTAAATACCAAGTTTGTATTTACACTAGGTACATATTACGTATAGAGAAAGTAAAAATAATTATTGATAAATTTGCAAACAAATCCATCATCAAGAAAAAGATTGTATCTTCTTTAATAATAACATTATAGTATAATCCTAGTTCAGTAAACTTATAAGATATGTATCTATATCGTATAAAATTCCATTATGTTTGCATAAATTTAAGCTATACTAATTTAAGATTTAACTTACGTAATTTCTGAGATAAAGGGTTATGAAGTTAGCAAATTTAACAAGTGCAGGACTTTTAGTCTGTCCTTAAAAATTTAATATAGCATTCAATTGTATGATTTTTTTTTAATAAAGAACTTAACAAACAAAACAGAATTTAGCATTACGTTACCTTGTATTGGGTCTCATGTGCCACATTACACATGAGAAACAATGGAGCTACATTTATTACAAATGCAACAAGAGTACTTAGGAGTACTAAGCAGGATTCCTCTTTACTTATTCCTGATAAAAAGCAATATAATGAAAATGTTATCACCACAAACTCAAAGACAAAAATTATGATATAAACTCCAGATATTGCATGACCTATAAAAGAAAGAGAAAGCAAAATATAATTGTTATTGTTATAGTTTTGCCAAATACGCTATTTTATAATGCATATGTTGAGGCTATAATCCACCTACCTGTTTGGTTTGTCAGTTGACTTAATCTTAACCATAGAATTCTAAATTTTCCAACTGTCCAATAGTCAACAACTTCTCCAGTTTTTATCTATAAAATTAAAAAAACATGTATATTTATGTTATATAATGAAAGTAAAAGTATATGAGAAGACATTAAAAGAAAATTTATATTCGTTGGAATATTATAACTTTAAAAATCTTATGTGTTCCATTCACATGACTTTCTCTACATCTCGCAACAAATTATTGTTAAAAAGCATATGCTTCTATTTACTTCATGCTAATCAAGAAAAAAAAATAGTCTTATTACTTGCTTCCTTGTAAGTAGAAGTAAAATAAGGGACTATCATAGGTTAAAGTGATAGTCAAAAGCTGGTTGCTATGTGAATAAAGTTTGTATGTTTGTATGGACAGGAGTTGACAAATTCCTTTGTGAGAAAAGTTGTTTTTCAGAAACCAAAAGCAAGGAATATCTCAAAAATGATCAGCTCCATGAAAAAAATGTATACTACATAAATTGTGTGTTTTAATGTGCTCTACATTTTTTGTGTAGTAAGTTTTTGTCCATTTCTTACTGTTTAGCATTATGCAAAATTCCGTAAAATTCACTCAGAATAGTCTTCAGAGGCTATTCCCAGAAAACTCAAAGCATACATTTTATTTGTCAGGTAAATATTTTTAATATACAATATTTTAATCCAAATTATTAGAGCCATTTTTTTAGAAAATCTAAATTTTCAAAAAAAGTTCCATGTAAAGGGTAGTTTGGAGTAGGGGAATATTTCTCAAAATCTTTGTGTCGCATCCCTGGAAGATACTAAACTTAAATACCAAGTTTGGTATTTTAGCGACTTTTCGTTTTTAAGTTATCGTGTTCACAGACACATGGACACACACACACACACACACACACACACACACACACACACACACACACACACACACACACACAGAAACCTTTTTCTGAAAATAATTTTTTTTTTTTTTTTTTTTTTTACAGGGGACCCTAAAAATATATTTCTGGTGAAATCTCGGTATCAAATTTTTTGGTGGAGTGCAATACCTTCTCTATATACTATGTACATAGTATGTGCAGAGAAAGTAAAAATGAAATAACTGCAGAAATATGCAGCTAAGAACAACACAGTTAGAGTGTTGTACATTAGTTAGTAAGCAAGACATGAGTAGAGCTTGGTCCAGGGTCATGAAATTGCTGAGTTAAGGTTTGGTGCACATAGAGTATAACTATGACATGATGGAGTAGGTATGGTCTCTACAGCCCATTTTTAAATGTGTTGCAATATCTAGTATTGCTCACTGCCTGGCCTTGTTGAGCTCTTGCTGGTAGATAAAACCAGTCAACACTGAAAGAGAGCGACAATTGAAAAATGTCAAAAATATGAAAGGTTAGGAATTTGACAATGAACAAATTTGTGGATTATTCAAACATATTTTTAGTGACAGGAGGAGAGCCTTTTCTTTCTATACAGTGAAGATGTATCTTGAAATTCACTGCAGTGAATTCTGAATGAGTATGTTTATTGTTTTTTCAAAGCTCTGCATGCTATTATCCTAAATTTTTTGTAGCAAGCTTTATATTTTTATTTGTAAAAGTAAAGATGTTTTTATTTACTAATCGTATTATAAAATAATTGTTTTATTGTGCTACTTTATGAGTCAGAATGCTGTATATAATGTCAGTACATGTTGCACATATTATGTGCAGAGAAAGTAAAAATCTGATGAGTTCTGTTCACATTACTTTCTCTACATGTTCTACAAAAAGACTTCTTATAAACGATTATTCATCTTTCAACTCCAAACTAATCGAGATAAGCATTAGCAGAATGGTCTTATTATTTGGTTTCTTATAAGTAGAAGGAAACCAAGGGAATACACTATGCTAAAGCGAAAATAAAATGTTTCAAAGCTGTCATTATATGACTGTCACTGAAATTCACATCTTTGCATGGCCAGCAGTAAAAGAAAGAAACACAAATGACTTTCTGTTTGAGAAAACTATTTTAAAATTTAAACCAATAACAATATTTACCTTGGAAATGGTTAACTCTACCAAAAAAAAAATGTCTATATGTATATATATATATATATATATATACATATATATGACATGAATTGTATGTTTTAACAAGATTTTAATTTTTTGTGTAGTAAGTTTTTGTCTATTTTTTACAGTTTACCAGTTATGCAAAATTGATCGGACTAAAGAAGTCTTCAGAGATGATTCCCAGAAAATTCATTATGTACATTTTAATAGTCATGTGAATATCTTTAATATATGATGTTTTAATCAAATTTGTTAGAGCCGGTTTTGAGAAAAATAAAATTTTAAAACACTTTCCATATAAAGGGTAGTTTAAGATGGGGGGATTTTCTTAAAAATTTGTGTGTTGCATCCTTGGAAGACATTAAATTAAGTATCAAATTTGGTATTTAACAGCCCTTTCATATTTCATTTCTAAAAATATTTCTTTGTTTTTTGCATTTAGGGCACCTCAAAACATATATTTATGGTGAAATCTCATCATTGAATTGTGCTAGAGAAAGTACAATTAACCAGAAGAGCAGAATATAATTAAGGAAAATAAATGTTAAACATAGTAAACCAGAAGAAGTAATATTACTAATGTAATGAACATGTGGATGAATAATACACATGCACATGCACAGGCATGAACCTGATCAGACATTTTGATCAATGCAAGGGTACCTATGTTTCCATATATTTTTTCAATTAACATGTTACCCAAATATAAAAAGTAAGAAAAGTGTTTTTTTATTTTAAATGTAAGCCTCAAATTTAACTACATTTAACATATTATGAATAATGAAGTTAAAAATGAGGGGTAATGGAATTGATGGATGGTGATGTTGGAAGTCGCCATTAGGGTATGTCGTCTCAAAACATTTGAGTTCACCTTGTGGTTTACTGGAAAACATGCAAATTAGTTAAGGAATTTAATGTCGTGGCGACATTACCATGATAGCTTAGTGGTTAGAGCAATTGGATAGAGACCGGATGTTTCAAATCCTGGCAATGGAATTGAATTTTTCAGTCTGATTGTTTCTATCCAACAGGTGACAGCTTGTTAAACAGCTGAACATTATCTGTCCTAGATTATTTAGGCTAAATATAATTTAGATAGGTAATAATATGTATTTAAAATGAAAGTTTAAAAGCCAGGAATATTCCTTTAATATCTAGTTAACTTTATTGATAGATACAATCTCCAACCTTTACAATATTATACTAAATGAAAACGCACATAACAGCACTGCACAATCTTTCTGTACATAACACTGAAGCATAAATCATGACATAAAATGCCAAAGGGAAATACAATAAGACCTGCTTCCCATCAGGAAAAGTACCATAAGAAAGTAGCTTAGACTTCCATCCCAAAATATTAGGATAAGTGCAGCAACCTATCACTTTGCTTCAACTTTGTGATGTAAAGAAAATAAAGTAACATTTTAATTGTAATTCTCAATTTAATTTTTAGTGAGGAGGATAACTATTTTTAAGTTAAAATTCAAATACTTTTATGTGCCTTTTAGCAAATTCTTAGTTTTTAAAGGTGCTGAATATATTCAACTTATTTATATTGTGATTATTTCTGTTGCTTTCACATAAACAGTACTCCATTATATGAGCGCTGGCTGATAAGTCCTGGGCCTCTCAATGAAAACAGCATTTCAATTTTTTTTTGCTTTATTTCTCAACGCAATCTTCAGAAATTAATTGAAATGAAATAAAATGAAACAGTTTTATTTATGGACGCTCTTTAACTGCTGTGGTTCTTAGCATCCCATTCTATACTGGGCATGAAGGACCATGTTAATTTTGCTCAGAGGCCCCTCTATCAGACATGAGGTTCTTTTACGAGCCGTAAATCTATGAAATAGGACTAATGGCTTTACTTCCCTTCCGAAGGAAGCCATGCTAAGGATTTTTACGCCTGAAAAAATTCATTGTCCTCTGCTGGGTTTGAACCCACGACCTTGGGTATATGAAGCTAGCATGGTAACCATTACACATCTCCAGAAAGGCTTATATATTGTTCATATCAGTGTTCTGATTTAATTAAACCATCTCTGTATTGCGATTTATCAAGTTCCTTAAAATAGCTGTTTACCGCATGAATGACCTCCTCATTGCTGTTAAATCTTCATCCTGCAAGAAATTTTTTGAGGTTTAGGAATAGGTGATAGTCGCTGGGTGCTAGATCTGGCAAAATGGGGGAAGTTCAAGCAATTCAAACTTTAATTCGCACATTTTTCCTATTGCAATGAATGATGGGCCGGAGCATTGTCGTGATGAAACAAGATTTTTTTTTGCCAAATGAGGTCTTTTTCTTTTCACCTTATCACTCAAACATTGCAGTAAGCTTGCATAGTAGTCACCAGTGGTCCTTTTACCCTTTTCCAAGTAATAAAAATAATTCCCTGTGCACCCCAGAAAATACTCGTCATAACCTTGTTAGCTGACAAAATTTACTTTGCCTTTTTTGGAGTTAGTTCACCTGGCACAATTCACTGTTTTTACTGTGATTTACTTTCTGGAGTGTAGTGATGAAAAAGTTTCAGCACGGTAAAAGCCATCTCAAAAATTTATTGGAATTTTTTCACTGGCACAATTCACTGCTTTCTGAAGTGTAGTGATGTATCCAAGTTTTGTCCATGGTAACAATCCGTCTCAAAAATTCACTGGGATTTTTACAGTAGAGCTCCATATTCTTAACAGAAACAGCATTTCTTTGCAACTTTTGATCAGATGTCAACAAATGCGGCACCCATGTTGCACAGACCTAGTGAAAGCCCAAAACATTACTTAAAATATTATCTGCATGTTCTTTTGGTATGTTCACAGCCTCTGCTAACTTAAACAACTTTAATCTGCAGTCTTCCAGTACTAAACGATGAATTTTTTCAATGATCTCTGGAGTTGTCACTTCTACTGGGAGTCCAGAATGAGGCTCATCACTAGTGCTCATATGTCCCATTTTAAACTCTGCAACCCACCTTTTAATCATTGAATATGAAGGGGCAGAGAGTCTTTCAATGTACTGTCCATTTGCTCCTTGATTTCTTTATGTGTTAAGCCTTCAAATGAAAGTATTTAATCATTGCTCGTTTTTCCAAATCCTCCATTTTTGTGAAAAATCTAAAGTTGTCTTGTTTAAAATGCTGTCATTCGAAAATTAAGCTAGTTATTGACCTGTAACTATGGATACAAGTTAGTCTAGAGTTAAAGTATATAATGCTACCAAATAACTGGTCTAGTGTCACAGCACTTATCTATGTGAGGCCCAGCACTTATCAGCTGACCCTCGTATGTATAGTTATACAGCAGTACATATTTGATCTGATTCAATAACCAATCTAACATGATAATTACTGTTGAAAGATTTATCATTACAAATATCAGCTTATAGCTTTTCATTACAAAATTGTACTTATATAATTAAAACCTCTCAGATTTCATGAATTACTCTAAACAAATCTTTCCAAACACTGTTATAGTTGAAGTAAAAATGAAAAATCTGATACCTTAAAATGTTTAAGTAGGCATTCATTGGCATTACGTAAGGCATTGCAAGTAATGACCCAATATGATACAAGAACATCAAAAAGAAGCATGTTGAAATAATATGGAATGAATCTCCAAGCAGACTGTTGTGGTGGCAGAAATGCTATAACGCCAACACAGCTAGCACCCAATGCCTCTGCTATGACAGTAATATTTGTTCTTCTCTTCAGCTGGATTTCAAGAGGCAAATGAATTGTATTTTGATACAGTATCTGCAAAAAATATATAAGGTATATATTAATACACATCTTAATCAATGGTCTCCAAATCACAACTATGCTTGAAATAATATTTACTGTCTTTCTATAACAAAACTAAGCATGACGGAAAAAGAAAACATTTGTTGCTATCTTGCACTTACATTTTGAAATTTCTAATCCACAGAAGGAAAGGATGTAAAGTGTGGGTGGAAGTCGGAGAAAGTAGCAAAATATCCTATGTACCTTTCATTCATTTCCGGGTATTTATCCAAAAACAAATAATATGATACCCAATATTTGATAGCTCTGTATACACTACTAAAGGTCAGGTATGTGAATAATTTCATTCTCAGGTGAATAGTAACAGTAGTAGTGGTTGACCCTTAAGAGCTTTAGAATTGCAGCTCAACAGTGTATCAATTAAATTTAATGATACTAAACTTGGATTACTTCAGTGCCAAAATCCAAGTATTTTGCATCCACTGCATTTGTGATAATGGCAGCATATTATATTATTGGAAAAAAATCTGATGTGTACCATTCACATGAATTTCTCCATATCCCTGCAACAAATTATTCTTAAAAAGCTTATACTTTTATTTACTTTATGCTAATCAGAAAAAAATAGCAGAAATAGTCTAATTACTCACTTCCTTGTAAGTAGAAGCGAAATAAGGGACAACTGTAAGCTAAAGTGATAGTCAAAAGCTGGTTGATATGTCAATGAAGTTCCTTTGTCTATATGGATAGGAGTTGACAAGTTCCTGTATGAGAAAAGTATACGTTTTTCATAGCAGAAACCAAATATAAGGAATGTCACAAAAACGACGAACTCCACGAAAAAAATGTATATAACATAAATGGTGTGTTTTAATGTGCTCTACATTTTTTGTGTAGTAAGTTTTTGTCCATCTCTTATGGTTTAGCAGTTATTCAAAATTTAGTAAAATTCATTCAGATTAAACTACTCTTCAGAGGCTATTCCCAGAAAATTCAAGATACACATTTTATTTGTCAGGTAAATATGTTTAATATACGAAATTTTAATCAAAATCGTTAGAGCCATTTTTGAGAAAATCAAAATTTTCGTAAAAAGTTCCATGTAGTTGGGAGTGGGGGGATTTTTCTCAAAATCTTCGTGTCGCATCCCTGGAAGATACTAAACTTAAATGCCAAGTTTGGTATTTTACCGACTTTTCGTTTTTGAGTTATCGTGTTCACAGACACACACACACACACACACACACACACACACACACAGACCTTTTTGTGAAAATGCTTTTTTTGGATATTGGGGACCCTAAAACATACATTTCTGGTGAAATCTCGGTATTGAATTTTTTGTTGGTGTGCAATACTTTCTCTATACATTATGTACATAGTGCGTATGGAGAAAGTAAAAAGAGAATATTGAATTTGTTTGAAAGTTAATCAGTAACACATTTACGACACCTTGTCATGATAAATTAGTTTTGCTTTCTCAGAAAAACGTGTTTAGCACAGTATTAACATCTCAGGAATGCCATGTATTTCTTAATATTTACAGTGGTACTGAGTTTCCTTTACTCTGTAATTATTTTTAATTTATAAAACACTTTTATAAATTTTGAATTGCTTATATCTTGCCTTATTTTATCACTTAACATGTTTTACAGCCAAGCCCCTCAATTTCGACTACTACTTCCATGAAAGCTATATTGGAGGAAACAAAGAACAAAAAGGATGTAAACGCTAAGTTGAAACTATAGAAGCTATTAGAAGACAAAAAAAAAAAAAAAAAAAAAAAAAAAAAAAAAAAAAAAAAAAATATATATATATAAGAATTAAAAATAAAAAGATAAAAAGAACCCCAAGAAGGCAAAATTGAAAAGAACAAAGAAATCAATAGGGGTGATAAAAATGCAATATAAAGGCAAAGAAGCTGAAGAAAAAAAAATCTGATGTGTTACATTCACATGACTTTCTCTACATCGCTGTAACAAATTATTGTTAAACAGCTTATTCTTCAAATTCTCTAATAATATACTTCAACAATGAACAATATATGCAGATACACATGAATAAACAGGAGCATATAAATTAAAATGCCAAGATCTTTCCAACTGTTGCATAGATCAGCCAGATCATTCAGCATAGGATACAAAGATAATGTAGACGTTTGTCAAACAGATAAAAAAATCCAGTTTTGCAGAGTGTATAAAGATAAAATAGTTATAGCTACAATACAGCTACAACACATGCAAAATAATGAGAAACTAAACATTCTGAACCATTCAAACTTTACAAACACACACAAAACTATTTTCTGATTCCTATGCTAACCAATGGTCTCAACTTCAAATTCCACATTTTATTCAATGCCATATTACCCATAATACACTTTCCTCGCCTATTTCCCCCACCACAACCTCACCAGCCCAAATTAAATATAAATCCTGAATTGACCAGTTAATGCTAAAGATGGATTACCTTCTGAAACTACCCTCTGATCATTACTGAAGGTAAAAACAATATGCACACGTGAAAGTTTATTTTTCTTGGTGATTTTAATGCTGTATAAATGTGAAAAAAAAAAAAAAAATGAATTGCTTTATATAGGTGAAAAATATTAGCTTTGATATTCTCTGATAAACAGTAAACATTTATAGTTTTCAAAAAGCAAAACAGGTTTATCAAACTTCTAACCCTATAGATATTTCATGTATTGCTACTTATAACTATTTTTGGAAAACTTTGGGTTAGATGCCTTTTGCAAGTTGACAATTTGAAGTTCTAGCAAATTCAGTTTTAATGAATTTTGAGACAGCAAGGAAAATTTTAATTGGATGAAAGCCTTGCTGTATGTGATGTAAGGAATTCTAAATAAAACACAGTCAAGAGTTTTCAAAAGTAATACCTACATAATGCTTGCATGATTCTGTCTGCCATATCAATTGTTTTCATTCATATACTAATAAAAGATTTATAACAACTTTTCTGTGTTTTCTTTTTATTAACTTAGGTAAATCAGTTCCAAATGTTGAAAGGTTATAATGGAAAAATGAAATTATACTTACCTGGAACTCCTTCCAACTTTCAATATAATTTTTTATCTTATTCAGTTGTATCCAAAATGCAAGTGATGCTAAAGGATATGTTACCATCAGCAAAACGATGAGGTAACTGTACATATAGTGCAAAAATGAAAATCTTCCTAAATGAAGAACATAGGTTATTCTGTCATACGCATTTAGATATGATATCCATATCACCATTACATAGACCACCAAGGAGTAGAATGTGATAATAGAAAGCAGCTTGAAATGTAATGTTCCTGGAAAGAACAGGGAAAAATAATATTTATATATTTACAGCTCATTTTTATTATACATCAGTATGACCTTGATTGTTATTTATGCACACAATAAACAAGAGCACAGAGCATAATCGTTGTATTAGGATATTTTAATAATAGAGATTATCAGTTATAGGGTCTTAAAATTCTAGAGCAGCCACTATAATCCATATATGCTCTCATCTTATAGACTTTTAATTTAAAAAGTATAGTTAATTTTATTACAATAATAGATATACATTCAGAAACACAATCAGATAGAAATATTTATTTATTAGTTTATAGAATGTAACTATTTATAATGCCATTAATATTCATATGCCTACTAACAAATATCTAGTCACCCTCTGTGGTGTAATGGTTACCATGCTAACTTCAAACACCCAAGGTCGCGGGTTCAAACCCTGCAGAGGATGATGGATTTTTTTCGGGTGTAAAAATCCTTAGCATTTAATAAAAATCATCCAGAATAAAGAGATTTTTAGAGGCTGTTCCCAGAAAATTCAAGATATGCATTTCATTTGTGATGGAAATGGCTGTAATATGTGATATTTTAATCAAAATTGTTAGAGCCATTTTTAAAAAAAAAAATTCAAAAATGTTTCCATATAAAGGGTAGTTAGGGTTATGGGGATTTTGTAGAAAATATTTGAGTCGCATCCTTAGGAGATATCAAACTTAAATACCAAGTTTGAGCTTGCTGTCCACAGGTACACACATGCACGCACATATGTGGATCTTTTTCTGAAAATGCTCTTTTTGGATTCAGAGGGTCCTAAAACAAGTATTTCCAGTGAAATCTTGGTATCAAGTTTTTTGGTGGAATACAATAATTCCTGTATACATTATGTACATAGTATGTGTAGAAAAAGTAAAAATGGAGGTGACACAATAAATAATATGCTGCTTTGAAATGATGTTTTGTCTCAATCTTCACCTAAGGCGTATGCAATGTTACAGGAGCCTATGGAGAATCTGTTCTTCCCTGTAGCACAGATCAACGATGGTTTAAGTTGGGGAAGACAATCCATTTCAGAAGGAGGAGGACCCCTCACCCCAGCTGCTGCTATTATGGAAGAAAACATCAACTCTGCTACTGAGCCAGTTTTTCAGCAGTGAAGACAAATCAAAAGGTGGGCAGTACCATGAGATGGATTGTCGCCCAGGTGAATAAGTGCATAGCCTATATTTTTAATTGATTAAATTTTTTAGGTGAATTACTAAGTAAGATATGTATTTATTGTATATTGGATGTTCAGAGAGATTGTTCCTGGAAAGCGTTTCTAACTTCAGCCCGAGAGTTCTCAAGCGACGAATTCAGTTGTTTACTCTATTTCTTTGTTTATTGCAAGAGGGGAAAGACGCTATTATGTAGTCACGTCTCCGAAAGAGAAAGTAAAGGTGACATATAAACAGGGGAACCACGAGGAAATTTAGGTCAAGAATCACGTGGAAGACGCATTGACCAATTAGAATTAATCATGTCACGGCAGAAGTGCACCCCAAGCTACTTTCGGTGCCAAAAATGGGCCAATGAGATTACAAGTTGAGAATTTTGCGCGTTGGTAGAATTTACTATAAATGTAGAGTATTCACCCTAATTTTCAGGCAGTTGGAATGTAACTCCACGCGAAATCTGTGACGCTCGAAACAAGAATCCGCGCAAGTATAGTCAAGTTCTTAGTGATTCACGCAGTTGAAACGTAATGTCACGCGTAACCTGCGACGCCGGGAACAAGGAAGCCACGGTAGAAAGTTAAAGTGTCTACAATTATTCTGCTCGTAACAGTTGCACTCGTCGCCGCGTAAATTTTAGTTACCTTTGTGCGCGTTACGCCCTCGTTCGAGGGAAATTATCGAAACACAGTCGCGCCAGTAACTTTCTTGGGAACGCCTGTGAAAGGAAATAAACCTTTGACTGAACGAAAAGTGCCGACGCTTATTTTAAGTTAATTTCCCGTACCATCTCCTTGAGATCATCACCACTCAATACCTGAGTTCTCAATTGCTCGTTGCTGAGTCCACAGATAGCCAAGGAGCGTCGATTATCGACTTCAGCACTGCAACGCCGGAGAGAGGACCAGTCGTTGCTGCGCAGCCCAGCACCTAAAGGTACGTCTCCCAGACCTCCACCAGTTACCACTTCAACCAGTACAGTCTTTGCAGAATAAAATATTTCATAACTGTGTTATTTATTGTAGTTAATTTGCACCTAAACATGGAAATGTTATTTATACGTTTATTTATACTTCCTGTGTGAGTGGAAAATAGGCATACTGACCCTGCCTCTGACATCATTAATCCCCATAGCACTCTAAACTTGTAATTCTTTAAATGGTCTGCAGTATCAAGTGATCACTATTTATAAGTAAAACAAATTCGCAATAAACAGTATGCAGACTCTGTATAGCCTTAACAGGTTACAATTAATGAATTTATGGTTATATTATTTTTCAATATTCTTAACATGAATAAACCCTTACTTACTTTCTTTCTAATTAACATATGATATGGGTTTGCTAGTACAAATAAAATTCAAGTCTTACTGATTGATCTCATTTGAATTAATGTTCTTCAAACTAAAACTTTTTGTATTATTTAAAATTAATTAGTGGCATTACACCAGGCCTTAGTTAATTGAGCTTTGCACTCAGTAACTCTTACTAGCATTGAAATCATCTGCAAACATATATATATAAACAAGAAGTACAAATAAATTAGAACATTATTAGTATATGTTATAAAGAGAAGAGGTCCTAATTTTGACCCTTTGGGTAAATCATGTTTCAAAAGTTTAAAAGAAAAACTTTACCGTCATTTGAAAACACATCTTGATATCTGTTGCTAAGATAAGAGGATAAAAGATAAGATTAATATGTAAAATTTTAATTTTTGTTGAAGATATATACAGAATGAATCAAAAATACTTTTACAAAGTTTGGGTACAGGTTCCCTACATCAAAACTAGAAAAAAATGTTCATATAAACACATGTCCAAAAACCCTTCGTTCTCGATTTATTGAAGTTCAAAATGTTGTTAATCAAAACAAGTGACACATTGTTCTATTTTTAATGTTGTCAGCTTGTTAGGAGGTATTCCACACAAACACCATTTATAGCAAATGATCCAAATGTTCTCCTCTTGCATCTAAGCATGCATGCCCTTGTCAAAGCATGGAATGTTAAATACTCCCAGTTGGTGTCGTATGATTTTGCAGGCTTCCATGACACATAGATTAAGAGTTTCTTCATCCTGGATGTCTGCTGTATAAACTAATGATTTAAGGTGATCCCAAAAGATAAAAATCCAAAGGATTGAGGTTGGGGGAATGTGCAGGCCATAGAATTGTCCCTCTCTACCTATCCATTTGTCATGGTAGATACCAGCCAGTGCATCTTGAACAACTAGAGTAAAATGTGCTGGAGCTACCTACATAACCCACATGTTTCTTCTTATTTGCACAGGCATATTTTATAATGTTTGGGAGAGCATTCTGAATGAAGTCCCTGTAGACAGCACTTGTAAGGCATGCCGGGGAAATGTATTACACACCTGATAAATGACAAATGTTAATAAGCATGGCAACACAAGGCCTACACTGCAGGGTAAAATGGGTCAAAGCCTTCTATGATTGAGTGCATAAATAAATTAAGTTATGAGGTTAAACTCGGAAAGCCATTGAAGGTGACTTTCATTAATAAATTGATAATGTGAAAATGAAGCATTTTAGAGCATATGTTTATATGAAACTATTTTCTAGTTTTGATGTCAGAAATTCATTCCCAAAGCTTGTAAAAAATGTTTTTGAATAATCCGTACATGTAAAATAGTAAAACAAAAATTGACAACTAAATTATCAGATTGGAAACCTGGGAGAGAGTGTTTATAGAATAATGTGATTTTATCTGTACTACAGAGAGATGTCCGTAAACCAAATTGATACTTATTTATAGCTATTTCCTCAAAATATTTATAAATTAGTTTATTAATTAAGGCCTTAAACACTTTTAAAACAGGGGTATTGCACAATATGGATCTAAATTTCCTATGGAGTGTTCTGTTATCTTTCTTTAAAACTGGAATTAGGTTCGTTGGTGGGTGTTAAAGGATATTCAACTACTAGGTCATCAATACTCTTCAAGCAAATCATGGAAAAATAATCATAAATATAAATAATAGCAAAAGTTAAATATAAAATTCAATATAAATGAAGCTAATCATGGCAAACACCATAGATAGGTGAATTTAGAAAACTGTTTAAAAAAAGAGGACAAAAAAATCTGATATATACCATTCACTTGGTATTCTCTACATCTCAGCAACAAATTATTGGTAAAAAGCTTATTCCTCTACCTACCTATGTATATCGAGACAAATATTAGCAAAAATAGTCATATTACTTGCTTCCTTGTAAATAGAAGCAAAATAAGGGAGTACCATAGGTTAAAGTTATAGTCAAAAGTTGGTTGCTATGTGACTGAAGTTCCTTTGTTTGTATGGACAGGAGTTGACAAATTCCTGTATGAGAAAAGTATAAGTTTTTCAGAGCTGAAACCAAAAACAAGGAATATCTAAAAAGAAACAATCGACTCCACGAAAAAATGTATATTACATAAACTGTGTGTTTTAACGTGCTCTACATTTTTTGTTTGGTAAGTTTTTGTCCATTTCTTACGGTTTAGCAGTTATGCAAAATTCCATAAAATTTATCCAGAATAAATTAATCTTCAGAGGCTATTCCCAGAAAATTCAAGATATACACTTTATTTGGCATGTAAATATCTTAAGTATAAGATATTTTAATCAAAATCGTTAGAGCCACTTTTGAGAAAATAAAAAAATTTCGAAAAAATGTCCATCTAAAGGGTAGTTGGGGGTGGAGGGTTACCTTGAAAATCTTTGTCACATCCTTGAAAGATGCCAAACCTAAATACCAAGTTTGATATTCAACAGTCTTTTCGTTTTTGAACTATGCTGTCCAGATACACACACGGACCTTTTTCTGAATGCTTTTTCTGGATTCAGGGGGGCCCAAGAAATGTATTTCCAGTGAAATCTCGATATCGAATTTTTGGGTGGAATGCAATACCTTCTCTATACACTATGTACATAGTACATGTAGAGAAAGTGAAACCATGCTATACTGTGCACACCATGTACTCACCAGTTTTAGAAACATGAAGGGGAAAAACACCTAGACACTTCCAAGCCTGAAAAAGTGTATACAACTGTTGATAGTAGAAATTGCCTTCCTTTGGCTCATACAGCTGCCTGAAATTCAGATTTGTGTTTTGTGCAATAGAGTAATTAATTTTGCTGCTGGTTGGTGGTGCATTTTGAGGACAAACACTAAAATCCATTTCAAATGCCCGTGGCATAGAATTATACAGCAAAGGGTCACTCAAATAGTTTGTTTGTTTTGATGTTTAAGCCTCTGCTTATAACTGCCATAAAATATATCATAATATTGCTTCTATGAACACTCATAATCCGATATCAGATCTTTTTAGAGGTATATGAACCATGTCCCCTCCCCCATGAGTCTAAAGATTTTATCTTGAACAATAACCTCCTCTGGGAGTAGATAGCACTTGACTGATAGAACACAATTAATATTTTATGACAATCAATAAAGCATTGTGCTATAATACATTGAGTAGTGTCAAGGGTTAGTGAAAGTGTTGCTTCATAAAACAAATGAAAAACAGGAAGTTCTCTTTGTGTAATGGTCTCTAGAGGATAACCTGCTCACATTTTATTATAATTTAACAGCATTCCACATTTGTGACTTAGATGGTGTGGAAGATAAATGCTGAAATGTATATGAAAACATATATATGGGTCATTCACAAAAAATGGGCACACTCATAAAACTTCAATCATCAGTAAATTGTTCTATAGAGAGGAGTATTATTGTGTATAGGCCAAATGATAACTTTCTAGGTAGGGGTGCTTTATGCTAAAATATCTGATAAGACATTTTACATGCATTTTTATCAGAAAATCATTTCGAGAATCATGAGAGAATCATCTCTTTTAAGAGAAAAATATGAAAACTTTGGAAATTATCATTTTCGTTTATAATTTTCATGTATATGGATACCAATAATTTATTGTCCCAAAATTATCACTAATGTTTTCATCAAAAGATTAAATACCAGCTGCCCGCCCGTCTTCGCATGGGTGGTGTACGTATCTAATGGAAAAAAACTCGAACAAATCTTCCGTTTACAGTACGACCAGGCAATGGAATAAGATTGCAATTAAATAATGTAACAATACTTTATTGTAATGCCTTGTAATGTACAATTTTCCTTCCGGAGAGAAAAATAATAGCGCCGATGGTTTGCCGACTCTCGAGCACACAACGTACAACGCCCATGCGAAAAACACAACAATTCAAGGTATATTCCACACACTTCTAACGATTGACCTTGGGATTTATTGTCATTTCGAATGCAAGGCACGCCGGAAACTGAACACACTTAAATTCAAAAGAAAAGTCGGTTGACATTAGTGGTATTCTTGGAATAAGTATATCCTCGCCTTTGAACTTTCCTATGATACAGAAGCTTAAATCAATTTTTCCATAATTTTTTTAACAGCGGTTTTGTTCCGGTGCATAATTTCGGCTGATTTGGGATTGCTTAGCATAATTATCACCGAGTAACCTCGAGCTGTGTGGCGGTAATCCTGGCTAATGCAATGAATTTAGGAATTCGTTTAGATAATTGACGACTTCATTTGGATTGGTAATGCAATCGATCGACTTAAATGAATGCATTTGTCCATCAATTTTACTCTGAATTTTATTATTCAAATCATCTACATTCTTATTAGTTGTTGCTAAAATGGCCCGTTCGCTCAAACAAGCATAGTTTTTGTAATTTACACCAATATGTGGGAACACTTTCGATATTAATTCTTCCTTTGACGTTGTGAAATGTAAAAATTTGATGAAAGCGAAATGAGGCCTGTAGAAGTGCCAACAGCAATTTACCCATTGCCAATATCTAATAATGCCTTTGCATCTGAAAAGCACAATGATCTGTGCAATGTAGCATATATTTTTGCTATTGCGAAAAGGACGAAGTCAGCGCACCCATAATGTATTGTGGAAAGGATGACATATGCAATTAATAGTTTTCTTCATATGCCCATTTTAAAAATTCTGATGAGTTCCATTCACGTGACTTTCTCTACATCTCTGTAACAAATTATAGTTAAACAGCTTATTCTTCTATTTACCTCATGTTAATCGAAATAAACATTAACAGAAATTGTCTTATTACTTGCTTTCTAGTAAGTAGAAGGTAAATAAGGGAATACACTAGGTTAAAACGATAGCCAAATATTTTAAAAGCTGGTTGCTATGGGACTGAAATCAGTCTCTTTGCATGTCCAGGAGTTGACAAATTCCCATATGGGAAAAGCTCTGGTATTTTAAAACTAAAACAAATAACAAGGAACATCTCGGAAACGGACAACCTCACGAAAAATATGTATATTATATAAATTAGGTGTTTTAACAAATCTACATTTTATGAGTAATTCGTTTTTGTGTATCTCTTTCGGTTTTCCAGCTATGCAAACTTCATTTAGAGTAAAGGTCTTCAGAGACTATTCCCATACGGTATTTTAATCAAAATCGTTAGAGCCATTTTTGAGAAAATGAACATTTTCGATTTTTTTTTTCCATGTAGAGGGTAGTTTAGGGTGGGGGGAATTTCTTGAAAATCGTGTCGTATCCTTGGTAGTTACTGAATACCAAGTTTGATATTTAACAGATTTTTCGTTGTTGAGCTATGCTGCCCAAATACACGCACGCCTTTTTATTCAGGGGTTTCTAAACATGTATTTCTCGGTATCGAATATTTGGGTGCAATATAATACCTTCTCTGTACAGTAAGTACATTGTAAATACAGAAACAGACTTTGTGTTGAAAGTGATTTGAGACTTTATTTAACTTCTGTGGTTCCTGTCTTCAAAGCTCTATCTATGCAATGGAAAGCAACCTTCTCACTGAATGCCAAGGAAGGGGTAGGTAATTACAATGAACATTTGTATTTATTATTGCAACTAAGTCCACATATTTTGTAACTCTTAAGCCATAACTAGAGTAGCTTTCAATTTAAACCCTTAAGGATTAACTTAATTTTAGGGCATTAAACCTTTTGCTTAGAATTAAATCGGCTTAGCCTCCCTGTATTTGTAGAACTGATACCTCCTAGGATTTACAAGCCAATGCCAAGGGATTAGATGTCTGTCGGGGAGCCTACGGCACGAAACCACAGGAAACATGTTATGAGGGGTCGGGATGGACACGAAGAAGTGGATGATATGAAATGTAAGCGAAATTGATAATTGAAAAGATGATGATGGAGCATTTGGTCGAATGAGTGGCGGGGGAAACCGGAGGACCCGGAGAAAACCCGCCCAGATGTCGCTTCGTTCACAACAAATCCCACATGCGGGCGCCTAGATGGGAGGCGAGCGGACTAACCACTCACCCACTCATATTTAAAAGTCAGTGGTTCACCCAACTCAGATATTTGTAGAAGGGGTTGGTAAGTCGAACCGCTACATTAGGCTGAAACGATAGTGAAATCTTTGAAAACCTGGGCACTATGTGGTTGAAATTCAATTCTGCATGCTCAGGAGTAAAGCAAAAGAAAAATGAATGACAAATTCCCATTTGAGAAAAGGAAACGTATTTTAAAATTGAAACCAATAACAAGGAATATCTCGGGGTGAAAAGTATATGACTAAAAATGTATGTTTAAAAGACCTACATTGTTTGTATAGCAAGTTTTTGTCTATCTCTCATTTGCTTTGACGGTTTACCAGTTATGTAAAAGTTATCCAGAATGAAGAGGTCTTCAGAGGCTGTTCCCAGAAAATTCAAGTTATATATTTTATTTGCCTTGTAAACATCTTTAACATACCTATCTATGGAATTTTAATGAAAATCGTTAGAGTCATTTTTGAGAAAATCAGAATTTTAGTTAATAAACCCTATAATTCAGCGAAAAAAACACCAGCAGTTGTTTCTAAAAGCAAAGCCGTCGATAAGTCCATAGAATTTAAAGGGAGCTGTATAAATGAAAAAAAAAAAAAAAAAGTAGCGCCGACTATTGTATTCATTTTTACTTTCTCTATACGAACTGTGTACATAGTGTATAGAAAAGGTGTTACATTCCCCTAAAATGTTGATACTGAGATTTCACTGGAAATAGACGTTTTAGGGTTCCCTGTATCAAAAAGAAGTATTTTCGGAAAAAGGTCCGTGTATGTGTGTATGTCTGTGGTTACGATAACTCAAAAACGAAAAGTCGGTGTTTTACCAAACTTGATATTTAAGTTTAGTATTTTCCGGGGATGAGACACCAAGATTTTGAGATAACTCCCCCACTCCAAACTACCCTTTACATGGAAAAAATTTCGAAAATTTTGATGTTTTGAAAAATGGCTGTAACAATTTTGATTAAAATACCGTATATTAAACATATTTATATTGCAAATAAAATGCATATCTTGAATTTTCTGGGAATAGCCTCTAAAGTCCTCTTTATTCTGAATGAATTTTGCAGAATTTTGCGTAATTGGTAAACCGTATGAGACAGACAAAAACTTACCACACAAAAAATGTAGATTACGTTAAAATATAAATTTACGTGATATGCAGTTTTTTCATTGAATTTACCATTTCTGAGATATTACTATTGGTTTCTGAATCGAAATGCTTAACTTTTCTAACCCGGAAAGTTTTAACTCCTGGCCCTGCATAGAAACGGATTTCAACCATATGGCAGCCAGCTTTTAAAAGATTTGACTATCATTTTAGTAGTGTATTCCATTATTTCCCTTCTACTTTCAAGAAAGCAAGTAATTAAGACCATTTCTGCTAATGATAGAAGAATATGTTTTTTAACAATAATTTGTTACGCGATGTAGAGAATGTCATGTGAATGGAACACGTCAGATTTTTTTTTTATCACGATCTGCACAAAAGAATGTTCGAGCTTAAAGAAATGAACTAGTTACTCCATGCACACTGAGAAGATGGAGAAATAACCTGCAGATAATTTATTCCTCTATGTATGAGAGCAAAATAAAGGAAAACAAAAGCACGTTTGCTACATCTTTATTCCAATTAGTCAGAAATATTACCAAATGTCAAATTTAAATGCAGCTAAAATTACACTTTCTGACAAGCCAGAAGAGGATTTCAATTTCTACTTACAGTTTGTTACACCTCTAGTCTCAAAGTTGATAGAAGAAAAAGGTTAGTAATGACATTTGCATATGCACAATCCTATAACTCTTATTATTTCAATAATTTCAGTTCATATAATTTGTTTCCGCCTAAAGAATTTAATGCAAATTCATGGTCTCGTAAAATTATAACAGGTGAAAATAAACATTTAAGAGTAAGAGAGTAAAAGAAGAAATGAAATTTGAACTAAACCGCTGAAAATAAAGGCATCCGATAAAAAAAAATATATGATTACAGTTTACATTAGCTACAGCAAACAATACAATTATTTAAGAAGTGAAATTGACCTTATTATCTACTGCGGAGCGTCTAGAAGTCACGATGTTATTTTACGATTTATAGGTGCAAGGAAACAGCAGTTTTACATGTGCAAAAACCTTAAAGGTAAAAAACATACTCGAGAAACTATTAACGTTTTTAATAACACACCATGGTATGTAAAACCTGATAAATGATTACATAGATAGGTACTGGCGTTATTAATATAGACTAGAAATAAACGTATACAATAAATTAATCAAAAGAATTACAGTACAGCGAAGGGCACATAACAACACAACAAAGTACTCACTCCCAAATCAACTAAATAACTTGCGTAAAGTATAATTTTAACTTTCGAATTCCGCATCGAGCATTTTGCATTATTGGTCTAGGACTGTTACAGAGTTAAAATTAATCTGCAAATCTATCAACGTATTTTTTTTTTTGTAATAAATTTGTACTCATCATAATGTGATACTACAGAGGTTTACTTTCGGTCTATAAGGTTCAATAAGATACGTGATTTATATTGAAATACAATACAAGCATCCATTTGCTTTGGCGGTTTTGTAGGTATACAATTGGCAACTGCAAAGATGCTAACATATTTCATCAAAGCATGCGAAAGAAGCGTGTGACACTCACGACACGACACGAGCAGTTTGCAGGCAGAGAGCAGCCCGAGGAGTGTTAGACGTGTTCCTATTCTTTAAAAGAACTTAACCAAGTTCTGACGGGATTGTGGGGTTTGTAGGATGGTGGGTGAGAATGAGGTTGGGAAGTGACAGGAGGAGGCAACGGTTGTCAGTCATGGTGCAACGGCCCTTGTACACCGCTGGTGTAATGGTTTTGCAAAAATGTTTATTTTTGGGATTTTAAATTTTGATGTCCAAGCAACTCTTGAAGGATTGTAAGGAGCTGAGACATAGCAGCTGTTAGAGGTGCTCCTTCGTTACCAGGGATGCCCGCAAGTCATGCGGGGAAGCCGGTATCTCCTGAAGCGGCGGTTTATGGGATTGTAATCCCAAGAGACCTAACGAGGGTGCTTCAATGGAATGGTAACCCTTCGTTGAATTTTGTTACCCGACGCCTGATCTCGCCCTCCAGGTATAGTAAACCAGAGACTTCGTGCAGGAGTCTCATAGGAAATTCACGAGGTAAAGAATAGATATTCCGAAGGCATTTATTCTGTACATCTGAAGCAACACCAGACTGAAATCTGCCGCCTTGCTCCAGATCTCGCAGGCCTAGATTAACAAAGGGACTATGAGAGTCCTCAAAAGGCGCAACTTAAGGGGAACCGGCATCGTGGACTTCAGCATCGGGTACAAGGAGGCCGCAATCCAATAGCCCCGACATCTCAGTTCCCTGATGTGCTCCCCAAAAGTGACGCCCCTGTCAAGCTTTACCCCCAAGTAGGTGATGGTGTTCGTCCATTCTATCCTTCGTCTGAGGCACGTGAATGAAGGGAAGTTTGCGGGAAAGCGGCGCTTGGTGAAGAGGATAGCGTGGCCTTTCTCCGGGTTAATGAACAACCGCCAACTCTCGCACCACTCTTGAGGAGTTGGAGGTGTCTCTGGATGGGGAGAGTGACACTCTGTTATAGATCAAGGTTAAAGCGTGTTCGTATGTTTATCCCTACATATGTGTATGTGTGTGTAAACTGATTTTCGTGTAATTAGTCTTCTGTAATTTGCAGTGGTTTCACTAAAGCATACGACTTGTTAGTTTTAGGTTAGTGTGGAAAATTTGCTCGATTCCAATTATCCAGGCGCTAGTCTAGCGGATTTTACTCCCAATATTACGTTGGCAATTGCCTCCGCGATAGCGACAAAATGGCGTGCTTTCTTTCCCCACCAGGTAGGTACTTTTTGGTATTTAAGGAAGTGTGTTTACAGGGAGGGTGAGATGACTCGGTTTCTGAGGATCAGCGTGGTTCTTGTCCGCAATGGACAACAAGGTCGTTTCTCAGTTTTCAAATGCCTTATATTATCTGTTGGGTATTTATATATCTAGCACACGTTGACTGGGTCGTTTTAAACCATGTCTCACATGCACTATTGAATGCCCTAAGTAAGATTTGGGGAGTGGTTTTTGGGGCAAAAATGTAATTTTGTAAATAATTTTGAGAAATTATTATAAAAATAATAATCATATGCCTTTTTCTACCCACTATATGATATATGTTTAGTGTGTGTAATTTCTGCAGACTATTCTTACACATTCTGTTCTAATTCAAGCTAATTGAAATGAACCTTTGCAGAAATAGTATCATTACATATTTAGTTGTTGCTGTAAGAGAATATAGAAAACCAAGTTTTTGGTCAGATATTTAAAAGCTAGGCAACACATGCTGAGTTATAACTCAATAGTTTTTTTATGACATTGCGAAAAAAAATTAACAGCCACAGCACTTTAAGAATAAGATACAAGTTAAAGATGAAACTTTATCGGTTGAAATCCCGTGACATATTCTACGTGATAAAAGCTACAAAATGTTGAAAAAATGAAACCAATAATAACGCATGTCTCGAAAAGCACTGATGCCACACAAAAATAATTTCAAATAAAATATTTTTTAAAGGCATAGCTATATATAAAACGTCGATTTAAATTGCCAGGATCATCTCAGCATCGCCGGAATTTCTTTTATATGCAAAAGTTATTTTACATGCCAGTAAATCTATTAACATGGAGCTGTTGCTCATAAGCACACTTAAAAACCATCGTTCTGGGCCGGGTTTAAACCCACGCTATTGGAATCAGAAGACCGGCGTGTAACCAACCGAGCCATCCAGATCGATGTTATAAAGATATTTGCATTTTTCTGTAGTAGCAGTAGTTCGCTGGAAGACGCCACAGGTAGCACATCGCAACAGCAATATGGGAAAAAGAAGCAAAATAAGAAGAAAGAACTACACCACAACAAACGATGAAGACATCGACGAATCGCAGCACTCCACACAAGAAAACTCAACATCATCAGATACCACACTAAAAGCAACATCGCCAATAAACGAAGAAGAAATCTCCACTCCAACCTCCAGAAAACACCAACGCCCAGCGAAGAACAGACCACAACTCCACAATAATTCTCAATACCGCAGACGAACACCACACTAAACAGCATGGCAACACCAGCGAGGGATACTCCCGGTCGTTTCGGAGGCTTTAGCGCAGTTGCGGTCGGCGTGTATCCCCAGCTGCCAGCACGGTTCTTCCTTCAACAGGCTCAGTACATCTGGCCTGATATTGTAAACGCAGTCAGAATCCACGACAGAGGACCGACACCACTCATCCGCCTCATCATTCATGATAAAGTACAGTACACCGCTGCATTACAAACCAGAGTCTCATTCCTCAGGAAAGCAGTCTTAACAGAAGAAAGATACCCTACCTGGATTCCACTTTGCAGGAGATGCTGCAAGTACGGACACTCCGCCGAAAATTGCTCATCAACACTGCTGACACTACTGTAGAGCTCCAAGCTTCACAACTGAATGCAGATTACACGGTCTAACTAGACACCGCCGATATTGCTCCACATGTCGCCGAAACGACAGACCTGCTGCCCGTACTACCCTCGACAAGAAGCACGAACTCAGCAGCACAACGAAGGAAATTCACAACACAAGAAGCACACACTACTGAACGCAATAGTACCGGGACCATCTCCACAACTGAGCCAATCACAGCGGACTCCACGAGCAAGACAACCAATCAGAAGACAGTCACCACCTGAGACCCAGAATATAACGGCCAGAGAAACATTACAACCGAACCAATCACCACACACTCCCTCACTTCACAACAAAACAACACACAACCACCAATTGAACAACGAAGATGGCACTCCAACGAAGAAAAACCCCGAACCACAAAAGTAGACCCTACTAAAGTCCTAAAAACAACGTTACATCAGATACGCAGAGCATCAGAGGAATTCAAACCAATCTCCAAGACCTCATAATTGCCATCATCAAACTTAACGAAAATATCGAAGCACACAACAAGATCAATACGAACATCGAAGTACACAACGAACTGCAACACGAAACGCTAACACGCCTCACTGAAAACACCGAACTCTTCAAGGAGTTAAGCACCTCATCACTCAAATAAATCATTGACAAAATCAAGGAAATGCAAGCTAACTATAAGTACGGCATCCACAAACTATGTGCAGACTACCGAAATGCACTCTAAAATACTAGAAATTGCAAAAATTATTAAATTGATGTATAAATAATTTTTCAAAAACGAAAGGAAAAAAAATGGAAGGAAGATGGAAACAACGTTTGATGGCAAACTCGTAACAATAACTAACAAAAAATAAAACAAAAAGCTGAAGAGGGTGAAATAAGCCCTTAAATAGCCATGGGAATGAAATAAATTCCCAAAATCCCAATACTGCTGCTTGCTTATGTAGTATGTTTTTGTCTATCTCTTATGGTTTAATCGTTATTCAAAATGTCTTTCGAATGAAAAGAATTTCACAAGTGATTCTCAACAAGTTCAAGCAACATTACACTTAATTTGACACCTAAATGCCTTGGTAATTATTTACATTAGCACACGGTGACCAATTTGTTTCATCCCTGCTATATAAAACCGTAATGATGTTTCAGTGTCTTTTTGGGCCAAAAACTTATTTAGGACCCAATAAATGCTTAAAAACAATAATGTTACCTTGTCATAGAATAGGCTCAAACTTTTAAGTTTTGCTTATTGTCAATTCTTAATTTCACTTTGCGTCTGTGCGGCAGATGACCCCCGAAAAGAAGCTTCCCCTTTCAACCTCTTGTATCCCGCATCAACAGACTAAATACATATAAAAGGACTGAGTTCTGCGCGTGAAATTTGGATGACCGCAGTGTTATTTGAGTTGAAGAAACGTGACTGGTTAATACTTCCGACACCCATCTTCACTAAAACTTTCACTGGTGAAAGAACTCACATAGGCTTAAATTTGTACAAAACTATTTTCTTAGAAAACAAAAACTATTTCATGCAAAGTGTAGTTTAAAGTGGAAGGGTTTTCTTGTGCCACTGTTTTCTAGGATTCTATATATTAATAGCCTATTTCATTTCTCGTAGATAAATGAACAATTTTTGTAACAATAGTTTTAGAGAAAGTCATGAGAATGGAACACATAAATGTTTTTGGTATACCTTTGTTTTATGCCGCTGTTTTCTAGGATTCTGTATATTAATTGGCTATTATTTCTCCCGCCCTCTTTAGAGCGGGAGTTGGCTACGGAATGGATAAATAAACTGACAGAAGATAAGCGAAACCCTGATTTAAGAGCAGAATACCTCTTGCTTTTGTTATTTGCACTGCAACGCCGGCAACTGTCTGGTCCCTTCTTAACTTCTCCGAGCGATGAAGCTTTGCAACCTTTCGAGGATAATCTGGATGTAAGTGTGAAAGCCTCTAAGTTATATGCTTATTAGTTTCTCTATACGTATTATGTACATAGTGTTTAGAGGGTATTGTATTGCACTCACAAATTCCATACCGAGATTTTACGGGAATAGAATGTGTTTTGAGACCTCCTAAACCCAAAGAAAGTATTTTTAGAAAAATGTCCGTGTGTGTCTAAATATCTATCTGCCAGTACGTGTGTGTGTGTCTGTGGGCAGAATAGCTCAAAAACGAAAAGACAGTTAAATACCGGGAAATTTTGCCCTCAATTGTGAGCCCTTCCATCAAAGTACGCGTATTTCAACTTTAAGGTTCTCGTTGTGTTACAAGAACAACAGTGAAGCAGTGGCAACATCAAAGTTGTGCTATTGGAGACAACGATGTAGTTTTCAAAAAACGTATGGGGAAAATGGAAATGGAGTTTTATTCATGGACGCTCTATATCTGCTGTGGTTCTCAGTGTCTTATTCTCTACTAGGCATGAAATAACACGTAACTTTGCCTAGAGGCCTCTTTTCCAGGCTTGAGGTTCGTTTTCGTGCCGTAAATCTACGACACGGGACCAACGGTTTAACTTCCCTTCCGAATGAAGCCGTGATATGTATTTCTACACCCGAAAAAAAGCCATCGTCCTGCGGTTTGAATCCGCGATCTTGGGTATATGAAGTTAGCATGGTAACCATTACACCACGGAGGGCGATTAATGCGTGGGGGATAGCCTACATCGGGTTAATATGTGTGTTGTAATACCACATACATTAACTATCCTAATATTTAAATATTTGCGCAATTGTATGCTAGTTTGCTGGGATTAAATAAGTTGGCATCACCAGTTTTTTTTAAGGATAAATCATGTCCGCGTAATCAAATTGTAGTACAAGTAGCAATGGAAATACGTCAAGAATACTAAAGGGTTTATTGTACAAAATAAAAACGGACATTTTCCACAAAATCTGATATATGCTCTTCTCATGACAATGTAGTTGAGAATGCAGTATGCAGAGGACTAAGCATTAAACCAGTGTAAACATATGATGCATTTAAACAGTGTAAGCATTTAATGTATTTATGTGCAGTCAATAGCAAATAAGAGCTGGGAAAATATTTGCGATTAAATGGAGGGGTAGAAATTCACATAAAGTTCTTAAAACAATCAGCAGGAAAGGATTGACTATAGTGTTGGTGAAAAGGAAGGTGTGTTTTATTTAAAGATTAGGCCCACCAAAAACAAAAGCCCGCATATCCTCAGCACTACAAGCAGAAAGCCAGCAGCAATATCATAGTTGGCTGTTTTGTGGCACCAGGTGGTAGAGTTCTTCAGGACAACTTCATTTGTATGTAGCTTAGGATCGTTTCACACTGGAACACTGGTGACGGTCACACGGTGGTATTTTTCTGAGAAAGCAAAATCCGTTGGCCTCAGAGTGATTTTATAATTATTTTGAAAGTTACAGTTTTGAGCGAGCGGTCTTCTACTCACCAATTCACCACCCTGTCATTCTTCCAGATGTTGCTCAGCTTCTGCTACTTTAACATTTCTTTCAGATATCGCGCATAAGATCTGCTTGAAAAAATTGAAAGCTCAAAAACTACCTTCATTATTATTCTAGATCAAAGGAGTTTCAACTTCTGGGAATGACACTACTTCAGTGACAAACCGTGAAACCAGAAAGAAATACTAATTTTGAACGAGTAGTGTGTCGTAGTTAATGTTTAATTCTCAAAGACTAAGTTGGTCAATGTATTCACTGTTCGAACTTAACTCTTGCAAAATGTGAGACTGTAGCAGAATATCGGTAATCTTACGGAGCATACTAAGCATCTCCATTTTAATCTAATTCCCAAAATAGTTTGCTTTCAATACAGAATACCAACGAAAATCTCAAAGACTAAGCTGGTCAATATTTCACTGTTTGAACTTCACTCTTGTAAAATATGGGATTGTAGTGCGTATCGGTAATCTTATGGAGCAAACTAAGCATCTCCTTTTTAATGTAACTCCAAAAATAGTTTGCTTGCAACACAGAATACCAATTAAAATCGTTGTTATAAATGTGTTTAAAATAATAAAACCAGGGTTGAAGAAGAATAGTTGGGTAATATAATAGTTGATGCAGTAATTACTGTTAATTAGCATTTAGTTCCTTTAAAAACAATTTTATGTATAAAATACACGATTTTTGACTGAATCCATCGCTTTTCAAAATCACAGATGTTTCAAATGATGGAGAGGATGGTAAAACAGAGAACTAAACCAGCAGAGGTCCCACCTTATTATTCTGAAGTAAGCGGCGACTTCAAGGAGTACGTTGTTACACAAGAAATACCGGACTTTGGCATACATTGCTACCTAGCAACGTCCAATGAGCCCATTCAGAAATGGAAAAACGCTCATTTAGCACAGATTCCCAGAGGTAAACACACTTGTATCTTTGCTATATCAACCATATAATTAGAGAAACATTTAAACACGAAATTATTTGTGACCGGAGGGAAGTGGGAGAGTTGTATTAGAATTATAAAGATATAGGGCAGTGTGAGGAAAGCACATGACCTCAAGTTACCGTCATAAGTTTGTTTTCTTGTTTAAAATAAACTACTGTATCGTTTAGCTGCAAGCATTCTATAACAACATACTATAATACAAATGTAGAATATTAAAGTCATTCTTTGGGATGGCATTTAATTCACCATTAGTTCCATCACAATTGGTGTGAAAGATAAATACATATATCAAATTATATTTCTCACTATTTTATACTTTCTATATTATATTCTCAACCGAACTTATCTCCTCTTAATAACGAGAATGACGGGAAATGTGTGCATGTTACAGAGTTTTCCTTTCACCTATTTTTTTTTTTTTTAATATTAACATAACCCTATAATTTTATAAACCAATTGTAATATTACTTTCGAAAGAACTTCAAAAATCAACTAGTCAAATAGAAGTATACATTAAGGTACATTCTTTTATCTCGAGGTTAAATTGAACGAAAAATGTCTTCATGCACTTTGAGGCTCCTATTAACTAGAGTTTCGCCGTTGATTATGAATTTGTTTCCTATTTTTTAAAGGCCTAATAAATGTAGTCCAAAAGGCAGTGGGTTATATACCTTTACTGCGCTTTGATGGTTCAGCCCAAAACCTATGTACGTGTTTTGTTAGTAAAGTACTTTTCCTTTCATTTTTATCGCCCTCCGCATTTTCCTGTGAATACCCCAGAGCAGCTCGAAGGTGTGAATGAATATAAAGTTGGAAATTGACTTTGAAGTTGGTGATTTGTTTTTAACTATTTCTGCTCAAGTCCAGGTTATAAAGATACCTCTCTGGGATTGCTAGTTTCAAAATGTACATCAGATGCTTGAGAAACTAAAATTTGGGATTTTCGGTTTAACCTTCTTTGTAGCAACAGGATTTCATGGTCTTCATGTTATTATCGGAACTACATTCCTCATTGCATGCTTATGCCGAATATTTTTATTGACATGTCTTTCTTTTTATATAATGGTAACTAAATATTTTTTCTCTATTCCTTAGTATAGCTCTGTATCCTTTTGCTAATATAGTTATAGTTAAGAGTTCATTAGGAAATGTTTGAGTATGTTATATTTGTTGCATATTTTATTTGGACATATATAAAACTAATTAATCTATTATGAACTTTATATACGTCTGTCAAGGAGACACCTATTCTGTTTTATCTGGGCTTGAAACCAGCACTAGAAATTGCTCACACTGTCAGAGTTACAGCCTGCTTATAATTTTATTTATTCTTATTTCTTCATCATATTTCTGATATGTGTATGCAGTCGATAGTTGAATAATCTTAATTTCTCTGCAGGTAGGCTAACGGAGAAAATCAATATAATTATTAAGACATGCAGCACATCCTGTTATGCACAATATACAATGTTGTAATGCCATAAGTATACGGATATACTTTTATTATTATGAAGCGACAAAGCGATGTTGTGTACTTCTACAGACAAAACATTAGGGCTGTTAGAACAGAGTCAAACTTATCGGAGTTATGATTTCGTTCTTCCTTAAACAATCCACATAGCTACAAAAGGTGATGCATTCCTCCATGGTGCTACGCTTGATGGCTTTATTTTGTTTAATCATACATATATAGATATTGAATGTATACTTCTTGGGTCAGACTCGGGAAAACGTTGATTCATTTTTCCGTTGGCTTCATCTTTGAACGGTCCAAAGCTTTGGTTTGTTTGTTTTTAAATAGTTCTTTCTGATAAGAACTTGCGCGAAGCCATGTGTACTCTCTCCTTGTTGGATCCCTTAATAGCGCTGTTAATTATTATAGAAATCCTCTTTTTTGTCATACGTTTACTAAATTTTCCAGTTTTTTTTTTTTCTTCTAAGCATAGTGTTGCTAACTTGTTAATGCAGAGTTGAATTATTCGATAGTTGTACCCTTAAGAGACATTCATACAATAAGTTTTGCTTTCTCTACACGTACTATGTACATAGTGAATAGAGAAGGTATTGTATTCCACCCAAACGTTCCATACCCATATTTCACCGGAAATACATGTTTTGGGTCTCTCTGAATCCATAAAAAGCATTTTTGGAAAAAGGTCTGCGTGTGCGTGTGTGCAGCCTTTTTGTGTTATTTTAAACATTTTTACTTTCTCTAAACGTACATCGTGTATAGAGAAGGGTATTGCAATCCACCCAAAAATTCGATACCGAGATTTCACTGGAAATAGATGTTACAGGGTGCCCTGTATCCAGAACGGTATTTTCAGAAAACAGTCTGTGTATGCGTGTGTGTGTTGGTGTCCATGTGTCTGTGAACACAATACAGGTAAAATGCTAAATTTGGTATTTAAATTTAGTAACTTCCAAGGATGCGTCCCGAAGATTTTCAAGAAAATCCTCCCACCCCAACTACCCTTTACATGGGACTTTTTTCGAACATTTTGATTTTCTCAAAAATGGCTCTAACGATTTTGATTAAAATATCGTATATTAAAGATATTTACCTGACAAATAATATGTATATCTTGAGTTTTCTGGGAATAGCCTCTGAAGACTACTTTATTCTGGAGGAATTTTGCATAACTGCTAAACCGTAAGAAATGGACAAAAACTTACCACACAAAAAATGTAGAGCACATTAAAACCCACAAGTTATGTTATATAGGTACATTTTATTCGAGGAGTTGATCGTTTTTGAGATACACCTTGTTTTTGGTTTCAGCTTTGAAAAACGTGTACTTTTCTCATACAGGAATTTGTCAACTCGTGTCCATACAAACAAAAGAACTTCAGTCACCTAGTAACAAGCTTTTGACTTCACTTTAACCTATGATACTCCCAAATTTCGCTTCTACTTACAATGAAGCAAATAATAAGACTATTTCTGCTAATTTTTTTCTCGATTAGCTTGAAGTAAATAGAAGAATAAGCTTATTAACAATAATTTGTTACACAGAAGTAGAGAAAGTCATGTGAATGAAACACATAAGATTTTTCTAAGGTACCTCAAATGCTCCGAGGCCTAATTTCTAAATTCCCTTTCCCTCCAATGTAGCCGGCCTATTTCTATTGATTAGAAGCAGTTTGAAGCAAGGCACTCTGAGATGCAAACACCAATAGTTTTTTACCTGTTTGTGATAATATTGTAAACGCATAATGGTTGTATTCATATACTGTTTTTATCTGCGGGAAATATTTTTGCTCAATTTTAATGACTCTGTAAACAGAGCCTTAAAGTTTCAGAGTGATAAATGTGTTGCACTCTTTTAACGAACCAATATTTTTGTTTAGAAACGACTACTTCTGAAGCATACCAAAATGGAAGCCGCTCTTGTTTTGGAACAGTGCCTGTTCAACATGGATCCTCACAATTTTTACCGCCGGCACCACCAACTTTATATGAAGACATGATTGCACGTGACAGAGAAGAACGACGCAACGAATATTCTGTTAACCTGCAGGCTCTTCAGAGTTTGATTCCTAGAGACTCCTACATGCCCGAGGAAATAATGTCTCAAAGCCCCCAAGCATCATTTACTAATTATGAAGCCGAGCGCCTATATCTAGGTATTCATCATCGTAACGTAGTTCCAAACGACACCCATGGAGTTCCTATAGATGCAGATAATCTTCCAGCGGTCAAAAGTGAGGAGAACTTCGGACAATTTAAGAAAACTCCCTCTTTTGAAGAGTTTGCAAGACAGTTCCGGAGATCTCAGGAGAAGTTATCAAGTGGAGAAATTGAACAAATGATGGCTGATCTTGAAAAAAGATTAAGACCAAAACCGTCTGTGGAAATTAACGTTCTACCGGAATCCATTAAAGTTCCACAACCCACGAGCAGATTTCCCCTTGCGCCTCAGGCTCCACGAAAAACGGCTGTTAACCCGATACCAAGTAAACATGTTGCCACCAAAAAGACACGCAGTAGTGTATCAGGAACTACCAATCCCATCCAGAAATCCAGATTTTGAGGTTAGAGGCAGAAGCAAATTTTTTTGAGATTCGACTTTCATAAATGTATATAATATTTCGAAAATAAAACGCTCCATAATTTTTCATAATCGATTATTCATAGACTTTAAAATAAATATGAATTAAATGTTATTTACCTATGCTAGTAGAAAAAGTCTTATATTCGACATTTGTATATTAGAAATACCCGTCTTGAGGTAAACAAAAGGAAAGAAATAGAAAGTATTAGAAAAAAATCTCTTTGCGCGCGTGTATGACAGAGAAAGGTGATGGACAATTCAACAACAAAACAGAGATATGTCAAAATTCACAATTAAGGAAACTCTCCATTGAAAGTGATGTAAAAGTATATTCAATGGATAATTGAAGTGTAAGTAATTATATGAAGCATATATAAGAAGTGTTTTAAGTTAAATTTTAGGATTTTATTACGATTATGTATAATTTTATAACGTAGATTTCTCCTGCAGTGAGTTAAAGACTTTGGAATCAGACCCCAGATCACATATTCATAATTTTAAATTTAAAACACGTAGAGTATTTTTCAAGATCTGGTCTTCAAAATTAAGAATTATTTTTATCTATTAGTTACACTTTTTACAAATAATAATAAAGTAGTTCATTCTATTTTAACAGAAATAAAACTACTTTTAAGAAAAAAGCCAAACCATTGAATTATTAGAGGGATAAAAGTTGCGACCGCTCTACCCGTCTGTCACCAGGTACCTGCTCTGGTAAATCTTCCGTCGCCTCCTCCCTTTGAACTGTGCCTTTCTTCTGGGCACTGCGGTGTCTTTGTGCCGGCGGCTGAAATATCATGAGAATCATCTCTTTCACAGGGAGTGGAGAACTGAAAGGACACGAGACATTTTTGCTGGCTCCTATTTTATTAGCTGGTGGAAAGTTCTTTTGATTTTATAGTGTTGCGGCTCTCGTGGAATTTTTCACTTCGCGATTATTTTACCCAGACGCGAGCACCACTTAGGACGATCTAAACTCACTCGTGATTACTTCATCTTCTTTACCGCGCTTCCCTGCTTTGGCCGTTCTGGGCATTAGATTAATTTAATAACTGAATGAAACAAGCAACGAACAAACAACCTGCAAGATCTTGTGTCTTCCGGACACTTGCATTTATGTGGTTTTTAAACCTGGCTTTGCACCTTAAAATCACCTGCTTATTGGCCGAACGTTTTCGCGTCGGTTTCTTAATTTCCCGGCAGTTTGTTCGCTGTCGGCTTCCCATTGGCCGAAACCCATTTACCCCCGTAGACGTGGCAAATATCGAGAATTTCAGTGGCCTCCCTTGACTTCACGCGCTGAACGGGACTTTTGGAATACAATAGCAACATAACCAGCGACTTCGACCCCTTCCGAAATAGTTTTTCCTCTCAAAAGAATACCCCAGTTTCACGCATATAAATACAATCGTTACATATATTCAGTTTTAGATATTAGTAACGAAATATCTTAAATTCTATCATCTTACTACAAATAAAAATAAACTCACATATTTACATTACAAAAAATACACTGATAAATAATTAGATAGCCGGGAAGAAATTCCGCCTCAAAGTTATATTTCTTTGTTGATTCTTTATAAACTTAGTATAAACATTTCAAAGGATTAGATGAGAAACTAACATTTGCAACAAATCTTGATCATCTATCTTATAGGAAACACTTCATGTTTTTCATCTGGTCAAAATACATTTCCAGACATGTTATTTCTTCTTTCAAATTTTGGAATTTCAGCTAAGATCGTAGGAAACGCAATCAATATGAAGTCGTACTTTTCTTCAAGTTCGTTGTAATTGCTAGTACTTGTGGCTTCTAATGCGTGAATTTTGCGCGGATAGTATACATAAAACAACTCCCCTTACTGTAATTCCAAGGATTTGTGCAGATTTTCCTCGCATCCACAAGTGGCGGCAGAGAAATGTAGCTGCTTCCTGGAAGAAGGTTGTTCTAATTAATACAGAGTGAAAATCCCTCCACGGTAAGACATTTTCAATTGCTACCCTTTAGTTGAGACTCGCATATTATTTTAACTTCCAGTAAAAATGGAAATGTTAACCTTATGACAATTATGTTCATGTTGTTTCTTTTGTTTGGTGATTTTCGTTCTCCCGTAGAGGCAGACATTTTATGAAGGATCAACTACTGCGTAGCACTTAGGCACCATCGGAAGTCCAATGTTATTAATATTAACACGCTGAACATGTTCATTTAGGTGCCTAAAACTAAAGCAATTAGCGAACTTCAATGACCTTTATATAATGAAAGTAATAAAATATTTACCTCGTTAGCAATGAGTAACCAAATCTAATCGTGGCCTCAACTGATTTTTCCCAAAGGAATTTAATATGAAAATATAAGTTTTAATGTTCAAAGTTTATATTAACCTTAAAATTTATGTTACCTATTTGTCAAATTAGTGCCCTTTTTCCTTTTCGTTTAATTTGTTCAGCCGATATGAACTCTTTTTCTTTCTTTATACCAAATGAAATACTATATCACCCGAATGTTTTTGTTTCGCCAATTGCTATACAATAGGCATATTTTAATAATTTTTAATGTTTATTTAATTGTGTATACTCTGTTGTATGTTTATCTTTTACCATATCGATATAGGTGGATTTAATGCCAATTCCTAATCTAACATGTACATATTATGAACAGAACTACCACAAATAATGTAATAGCATTGGCATTTAAAGCTCTTTAATATACGATATTTTAATCAAAATCATTAGGGCCATTTTTGAGAAAATCAAAATTTTCGAAAAAAGTTCCATGCTAAGGGTAGTTAGGGGTGGCGGGATTTTCTTAAAAACCTTCGTGTCGCATCCTTGAAGATACCAAACTTAAATACCAAGTTTGGTATTTAACGGTCTTTTAGTTTCTGAGCTATGCTGTCCATAGACGCACAGACACACATACACGGACCTTTTTCCAAAAATGCTTTTTTTATTCAGAGGGACCCAAAACATGTATTTTCGGTGAAATCTCGGTATAGAATTTTTGGGTGGAATACAATAGGTACCTTCTCTATACACTATGTACATAGTATCTACGCGTAGAGAAAGCAAAAAGAGTCCTATCTGGAACGCTAAGCTCGTCTAAGTCCCTCAAGGCACTATTAATATTAACTAAAAATATTCAGACAAAACTTCATACAGTTTGGTTTATTAAACTTGCCACTTTGCATGTGTGTTCACTGTAACACTGTGACAATACGTAGGTTACTTCTGTGCTAAGGGTCGCAGGTTCGCTTCTCTCCTGTAGCAAACTTTTTTTTTTTCTCCTTCTGTTAAAGATCTTGAATCGATACACTATTTGACTAATTATATCATACACGACAATCAGTAAGCTAATATGATAGTTATAATGATTTTCTTTAAGGTTTATTCTACCGAACATTATTAAGCTGCACACGAAACCGCGTGGTGCGTAGAAGTAGTAAAATTATTGTTATTAAAACTAATGTTTTAAAACATTTCTTAATACCCATAACACACTCATCGCAAAGCGATCCAACACAGATAAAAAACACAACTACATAAACCGTAGCTTCACAATTCCATCCTGGTCGCGTATCTGTATCGTGTTGAGGTTGGATATCAAGGGACGGTCTACGTGTGGTATGGCAGCAATGAACGGTGTGCAGTTTATAGTAATACTCGATACTATTTTGATTCCCTCTGTGAGAATGTGTTCTCTATTAAGAATGTGTGGGCTGAGGTAAAAAGGGAGTTGCGCTCCAATTACCTTAAACGGGCTAAGGACAAAATATAGTTTCTGCACACAAATTTAAGAAGCCTGGGCTCTTGTAAAATATAAATGGCGTATTATTTATGGACGCTCTTTAACTGCTGTGGTTCTCAGCGTCCCATTCTATACTGGGCGTGAGAGGCCTCTCTATCAGGCTTGAGGTTCTTTTACGTGTCGTAAATATACGACACGGACCAACGGCTTTACTTCCCTTCCGAAGGAAGCCATGCTAAGGATTTTACGCCCGAAAGAATCCATCATCCTCTGCCGGGTTTGAACCCGCGACCTTGGGTATATGAAGTCAGCATGGTAAACATTGCACCACGGAGGGCGACTGGGCTCTTGTAGCTTCTCATCCACCTTACTGTAGGCATTTTTTTTGTCTGCCGCGAAGATTGAGGGCTGTCATATGGGCTCTGGGTTCCTACACCGATATTAATTATGGTTATTGTTTGTGTTTTAGTTTTAAAAGATAACAGTTTATTTACACATATTTTTACTTTCTCTACACGTACTATGCACGCATGGAGAAGATACTACATTCCATACAGAAATTCGATCCCAAGATTTCACCGGAAACACTCGTTTTAGGGTCCCTTGTATCTAAAAGGCGTTTTTAGAAAAATGGTCCATGTGTGTAGGTGTGTCGGTGAACACGTTAACTCAAAAACTAAAAATCGGTAACATACTAAACTTGGTATTTAAGTTAAGTATCTTCCAAGGATGCGACACGAAGATTTTGAGGAATATCCCCTCACCCCAAACTACCTTTTACATGAAAACATTTTCGAAGATTTTGATTTTCTCAAAAATGGCTCTAACGATTTTGGTTAAAATATTGTATATTAAACATATTTACTTGTCAAATAAAATGCATGTCTTGAATGTTCTGGGAATAGTCTCTGGACTCTATACTCAGGATGAATTTTGCTGGATTTTGTATAACCAGTAAACTGTAAGAGACAAACAAAGGCCACTTATGAGATATTCTTGTTATTCGTTTCAGGTTTAAAATACTTAAAACGTTTCACATAGGTGAATTTGCAAAGCACAGAAACGGATTTCATCCACATGGCAACCAGCTTTTAAAAGATTTGACTATCATTTTAGCCTAGTGTATTCCTTTATTTCTCTTCCATTTACAAGAAGCCATTTCTGTTAATGTTTATCTGGATTAGCAAGAAGTAGGTAAAAGCATAAGCTATTTAATAATAATTTGTTACAGAGATATAGAGGAAGTCATGTGAATGGAACACATAAGATTTTTTTTTAAGTTATTTAACACGAGTGTTAGTACAATTATGTTTTTGTGTATATAGCTAGGCCTATAACTTCAAATGCCAGAGTCATATTAATGCAATATTAAGTTCTTTGTATGCAGTCATAAAATTAACAAAGATAAAAAAAAATGACAAGCACCGTGAGATTCGAACCAAGGAACTTTTGAGTAGAAGCGAGGCCTCATTAAGCTCTCGGCCACGGCAACTTGTTTACTGGTCTGTTTTCACTATTCAGAAGTTAACCATTGCACTGTCAGTTACAGACCACCGTACAGCTATTTCGTGTGCGTTGTGAACACAGCTTTTACGAAGATATCCGAAGCTCTTCGACACGCTGACGGGATGACCCATTTTTTGTGGCGGCGGGTGTACATACTGTATATAGAAGGTATTGTATTGTACCCAAAAATTCAATATTGAGATATCACCGGAAATACATGTTTTGGGACTCCCTGAATCCCAAAAAAAAAAAAAAAAAAAAAAAAAAAAAAATATCTGTTAAACACCAAACTTAATATTTATGTTCAGTATCCTCGAAGGATACGACACGAAGATCCCCCACCCCAACTACACTTTACATAGAAATGCTTTTGAACATTTTGATTTTCTCAAGAATGGCTCAAAATTTTTGATTAAAACTCTTATATTAAAGATGTTTACATAACAAATAAAATATTAATCTTAAATATTCAGGGAAAAGCTTCTGAAGACCTCTTTATTTTATATAACTGGCAAACCATGGAAAAACTTTCCAAAATTTGGATTTTTTCAAAAATGGCTCTAACAATTTTGATTAAAACTCTTATATTAAAGATATTTACATAACAAATAAAATATATATCTTAAATTTTCTGGGAATAGCCTCTGAAAACCTCTTGATGTAGATCTCATTAAAACACACAATTATGATATATTGATTTGTGTGTATATATTATATATATACACACAAACACACACATATTTTACCGTTAACCGTTTTCTAGATATTCCGGATTATTGGCTTCAACTTTAAGCCATTCTCAAACACGAAGACATCTTTTTCTCATTTGTTTACTCATGGCAAGCAAAGAGCTTGGAATTTCAATTTTTTTCACATAGCGACCGTCTTTTAAAGGACGAGCTTATCGCTTTAGCCTGGGCACTTTTTTATTTCCCTTCTACTTACAAGTAAGTTAGTAAATAAGTAAATTGTAATCAGACTAATTCTGCATATGTTTATCTTGATTAGCATGATGTACACAAGAGATTAATGTTTTAGACCAAAGGTTTGTCCGAAGAGGTAGAGGACATTGCGTGAATGAAACACATCAAATTTTTTACTTGTTAGAGATCCAATTCTGGGCAAAACTGATTTTTTTAGGTATAAAAATGACAACAAACGTGACATAAGGCATTGTTGATGTTTATGATGCAATAATTAAAATACTAAATTACATTTTTATAATATTTTGATTCCATCTGGAATACATCAGGATGAAATATCCTGATGTAATTGTTGAATTTGTCAAGGTAATCATCCTGGCCACACATCTCAAAAGATTTCAAATTAGTTTTCAAGGTGGCAGGATATTAGAGTGGCCTCCCTGTTCACCAGATTTGAACTCTATTGAGAATGTGTGGACTGGGGTCAAAAGATAGCTGCGCTCCAATTTACCTGTGGGCGAAAGACAAAATATGCCTTCTGGGCACAGGTTCAACAAGCCTGTGTTCTTGTAGCTTCTCATCCACATTACTGCAGATATTTAATTTTGTCTATGCCCCGAAGATCGAATGCAGGTATACGGGCTGAGGATTCATACATTCGCTATTAATAATTAGTATGTTTATTTTTGTATTTCAGTTTTAGAAGATAATAGTTTATTTACACACACATATAAATAGAATATATATTAATGTGTGTGTGTGTGTGTGTGTGTTTTATTTAACATGAATGTTAGTAGAATTATGTTTTTCTGTGCATAGATAGGCCCATGATTTAAAACGCCAAAGCTATATTAATGCAACATTATATTCTGTATATATTGTCCATAATTTACAAATTAAAACAAGATTACAAGCACCACGAGATTTGAACCTAGGAACTTATGAGGAAGCCTCATAAGTTCTTAACCTCTCGGCCACTGTAACGGTGTTCTGTGATCTGTTTTCAGTTCTCACAAGTTAATCAGTGCGGTGTCAGCCACAGACCATCGTACAATTCTTTCATATGTATTGTGAACACAACTTTTACGAAGATTCACGTAGCTCTGCGATCGACACGGATCTGAAGAAGGGTTACTTTTACTTTCTCTACACGTACTATGGTCATAGTGTATAGAGAAGGTATTGCATTCCGCCCAAAAATTCGATACCCAGATTTCAGCGGAAATACACGTTTTAGGGTTCAATTATCCAAAAAAAAGTATTTTCAGAAAAGGGTGTATGAACACGATAACTCAAAAAACGAAGAGCCAGTAAAATACCAAACTTAGTAGTTAAATTTAGTATCTTCGAGGGTTATGACACGAAGATTTTGAGAAAAATTTCCGTTTACAAGGAAACATTTCGAAAACTTTGATTTTCTCAAAAATTGCTCTAACGATTTCGATTAAAATATGATATATTAAAGATATGTATATGGCAAATAAAATGTATCTTGAATTTTCTGGTAAAAGCCTCTAAACACCTCTTTATTCTGGGTGAATTTTGCCGAATTTTACGTACCTGGTAAACCGTAAGAGATAGACAAAGACTTACTCCACAAAAAATGTAGATCACGTTAAAACACGCAATTTATGTTATATACATATTTTTCTTGGAATTAGTCGTTTTTTTTTAGATATTCCTTGTTATTGGTTTCAGCTCTAAAATACTTATATTGTTTCTAAAACGGGAATTTGTCAGCTTCCGTCCATACAAGCAAAGGAACTTCAATCATATAGCAGGCAGTTTTTGACCATCACTTTAGTCTATGGTACTCAGTTATTTCATTTATATTTCATGGAAACAAGTAACAAGACGATTTCTGCTCATTTTTTTTCGATTAGCATGAATTAAATAGAAGAATAAGCTTTTTAACAATATTTTTGTAGAGATGTAGAGAAAGTAATGTGAATGGAATACATAAGATTTTTTGTGTGTACGGCTCTACATAGTAGTTAGAAAAGCTGTTACACTCCATCTAAAAATCTATACCGAAATGTCATTGGAAATACACGTTTCAGGCTCCCCTGGATAAAAAACACAACACATCTTTAGAAAAAAGTTAGTGTGGGTGTGAGTGCGTGTCCGTATTGTGTGTTCGTGTGTTCGTCTTGGAACAGCACAACTAAAATTCGTTAATACCAAATTGGGCATTTATATTCCGTATATCCCAGCGGTGCGACACCAAGATATTCAAGAACATTCCACAACACCAAACATTGGAAAATGTTCATTATTTTTATTTTCCAAAATGGGCTCTAGCAATTTAGATTAGATTACAGTATATTTTAGACATCTTTATGGCAAATGAAAAGCGTATTTTTCTGGGAAATAGTCCTCCGCATTTTGGATGTCTGTTGCATAAGCGTAAACTCTAAAATAGACAGTGTTACAAAAACAAAATATCTCATGTGTACCATTCACATGACTTTCTCCATATCCCTGCAACAAATAATTCTTAAAAAGCTTATACTTCTATTTACTTTATGCTAATCAGAAAAAATTAGCAGAAATAGTCTTATTACTCGCTTCCTTGTAAGTAGAAGCGAAATAAGGGACAACCGTAGGTTAAAGTGATAGTCAAAAGCTGGTTGCTATGTCAATAAAGTTCCTTTGTTTATATGGATAGGAGTTGACAAGTTCCTGTATGAGAAAAGTATACGTTTTTCATAGCAGAAACCAAAAATAAGGAATGTCACAAAAACGACGAACTCCACGAAAAAATGTATATAACATAAATTGTGTGTTTTAAAGTGCTCTACATTTTTTGTGTAGTAAGTTTTTGTCCATCTCTTACGGTTTAGCAGTCATTCAAAATTTAGTAAAATTCATCCAGAATAAACTACTCTTCAGAGGCTATTCCCAGAAAATTCAAGATATACATTTCATTTGTCAGGTAAATATGTTTAATATCCGAAATTTTAACCAAAATCGTTAGAGCCATTTTTGAGAAAATCAAAATTTTCGAAAAAAGTTCCATGTAAAGGGTAGTTGGGGGTGGGGGGATTTTTCTCAAAATCTTCGTGTCATATCCCTGGAAGATACTAAACTTAAATACCAAGTTTGGTATTTTACCGACTTTTCGTTTTTGAGTTATCGTGTTCACAGACACACGGACACACGGACACACACACACACACACACACACACACACACGGAATTTTTTGTGAAAATGCTTTTTTTGGATATTAGGGACCCTAAAACATATATTTCCGGTGAAATCTCGGTATGAAATTTTTGGTGGAGTGCAATACTTTCTCTATACACTATGTACATAGTACGTATGGAGAAAGTAAAAAGATATCATTAAAACATATAGTTTAAGTGAGAAACATTTTCTTGTGGCGTAAATCATTACAGTTGTTCCTTGTTATTGTTTAAATGTTATAATATACTTTTCTCAACTGAAAAGTCATCATTTGTTTTTCCTTTTTGCTGCTGTTCATGAAAAGAAACCCGCATTTCAAAGTCATCGCATAGCAGCCAGCTGTTGAAGATGTAACTCGCTTTAGCCTAATGTATTCCAGTATTTCCCTCGTACCTACAACAAGATAATAAAACGAGAAATGGGATAATATTACACATAAATCTAATGTTGTTAATGTTTATCTCGATTAGCATAAAGTACATAGAAGCATAAGATTTTGTAGGAATAAATTGTTGCAGAATAAGTACAGAATTTCATGTGAATGGAAATCAGTCAACATTTTAAACCAATGTTAGTTATGATATTAGTGAGCTTCACGGTTTCTTCACGGCCGCTCCGTGACCGAGTGCTTAGATCACCCGCCTCTCACCTAGACGGTCCGGGTTCGATCCCAAGCGACCGCATGTGAGATTTGTGGACAAAGCGGCGCAGGGGCGCGTTTTCTCCGGGTTCTCCTGTTTCCCCCGCCATCGCATCCCACCGGTGCTCCATCTTTATTTCATATATCACCAATGTCATCGCCTGCGGTGCCACAAATAGTAAATGCGGGCGTTAAACACTTCCCAAAAAAATACAGTTTGTTCTATGGTACCTCAAATACGCCTAGAACAAGCTTCTAAAATCCTTTTCCTTTCATTTCTGGTGATTACAAGCATTTTGGACACTTTTAGCAATGAACATATGGAAATTGCATCTTAAGTGAGTTGAAAAACCACTACTCTTAAAATATTCAATTTTTTTTTTTCAGAAATTTCTATGAATTATTCTATAAATCATGACAATTATTTCAAGTGCCCTTTTGCATTAATAGCTTATGTGATTGAGTTCTATAAAAAGTATTTCAATCAGCAGAAAAGTAATAAAACTTAGTCTTAAAACATGTGAATTCATGTACCTCTTTCTCTGATACTACATGCAATACATGAACATACTTTGTATGCTTATTCTTAGTGTAATCAGCTATCTTCTGAACCCCAATTATTTAATTATAATACCATTTCAGTAGAAATTAAAAAAGAAATATATTTGCGAATTCAAAAAGTAAAAATGTGGAAGAGTTGCAAAGTTGTTGCTTTGTTATTGTATTGTGGTTGAGAAAGCTCAACTATGTATTGTATATATGTGATGAAAATGTTTGCTTTCCACTCTTATAGTTTCTGAGAAAAAGGTGCATAAGCATCCAAAAATTCAGTTTTGAGAAAACTGAATTTAAAGATACAAATGATCTAAAAAGAAGCATTGCATAACAGCTTTAAAGAAATGCAGACTATCATTTAAGCTATATTTAAATTGGTTAAATGCCTCTTAGCACCCCATAAGTACATATTTTCTGAAACTATAAATAATATATTATTTTTTTACCATTTCAGAGTACCTTTTTCCATTAAATATTTTGCTAGGTGCCTTAATATGTTGCACTCTTTTAACAAACTAATATTTTTGTTTAGAAAGGACAGCTGAAGCTTACCAAATTGGAAGTCGTTCTAATTTGCGGACAGAGCCTGCTCAATTTACATCGCCAGCACCACCATCTTGTTTTGAAGAGATGGTTGCGTCTGACAGGGAAGAACGGCGCAGCGAATATTCTGTTAACCTGCAGGCTCTTCAGAGTTTGATTCCCAGAAACTCCTACATGCCCAGCGAAATAATGTCTGGAAATTCTCGCGCATCATCTACTGATTATCAAACAATTTCTACAGAGGCAAACAATCTTCCACCAGTCATTAATGAGGAGAAATTGAGACAACTTGGATTGACACCTTCTTTAGAAAAGTTTGCAAGAGAGGAGAATTTATCAATTGGCGAAATTGAACACCTGGTGGCTCTACTTGAAGGAAGAGTAAAGCCAGTATTGTCTGAGGAAAGTAGCGTTGTATCGGAATCCATTGCAATGCCACAGCCACCTAGCACAATTCCCCGTGCATCTCAGGCTCCGCGGAAAACGGCAGCAACAAAACCACATGTTGCCTCCAAAACCACACGTATTAGTGCATCACGAAGCACAAATCCCATCCAGAAAAACAGTTTCTGGGGTTAGAAGGGTTAAGTCAAAATTTTTGTGACACAGCTTTCATAACTTATGTATTGCTTCGAAAATAAATGTTTCCATAATTATTCGGTAGTCGGTTACTGATAGAGTACAAAGTAAATAAATAATTTAATTTGTATTTTCCTTACTTCTTAACTACGGCAGTAGAGGAAGTCTTGTATTCGATATGGATGTTCATTGAAACTGTCCGTTTCGAGGTGAAAGAAAGGACAGGAAATTGGAGAAAACTCTTCGTGTGGCGCGATATGGAAGGGGTGGGCGATGAACGTATTTCAGTAACGATGAAGGGGATATCTCATAAACTTCACCCTTATTTCAAATATAAATTACAGAATTTTCCAGAAACTTAATTGAAATTTATATAAATGAATTATTTAAACTAGCTACATATAAGAACTGTTTAAGCATAATTTCTGGATTTTATGTCATTTATGCATAATTTTATATTATTAATTTATATGTTGAGTATATAAGAGGCATTACAATTTCTTTTCAATATTTCTACAATATTTATATCATTTATTATCATTTTATAATTAATTTACTATAGTTTTGCACAAGCTATATAACTTGCACTTCAAAATGTCTTTTAATTATGAGATACTATTTTAACAGGATGTTTGGGAAGCAGACTCCATATAAGATATTCATAATCTTTAGCTAAAAACATAAAGATAAGTTTTTTAAAAAGTTTCTCTTCAGAATTAAGCGTTTTATTTTATTTTTAACGTCCTTTAACCTGGTTGGACATATCGGACAATGAATGTAGTTGTGAAATGATGCTTAAATGATCTCGGGGTCCATGGATCTTAAAGTTAATCAACATTCGTCTTCTCAGGATAAAAAAAACCTTCTCTGAAAAAAAAACCTTATCCGGTAATTCACCCTAAGTGAGATTCGAACTCACGAACTTTTAAACGCTACCACCACACTTCCCAGGCGGGCACTAAGCATTATTGTTATATATTATTTGCAGGCTTTCAAAAATAATTATAAAGTTGCTCATTTCATAGTTGCCAATAGTTTTAAGAAGAAATCCGGTTTGAGGATGTTAAAATGTAATTCTTATTTTTTTAATTTTAAATTTTTGTTTAATTTATATATTAAAATGTTAAGTTCAATTTTAGAGTTTTATAACCATGGAATTATTTCAGTAGGATAAAATCCATCCTTAAATTTCTTTGTCGATTTTTGAAGGTCTTTCGGTGAATCGGATTGGATGAGAAACTTATATTTGTAGCAAAAAGAAAAATCTGATGAGTTCCATTCAATAACCTTCTCTAATTATTTTGTAACATATATTCTTGCAAAAACATATTTTTATCTACTTCACCCCAATCAAGAAATTATCTTATTAGTTAGTTCCTTATAAGTAGGAAGAAATTTGGGGAATATACAACTTTAATGAGATAGTCAAATGTTTGGAGAGATGTCGTTTGCGACTGTGGTTTAAATTTCGCTCCCTTTCCTGTCCAAGAGTAAACCAATATGAAAACGGATGATAACTGCTCATTTTAGAAAGTATGTTCCTTTTTAAAATTGAAACCAAATATCTCTGAAATGGTTAGCTCTACTTAACAAAGCATGTAAGCATGAACTTTATGTTTTAACGAGGTTTACATTTTTTGTGAAGTAAGCTTTTGTCTTTTCCTTGCAAAAGCTATTCAGAATGAAGAGAAATTCAGGATATGCACTATATTTACCATGTAAACATTTTTAATATATGATATTTAATGAAAACAATTTTAATCTTTTTTAGAAAATCGAACATTTCTAAAAAATGTTCCAGGTAAAGGATATTTTGGGTGGGTTACCAAACTTGGTAATTAAGTTTGTTATCTTCTAAGGATGCGATACGAAGATTTTCAAAAAAATCTCCCTACCCCAAACTATCCTTTACATGGAACATTCTTTGAAGTTTTTTATTTTCTCAAAAATGTCTCTAACGATTTTGATTAAAATCTCTTATATTTAATATATTTACATGTCAAACAAAATGTATATCTTGAATTTTCTGAGAATAGCCTCTAAAGACCTCTTTATTGTGGATGATTTTTATTAAATTTTGTGTAATTGGTAAACCGTAAGAGATAGACAAAAACTTATCACACAAAAAATGTAGATCACCATAAAACACACAATTTATGTTATATACATTATTTTCGTGAAGTTGATCGTTTTAGAGATATTTCTTGTTTTTGGTTTCAGCTTTAAAAAACTTTCACTTTTCTCATATAGGAATTTGTCAACTCTCGCCCATACAAAGGAACTTCAGTCACAAACCAACCAGCTTTTGACTATCACTTTAACTTGTGGTACTCCCTTATTTCGCTTCTACGTATAAGGAAACAAATAGTAGAACTATTTCCGCTAATTTTTCTCAATTAGCATGAACTAAATAGAAGCATAAGCTTTTTAACTATAATTTGTTGCAGAGATGTAGAGAAAGTCATGTGAATTGAACACTTCAGATTTTTTTAAACCTGCGTGCCGCATTCTTGGAAGATACTTAACTTAAATACCAAGTATTTGAGTTATGCCGTCGACACACACACACACACACACACAAATGTAAATATCGTGTTATTTATGGGCGCTCTTTAACTGCTGTGGTTCTCACCGTCCCATTCTATGTTGGGCATGAAAGACCGCTTAATTTTGCTCAGAGGCCTCTCTATTAGGCTTGAGGTTCTTTTACGTGTCATAAATCTACGACGCGGATCAACGGCTTTACTTCCCTTCCGAAAAAATCCATCGTCCTCCGCCGGGTTTCAACTCGCGACCTTGGTGTATATGAAGTCAGCACGATAACCATTACACCACGGAGGGCGACTCGACACACTCATATACACACTGACCTTTTCCTAAAAATGCTTCTTTAGATTCGGAAGTCCTCAAAACATGTATTTCCAGTGAAATATCGATATCGAACTCTTCGGTGGAAAACATGTATGTTATCAGAAAACAAGTATTTTTATCCCCCGAATAGAAAAAGTATTTTTTATATAAAGGTCTGTGTGTATGTGGGGTGTGAATGTGTGTGTGTGTGTGTGTGTGTGTGTGTGTGTGTGTGTGTGTGTGTGTGTACTGCATAACTCAAAAACGAAAAGTCTGTTAAACATGAAATTTGGTATTTAACTCTCCGTTGGGCGCAATATACCTGCGATACCTTTCTCGCGCTTTTTAACAGAGACCTTATCATTTATGCAAAGATGTAAACGATTATAGTTTCCCTTTACTTTCTCTATCACGTATATACATTTGTATATTGTACTCTTCCCAAAATTCGATATCGAGATTTCACTGGAAATACTATTTTGAAGACTCCTGAATAAAAAAAAAAAAATAACAAAAAATAAAGAAAAATATATCCCTCCACCAGCAACTACATTATCAATTATAATTAATATATTTTTATACAGAACGTGAGTTGCCTTTATCACTTGACTCGGATATCTTTTTTGCCGCATTATAGTCCAGTTTATTCGGACAACCCGTTCGAAAGCTTTTTTATAATCTAAAAATATTATAAAATGTTGGCAATCAATATCCGTTCTACTCTGTATTAATTGATCCACTTTAATAAACAATCGGCACAGGATCGTCCGTTCCTAAAACCACATTGTTCTTGTGATAATACTTCACTAACAAGAGTTACTAATGCGAAGTATGTAAACGTGTAAACCAGAAGTAACAAGCAGTGGACGATATTACAAACTGCTGTAAGACATATCTATAGAAGAATGGTGGAGAAAGTCAACAGAATGCACTCAAGTACACATATCCTGTAATGGATAGTTTCAAATTATTGGCTGGCATAGAGCTTTTACTTTCTCTACACCTACTACGTACATAGTGTATAGAGAAGGTATTGTAATGCACCCAAAAATTCAATACTGGGATTTCACCGGAAATACATGTTTTGAGACCCCCGGATCCAAAGAAAAATTGTCGATGTGTGTGTGTCTGTGTTTATGTGTGAGTGTGTGTCTGTGGGCAACATAGCCCAAAAACGAAAAGTCCGTTAAAAACCAAACTTGGTATTTAGGTTTGGTATCATGCAAGGATGTGACACGAAGATTTTCAAGAAAATCTCCCCCCTCCCAACTATCCTTTACATGGAACTTTTTCAAAATTTTTGATTTTCTCAAAAATGGCTCTAACGATTTTCATTAAAATGTCGCATATTAAAGATATTTACCTGGCAAATAAAATGTATATGTTTAATTTTTTTGGAATAGCCTCTGAAGAATACTTTATTCTGAATGAATTTTACGAAATTTTGTATAAGTGCTAAACCGTAAGAGAGGGACAAAAACTTACCACACAAAAAACGTAGAGCACGTTAAAACACACAATTTATGTAATATACATGTTTTTCGTGAAGTTGATCGTTTTTGAGATATTCATTATTATTGGTTTCAGACTTTGGAAAACAATTTTTTCTCATACAGGAATTTGTCAACTGCTGTCCATACAAACAATGGAACTTCAGTCACATAGCAACCAGCTTTTGACTATCACTTTAACCTATGGAATTCCCTTATTTGGCTTCTACTTACAAGGAATCAAGTAATAAGACTATTTCTATTATTTTTTTCTCGATTAGCATGAAGTAAATAGAACATAAGCTTTCTAACACTTATTTGTTGCAGAGATGTAGAGAAAGTCATGTGAGTGGAACACATCAGATTTTTTTTAGTGGTATAGAGAACAAATTATGAGGATAAGGGAATTAGTTTACTCTATGAGCATTGACAGCACGGAGAAATATATTCCATGTACTTTATTCCTCTATGATTAAGAGCAAAACAGTACGACACGTACACATTTGTTGCATCTTTATTCCAATTAGTGAAGAAAGATTACCAAATGTCAAATTCAACTGTAACTTCGCGCACTGCGCCAAAAATTATACTTTCAGATAAGCCAGAAGAGGATATCCATTTTTACTTGCAGTTTGTTATACCTTTGGTCCCAAAATTAATCGAAGAAACAGGTTAGTAATAAAATTCAATATGCTCAGTATTGTAACTCATTGGTTACTGAAGAATTAGGCGCAAACTTTTGGTTTCCTTAATATTAATGATAAAACAAAGTGATATGAGACAATAATGAGCAATGAAATATGGGCTAAAGCCCTCAACAGAACTGCTCAACGAATGTTTTTCTGTCATCTCAAGTTAGTTTGTGCTTCCCCAGTAGGCGGTGCTTTATGCCTCTCGTTTTTCATGTATTTCAGAACCGAGGAGCTTCCAATATTTGAGTAAAAAACATGCAGTAAAACGACAGGGCCCTGTGGTGTCCAAATTGATCCCGAAGTTAGGTTATGGCACCTTCGTTAGTGTGTAATATCAGCCAGATGACAGTGTTCTGTGGTTTCGAAATTTAGCCTGAGATTAGGTTATGATGACTAGATACTTAAACCTATATCAAGAGTATATAACCCTCTTATATAAGGTATCAATACTTATAAAATTAAACAAAAAAATAAAGAATATAAGGACAAATATAAAATGAAAATAAATAGAAAATAAAGTATTTATATGGCCGTGTGTGTGTGCGCGCGTATTAAGAACGGGATTCAAATACCGATTTTTGTGGTTTGTCTTCTATAACTCGGGAAATTTACAACAGTGCTGGTCTGGTGGCACTGTTATCATGTTTACATTTTAATATCCTCTTCTCGTTATACCAATAGGGATAGATGCTGATGCATTTGATTTTAAAAATTATCAATGCGGAATTCGAAAGCTAAAATTAGTTTAGCATTATAATAGCAAAAGGTAAACTGATATCAGTATTTACTTGTTTTAGCACCTATTGATCGATTGGTTTTAAACTATTACTAAAATGTAATATATAATACACAAATTGTGTCTTTTGGGGGCGAAAGATTCGTTTTGAAAATACATTTTAAAATAATAATAATTATTATTACAATAATAGTGTCTCTGTGTCATATTCACATGGTATTCACTCTGCATTATTGTTTAATTACTATACTTTCTATATGATTACAAAAATTTAATTTTTCCTTCTCTACCGAGCACTATATATATATATTAGGTGGAGAAGGCTCTGTGTTCCACTCAAAAGTTCGATACCGAGTATTCGGAAGAAACACATTATTTCAGGACCTTGACTCGAAAAAAAAACCCATTTTTAACAAAAGAACCTGTCTGTGTGTATGTGTGTGTGTGTTTGTGAAAACCCTTTAAATACCAAATTTGATTCAGTATCTTCCAAGGATGTGACATGAAGATCTTCAGGAAAAAATTCCCCCAACCTCAACCGCCTTTTACATGGAACATTTTCTGAAAATTTTGTATTTCTGAAAAATCGCTCTAACGGATTTTGAATAAAATTTCATAGGTTTAAGATATTTTCATGATAATTGGAATGAATAACTTGAAGCCTTGAAGACTTCTTCATTCTGGACAACTTTTGTGTAACCGGTAAAGTTAACAGATACACAAAAGCTTTTTATACAGAAAATGTAGATCTCGTTAAAACACACAATTTATGTCATATATCATTTTATTTATTTTTAAGTAACCATTTCCGAGGTATTTTCTGTTGTTAGTTTCAAGTTTAAAATACTTCTCGAACAGGAAGCCCTTCCTTTCACAACTGTTTTGTTTTACGTTTGGCCCTAGCCATGCAAAGAGAAGAGAATTCCAATGCAAATCGCATAGTGATGGCTTTGATTGTCACTTTAGCCTAGTGTATTTATTCCCTTATCGCCCTTCGACATGCAAGGAAGCAAGCAATAATATTTATCTATTTAAAAGAAATAGTATCTTTACAAATTTGGTGTACAGGGATAGAAGAAAGCGGGTTGAGAGATGAAACCAGGTTGAGAGATGTTTAAAAGCTAGTCATTGTATGATGTCCTTGAAGTACATGTTATTTCCATTACACTGCGCGAAACAACTGTATATCCATAGAACTTTGAGAATAAGCTAAATGGACACCCGAAAATGTCCGTGAAGTACCCTATGACAAAGTGTTGGAAAATTCAAACCAGAAGAAGATTTATTTCACTAATGGCTAATGACATAGAAAAAAGTAACTCAAACAAACTATGTGTTTTAAAGATTTCAAGAAAAATCCCCCACCCCAAACTACCCTTTACATGTAAAAAATTTCGAAAGTTTGGATTTTTCTCAAAAATGGCTCAAACGATTTTGATTAAAATACAGTATATTAAAGATATTTATATAGCAAATAATATGTATATCATGAATTTTCTAGGAATATCCTCTAAAGACCTCTATTCAGGATGAATTTTTCTGAATTTTGCATACTGGTAAACGTAAGAAATAAACAAAAATTTATTCCACAAAGGATGTATACCACGTTATAGCACGCAATTTGTGTCATACGTTTTTTCATAGTTGACCGTCTCCGAGATATACTTACCTCGTTATTACCATCTTTAAAATATTTTTCTCATACGGGAATTTGTCAACTCCTGGCCATGCAAGGAAATGGATTTCAATCACATGGCAACCAGTTTTCAAAACATTTGACTATTGTTTTAGCCAAGTTTATTCTCTTATTTTCCTTCTACTTACAAGAAATCAAGTAATAAGGCCATTTCTGCTAATGTTTATTTCAGTTAGCATGACGTTGCTAGAAGAATAAACTTTTTAACAATAATTTGTTACAGAGATGCAGAGAAAGAAGAATGAATGGAACACATCCGATTTTTTATTCAGGGTTCCCTAAAGCATGTATTTCCGGTGAATTCTGGGTAGCGAATGTTGGATGGAAAACAATGCCACATCTAAATAAAACTCTCGAAACTAGATTCGAACTCGGGTCCTTTAGATCAAAAGGCAGACAGGCAATTGCCCAACTGCGGAATTGAATTACATAAACATAAATTATGTTTTTACATCCATTAATTTTGAAAAGAGAGTTAGATTTGAATTTGAGTGAAGCATTTCAGTCTTCAATAAGGATATCCTAATATAAAAAATTCTGATCTGTTCCATTCACATGACTTTCTCTACATCGCTGTAACAAATTATTGTTAAAAAGTATATTCTTCTATCTACTTTATGATAATCGAGCTAAACAGTATCAGTAAATTACTTGCTACCTTGTAAGTGGAAGGAAAATAAAGGAATACACTAGGCTAAAGTGATATTCAATTTTTTTAAAAGCTGGTTGCCATGTAGCTGAAATCCGTTTCCATGCAGGGCCAGGAGTTTACAACTTTCCGTGTGAGAAAAGTTTAAGTATTTTAAATCCAAAAACAACAACAAAGAATATCTCAGAAATTGTCAATTCCACGAGAAAAAAAAAACATATGACATAAATTATGTGTGTTTAACGTGATCTATAAGTAAGTTTCTGTCTATCTCTTACGATTTTCCAGTTTCGCAAAATTCAGCAAAATTCATTCAGAATATAGAAGTCTTCAGATGCTGTTCCCAAGAAATTCAAGATATACATATTATTTTCCATATAAATATCTTTTAATATATGGTATTTTAATCAAAATCGTTAGAGCTATTTCGAGAAAATCCATAGTTTGGAAATATTTTCCATGTAAATCGTAGTTTGGGGAAGGAGAATTTTTCTCAAAAACTTCGTGTCACATCCCTGGAAGATACTAAACTTAAATACCAAGTTTGGTATTTTACCGAATTTTTTAATTATCGTGTTCACAGAGACATGGACACACACACACACACTCAAACACACATAGACCTTTTTCCAGAAATGCTTTTTCTGGATACAGGGATCCTAAAACACGTATTTCCGGTGAAATCTTGTTATCGAATTTTCGGGTAGAATTCAACACCTACTCTATATTCTATGTATATCGTGAAGAGAAAGTAAAAAAATCTAATGTGTTCCATTCACATGACTTTGTAGCAAATTATTGTTAAAAACTTGTGCTTCTATCTACTTCATGCCAATCGAGATAAAACATAAGCAAATGCTTTTTTGTAAGTAGAAGGGAAATAAGGCTAAAACGATAGTTAAATATTTTAAAAGCTGGTTGCCATATGAATGAATTCCCTTTCTTTGCATTGTCAAATTCCTGTATGTGAAAAGTTTTCTATTTTAAAGCTGAAACCAATAACAAGGTATGTCTAAAAAAATGGCCAACTGCACGAAAAAAGGCAAATGAAATAAATTGTGTATTTTAAGGAGATCTGCATTTTTTGTGTAATAAGTTTTTGTCTGTTGCTTATTGTTCATTAGCTGTGCAAAATCCAGCAAAAACCATCCAGAATAAAGCGGTCTATAGAGGATATTTCTAGAAAATTCAAGATATATGTTTTATTTGTCGTATAAATTTCTTTAATATACGGTACTTTAATCAAAATTGTTAGAGCAATTTTTGAGAAAATCAAAATTTTTGTTAAGTTTTCCACGTAAAGGGTAGTTTGGGGTGGAGGGATTTTTCTCGAAATCTTCGTGTCGCATCTGTGAAAGATGCTAGACTTATATATCAAGTTTCGCATTCTACCGACTTTTCGTTTTTTAGCTATCGTATTCTTTGACACACACACACACATACACACTCTAACACGCACACACACACACAAACACGCACACACTGACATACACGGACATTTTCCCAGAAATTCCTTTTTTGGATACAGGGTACCCTAAAACGCGTATTTTCGGTGAGATCTCAGTATCGAATTTTTGGGTGGAATACAATACCTTCTCCTTACACTATGTACATAGTACGTGTAGAGAGTGTAAAAAAAAACACTTAAGTATTTAAAAAGAATGTAGTTAATGCTTTTCCCAATGCCATAAGCACGTTAATCTTCAAGTTCTTTTTTGTTTTGGTTTTGTTTTTAATTTTACAAACGCCAGACTTAATTGGTATACATTTGTTTTCTGAGTGTATTTGACTATTATTTTTTTCCTTCAGAGAAGAGCCTAGCTGCAGAATGGATAAACAAACTGACGGAAGATAAGCGAAACCCTGAATTAAGAGCAGACTACCTATTGCTTTTGTTATTTGCACTGCAACGCAGGCAACTGTCTGGTCCCTTCTTAACTTCTCCCAGCGATGAAGCTTTACAACCTTTTGAAGATAATTTGGATGTAAGTATGGAAGTATTTACTAAATCTTACAAGCTTATTTCGTTTATCATAGAAACTGCTTTAACAGCAGCACAATAAGATATCATGAGAACAATAACTTTTGAACATCTTGAACATTCGAAGTTAAGGAATATCATTTGCGCATGCTCGAGTGGAGTCTAGATTCACACACTGACGATACATTTATTTCGCATTTCTAAACAAAAGTTCAATTATGGAGCATGGGCAGTGCGATATTCCTTGACTTATTCTAAATGCTCCATATGGTTTCTCCAAGTAGCATGCCTTCAGAACGATATTATTTAAAACAGGGTCTTGCAAAGTAGAAATTTTGCAGTGATTGCTGATTATGGTGATGGTATTTCTGCATCTGCTATTTAATAATAATAATAATAATAATAATAATATGTAGTGGTAAAGGTACCGAGGGAGAGTAACACACATAGACCATATGTTCTTTTTGCTGCTCACAGAGGATACACAACTTATCGCAGATGGTTTTTGAGCTATAAATTGAATGCCAATTTATTTTGGAAAAAAATCCTATGAATGGCGGTAAACCACCAAGGCATGTGCTGTCTAGGACTTAGACAAATTTGGCGATCCAGACATGATTCATTTTTTGTCCATGGGTGTACTTTGTTGCACATACGTTTTTTTTTTGATACAGGGGTCTCAAAACATGTATTTCTGGTGAAATCTCGGTATTGAATTTTTGGGTGCAATAGAATATCTTCTCTATACACTAATTACATAGTACGTATAGAGAAAGTATATTAGTGGTAGGCAGACCTCCCTGTTTACCAGATTTGAAACCTATTGAGAATGTATGGGCTGAGGTGAAAAGAGAGCTGCGCTCCTTTAGATAGGCGAAGGACAAAAAATGGCTTCTGGGAACAAATTCAAGAAGCCTTGTATCTTGTAGCTTCTCTTCCACATTACTGCAGACAATAATTTTGTCTATGCCCAGAAAATTGAGGGTGGTTATGCGGGCTCGGGGTTCATAATCCGATATTAATTATGTTTATTTTTTTTTGTGTTTTAGTTTTAGAAGATAATAGTTTACTTACGCACTTTTTTTTATTTAATATGAGTGTTGATAGAATTATGCTTTTGCGTGCACAGATAGGTCCATAATTCAAATGCCAAAGTTATATTAATTCAATATTATGTTCTACATATCCAGTCATAAAATTAATAAACATAAAAAGAAGATATGCAGCGCGAAATTTGAATATAGGAATTTAAGAGTGGAAGCAAGGCCTTCTTAGCCGCTCGGTCACCGTAACGTTGTTCTGTGGTCCGTTTTCGGAACTCATTGCGCTGTCAGTCACCGACTATTGTACAGTTCTTTTGTGTGCATTGTGAACACAGCTTTTACGAAGATACTCGACACGTAATTGATTCAATTTTTGTGTTCACAGCTAGAGTACTGTAGTTAGAGATGGTATTGCATTCCACCTAAAAATTCTATATCGAGATTTCCCCATAAATATATGTTTTGAAGTCAACGCGTCCAAAAAAAAAGCATTTTTAGACAAACAGTTCACGTGTGTGTCTGTGGTCGCATATCTCAAAAATGAAAAGACCATTAAATATTAAATTTGGTATTTGTGTTTAGCATCTTTCAAGATTTTCAAGAAAATCACCCACCACAGTCTACCCTTTACATGGAAAAATTTTGAAAGTTTTGTTTTTCTCAAAATGACTAACGGGTGTGATCAAAATACCGTATATTATAGACAATTATATCACATATAAAATGCTCGTAAGTGAGGAGAGGTTGCTTTCATTTGTTAACTGGGGGAGATGGTCATTTGCAACTGTAAAATGTTTCATAGTTCAAGAATGATTTTATGAGAGGTGTGACAATGCACCGGCAATAGACGGTGATGTAGAAAAAATTTACCTTTACATTTTGACTCTCAATTTAGGAAATAGCTAAGTGTAAACCTTGATAGAGTATAATATATTCTATGTGTCACCTTTTAGTGGTTTGGAAATACACCAGTGCATTTCATAAATAACTTAAAAGTTAGCAGGCAAAATACACCACGTTAAGTTCCTTATTACAAATTTGACAAATTTAAATGTCATTAAGCTTTGATTTTTTACTCAATCTATCTATTTTTCAAAATCACAGATGTTTCAAATGATGGAGAGGATGGTAAAACAGAGAACTAAACCAGCAGAGACTCCACCTTATTATTCTGCAGTAAGCGGCGACTTCAAGGAGTACGTTGTTACACAAGAAATACCGGACTTTGGCGTACATTGCTACCTAGCAACGTCCAATGAACCCATTCAGAAATGGAAAAACGCTCATTTAGCACAGATTCCCAGAGGTAAACAGACTTGTATCTTTGCTATATCAACCATTTAAACAAGAACTATTTGTGACAGCTCACTCATATCAGGGCTCTGTAAGAATAACTTGCCGAGTTGTGTCAGAGTTTATAGTATTAAAGTGCGTGCTACAGTGTAGTGCAGTACATTTGTTACAAAACTTGGCCGCAGGAGCAAGGTGCGTGTGGCCTTCACTGCATTTCCTTGCGCACGAGTCCTACATCCGTTCTGTCGTCACACGTGCATTAGTCTTGCTTCTATTTTTAGTCCAGTTCACACGTGAATAACATTAGGAATGTTTAGGATTCTTTAGTTTTACTTAAAGTGCTTTCAAAATGCAGTACACAGTATCGCAAAGAGTGTTTATATACGATGCATATGTGCTTACATCATCTTGTAGGGAAGTTGTAAGGCAATTGAAATTAAATTTTCTGTCTTGCGTGTTCCGAGTAGAGAGGCCGTTTTTTTTGCTTGTAAATAAATTCAGGAAGACGGGATCAAACAGGCGTGTGCTTACGGAGCAGAAATTACACGGAATCAGAGAAATGTTAGAACAGTCACCTCGAAAATCTCTTAGGCACCTTGCACAAGAAACTGACATTTCGCAACTTCAGCATGGAAAGTAACAAAACTTTTAAAACTCACACCATACAAGGCTACTGTTGTCCAGAAATTGCTACCACGTGATCACCAAAGTCGGGTAAATTTCTGTAACTGGATTTTGAGCAATATTAATAGATCCGCGATTAATACTGTCCAGTGACAAAGCATGGTTTCATTTACATGGTCATGTATCATCACAACACAACTGATATGCTGCGCACAAGCCCACTTTCGTAAATGAAATTCCCTTGTATGAATTTCGGGATATGGTGGGCAATTAATAGATAAAGAATAATAAGTCCTATTTTTATGAGTACCATAAATGAAGAAATACATAGAAATAATATACTGGCAGCATGTTTCGAACAGTTAATGGGCATTGAATGTTAGTCTGGATATTTCCAGCAGGATTCTGCCACCGCGCATATACCTAATGAATAATTACAGTTTATTACGGAATGTTTTGAGAATAGAATCATTAGTAAGGGTTTATGGCCCGCTGGTCCCCTAATTTAATATAATCCCCACACATTAGAAGAATTAAAACAAAATATCAGGGCAGAAATTAAAGTTACGTCGGAAGCTGAGATAATGCGTGTGAATGAAAACTTCCTCAGAATAAGCTGTAGTTGTATTGATGCTGATGGACGGATTTTCCAACATCTCCTGTGATAAACGCATGATTTGTGTCTATTCTGATAACCGTTATGTGATATTTTATTTGACGTCCATGCATATGTGACTGGGTGACGCGCCGTGCGACTGCCAGCTAAATGTACAATAAGTGACCGGGAGACGCACCGTGACGGCCAAGTTTTGTAGCATACTTACTGCATAATATGGCTACATGCTGCCCCTCAAAGTTCATCTTAAGGACGAAGAGGAAGGAGGGTGGTGGTAGCACCTTTATTGACTGGAGCAATAGACGAGAGGAGGTTGCCATGCAAAGCAGACGGAAACATGTCCTTCCAGTAACTGTCACAAGTCACTTCTTGTTTAAAGTGAACTGCGCAGTATCGCCTGCCACAAGAATTCTAGTGTACACACGATAAAACAAATATAGAATATGCAGGCCATCCGCTGTGATGACATTTAATTTTGTCATTAATTCCATTACATAGTACAATTTTGATGAAAGTTTAATTGATATTTCCTGCCACGCTATTTCATAAATTATGTCCATTCTTTACCCAAAATCGTGTAAATCTTTAAACCAAAAATGGGTTATGGTAATATTCGTTTCAAGAAGCTTATTAAAAATCAGTCAAATCGAGCCATAGAAATGATGGTACAGTTTAACATTTCGAAACGCAATCTAAATTAACAGTGCCCACTACATAGGTATTCCTGTTACCTTTCTAGTCCAATTTAATAAATGACTCAATATAATTAAATTGATTCTAGTTCATTTAACATTTCTTTAGCCGATAAGTTTTTCTTAGAAAATTATTTTTCTCCCTTTCTTGCAAACTGCTAATGACTGTAGCCCAAAGGAAACTCCACGACATATGTAATCAGAACATTTCCTGATCAAGTGCGACATAGCAGATAACATTTTGTAGGCTGCTGTCCACTCAAACCTATCTGAGCCCATGTGTATGCCTCCCGGAGATGAAAACTAAAAATTAATAATTATATGTATAACTTTAAAAGTATCTGAATAATTGTTTTAAAGTGCACAATAACTACAATTACAATAGAAAGTCCATGTTAATTACAAAAACATGAATGGGCATGGTGAATTCCGAAGGCTTATAGATCCTGAATCTGTCGTCGATTACTTTGGTTGTTCACATAACAAAGAATATGAGGTTCTAATCGGATTGAAGTAATGTTTTTAAATTTTTTTTATTGCATCGTTTTAGTACAGTTCGACAACTACCATTCAAGTAATTATTTTCAGGTAAAATGTCTCAGTAAAATTGTGGTATTCTGAGGAACATGAAAGTGTACCAAAATAATTAGCTTAATGCACAGCCCTCCGTCCTCCAGTTGGTAATATAAGCGTTACGAGGGGTTACAATGAGCTGTGATAAGGCAATGCAGATCTTCCTATTTTTGGAATGAAGTTCAGAGAGTGACGTGTTCAAGTCTGTGAGCTCTCCAACAATGTGCAATGTCAGAAATTCTGTATATACTCGTAATGCACACGTATGTCACACACAGGGAGAAATCTCAAGCGAGCACATGCTTTCCGTGCTATGATTATGGCTTTAAAGTTGGTTTAGGAGAGAGATACTGAATTGAAAGAATGATTTGGACATATGGGGATTTTCCCTTTCGCAATCCATGATTTATCTATCAGTGGCTGGCAGAGTTTAAAAGAGAAAGAAATTCCCTCGAAGATAAAGACCACGCAGAACGGTTGTCTACAGCAACAAGAGATAAAGTGTGATAAAAACAGAAGGTATGTTGCGGGAAGCTCATCATTGCACAGCTTATAAGGTTCTATAATCCGGAGTATTGAATTAGCCGCAATGAATTGTTTAAAGACAAATTTTACTCAATAAATTCGGCAGTCTTTGTATACCCCACCAGTTCACAAATGCGCAGAAACAAGTGTATGTGCAATGGTGCCAGGGAATTATAGAAACATTTTATGGGGAAAAATTCAAGAACATATTTAATCTCGCAACACTTCAATACACAAGTATGATCCAGAAACTATGTAAGCCACAGTCATCCGCATTGACCTTCCCAGGAGAATATGCCAAGCAATAAGTGTTGGCTACAAGATTATCTATTCTTCTTCTCTAGTAGCCACATTGTGGCAATTCCGCTTGAACAAAAGACTGCCATTGGCAGATGGTACACTAGAAATGTCTGCCAAAAGCTTTCAATGAACTCAGAAAAAATGTTCTGAGATTAGTCTCCATAGAATTTTGTTGTACCACGATAGTGTGCGCACGCTGCTCTGGAAAAAATCCAATTTCTGCAAGAGTCAAACACATGTCCCAAACTCCATACACTCCAAATATGGTCTTTTTCACTTTTTTCTATTTCCAAAGGTACATTATTAAAATTCAAGGCCATCGATTTGGACTCTCATAAGCTATAGTAGCTGTTTACAAAGATTGTATTTGACTCATCCAATAGAAGAACGGCGTTCCCCATTTAAAACGGTGTTTGGAAGGACTAGACGTGAAGAATGCAGAAAAATACTTTGTAAAATTGTAACTATTGGATATAACTTTTAAAATGTTATTGCCTTTATTCTTAACACTTATAGAGTAAACCTTGTACTACAGCCCTGAAGTTGTTTATATATATGGGATAAAATCTTACGAGATCAGTCCAATAAGAACCAGTGCTTCAAAATATATTGCGTTGCTTAGGAAAGTTGATTTACCATCAGTTCTATTTTTTATTAAACGTCGCCAAAATTGGTTCTGGTTCATAGATTAGTTTCGAAATGGCAGGTATTTCAGTTAGTCGCTCAACGTGTTTTCGTTAAAATGTAAAAAGTGTAGTGTTGGTCAGTGATTTTCTTTTTACTTATGGATGGGTAAGCTTTTGGAGCCTATTTATGGGAAGAGGTTTTTTGCCGTCTATAATAACAGTTGTATATTAGTCCAAAAACTTTAAACGTAGCCGAACATCTCTTTTGATGAGTAGCGACCAGTGCGCACAGCAAATGTGTTACCGAGGAAGCGACTGAAAAAGTCCACGATATGATTCTTCCTGGACGAAAGTTCCAGAAGTGACAGAGGCCATAGACGTTTCGACGGAAACGGCTATTCATATTTTACATGATAAGCTGGATATAAAAAAGTGATTGCTTTTATATAACTTCAAGCGGGTGCGGCTTTCATCGTGAAACTGTATTTGTGTAATTCAACGGACTTGAATTATCACTATCTATGAGATCTCGATTCATAATTATACTCTGGAAACCAAGCAACAATCAAATAAGGGTTGCATCCAGCGAATTTGCTCCAAATAAGGCAAAGACTCTCATAGGCCACAAAGATGATGTCAATTTTCTTGGAATGCGAAGGGTGACTTCTTAGAAAAAGGCAAAACGTTTATTGGATAATACAGTGAGGTAGATCCGATTTGACAAGAAATTGTAGGAGACATGGGCCCATTGCCAAAGAATTAAGTTATTTCACCACGACAAAGCACCAACATGTTCGTCTGGAGTTGTCGCCAAACAGAATGCATTGCGTTGTGAATTACTACCGAAGGGCCCCACCCACCATATTCGCTCGACTTAGCTCCCTGCGAAAAAAAGAAATTGAGGTTTATTTATAGACGCTATTTAACTGCTGCAGTTCTCAGTGTCCCATTATATATTAATTATAAAATTAATGTTTAATTTTGCTCAGAGACCTCTTTATCAAGCTTGAGGTTCCTTTATGTGCCGTAAATCTACGACACAAGTCCAACTGATTTACTTTCTTGAAACCATTCTAAGGATTTTTACACCTTATATATATTAAAAAAAAAATACATCGCCCTCCGCCGGGTTTGAACCCTCGATCTTAGGAACTAGAGGCTAACATATTGCCTCTAGATCACGGAGTTGGTCTGGGTAGCGCAGTTGGTTAGGCTCTGGCCTCTGAACTCAAGGTCTCGGATTCAAACCCGGCCCAGACTGATGGTGTATAAGTGAACTTAATAGCGATAATCCCATGTCTGTAGCTTTACTGCTATGCTAAAAAAACTGCTAAGGGACGAAATTCCGGCAAACCGGCGGCGCTGATAAGATCATGGTAATTGACACTGCCGTTAACAAACAAAATATTTAAAGTATTTCTAGACCACGGAGAATAACGATTTTTTCTTGTTCCCAAACATAAAAAAATACTTGCTGGAACAAAATTTAACTCAAATGAAATCATCATCGACAGGTGTATTTTACCGAGTTTGACAATTCATATTTTTAAGAGGTTAAAAGGTGACAGAAACGTGGGAGACGCATATACTCTTTATGTTGAGAAGCATTAATTTTTGTTTGAAAAAATGGCATGGTTACTTAGATTCACCCTTGTATTTTCTCTATGAACACCCAAGAGCCTCAGCAGTTTGGAAATTCCAGTGTCTCCTCTCTGACAAGGCAAAATAAACTTGAAACTAGAGTTCGAAGATTCTATTATATTACTTTCTCTAGCAAGTATATACACTGTACATGTTAGATAGAGCAGGTATTGTATTCCACCTAAAAATTCGAAGCCGAAAAAACACCGGAAATACACGTTTTATGCTCTCCTCTATCCATAAAGCATTTTTTGATAAAAAGTCCACATGTGTGTGTCCGTATGCCCGTGTGTCTGTGAACACGATAACTGTACCCAAAAAGCATTTTTGGATGAAAAAGCATTTGTGTGTGTGTGTGTGTGTGTGTGTGTGTGTGTGTGTGTTGCCGTGTGTCTGTGAACACGATGACTCAAAAACGAAAAATCGGTAAAATACCAAACTTGGTATTTCAGTTTAGTACCTTCCAAGGATGCGACACGAAAAATATGGGGAAAATGTGGCAATGTTTGATTTTCCCTAAAATCGCTCTAACGATTTTGATTAAAATACCGTATATTAAGGGCCGCGCCGTGGCCGAATGGTTAGATCACTCGACTCTCACCTAGACGGCCGGGGCTCGATCCCAAGCGACCGCATGTGAGATTTTGTGATTTGTGGTGGGCAAAACGGCGCAAGGGCGGGTTTTCTCCGGGTACTCCGGTTTCCCCCGCCATCACATTCCACCGGTACTCCCTCATCATTCATGTATCATCAGTGTCACCGCCTGCGGTACCATTAGTAGTTAAAGTGGGCGTTAAACACTACCAAAAAAAAAACCTATATTAAAGATATTTACAAGGCAAATTATACATCTAATTATATATCTACCTTGAATTTTCTCTAACCTCTGAAGACCTCTTCATTCTGGATGCTTTTTGCATAACTGACAAGCCGTATGAGATGGACGATAACTTACTGCACAAAAATGTAGAAACACACAATTAAATCCGTTTCAACGGTAGAGGTATTCATTAGAGGTATTCCGTTTGGAGCTATTCATTATTATTGGTTTGAATTTTAAAATACTTATATACTTTTCTCAAACAGGGGTCCAATGTGTTTCTCTTGTTTTACCTCGGGTCATGCAGAGTAGCGAATTTCAATGACAATCGTAGAGCGACTGCCTTTGAAACATTTGACTATCACTTTAGCATAGCGTATTCCATTAGTTCCCTTCTACTTATAAAGAACTAAGTAATAACCCAATTAAGCTTAAATTGCAAAGCATGGAGTGCAAAGAAGAATAATCTTTTGTAAGAAGTGTGTGTGTAAAACGACTAGAGAAAGTCATGTGAATGGAACACTTCAGATCAATTTTTTTAACTAAATATGCTCAAACCTCTGTTTTTAAAGATTATTTTCTTGGATCTTAAGATTGTCTATCAGAAATTAAAATCCAAGAGTGTTTTTTTTAAGGAGTTCTTCCAATGTGATAGTAAATCTTCATTTCTTTACAATGTATCCATATTAAGTGGGAAAGATTGCATTCTACCCAAAAATTTGATATGGAGATTTCAAATCCTTGAAATCCTTTGCATAAAAAATATTGTAGAAAAACGTTCGTGGATCTGTTGCCCGTGTTTATTATAAACGAAAGGTCCATAAAATTCATTGACATTTAAGTTCAGGTCTCCCAAGAATGTACCACGAAATGTTCATGAAAATATCTCCTTACAAACTACATGACAATTTTTCCTATTTTTTATTTTCTCAAAAATGAGACTAACAACTTAATTAAAATACCATGTATTTAATATATTTGCAACACAAATAGAGCCCTATGTAGAATGTTTTGGGAACAGCTTATGGGATTCTCTCTATTCTGGATGACTGTTATATAATTGTAGAGAACATTTAACTACATAGAAAATGTAGATCTCGTTAAAGTCGTTGAATAATTGGTAACCCCTCTGTCTTCTTCAATCTTCTCTCGGCGTCTTCTTCTTCTTCCTATGGCTCTACAGTTCTTGAAGTTTGACCCTGGCCTCCCTAATGATATGCGGTCCTGCGCCTTCCTTCTCCATGTTCTCACATTCAGTGCTCTCAGATCATCTTCCACATTATGATCCATCTTAACTTTGGGCGTCCTCTTCTCCTCTTATTGTCCAACTTTGCATTTAGTGTGATTTTAGGAATCCTTGTATCTTTCATTCTTATCAAATGGCCCAGCCATTTAAGCTTTCTGATTTTTATATCATTCACTATATCCAAAACTTTATATTGCTCTGCTATTTCATTATTTATTCTGATACGCCAAATTCCACCATCACATATCGGACCACAAATCTTTCTTAATATTTTCCTTTCCCATGTGGTCAATATTGTTTTTCCTCGCTCTGTTAACACCCAAGATTCGCTTCCATATGTTACTATAGGCTTAATTATCATCTTATATAGCCTTATTTTAACTTTATTCCCAATATAAATGGCTTTCATTATATTATGGAGAGCATGGAGACATCGGTTACCTTTTGCTGTCCTCTCCTTAATTTCTTTCAATATGTCATTATCCTAATTCATCATTGATCCTAAATAATTAAATGAGTTGACTTTTTCATATATTTCTCTATTTAGTATTATATCATTTCTATTAATCACATTTGCCATGTATTTGGTTTTATTATGATTTATTCTCTCGGTATCTACAGGAACTAAAGACAGCCATTTCCCGCCCTAAGGTGTATTGGCACTATATCCCACTGTTAGGATCGTTTCATACTGGGACATTGGTGACGGTCAGTAGTAGATACATTTGTTTGAATTGGAGCATTCACTCCGGGACACTATACTGCCTCACCAAAACACTGTGAGGCAGCAGTGTCCCAACATGTGACAAGGTCACTGTGTTCGTTCCCCCCCCCCTTTTTAACTGTGTTCAGAGCAGTCACCGCCGAACATCTCTAGTGGAGCGTTCTCACTGGAACACAGATCACAGACACAGCGTTGCAGATTTACCAACAGACAGGCAGCCATTTCTGAGCAGAGGGACACAGCGAAACATTCAGAGTACATTATACTGTATGCATTTTGACCACAGTTAAGAGTTGATTAACACGGAAGACATTTTAAGTGAAATAGAAGGTCGTCCTCCTATTTGAGATATCAAAAGCGATGAGTATAGTATCTTGTCCCAGATCGTCCTTTCTCCGGCCAATTACGTGGCAGTGATTGTACTGCAATGGACGTTTTGTCTTCATTCTCCTCCACAACATCCTCCTGCTTAGAAGTACTAACAAATGTTCCTCCTCGTTTAAGTCCATTTCGCTAACTATAGTTGCCAATACCTGCAGTGTCAGACACCAGTGACGTCACCAGTGTCCCAGCCTTATTGCTGCGTCAGCTACGTCAGTCAGTTGCCTCTGTAGTTATAATGAATATGCTGAGCCACTTATCTGTGGAAGAACGTGTGTTTGTATTAAAATTTTACTTTAAACACGAATTTACTCGCCGCGTATGCAAGGAGTATGTAGAAAAATTCCCAAACTCTGTTCCAACAAGATTCTGAACAGTATACACAGCTACGGAACTATTAAATCAAATAAGAGAAGATAGAAGTATAAGTATTGATTTGTGGCTCCCTCATTCTCCTGACCTAAGTTGTGATTTTTCGTGTTTATGGGGTTCTTTGAAAGACAAAGTGTACCGTTCTAACCATCCTACACTACAGGAACTTAGTGACAACATCATGCAAGAAATTACAAGGATTCCTACTGCTGAGCTTTGGCGAGTGAGCGAGAACATTTTCACCAGATATGATGCCTGTTTCGGAGCAGAATTTCAACATTTCCAGCATTTACATTAAGGTAAGGATTTCAGTGCGCTTTTGCTGGCACTACTTTCCTGGCAACGCACGATTTTCTCGCTCAGTGGAGAAAGCCAAGCGAGGGGTTACCTCATAATTTAACGACCCTATACCATAATTAATACCACATAAAAAATGTTGTGTACGAACCATTTCTGAAAGATTTTTACTTTCTCTACTTAATACAAGGTACATAGGTAGGGAAGGTATTGCATTCCATCCAAAATTCGATTTTTTTTTATTCGATACTGAGATTTCACTGTAAATACACGTTTTATAGTCTCCTATCCAAAATAAAGCAGTTTTAAAAAATGGCTGTGTGTGTTTTAATAGTGTTTAACGCCCGTTTATACTATATGTAGCACCGCAGGCGATGACATTGATGATGCATGGAATGAAGATGGAGGACCGGTTGAATGGGAGTGCAGAAACCCGAAGAAAACCCGTGTCTTCATCGCTTTGTCCACCACAAATCCCTCATTCTGTCGCCTGGCATCAAACCCGGGCTTGGTGAGAGGCGAGTGGTCTAACCACTCGGCCACGTGTTTGTGAACACGATAACTAAAAATTGAAAAATCGGTTAATACGAAACTTGATATTTAAGTTGTGTATTTTCCAAAGATGCGACACGAAGGTTTTCAAGAAAACCCCCTCGCCCCAAACTACATTTGACTGGAAAAAGTTGTCAAAATTAGATTTTCTCAAACAATTACTCTAACAATTTTAATTAAAATGCCGTGTAACCAAAAGTCCTACTTATATGATAAATACCTTCTGGATGGCCTTTAAATAACCAGTAAACCGCAAGGAATAGACTAAAACTTACAACACAAGAAATGTAGATCTCGTTAAAGCATACAGACTATTTTTCTTTTTTTATTAATTTTATTTATTTATTTTTGTAGAGTTAACCATTTCAGAGATATTCATTGTTATGGGTTACAATTTTATAATACTTAAAAGTTTTTTCAAACGCGAAGAGGTCATTCATTTCATATTTCTTTTGTTTTACTTCGGGTCATGTAAAGAGAACTGAATTTCAGCTTTTAAACTTTTGACTATCGCTTTTGCTAGGCTATTCCTTCATGTCCGTTCTACTTAAAATGAAGGAACCGATAAGACAGTTTCTCTAAATTCATTTTCATTAGCATGATATAGGTAAAAGTTGATATAATCGTTTGTAAAATAGTTTGCCCAAGAGGTAGAGCAAGTCATGTGAATGGAACACATCAGAGTTTTTCTAGTGGTTTATACAAAGAACATGAAACGCCAAAGCACCATATACACATCCACCTTTTACTTTCAATATCATACTCAATGTGCATAGTAAGCAGGGAAGGTATTGTAATTTACCCATTTAGGTACTATAATTCGTTACCGACATATCACTGAAAATGTGTTTTGAAGTCCCCTGAATCCAAAATATTGTTTTAGGAGGAAAAAAGAGGGAATGTGTGTCCGTGTGTATGTCTGTGAACAGCATAACTCAAAAATTAAAAGTCAGGTTGAATACCAAGTTTCATATTTAAATTGAGCTTGTTTCAAAGAATTGACACGATGAGTTTCAAGAAAATCCTCCTACCCCCCACTACCCTTTACATGGAATATTTTCTCCAAAATCTTTATTTTCTAAAAAGTTGATTTAACGATTTTGATTAAAATATTATATCCTTAAGATATTTTATATTAAAAGAAATGTATATCTTTAACTGTACGGGAATAGCCTCGGAAGACCTGTTCATTATGGCTGAATTTTGCATACTGGTAAACCTTGATTGATAGGTAATATCTTGCTGCACAAAAATGTAAATATCCTTAGAACACACAATTTATATCAGATACGTTTTATTAAGTTAATCATTTTCCGAAATATTCGTTTTTATTGATTTTAATTTTAAAACACCTAAACTTTTCTCAAATGAAATTCCTGAAATTATCTCCCTTTTGTTTTACTCCTGGTCACGGAAAGAGAACCGAATACAAGAAATTGCACAACGGCAGCATTTAAAAGATTTTACTGTCGCTTCAGCTTAGTATATTTCCCTATTTTCCTTTTACTTATAAGGAACTAAGTAATAAGACCATTTCTAGTAATGCTTATTTTGATTAGTATGGTGAACATAAAAGAATCATTTTTCTAAAGAATGGTTTGTTTGCAAGAACAAATAGAGAATGTCATATGAATAGAACAGATACGTGGTTTTAATATATATGAGGTTATACTTGCGATTTACAGGTTTAGGTGGATGGGGGTTTTTTTTTTTCCTCTTTTTTTTTATTTGTTTAAATTCGTTCAGATCAAGAAGCTATTCAGGATTAGAATAAAGTACATTATAACTAAAATTAACAGTGAACATTATAATTTGGGATCATCCATATGAAGCCGCTCTGGCACTTAATATTTAGAGATGATTTTACACATTGGTCGCTGAGAGTCTTCTAATTCGGAATCACTTCCTGAAGAGAAGAGCAAGTCCTGTGAGAAATTAATTTTTATGCGGGGAACTGCAGCAAATCTTTGTCCCAACGAGAAGTGCACTGCGCCAGGCACTAACTGAAGTCACTGAAAAAAAAAAACTGCAGGCCTGAGATCGAATATCTGTAGATGTGGTACTGAGTCCAAATTCGTGATATATCTGGGTGCTTCTGACATACCAAGGTGCACCCAGTATAAGCCTTAAAACTTTATTTTGGAAGTCCTTCAGACGATTTATTTGGTTTGCGACTGAACCTTCCCAAATCGGACAAGCATATGTGAGTATAGGACGAAGTAAAGATTGTACAAAAGAGAACCACTTGGAATTTGCAAAGAAGACCAACGGTTTAGATGAGATCAATTTGTCTAATGTGGAGTAAGCAGGTCTAATTTTGAATAAATGTGAGAGTTCTAGGTCAGTCGGCAATAAAAATGCAGGCCAATATATTTAAGAGTGTCATCAGCACGTTTCCAGGGTATAGGAATATTTTGTAAAGTAATAGGAAGGGAAACAGAAAGACGGCGCAAAATAAAAATCATGATTTCACATTTCTTTTGCTTTAAAGAAATCCTTCAGTTGTTAATTCAGGCTACACATATATTAATAAACCTCTATAGACTATGAATAGCTGTATCAAGCTCATACTACGTTGTAAAAATGGCGATATCGTCTGCGCATATGGCGATTTTGACATATGATAAAGTGGTATGTCATAGAGGAGCTAAAATGGAGCCTTGAGGCACTACCGACATTAGTTGCCGCACAGAGGATACATTAGGACCAATCCGTTTTTGAAGAGTACGATGTGAGAGAAAGCTATTGATCACATGAAAAAAATAATCTTGCAACCCAATGATCCTAAGTTTATAGGGGAGACCGGTGTCCCACTCTCGATCAAAATCTTGTTTAAAGTCCATAGAACCTGTGACTGAATGATGTTTATGCTCAAAACCACAAGCAATTGTCTTATTTTATCGCAGAAGCTGGTGAGTTGTAGAGTGGTGACTGCGAAAACCAAATTGTTGTGGTGTTGTCACTGCGTTATGCATTAGAAATTCGTTTAGTCGTTTGTGTATGACTTTTTCAAAAAGTTTGGACGATAACAGGAAGGTAAAAAAGGCGATAGTCCATTTTTAGCGATAACTTCGGCATGATTTCATGATAGTGGAAATCATCCATGGCGAAAAGCAGCATTAAGTATGAGCGCCAAATAGACCTGAACCTTAGTGGTAAGATATTTGGAAACAGTTTGGGATAAAATCGTGATCTGGATGATTTATAAAGAAGTTCTTTGGTCGAAGTGCAGTTGACTAGCTCTGGAACCAAGGAATAGGTATCAATTGCAATTTTAATATATTGATTGAACATAACATTCCCCCTGGGATTGGGCGTAAATGTAGTCTGAAAAATATTTGCCAATAAATCACGATTTGCATCTTCGTGTTCATAAACGTGTTCCTGGCATGTTAAGAGCTATATATTAGTAGGTTCCCAAAGAGTTATTTACTAGTAAGTTTCGCGTCCTTCTATAGAGAGCAATCTTCTGGTGAAAAGCTAGACAAGTATTGATAAGTAGTGTAGCTATATTTAACTAGAGTTATAGGTTTGTCGAATTAATTAATTTAATATTTCTCGTTGTCAAGGCAATTCTATGATATTGTCATTCTTAATGCATTCTTGGCCTTTAATAATGCTACAATTCTTGAGGGAAGCGCTTTATGGTGCGGAGTATTCTCGTGAAAACGCTAGCAGTTTTCATCTAAGTAATTAAAGATTTCATGAAATGGTGTGCTGCCACATCAATTTCAGAACAGGTCTGTAAGCAATATACAGCCTGCAGCTCAAGATGCAACTGTCCGTGAAATCATTCCCAGTTCACCATTCCTTGGATTAGGCGAGGACCTAACAAAGCACGTGTCACTTCACAATGAAACATAGAGATAACCTGACAGTGATCAGAATCCTTTTCGGCAACAGAGCGCATGCGTAAGAACTGGCTAATGTTCTTCAAAAGTGCCACATATATGATGTCCGGTAAGATAGCAGGATTATAGGAGGAGTATCTAGGATCTATAGGAGCTATAATGAGCATACGTTGTGGTTGCCCATCGAGAGAAGACGCCTTGTGGCGAGAGTATTAGTCCTTAAGCCCATTATATGTGCTTACTTTTTGTGCCACCAAAAAGGAGATGAAACAAAAAAGAAAGCTTTTGTTCCTCTAGTAGAGTTGAGGGTGTTCCATAAGCTACAATTATAAACATCTCCGAGCAGTTTAATTTAACCTTGATTGCGCAAGCTTCTAGACTAGTTAATTGGAGCAAAAAATATGCTATAATGTACCAGTTTTCGTTTCACAATAATGGCTACGCCTCCAAAAGTAATTCGGGCTTCAAGGTCAGATCTTCAATATGGTAATCAGGAAGAGTGAATTTTTCATAAGGAAGAAAATGGGTTTCAGAGATACAGGCAATATCGCCATTGTGTCGAGATAAAAGTTAAAGAGCCCGCATCGATTTCAAGCCATTGGGGAAAATAAGCTGAAAGAATGAATGACAAACGGAACTATTCATTTTGAAAAAGCTTTTGGAATAGTGCAATTAGAAAATATTTAGTATGAGAGAAGCATGACTTGAAATGCTTGATCAATACAGGTATCCATTAAGTGAAGGACTGGGAGAGGGACTTTCATTAGGCATCCGACTGCTGTAAGCAGACCGAGGTGTTTTGCTGGGAGGTAGAGTATTTACACCAGTGTTTGGCAAGTTAGAACGGCGGTGTTCCGTTAAGCACACTACGGCGTTCAAAATTAGACCGCAATTGAGAGGTTTCACTAGTAGCTTTAGTGCGAAAATTTAAGTAAAATGGACAACACTTGTAATTCGCAAAATGAGTACTATTACAACTCACCCAAGGAAGTTCTTTCTGTTCGGGTTTAGTACAGCTCTGTAGTGGTAAGATTCCAGACACTTCACACATTGGGGAGTAAGGCAACAAAAGTTCTTTGTATGGCCATATCGTTGACACGTGTGTACTGAGATACGTCCAAGGATCTGCGGCGATATTCAACAGAGATTAACGCATGTTGTATATGCCAAAGGTTAAAGATTTCGTTAGCTTGATTTGAGTTCTCCAATTTGACTGCACATAATGGTTAATTTGTTTATCCTTATAGAACAGTTCGCTAATAACCTCGTAGTTGACTCTTAAACACCACCTTAGAGAACAGTCGAACAACTTTAGTAACTGAAAGCCGTGATAGGATTTCTTCTTCGTTTATATGGAACATTTCGAATAATAACTTCCAGCTTTTTGGAACTGGAATCACGAAAGGAGTGGTTTTGTAGTTCAGACAATCACAACTCAAAAGTCTGAACTCGCGGTGAGAACAATTTTTAGAGTAAATTCTCCAGTATTATCAACGTAGATCTGTAAAAATTAATATCATAGATAACTTTTAGCTTCGTGCAAAAATATCGGGGGTACGAGCACCGTTACTGTATTTTGGGTTTGGAATCAAGTTGCCGTAGTATCTACCATTGGTTCTAATGGGGAATATTGGTTGTGAACGATCGTTAGGTTTACTAATCCTTTGGTTAGTTGTGAAGTAGACTGTATGTATTTTTTTCTTGGAAGGATGAAACCCATATCTTGTGTGACATTTGGTGTTTAGTTTAGCAGGCTATATAATAGATTTCGACGATGATGGTGATGATGATGATTCTGGTGAAGATTGTGAGAAAAGATTTATGCAGGTTCTATTGGACATCATTGGGAACACAATATTACAAGTGCGCTACAAACGAATAATAAGAGCTCAATAACTTGGAAGGCAAATTAATTTGAATGGATAGCAGATAATCTCCACCGTAAAATCAACCCAACTTGAAAATAATAATTGTTCTCTCACAACTCGCCCACAAAAATATAAATCATTGTAATTATCTTGATAAAACGTTAAACTTAGATGAAAAACTAGAGCAACAACTGTAGAAACGACTAACTTATTCCAGCGCCACCAGTGATTCGTATCTTTCTTCTACCTCTACTATTCATTCATTATCATAAGTTGTTTGAAATATTTTGATCACTTCTATAAATGCAAATTATTAATTAGCATGTAGATGGAAAGTCTGCCAAGCATTTGATGTACTTCCCCCTGAATTCTTAGCGATCCGCTTATGCGTTTGATGGAAACAATAAAATGTTGCTGTTTTGGAATATATGTATATTGGGTGTCTTTATGATCGACGGTTAATTGATACATAAAATAGATCAAATATATACACAACAAATACTTGGTTTAAGATACACAAATTTTGAATTATTTAATTTGGGAGAACACAACAAAATGTATTAAGGCAAATAGGGATACCTTTAGACGCAAAATATAATTTATTTAAGAATACAAATAATTTATGCATTGTGTAACTAATACTTTCAATGACATCTCTCTTGAAGAAACCATGTGGTTTCACCAATATTTCCCACCTCCCCCCCCAAATATTTCAGTGGTATTAAAAATTCTTCTGGCTTATTCATAGTCATAGTTGAGATTTCATCATTCTTTCCCATCCCCCCAAATATGTTTGAGTAATATTAAAAATTCTTCTGATTTATTCATTGTCAAAGTGGAGGAGTACTTTGAAGAGTACTGCGGAAAAATACTCTGATACTCTACAATATAATGCAGAATTAAAATAGTTTTGAAATGTTCATTATTATTAAATAAAAACTAAAAATAGACGGAAACAATTGAATTGACTTCCACAAACATTTATGATTGTCACGAAAGTGCGTAATTGTCCTTGTAACCTTACAAAAATCTAATGTACAGCTCATGTATTACAGAAGGTCTCAAACCCCCTGCTTATAATTAATTGAAAAATAAAATGTGAAAGTAAGGATTAGACATAATAGAACCGTATTTTTGACTAGAAACTAAGATATTACAACACCATCTCTAAAACATAACTAACAGTATACAATCCAAAACGAAAGGTATGGTAGGAAGTAAGTAATACCGTGGGAGTGTTTTTATTTTTCTCTACTGCTTACCTAAGTTAAGTAGAGAATGTAATAAATGCCTTGTTAATTGTTTAAATGTTCAACTAATTTATGATTGTTCAACTGCAAGTAGACGTCCATACTTTCTCAGCTACGTATAATAAACAGGGGAAATATTGTATTCCACCCAAAAATTCAATGTCTTGAGGCATCTATATGTTAGGCTCTCTGGAGCACCTCAATTTTTTTTTAAAAAACTTCCAGTATGTCTGTGCCTTAAAGCAACAAAAAACCACAGGGTTTGTTTTTGCTTTTAGTGATCGGAGTTAATTGCAGACATATGCCCTGTTAGTTAGTTTTAACTTTCAAACATTCAGGTGTACCTTTTCAATTGGAAAATTCCATATTCTTTTTTTTTTTTTCCCCTCATGTTCTTGCAAATAAAACGGAATTACAAAATTAGCACATAGTAACCCCTTTCTTAAAACATTGACTATCGCTTAAACCTATTGGACTCTCTTTTAATACCTGCAAGGTATGATCTAATAGACATGTTTGTAAATTTTTACCACGATTAACATAAACTAGATAGAGGAATAAGTTTTTGCAAGAACAGTTTATTGATTGAGAAAGTCGCCTGAAAGTAATAAATATTTTTTCCAGATGGTCATGCAAAGCAATGGAAGTTGAAAAGCAACACATAGCGATCCACTTTGAAAATATTTTGAGTATGGCTTTAGTTTATTGTATGCTGCTCACACCCAAATGGCAATTTGAAAATGTGTAATTAAGGTTTAACTATACAGGAAGTTTCAATACGATACCGAAAGGACTCAGGTATTAACACAAGATAAAATAACCTGAAACCCCTTACCCTCTGAATCCCGAAGATGTAACATGATTGCAAAATTTCTAATCTTCCACATAAATCCTCATAAATATTGCTGTTAAAAATTATTGCTCTTTTATGGCGATGAATGAAATACTGCAGAATTTGATTGTGAAAGGAAACTGGAGGTTCTGACATTTCATGTACTCTAATCAGTAACAGCAACATCAGTCCAAGTAATTTTGACATCAGAGCTTCAATTTACGCTCTCATGGGAAATGTAAAAATAAGCATATCTTTTCACAGATTTTTTTTTTCGCATAAAATGTTAAGTTTGGAACTCATATCAAATCTGAAAATATGGTATAGATTCTGTAAGTTTTGTAAGGGATAAGGTCATAAGGCTGAAAAGGCTAGTCAGGGACACCTCATATATATGCTTTTCCTAATCTTTGAACCAAGAGCAAACATTTTCTCGAGTAAATGTTAAAATCGTGTTTCAAGAGATCTAACTATTCAGTGGTCTTTACATGAGGTACATATTTTAACAAATATTCAACGAGCTACACATAATGTTGAACACGAAATAACGTTTCTTGTAGGTGCCCCATCACTCCTCCAATCTGTAAATGTATCATTAAGGTCAGTCAAACCCTCAATATACAATATACAGGATTAGTGACACCTTAATATTACCAGATAAAGGAATTAAATTTCTGTTTTTCACCAAACTTAAAGTCTTCAAAATGGCCGAAATTAGGTGGCAATTGAGCGCTCCTACCGAGCAATTGGAGTAGCAATTCGTGCTTCAATTGTCCTTCTCTACAAAGTCGCTACAATAACAAGTAAAATATCACTAGAAATAACCTCCACACTTAATAAAATTTAAAGAAACACGATAAAGGCAGTTAAACAATGTTACAGTCAGTTTGTATCACACACTCTAAACTGATCAATAATTAACCACCCAAATGCTACCAATTAAGTTGAACAAGTTTCCCATAAAGGTTACAAAAAACGGTCAGCAAAATTAACTTCCTGACAAGTAACCTTTTGCATTTAACAGTGTAACTGTGCGTATATTTTAAGAAGCAAGAATACAACAGTTTATTAAATCACTTTAACTTCTACACAATTTAATTCACAGCCCTTGTCACACAGAAATGTTTGTTCTATAAATATTTCACACGCAATTTACATGACAGCAAAAGTGGTCTCAAAATGCCCATCACTCAGCAGTAGCATGCACAACCATTTGTTCAATTGTACATAATCAAAATTAAGGAAGCGTGTTAAAAGCCCATGTATTGCCTAATAAGTATATATTGCAGTCGTCATATACGACCAAGAAATAAGAACCTGAATCGAAACAACGAGAAGCATTGAAAGGCCAGATTATTGCCCATGTCTGCCTTCAAGTAACAAAATCAATGCAAAATCTGGTCTCCACTTTTGTCCCAATAAACATGGTCATTTATAAAGATGAACATCGAAGAATGAAATGATTAAAATGCCTAAATTTAAGGCACTTGCCCTAAGGACGCCTAAATGTCTTTAGAAATAACTCGCCAAGGTTAATTACCGAGTTGTACACAGATGAGTGGGGCAAAATGTAGTTGAGTAGACTGTTTGTGGAGCGTCCACCCGAGAATAACTTAACTTCTAATGTGTTGCGTGCCTCTTTGCGACTAATGTCAATCTCTCTCTCACTCTCTCTCTCTCTCTCTCTCTCTCTCTCTCTCTCTCAAATATAGCCAACGATATCATTGTCGTAACATTATTATGTACGAGTAGTTCCATTTCTTACTGTGGGTTGCAGTGTCCATATCCTCCCCATCCTCCCAATCTCCGCAGTGACGATCAGCTGGTTAGACCAAAGACACTTTGGTAGTCTTCAGGAGCACAGCCCGTACTATCCTATCTTCCCTTCGCCTCAGCTCAGTAATGTTAAATGTTGTTTTATTTGTTAACGATTCTATCAATTGACTGGAGCATATTAATGCCACCGGTGTGCCAGAATGTCACCCCGCAGGAGATCCTTTACATTTCAGTGCCTCTACTGAAATAAGGCTGTCATTTTTTACCGTACTTAAAACCCATGTTCTGGGATCGGGTTTAGACACGAGACCACTACCGAGGCGAGCTACATACATATTGTTATCCATGAAAAAGTGGTTTGAGAAGATTTTGTTTTCTACATCAGGTTTTTCGAACTCAACGTATCTGAATCAGAGAACTTGCACAAACTCAACCATAAAACTCGGAGCAGAGCTGCAAGCAATACGTCACTAGACCAAAGTCATACCCAATACTTGCATCTTGCTAATTAACATCCAACACTAATTCGGCTGTGGCATGGATTGCCCTCAATGCTGCTCCGCATTGCGTGTTTCAGGTAGACCCATGTGCGTTAGTTGCTGATCTTCTGACGCGCACCCTTGCTGAAATAGCTGCCGTACATGGTTGCTAGCTCCCTCAGAGTTGCACTTAGACAGAATGCACTGCAAGTAAGATCAAATGCTCTGAATCTATAAGTAATAACCTCTGCTTTGTAGAATATTTTTCTGTCGTCTGTTACTGAGGATCATTATGGGACAGGGCGAAATATGTTGCGTCCCATTTCACCATCGTTAAATAACAGACACTTAAATATCGGGCTACCCGCATCTGTGAACCGGAACAGCTATAAGATGAACTCAAGCACCTAAGACAGGCATTACATTCTAATGGTTATTCCGTCCGAGAAATCAATACAGCTTTCCGCCCTGCCAAGTTTCAGTCCACATCTCAAAAGCCAGACCAACCAAAAAGTAAGAGCACGGTGTTTCTGCCATACTTCAATAATATCACCGACCGGATCGAGCGCACATTGCGACGTCACAATGTCAAAACGGTTTTCAAGCCCACGAGGCAATTAAATAATTTACTACACTCATCCAAAGATCCCCGGGAGCCGCTGTCATCAGCCGGTGTGCACCGCATTCCCTGTTCCTGCGGCTCGGTATACATCGGAACCACACAACGCAGTGTTACTACTAGAATCAAGGAACACAAAGCAAACTGTCGACTGGGCCACACAGAAAAGTCCGCGGTCGCCCTACACGCTATTGAGGCAGAAGACGAACATATTATAAATTTCCAGGACACCTCTATCCTCTCATCTACAACACACTACCATGCACGACTACAGCGAGAGGCCATAGAGCATCCGAGCAATTTTAATAAAAAAGAAGAGGCACCAAAACTCAACAGGAATTGGCATCCCGTCATTGAAAGCAGGAAACGTCATCAAACGAGGAGCAACAAAGCAGTCCAATCAGAAGCCACTTACGCCGGAGAGCCCAAGCCCCGCCCCCCACTTGCCAGTATAAAAGTAGCGATCCCCCTCCAGAGCAGCAAGCAGCTCCTATTGGCTCGACCAATGAGAGCGAAGCTGCTGCTCCAGCCACTGCCCAGGCAGTCGCTTCTCCTTGGGAGAACCTCTCCGTGCCTGCTGATGATATGACCGAGTTTTCCGAGCTCTCAGCCTGGTTTGCCGACCTCATATCGCGATCCCTCCCCATATTAAAGCGCTGCAGGGATCAACTGACAAGCCCCCACATCCCCGCCCTCCAGAAGGTCACCATCATGCATGAGACGACCCGACTGCTCTTCCCTGACTCCAGCTCGTAATGGCGGCGCTTAGAACCCGTAGATCTTTGCGAGTTGCGCTCTGGAACGCAAACGGAGTCCGGGAACAGCGGCCGGGCGTCTTGGAGTTTGTAGATGATCACGGGATTGATATCCTGGTCTGCGAGACACATCTGCACGCTGGTATTCCATTCTATCTGCCAAGTTACGTCGCCCATCGGACGGATCGACCCGGCCGACAGGGCGGTGGTACGGCTATATATATTAAAAATCACCTTACCCACACTCCTATCACCGTTCCTCCGCTACAGCACTTGGAGGCGACCGCCATAAGGATCTCCTTGGGGGGGGGTCGGAAATAGTGCTAGTAGCGGTTAATGACCCGCCGGACGGCCTCTTCTATGAAGCGGACCTGAAGGCACTCCTCAACCTCGACCACAGAGTTTGCATCGCAGGCGACTTCAACGCGAAGCATCCACACTGGAACAGCCGCACCCAGAACAGAAAAGGCCGCGGACTCTACCGCCTCATCAGCGGAGACCCGGCCCTGTTCGCGCACGGTCCGAGAGGTCCAACGTACTTCCCGCCACGCGGCAGGGCGGACGTCATTGATTTCATGGTCACCAAAAACATTCCATTCCATCTGGATCTCTCGGTTGTGAACGCGCTGGACTCCGACCACAACTCAGTTGTGGTCGACTCCGACATTCCACTTACAGCTCTGGTCACACCAGACTGGACAGAAGAAGTCGACCGGGATGCTGCTGTGCAATCCCTCCAGAACTCTGTGGACGCTAACCCTCGAATAGACTCGATAGAGGCTCTCGAGGCGGCGGCCGCGCAGTTCTCAACCACAGTCCTAAATGCGGTCCGTGCTCACACACACCGCATTCCCTTCGAAATACGTCAACCTTCCGTTCTTCCTACACATCTACGACAGCTTATTAAAGCAAAAAATGCTGTCAGAAAGCTATGGCAGAGATTTCGCCATCCCAGGATAGGAGACATACACCAGAGGTTCAAATCCCTGGCCCGTCGTCTCCTTAGAGCACACCGTAGAGAGGCCTGGGAGCATACGTTAAGGCATGTTAACCTCAATGAGAGGAAACCTTGGCGAATAGTCCGTGGCCTGCGGAAAGACAGACTGGAATACCGGCATCCTATCCATGGCACCCGGGGCCATCTTGCCTTCGAGCCCCGGGAAAAAGCAGATGCATTTGCAGACTACCTGGAAAATCAATTCCAGCCCAGAGAAGAGCCCCAGGACGAAGACCAAACTGAACTCGTCGAAAGGGCAGTAGAGGGCTTCCTAGAGGCCCCGCCCCCAAACGACGAGGAGTTTCACATCCCTGTAGCTACCCCACAGGAAGTAGCCACCCAAATCCGTTCTTTAAAAACCAAAAAATCCCCTGGACAGGACCGTGTAACAGCGGAAATGCTCCAGCACCTTCCCCGAAAAGCCGTACTTCATTTGACCCGGATTTATAACGCATGCTTACATATGCGCCACTTTCCCGCTACGTGGAAGGAGGCCCGTGTGGTATACGTTCTAAAGCCGGGGAAGAACCCGGTTTTCCGGGCCAGCTGCCGTTCCATCAGCCTCCTGCCAGTCATCTCGAAAGTATTCGAGAGACTGCTCCTTGCCCGCCTCGGCCCTCACCTCGAGGAAAGATGCCTCCTACCAGAGCATCAGTTTGATTTCGCCCTGGACACTCCACGACCGTGCAACTACTGCGTGTGGCCCAGAAGGCCTCCCTGGCTTTCCAGGAGAGGTCTAAAACGGTTGCGGTATTGCTGGACGTGGAAAAGGCCTTCGCCACTACGTGGCATGATGGGCTCATCTATAAACTCATAGAGCATGAAATTCCCTCCCCATACATTTCCTTGGTAGCTTCCTTTCTCCAGAATCGAAGCTTCCGAGTAAAGGTGGAGAGGGCACTTTCTACAGAGCGGCCCATTGGCGCGGGAGTGCCGGGAAGTAGCGTGCTGTCTCCGGCGCTCTTTGCAGCTTACATGGCCGACATCCCCACCCACCCCAGCACACACACACATGTCAGTACGCGGACGATCTCATGATCTTCGCTGTGAACCGGAACACCAGGTACAGCTTTCGGCAAATCCAAGCCCACCTCCATGCCATTGGCAGGTGGAGTGAGAGATGGCGAATGGCCATTAGCCCGGAGAAAACCTCTGGGATTCTCCTGGCGAAAACCATTAGAAATCGGCTTCAGCAGATCTTTGTTTTACGTCACCGTAGAATCCCTTGGGTGAACACGGTGAAGTATCTCGGAGTGACGCTGGACCGACGGCTGACTTTCACGCCGCATGTCAGGGGCAAGGTGAACCTAGGGCACGCTGTTCTCAGGCAGCTTTACCCCATGCTCAATTCACAGAGCATGCCCTTTACCCTAAAGCTTCAGCTGTACCGGGCGCTCATTCCGCCTCTGGTTCTGTACGGCTGTGAAGTCTGGAGGACCGTAGCTAACTACGTGCTCCTCAGGGTCCAGACGCTGCAGAACCGGGCACTACGGATGATCTACCGTACCGGCTGGAGATTTCCCGTCCATATCCTTCATGAACATTCCGGCATCCCGTACATTGTCGACCTCATCAGAACGAGGACCCGTTCATTGTACGACAAAATTCCAACCCACCCTAATCAACTGGTGAATTCTCTGGGAAATTATGGTCCCAGAGAAGTACGTCGCCTGCCCTCTTTCCGCCTGCCGAGAGACGCCATTGGCCCTCTCGGTTAGCCACGCCCCCTCCCCTGAGAAACATTAAATTGAACCTGAAAAGGGCAAAGCGACCTTAACCCGTAACCAAAACGGGGTAAAAATAATAAAGCGTGTCGTCCTCATAACGGGTGAACGCATAATCCAAATTAAAACAATTAATTCTACTCCAGGCGGGAGAAAACTGCGCGGCCTCCTGATTGGCCCGCGCAAGCGCCCATGGGCATGTCCTCTCCCCACAAAATTCCCTGTACCAACAATTATCCTTCAGTACATACATCCATCCCTCAACACAAAAACCAGTAGACATATTCACTTGCTCATTTCGCAGGTAAAGCCGCGATGCGGCTCGGTACTGCGGCATTCGACACACGACCGGGGCATGCCCCGATCGACCAGTTTTGCGTCTGGCGTCTACTTCGACACAGACATAAACGCTTGCACAAGACTACATCTTTTATATCACACGGGTAAATCCGCGAGAAAAGCGGATAGGTACCGTGGTGATTTGCCCCCGCCCGAGTACACTCGGGCGACTAGTTCCTGCTCCTGGCTCCTGCTCCTGGCTCCTGGCTCAACGCTTTAGACGCAGCGAAACCTTTTCCAAGAAAACTTCGACCGCGCCACTGAAGATGTCCACCGTAGTTGTGGACGAAACGTCTGGGACTTCTAACACCAGCAGACCACGGCAAAACAGATAGGAGACATTTCTTAGTTACACTGACTCCGGCCGTGAAAGCCTACGTTCTCTCAGTGCTTTTTTTTTTTTTTTTTTTTTCGTTTGAAGATCCGACTAATGCAATGGACCGCTTGCTATTATCATACGTTCGTATGACTCATGTTAGGGCAAATAATAATTTGTTTGAAATATCTCTTCAAATGCCTCAGCTCTGTTGCCATTGTCTGTTGTAATATGACTCAAGATCTATTCGTAATAAACATCTAGAAAGGTTCTATCCCTCCGCGGTCTACTTTCTGAATAATTAAGTTAGTTCTCTATATTTTTGTGGTGGTCCGATAAAGTAATGTTTTTTTTCCAAAGAGCACTGGTATTGACTATCCCTCTTCTAATTATTACTATTGAAACGTTCATTGTATGGAGGAATCCTTATCATTCCATGGTTGTTCTGGGAATATTCCTAAAGTTTCCAGATTGCAGATCAAGTATCTCCTTGGAGTCTATGTAGGTCATAGCCACAATTTTTACAGTAATACATGAGTAATTGCTGCTAAATATACAAACCAGTCCTGTAGGTAGCAACACTAGTAATTGTGAAATTTGGGTGGGTAGAATTTTTAACAACATTTCAGTAATAGTAAGAACCGTAATAATTTCTGTGTGATGTCATTAAAAGCATTTTGGGATAAGTAATTCCCCTAATAACTGGATGTCCCAGGGAATTCTTAGATAAGAAAGAAACAGTGATGGATTTCAAGGGCGTTGATGAAAGTAATGAAGTTGGCAAAATTACCTATATTAGCAGGGACTAGCTGTCCTCTAATGGTCTGAAAAACTGAGAATTCAAATGAACATATGGCCATATATATCCTGTAATGCTTCCAGTAGCAAGTCACCTGCAAGAGACTTAGAATAAAGGAATACAGACTGCCTGCATCAGAGATACAATCTGGTGAGTCCACTTGTTCCCTTTGGGCCAACTACAAAATACCTCCAAAGGTTTTTAGAATGGACAACAAAGCGTTGTAGTAAGCCAAAGAAGCTTTTCAGTTTGAAATGCAGATGGCAAAATGTGCAATTCTAGACGTGCTCCAACAAAGCGCATCCTCAGCACCGCCTGTGTATGTAAATCAGCTGCTGTTACGCCGTATATTAGGATGGATCTCAAGCAAGAGCATCTCCGTGCTACCATTTTGTATGACTTAAAGTCGGCATAGATGTGAGAGAATTTCTTGAAAGACTGTATTGCGCATTTGGCGATTTTGCCCTTCGCAATTCACTACTTTTATCGATGGTATGCAGAGTTTAGGAAATGAAGAGATGCCCTTGAAGATTAAGATCGAGCAGGACGGCCGCCTACAGCAACAATGGCTGAAAATGTGGTGAAAGTAGAGTTATGTTGCGGGAAGATAATCGTTGCACTTATGTCCAGGTTGAAAAAACCCTGAATATTGGGTCAGCAGCAGTGAAAACAATCTCGAAAGAAAAACAAATGGGCTTCAGTCGCTGGATCCCGCATCACCTCAGAAATGAGCAGAAACAAGAACTTGTGTAATGGTGACAGGAAATGGTCGAAAAATTCACTGTAGGAATATCCAAAATTGCATAACATTATAACAGGTGAAGAAAGCTGAATTGCCAGTATGATCCAGAAACTAAACGACAGCTATCAGAATGGTTTTTCCCGGAAGATCCCCAGCAAAATTGAAGCGAACGAGAAGCGTTAGCAAAAAGATGATAAGTTCCTTTTTCTTAGCATGTAGTCACATCGTGATGATTCCGCTTGAAGAACAACAGACTGTTACTGCCAGATGGCACACCATAAAATGTCTGTTTCAATGAACTGAGAAAAAACGTCCTAAGACTGGTCTATGAGGAATTTTGTTGCACAATGACAATATCTCTGCCTATACTGTCCAAGAAACAACCCGATTTCTGCAGGAGTCAGATGTTTCTGAAATCCTCCCTACTGTTCATATATGACCCCTTACGACTTTTTTCTATGCCCCAATGAAAGAAAAAAATTGAGGACAACGATTTGAGCCACCTAAAGCCGCAGCAGCTGCTTACGAAGAATGCATTTACACTCTACAAATAAGAATGGCGTTCAGCATTTGAAAAATTCATAAAATAAAATGGGGGGTATTTTTCAAAGCTCCAATGATCAGATCTAATTTTTTAATATTTTATTGTATCCATTTCCAAAACTCTTGGAGTGACCTTTGTATCCATACTCATGCTGCCTGTAGATACCTGAAAGCATCTATGATAGCTTCCTGCACACCTAGAACTTGAAACTCGGCAGTTATAGCATTTCGATAGTTCAGACAGCATTTTAGGCAAAGTAAATGTTGATTTGTTGCTTTGAGCTTTCCAAAACACACGTGTAAATGTTTGACTGTCTTGCAATCCCAGGCTCAATGCCCTTTGCATTCGAAGAAGTATTGAGGAGTTTTCGCCCAAAATGCTGTATGTCCACCATATAACGTTTTGAAATGTATCACAAAACCATGTAGAATTTAAGTTTGATCTAGCAAGTAGTGTGTTCAATGCTTATTAAACATTGTTTACCTTATTCTGTAAGATACGCCAGGATCATAATTATCTTTTTAGATACTTTTCTAGAAGCTTTTTTACTTTTGACTTAAAATATGAAAAATAATTATTTACTTTAGTTTTATTCAAACTAAGAATAGTTGATATTGCTTTCGTTTTTATTTCAAAATGATATATTAATTACTGTGGAAACAAACTAAATTCACGGTTCTTGTAAAAACTGATATTTTGCACTAAAATAGAGATAACTAATTTATAGACCAAAATCATTTTTCTGGTAACATCATTCCTCGTGCTAGGATTCTGGTTTGATGGAAAAGTATTTTCTAGTTTCGTGAATATATCTTTTTACAATTCTACTGCTTATCTTCTTTCCAATTTTCTCTTCCAAACTTCTCAAGCAGCTTCTTTATATCCTGCTTCTTTTCGGCAGATATTGAATAAATAAATGGAAGAGGTTGCACTGATTTCTCAGCATTTTCCCTCTCTTAAGTAATGTTGAGCATTTTACATGGTGATAAGGCATACAATTTATTACCTTAGATATACCCTTTTCAACAGTTTTTCTATGACAGTCCTTTTCATTTGAGAAATGAAATCCTGTGGAAGGCTTTTAATATCCATAGGATTTCATTTCCTTGTCCAACGCCGTAACTTCTCCAAATTGAATTTGCTCCATTTATTTATCAGTGGTCAGGATTATGGGGTCTTTCTTCAATATCTTCTCTACTCGACCAAACGTCCTGTCCTGCAGGAGGTAGGAATGACCTTTCACTGAGTATATAAATATCGCACGTTTAAGTACCTGAGCAGAGTAAAAAATAAGCCGAAAGAAAACAGTATGAACAATGTGCACATTCTTATTTTGGCCAGAACAGCCTTAATTCCTCGGCACTTTCGAAACAGTTTGAATCCTGCTTAGAATGTCCAAAGTGCAGATCCAATTTTATTTTGGACCACGGCGAGCTTGGTTCTCTGTCCATATATAGAAGCAGGAATACTTAGTTTCAGGCCGGTTATGCAGAATGTATAAAATACTATCTGGCATAAAATGCTTCCTGTATAGGTACCTTCGGCAAAACATGCACTTGCTGCACATATAAGCACAGTGTAACAGAGTCGTCTTTTTTCTCATTCAAGAGCAAGTAAAACTGCTTGGCTCTTAGTGCATGCAGCCGGTATTTAAGCTTATTTCTTATATGGGTTCCTTTCATGGAATTCAGTATTCCGCTTTCAGCCTGGAACATAAGGCACACGTATCTGTTGCAGGCAATCCAAACCCCATGTTGAGATTGCTGGTAAAAATTCTGTAAAACACCATATACTTACATAATAAGGTTTTTCAACACTTTGATAACATAGCTTGCGAAGTTGAGACACATTGTATTCTGCAGGTAAGTACAGTTTCTTTGATTTTCTTCTGTTATAATGAGATTCGTGAGCCTTCAGTTGCCTATAAATTCCACAACTTTTTCCTTTTTCTGAGCATTAAATTTGTGTTTTCCTGTATTACTTTATCATGCTTCTTGCATTTTACTGTAGTAAGCAACCTTCGCTGTGAGATGGAATGAACCAGGAATAATTTTTTATAAAATCTGCATAGCCTTTCCTGACTGGTATCTGGAAAAAAGAAGTATTTAATAATGTGGGAATGCATTGTTTTTATTTAAGCTGATATTCAATTTTCTAGATTTCTTGAGGAACTAAATATAAAAATGTCCTGATATTTAATAGTCATTCTGTTTTTCCACCTTAATCGTTTCTTTTGAATGCCTCTTTGGAGACTTTACAAAGATCATATCACAGATTTTCCTATTACGAATTAATTTGTTAGGGATTTCACAAAGCCTCACCCTTACTACCTGAAGAATATCCTGTAAACTTCATCACATTCATATTTACATAGACTGGATAAGGCAGGGCATTTATAGATCTTCCATGTGAGGAAAGTGGTTAGAGTACCTGGAATAATCATGCACAAATTATAATACTGAATACAACTTGTTTTCATAGTTCTTAATTCTCTTAAAAGAAACTGAGGTTTGAGTTTTTCAATATTGGTTATAGTTTATTGTGTCCGAATAATATTTTCAACAGCCAGCGTTACCCTATTCTTTTAAGATGCACTTTCTTCATCTACTCCTTCCTTCTTTTTCGGCAGCCCATATTAGCTTCTTTTACTGAAATACCTTGCATTACATCTTCCATTTTAACCACTAATGGCAAATGATACCAATTTAAAGCAGTTGACAATGTAGATTCAGGTTAACCATCAATCAAGGCAAAATAAATTATAATTTCCGTGAACCTTTGTTATTCGAGATACTGTTCCTTTGTAGTATTCTGAACATCCGTTAGTGCACACACGAAAGGTTTAAACCACTCTGAACGAAAAGCATGTACGTTTTGGATTAACTGCATTTTGAAATAGGGCAAACATTGGGCTTGTTGCTGTTTGAAGCACCGTCTTGCTTTGCATGTGTTGTAGCAGTGCAGCTAACAGCTTTTTGTTTGTTCTGACTACATATATTGTTAGCTGGCATAACGGTACTGCCATCTATAAGTCATGCTTCAAATTTGATGGATATAAGGCATTTTGGAGGAAAACTGCGTAATCCTTAGTCTTGCCTTTAGATTTTTTTTTTCTTTGAGCGGAAGAAAATATTCGCATCGGTTATAGTGCAGCCAAGAGAAGTTTCTCTTTTTACATTGTTAGAACTCCCTTAACTTGATTATTAAAATGGAAGTGTGCTAATTCCCTTGCAGTAGGTATGTAATCCAGGAACAACAGAGTTCATTACGTAATACCCGAAGAAATGTTAACACTAACATTTGTACATAAGCCTCGACATTTTCCATCAGAGTTGTAGTGCTTGAATTTGTCCCTTGTATTCCACTTAAGTGGCATCTAGAACCTCAGCACTTTCATAAGGTCTTGGCTTCAGGCCGTCCACAAGAAAACAACTTTGTCTGGACTATTCCGTTCTTATCGTCAAATTTACATTGTGGTATGCGTTTCGTTTGTGGTTGGGATACTCGCCATATTCCTTAACTGTGTATCTACACTCCTTGACTGTAAACGGCCAAAACGTTTCTTTTGGAGCAGCAATTGCCAAAGCTGCATAAAAATAGCGCATAATCCAGTCGGATGAACTCCCCCGCCTTCACATGGTGGTCACAGTGCAGATGTACTCATTATTATAATATTCACCTCTTAAAACACCGATCTAGGTGGATTTAGTGTCTACGAGTAGTCAAACACGTGTATATAAACAATAAGATAACAAATAACTGTAACAGCACTCATATTGCAATTAAATGAATAGTACATACGCAATAAGTAACTGCATATAAATTAATAACGTAGGAAGGGACAATTCGAGTGTAGCTGAAAGCAATGGAAAGCAGAAAATCCCCTATTTTCAACCTATTTAAAGCAACGTTGGCATGAAGAAAGTAATATTTTTGTGCGTTGTAGGTTGCTCTAAGTATCCTAAGTGCTTCCTATTAAGGAAGGAAGTTGGAGACGTAATTACACAACTTTTATCGTCGTCTATATCAAAATGTTTCTGAAGCTGAATCAAAGACTGTGGGACGTTTTTCTTTCTTTCTTTTCTTTTTTTTATGAAAACAGTTATTTTAAATCCTATTTTCGTAAAATGAACATAAGGTAATATGAAAACAAATGTAAGGCACATTCTCGTGTGAAAGAAGAAGCAGAACCTGCTATTGACGTTGTACTGACGCTGGACCAATGAATTCTAAAACTAATTATTTTTCTATATTACCGCCCAAATCTTGACTGGAAGTTTATTTTGTTCAAATCACGAGGAATGTATCCGCATCATATTGCATTTTCTATGTTTCCCGTTATATCTTTTATCCCAAGTGCGTTTAACATCGACACCAAGGAACTTAATATGCCACCTCTTATGATGATATTGAAACCACTACTGCTTGTTTTCATGTAACTGCGCAAGCCATATTTACTAGAATATTTTTGCACTATTGTTATGGCTCTGCAAACAGTGCTTTAAAGTTTTTGTGTGGTAAATGTTTCACTGCCTTCATATGTTTGCATTCTTTTAACGAACCAATATATTTTTGTTTAGAAATCACAGCTGAAGCTTACCAAATTGGAAGTCGTAGTTGTTTCGAGACGCCGCCTGTACAACTTGGATCCTCAGAATTTACACCACCTTCATTTCAAGAAGGGATTTTACCTGACAGGGAAGGACGACGCCAAGAATATTCTGTTAATCTGCAGGCTCTTCAAAGTCTGATCCCTAGAGACTCCTACATGCCTGAAGAAATAAGACCTCGCAGTCCTCGTCCTGAAGGCGAACGCGCACCTTCAGACATGGGTCATCGTGACGTAGCTCCAAACGACGTCCCAGAATTTCCTATAGAGGCAAGCAATATTCCACCAATCAGTAGCGAAGAGCTCATAAGACAGTTCCAGAGATCACAAGACATTTTAACAAGTGCCGAAATAGATAAGCTGATGGCTGAATTTGAAGAAAAGTTAAGGTCAGAAGCGCCTAAGGATGCCAACTTACCAGCGCAACCCATCCCAATTCAAGGTACCGCAAGCCAAATTCCCCGTCCGACTCAGGCTCCCCGTCCGGCTCAGGCTCCGGGCCCCAGCACTCCTAGGGAAGCTCCGAAACCATTAGCTACCTCCACAGCACGACCCACTCGTTTATCAAAAAGCACTAATCCAGTCACTAAATCCAGATCCTGAGGAACAATTTTCTATGAGGAACAACTTTCACATGTAATGTATATAAGGTATGTGCAATAAATACTCCACAAGTACGTTTCGAAAATAAATTATTTCCATAATCATTTGGTAATAAGTAATTCACAATAACCATGAATCAGTGCATTTCATTTTTACTTTCTCTATACGCACTATGCACATAGTGTATAGAGAAGGTATTGTACTCCACCCAAAAATTCGATACCGAGATTTCACCGGAAATATATGTTTTAGGGTCCCCAATATCCAAAAAAAGCATTTTCACAAAAAGGCCCGTGTGTGTGTGTGTGTGTTTGTGTGTGTGTGTCCGTGTGTCAGTGTGTCTGTGAACACGATAACTCAAAAACGAAAAGTTGGTAAAATACGAAACTTGGTATTTAAGTTTAGTATCTTCCAGGGATACGACACAAAGATTTTGAGCAAAATCCCCCCATCCCCAACATCCCTTTACATGGAACTTTTTTCGAAAATTTTGATTTTCTCAAAAATGCCTCTAAAGTTTTTGATTAAAACTTCGTATATTAAAGTTATTTACCCGGCAAATAAAATATACATCTTGAATTTTCTGGGAATAGCTTCTGAAGAGTAGTTTATTCTGGATGAATTTTACTGAATTTTGAATAACTGCTAAACCGTAAGAGATGGACAAAAACTTACTACACAAAAAATGAAGAGCACGTTAAAACACACAATTTATGTTATATACAGTTTTTCGTGAGTTCGTCGTTTTTGACACATTCCTTATTTTTGGTTTCTGCTATGAAAAACTAAATACTTTTCTCATATAGGAACTTGTCAACTCCTATCATTATAAACAAAGGAACTTCATTGACATAGGAACCAGCTTTTGACAATCATTTTAACCTATGATAGTCCCTTATTTCGCTTCTACTTACAAAGAAGCAAGTAATAAGACTATTTCTGCTCAGTTTTTCTGATTAGCATAAAGTAAATAGAAGTTTAAGCTTTTTAAGAATAATTTGTTGCAGGGATATAGAGAAAGGCATGTGGATGGTACATATCAGATTTTTGCTATTCCTTTACTATAATAGGTGGGGGAAGTGTTGTATTCGATATCGACATTTCAATGGCGATTCTTACTTGATGCTTTTTGAACAATTCCCGTGAAAAAAATATGGTGTGTTCCATTCTAATGACTTTCTCTACCGCTCTGCAAAAAAATATTATTAAAAAGCTTATGCTTCTCTTTACTTCATGCTAATCGAGAAAAAATTAGCAGAATGATCTTATCACTTGCTCCCATGCAAGTAGAAGGGAAATAAGGGGGTAGCATAAGCTAAAGTATTAGTCAAAAGCTGGTGGTTACGTGAATGAAGCTCCTATGTTTGTATGGAAAGGAGTTGACAAATTCCTATATATGAAAAGTATACATTTTTAAAGCTGCAACCAATTACAAGTAATATCTCAAAAACGATCCACTACACGAAAAAAAATGTACTTGACATAATTCGTTTCCTTTATCGAGATCAAAATCTTTTGTGTAATAAGTTTTTGTGCAAAATTCTGTAAAGTGCATCCAGGGTAAAGTAGTCTTCAGATGCTTTCCAGAAAATCAAAATATATGTACATTTTAATTGTCTGCTAAATATCTATAATCCACGATATTTTAATCAAAATCGTTAAAGCCACTCTTGAGAAAATCAACATTTTCGAAAATTTTTCCACGTAAAGGGTAGTTGGAGATGCGGGATTTTCTTGAAAATCTTTTTTTTTTTTTTATTCAGGAGGACCCAAAACGTAAAGTCCCGGTCTCTCAATGAAAGCAGTATTTAGAAAGTTTGTTGTTTTTGTTTGTTTGCTTTATTTCTCAACATAATGATATCGGTGCTCTAAATTAGTGCGATTTATGAAGGTCCTCAAAATAGTGGTTTACCGCATCAATGACCTTCTCGTTGCTGTGAAATCATAGTCCCCCAAGAAATTTGTTGAGGTTTGGGAATAGGTGACTCCCGCTAGGTGCTAGATCTGGCGAATAGGATGGAAGTTCAAGCAATTCCAACTTTAATTCACACATTTTCCCATTGTAATGGCTGAACGACGGACCGGAGCTTTTTTGTGCCAAATGTCCTTTCCTTTTCACCTCATCTCTCAAACGTTTCAGTAACCTTGCTTAGTAATCACCAGTGATACTTTTACCCTTTTCAATGTAATCAATAAAATAATTCCCTGTGCATCCCATAAATATTTCGCCATAGCCTTGTTAGCTGACAAAATTGACTTTGCCTTGTTTGGAGTTGGTTCACCTTCCGCAGTCCACTGCTTTGCTGTGATTTACTTTCTAGAGTGTAGTGATATATCCAAATTTCATCCATGGTAATAAGTCGTCTCAAAAGTTCACTGGGATTTTTACGATAGAGCTCCACATTTTTAACAGAAACAGTTTTTCGTTGCAACTTTTGATCAGGTGTCAACAAACGTGGCACCCATCTTGCACAGAACTTGTGAAAGCACAAAACATTATTTAAAATATTACCTGCACATTCTTTTGATATGTTTACAGCTTCTGCTATCTCAAACAACTTTAATCTGCGGTCTTCCAGTACTAAACGATGAATATTTTCAATGATCTCTGGAGTTGTCACGTCTACAGGGCGTCCAGAGCGAGGCTCATCACTAGTGCTCGTACGTCCCATGTTAAACTCTGCAGCCCACCTTTTAATCATTGAATTTGAGGGGGCAGAGTCTTTCAATGAACTGTCCACTTAGTAGTTGATTGCTTGAAGTGGAAGTACTTAATCACTGCTGGTTTTTCCAAATTCTCTATTTTCGTGGAAACTCTAAAGTTGTCTTGTTTAAAATGCTGCCACTCGAAAACTAAACAAGCTATTGACCTGTAACCATGGATACAAGCTAGTCTAAAGTTAAACTATACGATGCTACCGTCTAACTGGCCTAGTGGCCCCATATCTATGCGAGGCCCAGCTGACCCTCGTATATCCGATGAAATCTCGGTGTCGAATTTTTGGGTGCATTACAATACCTTCTCTATACACTATGTACATATTACGTGTAGAGAAAGTCAAAACTAAAAGATAGGAAATCTCCGCGAGCACGCGTTCTATGGCGTGGGTAGTAGGTATAATTCAGTCGGGGGATAAATGCCGATTCACACTTAAGAAACCCCTCAATTGGAGAAGCTATGTGACAGAGTTTTCTATTAATTTAATTAATATATATATATATATATATATATATATATATATATATATGTGTGTGTGTGTGTGTGTGTGTGTGTTGTACTGATAAGTGGTGTTTAATTTTAATTTCCGTACATATTTTATATCATTCTGCAAGTCTGATAGAAAGGCAAAATTAAACGGTCTTTCACGCCCAATATAGAATGGGACTCTGAGAACCACAGCAGTTAAAGAGCGTCCGTAAATAGCATTTCATTTTTGCAAGAATATTCATAACTTCAATATCTTTTAATGCCCAACAGTTTGTAATGTTTATATAAGACTCCAATCTTTGTCAATTAAATAAAGTATACAAACATAAGCTAAAGCAAACAAATTTATGCCTTGTACTTCTAAGGTATTATCATTTCAAGTCAATTTTTTATTACTTTTTTTTTTTGGTTAGTGTTTAACGCCCGCTTTAACTACTAATGGCACCGCAGGCGGTTATTACTTTTTATACCAGGTGGCACAACTTCCCCGTATTTGACGCGTGCAGATATCCCCTCGTAGGTTAAAGGAGCTGAAGAACTCAATGCCGCTATTTCAAGTAATTTCCAGCCAGTTATCCACTGACCGAGTTTAATTTGAAATAGCGCCTTTTGAGTTCTGCACCTCTTTTAATGCACAAAGGGTTGTCTGCACACATCAAATACGGGGCAGTTGGACCGCCTGGCATCATTTACATCATGTTGCATCATCTTTATATAATTGGTTTATGTGTGGCAGATAAAATATATTTAAATTTCATATCTTTAAACTTTTTGGGGTACAACATTTTTAAAAAAAAATAGAATATTTTGGAAATCGATTACAGATGCAAATATTGACAGATTTAAATTTAAAATAAACAAAAATATTTTAAAAACTTTTTTCTTTAAAACCAATAATTATTTTTTTATCTCAGATACAGCTTTTCCGAAAAAAGTACAAACAGGAAATTATTTAAAGTAACATAAAACAAATCATGCTTAAATTTCTTTCTTGATTTCTTTGTATTTCAAAAGCATTGAATGAAAACCTCGTATGTGAAAAATATGATGTGTTCCATTCACATTACTTTCTCTAGTTAATCCGCAATAGATTATCCTTACAAAAGCTGATCCTTGTGTCTACTTCGTGCTAATTGAGATAAATAGAGGATATAAGGAATGGTCGTATTAATTAACTTCCTATAAGTAGAACAAAGGAATAGTCAAATGTCTTAAAAATTGTTGCTATGTGATTGGAATTCGTTTCTTTGCATGATCAGAAATTGCCAAATTCCCGTATACAATCAAAATCTTAGGACCCATTTTTGAGAAAATCAAAATTTTGAAATTGTTTCCATGTAAAAGAGATCTGGGCTAGTGAACTATCCTGAAAATCTTCGAGTCGCGTATCTTGTAAGATACTAAACTTAATAACAAGTATGGTCATTTTCTCGACGTTTCGTTTTTGAGTTGCCATGTCCACAAACACAGGACACACGGACACAGGGACACACACCCACGCACACATGGACCTTTTTCCAAAAATCCCTTTTTATTTTAATTTTTAATTACAGGGGAGCTTAAAATATGTATTCCCGGTGAACTCTCGGTATTGAATTTCTGGATGAAATACAATGCCTTCTTTACCAACTATAAACATTGTGTATGTGTGCTAGAGAAGGTAAAAGAATAAAATTGCTGCGTTCCATTCCCATTACTTTCTCAACATCTCTGCAACAAATAATTATTAATGAACGTATTCTTCTATTTATTTCATACTAATGGAGAAACAATTAACAAAAGTGGTCTAATTACTTACTTCCTCGTAAATAGAAGGGAAATATGGGACTACCATAGGTTTAAGCGACAGTCAAATATCTTTAAAGCTGGTTGCTATGTGATCGAAGTTCCTTTGTTTGTATAACCAGGAGTTGACAAATTCCCGTATGAGAAAATTATAAATGAAATGAAATTAATTAAAACTGAAACCAATAACAAGGAATATCTCTAAAACGGTCAACTCTACGAAAAAAATGAATACATCATAAGTGGTATGTTTTAACGAGCTTTGCATTTTTGTTAACTAAGTTTTTGTCTATGTCTTACGGTTTACTACTTTTTTTGGAAAAAGGATAGTGTGTGTCTGTGGACGCATAGCTCAAAAACGACTCATCCATACCAGTTTTAAGCAGTACCATTTAGTTGTTTCTCTCTCTCTCTCTCCTTCTCTCCATGTTGAACTCAGGTAAAAGAATGTAATATGAAAGTAGGCATGTAAAACAGTTGACTGAGTCGCCACTATGTTCTTGTATACCTTCAACAAAATGCGTATTGAAATATTGTGTACCTAAATGCCTCAGAACAGTTTTTCTATCTATGTAATGTTATTCTAAATTAATATTTCGAGAAATAGACTTCGTTTTGTTCTAGGTGCAAGAGAGATAGAGAAATCAGAAACCAAAGTTACCTGTTTAATAGCAGCCCTTTATGCTGGTTTTGAAAGTCCACGATATCGTGAGAGACACTGAATAGTGACATCACTTTAAACAAATTGCAAAATATTGAAGAATTCAAGTCAATATTAACATATATCTTCAAAATGTCTAATGCCACAACATACGTATTTAAAATGGACTATGTTTCTCTAAGATATATATATATATATATATATATATATATTGAAAATTGCAAAACCAAGAAGGAAACTCGTGAATGCAATGAATTTAATACCACAGATTTGGTACATGACAAATAACAAATGATAAACTTTTCAAATCTATGCATGACCTTTGAGCGATCATATTCAGTATTTGCTGCAGTTAGAGCTTTTATACGCCGTGGCATTGAATCCTGAGGGATTTCCCTCAACGCAGTTTGTATTCGAGCCCACAAATCCGTGTCACTGGTTATTGGAGGACCGTGACGCACTAAGTGCCGACCAACCATATCCCAGACATGTTCGATGGGCGACATGTCAGGCGAGCATGAAGGCCAGGGAAGCAATGATAAAGAAGTGATACCCGACACTCTTCAAAGAAGGCTCGCAATATGTAACCGGGCTGAACTGTGATCTGTGGAGATGCCTAAAGCACCCCCTGCTCTACAACCACCTGTAGGTACCGGTTACTGTTCAAAGTGTCCTTAATTCGTAGCAGGCCAGATCGGTTGTTGTAACCAATGGCGCCCCAAATCATCACATTTGGTGTTTGTCCGCTATGTCGCTCAACAATGCGGCCCTCCAGGTTGCGCCAACCACGGTTCCGCCGGACATGTATACGGCCATCACTGTAGGGCACATTGAAGCGGGACTCGTCCGAAAAGAACATTTTGCCATCAGCACCCAAGTGACGGTGTTCACGTGCCCAGTGCTATCGGAGGAGTTTGTATTTTCTGGACAATGGAAGCCGGCGAAGTGACGTGTGCAACCAGTTCAACCTGCAGCAGACGGCGTCGAACCGTTTATGCGGACAAGTTCACACCTGTTGCAGTACTCCAGCGTCGAGTTAACTCCGTGGATGAAATTGTACAGTCCTTTATGGCCATTAGGACAAGATAAAGGTCATCCCGTGCTGTGGTATCTTCCGTGGCCCAGTACCCGCTCTTCGCTGCGTACGACCTTTATCTATCCACTGCTTCCACACACGCATCACTGTCGTAGCAGCATGCCCTTGATAAGCCGAAATGTCACGGTATGACAAACCCGCTTCCGAAGACCGATCATTCTGCCGCATTCAAACTCACTCTCATGCCGATATGGCTTTCTTTGACGTCAACGAGGCATACTGCACTCACTTTATCGTTTCCACCTTGTTTGATAGTTCTGCACTGACTATACTGGGTGCAACACTGACCTTGTCGGACCAACACGACTGGTCTCTACTCGGCATACGTGTAACCCATCTCTCTGAAAGCCTAATCACTTATTGCTTGCACCTTCTGCACTTCCACCAAGTTTGGAGATATTCGGGAAATTCTTTCTTGGTGGTGCAGTTTTCACAAACGGTAGTGTGTGTATAGTGTTCTAAACAAATGTATAAGACAGGCATTATTCTACTAATTATATGTTTTAAAACTAATCTATGACCAATATCATAATTCCAATACTATTTTACACACACTCTTTAGTGTTTTGGGGAAAATGTTTAGTCCTCAAGCTATAGTGTTGTGGAATAAGATAGAGTTTGAATATGGGGGGGAAAAAAAAATTAAAGTTTGAGAGAAAGAGAGACAGAGAGAGAGAGTCAGCCATTTAACCGGCGCAATGCTTTAAAATGGCGTCCAAAAACATTACTAAATCCGCTTTAGGGAATTCAAACATTGCAAATACCTGTATATCGTACTTTAAAGTATGGTGTATTTTGCACACCAAAATCCAAAATTTGACATTTTTTGCCAAAATGACAAAATAACGAGTCGCTTCGGCGGAAGTGATTCCAATTTTCTTATTTTAAATGCATATCCTATAATGTTTATATAACTTGGAGAGTACTGTTCAATAGTTGTTCAACAGTGACTGCTGTTCAAAGGCAGCTGTGAACTGCCCTTTATTTATATCCACAGACTTTCTTTATATCCATGGAAACATCATATTTATTATTAAACCACTCCCCAAAATGAGTTTCTAGAAAAAAAAAAAACAAAGTATAACAGACAGCAAATAACAATAAGGCACCATAATGTTGCAAATGTAATCAATGTAGTACAAACTTCAAGACTGATAGAGAGGCCTCTGAGCAAAATTAAGCGGTCTGTCACGCTCAGTATAGAATGGGACGCTGAGAGCTACATAAATAAAATGCCATTTCATTTCATTTAGTATAGTACAAAAACTAATAAATGGTATTTACAAAGTATAACAAACAAAACGTTCAACAAGATATACAAGTGATTAAATATAATGTTTGTTGTAAAAAGACTTGATGATTGCAATAAAAGAAAATGGATCTATGAATAGAGTAATTCTTACAACGTAATGTTTAAGTACTTCTTATAAATTATTTAACGAACTGATTACGATTTATAGTAGTGATTCCTGTAAATTTGAAGAGATCCTTTGATGGCAAACAAAACTATGGTTTTAGTTTCCGGAGGTTTAGGTGGAATTTTTTTTCAGATACCAATACAAATTAATAATCCACATAATATTTCAATGTGTTCAAGGTATGATAGTGGATTGTGGGCACACTCTTCGTTTACCTTCTGATTGATATTTTTTTTCTTTTGGAAGCGAACTGTTGGAGAATGGATGTGCCCTTTAGAGAAACCAGATACAAATACCAAAATTCGATTCGGCGATGACTTCCAATAACTGACATCCCATGACTTTCTGAAATACGTATAGTCTTTTGCGCAATCTTGAACGAATGGATGATGTCTGGTGTTTCCAGTAGTTCACCAAAAGGGAAAGATAATCCAAGAACATGGGCTAAAGTTTCTGTCTCTCTGTGACATCGCCTACAGAAGTGGTTGTCCGAAGATCTTCTGGAATAGTTCCTAATGCAGAGGTGTTCGCAATCATTTTCAATGCTTCATGCCATTGTTTCAAAGAGAGGCATTTGTGATCATTTAACCAACTGTTTTCTGGAGTCTATTATTTATAAAGCCCTCTATCTTATCCTTTTGTTGGTAATGCATTCCATCAACTGAATTCCATTTGTCGCAATTACTGGATTTTCTGAACAGATATAGTTCTTGTGCGAGAATCGAGGATTTTATCATTAAAGACAACGTTGATTTTTTGTACACAACACTCAGCTTCCTCAATCAGATTTCATGTTGAAGAAATGTGGATCGTTTGTTAGGTGCAATTGTTAATGTGTCGAACTTTGGCCTTCCATATGCCATGAATGGGTTCGCTGTAGAGCATTATATCGATGTATCTGATGGTAATTGGAACATTTCTTTCGTTGTACTCCTGAGTAGTTTGTATCTTGAAGCAATGCTATTGGAATGTCTTCCGGTTGGGAAATCTGCAAAGCATATTTAAGGCTAGCAGAAATACATGACTTTAAAATTGTAATATTTTGGTCACATTGTAATATCGGTGATGAATAGTTTTATTGCTGATTTATGGGATTGAATCTGAAATATAATGTGTTAAATAATATTCTATCTTATGTTGAGTGGAAAGAAAAGAATCCAATTTTAATAATAGCTAGCTAAGAAGATTTCATCGCAAGGCTGAGAATTTATTTAATAATATGCATTCAGTTTGTGCTGCAATTTCACATACAACGTATAATGGTTACAAACTGAAACTGTAAACGCAATGGACTTACCAAGAGCAGGTCTCCCGAAAAATGCAACTGGTGAGAATACATCATTGGAGGTTCTCCGTAAGTAACAATAACCAAAAGTGTCTATAACGAGTTTGGTGTTAGAATCCAACATAAGCCAAAGTTCCGCGATAAAAATCCTTACAAGTGCCACACAACATCCTTATAATATTCAACCTTTTGGATGGATAATTTGGATGAACTTTCAGATGAAGATCCTGATAAGAATGCAGCTTTTGGAGTTAATGATGGAGCACAAGAACGGCAATCTAATTTTTCTGAGACAAATAGTATTTTCAGAAGAAGCCAAGATCTCCCTGAATTTCAATAGATTTAACTGCCGATACTTGCCAGAAATAAATAATTCACAATAAATGTAGGAGCACCACTCGTAATGTCCACAGAAACTGAATGTTTGGGCTGGTATTGTTGTTGACCACGTTACTGGTCCTTTCTTCTTTAGAGCAGTAGGGGAATTCAATGTCTGGCAGGTATGTGCTATGATAGCTCAGTGGCTAGAGCATTCGGACGAAAGGTATACGAGTATCGCAGATATCAGACCTTGAAAGATCTAAATGCAGACAATAGTATCATAGTATTGCCAGCAACAAAGGCAACGCTACTGTTGTTATGAATATCACAGATTATAATGAGAAAATTTCGGACTATTGGACCCTGCAATGTACAACTAGATATCACGTGATCCTACCTCTACTATCCCGAACAAAACAGACAAAAGATCAGGAATTCACCGTCCATACAACACGAAACTAAGACAAGTTTATTACATTCAGAGGCCATATCACCAAGGTTATATGGATTGCCTAAAGTTCACAAAAAGAATAAGCCATTACATCCCATAGTAAGCGCCATCAGATCACCCATACACGATCTCTCGTTATCTCACTCCGTTATTACAGGAATACGTAGGTACTTCTGAAACTCACATGAAGAATTCTTATCATTTCAGGTAGAGAATACGCAATTTGAAATGTGACCCCACACATATCCTCTTCAGTTTTGACATCGGGTTGCTGTTTACCATAGTACCAGTGAAAAACGTTTTAGAACATATTCGGCCAGCTTTTCCCACAAGACATATACGATATTTTTAAACTGTGTCTCACCATCACGTATTTCACATGGAAGAATGACTTCTGCGGAGAAATAATACGTTGACGACGTCATCGCTATATGACCACACGGAAAAGCTGAACTTCAAACATTCTTAGAGCATCTAAACAGCGAAAATGCAAACATTCAATTAACAAAAGAATAAAATTGCCTTTCTCGATGTATTGGTAACTATGGAAAGCAATAACTAGAAAAAACAACAGAAAACCAACACATATGAACCGTTACTTTAGTAAATAATCAAACCACCATCACAAATAGAAAAGAAGCGTAATCAAAACACTAGCGGAACGAGCAAAAAGAATCTGTGAACCAGAACATTTACCGCAAGAATTAAAATAGTTACACAAGACGCTACAGTATAATGGATGCACTAAAAATATATATCGATTGGGCAATACATCCCAGAAAGAGCAATACTCGACCTAGGGACGTATCGACATATAAAAATAAAGTATTATTACCATATATAAAAGACATAACTGATCGTATGGCAAGATTTTAGAAACACGACAAGTGAAAGCCATATACATGCCAACAGCAAAAATGATAGTTTCTCAAATCAGCTAATGACTGACACTATCAACTTTTAAAAACTGGTGTTTACAAAATCCCGTGCACATGTGGTCGAGTTTACACCGGCACTATAAAACGAAGCATCACAGAACATAAAAGAAACTACCGCCTAGGAAAAGCAGAAAAATCAGCCGTGGTATAACATGTTTTATCCCTGGACGACCACCGAATGCAATATGATAAAGTACCATTTATACAAACAGGCCGTATAAATTTATAAAAAGAGAAACAACTTTAACAAAGATGAAGGACTCAAATTAATTCACACCTGCTTCCCTATACTTTCCCAACTCCTAAATCCCTAGGCTAAATATAGATAAAAGTAGAACCCGTCCACCGGGTCTGAATATTGGCACCAACTCACACTTTTATAATTCTTGACTGAGATAGTGACGTGAGAAAATTGCCTCTGAAGATGTCCCTCACAAACAGAGACGAAACGACAGAAAGAAATATTTTAAACAGAAATATTTTAATCTACAGACCACGACAAAACAGCATGAAATTTTAATTTTTAAAACTTGTGTATTTTCATTTTGTGTAGTAATACATCCTTTAACTTGGTAGGGCATATCGGACAAGAATGAGATCGGTGAAAGAGGTCCAAAAGGACCCGGGGTCCATTGAAGTTACTTGACTTGCGTCTTCTCTGGTTAATAGAGCACCCCAGATAAAACCTAATCTGGGTAACTCAAACTGAAAATCGAACTCAGGACCTTTTGAATGTGAACCTGGCATCTTATCCCACACTATAGAGGCGGACTAAAATACGAAATTTAAACTGGGACACGTGACTAGTAAACCTTATAATGAGCTAGATGTAGAACTATTCGTTTCTCTAGAGAAAGAAGACCCGTCCTTGGGAAAAAAGTTCAGAGGCTTATAAATTCAGGCCTGAAACAACTGCTTGGAGAAAAAATTGCTGTGGACTAAATCCTGATTTTGAGAACATATGGAGATAAAATAAGCACGGTAAGTCGTTTTAGTTTATTTTCATTAATTCACATTCTTTTGTTAGCCACTCCCCTTGGCGACCAATTTGTCATTTTTGCAATATTGTTATATTTCTTTATGAAGTAATCTAAAATAATAAAAAGGAAATAATTTTTAACTCTAGTGTTACATCATAAACTGCTAGAACTTCAAATCTATTATCCTTCAGACTTTGTATGTTTCTAACGTCAAGAATATTCGAGCATTTTACTTTCGGTACAACTCGTATTTTTGCAACAATATTGCTTTAATTATTTCGAAAAAGTATACCTTTATTAAATAAGTATTCTGTATTCATTTCAACAGAATAACCTTCTGCATCCTCTTATGTGGAAGGGGCAGTAGTAAGAGGAATAATAATACTAATAGGAATAAGTAGTAGTATAAGTAGAAAGCGTACTAAGAATTGAGAAAATATCATTTGTACATGTAAATACATTCTGTTTCCGTTTCTTTAAGTGTACCAATGGCCGCGCCGTGGCCGAGTGGTTAAACCACTCGACTCTCACCTAGACGGCCGGGGTTCGATCCCAAGCGACCGCATGTGAGATTTGTGGTGGACAAAACGGCGCTGGGGCGGGTTTTCTCCGGGTACTCCGGTTTCCCCCGCCATCGCATTCCACCGGTGCTCCATCATCATTCATGTATCATCAGTGTCACCGCCTGCGGTGCCATTAGTAGTTAAAGCGGGCGTTAAACACTACAAAAAAAAAAAAAAAATAAGAGTACCAATAGAGTGTACAAAGGAGGGGGACACCTCACGCACTGCCACCCTCCAGAGTTCTATTGTGCCTTAACACCCACCAGGATGAAGTGAAGGAACCACACGATACTACAAACCCAGGCAGATAGGCCATAGAAGAGCGCGAAAGTTAACAGTTCTAATAGACTTGTCCAATGCCTGGAACAGCCCAAAGAGAGCATGAACACCCCGTCAACCAAGCAACCTTTCTGATGTCCACGGGGAATACTCTTTCCTTTCAGCAAGTATCCACGCCATCTGTCCGGCACCGCTAAACAAAACGAAACATATAAACTCACCTGAAACTTGAGGCCGTCCTCCATGGTCTAAAGTAACAAGCTAGCCTCTCACTCCCAAAGCCGTAGGATCATATACCCTGCGGAGGGTGTTAAAACCCTTAACATGGGTATCTTCGAAAGGGAAATAAAGATGGTATTCCCGTGTCGTAGATTTATGGCATGTAAAAGTAGCTCAGAGGCCTCTGAGTAAAATTAAATAGTATTTGACGCCCAAAAAGAATGAGACGCTGAGATTCACTGTAGTTAAATAATGTACGTAAATAACAGTCAATTTCTGAAATATGAGAAGAAACGCAAGATCAGAGTAGATGGTTCACGGAAATCGAGCCCAAGACCTCCCGAATATAGTCTCATACGTAGCCGCAGAGCCATCTCGCTTGGTGTTCTTTAAAAGTACTTCAGCAACCATATTGCTAAATATAGCAAAATACTAGGGTCGGCTGATAAGTCCCGGGCCTCACAATGAAAACAGCAGTTTTTTTTTTTTTTTTTTTTTTTTTTTGCTTTATTTCTAAACATAATCTCCGGAAATATCAATACATTTGTCATGTCGGTGTTTTATTTCAATTACACCATTGAGTTTTGGGAACAGGTGGTAACCACTGGGTGCCAGATCTGGTGAGTAGGGTGGATGTTCAAGCAATTCCAATTTTAATTCACACGTTTTTCCGATTATAACGACCTTGATGGGCCGGAGGATTGTCGTGCTGAAACCATTTTTTTTTTTTTTTTTTTTTTTTGCCAAATGTAGTCTTTTTATTTTCACCTCATTACTCAAACGTTGTAGAAGCTTTCGTAGTAGTCACAGTGACACTTTTACCCTTTTGCAAGTAATCAATAAAAATAATTCCCTGTGCATCCCAGAAAACACTCGCCATAACCTTGTTAGCTGACAAAATTGACTTACCTCTTTTGGAGTTGGTTCACCTGGCGCAGTCCACTGTTTTGACTGTGATTTACATTCTGGAGTGCAGTGATGTATCCAAATTTTATCCATGGTAATAAGCCGTCTCAAAAATTCACTGGGATGTTTACGGTAGAGCTCCACATTCTTAAGAGAAACAGTTTTTCTTTACAACTTTTGGTCAGGTGTCAACAAACGCGGCGCCCATCTTGCACAGACCTTGTGAAAGCCTAAAATATTACTTAAAACATTACCTGCGCGATCTTTTGATATGTTTACAGCCTCTGCTCTCTCACACAACTTTAATCTGCGGTCTCCCAGTACAAAATGATGATTTTTTTCAATGATCTCTGGATTTGTCACTTCTACATGGCGTCCAGAGCGAGGCTCATCCATCACTAGTGCTCGTACATCCCATTTTAAACTCTGCAACCCACCTTTTAATCATTGAATATGAAGGGGCAGAGTCTTTCAATGAACTGTCCATTTAGTACTTGATTTCTTTAGGCGTTAAGCCTATCAAGCGGAAGTATATAATCACTGCTGGTTTTTCCAAATTCCCTATTTTTGTGAAAACTCTAAAGTTGTCTTGTTTAAAATGCTGTCATTCGAAAACTAAACAAGTTATTAACCTGTAACTATGGATACTAGTTAGTCTAGAGTTAAACTATACCATGCTACCGTCTAACTGGCCTAGTGGCGCCATATCTGAGTGAGGCTCGGGACTTATCATCCGACCCTCGTATAAATAACAATTTTTACAATAACTATTCCATAAGAGCAAAAACGTGATCCACACTTTAGGTTTATCTAGTTATTCAGTTCTCAAAATCATAATTATCTTTTTTAAATAAATAAAAATATGAATTCACTAAGAAAGTAATATTAGTGTGGAAAGAAAGCAAATTTTGTTACTGCAGGCTGATAAACTGTGTCAGCGAACGAGACACGTGCAAAGTGTTTTCACTCTCCCCTTTCCACTGCTTCAAAATACTGATACCAAACTAATAAAATCAATACGAGAGCGGTTCAATTACCATTTTTTGAAATTCAAAATTATTTATTTATCAACATAGCCGCTATAGGGGTACCTCGAAAGCACCTAAAAAATGTTAAGCTCTGCAAAATACGCCTCTGTCTCCTCATTTTATCTAAACATTGTTACCTGAGTCTTTTTGTCATGTTTGAGAACAAGGAGCAGGGAGCCAGGTAGGGCAAATATGGGGGATGCGGCAGCAATTCATCATGGAATTCATACAGTTTGACAGCGACAATTCTGGGTGCACATGTTGGTGAAACAGCACCCAAATCCGGCCGTGTTGCCTCCAGCTTCTTGTCAAATCTGGCCAATAACTCACTGAAGTATTCTTTAGTAATCGTGTGTTCTTTTTCTAACAACTAATGTTATTGAAGGGGAACTCATTTCTTTGAGAGTATGAGGAACGTTTTTTCGCTGACAGTACTGGCCACCGCTGTGTGATACTGACCTACTAAATTTAATAGCATGATAACAACTAAAAGTAAATTAGTTTGGAATAGGTAATTTTTCCCTCTTAAGATAAATCTTTATTTGAGGATTGTAAGTATATTTTTTTTGCAAAATCGGGTTATCAGCCCGTTGCTCAACCATCATTTCTACTGGATCTAGTTTGTTTAGCGTTTCCTCTTAGGCAGGCTGACTTAATGGTCTACGAGCAGTTTGCTCGTTGCGGACTTCCCTTAGCTTTCCTTCGGCTCTGACCAGTTTCAGCTTATATGTAAAAAAAAAAAAATCTCGTGTTCCATTCTCATCACTTTCAAACCCGGCGGAGGACGATGGATTTTTTTCGGGCGTAAGAATCCTTAGCATGGGTTCCTTCGGAAGGGAAGTTGGTCCCGTGTCGTAGATTTAGGGTATGTAAAAGAACCTCAAGCCTGATAGAGAGAGCCCTCTGAGCAAAATGAAGCAGTATTTCACGCCCAGTATAGAACGGGACGCTGAGAACCATAGCAGTTAAGGAGCGTCCATAAATAAAACTCCATTGCCCTTTTCTTTTCTCTCTCTCTACATCTCTACAATAAATTATTATTAAAAAGCTTATTCTTCTATTTACTTAATGCTAATCGAGAAAAAATAGCAGAAAGTAAGTAGAAGGGAAATAAGGGAGTCCATAGGCTAAATCGATAGTCAAATATTTTAAAAGCTGTGCTATGTGATTGAAGCTAATTTGTTTGTATGGACAGGAGCTGACAAATTCCCGTATGAGAAAAGTATAAGCATTTTAAAACTGAAATTAATAACAAGGAATATCTGAAAAACGGTAATCCATTTATACATACATATATATATATATATATATATATATATATATATATATAAAATTGTGTGTTAATGAGATCTACATTTTTTGTTGAGTAAGTTTTAGCCAATCTCTTACGGTGTACCAGTTATGCAAAATTCATCCAGAATAAACATGTCTTCAGAAGCTATTCCCAGAAAATTTAGATATAAATTTTAATTATCATGTAAATATCCTACATAAGAAATTTTAATCAAAATCGTTAGAACCATTTTTGAGAAAATCAAACATTTCGGATTTTTTTTCCATCTAAAGGGTAGTTGGAGGTGGGGGAATTTTCTTTAAAATCTTCGTGTCGCATCCTTGATACCGAACTTAAATAACAAGTTTGGTATTTAATGGTCTTTTCGTATTGGAGCTATGCTGCACACACACACACACACACACACACACATACACACAAATACAGACAGACTCACACGAATATTTTATAAAAATGTTTTTTTTTTTAAATCAGAGGTCTCAAACCATGTATTTCCGGTGAAATCTCGGTATAAAATTTGTGGTACAATACAATACCTTCTCTGTACATTATGTACATAGTACGCCTAGAGAAAGTAACAAGATGAGATTTCACAGAGTGAATGGCAATACTAGTGTTTCTATAGTTCCAAGGAACCGTATAGATAATACCGTGCGACCCAAAAACATCCGAACCGCGGTGCGGCGTTTTTACACTACGCACACGGAAATATAACACACAGCTGCTGTTCACAAGGTCACGATGCTGACTTGTTCTTCTCTACTCTGAAAGTGCAGTATTCAGCTGACGGTGATGTCGTCTGGTTGAATTATTTACCAGTGTGCTTTGATAATTCGTCCTGTACTTAGTCACAAAGTTTATTTGGCTCAGCATTTGTTTCCTATATACAGCGTGAATTTATTTATGATTCGTATGTGTTAACACTTTTTGTGAATGGAGTCTCAATAGTGAATACAATGTCGAAGTTGGTCCATATTTTATATTTTTTCGTGGACGAGGCTTAGTTCCACTTTCATGGATATGTGTGAACACAATTAATCGTTAACGGAGCTCTGAGAAACCTAATATTGTGCATGAAATACCCCTTCATGACTAAAAAATTGGTGTGTGGTGCGCCATTGGCGAAAAATAATTATAGGCCCAATGTTTTTCGAGACAACAGTTCACGTGAATACAATTTTGCCCCTTTGTTTAGAGAATTAACAGAGAGGGACATGATTTTACCTTTTCAACAAAACTATTCTCTTCACCAAGCGCCGCTTTCCCGCAAACTTCCCTTCATACCTCAGACGAAGGATAGAATGGACGAACACCATCACCTACTTGGGGGTGAACCTTTACAGGGGCGTCACTTTTGGGGAGCACATCAGGGAACTGAGGTGTCGGGGCTATGGGGCAAAGGCCTTCTTTTCCTGATGCTGAAGTCCACGATGCTGGTTTCCCTTAAGTTGCGCCTTTTGAGGGCTCTCATAGTCTACGTCTGTAAGATCTGGGGCATGGCGGCAGACTCCAGCCTGCTGTTGCTTCAGCGGGTACAGAATAGATGCCTTCGGGCCATCTATTCTGTGCTTCGAGGATTTCCTACGAGACTCCTGCACAAAGCCTTTGGTCTACCATACCTGGAGGACGAGATTAGGCGTCGGGCAACAAAATCCAACGAAGGGTTACCATTCAATCGGAGCACCCTATTTGGTCTCTTGGGGATTACAATCCCACAAACCAGACGATACCGGCTTCCCCACATGGCTTTCGGGTATCCCCAGTAATGAAGGAGCACCTCCAACCCCAAAAATAAACATTTTGCAAAAACCATTACACCAGCGGTGCACAAGGGCCGTTGCACCATAACTGGCAACCGTTGAGGAGCAAAACTTGCCTCCTCCTGTCACTTTACAACCTCATTCTCACCCGCCATCCTGCAAACCCCACAATCCCGTCAGAACGTTGTTTAGTTTCTCTCAAAGAATAGGAACACGTGAAACGCTCCTCGGGCTGCCCTCAGCCTGCCAACTGCTCGTGTCGTGTGTAATTTTTTTTTAAAAAAGCCATTGCATACAGAGAAGCTATCTTCTTGTTCAAATCTGGACATCTATTGCTAGACACATGCTCCACTAAACATAGTGTTGGTGTTGGTAATCTGGACGCGTTTCGATAACCTTCGTTGTTATTATCTTCTGCGAACCTGCAAAAGATAATGACAACGAAGGTTGTCTAAACACGTCCAGATTACCAAGCAACACCATGTTTAGTGGAGCATGTGTCTAGCAATAGATGTCCAGATTTGAACAAGAAGACCACATCAGTTCAATTCATTCAGTAACTCTGAAGACGGGAATAACATATGCTCCGGTAACGTTGGTGCCTCACCATTTAACACCTGGCTGGAAGTCCGAGAGAACCTTGAAGATATTCTACATTTTTCTTTTTGTAGTAAGTTTTTCTCTTTCTCTTACGGTTTACCAGTTATGCAATATTCAGAAAATTTCATCCAGAATAAAAAGGTCTTCAGAGGCTATTCCAAGATATACATTCTTTTTGCCATGTAAATATCTTAAATGTAAGAGATTTTAATCAAAATCTTTGGTGCCAGTGTTCAGAAAACCAACACGTTCGAATTTTTTCCATGTAAAGGGTAGTTAGGGTGGGGGTATTTTCCTGAAAATCTTTGTATGGCATCCATGGAAGATATTGCACTTAAATATCAAGTTTGGTATTTAATAGCCTTTTTGTTTTTGAGCTAAGCTGCCCCCCACACACGCGCACACACACACACACATACAGAGAAAGATAGGCTCACACACGGACATTTTTCTAAAAATCCTTTTCTTTTGGGGTCCCAAAACATGTCTTTCCGGTGAAATCTCGGTATCAATTTTTGGGTACAATACAATACCTTCTCTATACACTATGTACATAGTACATGAACAGAAAGTAAAACTGACATGCTGAGCGAGATTTGAATCTAGGAATTTATGAGTGGAAACAAGGCCTTCCGAACCTCTCAGCCATCGTAACACTGTCCTGTGACCTGTTTACAGTACTCATATTTTAATCATTGCGATTTCAGTCACAGACCATTGTACTGTCCTATCGTGTGCATTGTGAACACAGCTTTAACGAAGATACACGGAGTTCTTCGATCGACACATGGAATCTAGGGATGGAATTTTTGTGTCTACGGCTATACATTGTATGTGGTAGAGAAGGTAAAATTGTTTTCGGCCTTAATTGATTGAATGATTGATTGATTGTTTTATTGATTGATTTGCATATGGGAGACAAATTAAGAGGCCCGACCCAACTTGCCTGCAAGAAACTACAGGCTAATTGCGAAAATATACACTTTGGTGTAGCGCTACTTTTAATATTACTGTTATTATTGTTATTATTACTATTATTATGGCTATTATTATTATTATTATTAACCTGCCCAATGAAGAATTATTGCAATTGCGTGTTCCAGTATTTTCAAATATTTTAAGCCTATGACAATTGATTTTTTGGCCCTCCCGAAGTTATATATTCTTCCAGGTTTGGAATAATTTATCAAGTGGGTAAATATGTGATTAGTTTTATTAATTCATCCAAAATGTACAAATATCAATCATATTAGTAAACCTAGGGATAAAGCTATTACTATATGACTATATGCACTTAATCGAAAACGTCTTACAAACAAATTGTTTTTAGTTGTACCTAAATTAGAGTTTAGTGGCGGGGATATATTTCCTCCCCATTATTCTTTACGTGGTAGTAGTGGTTTAATCTCTAACTATTAATATCAAATTATTTATGAAAACGTAATATGATTTAAAAGTTCAATATTTTTACTATTGCAAATGTAGTGACTATTTTATGGTACTTTACTTAATGTAGGGAATCTAATTGCTCAGATGTATAACTTAAATTATCGTTCACGCTGCAGTGTTAAGATTATACTCATAATGATTAATAATAATAATAATAATAATAATAATAATAAAACTATCTGAATTACTTATATCAGTCATTGTGGTTTGGTATTTATTTGTTAATAATCTAATTAATGCTGGTCTATTTTATTTCTATTGCTTGCCAATCTGGTTACTTAGAATTTTTTTCCTTTAGGGATTTTAAGTATTTTATATGCATATGCAATTAACTTAGGGGATAATATCTCTCACTCTCTCTCTCTCTCTCTCCCTCTCTCGATTAATAAAAGTGAAAACTTATTATAACACAATCTAGGGCATTGGTTTTCAAACCAATTAGAACACTGTATGGTTGGTCACAGATGCATTTTAGTCATGTTGTAATGTGTAAAATGGAATGAAGTTTCCGAATACATCGTTCACTATGATTTGATTTGATCTTTGTTTTTGTTTCAGATTCCTAAAACAGTTGCTAGTTATGGTTTATATCTGGCAATGCACTGCTTCAGGTCTAGTTGCAATGCAGCGTAGGCCTGTACCGAGTGTATTCATCCTCTGGAAATGTGTATCAGAACAAACTCAGTTACAGCTGTTCAGCGGAAATTCTAGAGACATTTCAATAAACGCTACGCTCTCTCCAGGAACATTACTGTGGGTTAGAAAATGATGTGAAGAAGCTACTGAACGAACTGAGTTTATTCTGAATGAATACGCTCCGGTGCAGGCCAATCCTCCATCGTAACTGAACTGGAAGTTCACTGTCAGACCACAACTGCTACTGTCAACTAAGATACCAATTTTAAAAAATGAGCTCAAATCATCGTAACCATGTTCTCTAAAACTACATGTCATTGTATGTATTGCAACATGACTTAATATATATCTTTTACCAAGAACAGAATGCTCCGGTTGGTTTAAAAACTGTCAGGTGTTTATGCCCCATCCTGTAAGTATTTTCATGGCATTGTACTAGAATATTATTTTAGTGATTGATACGGATCTGCAGTAAACATTTAAAGGATTTGTTTTTGACTAAATTCTTAAATAGCACTCTGAATTTTAATTAACTACCATTTCTGTTTAGAACTGACTATTGTTGAACCAGACGATAGAAGAAGTCATTGTGTTCCCTGGACGATCCCTGACCAACCAGGATCCTCACAGACAGATACATTAGACCCTACAACTGCGCAACAAGAAGCAGAAGCAACTACTGCTTGGCAAAGCCAATTTTTTTATACTGTTGAAGCAGCTCAAAGCTCCACTGTTTTTTATAATCTTGAAGCAGATATAGACTACTCTGTTAGTCTGGAGGCTCTTGAGAGATTTTACCCTAGAACTTCTCGTACAGAACAAATGTATCCCACTCTACAGTTAGCAGATCATTATAGTGCATTAGCTGCAGCACAAGATCATCGTAGACCATTAGCTACATCTCCCACTCCAGTGTCAGCAGATCATAATAAGCCATTAGCTGGATCTCCCACTCCAGCTTTAGCAGAAGATCATCATAGACCATTAGCTACAACTCCCACTCCAGTTTTAGCAGATCAACATGAACCATTAGCTAGATATCCCACTCCAGGTTTAGCAGAAAATGATCATAGACCGTTAGCTACATCTCCCATCCCAGTGTTAGCAGATCAACATAAACAATTAGCTAGATCTCCCACTCCAGCTTTAGCAGAAGACCATCATAGCGTACTAGCTAGTGTACCAACAGAGCCCGCTGCACAAAACACGAGGCATCGTACCTCTCCTTCAATAGACCCTTCCAGTTCACTTCCAACGAGCGCGCAAAAGGAACCTCCAAAGGTAGTCGAGCGTACCTTCAGCCCTCCACCAGCACACTGGGCAACCATGGGTGCTGAATTTGCCTCTCCCGGTGCATCTGTAATAGAAATTTCTAGAAGCAGTTCAATTGGTGGTTTGGACGTCTGGGCCCCTTATCAGGTGCGCGAAAGCAGTGATGGAGAACGATCCGTGGCTAATCAAGGTACAGACACCAAAGATAGGTCAAAGGTCACAAACAAATCAGCATCTGATCGACCCGCAACTAGTGCAACGCAGGATAAAAGAGATAATAATCAACAAACGACCGGGATTAAAACTCCAGTTGATATAGGAACCAAAACTAGCATTGAAAAGCATGGTCCAAATTTAACGAAGGAATTTACTTTAAAACCAAAGAGAACATCTACTCCCATGCCCTCGTACGAAAGTGCAACAGATGCTTCACTAACTTCCTCAATTGAACGGCTGATGGCAGAATTTGAAGAAAAATTAAAAACTCCAAGTTCTGGCAACAGTAACAATCAAGCCGCATCAAATGCAATTCACGGCTCCCGTGGAACTACTCCCAAACCAACTCATTCGTCAACATATTATTCGCTGACTTCTTCAAATGAAAGCCTCGTAGCAGAACTTGAAGATAAATTAAAAGCACAAACTCCTGGCAACAGTAGCAATCAAGCCGCATCAAACGCAATTCAAGGCTCCCGTGGCACTACTCCCGAACCACCTCAGTCGTCAAACAAACCTGCCGCTGGAAGAGATTCTTCGCTGACTTCTTCAACTGAACGACTCCTGGCAGAACTTGAAGATAAATTAAGAGCACGAACTTCTGGCAACAGTAGCAATCAAGCCACATCAAACGCAATTCAAGGCTCCCGTGGCACTACTCCTAAACGATCTCACTTGTCAAACCAACCTGTCGTTAGAAGAGACTCTTCGCTGACTTCTTCAACTGAACGGCTCATGGCAGAACTTGAAGACAAATTAAGAGCACAGACTTCTGGCGACAGTAGCAATCAAGCCGCATCAAACGCAATTCAAGGCTCCCGTGGCACTACTCCCGAACCACCTCAGTCGTCAAACAAACCTGCCGCTGGAAGAGATTCTTCGCTGACTTCTTCAACTGAACGGCTAATGGCAGAATTTGAAGCTAAATTAAAAACGCCATCTGGCGAGAGTAGCAATCAAGCCGCATCAAACGCAATTCAAGGCTCCCGTGGCACTTTTCCCGAACCACCTCAGTCAAACAAACCTGCCGCTGGAAGAGATTCTTCGCTGACTTCTTCAACTGAACGGCTAATGGCAGAATTTGAAGCTAAATTAAAAACGCCATCTGGCGAGAGTAGCAATCAAGCCGCATCAAATGCGATTCAAGGGTCCCGTGGCACTACTCCCAAACGACCTCACTCGTCAAACAAACCTGCCGATAGAAGAGATTTTTCGCTGACTTCTTCCACTGAACGACTTCTGGCAGAACTTGAAGATAAATTAAGAGTACAAACTTCTGGCAACAGTAGCAATCAATCCACATCAAATGCAATTCAAGGCTCCCGTGGCACTACTCCCAAACGACTTCAGTCGTCTAACAAGCCTGCCGCTAGAAGAGATTCTTCACTGACTTCTTCCACTGAACGGCTCATGGCAGAATTTGAGGACAAACTAAAATCACCAACATCTGACAACAGTGGCAATCAAGCTGCTTCAAAAGCAATTACAGGCTCCAGTGGCACTACATCCAAACTGCCTCGGTCGTCAAACAAACCTTACGCTAGGACTCCGATAAAGAGAAATTCTGCCTCCCAAAAGTCACGTAGTCCGGCGCCAAAAAAGTAGCTAGGTATCGAAATCTAAATTTAAGATTAGGAAATCAATCATAAAATAATTTTACAAATATATCACTTATGTATATTAGGCTTCAGATGTTCAAGGAGTCATTGAAAATGATTATTTCTGTAAATGATATTGTAATAGTTTCTAATAAACGCCTCTGCTAGACACGCAAATTTATATTTTTCTGTGATACTTTGAAACTCATTTAAGTAAAAAAATATTTCTTTAAGTACACCTTACAACCTACTGTTATTCAGATAAAGCCGAAAAATTTAAAAAATCAACTGTGTAGGATTTCCTTTTATTTTTTGCAGCATTAGTAATAATGTTGAATATTAAATTCACAAGAGGAATAAAACTTAGTGCCTGAATTGCTTCAACCATAAACAAATAAATTCGGCAAAACGAAAAATTTACTGATTTACTGCAACAGCTATTTGCTGAAAAATCTTATGTGCTCCTTCACATAACATCTTCTATCTCTTCTGGAAAACAAATTATTCTTAAAAAAATCGTGTGTATTGAATTCACATGATTTTTCTCTACATCTCTACAACAAATTATTGTTAAAAAGCTTATGCTTCTATTTATTTCATGCTAATCCAGAAAAAACTAGCAGAAATAGTCATATTACTTGTTCCCTTGTAAGTAGGAGCGAATTAAGGCTAAAGTGATACTCAAAAGCTGGTTGCTATGTGACTGAAGTTCCTTTGTTTGTAAGGAGAAATTCCTGAATGAGAAACGTATAAGTGTTTTAAGGCTGAAGCCAATAACAAGAAATATCTAAAAAACAATCAACTTCACGAAAAAAAAATGCATATTGCATAAATTGTGTGTTTTATCGAGAACTACATTTTTTGAATAGTAAGTTTTGGCCAATCTCTTACGGTTTACCAGTTATGCAAAATTCAATAAAATTCATCCAGATTTAAGAGGGTTTTTGATGCTATTCCCATAAAATTCAAGATATACATTTTATTTGGCATGTAAATATCTTAAATATAAGATATTTTAATCAAAATCGTTAGTAATTTTTGAGAAAATTAAAATTTTCGAATTGTTTTCCTTAGGGGTGGTATTTAGGTTTGATATCTTCCAAAGATGCGACACGAAGATTTTCAAGAAAATCCTCCCACCCCTAAATACCTAAACATGGAACTTTTTTCGAAAACTGTGCATTTCTCAAAAATGACTCTAATGATTTTGATTAAGTTATATCATATATTAAAGATATTTACACAACAAATAAAATCTATATCTTGAATTTTCTGGGAATAGTCTCTGAAGACTATTTTATTCTGGATGAATTTAACGGAATTTTGCAAAGCAGCTAAACCGTAAGAGATGGACAAAAGCTTATCACATAAAAAATGTAGAGCACGTTAAAACACACAATTTATGTTATATGCTCTTTTTTCGTAGAGTTGATCGCTTTTGAGATATTCCTTGTTTTAGGTTTCAGCTTTAAAAAACTTATACTTCTCTCATATAGGAATCTGTCAACTCCTACCCTTACAAACACAGGAACTACTTCAGTCATATAGCAACCAGCTTTTAACTATTACTTTAACCTATGGTACTTCCTTATTTCGCTTCTACTTATAAGGAAGCAAGTAATAAGACTATTTTTGCTAATTTGTTTTTCTATTAGCATGAAGTAAATAGAAGCATAAGCTTTTTAACAATAATTTGTTGCAGAGATGTTGAGAAAGTCATGTGAATGGAACACATCAGATTTTTTGTCTATCTGTTACAGTTTACCAATTATGTAAAAGTCGTTCAGAATAAGAACTTCAGGGGCTATTCCCAAGAATCCAGGAGATACAATTTATTTGCCACCTAAATATCTATGTTTAATACACGGCACTTCAATCAAAATCTTTTGAGCAATTTTTATAAAAATCGAAAATTTCGGACGTTTTTCCATATAAAGGTTAGTTTTGATTGAGGGAGGGATTTTCCTGAAAATCTTAGTGACGCATCTTTGGAAGATGCTGAACTTACATACCATGTTTGGAATTTAACGAAATTGTCGTTTTTAGTTATGCTGCCCACAGACACTAACACGCGCACACATACATGTGCAGCTTTAAATGCCCATTTTTCTAAAGTTATTCAAGGGTGCTCAAAACATGTATTTCTGGTGAGATTGCTGTATCAAATTTTTGTTTGGAACACAATATCTTCTCTATCTACTACGTACACACATATTACTTGGCAGAAAAAGTAATAATTCCTAGAGGGGAGGGATTGCAAATAAAATACGTGTAAAATACTGTCCAACCGCCACGCCAGAGCTTTTAGGAACTCGCCTTTTTTACTTTCTCTACACGTACTATGTACATATTGTACAGAGAAGGTATTGTATTGCACCCAAAATTCGATATCGAGAAATACATGTTTTGAGAACCCCTGAATACAAAACCGCATTTTTAGAAAAATGTCCGTGTGTGTTTCTGTCTGGTGTGTGTATGTGTGTGTGTGTGTGTGTGTGTGTGTGTGTGTGTGTGTGTCTGTGGACAGCTTAACTCAAAAAATAAAATAGTGTTTTATACCAAACTTGGTATTTAAATGTGGTACCTTCCAAGGATGCGACACGAAGTTTTTCAACAAAATACCCCCCAACTACCCTCTACATGGAACATTTTTCAAAAATTTGGATTTTCTCAAAAATACTGTACGTTTAGGATATTATTATGACAAACGAAATGTATATCTTGGATTTTCTGGGAATAACCTCAGAACACTCCTTCATTCTGGATGACTTTAGTATAACTGGCAAACCGTAAGAGATATAAAAAAACGTGTTCCACAAAAAATGTGCATCTCATTAAAACACACAATTTGTGTTAAGTACGTTTTTTTTTAGATATTCCGAATTATTAGTTTCAATTTTGGCACTTAAACCTTTTTTCTCAAACTGGAACACATCTGTGTTCTCGCTTCTCGTTTGTTTACTCCTGGAAAGCAAAGAGATTGAAATTGCAATTGTTTCACATAGCAACTGGTTCTGAAAGGAGGAGACTATCGCTTTAGCCTGTGCATTTTCTTATTTCTCTTCCACTTATAAGGAGCTAGTAATATTCTGCTTATGTTTATCTTGATTAGCATAATGTAGATAACAGATTAATGTGTTCAATAAAAGATTTTTTTTCCAAACAGCTAGAGGACATCATGTGAATGGAACGCTTCAGATTTCTTCCCTTTTAATTACAAGGGACCAAGTAATAAGGAAAATTACTACTAAGGTTTATCTCGATTAGCATGATGTAGATAGAAGAAGTAGCTTTTTAACAATAATTTGTTACACAGATGTAGAGAAAGTCGTGTGATTGTAGCACATCAGATTGCATGTCTATCTGTTATGGTTTACCAGTTATGCAAAAGATAATAAGGGCTTGAGGGACTATTTTCAAGAGTTCAGGAGATACACTTTATTTGCCACTTAAATTCCTATATTTAATATACGGCATTTCAATCAAAATCATTGGAGCAATGTTTATAAAAATCGAATTTTTCGAAAAATGTTGAGGGGATTTTCCTGAAAATCTTGGTGTCGTATCTTTGGAAGATAATAAGCCTAAGTACCAAGTTTGGTATTTAACGGAATTTTCATTTTGTAGCTATGCTGCCCACAGACACCAACACGCGCAAACATATACAGAACCTTTTAAATGTACCTTTTTTAAAATGTATTCAAGGGTTCTCAAAACATGTATTTCCGGTGAAATCGCTGTGTCGAACTTTTGTTTGGAATATAATATATTCTCTATCTTCTATGCACATACACATTACTTAGCAAAAAAGGTAATAATAATTCCTAGGCGGGGCGGAGAAATGCGGATAAAATACGTGTACTATCCGTGCAAGTAGACAAGAGCTGTGTAAACATGATGCGCAGTGGCATGATCTGATTGCTGCAGTCGGCCGGCAGCCGACATGCTCATAGCTATCACTTCCAGTCGCCCAGTCCTTGTACTGCGAAACATGACTGATCACGTCTATTTGCATGGATAATAAATTGCTGGCCAACCGCCACGCCAGCTTTTAAAAATTCCTCTTTTCTCCCCCCTATAATGATTAATAAAACGTAACAACCGTTAATTACAGGACTAGCCATTGTTTTAATTTCATACGAGGATCGGCTGATAAGTCCCGGACCTCACACAGATATGGTGCCACTAGGCCAGTTAGATGGTAGCGTCGTATACTTCAACTTTAGACCAGCTTGTCTCCATAGTTACAGGTCGATAGCTTGTTTAGTTTTCGAATAACAGCATTTTAAGCAAGACAACTTTAGAGTTTTCACGAAAATTGAGGATTTGGAAAAACGAGCAGTGATTAAATACTTCCATTTGAAAGTCTTAAGGCCTAAAGAAATCAAGGAGGAAATGGACAGTACATTGAAAGACTCTGCCCCTTCATATTCAATGATTAAAAGCTGGGTGTAGAGTTTAAAATGGAACGTACGAGCACTATTGATGAGCCTCGCTCTGGACGCTCGGTAGAAGTGATAACACTAGAGATCAATGAAAAATGTCATCGTTTAGTACTGGAAGACCGCAGATTCAAGTTGTTTGAGACAGCAGAGGCTATAAACATATCAAAGGAGGTAATATTTTAAGTAATGTTTTGGGCTTTCACAAGATGCAAGATGCGTCCTGCGTTTGTTGACATCTGATGAAAAGTTACAAAGAAAAACTGTTTCTGTTAAGAATGTGGAGCTCTACCGTAAAAACCCCAGTGAATACTTGAGCTTATTGCCATGGATGAAAGTTGGATGTATCACTACACTCTAGAAAGTAAATCACAGTCAAAACAGTGGACTGCGCTAAGTGAACCAACTCCAGAAAAGGCAAAGTCAATTTTGTCACCTAACGAGGTTATTGCGAATGTTTTCTGGGATGCACAGGGAATTATTTTAATTGATTACTTGGAAAAGCGTAAAAGTATCACTGGTGATTACCATGCAAGCTTACTGCAACGTTTGAATGATGAGGTGAAAGGAAAAAAAAAAAAAAAAACACATTTGGCCAAAAAAAAAAAAAGTTTCATCACGACAATGCCCCGACTCATGGTTCAGTATTGCAATGGGAAAAATGTGCGATTTAAAGTTGGAATTGCTTGAACATCAACCCAGTGATTACCACCTGTTCCCAAACTTCAAAACATTTCTTGGAGGACGAAGAGTTCACAGCAACGAAGATGTTGCGGTAAACAGCTATTTTGAGGACCTTGATAAGTAGTAGTACAGAGACGGTTTAATTAAATAAAATTAGAACACATATATGACAAAACTATGAGCATTCCTGGGGATTATGTTGATAAATAAATAAAAAAAAGTTTTTAAATGCCGTTTTCATTGAGAGGCCCGGGACTTATCTGCTGACCCTAATAACTGGGAGACAGTTTAAACTATTGTAAGAGTATTCACGTAGTCTACCGAAGTTATCATTCTTCCTCTAATTCTCCCCGAAGAAATCCTGTTTTTACTTTTCCTACCTCTTAAGTACAATGTACACTGTGGATAGAGAAGGTATTGTATTCCACCCAAAATTTCCATGTCGAGATTTCACCGGAAATACATGTTTTGAGACCCCCTGAATAAAAATAATTTTTAGAAACTTGTACGTGTTTTTGTTTGTCTGGGTGCGTATGTGGGCACTAAGCTCAAAAACGAAAAGTCGGTTAAATACCAAACTTGGCAATTAAGTTCAGTATCTTCCAAGAATGCGACACCAAGATTATCAACTACCCTTATATGGAACAATTTTTGGATTTTTTTTTTATTTTCTCAAAACTGGGTGTAATGATTTTTATAAAAATATCATATGTTATTATAAATGGTAGCCGGGCTTGTAGGCCTAGCCCAAATGATTTAATTACCGACGTTTCGCCAAAATCTGCGTTCCAGCATCTTCAAGGAGCAAGCTATTAGTCCTGCTCCGGAGTCCAACAAGATAATAGCTTTGTTCTCTGAAGATGAAGTTCTCAGATTTCGGCGAAACCTCGGTAATTAAATCATTTGGACCACGGCTTACAAGCCCATTTATAATCAAGTTGACAACGCCGGCCGTGAAAGACTTATTATAAAATGCCATATGTTTATGATATGTTCATGACAAACGAAATGTATATTGTCACGAACAAGGTTCTGCGACGTGGGAAATAGCTATTTGAGGATGGTGAAAAGAAGGCAGGTAGAGCAATGATAACAATGAATCTTAAATTGAACTAATATATTAAGAAACAATAAGTAATAGGTTGGTTGCGCATGTTTGGTTTACAAAGGTAGGGATTACAATATATTCCGTCAATCCTGGCCAATATCACTTTTAATTACGGGGTTAGTAACACCAAGTCTTACCTTAAGACATGTGTCATGGTACGTCAAGGCGAGGCGAGAGACGAAGTGGTTGGGCGGTTGAACGGTTGTACCCGGAGCGACCCCCAAGACGCACACAACCAAGCAGAGGTTCCCCGACGATCAAGACCTGGTGGACAAGTCTGCGGTGCCTTAAGTAGATTTAGCGGCATCCCGGAAGGGCATTTCAACATTGTGGCCGTTCTCCTAATATGGAGAACCAACGCCATGATAGTGGGTAGTCTTAGCCAATCAGCTTCGAATGCTTAAATGTTCTAGAATATCCGTGTGACGTCAAAGTACGAATGTGCACGTAGCCCAACGGCAGTTGGCGTTATCGAAAAGTCCACTGGAGTGCCATCGGAAGAGGCCAGCCTCTGAGCAAAATTGGGCGGTCTTTCACGCCCAGTATAGAATGGGACGCTGAGAACTACAGCCGTTACAGAGCGTCCATAGAAATAAAAGAAAACAAAAATCAAAGGCTTTTGTTTGCTCGGCTGTTGTGTTCGCTCGCTCTTTGTTTCCCGGGCACAGGCAGCTGTGCCTTCGGGCGAAAGGAGGAGTCAGGCGTCGTTACACCATCAATACTTAACAATAACCGCTATAGGACGTAGGTGCAAATATATTTCTGACAATTTGATTTACCTAAGAGTGATAACTAATTAATCTAGACTTTTCAAAATAACTTTCTCGCAAAGCAATACACGAATGTACAGAACAAACTTCTTTGCAACCAATTGTTTAGAAAATCCTAGCAACGCTTGAATGGTAGTGATGGGACAAAAATAACACAACTATTTTGTAGCAGTTTCAATAACACAACAACTATTTGAAATAGTTTCACCACTAAACTGTTTCATAAAACACTTCCGGATATTGTGTTATTCTTTCATGTATCGCTTCCCCGCAACTATAACAGCAACGCTTGAATACTTGTTTCAATTACGAGTATTGCAACAGTCACTACGCAGCGCTTATTCTGTTCCATAACTAAATATTTTGTCATTGTTTCCAAAGTTTATCGTAAGTAGAGCGTGACCTGATATTATCGGGAAATTCGAATGTTCTAATCAAATTCATTCCCTCTCGTTAACTTGCAACAATGATTTGCTTCCGTAATTAATAACTTCCTCTTCAGTGCACCCAATGAGTGGTTGCATTTGGCGCATTGTGATTTTATCATTGGACTGAATTTATATCAATAGTATTTGGTGGTACACATCATGTCTGCAAGTTTTGCAGCTGATCAATGCTGTTTAGGGAATTTTTGTTGCACGAAACTGTTATTTCGAAAATATTTCATGGTTGCAACAGAAATATAGTAAACTGTTTCGCAAAAAGAACTACTTTTCCCACCACTACTGAGTGGAGGGTCCGGAGAGTTGTTTTTTTTTTTTTTTGTTTTGTTTTTTTGTTTTTTTTTTTTTTTTTTTTTTTTTGTAGTTTAACGTCCTTTAACCTGGTTTGGTCATATCGGACGATGAATGCAATTGATGATATAATGCTCAAATGATCTCGGCGCCATGGAGCTTAAAGCTACTCGACATTCGTCTTCTCAGGATAAGGGAAAACCCCGAAAAAAAAAACCTTACCCGGGTAACTCACCATAAGCGAGATTCGAACTCACGACCTTTTGACCACCACGCTACCCAGGCGGGCCTTGTTATTTGCTATACGAGTATATCACTCACATAATTTATTCTCCCGAAACCTGAAAGCAGGGAATTTAATGTGATGGTAGGGAAAAAGTAGATGCTTAGGTATTTCCTCTCCCATACTCTTGGCAATCTTGCTAAACACGTCTTTGAGTAAATAAACGTATGTGATATATGCTTTACCTGAGATAAGATATTGGTTGAATTTACATTTTCTACCTTTTATTAGTGTATGCACATTGCATCAACTTCAAAGCATTTAATTATCTGATAACCACGCAAGATGGTGGTCATACGACATCCAATTGAAGGTTACGATAATTTCATTGAAACGGTTGAATACCTTAAAGATAAAAACAATGTATATGTAATGTTCACAGGCTCTAAGGAGACTTCGGGATTTAGCTGGTGTCCAGATTGTGTTGAAGGTAAGAAAAATAAACGTTGAATAGTTTTAGAGTTTCACTTTTCATAATGTTACAATCTGTTAAAAGAATGGATTTTCTCCCATACTTGTGAAACTTGCCGGTGCTCTACTCTAAAATCCGTCTTTGAGCGAACATTTAGTTACACTTAAAATGGATGGCGAAAGCGAGACAAGTATGAGAGATTACAAAGAATGGTTAGTGTGACCTTCATTTAGGTATTTCCCATATTCTGTTTCAAATAGTGAAAATTAGTTGATACATGAAAGTAATTGCATATTGTTTTGTTTTTAGCTGAACCAGTGATTGAGGAAGTTCTGAGGAAATGCAAAAAAGTTACATTCATCTATGTTGGAGTAGGAACAAGAGAGGTGTAAGTAGAATTTAACCAGCCAAATTTCCGCAGAACGACCCCGCGATAAATTGGTTAGCAGATCTTAAAATGCAATAAAAATTACTTTGGCATATTTACACCAATGTTTTATTGCAGACACACTTATAATCAAGTTTTGGGTAAAGCTATAAGAGAGTACCATCATATAAATATATCCTTAAGAATTGAAACTAACCTTATAATCCACTTCAGAGCATGAAGGAGCTAATATGTTGTCATCTAGAATTGGAATATCCCAACACTCATACCCTGAAAATACTCTTTCTTAAATAGCAAAATTCACGAAAATTATCATGGTGGTGGAAGATTTAACAGCTGTTGCTAGGTGGGAAGTAAGTATTTATGGTATAGAAACATTGAAATGTGTATGCTACCAACGTAGATAAAGTCACCAAACAAGAAAGAAAAAAAAAGTGAAGCTCAAAAGTCGCCAACACTCACACATTAACAATGGAGTGCTAAGGTTCAGTTGGTGAAACCGGTGGAAATTATTAAAACCAAAGTACAGGAAGTTAGTTTATTGATACACACCAATCTAAACCTAACACACCTAATGCTTCCTTCGCTCACATGCTTTGGTTGGAACAATCGAAATGATTAAAACCAAAGTAGACGAAAACTAAGTAGTTTATTTAATACATTGACCTAACGTAAGACAGCGCATACTCGCTCCGCTCGCATGCTTTGGTGACACCAATGACAATTATTAAAACCAAAGAACATGAAAATCAGTATATTTACACGCACACACTAAATTTAAATTTAAAACAGTGCACGCTTGCTTCACTCACATTCTTTGGTGAAACCAGTGGAAATTATTGAAATCAAAGTATAGGAAAATCAGTTTCTTTACACACTAACCTAAACCTATTACAGCGCATGCTCGCTTCATTCGTATGCTTTGGTGATACCACTGAAAACTACTAAAAATAAATTACACAAAAATCACGTATTTACACAACAATAATGGATTCAGAACTCTAAAAACACAGAATCACTTTTAGAATCGGCAGGATGGCCCATTGCAGTATTTTTTGTAAAAATGTTGTAAATCATAGTCATTATGTAAAAAAAGACAGCTCATGTGTTAAAATGAATTATAAAGCGACTCTAGTGTTCTAATAACAAACCACCTTTTAATGGCTAGTGATAAGCAGTTTTCAAATATGGGTAGTTCTGAATTTTGCAACATGAACATCAACTATGAACGATTTAGACCATCTGTCTGATAGCTAGTGAAACAATAGAAATTGTTGTAAAAAAGTTATACTTTTGGTATATTTTAATGTAAATCGCATACTTTGTTGAAATTTAAAGTCCAAAAATAAACAATATATGTTTTTAAAAGTTAGTAATACAATGTTATGGTGAGTAAAAGTGAAAAAACTAATACCTAAATAGCTTTAGTGGTAGTTTAAGCGGGTGGAACCAAGATATAGTAATAATAAGTTTTGTTGCATGTGTATATATAAATGTTTACAACCTCCATGTTTTATCTGTGTTGTTGGGAGTTCCGTGTTTTTACTGTGCTAAGGCTCATACTGTTGATCCCCATGGGATGTTGAGGACTGTAGCTCTATGCATGAAGTAGTTGCTGAATGCTTCCCAACCAATTGTGCCCAGGGTTGCCAGGTGTGACAGTTTTTCACATTCCTGCCAATCTTTTCTCTTTGAAAGAAGTCGCTTAAAAGATTTTGCAGCTGACAATTAAATTTGGCTAGTAAAAGAATCAGTTGGCGATTGTATGGCTATTGTCTTACTTTTCAAAGCAATTAAATACATTTACTAATATATGTGGTGTGTTGTGATGAGCTGTAAAGCATTTCTTCAATGTAAGGAATTAGTCAGTAATAATAATAATAATAATTTTATTCACCATTTAGATCATGATACATGATATGGGCTTCGTCAATAGAACAATAATTATATACAATTTGCACAGTACTTATACAAGGTTTATAATGTATATTATTTACAATTGAATTGTCATATATTCACTTACTGAGTAAAAGGTATGTTGTAGTAGAAAGGATTTTACTTCTTTATTAAATTGTTTCATGTTTGCTATTTTTTTAATGTTTGCTGGTAGTTTATTATATAGTTTAATTCCTAAATTTGTGACATTATTTTTTAGAATGTTTGTTCTGCATATCTGAACATGAAGGTTATTTTTTATTCTTGTGTTATGAGGATGGATATCTGTATTTGTGCATATGTTCATGCTGAACATATGCAAGATAATGGTTTCATCTTTGCTTAAGATTTATTTACTGCTTGATTGCCTATTACTAATCAGTGTACTTTATGCCACTTAATTCAAGTAAATTGCAAAATATAAGTAAAAATTCAAATACAAATTAAAGTAAAATTAAAATGATTAGCATGTTGATACTATTTTAAGTTTGATAATATGAATGTTAATTCTTGGTAAAGTTGTAAAATATTTATATACCAGTTAGTCAATGATTTGCTATCCAACTGTCGGCCATTAAGAATTCTACACATTCATATCAGAATTATTCCTTTCATGATTAGATGAACCAGTGTATGAAACACATAGTGTGTATGTTTACTGTTACCAATAAACAACTGATGTCCGTTAACCAACTATATCAGAATGAAAACTTGTCATGGAGGTGATTCTGTGAATATTATGACTGGAATATGTAGCTATTATTTACATTAGAGGTGCTAGTCATTGTAATAAAATAATAAACATTAGGAATCATCAATATTTGCAATATTTAACCTATACTTTATTTTGTAACTGGCTACAGGAAAGGGAAAACCTGGCAATTCTGACTGTACCCATCATGTTGCTGAGTAGACCTGTGCTGGCCCTAGAGAAACTCATAATTACTCTGTCAAAAACTTTGTCCCTGTGAAGTGGCAGCACAAACACATTTTCAAGTAGCACCATAGGCCCTCTATGGTTTTTATGTATGCCCTAGTTATTGTGTTAATACTTTGAAAATAAAGAAAAATTATATTGGTACCGCAGGGATGTGGTGAATAATACATACTGTGCTGCAAGCTGCAGCAAACGACAAGGTCCTCTAGTTCAGAGATTTCAGTGAAGCTAGCCTAGGTTTAGTGAATATGTAAAAGAAAATCGGAATAACAGGATTCAACTTATTTGATTGAAAATAAATATGAGGCAAACAGAAGTGTTAGTGAGCTGTGAAAGACGGGGTCCTTTGATTTTGAGATTTTAGGTGTGTGGGAGAGAGAGAGAACTGGTTTGAAACAATGGGCATCAGCTTATTTGATTGAAAACTAATATGATGCAAGTAGGGGCCAGACCATAAGTTGCAATGAACAACAGGGCCCTCTGATTTCGAGATTTTGTCAAAGTTAGGTGTGTGCATGCATGCATACATGCACTAAATATTCTAAAATATTACAACTGAAGAAATCGTACGGTAAAATATATGTGCTTGTAAACAAGTGATCTGAAATTGTGTTAATGTATGGTTTATTAAATCTGTATGTTTTTATTTAACTTTCTTTTCTTTCTTAGATAGCTAAGCAATATTTGTGGATCTACGAGGAGCATATGACTCGATTTGGAGATTTAAATTAGAAAAAATGCAAATGTTAAGTATTCAAGTGGATCAGAAATGTTATTATCCAATGTTTCATTGTTACAAATTGTTATATATCTTTCTAAGTATCAACAAACACACCGAGGCTTACCACAAGGTTCTGTTCTTAGTACCACATTATTCAATATCTATATTAATGATCTACCTAAACACATAGGAAATCCCCAAACAAAAATTCTATTTTTTGCTGTAATATGGACTTCAAAACCAAAAAACCAAAGCCAACAGTTAACCAACAAAATTCAACAATCACTTACTCGTTTAGAAACCTGGACATCCCAAAATATAATGAAGATAAATATACAGAAGACAAATTATAAATTTTTTTCATTAACAAAGAAACCATTATTTATTTCACTAAAACTAGAGGGGAAAACACTAACTGAAACACATGAAGCAAAATATTTAGGAATAAAACATTGCAGAAAAGTGGGGGGGGGGGGGAAACTGTCATTATTAAAGCCCAGGGAAAAAGTGGGGCTGCAACATACAAACCTTAAACACCCTCTACCAGATGTACATAAAACCTATTATTCACTTTTGCCAAGAAATTCTAATAACTACAAATGTAGAAAACCTTAATAAACTTCAAAAGCAGATCCTTCCCTTGATAACAGGAACTATTAAAACAACCTGTATGGATTCACTCATTAACAAGGGCAAAGAATGCTGCAAAATTAAGGAGATACAGCGACTGATAAACATTAAAATAGAAATGGCATACAGACGTACCTGACGAAAGCACTGTGTGTGTTATCAGGATCAATCCCCATACTCTAAATTCTACTGGGATCTATAATCATACAATCCTTCATATGTACTGGTTTATATAAACTCATTTGACTAGCTCATTGTTATTATTTATATGAGGGTCACTTGAAAACATTTGAGAATGAACAACAATGAGTTGTGGTAAGCCAAAGCAGCTTTTTATAGCAAAATGTGCAAGTCTGAGCGTGCTCCAACAATGAGCATCATCATAAAGTCGGGGCAGAGAATGCCTTGAAAGGCTGCATTGTGCAATTGAGGATATTTGCCCTTTGCAGTTCACCATTTATCAATGGTATGCAGAGCTTAGAAGAGGAAGGAGTTACCTTGAAGATGAAACTGAGCAGGATAGCTGATATGCGGTGAAGGCAGAGAGCATTTGTGGGAAGATCATTGTTGCACAGTTCAAATTCCAGAAGCTCTAAATATTGGATTGGCAATAGTGGAGACAATTGTGAAGAAAAAGGACTTCAGGAAATTCCATGTCCCTGGATTCCCTATCACCTCAAATGAGCAGTGTCCCCAACAAAAGTGAAGCAAACAAGATGATGATTAGTTCCTTCCTCTTGGCAAATGGTCACATAATTTGATGATTTCACTTGAGGGATAAAATACTGTTACTGCCAGTTGGTGTAACACAAACTATCTCCCACAAGTGTTCAATGAACTGCAAAAAAAACCACGAAATTTTGTTGCATCATGACAATGCCTCTGCCCACACTGCACAAGAAACAACACAATTTCTGCATGAGACGGGGGTTAGATTTTTCTCCCACCCTCCCTACAGTTCAGAGGTACTGCGCAACTCTTTCTGTTCCCCAAAATGAAAAAAAATATTTGATGTCAAGATTTGAGTCGCCTGAACCTACAGTAGCTGCTTATGTATTTGCACTCTCTCCAAAGAAGATGGTTTCAGCTTTTGAAAAATGGTTTGATAGAATGAAATGGTGTGAGGAATGCAATGGAGAATGATTTGAAAAGATGCAGTGATCACATCTAAATTTTTAGTCGGCTCATAAGTCCCGAGCTTCACACAGATATGGCACCACTAGGGCAGTTTATAGTTTAACTCTAGATTAACTTTTATCCATAGTTACTGGTCAATAGCTTGTTTAGTTTTCGAATCACGGCATTTTAAAGAAGACAACTTTAGAGTTTTGATGAAAATGGAGGATTTGGAAAAATGAGCAGTGATTAAATACTTCCACACGAAAGGTGTAACTCCTAAACAAATCAAGAAGAAAATGGACAGTACATAGAAAGACTCTGTCCCTTCATATTCAATGATTAAAAGGTGAGTTGCAGAGTTTAAAATGGGACATACGAGCACTAGTGATGAGCCTCGCTCTGAATGCCCTGCAGAAATGACAACTCCAGAGATCATTGAAAAAATTTATTGTTTAGTACTGGAAGACTACAGATTAAAGTTGTTTGAGATAGCAGAAGCTGTAAACATACCAAAAGAGCATGCAGGTAATATTTTGGGCTTTCACAAAGTCTGTGGAAGATGGGTGCCATGTTTGTTGACACCTGATCAAAAGTTGCAAAGAAAAACTGTTTCTGTTAAGAAATTGGAACTCTACCATAAAAATCCCAGTGAATTTTTGAGACGGCTTAATACCATGGATGAAACTTGGATACATCACTACACTCCAGAAAGTCAATCACAGTCAAAACAGTGGATTGCGCGTGCCAGGTGAACCAACTCCAAAAAGCCAAAGTCAGTTTTGTCAGCTAACAAAGTTATGGCGAGTGTTTTCTGGAATGCACAGGGATTTATTTTTATTGATTACTTGGAAAAGGGTAAACGTATCACTGGTTACTGCAATGTTTGAGTGAGGAGGTGAAAAGAAAAAGACCTCATTTGGCAAAAAAAAAATCTCCAGCCCATCGTTCAGTCATTGCAATGGAAAAAATGTGATGTGTACCATTCACATGACTTTCTCCATATCCCTGCAACAAATAATTCTTAAAAAGCTTATACTTCTATTTACTTTATGCTAATCAGAAAACATTAACAGAAATACTCTTATTACTCGCATCCTTGTAAGTAGAAGCGAAATAAGGGACAACCGTAGGTTAAAGTGATAGTCAAAAGCTGGTTGCTATGTCAATGAAGTTCCTTTGTTTATATGGATAGGAGTTGACAAGTTCCAGTATGAGAAAAGTATACGTTTTTCATAGCAGAAACCAAAAATAAGGAATGTCACAAAAACGACAAACTCCACGAAAAAAAATTATATAACATAAATTGTGTGTTTTAATGTGCTCTACAATTTTTGTGTAGTAAGTTTTTGTCCATCTCTTACGGTTTAGCAGTTATTCAAAATTTAGTAAAATTCATCAAAAATAAACTACTCTTCAGAGGCTATTCCTAGAAAATTCAAGATATAGATTTCATTTGTCAGGTAAATATGTTTAATATCCGAAATTTTAATCAAAATCGTTAGAGCCATTTTTGAGATAATCAAAATTTTCGAAAAAAGTTCCATGTAAAGGGTAGTTGGTGGTGGGGGGATTTTTCTCAAAATCTTCGTGTCACACCCCTGGAAGATACTAAACTTAAATACCAAGTTTGGTATTTTACCGACTTTTTGTTTTTGAGTTATCTTGTTCACAGACACACACACACACACACACAGACCTTTTTGTGAAAATGCTTTTTTTGGATATTGGGGACCCTAAAACATATATTTCCAGTGAAATCTCGGTATCGAATTTTTGGTGGAGTGCAATACTTTCTCTATACACTATGTACATAGTGCATATGGAGAAAGTAAAAATGTACAAATTAAAGTTAAAATTGCTTGAACATCCACCCCATTTGCTAGATCTAGCACCCAGTGACTACCACCTGCTCCCAAACCTCAAAAAATTTCTTGGAGGACGAAGATTTCACAGCAACAAGGAGGTCAATGATGCAGTAAACAGCTATTTTGAGGACCTTGATAAATCGCACTACGGAAATGGTTTAATTAAATTAGAACACCGATATGATAAATGTATTAGCCTATCTGGAGATTATGTTGAGAAATAAAGCAAAAAACATTTTTAAATGCTGTTTTCATTAGAAGCTCAGGACTTATCAGCCGACCCTCATATATTTTTGCAAGCATTCTTAAAACTTTTGAAGTGATTAATTTATTGTGTGTAATTTGTAAATATTTTGCTTAACCCATCGTAATCTCTTGATACAGAGACTACTCTTTTCTGTTGTTTACATTTGTAATTTATGAATGCTTTGGGTAACAATGTAAACCCGAGATGTTACATTAAGACCCAGTTGTCAAAGCTAAGTAAATAATAACAACAGATAGGTATAAAAACAAGCTTTTGTAGGAATAGTCTGTAGTAGAATGAGTGGAGAATGTTCTTTGGTTGCCACAACTGAGACTTTTCAACATTTGAAAATCTAAAAATTGTCAATATTTCACCATCTCCTTTAAAACATCTGATGTGTTATATTCACATGACTTTCACTATTCACCATTAATTATTTTTATATGACTTCTATTAACTATTCTTATAAAACCTATTCTTGTATCTAATTGATGGTCATGAGTATAGCATTTACAGAAATAATTTCATTGCACATTTCCTTCTATGTGCAAGGTGTAAGGAAACTGGAGCAATTGTCAAATGTTCAAAAGTAGGTGCTATAATATCCTGAATTTGAAATATCTTCTTACTCTTTCCATAATACCTAAAATACTGAATAAGAACGAAGTTCAAAAACTGACAAAATATTTAAAAGTTCAGACTTTATTGACATGCATTTCACAAATGCCTCAATAAGAGTTGATGAGAAACAAATTGTTTGTTTAAATGTGCTCTTTTTGAGTAGTATATTTTTATTTGTTGTTCTTAACCAGTTTTACAAAATTATAGAGAATTCCTTATATATAAAGAATGCCTCATAGTTTATTCATTGAAAATTGAAGTTATATAATTTATTTTACATTTTAATATCTTAAATAAGCATTTTTAATTAAAAGTTATAGAGCCATTTTGGAAAGAATCAAAATTAAAGGAGTGTTTGCTGTATAAAGGGTAACTTAAGGTGGGGTGGTTTCCTTGAAAATCTTTTGTATCACATCTTTGAAAGATACTGGATTTAAATATCAAGTTTGGTACTTTTTGTTCTATGCTTTGTATTCATCACACACACACACTTACTTTTTAAATCGGACTCAGGGGGTCTCAAAATGGGCATTTCTGGTGAAATCTTGATATCAAATTTTTTAACGGAATGCAATATTTCCTCTACCCACTAAGTACATGTTAGAGAGTAAAAATTGTTAAGCTTATGTGCAGAATGTTTGAAGCAATTATAACAGATTGCTGTCATTTGTATCCTATAATTTTGATATTTTGTTACAGCTGGAAAGATCCAAAAAATAAGTTCAGAAAAGATGAAAAGATACGCTTGGCATGTGTTCCAACTTTAATGAAGTGGTCTACTGGAGACAGACTCAATGACAAGGAATGTAAAAACAAAGATTTAGTAGAGTTGCTTTTTGAGGATCATATTCCAGAAGAAACCTCAGATGAGCCCTCAGAAGAGCCCTCAGATGAGCCCTCAGAAGAGCCCTCAGAAGGTTAAGACTTGAATAATATGTGCATTTGCATATGACCTGTTGTATTCCTGTAATGAAACCACAGTAGATTATATTATATTGTGATGTTTATTTTTGAGATAATGTTGAGGATATGGAATGTGCGCTACATACTATTTACTCAATCCAGGGTCTCTGTTTCTAGGTGTTTTTGTGCTATGTAAGAGGAGCATATAGCAGGGATTGGGTTTCTGCTAAATCTGTATCATTCCGCAGCACTTGAAATGAGTAAATGTTATTTGTATGGTAATGAACTATATTGTACTAGAATTCAAGTAACTATCCAGGAAAATAAATTGTCTTAAACTTCTACAAATCTGAATGTTTTTGGTCTTCTCAACAGTTTTTTTCCACTCATTTCTGTCCTTCAATAGAATGCACCTATCCTTTATTCTCATTCTCCTTTTCTTGTTCATGACAACCTCCAAGTAAGCTTTTGGAGACCTGATCTGATGTGATTTTGTAACCAATCTTTGCTTATCTATCCTTTGTATATGCCTAAACTAACCCAGTCTTACTTGCTCTCACAAAATTAATTTTTTGTTTTCCCTGTAGTTGGCTTACCCACCCTGTATGTAGGACTGAAACTCTCTAGGACTTACAAGCAGGTGCCTGGGAGTCAGAAGCCTGTCGGGGAGCCAACGGCATGGAACCACAAATAAAGAACCTGGAACAAGTGGTGGGCCCACAGGCAGCATGAGGAAGAGAATGATATAAAATGAAAGTAAAATGGACGATAGGAAAGATGATGGAACAATTGGTGGAATTAGTGGTGGGAGTAGCTGGAAGACCCAGAGTAAACCTGCCCAGATCCTGTTTCGTCCACCACAAATTCCATATGTGGCACCTACAAACGAACCTGAGTTGTGGCTACTAATTCATTTATTTCTGCATTTGCTGTACATTTTTATTTTCTCTAGCACATAGGTACAATGTACATAGAAAATTGGGAAAGTATTGTATTCCACCCAAAATTTTATAGAGATTTCAACAGAAGTGTGTGTTTTGAGGAATCCAGAAAAAAACATTTTTAGAAGAAAAAAAAAATATGTGTATGAATGTTTTCATCTGTGTACATGTGTCCAGCATAAACTCAAAAATGAAAATTCTGTTAAATACCAAACAAGTTCAATATCCTCCAAGGATTTGACACAATTTTCTAATTCCCTACTCCAAACTACCCTTTACATTGAACAACATTTTTCTTAATAGAATATTTCTGAGAATGAAGCCCATATGTCTTTGAAACCAGTCTGGAAAAACTATATGTAAGTGATACTTAAGCTTTACAAACCCAACTCAGAAATATTCTATTCATATATATCACTGTTTTAAAACACCCTTTCATTAAAATTATTGTTATTTTTCTTAATGTTTGACTTTCTAAAAAATGGCTATTGATTTTTACTTAAATGCTAGTTTTAAAGATATTTAAATGGCGAATAACATGTATACCTTGAATTTCTTGAGAATATCCCCTGAAGTCCTCTTCATTCTCAGAATGACTTTTACGTAAATGGTAAACTGTTAAGAGATAGACCAAAACTTACTACACAAAAAATTAAAATACCAACAAAAAAAAACAATTTATGGGTTAGTTTTTTTGTAGAGATTACTGGTTTCCATAGAAAATTTGACTGTTGCTTTAGACTAGTACACTCCCTTATTTCTCTTCTTCTTACAAGGAACTAAGTGATAAGACCATTTCTGTTTCCTGTTTGAGAAAAGCTGTAAGCATTTTAAAATTGAAACCAATTAAAAGGAATACCTGCGAAATCCTCTACAGAAAAAAAAAAAAATGTATATAACATAAATTCTGTTTTAACAAGAACTACATTTTTTGTATAGTAAGTTTTGGTCTATTTCTTACAGTTTACAAAATCATCCAGAATGAATGCCCTCATAGGCTATTCTTAGAAAATTCAAGATATGCACTTTATTTTTAATTGACTATTTTAACATTGGTATTTTAATCAAAATCGCTAGAGCCAATTTTAAGAAACTCAAAATGGTCATTTTACAGAATAGTTGAGAGGGGAGGGATTTTCCTGTTGCTGCATCCTTGTAAGATGCTGAAGTTAAATACCAAGTTTGGTATGTAACAGAATTTTCGTTTTTGAGTTATGCTGTTCACACACACAAACCTTTTTGTAAAAATGCGTCTGTTGGATTTAGGGTATCTCAAAATATAATATTTCTGGTGAAATCTCTGTATGAATTTTATGGGTAATACATTACCCTCTCTACCTACTATGTACATAATATATATAAACATGGTCAAGAAATTTAACAAATCTGTGATAATTGTAGGTTATTCATATAAATAATGTAATTTCAATTAATTATAGTATTAGTTTTTACCAGAATAGAGCTGTAGCTGAGTGATTGGAGCACTCCCCTCTCACCAAGGCAGCCCAGTTTCGAACCCAGGGGATTGTATGTGGGATTCTTGATGGACAAAAGGTTATCTAAACAGATTTTCTCCAGTTTCCTCCATCATTCACACCACCACCTTTCCTTTTATCAATTACACCATAATTTATATCACCTTCCCCACTCTCAAATTGAATGGCTGATGACCCATCCTGCTATTTGCTGATCCAGAGTTCATTTGCTCCTCAACAGGCACCTGACCCCAGGTGCAGGCTTGTAAGTCCTGGGGAGTACAGGTCCTTCATTGAGGAGGATAAATAGTGAAAGAAAAAGAAGATTAGTCTATACTAATCACTTACCTCGTTTATCACCTAACCTCGACCTCTTCCCCTTACTCCCCAAAATGCAAAAGCGCAGCCTTGTTTGTAAACCAAGCCACTAACTTCAGATGATCAGCCAGGATTTAACCTCTGATGATACCTGACAGAGTCACAGGTGAAACGTCAGGTTATGTTTCATTGAAGGTAGGGAAACACAGTTAATTGGTGTTGAATTTTACTTGGTACTTTATTGATTTTTTTTTTTTTTTATGCGTTAGCTATCAATTTATCTACATTTGAATGCAGCACAGGAACTCTGTGCAGAGCATGCGCCAAACAAGATGAGTATTATTTTAGATTAGCTCATTGAAAGTCCCTCTCTAGCTTTAATCATGTAAGGGAAGACATCAGGAAATAGTAACAACATAGTCAGTCATATTTCCTATCACTTGGCCAGAAAGTATACATAGAATAATTGACATATGCTACAGTTGTGTGATTCACTGCAGAAATAACTGCACATGCTAAAAGAAAAAATCAAATGTGTTCCATTCACATGACTTTCTCTACAAATTTTTGACTCAGGGCTCTCAAATCATGTATTTCTGGTGAAATCTCGACATCAATTTTTTTAGTGAAATCTAATAATTTCTCTATACACTATGTATATAGTACGTGTGGAGAAAGTAAAACTTCCAGAACATTGTTTGAAGAATGCATTTCATCTTAAAGAGTTGAAATAAATGAGCCTTACTTTAATAATTATTATAGAGACTGAATTGTACCATCAGCTGAGACGATGTAATAAATCATTATTCTCACTTTTATTTCAAGGCTGGATGGATGGCTATGAACACTTGTTTCCAAAACCCACATCAAATATTCAAGAGAGTTTCTACTGATTGTGTATTATCTGAACGATGTGCTGAATGGTTCCCCAAACATGTTTTTTACTTTCTCTACATGTACTATGTACATAATGTATAGAGAAGTTATTGTATTGCATCCAAATATTTGATATTTTATTCACTGGAAATACATGTTTTGGGACCCCCCGTATGTATATGTGTGTCTTTGGGAGCATAGCTCAAAAACGAAAACTCCGTTAAGTACCAAATTTGATATTTAAGTTCAGTATCTTCCAAGGATGCATCACGGAGATTGTTATGAACATTCCCTCACCCTCAACTACACTTTACATGGAAAAAATTTGGAAATGTTTGATTTTCTCAAAAGTGGCGCTAACAATTTTGATTAAAATCCCTTATATTTAAGAAAGATATTTACATGACAAATAAAATGTACATCCTGACTTTTCTGAGAATAATTTCTGAAGACCTCTTCATTCTGGATAATTTTTTCTGAATTTTGTATAACTGGTAAACCGTAAGATAGACAAAAATTTACTACACAAAAAAGGTAGATCTCATCGAAGCACACAATTTATGTCATATACATATTTTTCCTGAAGTTGACCGCTTTCGAGATATTCCTTTTCATTTGTTACAGTTTTAAAATCATCAACTCCTGGCCACGCAAATAAACTGATTTCAATCCCATTTTAAAACATGTGAACTGCCAGTTTAGTGTATTCCCTTATTTTCTTTCTACTTATAAGGAACTAAGCTATAAGACCGTATCTAATAACAGCAATAATTGTTACAGCGATTTAGAGAAAGTCATGTGAATGCAACACATCAGATTTTTTACCTATACTTCCAGCGCAGTTACATCGCTCTTCTAAGACTCGCTTGACTTAACTGTGGGGTAAGTATGTGAATGTAATGTGCAGAATAATTTCTTCATAGCATTAACTTCTTCAACTATATGACCATCATTTTCTCTTGTAAAACAAATTGATATCCACAAGTGAGTGAGTTCAATAATTCGTTCCAGGTCATCTAGGGTAGTCTGCTGTTAGCGTGAAAGCCTCTCATTCAAGAGGTCCGAGTTCCAATCCCACTTAGGGATAAGGTTTATTCAGGGTTTTCCCTTATCCTGAGAAGACGAATGTCCAGGAATTTTAATCACCAAGGACCACGAGATCATTTGAGCATCATTTCACCAATTTCATTCAATGTCCGATATGACCAACCATGTTAAAGGACGTTAAACTAAAATAATAATAATAATTATAATAAATAGTAATATAAAAAATCTGATGTGCTCCATTCACATGATTTTCTTTACATCTCTGTAACAAATTATTGTTAATAAACTTATTCTTCTATTTAATGCTAAAACAGCAGAAACAGTCTTATTATTTATGTATACTTAGTTCCTTATAAGTAGAAGCAAAATAAGGGAATATACTAGGCTAAACCGACAGTCTAATCTTTTAAAATATGGTTGCTATGTGATTGAAATCCGTTTCTTTGTGTGGCCAAGCATTGACAAGCTCTCGTATGAGAAAACTATTTTAAAACTGAAATCAATAACAAGGAATACCTCGAAAACAGCCAACTTCAGGAAAAGATATATTAAAACACAAATTGTATTTTTATAGTGATCTACATGTTTTGTGCAATAAGTTTTTGTCTATCTCTTATGGTTTACCAGTTATGCAAAATTCAATAAAAATCATCCAGAATAAAGAGGTCTTTAGAGGTTATTTCCAGAAAATTCAGATATACATTTTATTTAGTATGTAAATATCTTAAATATAAGAGATTTTAATCAACATTTTTAGAAAATCAAAATTTTCGATTTTTTTTTACATGTAAAGGGTAGTTTGGGGTGGCGGGATGTTCTTGAAAATCTTTGTGTTGCATCCTTGGAAGATACCAAACTTAGATATCAAGTTTCGTTTTTGAGCACACTGTCCCCCCCCCACACACACACACTCACACATGCCTTTTTCCAACAATTTTTTTTTTTTTATTCAGGGGGACCCATAACATGTATTTCCAGTGAAACTCGGTATCAAATTTTTGGATGCTATATAGTACCTTCTCTATACATTATGTGCATATGTAAACTTTTATACCACTCCATTGCTATTACCTTGTTTCTTGCAAAGAAAATTATGTGTAGGGGAGAGGAGCCAAAACCGACATACCCTTGTTTCTCGACTGTAAGGTGATGAAATCTACTATAGGTGATGCAAAGTGACTCTGGTATGTGTAGCAGGTACAGAGAAGGTCCTTGGACCGGTTCTCAGTAGCAGTTTGCTTGTAATTGGTGTTAGTCAGTTTTCCTTAGGGCTGACATTTTTTGTGAACTTTCTTCTCGAGAACTTCACTACATCAAATCAAATGTAAGTAATTTATTTGTTACATTAGTTTATAGTTTAAACTCCGTACTTTCTAAATCAGTTTGGTTTTGTCACTAATCTTTATTTCCTGTTAGTAAAACACATGTGGAAGTATTGGATTGGTAGGGTTTGTAAAGCGACATAAGGAAATACGAGGTACGTCCAGAAAGTAAGTTCCGTTTCAATTTATCTCCGCTGCAGCGCTGCGATCGTAGTTCCGCACATGCGCGGTAGACGCTCTGTATCAAGGAGAAGAAACGTGCGCCATTTTGAGATCGCTGTCAGCCACATATGCTTTGTTGTGCTTGTTTACAATATCGGTGCTGATTGAAAATCCCGCCGCTTGTGAAATCAGATCTGTGATTCGTTTTCTGAATGCTAGGAAAGTGAAACCAATTGAAATTTATCGGCAAATTTGCGAAGTTTACGGACAAAATGCGATGAGTGATTCAATGGTGAGAAGATGGGTCCGACAGTTCAATGAAGGTCGTAGTGAAGTGCACGATGCAGAACGAAGTGGGCGTCCATCTTTGGTTACAGAAGAACTGGTTCACGCGATTGATGACAAGATCCAGGAAAACCGCAAGTTTACAATTAGTGCTCTCGCTATGGAATTTCCCCAAAGCTCACGATCACTAATTCATGAAATTGTTACCGAAAAACTGAAATTTCGTAAACTTTGCTCACGTTGGATACCAAAGATTCTTACTGAGCAACACAAAACGGATGGGTAGTGCACTTCAGTTTTTAACCCGTTATGATGAAGACGGCGAAGAATTTCTGACACATAGTCACAGGAGATGAGACTTGGGTTTCTTTCGACACCCCTGAAAGTAAGCGGCAATCAATGGAATGGAGGCACACTTCATCCCCAGCAAAGGTTAAGCCAAAACAAATCTTGACATCTCGAAAAATGATGTGCACAGTGTTCTGGGACTGGAAAGGCATCTTACTCATTGATTTCTTACCGCGTGGTCAAACAATCACAGCAGATGTTTATTGCGAGACACTTAGGAAATTGCGCCGCGCAATACAGAATAAGCGCCGAGGATTGCTGTCAAAAGGTGTTGTTTTTCTTCACGACCACACACTGCAAATGTGACGAAAAACCTCATACAGGGATTTGGCTGGGACGTGTTTGACTATCCTCCGTACAGCCCTGACCTCGCTCCTAGCGACTTTCATCTGTTCTTACATCTCAAGTCTTTCCTTGGCAGTCAATACTTAAACAATGACAAAGAGCTGAAAGAAAATGTTTCCAACTTTTTGAAGACACAGGTGGCAAACTTCTATGAAGAAGGTATACAAAAACTTGTGCCACGCTATAACAAATGCCTGCAAAATTTCGGCAGTTATGTGGAAAAGTAGTTTAAGAGTTGTAGAATTTTGTGCAATAAATAATTATTCTGTATCTGTACACAATTTAATTTTATTACCAAACGAAACTTACTTTCTGGACTGCCTCGTATAAGATCTAAACTATCCGATTAGTGATTTTACTCTCTGCTTGTTTAAGATGGTTGGAAAGACGAGGCCGGGGAATCCATCTCCATACAAAAAGGATCAAAAATCCGAAAGTGGGATCCAAATAACATGGCCAAAACTATAGCTGCTGTCAGAAGTCATGAAATGGGCTGGCTAAAGGCATCGAAGGCTTTCCAGGAGCCGCAGAAAATTTTAAGAATGCTAGCGGATCAGAAATGCAGTTCCCCAGAAGAAGCTGCTAATTTTAAACGTGGAAGCCACCAGTATTCTCTCCAGAGTCAGAAGAGGAATTAGTGCGGTACTGCTTAACGATGGAGGAATGTGTTAATGGCCTGACTAGAAAGGATCTTCGCAGAATGGCATTGCAACTTGCTGTGAAAAATGAAATCAAGCATCCATTCAACAACGTTATGGCTGGAAAAACTTGATTTCGTTTCTTTCTGAAAAGACATCCTTAGCTGTCCGCGAGGAAACATACAGCGACATCCTTTCCTAGAAAAGAAGGATTCAACAAGAACGCTGTTGTCATTTTCTTTAATTTGTTGGAGGAATCGTTCAATGAAAATTGCTACCCACCTCATCGGATTTACAATGTCGATGAAACAGGATTGACTATCGTGCAGAGCAAAGTCCCACAAGCTATTGCGAGGGAGAAGCGACAAATTGGTGTTGTTTCTTCCGCTGAGAAGTGATCCCTGACTACGCTCATTGGTTCGATGAATGCAACTGGAAATTTCATACTACCCATGGTAATTAGAAAGAACATGTCACAGCAGCTTATGAGAGGTGCTCCTGCTGGTTGGATTGGTGTTGCTCATCCATGCTGTAAACAGATTAGTTTTAAAGAACACTGATCTTCTGTCCTTTTTCTTGTTTCTTTATCCTAAAGTAATGTTTAAATCTTTCCTAAATGACTAGCTTCACTATAGGCATAGATATATAAAATACCATACAGTGTTGCATGTTCTTTTATCGATTTATGAAACGGAGATTATTTATTTTGAGTGACTCGTCATGGGCTCTGCAGAACCAGAAGAAATTTTGCAAAGAGTGAAGAGAATAACATTGAAATTGTTACAAAATAAGCGCAATTGCAACAATGTAATCAATAATGTCTTCTCTACCAATGCTATTTCTTCTGCACAAGGAATTAATATTACAAATCTTAATAAATGCACACACAATAACAATAGTATAGTAATAATCTTAAATAAAATATATGTTCTTTAATAGAATCGTTGTTTCACTTATTCTACTTATTTTTGACACACTCTTTTATATTATAACAAGTTATGATTGTGTTTGTGATAATTTTCCTGTACTGGTATCATGAAGGACAAAAAGCAACAGACTATAGCTCACCATTGCGCATGTCTGAATGTAATGTCTATTTTCAGGTACATTTTAGCTGGATACTTTATAATTCAATATTCAAGGATGTCTTATATGATAACCGCATTAAAAGCATTTTTATTTTGCTCTTAGGATTAAACACTCTGATATCAGCCTCTTTCATTGCTTCTCGGAAACTAAAACTCCACTTTTCTAATTTTAAAATGTTACATGATCTGAATTTAAACCGTCATAAGGCAGGTTGGTTCCTATTTTAATGTTATTAAATATGCGTTAGATGAAGTCATTGAGTCATCTAGATTTAATTTCTAAATTAAATGTAAACAATTGGTAGGATTTTAAAAGTCGTTACCTTAACTGTTATTTAGACACAGTCACAATATATTATAGCACAAAAAGTCCATAGATTTCGTTAAATATTTAATACTCCTCATAATAAAACAATAACACACTGAGAGCAAGTTATATTTTAATTTTAAAACGCGTGTGAGAGTACAAGCATTGAAATCAGATTTCTAGGTGCTACATTCTATGACACCTGTATCATCAAAAGCACATATGAAATAATGACTCCGATTGTTCCAATAAGAAAGGGCAGGTGTATTTCATAAAAGCCAGCTGCTCTGAAAGACACTTTGAGATTCTGAGTCTCCCTTAGGAAAAATTCCAATTGTTCAGATAGGGAGTTGCGGATACGTAGATCCAAAAGGTGCATCTGAATGTTCACAGTCAATTCTTCGGCTTCCGTGATAGCAGTATGACAACAGTACGTAGTGATTATAAATTGCGTAAATAAATAAACGTTCCAACACACAGGAATCCACACTGAAGATTGCATAAAGCTCCCGCCATCGGTGAGAGTTCTCATTGAAGCATAAAACAGGGACAGGAAAGCAAGTACTACCCAAGGAACTTCAAGACATATGGGCACCCCAAAGCAGGAATTCACTGATTGCAAAACTATATAAATATCCTTATGCGCCTCTCTGAGCTGCCGAATTGCACTTGCCTCCAAAGAGAGCTGTGGCAATTTTATGGGTCTGTAAAATATTCGATCTGCAACAGAGCCCTCAATTTTAATCTCATCAAGAATATTTGTCAGTTTTAAACTGAGAGTTTTGTACATATGCTTTAAAATCATGGCGCAATTGTCAAACATCAATAACATCAATGTATTTATAATAGCGCTGATACAATATATCAAAATTATAATATACTTTGTTAAATATTTTCGAAAGCGCATATAATCAGCAACTAAAAGACTACCAAAGGCCATCGCAATTACAAACAGTTCCCCTATAATAATCATTCTTATAAAACAACATAGTTTCTTTCGCTCTTCTGCAGTCTTCAGTTTACAAATGATCTTGCTCACTCCCAAAATTATACAACGTAAATCGTTTCTGCGTAAAACTGTTGACCATAGGATGGAAATCACACTCAAAAGAAACGTAGTTATGGTAAATAGAGCATTCGAGAAGGCAACTTTTCCGGAGAATTTTTCCGCGTTAGTATACACTTTAACCATAAAAGGCATGTCTGTCACAAGAATAGCTAACCATATGAAGCCAAGAACTCCGTATATCCAGCTGAATTGAAGATCAACATATTGTCCAGTTGACAGTTCAATGTACTTAAAAGGAACAAGTCCAAACACTCTGCAGACATTAAATAGCGGTTTGATTGCCGATATAAAAATGCCTTCTTGGGCTAATAGAACATTAATTCTTGGCGTCATATTGGAACTGGTTCAACATCAGCTCGCAAAGTACAGTGATTCAATACCTTCAGTGTATTTAGCTTGAACACAGTGGCTTGCTTCAGCGATGAAATGCGTGTTAATAGAACACCTTGTAGTATTTGTATTCTCTATAATGAATTTTAATATCCTACCATTAGCCTTTCATTACACCAATGAAGCACGCAGGAATAAGCATAAATTATTTACAACCAGTAACGGGAGATAATATCTATGATTTCAGTTGAAGTAATTATACTGTACCACGCATTAGCTGACCTATTTATCCTTTTGGAGGTTTTTTTGCTGTATACATAATGAAAAGAATGGGCAAGTTTGCATGGTTTTGATTGTTCTTATAGCCTCCAGCTTCAGATTTTAAAAACCACTTGAACATGTTCAAAAAGTCTACCAAAAGTAAATGGAGCAAGTATTGCATTTCAAGCCAAAGTTGCTACGAGATTTCACTGGAAATACACGTTTTAAGATCCCTAAATGTTAGCAAAAATATTTTTTCGAAAGCAGTCAGCGAATGTTTGTGAATAGTATAAACCCAACAACAAAATGCTTTATGAAGCAAATTTTATATACAATTAAATTCAGCAGCCTCCAGGAATGCGACACAAAATGTTCACGAAAATACTTCTTCATACTCAAACTACCTTTACATGGAAAATGTTTCATTTTTTCTTTTCTTCTTCTTTTCTCACTAACAGTTTTATTAAACCCATATGTATGAGCTATCTTCATGTGAAATAAAATGTACATGCAGCTTGTATTTTCTGCGAATAGTCTGCGAAGTTCCCCAATTCCGAATATTTGTACCATTATAAGATATGGATAAAGTCTTAGTACATAAAGATTAGATCTCGTTAAAGCACGCAATTTATGTCAAATAATGTTTAATTAGTTGCGAGATATTCTGTGTTATTTTCTTAGTTTCAAATATATATATAATGTTAATTAACTATACCGAAATATTTTCACAGAATATGTAGATTACTTAAATAAGTAATTTGAGATTGGAGACTTATGGCCTGATTATTGAAATTTCGAAGTAACGGCTGTTTCTGACGTTCCAGTACGCCACGTATCGCGGCACTTCGACTGGAATGAAAAAAATAATAAAAAAAACATTTATTCTATGACAGGAATCGAATTTATGACCTTTGGGACAGCAACTTTCCGCGTTACGCATTAAGCCACCAGAGCAGTTGAAAAAGCGCTCCAGAGTAGGCTGCATAACTCCAGAACGTAGTTAATGAATGCTCAGTGTCGCACTGTCAAGTGATTAGTTCGAGATTTTACAGATTTTTGCGACATTAAATCTTGAGAACGCTAGTAACGAGCTGCTAAAAATCGATATTTCTATACTCGGACAGCAGTTTTAAAGACAATCTAAGCCATTTTGTCAACCTGCTTTGCTTTAACACCAACTTATCAGCTCCTGATACCCACACGTTTAACGCTATGTAGTTGCATTATGTTTATCCGGTGACCGTGCGTCGCCGATCTCAAATTACTTATATCAATCACGTGCACAATCTCGCAAATTATTTCGGTGTAGTTCATTAATAGCCTGTATATAATATATGCAGGAAGTATAGCATTCTATCAAAAATTCGACATCAGAATTTCATCTCATACACCCTGAATCCAAAAAAAAATCTGATGTGTACCAGTCACATGACTTTCTCTACATCGCCGCAACAAATTATTGTTTAAAAGCATATTCTTCTATCTACCTTATGATAATTGAGATAAACAAATACTTACTCCCATGTAAGAAGAAGGAAAATAAGGAGATACACTAAATTAAAACAAATGTCAAATCTCTTACAAGCTAGTTGCCATGTAGTTGAAATCCGTTTCTATGCAGGCCCAAGAGTTTATAACTTACCGTGTGAGAAATATTTAAGTATTTTAAAACTGAAAAAAAAAAAAAAAAAAAAAGAAACACCTCAGAAATGGTCAATTCTACGAAAAAAGCTATATGATATAAAGTGTGTGTCTTGATCCACATTTTTTGTGTAGTACGTTTCTGAGTGTCTCTTATGGTATACCAGTTATGCACATTCAGCAAAATGTATTCAGAATGAAGAGGTCTTACGAAGCTATGCCAGAAAATTCAAGATATGCATTTTATTTGACATATAAAAATCTTTAATATATTGTATTTTGATCAAAATCGTTAGAACCATTTTTGAGAAAATCAAAGTGTTCTAAATTTTTTTCCATGTAAATGGTAGTGTGAGGTGGGGGGGGGTTCTCAAAAACATTCGTGTCGCATTCTCTGGATGATACTAAACTTAAATACCAAGTTTGGTATTTTACCGACATTTCTTTTTGAGTTATCGTGTTCACAAACACACGGACACATACACACACATAAACACACACACGGGCCTTTTTCCAAAACTGCTCTTTTTTAATACATTGTACCTAAAACGCGTATTTCCGGTGAAATCTCGGTATCGACATTTTGGGTGGAATGTTATACCTTCTCTATACACTGTACATAGTACGTGTAATAAGCACGCACAATATGCATGTGTGTGCGTGCCTGGCGTGTGTGTGAATGCAGAAAACTAAACTGAAAGCAAACTTGGTATATACTTCATTACTTTCCAGGGATGAAATAAGTACATTTTTCAAGAAAATTCTCTTTCCACGCCACCATTTACAATAATTACTTTCTCTAACAGATATGTACAATATGTTACCTACAAAGTCGGTACAGAAGATGTATTTCATCAACAAGAATTTCACCGAAAATACCTGTTTTGAGCACCACCGAATCCAAAAACATTTTACAAAAAAATCTTATGTATTACAGTCTCATGATTTTCTCTACCTCTTTGCAACAAATTATTGTTAATAATCTTATTCTTCTATCTACTTCATGATAATCGAGATAAGCATTAGCAGAAACGGTCTTATTACTTAGTTCCTTTATAAGTAGAAGGGAAATAGGGGAATACACTAGGCTAAACCGACAGTCAAATGTTTTAAAATGTGGTTGCTATGGGATTGAAATCCGTTTCTTTGCGTGACCAGTTGACAAGTTCTCGTATGAGAGAAGTTTAAGTATTTTAAAACTGAAATCAATAACAAGGAATATCTCAAAAACGGCAAACTCCACGAACAAAATGTATATTATATAAATTGTGTGTTTTATCGTGATCTACATATTTTGTGTGGTAAGTTTTTGTCTATCTCTTACTGTTTACCAGTTATGCAAAATTCAATAAATATCATTCAGAATAAAGAGGTCTTTTGAGGCTATTCCCAGAAAATTCAAGATATATTTTTTATTTGTCATGTAAATATCTTAAATATAATAGATTTTTTTCAAAATATTTTTAGCCATTTTTGTGAAAATTAAAATTTTCGAAATCTTTTTCATGTAAAGAGTAGTTTGGGGTGGGAGGATTCTTCTCAAAAGCTTCGTGTCGCATCCCTGGAGGATATTAAACTTAAATACCAAGTTTGGTATTTTACCGACTTTTGATTTTTGAGTTATCGTGTTCACAGACACAGACACACACACGCGCGCGCGCGCGCGCCGATCTTTTTCTACAAATGATTTATTTGTATACAGGGGACTCTAAAACATATATTTCTGTTGAAATCTCGGTATCGAATTTCTGAGTGGAATACAATACCTTATCTATCCACTATGTACATTATACAAACGGGCTAGAGAAAATAAAAAAGTGTGTGTGTACAGCATAACTCAAAAACGAAAAATCGGTTAAACACTAAACTTCGTATTTAAGTTTAGTATCTTCCAAGGATACCAAACGAAGATTTTCAGAAAAATCCTCCACCCTAAACAGCAAACATCCTTTATATGGAACATTTTTCGCAATGTTCGATTTTTACTTTCTCTACACGTTCTATGTACATAGTGTATAGAGAAGGTATTGCAATGCACTCAAAAAAGTCGATACCAAGATTTCAACGGAAATACATGTTGTTTTTTGTTTTGTTTTTTTTTGGGGGTCCCCCTGAATCAAAAAAAAAAAAGCATTTCTGGAATAAGGTCCGTGTGTATGTGTGTGCGTGTGTGTGTGTCTGTGGACAGCATAGCTCATAAACGAAAAGACAGTTAAATACCAACTCAAGAAAATCCCCCCACCCCCAACACCTTTTTTATTTTCTCCAAAATGGCTCTAACGATTTTGATTAAAATGTCGTATATTAAAAATATGTACCTGACAAAAAATATGTATATCTGGAATTTTCTGGGAATAGCTCTGAAGACTACTTTATTCTGGATGAATTTTACGAAATGTTGCATAACTGGTTACCACATAAAAAATGTAGAGCACATTAAAACACACAATTTATGATATATACATTTTTTGTGTAGTTGATCGTTTTTAAGATATTTTTTGTTTTTGGTTTCACCTTTAAAAAACTTATACTTTTCTCGTACAGGAATTTGTCAATGCAAACAAAGGAACTTCAGTCACAAAGCAACCAGCTTTTGACTATCACTTTAACCTACTGTACTCCTTATTTCGCTTCTATTTACAAAGAAGCAAGCAATAAGACTATTTCTGATAACTTTTTTTCGATTAGCATGAAGTAAATAGAAGCATTAGCTTTTTAACAATAATTTGTTGCAGAGATGTAGAGAAAGTCAAGTGAGTGAAACACATCAGATTTTTAAATAAATGACTCTAATGTGTTTGATTAAAATGCGGTATATGCCAAATAAAATGTGCATCCTGAATTTCTTGCGAAAAGCCCCTAGGTCCTTTTCATTCTGAATAACTTTTGCATAAGTGGTAAACCGTAAGATGTTTAGAAAAACTTGCTACACAAAAAATTTAGACCTCATTGAAATAAACATTTATGTCGTATAAATTCTGTTTGTAGAGCTAACCATTTCAGAGGTATTCCCTATCATTGGTTTCGGTCTTAAAGTACTTAAAATTTTCTCAAACGAGATGTTCTCATCCGTTTCATATCTTTTAGTTTTACTTTTGGCCATGGAAAGAGAACCGAATTTCAATGGCAATCGCATAGCTACAGCTTTTAAAAGACTTGACTGTTACTTAGTGCCTTTCTATTTATAAGGAACTAAGTAATAAGGCTATTCTGCTAATATCTATCTCGATAACATAAAGTAACAAGAAGAATAACTTTTTGTTAGAATAGTTTGTTTGCAGAACAGATTGTGTAAGTCATGTGAATTGAGCACATTAGATTTTTGTTATTGTTTTATTTCTGATTCTCTTAAAAATATATATGAAACATTGGTATCAAAATACCGTATGTTAAAACTATTTTCTTGGCAAATAGGCTTTATACCTTAAATTTTCTAGCAATAACCTATGAACTCACCCGGAGGTCCCGGGTTTGATTCCCGGCTGGGGCGGGGAAGTTTTCTTTAGCCAGAATTATTTCCTATCCCCCACAGAGTCTAGAAGTATGTATGTGAGAGCGAATGTGTGTGTGTGTGTGTGTGTGAGTGTGTGTGTGTTTGAGGAAAATAACATGATTTAAACCAAACATAAATTAACTTTCAGACGAGTTGTTTCAAGTGCAAAGCCCCCGATATGACCTTAGATGTTGTATATATATGTGTGTGTGGAACAACTTTTTTGTGTTATCAACTATATTTCCGATTGGCTGCTATTGACTTGAATTGCAAGGTACTACACTTCTTTCTAATAATAAGTCGTATTGCATAATGAGAGCGGAACTTCAAAGCCATCAAATAGCAATCTGTTTTTAAAACATTTGATCATTGCTTAAGCCTTCTGTATCTCCTATGTATTCACTATGATATTTAAAGCGTATTAATTAACTTCACCGAAATCATTTCAGAGATTGGTTTATAAGCAATTTGAGATAGTCAGTGCATGGTCCACAGCCTAACATAACGTATTTTTGTGGTACTTAACATGTTGATATCAGGTACACATAGATAAGTCTGTGTTAAAGATGAAAAATATGATGTGTTCCGTTCATATGACTTTCTCTACATCTCTTTAGCAAATTGCCGTTAAAAAGCTTAAGCTTTAATCATTTCATTCTAATCGAGATAAATATTAGCAGAAACGATTTCTTGTAAACAGAAAGGAAGTAAGGGAATGCACTAGGCTAAAACGACATTAAAATTTGGTTGCCATGTGAATGAAATCCGTTTCTACGCATTGTCTGGAGTTCACAAATTCCCATATATGGAAAGTTTTAAGCATTTTTGAAACAAATAAAAAGCATATCTCAAGAATCTGATGTGTACCATTCACACGACTTTCGCTATATCCCTGCAACAAATTATTCTTAAAAAACTCATACTTCTATTTACTTCATGCTAATCAGAAAAAATTAGGAGAAATAGTCTTATTACTTGTTTCCTTGTAAGTAGAAGCGAAATAAGGGACTACCGTAGGTTAAAGTGATAGTCAAAAGCTGGTTCCTATGTCAATGAAGTTCCTTTGTTTATATGGATAGGAGTTGACAAGTTCCTGTATGAGAAAAGTATACGTTTTTCATAGCAGAAACAAAAAATAAGGAATGTCACAAAAACGAAAAACTCCACGAAAAAAAATTATATAACATAAATTGTGTGTTTTAATGTGCGCTACATTTTTTGTGCAGTAAGTTTTTGTCCATCTCTTACGGTTTAACAGTTATGCAAAATTCCGTAAAATTCATCCAGAATAAACTACTCTTCAGAGGCTATTCCCAGAAAATTCAAGATATGCATTTTATTTGTCAGATAAATCTGTTTAATATACGAAATTTTAATCAAATTCGTTAGAGCCATTTTTGAGAAAATCAAAAATTTCGAAAAAAGTTCCATGTAAAGGGTAGTTGGGGGTGGGGGGATTTTTCTCAAAATCTTCGTGTCGCATCCCTGGAAGATACTAAACTTAAATACCAAGTTTGGTATTTTACCGACTTTTCGTTTTTGAGTTATCATGTTCACAGACACACGGACACACACACACACACACACACACACACACACACACACACACACACACACACACACACACACACACACACACACACACACACGGACCTTTTTGTGAAAATGCTTTTTTTGGATATTGGGGACCCTAAAACATTTCCGGTGAAATCTCGGTATCGAATATTTGGGTGGAGTGCAATACTTTCTCTATACACTATGTACATAGTGCGTATGGAGAAAGTAAAAAGTAGTAAAATAAAGTTTGTTATTTCAACATCATATTTGACACTAACAAACTGAAGAAAATCGCACATTGCACAAACTCGTGCTTCCTCAGTAGTCCGTTTGGCTGACTAACCGTTAAAATAGCTGCATTGTTCCTTTTAAAGGAGGTATGATCCGATAGAAATTCAAGAAAATACAAATAATAATTAAAACGCTTACCTGCTGTTATCCCCTTTTTAAGGAAAAGTCTTTTGTTGTCTTTAATAATAAAGGAATACATAATAATAAAAATACAATAAAAGACATTTATTTCGGCAATTAGGCATTAATACGTTTTAAAAGCTAGAAAAATGCAATACAAAATTGCGGGGTTTATATCACAGAGATGCAAATCGTACAGATTCACTTTCAAAAGGATGACAGATGTTACACATTTATAAAGGTATTCTCCCAAAGTTATTGTCACTTCTTATTACATTATACCAATCCAGAAGATAATTTAAATGCATACAACCTTTTGACTGTTCCCGCCATCGCATTCCACCGGTGCTCCATCATCATTCATGTATCAACAGTGTCACCGCCTGCGGTGCCATTAGTAGTTAGAGCGGGCGTTAAACACTACCCAAAAAAAAACAAAAAAAAAAAACTTTTGACTGTTAGTGATTTGATATATACATTTCGAAATAGATATGACTTTATCGAGAGAGGGGGATTTTTTAATTCCCGGGAAGGATTTTCACTCCGAGCCACTCCTTGCATTCATCACTCTGTGTGTGTGTGTGTGTGTGTGTGTGTGTGTGTGTGAACAACAATAACTCAAAAATAAAATGCCGATTAAATACAAAACTTGATACTTAAGTTCAGCATCTTCCAAGGTTGCGCCATGAAGATTTTCATGAAAATCACCCCTAATTACCATTTACTTGGAAAATGTTAGAAAATTTTGATTTTCTCAAAAATTACTCTAATGTTATTAATTAAAATACTGTATATTAGAGATATGTACATGCCAAATTCTATGTGTATCTTGAATTTTTTAAATATCCTCTGAAGTGCTTTTCATTCTGAATGACTTTTGTATAACTGGTAAACCGTAAGAGATAACAAAAACTTACTACTCAAAAAATGTATATTTCACCAAAATATGCAATTTATATCCTACAAATTTTGTTGTGGAGCTATTCATTTCCGAGATATTCCTTGTTATTGGTTTAAATTTTAAAATAGTTATACTTTCCTCAAGCAGATAGTGCTATCCATTTGCTTTTGTTTTACTCCTGGATTGACATTGAAAGAGAATCGAATTTCAAAGTCAATGCATAGCGGCCAGCTTTTAAAAGATAGATGACTGTCGCTTTTAGACTGTTCGCCCGCCAATTACGCACGAACTGTTGGCCACTGCGAGACACAACAAATAAACGCGTAATAATAATAATAATAATAATAACTAAATAGCAAATAAGCTAATGCCAGAGTCTATATTTACTGAATGATTTTTATCTTTTATATTACATTAGGTGCTGAAAATGGTCTCCTTGTGCTTTAATGCACTCTTGCGGGCGTCCTAGCACGTTAATATACACTTTGCGCAACTCTACCGCATCAATTGTAGTCAGTCTGGACTGAACTACCCAGACCGACAAGATTTGATACGGTAAGGTTGCACAAGGTGCATATTAACTGTCCCGTGTGAGTAGATTACTGGCATGTAAAAGAACTCATGCCCGACTAAATTCCGGCACGCGGCGGCGCTGATATGATTCTGGCAATTGACAATATCGTTAAAAAAAATCGCATAATTTCTCAAAATGTCATTACGAATATTGTCCTTCAGTCTTCTAACTTTTGGGGATATTTGTCATGGGTTATTAGAGCGCCCTATAGACCTACAAGTGGTCAGGTCTCTCGAACACAGCGGCCACAATCCTTTGTTAACAGTCCTTTCTTCTGTGAATCTTTCATAAATTTGTGAGATTGACACCATCATCCTGTGTAAAATTTCTCAGAGGTTCGCATATACACACCAGTGTTTACTGTTTAAAAAGTATAAGACCCACAATCTGAGTTGCTAACATGGCGCACCACAATCCGATTTTTTCACCGGGAAGAGGTTCCTCATTTATCCTATAGGGATTGAATAGTCAAACTGAAAAATGCAATGTTATTTAGATTACCTTGTGGTTTACAGCCTGATGGATTTCAGCTGATGAACATCAGCTGATGAATTTAATGCTGTGCCGGTATGTTGCCATGGTAGTTCGGTAGTCAGAGCAAGCGGCTAGAAGAGCGGGAGATTCCTGGTGCAATCCCGGCTATGGCACTGAATTTTTCAGTCTGACCTTACCTATCCAACTTGTGTCCTAAGCACGGCTTGTGAGAAAAACAATTAATCAACGTATATGGATTGTTCTGGGAGTTCGCATGTTCTGTTAGATGGAACAAGGCATCATCACTCATGAAATACAGCAGCGGATCCGACATTCCAATCTCAATTATTGTTTTACATAACCACGCACAGTAATCCACATGTTTTGCCTTACCTTGCTCCTTCAGTTCTTAGACACATTTCATTTTGTAGAACTCCATCCCTATATGGCGTAAAACACGTGGACAAAACCTACGCGAAATGTTCTCTTGTTGCGACAATTATCGTGTCGACTTCTTTGAAACCTGAATCATTCGTGCCCGGATATCCGCGATTACAGCAGATGTACGAACGGGCGGTGTTCAATTTTTTTGCGTTTGCAATTGACCTTATAGTACCCTATTATAATCCTGTATACTCTTTGGTGGTATGGAAACGCCAGGAATCTTCTTTGCAAAAATGTCCCGCGTTTCCTTAAATGAACACGTAGCCTCCACATTGCGAATCTTATCTTTCTGAGATATTTACATACCTCTTAACCAAAGCGCATCGCAAAGGCTCTCGTACTGACAATACCAAAACGAGTCGCAACAGCTTCGCAATAATAGCTGATAAATGACAGGCGACAATGATCAGTCTAGTGCTCGGGGTAGGTTTTTCGTGCGCCATCCTGTACTTACAAGGAACTAAGTAATAACATCATTTTTGTAAATGAAATAGTTGTTTTTTTAACACTGGCCGATATGTAGGCTAAGAATTGGAATTGTAAAGTTAGTCTGAAAAATTAAATACCACAGCCGAGATTTGAACATTTACAACTCCTGTCCTACACATTGGCCAATATGGAAGAAACAATTGTTTCACAGTGATTGACCTAAGAGCCCCAGACTAACAGTACTTACTACACTGTAAGTTGCATTTGTGGTACGTCGTCTCAAAAATAATTTGAGATCCCCTTGAGTGGTTATCGACAAAAAGTCGAGTCAATTGGGGAATTTAGTGAGTTGATGGAGATCAGAGGCTCCGTAGTTCCGTGGTTCTACGGCATTGAATTTTTACTTTCTCCATACGCACTATGTACATAGTGTATAGAGAAAGTATTGCACTCCACCAAAAATTCGATACCGAGATTTCACCGGAAATATATGTTTTAGGGTCCCCAATATCCAAAAAAAAGCATTTAAACAAAAAGGTCCGTGTGTGTGTGTGTGTGTGTGTGTGTGTGTGTCCGTGTGTCTGTGAACACAATAACTCAAAAACGAAAAGTCAGTAAAATACCAAACTTGGTATTTAAGTTTAATATCTTCCAGGGATGCGACACGAAGATTTTGAGAAAAATCCCCCCACCCCCAACTACCCTTTACATGGAACTTTTTTCGAAAATTTTGATTTTCTCAAAAATGGCTCTAACGAATTTGATTAAAATTTCGGATATTAAACATATTTACCTGACAAATGAAATGTATATCTTGAATTTTCTGGGAATAGCCTCTGAAGAGTAGTTTATTCTGGAAGAATTTTACTAAATTTTGAATAACTGCTAAACCGTAAGAAATGGACAAAAACTTATTTAACAAAAAATGTAGAGCACATTAAAACACACAATTTATGTTATATACATTTTTTTGGTGGAGTTCGTCGTTTTTGTGACATTCCTTATTTTTGGTTTCTGCTATGAAAAACGTATACTTTTCTCATACAGGAACTTGTCAACTCCTATCCATATAAACAAAGGAACTTCATTGACATAGCAACCAGCTTTTGACTATCACTTTAACCTACGGTTGTCCCTTATTTCGCTCCTACTTACAAGGATGCGAGTAATAAGACTATTTCTGCTAATTTTTTCTGATTAGCATAAAGTAAATAGAAGTATAAGCTTTTTAAGAATTATTTGTTGCAGGGATATGGAGAAAGTCATGTGAATGGTACACATCAGATTTTTTCAATTTGACTCTGCTCTGCTCTGCTCGTTAGATCATTTATAGGTGGTTGCAGCAGACATTTTTCTACTCATTTGTACTTTGAGTTAGATGTATTAATCATATAATACTTTGAAGATCCTGTTGCCACAGAAAAAAATACTTGAAATAAGTTGTGTGTTTTAAAGAGTCTATATTGTTACTACAATATGTTTTTATCCATGTCTTATGGTTTACCTTTAAACAAAATTATTCAATATCCGTTCCGTATAAAGGGATTTTTCAGGCAAATAATCCAAGATATACTATTTATGCTATCTAAATATCTTAAATTTATGGTTCACATCTCATCTGCGGGATATATTGAACATAAACGTCTAATATCGAATGTATTCGCCTTTTAACTTTTTATGAGTGGTAGGAAATGCGTTCTGATTACCCACAGCACCTATGTTGTAGAGAATGTGTCTTTTTTTTTAATCTACGTAATTGAAATCTCGATATCGAATTTTTTGTCGGAATTAAATACCTACTTCCTCAACGTCCATATGTGGTAGAAAAATAGATAAAAGCAAGAGAAATTTCTACTCTTCTAGAGAAAGAAAGAACTATGTAAGGAATGGAAATAAATGAACAAATAAATACATAAATAAATGCATACAAGCAAAAAAACAAATAGACAGATTGACAAACAAACAGATAAAGAGAGAAATAAACAAATGAAACAATTAAACAAATAGATAGACAGATGGATAGATAGATAGATGGATGGATGGACGGATAGATGGATGGATGGATGGATGGATGGATGGATGGATGGATGGTGGGTTAAGTAGGAATGAGTGGGAGGGTAGGTGGGTAGAAAGGCATCCAGGTCGGTCGGTAGGTAGATAAGTAGACAGGTCGGCAGGTCGGTCGGTCGGTATAGGGTAGGTAGGCAAGTATAGGCTGCTCATTCCTTCTAGACGAATGACCTTTAGCGTAGATACTGTGAGCTATCCTACCTTGATAAACTGATCACAAAATGGTTTATGTTACAGTAACTAACAGCTCTGCTCCTTATGAATTCGTTTGGAGAATACACGCTAAAAGTGAGTGACTTGCATCTAATCTATCATTTAAAAATGTCATTCGTCATGAACTGGTGTGCGACCTGTAGATCTCTGGAAAGGCAAACAGTCTCTGACAATAATACAAAAAATGCAGTTTTGGCTCTATACAGTTGTTCGAGATAAATAATTAAATAAGTAAATAAATAAAATGTTTCTTTCAATAATACAAAAGATAATAACATTTGTGCCGTAGAGTTCGAGATTGGAATCAGTGATTAGCACGATTGACAGTCACGTACAAGAGGACTTAACCCTCTTGGTCACGTAGTTAAGAGTAACCTTGTACAGTCACCATGGCAACGTTGTATTACCAACCTCTGAAGGAAGAATTATAAAGTAGCTATTCTAAAGTTACGAAAATTAAATCACAGAATTGAGTGCAAGTAATATGATTTGGTGTACGTGAAGAGGTATTTGCGAAGTACCCATTATGTGAGATGTATGAATGTGTGAAGTTTCTGAACTTAAACACAATCGGAATGTTCGCTGTTCTCGCGCGGAAGAAGTTGGTGTAGTTGCACACAGCTGCTTATTGTTTGACAGAGAAGCATCATAATATTATGGTAAGCCTATATTACTTCTATGTAAATAATGGTTGGTATTTGCGACTTTAAATAAGCATCGGATAAGACAAGATTTCGGTAAGCCCAAAATCTCTATACAAATAGCTTGAAGATCGGATAAAATTAAATAGTACTTTAATTAAATAATTCGCGGACACTGCTGCCCGCTATAACCTCGTACCTACTTAATCGGAAAAATGACTTGGTAATGAAAGATCAAAAGTGTCGTTTTTTCATAAGTGATCCAGATTTATTGCTTTCGTTATAAGCTTTTAGGGTCCTAAGTCGTAAAGTGTGGCTCATGGTGGAGGACCCTAAGCCACAAAGCGTAGCCGAGGGATGTTTAGAAGTAGAGTGGTGGTGACAAGGCATAGCGAGAAATCTGTGAAACTAAAAACCCAATGATCCTAAAAAGAAGTCAATAGTTCCTCGGCAATCTAGCGGATTTAAAATATAAACATATTAATATTTTCAACATTTTAGCTCTGGATCGTCTGTGGACCCCCATATTTTAGTCAGTAATGTATCCCCACGCAATATGTTTGCAATATAAGAATAAATGTAGGATTTCAAGAGACAATCTCCCATACTTATCACTCCATTTAAGAGCCCAAAGTTGAGGGTTCTAATTGGCAAAGCATAACCGAAGTGGGGATGTGTGCAACTAAAACCTTAATTATCCAGGACATAAGGTGGTAAGAATAGGAGAATTTTGTATGGCTCCCACATTCACATCAACAGTCATGGACATAAGTTGCAAATGTTTTAGGTTATTGTTAAGAAAAGACAGACCAGACGGTTTAGGGGATTTTTTTGTTGTTAGAAAATATAATATTCATTGCCTAATTCAGAAAAAAGAAAACATTTTCCATTTTTGGAAAAATAATCGTAGCCAACAGTCTTGCCTAATCTAACGAGGAGATTGCAAGAAAAAGGTGGTTTTAACACTTAATACAAAAAGCTCAAAGCCTTTTTTTTATAAGGAAGCTATCTAAAGCTTACTTAGATTAACCTAACCTAACTAAAACAAACCTTACCTGAACACATTATAGTTACAATATTAAAAGTCAACTTTGTTATCTCAAAGAAAGTAGCAGTGTTCACTGATGTACAAAATCCATATTTCACTTGCATCTTTTTTGCATGTTTTGAAATAATACAAATCATAGTGAAACTCAAATGTGAAATTTAAATGCAGTGTATCACAAGATATTGTTGGACACACCATTGAAAATTCTTCTATGGTATGTTCTACTATTGAATGAAACCATTGTCCTCCAGTTCCACACATAAGAAAGAACAATGCTCTCTTCCAGTCATCATTCACTTTCTACACTAAAGAGAAACAAGGCAACGACCAAATCATACTTTCGAACAAAAGGATCGTAAAAAACCACATTCAAGTATAATGATGTAACAACCAATCACAGACAGCCTCCCACTCCCAGACCTACATTACTGAACTATCGACCACAATGATGTAAAAAGGATGAATATTTTAAAATTAAAAAAAATCATTAAACACAAACTCGCTGAACACAACTAAATGCATGGGGGAAAAGTAAGTTAGCATATAATACTCATAAAAAAGTTACACTTAATACTCCAAAGGCTGTCATGTCACTCTCATCAATAATTAGAATATTTTATTTTGAACATATCTGCAATATGCAAATGTTGTTCATACGTATAAACTTACATAATCTTATTACTGATATATGGTGGACTTTGTGACAGTGATGTATTTTAACAATTGAAAATTAGTTGAGTCGATTTTGTAACACTACATCACTTACTTTTTATTTTGGAAAATGTGTTTCAGAAGCCATGTACTTCCATTGTCAATTCTCTTGGTTAACTGCCGACATTGCTTGCTATGATGGCTATCTCCATCTCCAGTGGTGGTTTGATGAACTTTTGAATCAGTAGGTTGCCTGGCGGGATTTCAAAATTGAAAACGCAGTTCTTGTTTTTCCAAATATATGTTTTCCCAAACTTTTAATTCTGTCTTCCTTGTGATGTTTTTGAGAATATTTGGTGGTGTGTTTCTCTTTCCAAAAATGCCAAGCTACTTAGGAATGGTCTTTTTGTTTGAATATAATATTTCTGTGGTGTTCTCTTGCTCTTGTCTGTGAAAAAATCTCACTGGCCAAACAAAAAGAAATATAAAAACAAGAGCAAAAGAACACCACAGAAATATTAAACTCAAACAAGAAGACAAATCCGTGGCAGCTTGGCATTTTTGGAAAGAGAAACACACCATAAATAGAAGCCCAAAAATTCTCAAAAACATCACAAGGAAGACAGAATTAAAAGTTTGGGAAAAAATATATATTTGGAAAAACAAGAACCACGTTTTCAATTTTGAAATCCCGCCAGTTGACCTACTGATTCAGAAGTTCATCAAACCACCACCAGAGACAGAGACAGCCACCATAGCAAGCAATGCCGGCATTCGACCAAGGGAATTGAAATGGAAGCACATGGCTTCTGAAACATGTTTTCCGAAATAAAAAGTAAATGATGTAGTGTTACAAAATCAACTCAACTAATTTTCAATTGTTACATCATCTTGTTAGTATACTTATATATTGGCATTAAATTTACACTACTACAAGCAATTAAAACCGTGTCTTTTCAAGGGTTGTATTTTATTTGGTACATAAGCATACATCTTGAATTGATTCTGATAAACGGATATTGTCTCGTGAAAAAGCTTTAATGTGACATAAATAACACAGCATTTAGTAAATGGGAACTGAACTCATAACAATAACAATGACACTGATATAACAATGACAAAATAATAAAATATTGTTGAATAAACAGTAGGCATATGAGATAAGAATTAAGTATTAATAATGTATACATAAGGCCAGTGACATGATTTTTTATTCTCATATTTTGTGTACAAATTTATGCACAAATTGTTGTAAATAAAGTAAAGTCCCTTTCTTTAATATTTGTTAACAAGCAAATATGATTGTTATTTCAATTTGATAACTATGAAATTGATTTATTTCTGTATACCAAGTTCAGATTTATAATGTGTATTTTACAAACAGGGAATTAGTTCCACATTCCAGATTTGTATGGTGGACAAGTGTGTCAGAATCATAAACATTCCGAGCATGCACAAACTCATCAGATGCAACTTCTGTAAGAAAAGAAAGAAAGAAAGTTAATTTTAAAAAATCACCAATTTCACATTTATATCGCATTTTAGCATAATTTTCACATTTTATCGCATTTTCAAAACACATTAAAATGTAAATTTAAGACTTAATGAATATTTAGCGCTTTATCGCATTTGTGAAAAATCACCACCCCTAGATATATATTTATGAACCATAATACTATACATACAGTCTTATAATTTTCATACTTAGAGTTGGAATCTTTATTTGTCCATTAGTTCACACTACACCTTAAACCCATGGTTATATGTTAGTTAACATGATATTGCAGTGATTTGACTGTACCTTCCACAATATGTACTGGCATCACAAACACCCACTCTTTATCTTTTGTTTTGTTGTATATGTTTATTTTTCATTTATACCCTGCACATAAATGCATGGTCCTAACAGTGCATTTGCCTCTGGATCATACTGCCTATAGGCAATGGTGTTAACTCACATAGTGATGTCATTGGATTTCTATGTATCCTTAATTTTAGCCATTAAATCACACACATTCACATTCACAGTCATCATTCCAGACTCTAGGGAGGATAGGGAATAATCTGAATTAGAGAAAAATCCCTACCTCCAGCCAAAAAATGAAATGGCGTGTTATTTAACTGCTTTGGTTCTCAGCATCCCATTCTATATTGGGTGTGAAAGATCGCTTAATTTTGCTCAGATGCCTCTCTTATCAGGCTTGAAGTTCTTTTACCGTAAATCTATGACCCAGGACCCACGACTTTACTTCCCTTCCGAAGGAAGCCATGCTAAGGATTTTTACGCCCGTCCTCTGCTGGGTTTGAACCCGCGACCTTGGATATATGAAGTTAGCATGGTAACCATTACACCATGGAGGGCGACACCTCCAGCCAGGAATTGCACCCAGGACCCCTCACACTGCAGGCAGATACTCTACCCAGCAGTATACCATCAATGCCTTGCTAATGATCAAACATTGGTTTCTATGAATGCTTACCACTGTGCCACACGATCATTATTATTGTTATCATTATTATTATTATTATTATTATTATTACTACTATTATTTTGCCCTGCTAATAATTAAACATTGGTTTTTATGAGTGTTTGCCACTGTGCCACATAAGCATCATCATCATCATCATCATCACACTACCACAGCCTGCATCCATAAGCAAATTTGTTTTGTTTACATTGTTATCTACAAGAAATGATATAGTTTGTAAATACTTTGCATTTCAAGCATCACACAGTACAATATTTATTTTTTGCTATTTTATTCCTTTGATTGTAGATCTTGAGCAGCTGACCTGAAGAAAGTAGATGCGCAGTTGGAAGAACATGGCAGAGAATCCTGTTGTTCTTAGCTTCTATGACACATTGCTCCATAAGTCTGATGTTTCTCTACTTGAAGGACCATACTGGCTTAATGATAACTTAATCAGCTTTTATTTTGAGTACTTGGCAATGTCAGTGTTCAAAAATGAACCCCAGTTCCTTTTCATTAGCCCTGAAGTTACTCAGTGCCTTAAAGTAAGCCCTAACAAGGAGCTAGGGATATTTCTGGATCCCTTACAGCTGAAAAAGCGAGAATTTGTTTTCATGGCTCTCAATGACTGTACACTTGTGGACAGTCCTGGAGGCTCTCATTGGAGTCTTCTTGTCTTTAGTAAACCAGAAAGTGCTTTCTTCCATTTTGACTCTGCATCACTGTCTAATTCTATACAGGCCAGGAAATTGGCTTTTCATTTGTCAAACTATTTCCCAGGCAGTGGCTTCAATGAGGAAGAATGTCTACAGCAGAAAAATTCATATGACTGTGGTACACATGTACTGTGCAATGTGGAAAATGCAGCCCGTCATTGTGCAAGGTATGGAAAAGTAAAAGGCTGTGGCAAATTGAAAATGACTGATGTTGCTACAAAACGTAAGGAATTGGTTCAGCTAATAAAACATTTGGCGCAGCAAAAATAATGTTTATATCCAGGGATACAGTGATACCAACACACCGAATGGATTGTAACTGGAAACTATAAAGGAAAAAGGCATGCCATCAGAATCCTATTTTAGCCTATCTTTAATTCTGACCATCTGCACTCCTATGAAAATAAATTAAGAGCTACTTCCATTTAGCTGGTAGTTATTTTGAATGATACTGTCTAAATTTTTTTAAATTATTCTAATGAGTCCTATATTTCCTCATTGTGGCATATCATGTTAGTATTTATTTCTTTGAATGCAGATGTATGCAATAACAGACTGACTCTACCCAATAATTTATTGCATTTATTCATAACTATTCTGTTTTTAAACATAAAACCACTCTCTTTCCTCTACACATAGCATTGTACTATATGGGGGCATGTAACTTCCTCCAAATAAATAAAACTTGTATACACACATGTGCTTCACAAAAACTTACTTATGCAGAACTAGTTTTTGTGAAGCACGTGTGTATACTCAACTCCAATTAAAATTAAAACTAATTGCTGGCTTCACAGTGAACCACTTCCAGTAATCAAAAATTATAAAATTTGTATATTTGAAAATGAATGCTGCTCACTTCACCAGCCTTATTGCCAATTTAGCAGTTTTACCATTGGGTTAGCAGTTTTATAAATAACATGAAAACATTACAAATGTTTGTAAACTCTGTTTCCTAATAAAAATTTGTTGTCTACTAAGTTTACAAATTCAGATGCTAAATCCAGAGCTAACATTTATAGGGACAAATATCATGTGCTTTCTGTTGTATTATGCATTACAAAAATGACCAAAGATCTATGTTTAAAGTATTCATTCTTTTAGCAAAATGGTATTGTATATTTCTTTAATCTGAAATATGTGATTTGAAGCTGTTTGCTTACATTTTAAGATTAAACGGTGTCAAATACTGGTAACATACAATTAAAGATATTTACATTGTAAAGGGATGTTCAATAAGTAATGCAACACATTTTGTTTCTTAAAGCAGGTTGGTTTTATTCATGACTCAAAATACAGCATGTTATTCCCCAATTTTTTGCTACAAAACTCTATTTTTCAACATAATCTCTGTTCAATGCTACAGCCACCTTGATGGGAGGGTCTGTATGCCTGCTGGTCAATGTCTTGCTGCATCAATAACTTCCATACCATCCACATAGTGTCTCTTACAGAGTGCATCCTTCATTGTACCAACAGATGGAAGTCGGTAGGTGCGAGATCTGGGCTGTAGGGTGGATGAGGAAGAAGAGCTCCTCTCACTTGCATGAGGCCTTGCGTTATAGTGCGGAATGAGAAGTTTATATGCATCTTTGTAGCTGCAAACATGCAGAATTATCTTCAATTTCTTTAGAGTAGCACAATACTCTTCAGAGTTGATCATTTCACCATGAGGGAGGACATCAAGCAGGATAACCCCTACAGAGTCCCAGAAAATCTTAGCCATAAGTTTACCAGTTGCGGGTACGGCTTTGAACTTTTTCTTCAAAGGAGAGTTGGTGTGATGCCACTCCATGGATTGCTATTTTGTTTCGGGTTCAAAGTGATGAACCCATGTTTCATTGCCTGTGATAATATTTGACAAAAAATTGTTACCCTTGCCTCATAACGAGCAAGCAATTTCACACAGATGGTCCTTCTGTGATGTTTATGGTCATCAGTATGGCATTGAGGAACCCAGTGAGAACAAACCTTTGAGTACCCCAACTGTGGACAAAATGTCAGCACTACCAACAAAAACACCAAGTCGAGCAGCGAGGTGTTTGATTGTGATCTATTGATCACCTTGAATAAGAGAGTCAGGCATTGCAGGCATCACCTGCAATCCGGTACGCAGAGATCAGACAGTTTGCTCCACCTTATTGTGATGATAACAGATACCTCATCCAACCACTAACCATGCTTTTGTCCACTGCCAGGTCTGTAAGTGCCTATGGATACCTGTAATGCTCTGGTTTTCCGCCAAAAGAAACTCAACAACTGCTTTCCATTTGGAACATGCCTCCATTACAATCCTATTTTGAAGGCTAGTTATAGCGCACCAACTATCGGAAATTAATGAAAGTGTGTGAGGTGAAGTGGGAATATTTAAACATGCCCTACCAAAATTACAATTTTTTTCAACCAAAATTGCCCGAGAAAAAAATGTATTGCATTACTTATTGAACATCCCTCATAGTATTGGCTCTGCAGGAGTCCTGTCGATTTGACTTCACTATTATAGTGAAGGAGTCGGGTTATGAATGCCCTTAATGTTGAAATTACCATTTAATTAGAGGCAGTAGGCTTATTAATTAAATCTTTTTTTTGGAATTCACCTCTGGGATTTATCAAGAGCTAATATCTTTTCCTACCAGAACTTCACAATTGAAGATGATGGAAGGGGCAGTTCGGGTGACCTGTGCTTTGATAGTCATTTATTGAATATGATTTATTATGTTGTATGCTGCATTGATTTTTATAAATATGAAGACAATTTTTATTTTCACCTTTAACGCTGTAGACAACTTAGTATATAATTTTATATAACTATTGTATAGACTTCAATTCAATATGAGAAAGATGGTAACACATCAATGGCCATAAAAGCACAATAGTAGTAGCAAAAATTGGAAACATGTCAATAACACAGTTAAGGCGCCTGGTGGTAGAGTTTGAAAACTCATGTTCCTACCTGTTGATATTACAGGACTCTTCGAGTAAGGTCTATATTACACTATATCATTTCTGTGTCACAGTATGTGATAAAACCATTTATCACAGTTTTAAAAGTGATATCCAACACATAACAGCATATGCTGTAATAATGGTTCCTATATTGCTTTATTTAGGATGTGAGTTGTGCCATTATTTTGAATTTTTATAAATAAATTTACTTTAAGTTTCTATTACAGTCATCTGCAACATTTTTGTATAACTTAACCTAAAACTTAATCTCAATAAGACAATTTCTTAAAAGTTGATGAATACTACATGCATGAGTATTGATAACAAAGACAGCAGTAAAATTAGTAATTTATGGTTCTAATGATAATTTGCATTTTTTCTTCTAAATATAGGTTTCCCAATCCATTTAATTTTTACCTCACAGCATTTGCTGTATATGCTACATATACTTCACTAATGGCTTCTGCTATGATTTTATATATTTCCAGTCTTCTGTTTCTGCTTTTATAATCTTTATATTTTGAATTACACAGCATTTTATGATTCATAATAAGAAATAAGCAGTTTGGTTATAGCCAATGACCATGTGTAGCACCTGTCTGCCATTTTCTTTTCTAATCACAGATGTGAATGTGATGGTGGGTATAACTTTTTTTTTTTTTAGCTTAAAGTCCTTTAACCTGGTTGGTCATATCGGACGATGAATGAAATTGGTGGAATGATGCTCAAATGATCTCGGGATCCATGGAGCTTAAAGTACTTGACATTCGCCTTCTCAGGATAAGGGAAAAACCCCAGAAAAACCTTATCTGAGTAACTCACCCTAAGCAAGATTCAAACTCACGACCTTTTGAATGTGAAGCAGACACGCTACCACCACACTACCCAGGCGGGCTAATAAATTTTATCACAGAAGTATGTCTGTCACAGCTAGTTGTGGTCAAAGATGCTATATTGCACTATAAAAGATTTTATTACATCTATTTGATTGTGTTTTTGTGACTCAGAAATGTGATAGTGTAATATAGTATTTCTCCACTAGCATTTTCTTACTCTTTTCATTTAATGTTTTTGTAAATTCATATTAAACTGATGTTATGTGTACATTAAACTGCATTTTTTGTAAGAATGCTGTTCAACCTCTGAGTCAAATAATTTGGTTTAAATGCCAAAAGGTGGGTAAATAGGGGGGGGGGGGGAGTCCGTACTTCTCAGTCATAATTGTTTGTTATAAGTTTGACCAGGAGATCTCCTTCCACATTTGTTTGGTGTGAAATCTCCTTCAGTTATAACGTACTCCTCCACAATGAGGATTTTCTTGAAGTAATGTGTAATATGGTGAAGAAGGGAGCCTATAAAGTACCACCGTCATAACTAGTTAACTATTGACTTGAAGCAATACCTTGTTTCAACAAAATGGCTATTGCCCCCTCTGTCATTCCAAAATAGGTGGTACTCCTTGTGCATAAAATTCTGCCCCAGTTTTATTTTTGTGTAGCAAATAATTGCTATAAATTTCAGGCCTGGAATTTAAGAGTAAAGAAGAAACACTTAATTCAAAATTAATGGTGAATATATTGAACATAATAAAAGCAAAACAGCATAAATTTTAAGCATTGTTATGTATTTTAAAAAACCAGAGGATAGTTTATGGTAATTAAAATTTGCTTGCATTTAGAAGACTGTCAGGTAATATCATTGCATGTAATCTAATGTACCAAATAAACCAATGCTATTACAAACTTGTGTTTCTTCCATTACAAGTAATGTTTAACTTGATTCAACTGTTCATATAGAGTAAGCATTTACACCAAACTCATTTATGCAGTGTAAAATGTTTGGACACTCCAGTTACCATTCTGAAATTTTGTTCATTAAATTAAAAAAAAAAAATGTACGGAAAATAAAATTTACATAAAATAAAAATCTGATGTGTTCCATTCACATGACTTTCTCTAGTTGTTCCATATACAAACTCTTCTTACGAAAGAGTTCTTTTATCTGCATAATGATAATCAAAACAAACATTACCAGAATACCTTATTACTTAGTTCCTCATAACCAGAAGGAAAATATGGGAATACACTAGGCTAAAGCTTTAGCCAAATCTTTTGAAAGTTATATGATACATTTGAAGTTTGCTTTGCTTTGCATGGCCTGCAATAAAGCAAGAGAGATGAAACAAAAAGGACTTCCTGTATGAGAAAAGTTATGTAGTTTAAATTGAAACCAATAACGAGAAATGTGTCTGAAATGGTCAACTTTACAAAAAAACTTAATATGATGTAAATTATGTTTTTAATGAACTCTACATTTTTATATATGTTTTTGTTTAACTCTTACAGTTTATCAGTTATGCAAAATTCATCCAGAATAAAGAGGTCTTTGGAGGCTTTCTCAGAAAATTCAAGATATACATTATATTTGTGATGTAAATATCTTTAATACACAGTATTTTAATTAAAATCAGAGCTATTTCTGAGAAAAACATTTTGAAATATCTCCAAAGTTCTCTTGGGCTTCCAGCCAGGTGTAGATATGGTGAGGCACCACGTTTTGGGAGCATATATTGTTTCCATCTTCAGGTTTACTGAATGAATTGAACTGATGTGGTCTTCTTATATAGATATGTTTGTGGGTTCCATGCGGGCCAATCAGCGCACTAAGGCGTGGCCAGTGAGGTGGAATGGAGCACGGACGTGAAAGAAAACATTGCGATTCAGGAGTCTCTTCTAAGGGTCTGCGTTGTGTTTCTCTGCTGGCTCTTTTGCAGGTCTAAGGCTGATTTCAAAGATTTATGTCATCAGGAAAGCACAGCTCTTATTACAATTTTGAAAAATGTTTCCATGTAAAGAGTAGTTTGGGGTGAAGGGATTTTCTTGAAAATATACGTGACTCATTCTTGGAAGGTACAAAATATAAATGACAAGTTTGGTATTGTGTTTTTTTTTTTTTTTTAGATATGCTGTCCACAGGACCACACATGAACCTTTTTCAGTAATGTTGCCGTTTAAGGGTCAGTTGGCCACGTAACGTCAGGCAGCAAACCTTTGCATATGAAAGGTGCAAGGTTCAGCATTATGGAGCATATATAGTTGGTATTGCGAAAAGGAGGGAAGGCAGTGCAGTCATAGGGTAATGTGGAAAGCACGAACTTTGCAATTAACAGCATATGCCTTAGGAAGCGTAACCATAGCAATGCGGGGAAGCCCAGAAATATACAATTAGCCAATGCATTCATAGGAAGGTGCGGGAAACGCTGAAATATGCAGTTATATGTGTCAGGGAGAGCATTTACTGTTCTTCCGGATATCTCCTACTGCTCTCCACCTCTTTCATGTTTTCTTCTATGACAAAACAGCCTTTTTAAGCTACCAATGACATAAGTAAATAGCAAGTAGAGCTGGTTGGGCTGATAGTTATTCTTACAACTAATAAGAATTATATTAATACTCATCATAATCATCATACTACTAACACCACCACCAATAATAGTAATATTAATAACAATAATATTATTAATCATAACAATATGATTAATAATCCTGTTTTCGTTAAAAAAAGATACAAAGGAATCGATAACTTCTTATTTAACAGTAGCTTTGTGTATTAAATTTCTCCATTTAAGGGGAGTTGGTCGTTATCAGTGTCAAAAAATGAAAAAAAAAATTATTTGTTTATATGAAAGAGCATACTTTCCTGAACATTTTGATATATGATATGTATGTGTTGCATTATTATTAAGCACTTTTAAATGCCTGGATTTAAATCGCTACGTGCGTTCCATGTTTGAATGCCACGCCCACTCCAGCTCAAGATATGTTTCCGTATGGGTAAGAGGCTTTTTATTTGTATGTTTTGTTGCTGGGAAGCTTATTCTTTTGCTGTTGGCAGCACTGAACTAATATCATACCATGTGTGTTTTGTTGCTGTGATCTTTTGCTGGTGGCAGCACTGAACTATGATCTCTTTTCTTGTATGTAAGCAAGGGAAATCTGTCTACTAGCTGGTGCAGAAAAGGAATTTTGTATAACAGTGTTAGTTTTGGAGGTCTTTGAGTATATTTTCAAATTTAAATATGGGAAGAAATACCTCATTCAATCGTAAACGTAAATTTAGAGGTAACCAACACAAGAAGCTGAACAACATTACAGTAAAAGGTGGCACATCTTCACCTAACCTCCAATCCCCTGCAAGTTCAAGTGCCTCAAGAAAGAAGCTGTCTGATTTATTCAATGTTAGTGATGATGTTAATGATATGCCAGCTTCAAGTGCTACAAATAGTGTAAATATAATTATTGACTTGTCCATATTATCTTTATTTATAAACAAAAGTGTTTCTTGTTCAAGTTGTAATGCTGTAAATAGTGTACAAATAACTGAGGAACAGCGAAGCAGAAGAGGTTTGTCAACTAAACTAAAGTTAGAATGTAAATATTGTAACCACAGCAATTATACAATGACATCACCAGTAAATACAAGAAAAGTCTCCTCTGTAAATCTTAGATTTGCTTATGCCATGAGGTGTATTGGAAAAGGTAAACTGGCAGCTCGTACCTTTTGTGCTCTTATGGACCTACCACCACCTGCCAGTAAATTTGATGTGTATAACAAAGCTATATATGACAGTGTAAAAGAGGTTGCTGAGGGTTCAATGTGGAATGCTGCTAAAGAAGTCAAGGAATTAGAAGGTAGTCCTGACACAACAATTGTCATAGATGGATCATGGCAGAAGAGAGGTTTCTCATCACTGCATGGTGTTGTGACTGGAACCTCGCTGCTCACAGGAAAAGTGCTAGATGTAGCAACATATAGCAAGTACTGTGCAGGATGCACTAGGAATAATGACCATGCCTGCCTCAAAAATTTTGATGGCTACAGTGGAGGGATGGAGGTTGCAGGTGCAGTTGAAATTTGCTCAAGATCTGAGCTTACCAGAGGCCTGCGCTATGTGCAATATTTGGGTGATGGTGATTCCAAGGGGTATCATGCAGTGTCTAAGGCAAAGCCCTATGGTAGTGAAGTGGAAGTTACCAAAATTGAATGTGTAGGCCATGTTCAAAAGAGAATGGGTCGATTTCTACTGGAATTATGCAAATCTTTGAAAGGGCAGAAATTAGATGATGGTAAGCCAATTGGTGGACGAGGTCGGCTTACCAAATCAGAAATTGATCAGTTACAAAACTACTATGGAATGGCAATTAGAAATAATTGCAATAATCTAAAAGAAATGCAGAAAGCTGTATGGGCTTCTTTTTTTCACAAATGCTCTACTGATGAGAACCCTTCCCATGGTCTCTGTCCACCAGGAGTTGAATCATGGTGTGGTTATCAGCGATCACTTATAACTGGAGCTGAATATGTACATAAACATTCCTTGCCAAATGCTGTGATTGAAAAAATCAAGCCCATTTACAGGAAGCTTTCAGATGAAGAACTACTAAGAAAATGTCTACATGGCAAGACTCAAAACCAGAACGAGTCTTTCAACAGCTGCATCTGGCAAAGGATACCAAAAAATGTATTTGTTGGAGCAAAAACAATTAAAATTGGTGTTTTCGACTCAGTAATATGTTTTAATGATGGGTGCTACAAGAGAATCCATGTAATGAAAGCAATGGACATTGAACCAGGAGAAAACATGAAGAAAGCACTGCGAGCATTAGACCTGGACCGTGTTGCTAAGGCTGATAAAGCTATGGAGGAGATGTCCAAAGAAGCCAGAGTGAAGAAGAGAGGGCTAAAAAGGAAGAGAGAAGATAAGGAAGCCCAGGAGGGAGACAGTTACAGTCCTGGAGCATTCTAAAATTAAAAAAGTAAGGTTAGAGAATGTATGCTATTTTCTTTTTGCTCTCCTGAAAAATCACATTTTTTACACTTCTTGTACCATTTCCTCTCAAACCATTCAAGCTAACAGCCTGAAACTTTCAGGATTACTGTATGAATGTATGATAAAACTCCCTTGCCAGTATTATAGAATTACTTAGGAATTTGAGGAAATTGCTGTATTTTTCATGGTAAAAATAAATTGGTTTTTTTTAGTAATAAAGTTTTTATGCAACTTTACCCAGTAATACTGAATATATTTCAATAATTGTGGTAGGGTAGGTTTAGGTATCCCTTTTTAGTAAATTCCCAAAGTTTCACAGAAATCTAAGCAATAAAACTGGAATAAAGGGTACATATATCAAGATAAACAATGACAAAACTAAAATATCTATTGCATCTTTAAAAGTCATTTTATAGCAAATAGTGAGTAATACAACAGCCCCTATAGGCTTATTTTAAACTCAAGAATTTACTAACACAGCACAAAAAATTTGAAAAAGATCTGACTGATAACATCTGATTTATGGCTTCTTGAACATATACAATTTTCCCTAACTTTTAGAATGCGATAACAACCAACTCCCCTTAACCCAAAATATTACTTGATCAAGCGTATTACGAGTACTGCAATTGCAGTGTGACATAGATGGGGTTATCTATATGCTTTGATGAAATCGCTTTAGCTTTCTTGTGTACCACATAACCTCAAACAACCAACGTCTGTAATAAGTAGGTGTATGTAAGATTTCAATGTCTGCTAGCATTGCCACGCCCTTCGGTAACGTCATATATGCGCCATTTAGCAACATATAACCGTGTTATTACTGCCATCTTGCTTATCTTAACCGGTTGTGTTCCTTTGGTACTGTGTGAAGAGTTCTACAGCGGTTTTCAATTTCTAAAGTTGATATGGTTTTGCGGCATTGCGCGGCCAACTGACCCTTAAACGGCAACATTACCCCTTTTTGGACATCTTGACAGCGAATTTTTGGGTGGAATATAATACCTTCTCTAGCTAATATGCATATTGTATGTACATATACATACATGTAATAGAGAAAGTAGAAAAAGGAATATAATTTGAAAATAGTGAAAATGCATGATGTGCAAAGCTACTGCCATACTATTGTTTATTTACTTGGTCCTCAAGTGACACCTAATTTTCAAAGCATCAGGATCCAGGTGCTGATTGGTTAATTTATACAGGCTGCGATAAATCTGTTTCCTATCAAACTGACACTTTTGTCTGTTTAGTGACCAGGAAGCTTATGACAGATGAGTACCTTTTACTATCCTGTACTTCGAGAGCACATCATGCTGCTAAGCATATTACTTTCTCTACATGTACTATGTACATAGTGCATAGAGAAGGTATTGTAATGCACCCAAAAATTTGATACCAAGATTTCACCAGAAATACATGTTTTAGGTCCCCCTGAAACAAAAGAATTTTTTTTTGGAAAAAGGTCTGTGTGTGTGTGTGTGTGTGTACAGCATAGCTCAAAAACGAAAATACTTTGATTAAAATGTATATTAAATATATTTACCTGTTATATAAAATGTATATCTTGAATTTTTTGGGAATAGCCTCTGAAGACCACTTTATTCTGGATGAATTTTACGGATTTTTGCATAACTGTTAAACCATAAGAGATGGACAAAAACTGACCACACAAAAAATGTAGAGCCCATTAAAACACACAATTTTTATGTTATATACATTTTTTTTGTGCAGTTGATCGTTTTTTTAGATATTCCTTGTTCTCAGTTTCAGCTTTAAAAAACTCATATTTTCTCATACAGGAGTTTGTTAACTCCTGTCCATACAAACAAAGGAACTTCAGTCGCATAGAAACCAGCTTTTGACTACTCTTTTAACCTATGATACTCCCTTATTTCACTTCTACTTAAAAGGAAGCAAGTAATAAGACTATTTCTGCTATTTTTTTCTTGATTAGCATGAAGTAAATAGAAGCTTATGTTTTTTAACAATAATTTGTTGCAGAGATGTAGAGAAAGTAATGTGAATGGAACACATCCATTTTTTTTTATGCATTCAAGAGATGGGATGGATCCTAAAGTCATCACTTCTGGGTTATCAAAAGTGAAAAATGGTTCCTTGAAAGAAGAAGCACTTAGTGACTAAAGCCTTTACAGTGTTCTTATCTTTGTTATAGATACAATTAACCATCGCAGCCTTGCTGCAGGCTGTGGGGATTCTTTTTTTTGTTTTTTTTTTGTTTTTTTGTTTTTTTGTTTTTTTTTTTTGTAATAAAAAACACCTTTACTAAAAAGAACCCTATAGGCTGCTTTAACCTGCAGTGCAGTCTTTTGGGCATGAACAACAGAACATGATTTGCCACTTTATTATAATAGGCCCAAGTTTTCATTGCCTAGAATCCTGTTAAATCTAGGCTCATATGTTCCTTAATGGCTATCTCATCAAGATAGTATTTATACAAGGGCAGATCAAAAAGTAACACACAATAACTTTTTTACAAAAAAATCACAAATGAGCTTACACCTTGTACCTATTTTTCAAATTGTACCAACTTTCTCAATACATTTGTCCCATCATGATACCACTTTCAATATGCCCTGTTCATAGAAGTTTGTTTACCTGGAGTATAGCCATCTAGGGACTGCTGATTTCACTTCTGCATGTCACAAAGCATTGGCCAGCTAGGAATTTCTTCATAGGACCAAACAGATGAGAGTCCGATAGTGCAAGGTCTGGACTGAATGGTGGATGGTGGAGCACCTCCCAACCAAATTTGGTGATTTTCTGATGAATAACAGCAACAACAAGGGGGCAAGCATTGTCATGAAGAAGTTTGACATGTTGCCTGCAGTGCCTCAAGTAGTAAAAGCGGTCATTTAAACACTACAAAAAAAAAGTTTGACATCGTCAGCAATAATGTTGTGGCGTTTGTCAAGAAAGGCATGACACAAAGTAGTTTTCAGAGGCTATCCCCAGAAAATTCACGATATTTTAATCAAAATCATTAGAGCCATTTTTGAGAAAATCAAAATCTTCGAAAAAAGTTCTATACAAAGGGTAGTTGGGGGTGGGGGATTTTCTTAAAAATATTTGTGTTGCATCCTTTGGTATTTAATGTTTTTTTTCGTTTTTGAGCTATGCTGTCCACTGACACACACAGACTTTTTTCCAAAAATGCTTTTTCTGGATTCAGGGGAACCCAAAACATGCAGATGCAGTTAGAGTATCTGTTTACTGTACATTTTTTGTCTTGTGTTGTAGTATGCCTAGTTAGAAATATAACAGGGGCTATCATTCAAACTAGAGAGGGTAAGAGGATTTCTTCTTTCGATTTGACTGAGATGGCAAGGAAGAGTCAGCGCAGACCCGCCGCTGCTTTGTCAGCAATCCATGGCTCTTCTCCGGCCCCCGGTAGCCGCCGAGGAAGTAGCACCTCGTCTCCACCAGCTGGGACAAGCTTTGTTTCACTGCAAAGGCCACAGCCAACACCGCCGCCATTGGTTCGAGGGTCCCTCCGGACCTTTCCTCCCGGCACCTCCTCGTTGCCGTGCAGTCGTGGTGGGCTTCTTGTTTGAGCGCCACTTGCATTTTTCTGCAACCGGGGGTCTAAGCTGTTGGTAAGATTGGACCTACAGGACCCGGCCGAAATGGAAGTTGCCTTGGCATGAGGATTGCCCTTGTGACTCTTTGTCGTCGACGCAAGTCCTGCTGATGATGCACTGGACACAATCTACGATGCTGCCGCCGGTTCTGAGCTACAGTGCTGCACTTCAGCGGTCAGGCCCAATGTCCTCTCTACCCAAGAGACGGACATTCCTCACTGCCACCAGCCCGCCAACCACCGCAGATGACACTCCATCTGCACCGTTAACAGACGCGGGTCACCATTCAGGACCTCCACGTGGAGATACTGAACGTAGCTGCCCTGGAAGGAGTGCCCAGCAGCGTCATCAACCTGAAATTACAGGATCTGCAAGCTGTTACCACACATCAGTCCACCACAACTGAGCTATCCAACATCACTTTGCAGCTAAACAGAACTCTTTCGCTTCAAACCCAGACACACAACACAGCTGTTCCTCCACCGAGATCCACTACTACAGACAGGAAGTGTATTCCGTTGGAGTATGACCTCGTCATAGTGGCAAAATGGAAGAGAATCTGCAAGGACCTCAAGAGGAGGAAAACCACAAGTAAGCTCTTTCCAATATTCCAATATCTCATCCTAAAGGCCATTCTCACCAAGTGGTATAATTTCAGAATACCCACTTCTCAAAATTAAACTCTGATAAATTATTTTTATTTTCACTTCAGAAGTATGCTGTTGCTGTTTTGTACACCCAATCTTAGTGGCCGGGCTGAAATTTAATTTGTTTTAGAATTATGCTATCTTAATTGAAATCAGGTGGAGGTTTATGTCATTTCGATCACGTTTTTTTCTAAACACAAGAAAAATATAGCAATCAACACAAACATTCAAATAATATGAGATTCTGATAACAATGTGTTTAAACTGTAGAATAAAAACACTGATTATAAAATCAGTTATGTTGTTGAACATAAAACTGAACTGGTTTAAGAATAAATTTATTTTAATTGCAATTCAGTTCCCTAAACTTTGTTATACTTGAAAGCCCTTGTTTATCAGACAAATTTAGATTTCTTAACCAATATGGTAAATAATTTTTTAACGATCCCTCTGTTTTGTTATGCGTTTCAACCGTGACCGGAATGACTGGAGTGACATCAATAATAGTAATAATGTACTTCTTTATAAATGCTTTAAATTTATTCTAGTTCCAATAATTTTACATGTTCATTGAAGTAATGAAATTCAGGCAAAATCAACTATATGAAATTAAAAACATATTATAATCATACTGTAAATACAATGATAATAAACAAACTGAAACATTACAGGCATTTTAAAGCTAATATTACAAGAGCTTTAAAGCAAAAATAGTTAAATAGAGCCAGGAACATTATTTATTTATCTGAAAGTTAATTTAAAAGAACTTCAACATAGGTAGTTACTTTGAAATATTTTCTTCTGCCCTTATTTTCATTTTTAATCCTGAATTACACTTACAGTTTGGCTGGTTTTTACAAAGAAAGAAACATCTCTTTCATTGACAACATACAACGACTTTTCTTTATTACTCTGTTTCAAAAAAACAATTTCAACTTCTTCATCTTCGGGATCTTTTATTCATTGGCCAAGATACGAGGGGCATACTGAAAGTCACGAGCAACCCATTGTAAAAATTTAAATTTCAACAATGTAACGAAACGAATTGCAGGATCGTAATCTACAGACTTTTAGCCACATGTTGACATATTGTGACGTCATTAGCTTCTATCATGTGACCACAGACGGTGTTTGAAAAATGGCTGACATTGATGTTTCGTTTCGACAGCATGCTGTCATTGAATTCCTTGTGAAAGAAGGAAAATCTGCTCCTGAAATTCATCTCAGACTTCAATGTGCGTATGGAGGTGTCTGCATGGGTGCCAGTAGTGTTAGAAGATGGGTGAAACATTTCAAAGATGGAAACACGAGTCTGCAAAATGCGCCTGGTAGCGGGCGTCCTCGAACTGCCTCTACAGAACGCAACAAGGAAAGAGTTGATGAGCTCATTACAGGAGATAGGCGTTTCACTGTGAATGAAATTGCTGCGCAACTTGGAATAGGACATAGTGCAGTGCAAGAAATGATCCACAGCTTGGGTTATCGAAAGGTCTGTGCCCGTTGGGTCCCCCGTTTATTGACTGAAGACCACAAACTTCAGAGAAGAACCATTGCACAAAACCTTCTTCAGAGATTTCATATTTCATAATGAAGGTGATGAATTTTTGATGTGTATTGTGACTGGAGATGAGAGCTGGTTCCATCACTATGAGCCAGAAACGAAACGTCAGAGTATGGAATGGCACCACTTGAACTCACCATCGAAGAAGAAAGCGAAGACAGTGCAGTCTGTAGGAAAAGTTATGGGAAGTGTCTTTTGGGATGCACAAGGTTGCATTCTGGTTGACTTTCTTGAACCTGGACAAACCATAAATTCTGCCCGCTACATCAAGACCCTTCTGAAGCTCCGTTGGGCTTTGCATGATAAACGCCCTGGAAAGAGGATCATCCTTCAACAGGATAATGCGCGTCCGCATACTGCCCGTGCCACTATGGAGAAGATCAGGGCATTAGGGTAGGAAACTCTTCCACATCCTCCCTACAGTCCCGACTTGGCACCCTCTGACTACCATCTTTTCGGTTCTGTGAAGGAGCAGATGCCTGGCCAACGCTACGAGATGCTGGAGGATATTCGGAAAGCAGTGCGTCAGGGTCTGCGGGCAGCTGGAACAGAGTTTTATCACAAGGGCATTTTCAAACTTGTAGAACGATGGGAAAAATGTGTGCAAAACAATGGAGACTATGTCGAAAAGTGAAAGAAAGTCTGTAGATTATGATGATGTATTTGGTTTGGCTTAAAAATAAATATTAAGATTGTAAAACAGTGTTGCTCATGACTTTCAGTATGCCCCTCGTATTTCTGATCAAATCTTTTAGTTTCAAAACTTATGATGACGAAAGTTCCCATCTTTATTTCTGGCAAACTTTTCATTTCAATTACACCAGTTGAAGCTGCTGCTGCTTCTTCGTCTTTAGAGCTGTAAATATCTTGCACGTGAAATCGTTTTGATGTGCTTGGACACTGGATGGAGTCAGAATCAGACAAGACTGTTCTGTTTGGCCTAGTCCAACAAGAGGAACTGCGGAGAAATGGAAATGATCACACACTTTATTAGGAGTACACGTGAAGCAAGAAAGTCTTCTCATATTCAATGTGGCTCCATCCCATGTTATCTGGTGAATCTTTAGAATACCAGGAATAGAGGACATGTTATAATTCAATAAAGTGTTCTTCATTTTCTCAAAATTAGCGTCTGGTACATATATGACATCTATTGAACTTGATTACCTGAAAATGTTAATAAAATCATATGCAGTCCAGACATCCCTGCTGTGAGATACAAAGACATCGGCACTGCATTTCAGCATACCTCCAACACATATACTGCTCCTTTGCTGTGACCAGCTGTGAATAGTTCCATGTAATTTCATTAGTATTTATCAGGTATGATTGCGATCATCATAACTATATTATTTTGTTTCTGTATTGTGAAGATGAACTATCTGAAAAGAAGTCAATTCTGCTTGTGGCAGAAAAGTTCTTTGCAGCTTTATGTAAAATGGGCTCTGTATGAGCCCTTATTCCGTGAGCTTGATGATCTAAAACATCAGAAACTGTGCAGAAAGAAGTTGAATGAACAATTTCTTCTTCAGCTAGTAGTACAGTAAGCCAGTGTGCAGCGATATTTGCTGTTTGGAATCTCCAAAATGTACTGACTGTATTTCCTCAGAATATTTCGCTACATAGTTTTCTGAGAAGTCAAGGTGGAAAATAATCTCATTTTTATTCAAGTTATTTTTCCTTTGTTTAAATGTCTGAGCTTGATGAGGCACATAAAATGTATGCTTTTTCATGTCAGTAAGTGCTTCTTCAAATAATTTTAGCAATTCGGTTACTTGGCAAGATTTATTTTGTTTCACCTTTTTTTTTTTATTTTCCTTGGTTGTCCTTTAATATTCCTATCTTCAAAAACATATTCCCATTTTGAATACGTTATTTTACTATCTTTATCACATTGTTAATCAACTTTATTATTGAAGCGTCCATCACATCTGCTGATCATACACTTTTCACTTTGAATCGAGCACACTGTTTTATTTACTATAGTATCAGTTGAACTTTATTCTTAGCTTTCAGAGCATGATATAAAAATTCAAAATTACTATGCTTCATACATAAGCATGTTTCTCTATCTTTAGGCTTAGGGGGTGTAACCCAAAATGGTCTTATCGGCAAAATGTTTCATAAGACACATGCATAGACTGATTTTCTGTCAGAAACTTAGTAAAGCAATTTTTATAGTGTCCTGTAAAATTCTTCTTTGTTTTATTACTCCATTCTGCTTAATGTAGTTCTTCTCTGGAGTCGTGCAGCTATATTATCATTTTCGAAGAATTTAACAATGTTGGTCTTAATATCTTAAGAAATGAGATGTTTCTTTCTTTTGTATAATTGACAACTTATTACCATTTCTGACTTTAAGTAATGAATTGATTCTGTAAGAAAAAATGTGTTTCAGTTGTCTTTGTGCTGTGCACTTTCTTATTACTTCATTTCCTATAGCGTTGTTAATTAATTGTCTCCCTTTAGTTTGTGGTTTTGGGGAATCGGTTTGGTGCTTTAGCTGTTTTTCCAAGGCATAGCACTAAACAATTGCTTTTTTATTCTTTCTCCAACCTTTTGTTTTCCAATCAGCTGCTGAACTTTGTCGTTAGGCGAAGGTGATATTGGCATATCTGTTTCCTTCTCTCTCTGTAACCTCTTCATATATTTTTCTAGTTTTCTTTTCAATTCTTTTGTTTCTTTTTCCTGCTTCTTTATTACTTGATATGCTTTGGATCGTCTACAATTGACTTGCCGTCTTCCACTTTCTTTTTGAAAAGATTCTTGTGAAGGAGGCCATGAATCTTTATCTGAATGTTGAGGAGTTTGTGGCATAATGGTCTGCAGTATTCTTCTTTAGCCTGTATTTCTTGCTCGCTGTTTTCCATGCTTTTCTCTTACTCCTCTCTTCTCTGGTATATAATTTTTAATACATTTCAATGTCCTTTCTTCCTTCTTTCTTTTATACAGCTCTCCATTTTTCTGCCTTTTCTTCTCCCAGTCTTCACTCATTTTTGCCCTTCTTCTCTGTTGCTCAGCAGCCAACTCTTTCTGGTATCAGTACTTTGCTGATTCTTTCTCTTTCTCCCCACTTTTTGCAACCACGACCACCATTTTTCTTGATTCCAAAATTTTGCAACTTTAAAAGAAAGAAAAATGAAATTCTTGGATCTCTGCTGTTAAGCATCATTGTCTAGAATCTCTGATCCCACTTAGCATTTGATTTTAAGTAGAATATTTGTGAATTTAACACAATGATTTGCTTCGTCAATGCGGTCACGTGATTGGAAAATTGGTCATTTCGGTCACAGGTTAAAAGCTAGGTCACGTGACCAAAATGACTTTTGAGCATGTTGGTAACATTTGTTTGCTACATTATAACAAAAGGCGGGAAACAGAGTGGAGGTTATGTTCCGGTGTATATTTACTAATGTAATAAACCTTGGAAAAACGTTTAATTTGTAAGAAACATTTAAAAAATCGTGTGACCGGAATGATGAACAATTAAAATACGCGACAGGTTTTTCACAATATTGTACGAAATATAATGTTTTACTCTTATCTTATACGGAAGAACATGACATGTGGAGAAACATCACTACTTATTGCTTCTCACTGCCAAAGCTTACGAAGTTGCCAGTACTGATACTACACCTTTTGGTGCAAAATGCAATTCAGAGCACGAGATTTAAAATTTAAAGGACAGTGCTATTTCATAAAACAATCTTACTGCAGAATATATTTTGACATTTTGTGGTGTTTTAAAGAAATGTCATGGTTGAAATATATAGATACATAATAGTACCGTGAAACGTAAAACTTTTTAATCCTGTTTATTTATATGAGAATTCATGAAACACTTGATCAAGGACAGAGACCGAAATGATAATTTAGTAACATCATCTTCAAAATACTTAAAAATGTTCAGTTTTTTATTTATTTAAGAGTTGCAATATGTGCAACATAAACGTTTCTATAACCCTGACAAAACTCTGAAATTTCTACCGCATATAAATTATATTTATCTCCTGGGGAATCAATTTGTATCACTTTGCGAGAATGACCCCTAAACTCTCCATAGATTTCCCATATATTTTCATCTACACTTCCCTAGGCTGCAGTTAGGTTTCATGGCTTAGCCTAGCAGCAACCTTTCCCCCATTTCCACACAGTGTTGCAGCTTCCATCTTTTGCTTACTAACATGGGTGCTACACGGGACCATGCTATGCTACAACAGCATGGTTTAATATACAGCAACCTATTTGTTATTACATAGAGGGATATTTTAGTGGGTATGCCACAACCAAGTGGAGAGCCACACATATCCTCCCAGCCATTGCACTTTGGCTGGGGGTTGAATGCAGTAATTATTGTTAAAAACCTAATGCTTCTCTTTAGTTTATGCTAATGGAGAAAATTAGCAGAGATAGTTTTATTACTTGCTTCCTTGTAAGTTTAAGCGAAATAAGGAGTACCATAGGTTAAAGTGATAGTCAAAAGCTGGTTGCTATATGACTGAAGTTCCTTTGTTTATACAAAGTTGACAAATTCCTGTATGAGAAAAGTATAAGTTATTCAAAGCTGAACATAAAAACAAGGAATATTTTAAAAATGATCAACTCCATGAAAAAAATGTATATAACATAAATTGTGTGTTTTAATGTGCTCTACATTGCCTGTGTGGTAAGTTTTTGTCCATATCTTATGGTTTAGCAGTTATGCAAAATTCCTTAAATTTCATCCAGAATAAAGTAGTGTTCAGAGGCTATTCCCAGAAAATTCATGATACACATTTTATTTAGCAAGTAAATATCTTAAATATAAGAGATTTTAATCAAAATCATTAGAGCTATTGTTAAGAAAATCAAAATTTTCGAAACTTTTTCCATGTAAAGGGTAGTTTAGGTTGGGTAGTTGAAAATCTTTGTGTCGCATCCTTATAAGATACCAAACTTAAATACCAAGTTTGGTTTTTAACGGTGTTTTCATTTTTGAGCTATGCTGCCCACAGACACATACACACAAACACACGCAGACATTTTTCTAAAAATTCTTTTTTTTTTGATTCAGGGGATCTCAAAATATGTAATTCCGGTGAAATCTCGCTATCAAATTTTTGGGTGTATTACAATACCTTCTCTATACACTATCTACATAGTATGTATACAGAAATTAAAAAAAACTAAAGTGCAATTTTTATATGGGTATTTGAAAACTCAACTTGTGATGTATTTTCAGCACATTATATACAACATAATATACAGTGTTCTTGAAATTACAAAGAAATGCTCAAACATCTCTCATATCAAGGTAAAAATGTTCGTAATCTGAAGATTGAGGTTATGATTGTGTTTCTATCTACATTATTAGATCAGATGGTGCTCCCTAAACTAAATATCATGCAGGTACATTAAATTTTACAGCCAAACAGTATTCTGCAGCTATTGATATAACAGTATGAGCATTAGAACGTAAATAATAATATAATTATGGTAGTAATAATCTTGAACTACTTATTTAGTATTTTCAAAGAATGTAACCTACTGAAAATTCAGTAAAAAAGAGGAAGAGGAAGAAGAAGAATAAAGGAAAAGAAAACATATATCAAAAGGAAAATGAAAATCTATTTTTTTAGTAGTAATTGTTTTCATTTTGATCTTCATTTATTTATCATTTGTTTTTAGAAGTTTAATATGCAACTAAAGGTATTTGAATGTCATTGAAGGGGAAATCAAGAAAGGTAAAATTATAAAATAAATATACATGTAAGCAAGAAAAATAAAAATGGCAGAGGACCAGAAGAAATCTCAAAAATCAAATACTTGTCTTGATTCTTTAGTAAGCACAGAAAGTTTTTACAAACACAGACTTAAACCTCCTCAAAGCAGCAGGCGCATTAATCTAAATTTCTCTGTAAGTGGACCTACTTTGGTAAATCTCAACGAAGAAGGCATGACACCATCAAGATGCTCCATGATAGATCTTGTTTTTTCTCATCCAACACAAGTTGGAGAAATAGTGTTTCAGAACTTCTATACTGCTTGGCTTTCCATGCTTGTTCAGTACCATAAGGAAAGTCCTGTAGAAACAAATCTTTTTTGCAAGGAGATGTGGAATTCTGGAATTGTGTCTGGTAGTGTAACAAAAGTAACTGGACCCAAACTTGGTACACCAAGAATGTTTAGAAGTGCCTCTTCTTCAGTTAATGTTGAGCCTACCTTAGAAGATCTCACAACTTGGATTGTGGCACTGCCCCGCAAAGAACTAATGCCAGCATACCACTATGAGAGGGGAAGTCAAGACTTTTTCTCCATTTCAGCTAAGCAGAGCCTTGTGATTCTACAAAATGTACAGGGATTGCGGTTAATTCTCCGGCAGCCATCACTTGAGTGGAAAACATTTTTTGTGGAACAGTTGAATGTTTATGCTGATATATCCACTGCTCCAACCAATACAGTTCCTCTTAAACATCCCATCTCAGAAACCAACATGTGCAAATGTTATGACTCAGTTGCAGCAATGATTCGGCAACAAACTCTTGCAGCCCTTAAGTTTCCAGGACATTCGAAAATAGCCAACTCAAAATCTGCATATCCTCCATACGAATTTACATGCTTGCCTCAGTGTTGAAATACATACATGATATAATCAAAGGAGAATTTTTTTTTTTAACAATATGACACCAAATGCCTTATTTTTATTACTGGATATTTTAAAATATCTGTGCCATCTATAGTAAAATATCAAAACAATACATAATTCACTATACCATAAAGTGTCAGTTTATGCTATTATTCTCTAGATACACTGCTCAAAAAAATTAGAGGAACACATGTTTAAACCTAAGCCAAAAATTATACAATGAGGTAGTGACAGTCAAATAATATGTTTTGAAGTATGTTTAAAACTACAATGAATTTCTTCTAAAGATTTGTTAATTTTTCTCTGAATAAATCAGTGAAGCTGAAAAATATGTGGAAGTCAAAACGAGTGCTCATTGATTTATTGTTTTTCAAAAACAGGTTCTAACAGAAAATCTATGGTAGAAAATTGTTATTTTGTGTTCTCTGAGGATGATGCAGAGGAATAAGACAGCTGAATGAAACATCTGTCCCACGGGCAGTTGCATGGATTGAAGATGGCCATTCCATTCGCTTTGTCTCCAGGATTCTTCATGTCAGTCCTTCTGTCATCCATAGGGCTTGGAGACAAAATATAGAGACAGCTGGGTTCAAGAAGTGGGCTAGACAAGGGCATAAGAAGAAAACAACAGAGGTACGGGATAGATACCTTGTCTTATCAGTTGCGCAGACACAAATCTACAACCAAAGATTTGCAAAATGAAGTAAGAACAACAAATGGAGTGGTGACTTCTGATCAGGCAATAAGAAACAGGTTGAGAAATAAAGGTTTGAGATCTAGAATCACCGTTAAAGCCCCTCAGGACTGTGTGCACTGGCCTGCACACAGTCCTGACCTCAGTCCATTGAACATCTGTGGGATAAGCTGGAAAAATTTGTTTGCAAGCGGCTTGCTGTCCCAAAGGACCTGAAGAATGGGAGAAAATCCCACAAACTGCTATTACAAGGCTGGTGCAATGCATGCTACATATGTGTTATGTAGTTATTGCAGCTCATGGAGGACGCACTATGTACACTATTAGTTGAGTCGATTTTGTAACACTACATCACTTACTTTTTATTTCGGAAAACATGTTTCAGAAGTCATGTGCTTCCATTGTCAATTCCTTTGGTCGACTGCCGGCATTACTTGCTGTGGTGGTTGTTGTCTCTGTCCCCGGTGGTGGTTTGATGAACCTCTGTATCAGTAGGTCACCTGGCGGGATTTTGAAAATTGAAAACGCTTTGGAAAAACAAGAACCGCATTTTTAATTTCAAAATCCCGCCAGGCGACCTACTGATACAGAGGTTCATCCAACCACCACAGCAAGCAATGCCGGCAGTCAACCAAAGGAATTGACAATGGAAGCACATGGCTTCTGAAACATGTTTTCTGAAATAAAAAGTAAGTGATGTAGTGTTACAAAATCGGCGCAACTAATTTTCAATTGTTATGTACAGAGTGTTGATATAACCATGGAAACATTGATTAGTAAACAATGTAATCTTATATTTTCACTTTGTTTTGTGCATCAGTGATTATCAATCATATTTCTAATCCTATGAAATAAAAATGTATTACAATGCATATAGTAATTTTACCAAGTTCTTCAATCTATAATTACAAACTACAAAAAACTGAATGCATCAATATTTGTTCTCGGACATTGCTTTAAACATGTGTTCCTCTAATTTTTTTGAGCAGTGTATATATGAGGTGTGTTCAAAAAAGGACCAAACTTTTTTAAAATTAGTACATCAACTGTTACTTGTGAAGCTACAGCTGCTGAAGTGAGCATGTGCACAAGCTGTTCATCAGATTACTGACAAAGTTGCAGTAAAAAACTTGAAGAACAGCATGTGTGTATGCAATTTTGTTACATGGCAAAAGTTTTACAGACATTTCAGCTGTTTAAGCATATGGAGAGGACTGTATGAGTCATGTGCAATAAAATGAGTAGTTTAAGTGTTTTGAGGAGGAATGTTGGTTGATGAGGACCCTAAGCCTGGACAGCTCTCAACATCAACAAATGATGACCATTTCGAGAAAGTTCATACTGTGATTCATCAAGAAGTTGCTGATGAAGTGAACATCACTGTAGAATCATGCCATCAAATTTTGAGTGAGAAACTTGAGATGCATCATGTCAGTACAAAATTCACACTGCATTTGTTGCCTGATAATCAGAAACAGACTTTGATAAAATCAATGAAGAACTGCTTGCCACTGCAAGGGCAATGAAAATTTCAGTTAAGCCTTTGTAGGGCACCCAGATTCAAAATGTTGAAAATACTAATCTCAGCAATGAATATTCACATGGAGCATGCATCTTTTAGTAGATGTGATCACTTTCAGTTACTGTGGCCCATCCATTTGTCCTAATTAAGACATTTACTTGTATACAACAGTCACAAAAGTCGTTACTCTATTGTGTAACTTTTAAGTGCACAAAACTATACTGCCAACCTATTATTTTTTACAAACCCTAAGAATCTTTGTTCCAATAAGCATGTGTTGCCATTTTCTTTCAAATGGTTGATTTGATTCACAAAAACAACACTATAGAATAGCAGAATACTTTTCTGATAAAAATGAAATGTAGAGGGTGTGAAAATGCAAATGATTTGCTACAGTTCTAAATCAATTACACCATAAAAAGTGAACTATATTTGTGTCTAGTCTGTAATTATGTATTACAACCTAAATGGTTTCATTGGAAACAGATTCATTTTCAGATGTAGTAAAGGATATCCTGATTTTTGGACTGCAACAAATTAACCCTGGAGAAGATTGCACATCTGTATCTTACAGTGCATAACGCCCAATCCAAGGCATGCAGTGACAAAATCTGATGTGTACCATTCACATGACTTTCTCTAAATCTCTGCAACAAATTATTCTTAAAAAGCTTATACTTCTATTTACTTCATGCTAATCAGTAAAAAATTAGCAGAAATAGCCATATTACTTGCTTCCTTGTAAGTAGAAGTGAAATAAGGGAGTACCATAGGTTAAAGTAATAATCAAAAGTTGGTTGCTATGTCACTAAAGTTCCTTTGTTTGTACGGATAGCAGTTAACAAATTCTTGTATGAGAAAAGTATAAGTTTTTCATAGTAGAAACCAAAAATAAGGAATGTCTCAAAAATGATGAACTCCACGAAAAAAATGTATATATCATAAATTGTGTGATTTAGCGTGCTCTGCATTTTTTGTGCAGTAAGTTTTTGTCCATCTCTTACGGTTTAACAGTTATTCAAAATTCAGTAAAATTCATCCAGAATAAACTACTCTTCAGAGACTATTCCCAGAAAATTCAAGATATACATTTTATTTGTCAGGCAAATATCTTTAATATACGAAATTTGAATCAAAATTGTTAGCCATTTTTGAGAAAATCAAAATTTTCGAAAAATGTTCCATGTAAAGGGTAGTTGGGGGTGGGGGGATTTTTCTCAAAATCTTTGTGTCGCATCCCTGGAAGATACTAAACTTAAATACCAAGTTTGGTATTTTACTTACTTTTCGATTTTGAGTTATTGTGTTCACAGACACACGGACACACACGGACCTTTTACCGAAAATGCTGTTTTTAGATAAAGGGGACCCTAAAACATATATTTCCGGTGAAATCTTGGTATCGAATTTTTGGGTGGAGTGCAATACCTTCTCTATACGCTATGTACATAGTGCATATAGAGAAAGTAAAACTGAACTGAAATGCTCTTCCCCACACTGGTTGATTGGGCCAGTTACTGCCACTCAATTGTTTACATATACTAATCTAGTGCATGAGGGTGTGTAGTAGCTTCGATTGTACACTTAGCTGAAAACACTAGAAATTATTAAAAGCAAATTACAAATTACATGAAAATTAGTTTATTTATTCACCCACACTAATTAGAGACTAACCTAGATTAACAGAGCTAATGCTCACTTTGCTTGGATGCTTTGGTGAAACCACTGGAAAATACTAAAAACTAACCTAAAAAAATAATAATAAAAATATAAAAAATTAATTAATTTACACACTAACCTAAATCTAACATAATAGGAGTATGCTGCTCCTTCACATACTTTGGAGAAAGCAGTAGAAAAAGCTTGCATGCTTTAATGAAAGCAGTGGAAATCACTAAATTCAAATTACATGAAAAGCAATTTATTTACATATACTAACCTAAAGCTAACATAGTGTTGCTCTCTTTGCTCGTATGCTTTAGTGAAATAGTGAAAATTACTAGAAGCAAATTCCACTAAAATTACCTAATTTAGATGTAACAGCATATGCTCCTCTGCTTGCATATTTTGGTAACATCAGTAGAACTTACTAAAGCGAGTTATACAAAAATTAATTTACACACACACACACCTAGAGCTAATGCTTTAATGAAAATGCTGGAAATTACATAACAAATTACACAAAAGTTTATTTACACACACACACGCACACGCCCACACACACACACACACACCCACACACCCACACACCCACACACTCTCTCCCTTTCTCTCTACTCTACACCTAACCGAAACCAGTGGAAATTACTAAAAATTACACAAAATGTCTATTTACATACACAGAACATTACTATACTACACATACCACATACATACTAGACCTAACTGAACATGTTGGAAATAACAAAACAAATTATGTGAAAATCGCTACACACACATACACACACACATGCACAAACACACACACACGCACATGCACACATGCACAAACCTAGACTTAATCAAAACTAGTGGAAATTACTAAAAAGTTATACGATAATCAATCTTAAAGAAATGTCAAAATGAAAACAAACATAAGTAATTCTTGAAGTAAAGCACTATTACTTGAAGCACGCACATGCAATTCACAGAATTGCTATAGAATTGCATATCTTACACTGAGCTTAAAAATATACTATAGTCTCTAAGCCCTTAGATGTGAGTATAGATGACAGCTTGTCAGTCATTCTTCTACAAAATACTCTTACAAAAGCCCAAGCTTCTAACTACTTCTTGTTAATCGAGATATACATATTTCATTATACATTCTGTTCTAATTATAAGGGCACAGTAGGCTAAATCAATAGTTGCACTCTGAAATATGTAATTTGTTACATCCACATGACTTTCTCTACAGTTTGTCGTTTATTAGTGGATATGCAAACTATTCTTAGGAAATTTTATATTTCTATTTCACTTTAATTGTGATAAACCTTTACAGAAATAGCAGCAATATACATAAAAATGTTCATTGAATACAAAACTTCCTCTATTTTAGGGAAGTATTGGAGAAAGTAGAAATGGCTTGTTTTTGGACAAATTAACAAATTGTGAGACACATGAAAGAGGTCTGTAGCTAAAAAATAAATTGTTATTCATTGTTGCCACTATCTCCTACATGAATCATGAACATTTCCTGGTTGCTGTCTGCAATGTGGCTTATGTATTTTCTCAATTTTGGTGGTGTGTTAGATACACAATGAGCAAATCTGGGAATCAATTTTTACAGATCCCTCAAGTAACAACTCACATTCACTGGCACTCAGAGTTAGTATCACACTGTTTTTTCTAACAAATCCTTTCTGTATTAATGTTGGCAGCCAGTCATAATGAATTGCTGTGGTGGAAATGATGAAAACCTTGTGAACAGCTACATAAGCACTCTTAATTGCTGAGTAATATACTATCAACTCTGGATCATCAAAGAAAGAAAGAAGAAAATTTCCTTAAGAACATAACAGGAGATGAGAGATGGATTTATGGCTATGATGTTGAAACAAAGGAGCATTTGTTACAATGGGTGGGCAAAGCATGCATGAGACAGTCAAAGATCAAAGAAATATTGGTTGTGTTCTTTGACTGCAAAGGCAGTTCATCAGGAACTCATACCACATGTTCAGATGGTAAATAAGAAGTTTACCAGGGATTTTTACACCATTTGAGGTATGCTGTGGATGTGCAGGAAGAGCCCTGAACTTTGGAGAAACCAGATTTCGATGTTGGATCATGATAGTGCACTGGCTTACAACTTGTCTGCAGTTATCTGACAAATCATCAGAACCCATTAGGCCCAACTCACCCCATTTTTCAGATCTAGATCCAGCAGATTTTTTCCTATTTCCCAAACATAAAATTATGTTGAAAGAATGTTGTTTCTAAACTATAAAGGAGATTCAGGATAAGAAACCTGTGCATCACTCAGCAAGTACATTCTAGGAGTCTTTCTAAAAATGGAAGAAGCATTGGAAATTGCCAATAGAGGGGACTATTTTGAGGGGCACAGTGCTTCAAATGTTGTACAGTGAGGAATAAATATGTTATAGCTGAAGTTCAGTTTTTTTAACACACCTTATATGTCATTGCCTTGCATTTATGGTACAAATTGTGTGGAAGCTGTGACAAATCTGAAAAGAGGAGTTCAGAATTTACATGGGGTGCCTTGTTCAAGATATACACTGTAATATTGTTTGAATTAGCAGTAGTGATGAAAGATTGTTCCCTTTTTTGAGAAAAGAAGTGGGCCAGTTTCTGCAATTGGAAACATCTTTGCAAAGACACAGTGAAGTACACTAATTGTTGAAATAATCCCATTGAATCACTCCCTTGAAAGCTTCACTGGGCATTTTCTGAGTATTTATTTTGAACTTGTTTTTAAGACATGTTGCCCCCATTGTCAGCTTAGAGCCACTGACACATTCCTAGCTGTGATGGAGATGATGCAATTGGTAATCCTTGTTCTTCTGTATTACAAGGAACATCTTTAAGCATTTTAATTCAAACAGAATTAGGTCAACCTGGATCTTTAATTGGAGATGATCAAAGTTACAATGTTAATTAGAATAGTAGACATGACAATTTTTAGATTTTGATCTATAAATTGAATTGTAATTAATTTTGGGGAAAACCCCAGAAATGGAGGTAATTCAGCAGAGTTTTTCCTATGGTATCATTACTTTTGGCTTATGGATTGCCTTTACTAATTTTGCTTCTTCATAAATGTCATGAATGTTTGCCAAAAATGAAGGGTAGAGTATTTTTTTTCTATTACTGTATAATCCTTAGACTCCTTTAAGCCTTACCTGTATATTCCTTTTAGTTTTAATAAGATAATGAAATTATGTCTTTAGAGGTATTCATTTCATAAGAATCTGATGTGTTCCATTCACATAACTTTCTCATCTCTGTAACAAATTATTGTTAAAAATATATTCTTCTATCTACTTCAGGTGTTGTCAAATTGCACACAAATAGTTTAACTTACTTAATGGTGTTAGCTCCATGAAGCAGTGCTAGATTTAGCTGGTGTATGTAACAGTGCACGAATAATACCATGGGGCAGTGTTCTCTTACAATTGTTTGTACTACACTATGATGTCCTGCCATAACAGTGGTCCAATCATAGGTCTGACACACCAACTCATACTCCTTAAGCACAGAAATGATATGTGAGACCAGACCTTGTGGACTTTTATCTGCTGATACATCAATGAAGCCTAAATATCTTTTTTTAGTGCAAAATTCATTAAAATACAGTATAATAATGCTTAAGTGGACTTTGACAGACACATCTGTAGTTTGTCTGCTTGTGTAGCAACAAACTAAGCAATTTTCCAATCTTAATGTGATAACATTAGAGACTGACTGAATATAGCCAGTTTGAATATCTGGGGATTTCTTTAAAGACAGAACTGCTCTCAATGCAACAAGTCTAGAGCCTCTAAATAATTACCCTTATTGACATTCATGGTCTTCTTGGTGTCCTCTAAAGGCCAATTCTTGCCACCTGAAGTAGCACACGACATCAACAATAAGTTCACATTTTCATTGTGTCTCACAGCTTCTAAACGTAATGTTTCCACCAAACAGTGTTCAATTCTGTTTCTTCCCAACATGTGAAATATTTCTGCATTTTTAATGTGTGTTTTTGTCCCAGCATCTTTAACAGCTTTTTCCTCAAAGTATTTTATGAATGAAATTCTAGTACGGCTCCATAGTTCTTGGCTGCCAAACGTTAAACTATAGTAACAATGTAGACTCTTTTCCTGCTTGGAACCACAGAGCCAACCATACTTTGAGTACCAATTATTTTGAAATGTTCTAAATACAGTTCCATCTTTTTGGCACAAATTTAATTGAGGATGAGTTATTTTAGATTTTAGTCGCCTTCTGCTCAAAAGTTACGGATGAAAATACATTCTTTTTTAGAAAATTAACTGGATCAAAAGTCACATTGTTCATATCAACCATTACCTGAACTCTTTCCATGCTTGAGTTATAATAATAAAAAACAAAAAGATAGATTACACTCAAACTTCACTCTTTGAAACAAAGTAACTTACTTCGGACATGTTTTGATGGCTGTTGCCACCATTTTCAATGGAGATTCACTGATGAACTCGTGGTAGCAGCCTGTGGAGTTCTCTCTTTTGGATAGATGATTCCATTTGTTTGTGATGTCAAAATTTATGACCTTGTTTTTGTTTTTTAAAATTAATAGATTTTCCCAAACTGTTAATCCAAATTGGATTCTGCACTAACTTTAATAACTTGGTTTTACTATGAAAAATATGGTTTTGAGTCCAAAAATGATGTGCTACAGCTGAATTATTGCTGGTCCCCATGCTCACCAAGGTGTCTCACTTTGGTGCTTTGTAGCACAGGGGATCGTGGGTTCGAGTCCCGCCTTGGGCATGGGTGTTATATGTGTAAAAAGAAAAAAACAGCAATTCAGTAATCATACAGCAAACAAAGTAAAAAATTAGTTAAATAAAAGAAGGGTATACAGCGCCGGAGTCCCAACCAGACTCTGGAACTGTATTAAAAAAAAAAAAAAAAACTGTTTATTTATATTTTAAATATCTCATGTGTTCTTTAAAACGTTGTCCAATGTTTTGTTTTCTTTGCAGCTGATTTCATATATCTCTGATTATTTCAATGGGGGAATTTTGTGGTAACAGCCTTCAAAACATGTCCAAAGTAAGTTACTTTATTTCAAGAGTGAAGTTTGAGTGTAATCTATGTTTTTACTCTTATTTGATTAGTTACTTCACTGTGTATTCCCATTAATGTTTTAATCAAAGAACTCGGCATCTGTTTCACTGCACTAAAAGAAACATAGGATAGACATGTCTAGGTACTCCTCATGAAGTGTGCATTATGGTATCTATGCAGGGAGTGGGGGGAGGGGGGGGGAACTCTCAATCGGTCTACTCCGATTTTCATTCACAGCGAATAAAAGCAAATTTCTGAGGCCCTTAAAGCACATTAAAGTATGCTTATTCTATATGTACACTTTATTAGACATATGAAGTATAATAAAATCTAAGTTTTTATTAGACTATAATGTGCACTTTATTAGATGTTTAAAAAAAAGAATATTTCTAAAATGTTCAAAACAATGAATATTTGGAGAGTTTTTGGGTAGACACTCTCTCCTGATGCTATGCCTCTGCATAAATGCTTGAGAAAATAAAAAAGCAACAAAAAATGTATGTATAAATACAGCTACATAGTGTAGCAATGTGAAAGTGACAACTTTATGATTACCATGCACAAGATAAGGACAACATATTCTTCTGACCTTTGACATAGCTGATTGCATATTGATAGTTCAGTTTGTTTTGCTATTGTTAGCGGATATTTTACATAAATTAATGTAGGTATGCTTTTTGTTCATAAATTAATACAGAACAGGTGCTTGTTTGTGTTATACCATGCAGTACAATGTCAGCCAAATGAAAACATAGTTCCTGTACATTAAAAGAAAAACTGGACATGTTTAAGCGGCTTGACAATGGAGAAAGTGCTACAAACTTGACTATTAAATGTGCATGTGTGTAGTTTCAATAACTAGTCAGTTCTATAATAAAACATCTTTTCTTTACTCTACAAATAAACTTTTTATTAGTTTTTAATCAGGAATTTTGTGTTTTGATTATCCAGAATTTTGGATCTGTGAGGTTCTATTGTATTAGTGTTTTTAACATTTATTGTGGACAAACTAAGCTTTTATTCTACAAAATACACCTCTAAACATCTTCTTCCTATGGTCCTTAAAGTTTGACTTTGGCCTTCCTAATGATATACCACCATTTGACTCGATCCTAAGCCTTCTTTCTCCACGTTCTCACATCTATTGCTCTCAGATCATCTTCCATGTTATCAGTTCATCTTTGTTTTCTCTTCTTATTATCCAACCTTATGTCTAATATAACTTTAGGGATCCTTGTGTCTGCCATTCTTATCAAATGGCCCAGCCATTGCAGCCTTCTGATTTTTCTCAACTACATCCATATCTTTATATTGTTCTGCTCTCATTATTTGTTCTACTATGCCAGGTTCTGCCATCACATATTGGCCAACAAGTTGTTTTTAATATCTTCCTTTCCCATGTTGCCAACATCATTTTTGCTTGCTCTGTTAATACTAAAGTTCCACTTCCATATGCTACAAAAGATATAATTTTCATCTTATAGTATTATTTTTAACCTTCTTCCTGATATATCTAGCTTTCATTAAATTATCAAGAGCATGGAGACATGGGAGGCTTTTTGCTATTCTCTCTCTTAGTTTCTTTTAATACTCACTAATTTGAGGGTATAGAAGCTAGTAACTGTGATGCAGTCATAAAATAAGCAAGTTGGTAAATGGTAACATCACTGAAAATCCACTTAATTGGATTCGTCCAAGTAAATGGATTTTCAGTGATGTAGTGTTACCATTTACCAACTCACTTATTATATTCCTTTAATACATCATTATCCTTGTTTATCATTGATTCTAAATAATTGACTTTTTCATATATTTCTTCATTTAATATTATATCATTTCTATTTCTTACATTTCCCATGTATTTAGTTTTATTATAATTTACCTCCAGTCCTGCTGAAGTAGCCTCTGTTTGTAGCAGGCTTAAAATCTTATACATGGATTTTATATAGTCGACTAAAAAAGCCAATATTATCTACATAGGCCAAGTATTACCTGGTAGGGTTAAAAATTGTCCTTCCAGGATTTATTTCAATTTTCCTTATTACCTTTCCTGGCCCAAAAATAAACAACAATGTTAATAAGGAATCTTATCTTATTCCTGAATTTATGTTCAATCTTTAAAAAATCTATTCAAAATCTTTACCATATTCACTGTGTTAGTCATTTTTGCAAGTCTGATTACTGTATTGGGTATTCCAAATTCTACCATGGCCTCTAATACATATTGATCTATTGATACTATAAAATGCATGTTTAAAATCCACAAAAGTTGATGAAAAGGTATTTTATGTTCATGGAATTTTTCAAGAATCATTCTCATTGAGAAAATATGGTCATTTATACTTCTATTTTGTTCAAACCCCACATTGATATTTGCCTAAAGAGTGTTCCACATATGGCTCAACATATCCATGCTTCCAACACTTCCTGTTCATTTCTTACCAAGTTTCCATGTTTATTTTTACAAATATAAACCTTGGTTGAAGCCTCATTTTATATTTCTTAATACCTTCAAAAACCTTTCTACTTTCATTTCTCCTGAGTCAAAATGTTTCTTCTCCATATTCTCCTTATAATCATCTACCGTTTTCCTCAACATTCTTTGAAGTATACTCGTCCTCAATGAGTTTCTTTTTAAGATAGCCTCTTCACATTCCAGATCAAACCAGTTGTTTTTATTCTTATATGGTTTTGTTCCAGTCATCTATTCTGCCACTATATGTTCCATTTTTTTTCAAACAAGTCACATTTTCTCTGCTGAAAATACAAATAGTGGTTTCCTCACCTGGTAACAAATTATGCCCTGGCCTTTTTTTGCTCATTATGACAAAGGGCCATTTTCAGTTTTATGTTGCAGGTTGAACTGTGATTTTTATAACAAAAATTCATCAAAAACAAAAGTTCATGTGTGTTTGTTTTCTCTCATATTGATCTTTACTGGAGAAAATTAAAACGTTTCAAATTGTAACAGCTGACTTTAAGTCTGTTTTCTACTCAATGATCAGCCTTCTTTGCTGAACAGAAAATCAGCTCAGATATATTTCATCCCCCCTCCCAAAAGGTTAAAAGTTGTACATTTTTCTAACTTTTCTCATTTAATACTTTTTAAAAGCAGACATGTGCAAGAAATTAGATATTAAAACATCATTCTGATTTGTAAATAATTTTTTTCTTGTCAAATTAGGACCTATGGGAGACAGAGCCAAGAGATATTTCCATTTTGGATCTACTTTTCACTTAAAAAAAAACTCCCGTTTCAGCAGTCCATAAAGTGGCAAATAAAACTGCTAATATTGCTGAAGCAATTACTTACAAGGATATACTGGAAAAATGGAAGTTATATAGGAATAACATAAATAAAATGCATTGCAGTAAAGATATAAATATTTTATTGAAGGGTTATGAAAAGTATACCAAGTTTAATGCTACCTGGTTTATTCACATACAATTAAAATATTTAATCACATGATTGTGTTCGAGTAACAATCACATGATTTCCATCAGTTTACTTATGCGTTACAACAAAAAGCTTTATGTATTTGCTTATAAATTAGTAGGCCCTATCAAAGATAATATAAAATTACAAATCGAAAGACTTCACTACAGTACTCATATATAAGATAAAACATTTTATCTGACAAATGGTCAGAAATTCTTTTATGTTAAAATTATATGTGTAAAAAAAGAAGAAATGTTAATATCCACTGCAATATAAATACCACCTCAGGCTGGCAAATTAAAATGATTACTGCAATATTAAAGGAGCAAATTGTAGAAGAACCTTTTGAGGAAGTTGTGCTTAAATTGGCAAAATAGGAAAGCACCTTCCATATGTTTGCTCATTTTTATGAACTTTTTGTGAATCAAATGTATGAAAAAATTGCCTTTGATGAACAAAATATAAACATGACTAAATTAAAATAATTACTTTATCAAAGCAATAGCTTAATATATATTAGTTGGTTGGTTCAGGAATATGCAATGAGATGGCAATACTGGAGCTCTGGCCTATTCTAACAGACATCCATCATTTTTAATTTTTGAGTCTCAGTAATCAAAAACAAAAAGAAGACGAACATGATAATACCTATTATATACACATACTATTTACACCATATTCCGTAAAATTTGGAATAATATGTTGGACAATATCTTATACTTCATTTACCTCTGTACATTGCATATTTACACATGTAGTGAGAACATATTACTAAAAAGTTAAGTAATAGCTTTCAAGAATAAAACTCAAATTGGCTAAAGTCCAATGTGACTTATTTTGAATATGGTGAACAGCAATGTGTATGGCTACAAAACATTATGCATCACTGAGAAACAGTTAATAATTTACAGTCGCTGTACAGTTAAATAATTGCAAAGATAGAAAAGTCTATAATGTTTTACAAGAGTGATAACTGCTAACGTTATGCAATAGGAACCTTCATCTTCCTCGGGTAAGAGTTACATTAAATTCAGTCTTCGTCTTTGAAGCGGCGGTACACAGACTGGACGTAGGTGAAGACGCATTTCCAGTCAGGCTTGCGCATCATCACCATATCCTCAACGTCCAACAGAGGCGCTATCCCAGCCTTCTCACTGCAATAAAATATTTAATATAATTATTGTCAGTAGCTGATTAATAAATGTAAAAAGAAGCTAGTAACAGTGAAGAATAACACAAATATTAATATAAAAATAATAGTTGCAACAAATCTTCACTTATCTTTTGGAATCCTTGCTTTGGACTATGATTTGATTTCATTATTTAATAAACAACATCAAAAAAGAGACCAAAAGGATATTATGTTGATAATGCAATGAAATCATTGCGAAACTATTCCAAAAGATAAGTGAAGATTTGTTGCAACTATTATTTTTATATTGATAGTTATTTATATTATAAGTGGCTTAAATAGACTATTATTTGTGTGTGAGATGTTTTGTACATGAGCACGCAAGTGTGAGTGTTCTAATTTCTCATGAGCAAATAATAGACTAATAAGCCATGTGTAATATTCCAATATTAACTGAAATAATATTATATTTATTAATATTAGAGTCGTCATTACGAGGAATTGAATTTTAGTTGTGACATGACTGCACAAACAGAATTGTAACTGTTTATTCTGGCAGTGTTATGCAGCAATGAACAAACAAAGCACTACCTACATCACAACTAAAATAATATTAATAAATATAAGAATATATCAATTAATATTCGATAGGATAAAACTGCACCAAATAAATCAATAAATGAATGAAAATAAATACTCCCAAAGAAGTTGTAGATTATGTTAACAAAAGCTGTACTTATTTTATTAATCGGCAAGTCAAAGGAGTTACAATAATTTACATTTAAATAAAGACTCATTTTTGTTATTTCCTAGGATACATGAAGTCTATAGGATAGGTAAAAGTCAATTATATATGCTGTAAAATCAAACTTTTCCCTCATTCCTTCCTGTCACTCCACTGTCTAGTGGGCCATACAGATTGATTGAACAATCAATATTGCTATCCAATAGGATACTTTGTTCACACTTTAAATGCACTAGATATCAAGGATGTTTGAAAAGCTTCAGTTTGCAATAAGTTGCAGAATGTATTTAAATTAACGCTGCTTCTCCTGGGTTTTTGCCACCCCATGCAATAATTGTTAAGTACCTACAAGTAAGGCTTTCAGACATAACCTAATTTTTGTCTGCAATGTCAGTCATTCATGACTACCCATTTTTATATATATATTTTTTGCATGGATAATCAATAAATAAAACACAAGACTAAAAAGAACATGACTGTTCAGCACGACAGATAAAAACACACTAAAAAGTTCAATATTTTGGGTGTACTCCTAAAAAGGATGAACTGATAAGAGGCTTGATGCCTGCAGCGCATGAGGTATTTTCATGATAATTATCAAGATTGTCACATCCAAAAGTGAGTACCTACTTCATTTATCACACAGAAATCTCAGAAAGTTGTTGGAATTTAAGCAAGAGTTTTAATTCCATTTTCAAATATTCTATTTCTTTTAAAATTTTGCCATCCCTAAAACCCACTGGGCACATGTTTGTTACATACTTTTGAATGCAAGTTCTATTTTATTGTGTTATTTCTTCTGGTAACATATTACAAAGTTCTTTTCCTATACTGTTTGCATAATGGTTATTTTGTGTACCATTAAGTTAAGGTCTGAAGTAATTATCTTGTTTGTTTTTTTTGTTTTTTTTGAAAGATTCAGCTTGACATTACTTCCACTAGTTATCTCTAATGCCATAAATATTGGTAATCTTAGCAATTATTGTCCCAATGGGAATAATCAGCAACAATAAATAAAAAAATTAAACATTACAATTTGATTAGGCAAACAGAAAACAGACTTTTTTTAAATATCTTAAAAAAGATAATGAAATAGAGTCATCACTGTTTTATATGAACTGTACACTCGTACCTACATTACGTTTATAATGGCATGCTTTGCCTCATATCCTTGAATTTGTTAAGGAACAAGAGCAATAATATCTTTGCTAAGTACCTACTTGAAAATAGAAATTGAGCAGAATAAAAATAACCTGCAGAACCAGTAGTAATCTATCTGTTCCTATTGATTGTTGTTTACACTGTAACAGAAGCAGAATCTGTGGCGTCATATTTAGGGACAGTAAAAAAATCTGGTAAATGTGTGTTTATGGTTTTTATCATTAAGAATCTGACTACAGATACATATTAATGCATTTGAATAATTAGTATCTGCTATTAACGAATAGCCTCGTCTTTCTTGACAATGGTTAAAGTAGAGCAGTTTTATTTATGGATGCTTTTTTAACTATTGTGTTCTTAGCGTACCATTCTATGTTGGTCATGAAAAAGCAGAAATTTTGCTTAAAAACCTCTATCTGGCTTGGGGTTATTTTTGTGCCTTAAATTTACAACACGGAACCATTGGCTTTGTTTTCTTTTTGAAGGAAGCCATGCTAAGGATTTTATGCTTTGCCTTTTGCAAGGTTCACTATCCTTGAACAACTACTCTCTATTCAAATGGCAGAAGGATTGAAAGCCCTAATGGTGTGCTGGTTACTGTGTTCAAGGTTTTGGGTTAAATCTTGGTCCAAGAAGGCATCATATTATATGCTACTTCTGCAACAAATGCCTTGAAACAGCATGAGCAAGTGCATAAAAATAACTTCTGCAGAAAAAAAAATTCTGGCTCACTGGCAATGTTGACACGAGCATCATTAAATAAGAAGAGTAATTTATTTGACGAGTCAATTAATTATACTAAACAACACTTACTTGGGATTTTGCCGGAACACGTTTCGAAGGACTAGTTTCCTTCATTGTCAACCAGACTAATTCCCTGTGGTGAAGCTGGCGATGTTGTAAAGGAGAGAGCACCTACAACATTGCCAGCTTCACCGCAAGCAATTAGTCAATGTCTGGTTGAAAATGAAGGAAACTAGTCCTTCAAAACATGTTCCGGCAAACATCCCAAGTAAGTGTTGTTTAGTGTACTCAATCGACTTGTCAAATAAATGAATATAACAACACTGTTTACAAACTTCCACAAAAAAAAAGTGAACAACAGTAATACCTGAAGATCCTGTATGACCAGTTTATTTATCATTCACAATGCACAATAAGTTTACGGAAAACATCTTATTGTCCCACATTGCTTGAAACCACCTACCAAAAACATGTTTACTTACTCGGCCACTCGGAAAGCAAGCTCGAAGTTTTTTCGCCGCTCCTCAGGCTTTAAAGAGTCATAGTCGAAACTGTCAGGAAGAAAGTGATGGATGAGCGCACAAAATGCCAGGCCATTGCTCCAGCTGGTTGAGAAGTTTTCTATTTGTATGTTCTGCAAAACAAAAAAAGCCAGATTAGACAATAATAAGCTCAGTATTGCTTCATATTTTTATTGACTTGGAATTCAGTGTCCTATATTTAAAGTTTCTTGTAACAGCAATGCAATTTTTTTTTTAACTCATTGATTTTGTCATTCTTTATTTTAAAAATGACATTCTGTAATTCACATCTAATTGCCAATGGAATTGATGAACATTTATTTCCCACATTTAAAGAGGGACAGTGTCATTTAGTCTGATTACACCCACTTAAATGATTGTGGCAATGAGTGACATGCAATTTTACTACAGCAGGTGTTCTATTTAGTTTTGGACTGGCAAGGGTTTGAGCATAACGGCCTCCATTTCTAAGAAGCAAGTTTTACACATCTCACAGTACAGAATTGTTACCGACAGTGTCACAATAATTAAATTTATTAAAAATATGCAAGGATAAATTGGCACCTTGAAATCCTTGCAGTATGTGTGGCAAAATAACAGCAGAAAGTAGAAATTTTATCATTATCTTAATTAAATCATAAAATATAATTTAAAAAAAAAAAATTGGACTGAGAATGATTAAAATAGATAAAGTCTACAAACAAAAACAAAAACCTTGATTTTTTTTAAATGTATTTATTACTCTACTATTAATTTCCAAGCATTTTATATTTTTTGAATTTTAAGTGTTTTGCCACATTATGGTCCTTTTTTTTTTAAAACAAGTTTTAAGTGTGTACACATCTTGTGAGGCAAGACCCAAAGTTATGCACTAACTGCACCAGCTAAAACAACCAAAAAATGAAATTAAATATATTCCGTTTTTATTTAATAAACAATCCAAATAAAAAATATAATTTCATCTTCCAAAATTCAACATCCATGCAATAGTTATTATTAAGCAACATCCCCTACTCGAATTGATAAAGCAGTTAATTATTAATATTGTATATATTATCCATATATAATAGCAAAGGGTCATTAAAGATGATATGATGAGAATAGTGGATGTAAAGATTATAAAATTTTGAGCTATAAATTGGATTGCAGAGAGCCTCTTTGGATCCTCTCCTTTCCTGACAATGCTAGCAGATTGTGACGCCATTATGATCAAACCCATGTTTGTAGAAATCTGAAAATAAATGAATATTTGTAATAAGCTAAAGGCCATTATGGCATGCCACCACCTTTTCGAATAATTATAAACAGTTCATCTATTTTGCCTTATTCTACAATCTCCTCTTTAATTTGTTTACCATCACCATAAAAGTTTTGGGTCATCTCTGGAAAGTCAGTTGTAAATCTCTCGCTCAGAAAATCTGAACAAACCAAACTGTCTAAAATGGATTCAACATTTTTGAACTAAGCTACAAAGAACACACTGTTCCAAGGACTTAGATACTAATTCTAGCAATGCCTTTGCTTTGTTCCATGAAAACAATTTTAGATGTGTTTTCATTTATATTTACCCTATGCTTTTTAAACTACTTTGCATTATTCCATTATAACCAAAATTGATCTTATAGTAACATGAATGCAATGAGTATAACAATCATATACACAAAATTAAACACACACATTCCACAAAAGTGCTGATATAATATACCATCTATTGACTAGCAAAATCTACATTCAGGTAACAAATATCAAACCTCTAAATAAAAAACTCGGAAGAGCAAATCCATGCATGTGACACTGTTGCTTGAAATGTCACATTTTGTTTGAAAAATCTTAAATACAATTGTGCAATTTAAAATTCACACCATGCAATTTTTCCCCTAAAGTGAACAAACCTGATGTTCTCAGACTTAATTTGCAGACGGCTTTGCTGGAAACTGAAATGGGACAAACATGCCATGCTATGTGCCTCTAAAACCGTGAAATGTATGCACCACTACACACAATGTTGCAAGATGCAATCTATATGCATCCAGAGGTTCCCCAGTATGCAGAAATTTGATTTACATGCACATGCAGCAGGAAGCATTAGAAATTCTAACTAACTTAGTATTCCTTGTGCGTCATAATTTTTTATATTTGGAACATTTACGTGCAATACTTCCTCATTATTAATGACATTCTGTATGGATGTGAATAGAGATTGCAATGATCATGCATTGGAATGATTTACGACAGAGTGCTCAAGTATGAAAAAAAAATTATATACATAGTTCTATCTTTTTTATTTATAACAATGCTTTATTACAAATATTCTAACTCAGTAAAACAACATTGTGCAGTGGTAAATCAACACAATTGAAAGCATTATTTTTGGTCTGTTTAGGAGAACCTCTTGATTATAAAGCCCAGTACCATGACATGCATAGAGATGAGTGTGGCATGCAATGGATGACGCATTATTGTACCTTGTACTCCTTCGTCTTGCTCTGACACCAGAACAGAAGTCTGTCCTTGACCCCCGAAGCGCTCCGGCTCAGCTTAGGGTCCGTGAATTTAAAAAGGGGGGCTGCAGTTGAACCCCCAGGGGTCTTAGGGGAGCTGCAGGCACAGGGGAGGCAGAGATATTTCAAGAGTTGCCCTCTGTTAGTTAGGTGAAATTGCCAGAGCCAATGCTAGATATGGTAAGTATAGAGTACTTGCAGATCAATGTTAATAGACAGAAAGTATTTTGCCGTTTGTTAATTTTGAAAATCAACTACTACTGATATGTTTTAGTGCAAATTTAAGAAAATACTGTTGTTTCTTTGTAACATATGTGAGTGTCCCAGAAGCTATACATACCATGGTTTGCAAGAACATCAATGACGGTACAGCATATAGCTAATGATTATGTTAAGTCCTCTTTCTATTAGGAGTAAGTTCTAGAAAAACCAAGCAAAAAATGCCAACAAATCTTTGGAGCAATGCAGAATGAGAAATTCAGAATCATTTTGAGCACACAACAGGTAATCATATAAATAAATTCATGAAAATACTCTTTACAGTTATATTTCGATACAAAATGAGAAGAGTCCCAAAGATATGTGCAATATAAATTTGTTGTGCCATAGATACTTTTGCAAATAACAATTCAACATGTTGATGTAACAAAATTACAATGATAGTATTTTGTCACATTCAAAATTCACAATGAAGAAAAATATTCTGGAACAAAAAAAGAATACTGAATTGCAATATGCCTTTATGCTCCAGCCCTAACTGGAAGCTTAAAAGAAGACCATATATAACTGCTTGAGAATGACAGTGAATTTTACAATAGTCCAAAGTAAGAAGTATAATATATTGTTAATACAACACAAGTAATGAATGTCAACCACTAGACTATTTCAGGTTACTGGATGCTGTAAATCATGTTTGATTGGCATCCAAAAATCTTCAAATGGTAATGAATCTGTATTACAGGGGACAGCAACTGCTACAGTAAATCATTATGTTATAGTAGACAGGGATAACAGATTATTTAGGGTTCTTTGCATGATGAAACTCATTAAATAAATGTTTTTAAGATTTCTGTAGCATTTAAACTGATTTGCTTATTGCAGAGTGAAAGGAAGAAAAATAAATAAATGAATAATGTTTTTAATTCAAATGACTTTATCTACACTATTTTTAATAAGTGGGTATAAAACTATTGTTATGAAAGTTTATTTTTCCATCTAATTCATTTTAATTGAAATAAATTGTTGCTTCAATAGTACAGTTTCATTCCGTCTGAAGATCCCAGAATTTATACACATGCTTTGCATTTCATTTAATAATTCAGCTAGTTTGCGATAAATTTGTAACAGCATAATGGCTGAGAACCTCAAAGAAAAAAAACTCTTTGGTTGACAAGAATGCAGAAAGAGGCGGGTAACCTCTCTCTTCTATTTCCGGCCCTCACTTCCCCGTAAATCTAGTACTCTATAAAACATGTGAGCATTATACATGGACTTTCTTCTATGTTCTTTATTTATTTTTTATTTTATTTATTTTTTAATTCTAAATGTGTATTTCCACCAAAATCTCGGTATAAAATTTTTGGGTCTAATGCATTACCATTTCTAGCTACTTATGCATGTATAAGAAAAAGTAAAATAGCTTATATACATTATATGGCATATTTGGGAGAAAATTGTGCATAGCATATAATATTCCAAATAATAGAAGGAATGAAGTTAATACACTTCTATTGCTTATTCAAGTTTTTTTTTTAAACATACAGATGCTAGGGTAGACATCCTCCAAAATAAATTGCAAATAAAGTTCCATATGGTTGAATTCATTATTTGAAAAACAGAGGGCAAACAGGTGTTTTTGTTTTACACTATGACGACTAGAAGTTTCTCTGATCAATTCTTTCTTTTGCCCCTGAGGAGCCTAAAATTACTTTGAAAATACTACAGGGTTACTACAAAAGAAATAGACAACTTAAACTGCCTGTAAAACAAAAACTATTAGAGATAGCAATCTAATTATTTTGGAGGTATGTTGAGAAACTCTCAAAGTTTTGTTTGTTACTATTGGTAACGCTGTAGTGTTTTGTTTGTTGTTGCAGAAGCTGAAATGGCGGAAAATCCTGTGGAAAAGGCATATTGCGTGTTGGAATTTGCTAGAACGCAATCAGCAACTGTTGTCCAATGACATTTTAGAACACGTTACCACAAAACGCCACCGACTAGACAGTCAATCTATGACTGGTATAGAAAATTCGAGACAACGGGATGTTTGTGCAAAGGGAAGAGCTCAGGAAGACCAAGAGTTTCGGAAGAAAACATTGAACGTGTTCGTTCGGCCTACATAAGAAGCCCACAGAAATCGACATCTAGGGCAAGCATGCAATTACAAATTCCACAGCAAACTGTATGGAAAATCTTGTGGAAGCGACTGCACATGATGCCTTACAGATTACAGATGTTGCAGTTTCTGAGTGAAGAAGATAAGGTCATAAGGCGTGACTTTTGCGTTGACATGTTGCGACATGATGAAGACGATGCTGGTTTTTGTGAGCACATCATTTCATTTTTGTGGTAACGTGTTCTAAAATGTCGGACAACAGTTGCTGATTGCGTTCTAGCAAATTCCAACACGCAATATGCCTTTTCCACAGGATTTTCCGCCATTTCAGCTTCTGCAACAACAAACAAAACACTACAGTGTTACCAATAGTAACAAACGAAACTTTGAGAGTTTCTCAACATACCTCCAAAATAATTAGGTTGCTATCTCTAATAGTTTTTGTTTTACAGGCAGTTGAAGTTGTCTATTTCTTTTGTAGTAACCCTGTATAATAAAAGAGTATCATATGATGAGAGACCAATTTAAAATGAATATTTAGTATAAACAAACATTGTGATGTTATCCAATAAGAAACTGCACATAGCAGTACAATAAAAAATAATGTGTTGCATGTTGATCATCTTCAGAAACTTCGAGCAATTAGAAAGAATTAAGATTAAAAGCAAAAACTATTGCATCTATTAAGAATTTGCTTTATGTTAGAATCAAGAGATTTTCAGTGTAGGGAAAACAATATCAAATCTTGTTATAATATAAGATGTTTAAACACTGCAAATGCAAGAGAAAGATCTTCATAATTAAATTGAAGTTTGCAGCAAAGATATAGCGCCCTATTTTGTAATAGTTGGAGACTAGTCTTTCTAATCTTACTCCTTTTGATAATGTAATAATATCACTAAATGGATACTATTTGAACCAAAAAAGAAAACAATGCAGGAACTCTGCGGAAAACTTCTTTGTAATGAATGACATCCTAATGCATCAAATTTGTAATAAATGTAGACCATGCTGTCATTGAGTTCTTCCAAAGATATATGAAAATAATTTTGGATATTATTGTTTTATTTAATTCTTCAATAAAGTAAATAAATAAAAACTTTGCTTATATGCTTAAGTATATATGTAACAACATTAATAACATTTAATTTCATCAAAGGTAAAAACATTCTCACTAAACTTCAGTATTTTATGTATTTGTCAAATACAGATGAAGCTCTACTTACTTTTTTCAGCTCAAGGTAGAGGGTTAGTTTTCTAGCATTAGCCCTGTGTGACAAAGCAAGAGGCAACTAGGGGATGTAGAAGCACCACAAATAAAGCTCTCTCTTTATCATGAACATGTACTCAACTGCTGCATAGCGACAGTTTTAAGGCTACATAATCAGCATCAACCATATTTTATCATGCAGCAGAAAAATACATTTGGCCTGCTAAATAAAAAGAACCGATAGCTTGCATTCCAAAGCAGATATCTGTTTTGTTTTTTTTTTATCAGCAATATGAAGAAGAAAAAAAAAAAAAGGGTATAATTGCATTAGAACTACCTACCATTATTAATTATGTATAAAGCATTATCTTTCCTACAGCAAAACAGCTTGAAACAAATGAAGACTAGGATAGCCTGCATCTTGAAGCTGAAGAGAGCGCTCAAGAACCATGATGATATTACTCAAGGGGTTCCATTTGACTGCCCCAAGAATAAATAGTACTACACTTGCATTGGAATAGAGTATAATTTAAATATTGTAATGTAATAAAGGCCTTATAATACTATAGAATCAGACATCACAGCTAATATAAACTAATAAAAGATACTGCAGTAGGTATCATAGGCATATGCTGCTATTAAACTCGGGTCTAGTTCTTAGTTTTTTACATGGAGAATTACGTTTACATTTTTGATCAGGGTTGAATAAAAATCAATACTTAAATATTTTCAATGAAATTTAATGCATACAGTTAATATATAATAATAGTAATTAGTTATTAACTAAACCTTTAAATTAAAAAGTGAAAAATAACCTCCTCATCTATTTTTTAAATGGATAACTTCTGATTTTGTTTCAATTAGGCAAATTAAGAATCCTTATATTCATTAATACAATTCATTAGACTGGCTTCAGTTATGTTTCTCATGGTAAGAGGGAAGGCCTCAGGCATTTGTTATAGTGAATTCCCCCTTGCATCTCATTCAGCAAATATGACCATATTACTATATCAGTCGATCATGCTAGTCCTGTCTAATAAGATAGGCTACAATACATTGTGAACAGAATCGAGTTATGGCAAGGAGCTGATTTTATGCCATAAAAATGGATTAGAATACAATTCGAAATAAATTTCTCGTTATTTATAAATTTAATAGAAATTCTTTCAATTATGTATCTAAAGGCCATTTAGAGCATATGAACCTGTATTCACAACTGTCTCACCTCAAAAGAACAATTTATTAGGGCTGATTTAAAAAAAAAAAAGTAACTTTAATGCTGTTTATTTTAGGAATGGAGGATGTTAGTATGTATATATGTGCCACTGTTTATGGCAGCTTGGTTGGTGATAATCATAAAGCAAAAAAAGAAAATGTGTGCTCATATTGTACTAAATCCTACACCTTATAAAGGGCCAGAATAAAATAGAAAGAGAAAGAAGATGCTGTGAAAATATGCTGTAGTTTGTATATGTATGATTGTAAAACATAGCTTCATGATGCATGCTCTGATTTAGAAAATGAATGTCTGTTGGAAATAAATTTGTTTATGAGCTTGTGAACCATGTATTTACAAATTCAATTTTGTATCTCCTTGGTCAAGTTATTGGTGTAAAAATGCTGAATACCGGTAAATCAAAGCTCCAAGTTTATACTTTAAGATGTTTCAGATGTTGTTTATGACAATTTAATGAATAGGTACATATTAAGTCTTAATTTGAGACAAGGTCTAGTATGTACATTATCACTTTATCCCTTGCTTCAACTTACAAAACAGCATTATGAGCAAAGTGCAGTAATCAGGGTAGCATATAATCAACATGCCACTTTCCTAACTGCTTTGACAAGAGTTTCTGAGCTTGGAGCTGTTAATTTTCCAGAAAATACTCCCTAAATTGATCCTAAGAATTGGACTTCACGTCGCTGAGTGCATCAAGCTTTTGCAAGGAAAAAAATACCATGCTGGAACCAGGGATCGAACCTGAGTCCTCCACAGGTAACAATATTTAATTGTGCTATGGCAAAAGCCATAGAATAAATGATGGGGAAACTTTTAGAGAGGTTAAACCACCCATTGGTCCAGAAGTGACAAAGTTTTACTTTGCTATTTTTGCCAAGTTTCATTTAACAGTGTTTAATTGAAACCCATATGTACAACAGTACATTTTTTTATCATAAATTTGTTGGAAACATGCACTTAAAAACTGTTGAAACCTTAAAAACAGCAAAGGTTACTACATTATAATTACTACAAAATATATATCTAATGAAAAATTAATTTTTAAGATATGAGTGCATGAAGAAAGTGAAATGACAAGAAAAATTTTACATAAACTTAAACAAAGCAGTTGAAATTAAATAGAAACTACTTTAAATGCATACTCTATAAGATTGATGATCTGTATATTTGTAGGTACCAAGCACTAATAAGAGGTAACAGAGTAATTAAAAACCAGAAGTTGAGAAATTGCTTGTTTATAACCCTAATATGGCCTTCAATTGATTACAATACAAAATGTTGCATGCTTGAAACAGTTGGTCAGAGGTTAGTGTCCCATGTTTTGACAAGTGCTTAATTTTTTTACAGTGTAACTGTTGGTGCAAACCTTTTATTTATGTTTGAATATGATTTGAGTACAATGGGATGAAATGAAATAGCAGGTAAATAAAAATACACTTGCTTTTGCATATAAAGAATCTGCTTGTGTCATGCTTTTCCACATAGATTGTTTTATAAACAGGCTGTTAAATATAGCAGTTTAATGTTGTATGTACCTACTGCATGACTATGGTTGATGGTGTTTGCCTTGAGAAGTTGAAAAGTTCACCAAAAAGTTGCTATGTCCCCCAACTGACTCTTTCTTGACAGGAGATAGCATTTAAAACACATTCATTAAACTTAAATTCACATTTTTAAATATCTGCTTTTATTAATAAACATTTCTTGATTTTAATTAGCAGATACCTGAATGGCTCTAATTGCATTGCTCCTGCCAATTTGGTTAACATACAATTCATTTGTTATCAAGTTACTATTAATCTGAAATATAACAGAAAGAAGCTTAGCTGTAAATTCAGAAGATGAATAATTTATTTTATATTGGAAGCAAAGACAATCAGTAAGTTAGGTATTCAGTGAGTTGGAACAAATTCTACTTAGTTTTTTATACTGGGTCTCTGAAATTCATAGCATTCTCTCACCAGGTTCTCAGGGATAGATTACCATAGATATGCAAACTTCCTGAGCAGAAAAAAAATATTTTACTCTAAATTGGTAGTCCTGATATAGTTTATTTCTTAAGAGAAAATTTGAGTTTCTTCTGGAAATGAGATTATCGGATAATCATACATTACATTCTCAGGGATACATTACCATAGATATGCAAACTTCCTGAGCAGAAAAAAAATATTTTACTCTAAATTGGTAGTCCTGATATAGTTTATTTCTTAAGAGAAAATTTGAGTTTCTTCTGGAAATGAGATTATCGGATAATCATATTGGTTACATGCTGTCCTCTTCATGCTTTAAGCCTAATGAAATTTTTTTAATTTTGGATACTTCATTTTAAGGTTAAAAGTTAATGCAGATAAGAAACAATGAAAAATCCATTTAATTTTTGTTTGTTTATTTCATTTATATAGCCCCCTTTAACATCTAAGGTCATATTGGGGGTTTTGCATTAAAAACAACTCATCTGTAGATTCTTTACATTGGGTTTAAATGTTTTTATGTTCCTCAAACGCACTAGCATTCGCTCTCACATATATATACTTCCAGACTCTGTGGGGGAGAGGGAATAATTCTGATTAAAGAAAAATTTCCCTCCCCAGCCAGGAATCGAACACAGGACCTCTGGGTGAGAAGTCAGTCCCATTTACTTTGTTATATCATAATCAAGGTCTTTATACATAGGATTACTATAATTATTTGTCATAAGTCTAGGACAAGCATGTAGATTTAATTTGTGAATTGTGCTTTGGTGATGGTACAATGCCAATACAATGCACATTAGTATTTTAAGAGACTACTCTAGAGTGTGAGAACTTGTTATATTATTCAGTTTTTAATGGAATGCTTTGAATGTATTGTGATTTTTGACACTTTGTTGATAAATTCACATAGTTATTAGCATTAGATTTTCTTAAGGTTCCGAACATATTTCTAAATATTTTAAGGTTACTTCCAATTGATGCTTTTGCTGGTTGCTATTAGACCAAGTGATATATTTACTCCTTGCCTTGTCTACCACTAAGTAAGAGTATGCATACAATTCATATGTCAGCATTAATTGATAAATTTAAACCAAAGGATCCTTGTAGTAGTTTCCAATCAAACAGTAACAATCGCATTTTAATATCAGGGCTGAAGATAAAATTTCAAATGCATTTCACAGTGAAAGTCATGAAAATTACATAATTTATTATGATGTAAACTGGAGTTTTTGTCAACTCAGCCTGGACCTTTCTCCAACTCTCAAAACCAGGACAATCCCAGTTTTCCAGCATGTATGGCAACCCTATATACATCAATAGGAAGGACATTTAGTAATCTCATAGGAAACATTAAAGTGTGAAGTATGTATATAGGTATTTTGGTTTCAAATACAAAATAAGAATTCTTTGCTCTCTGCTTTCAGAGGTTAGCAATTCAAACTATACTGCCTTTCATATGCGTGTATTTTCAGAACAAAATCTATAATTTCCCTGAAAACATTCATGTCATTGGTGCCCAAGAACTTCAAAAGGCTGAAGTAACGTAATAAGAGACTTTGTATGAGAAATGTTACATGTTCTTACCAGTATTGAACCCTGGTTTTACTACTTATGGCACCATAGGCAATGGCATTGATGATGCATGGAATGAAAGAGCACCGGTGGAATGTGATGGCAGGGGAAACTGAGAAAACCTGCCCCATCACAAATCTCACATGTGGTAGTTTGGGATCGAACCTGGGCCACCTAGGTAAGAGGCAACTGGTCTAACCACTTGGTCTTCTGCTCTAAGCAAAAAATTTACTGCTTCATCAGAGCTGTCTTAGTAAAGTGGGTGAAAATAAATAGGTAAGAAGCTAGACATAAGAGGGTTTTTTTCTTATATGGACACTCTTTTTAACGTTGTGGTTCTCAGTGTCAGGTTCTTTTATGGTCATGAAAGATCGCTTAATTTTGCTCAGAAGCCCCATTGTCAAGTTTGAGATATTTTTATGTGGTTTACGACACAGGACCAATGGCTTTATTTGCCTCCAAAGGAAGCATGCTAAGAATTTTATGCCTGAAAAAATCCATCGTCCTCTGCCAGGTTCGAACCCATGATCTTGGGAACCAGAGGTCAGCATGTTACTTCAAGATCATGGAGGACAATATATTTGATGTTATACTTCTCAAACTTTGGTTATTTATTTTTTTTTATTTAGCATTTATTTCTCTTAATTATTACAGAAAAGTATTTCAATGTGTATTTGATTGGACAAGAAGGAATACTGGTCTGGGTGAGAAATTCATGAACAAGCAGAGGAATTATTATCCTTATTGATCAGATATTTTTACTCTTTACTTTTGGCAATTCAACTGTTTCAAAATAATTGCCTGAAATGCAAATTGCAAAAATGGGAGAGGGAAAGTGTTAATTTTGTTAATATAGAATGAATAATGTCTTTTAAATATCCTTTAAAATGAATGCAAAGTTTGAATGAATGCATTAAATGGACTTATGTGCCCTATACATTAAAGTTATTTTAAGGGCAAGGGAGAAAGCCCCTAATACAATTTCAGCCCCAAACAGATTGATCAATAGGGATTTAAACCCAGGCCTGACAAATTAGAGAAATAATATTTCTTCATCACATTGCCTAATATGAGAAATGCAGAAGGTGTAAACAGCTAAATGTTTGCCCATTTATGACTGCCATGGCTTAGAAGTAATGCAAGCATAGAAGATTTTCAAATTATGTGCATATCCTAATTACAAAATATTTAAAAAGTTATAGTTTCTGATACCAAGTGTATACAGGAACCATTTTGGCAGCCATTTTCCATCTTGTTATAAAATTACACATATTTATTATGCAAACACTCAACATCTGCAAAAGGGTTTATGGGTTACCCCACCCACTCCATTTTATTTATGTGTGTATTCAGAAAATGCTAAGTGTCATACATTGATAAAGAGCTTATGAATGGCTATCACACCTAATAAATTTCTTAATGCTAAAAGGGAAGAACCATTTTATTCAGTAGGTATCTACTTATTTACTGAATATCTGGTTATATAAATAATTATGCTAGGTTATCAATGATAACACTTTGAGCAACATAAATTGGTCTGCATAAATGCTAAAACAAAATTGAATTAACAGCAATAAAATCATAACCTATTTTGCTATTTGTTAAAACAAGAGGCAGACAATTCCTTGGAAGCCTTGGTCTATTCAATGATGGCAAAATCTTTGTTTGTACCTTTATAATTCTGCGATACCAATGCATTTTGTCTTCTTCAAACAAACCAATTTTTTGTATGCCTAATAGTATCTAAAATTTTCATTTTCTATAAATGGAAGTAAAATGGAAGTTTAGGAAGTAAAATTTGTGTACAAGTGATATACTTGGGTGATATGCACAATCAGGTTTCATATTATAAGGTACAATTCATATGAAATATCACACATATTTTTCCCACATGCAAGATAAGAATTCTAAAATGTGCATTAGAGTAGGAAAAGCTTAACACTAGCTAGGACTATGCCATAGGATGCTCACCACCGTTATAGAATCCAAGTTTAAAAAATCTCTAGCTGAATCCCATTGTCTGATATCAGAACACCTTTTCACCCTCAGCTTTGATAATGTATGGCTAATGTGAAAGAGTAGTTTATCTGTAGATACACTGTCAACTAAAAGACTGAATCATATGCACTATATCACATCTAGATTTCCAAATGTCAGCAAAAAATTTGAATTCAATTGAGCTTTATTTATAGGCATTCTTTAATGGTTTTGACATTCCATTCTATGTTTCTCAAAGGTCTTTCTGCATAGGCATGAAAGACCACTTAATTTTCTCAGAGGCTTGTATCAGGCTTGAGGTTCAAATTTACAATGTCCAACAAAACGCAACTAATTGGAGCAGAAAAAATCTGGAAAAATTCTAAGGTGGCACTTCCAATTGGTTTGGAATCTTTGATTTATTATTATGATTTTGCAAGGAATAGTAAATTGGCTCAATGGGTCTTTCGAACAAAATCTAAGCCTACAAAGATCTTGACAAATTTGCAGTACTAGTAGGAAGGTAATTGTTAAGTTTCTTTTTGTAAACTGGACCATATTGTGGCTATAGCATTAGAAGATAAGATGTACCATTACTGCCAATTGGTACACAAATTGGTATCACAAATTTAGTGCAGAAAAGAAAAAAGGAAAATTATTTTAAATTTACATTGCATACAGCATAATTAGCAAACTGAACATTTGGAGGCCCTAAAGGTCAGCAGCATGAACATGCTTGACCTAGCATGTAATGGTTTCATTTTGTTTCCATAAATTAAAGATAAAATGCATTGAATCACTTTGCATCATCAGATGAAGCAGTGAAACATTATAAAATCCTAGTTCCTGAAGGGCCTCACACATTGGTTTCATTGAATGCAGGAATGTATTATGTTAAAGAGGAATATTTTGAAAAACAATAAAAAATCACTTACATTTATTAAAATTAATCCTTGTTTGATTTTTTAAAAATGTTAAAATGCTTCACTTATGGTGTAAATTTCATTAATAACTCTTGACATAAGATTATGCTGGTATCAAGAGATTGAAGAGTCCATTCTGATTTTGATTTGCTCCCATAGATAAAAATTTACTCAGGGTTTTATAAATTACAAGCTCCATGATGAAGACACTCCTACCTTGCACTTCATAGATAACACAGAGCTCCCTCAAAATTGGGAAATAATATACTTACATTGTTTTAATTTCTTTCTTTTAAGAGAACACATTTTTTTTCATTTTAAATGAACCCATAATAAATGCTATTATTGAAAAATCAAGGCTGCCGGAATTGCAGGAAGTTAAAATATATGTAGGTTGTAGTGAATATTAGGGTTCTTACCTGGGAGCAGACTGGGATGAGCTCTGCCTATCCAGCTGCTGGAACTTAGCGAAGGGGGACATCGCCTTTCCAGGGGTTGCTGTGGTAGGACACATATACACACACATACAAGTGAGAGGAAAAACAAAAAGCAGCAACTCAACAAACCAAGCTCAAATCTCAACACATGTCCTTTAATGCACAGAAAAGGTGGGGGTCAGTAAGGTAACAACAAGAAACAATAGGACTGACAAATATGTGCCGCATTCTAATATATTTTAGTTTTATTTTGAGGAGCAATTTAAATGAGAATTTGTGTGTTTTTTCTGGTGTGTTTTATTCACATATTAAATCCACATGTGATCTTGTTTCTGGCATTATTTAGGTCTATGTTTCAACTTAAATGACTTCAGTATAACATGCTAAATATTAGGTAACAACAAATTAAAAAAAAATGTTAGGTAGTGCTGTTGGTGGTGGTGGTGGTGGCGTGCTTTGAATTTGGCTTTAAATATTATACAGGAGATATTATACAAGAAAAAAATCTCTCTGGTAATTGGAAGAAATTAGATAGCTTGGAACAAAAAGTATCAGAGATTCTATAAGAGAAAATATTGCACTTGTTTAAAATTATATCTTATCTTGACAAACTAGACACAATCCATGCTAATTATTTTTTTTTTCATAATAGCTGTTTAAAACAGAAATTAGAAAGGTAGTGTCAGACTGAAAAATTCAATGCCTTAACCAGGATTTGAACCATGGATCTGCAAGCTTCCATCATTGCTCTAACCAATTAAACTTCTGGCAATATGCTAACATCCAATAACTTTCCCAAATGAGTCATGTTTTTCCCACTAAACCACAAGAAAATCTCAAATTATTTTGAGATGACATACCCCAAGAGTGAAATGAAATGGCATTTTATTTATGGACGCTCTTTAACTGCTGTGGTTCTCAGCATCCCATTCTATACTGGGCATGAAAGACTGCTTAATTTTGCTCAGAGGCCTCTCTATCAGGCTTGAGGTTCTTTTACATGCTGTAAATCCTTGACACGGGACCAACGGCTTTACTTCCCTTCCAAAGGAAGCCATGCTAAGGATTTTTATGCCCGAAAAAATCCATCGTCCTCCACTGGGTTTGAACCTGCAACCTTGGGTATATGAAGTCAGCATGGTAATCATTACACCACGGAGGGCAACTACACCAAGAGTGACTGACAATGTCATATACATTAAATCCCGGGCTTCATAGTTTAATCAAATATTATGTTAAATCAGTGTTTATAATATTTTTTTTTTTTACATGCTAGATATTTTTGTAGGATAGGAGCTGGAAAAGTAGGATCAGACTAAAAAATTTCCAATTTGAACCATGAATCTACCGGTTTGTATCTAGTTGCCTTAACCAACTGAGCTACCATGGCAACAGGCCCAATTCAACATAGATGCATTCCACTTTGTAATATGCATTCTCTTTCTGTTGTTTCATCCCTTATGGGCAATTTTATTGGCATATGCTTCCTATAACTTTTGATTTCAAAGGTTTACTATTAACTCTGAAGTATATTTAATCAGGTCTCCATCAAAAACACAATTAAGATTCCTTTTTTTTTTTTTTTTTTTTTTTTTTTTATAGAATGGAGATAAACATAGGATACAATAATATGAAACAATAGTCACTTCTTTATCAGATGCCATAAAAATAACATTAAATGTTAAAATAAAGGTCTGCAAAAACTTTTTTATATTTTAGCCTGAAAACATTTCATCTTAAACAGTTTTGTTAATGATAGTCTTCCATCTTTTGGTGTAAATTATATGATCAGCAATGGAGTTTGAAATATTTTTAAGAAGTATATTTAAGTATATCTAAATCTTTATTGTGACATAGGCTAATACCACTGTGCCTAGATCCTATGTGGTATTAGTATGTACTTGTGTTCTGAATGTTACAAAACATGTGAAAAAAATTGAGCTTAGTGTTTTACTGGATTGTTTTCAAAATAAGAAACTCTGTGATAAAAAAAAAACGGTACAACATATGGTGATTAAGGAAACAGGTGGCACCAATGATTAAGCATATTATAAGCATGCAGCCAATTAAAGTACTGCAACATATAATCACTACTGTGAGTCTATGTGATATGGGCTGCATGAGACGCAAGCAAGTACATTCATAAAAATGCATAATAATGTAAACAAGTTTTTGGAAACATTCATAAGTAAATTCAGCTTGAGTCTTCTTTGATATTAAATTAATATTCTGTATGTTTCAGTAAGCCTAATAGCAGTAATAACAGCTAGTGTTGCTAACAAACTGTGAGCAAACAAAGGCATAAAAAGCAAATAAGTGCTTATCAAAAGCTCGAGAATCATAGTTCTGATAACTGAATGAACTATTAGATGAATGATTTAAAATAAAGCAGAAAATCTCTCTTTTTTTAAAAAATTGCCATATAATTTTACATTTTAAGTGTGGAATTGAGGACATTTATCTGCAACACTTTAATTTTTTTAAATGATTGAATTTTAATTTAAGAGTACATCTTAATAGATTTATCATCATTAAAGACTTTTTTCAAGCTTGAACAGTAGAAGGAACATTATATAAGACACATATCAGATTCGTGCTTAATTGAAAGCCTCTTAAAACTTTTGCCCTTACAATGAAATTCAGCCTTTTAATAAAGGTTACACCCTCATTTGTTCACAAAGGAATTTATGTGTATAATATTTATTACCATGAGCTTTACGAGTTTAATGAATTAACTTTAAATGCATAGCCCATATTCATTATATTTCCAATTAAACTCTATTTGTGTCTCAGGCCACCCTTATTTTGAACATAAGTAAATCTACATAAATCTACATAGCCTATTCTACACAAAACTACAACTATATTCTTACAGTTAACATAGGTAGAATATTATAATTTTGGCTTTGTATGCTTACAGAAATAGGAGCCGACCAGATCTAACACATCTGGTGAGGACATGGAGCAAAAGAAAGAAAAAAGAAAAGATATATCAGATCATAGTAGAGGAAGGTAAAGCAAATGTAAGAAAGAAAAAGGATTCAGACTGGAACATAAAATATGAAATGTGCATCCACAACTTAAAAAGTATAGGCAAGATTCAGTTTTGAGAGTTCATCAATGAGATATGTAGAAGTAGAAAAAAACTGCTTAGTGTTAAGGGCTACATTCTATTTTATAATAAGAAAAAAATAAATATGCCAATGTCACACTTTGGGGATGAAAATCTGGTAAAACAAGATATTGAATAGAGTATCCAATTTATGGGTTATTTATTCATAACTATTTAGTTGTTTCTGTACATTTCACATTTGTTTTCACGATTTCAAAAATAACAATGATGGTTATGAAACCTCTTATTTTCTTTCTCATTTGCATTAAAGTGTATGTATTCTACAACTTCTTTTGGTTCATTAATTTAGTTTTTTTTCTTTTTTTTTAATAGTTTCATTTCCCTTCAATTTTAAGGTCATATTGGGGGCTTGTAAATAACTTGTTTATTATAGGTTATTAACGTGTTTAATAATTTCTATCCTCAAACACATGCACATCCGCTCTCCCATGCAAACTCTGGAGGATAGGGAATGATTTTGGTTAAAGAAAATATTCGCCATCCCAGCCAGGAATTGAACCCCGGATCTCTGGAGGTATAATTATTGTCACATGTAATTTATAATAAAAAAATCTAAATGGAAATAATTTTTGTTCTCATCTGACTTTTATCTCAAATGGTATTAGACAAGCAAAAAATTAGAAGCATGGGGAATTTATGTAACTACTATAGAATACTCCAAAGTTGTAATGAAATATATTTGTAATTTATATTACACTTTCTTAAGTTTTCCTTAATGATTGAAACAAACCTAATATATTTTGTTTTTATGTTCTTTAGATGCACAACTCATCTATTGGTAAATAAATTGTGACAGTACGATCAAATGTTAGTAGAACTGCTTGCTGTGCTGAACAATAGTTTTTTTGTTTTTTTTTTAAAGAAAATAACAATAGTTCAGACACCATGAGACCAACACCAGAATTACTGCATTCTTTATATATAAGATAATAAACTAAAATTTTTAACCAAATGCACATGAGCTACAATATTCACTCAGTTGTTTTTAGAGACAAAAGTGCCAAAAAAGTAGATGCTAATGTAATTGTTTTAATTAAAAAAAGTCGCTGTGAAGTTCACTAATACTAGCATATAAACCATTGTTTTACATAATATCAAATTGAATTTTACAGAAATAGTAGCAGATTTACAAGATTTTATGCTATAACTTGGATGTTTGAAACCACTTAGCACAAGTGCAAGTTGCTTGTCTAAAACCACTTTACAAGGAACAAAATTATTTTGGAGATTTCTTTAATTTGCTATAAATAAAGGAATCACAGGCAAAAATGCAGAGATAAGATGCAAACATTATTTTCAGGAAAAATATTTTTTCAAATTTGAGGTTTATCAAATGATCTTAACATTTGGGTCAGCACAAAAGCATAAAAATATTGAATATGTCAGTCACAGTTTTACGCTTAAAGACATGCAAGTTATCCACTTCTCTTAATGATGATTTATTTTATTATCATAGTTAAATGTGTTTATAAAAAAAATTAGGGTGATTCTGTAGTTTACAATGTTAATTGTGCCCTACCAGTAGCATAGGAGAAACTATTGATGGAGTAGACAGAATCCATCCAACAATCAGCAGTTTTTTTGTTTTTTTTTTTGTGTTACATCCTTTAACCTGGTAGGTCATATCAGATGATGGATTTAGAAATAGGTGAAATGATGCACAATGATTTACCCAATATTAGTCTTCTCAGGATAAGGGAAAACTCTGGGGGAAAAAACCTTGTCCAGATAACTCGCCCTGAGATTTGAACTCAGAGCCTCTTGAATGTGAGGCAAACATGCTACCATCAGCAGAGTTATTGCTCTTTAAAGAAAACTTCTTAGATGTATCTTAGAATATAATGATAAAACAGCATTTATATATGAATTCAATAACTTAAGTAAATTGCATCTATCACAAAACTAAAGGTATATCATTTACATTACCAATAAAAATGTCAAAAATAGCATATGTTTTTTACATTACAGCTGACTCATAGTATTCAGTTTGATTGTATCACAGCAGTATAAGTTGCAAGTCTTTACATGCACATACCTTTAGACACTTGCGTCTTCCCAACTGCAGATGATGAATAACTTGAAGTTTTCGTCACCACTGTAAATTTAAAATGAACATCTTTAAGTATCAAATTGATATAAATGTTTGTTTTAATGAGACTAAGGGTAACTCTTTGGCTCTCTTGGAGGCTATTTGCTATTAGATACTAAAAAGGAAACGCTCGTGAATGAGGAAGAGAGCATTTTATCTGGAAACTTAATATAACCACCATATTATGTTGCATGCATATATTGTATTATGTTGTTCACAATGGAGCAATAATGGTGATGTGATAAATAAGATATTAGCATAAATATGAGAAAAAGACATCCATAGAATTGGGATGCATGTTCTTACTTGAAATGATCTGGATTTTGGGACAGTGATGCAGTAATAAATAAGACAGCAGGAGTGTTTATTGTAATTGACTATGCGGAAGGGTTAGAGGTGATGTATGTCTCACTCCCTCCTTTCAGCATACAGTTCTGTGCATCAGAACCTCACCTTTTCGATGTGTTTAGCTGTCACACTGAAGAGTTGCAAGTGATTCATAGTGCAATGCCTAACAACTCGCTTACAAAGTGCACTACTAAATGATTTAGTGGAACCATTTGGATGCAATAAATTTCTTCAAGAATGAGAAGGTGTTATATGTGCCATGTGCAATTTCAGACTATTATGAACTAAGAAGTAAGACATTGTAATAGGAAGCACATAAGGAAAATGTTAAGCGCTATTCAAACAAGAACCAATTGAGTTCAAATATTGGTCACAATTCAATAAAGATTTATGTGACATGATTCCACTCAGAACTTTGGACAATCATTCATCATTTCTGGCAAAATACATAAATCAACATATTCCAGGAGAACCTAAAATATGTAAAGAATATTGACCAATTACATACCAGAATACAATTGCCAAAATTTGAGATAGTGCCAATGATCAGAAAAGATGGATTTCAGTGGACGAGTCTATAGATGTAAGTAGTAGATATGTGCTAAGTGTGAGAACTGTGTAGAGAAAAAAGGTCATAACTCAACTGGAAATATCTGGTCCGCTGATATTAAATCAATCAAGAAAGTATCAGAAACAATTAACAAGGACCCTGTCCTGATGAGGTAAAAGACAAATTCTATAGTATGATACAATTAAATAATGGCTATGCAGTGTTGAACAATTTGGCAAAAGAGGACAAAAACTTAAACGACACATATGTATGCAATAGTTGTGTATTGTAATTCCTTCTTATGATGAAAAAGATGTACATTTTATGATCAACATATTTTCTCAACAACTTGTTAAATAAAGCATATACCTTCAGATTTTCCCCCCTTACAAAAAAAAATCAGGAGCTGTTAGACCTAGAGATCAAGCCAGCCAAACTAAAAAATTAAACATCTTGGGCAGAAATTTTTCAACAATCACGGTTTGGCAATTGACCATTTCTTTCACTCTAGCTGTGTATATGACAGGAGTTGGAAGGAAGAGTCAAACTGAAAAATTCAATGCCATAGCAGGGATTTCAACCACAGATCTCCTGGTTTCCATCCAGTTGCCCTAACCACTGAGTTACCATGACAACATGATGACAATTTTAAATTCCCCAGCTAACTTAAAATTTTCCCAGTAAACCACAAGGATATCTCAAATTATTGAGATAACATAGATAACATGACTTAGTGTTATAAGTACAGTTCAGTGGTTAGAACAACTGGATGGAGACCAGAAGATCCATGGTTCAAACCCTGGCTATAGCACTGAATTTTTCAGACTGACTCAACCTTTGCAACATTTGTCCTATACACAGCTAAAGTGGAAGAAACAATAATTGACAATGATTGAACTAATAGTTGGTTAAACTGTTAAGCCCAGAAAGTAAAATACTTATAATATTATAAGTTGCCTTATATTATATCAATCAATGTTTGTATGAGTGTGTGTGTGTGAGTGAGCATACATGCCTTTGGGAGGTGGGGTAATTAAATACCATTTAACTTTTAGATTTCTTCTATAAACATATTTCCTTAAATTTGCTGGCTAAGAGTAAAAGATAAGGCATATATTTTAAGAAGTTCACAACTAGGTAAGCTGAACTTTAATTGCTTATTCTTCTGTAGCTCATATAGGTTTAGTAATTGGAGGATTAATGACAAATATTTGAGGATTTTATATAACTTTGTTTTATTGAAGTTATGAATATTCAGATTTTTTAGATATTGATATTGAATTTGATTCTTATATAATCTCCCAAAACGAATTTGATCCTTATGATATTCGACTACTCAGAGTTTATAATCGAACAACATTACTACATTAATGCTGGTTTTTTTTTTTAAAGCAGTACAGTTAGCTTTGAATGTCAAATAATAATTTCTCAACACATGGGGAAATCCTTCATACATTATCTTTAAAACAAAATGTTAGACAAGTATATTTATAAAAAAACCAAATACGAAGAACCAGAAATGAACTTACCTTCACTACGGGTTACAGTATTTCCTTCGGTTGAGGAAGATGTCACCTTAGATTCGGAATGTTCTGAAAAATAAAGGAAAGCCTAATGAAGCATATGCATTTAAAGAATTTCAAATACTTTTTAACATTTCATGAAAAAGCTCAAATATTACATTAAAGGATGTTTACAGATATTCAAAGAACTTCTGCAAAATAAAATAAGAAAGTCATTTAGTACATATGACAACAAATTAAGACAAAGTCTGTTACTTAAATTTCATTCATCCCAAAATACAATTTCTCATTATCATGGATGTATCCGGAAATATGGTTGAAGTTCATTCAGTTGGCAAAAACAGCACATTTCTGCAGTCTAATGTGTGCTCCATATTTTAATCCTGGCTCTGCAGCTTATAAACACAGGAATGAAATTTAAATATGCTGCCTCTAATCTGCAACTTTTGATACAATAATCATCAACAATAATTTGTTCTCAGAGATTAATTTAAAAATTCCAGTAAATGAACATGTTGATTTTTGTACTTAAAGCAACTGGCCATTTATTGGCCGTTTGAAACATCACTTTGTCATGTGTGCACGTTTTCTTTGGCCCTGTCAGAGATATTTTAAGAAAATAAAGAAGCATATATAATATCATGGGACTTTCACAGCTACCATTCCCTGGAAGTATTTTCCAGCATCAGACACCACCCTCCATGAGATACAAAGGAAATTAACATATCTCATACACAGTATGAAACATTTTCTTCTGGAGGAAGTCTTGTAAATTAATGTGGCGATTATTTAATCATTTAAACAAATTAGAATAATACTATCAATATCTAGAAAGGTAAAACCAATCACAAAACAACACACTAGAAACTAGAGGGAGAAAAAAAGAAGCTGTGAAAGTGATAAAAGTTTGGCGAGATAACATAGGCATCTATTAAAAAGTAGACACATGAGTTTGTGTTGCTGACGACTGGAATTTCAAGCTTTACTAACAGTTTGTACCATTTCATCTGCACCATTAGGCTGCCAGGGGTTCAAGAAAACCTGCATACATAAATAATATGATGTATAACTTTTAATTAATAATATTTTTTTTAAATAAGCTTTAAGTTATACATGATTTAATTTCTGAAACACAAGAAAGCAGTTGTTCATTTTTCAACTAAAACTGCATAAGACAAAAACAAAGGTAAGCATTCCAAAAGACACACATCATCATAAATGTGAGACAACATGGCATTCAGGCAAACCTATTATCACAGCTAATCTAGCTACTGCATTCTGTTAAACTGTTTTAAATGTTATTCCAGTACTAAAAGGCAATGGACATGTAAGCAATCTACTTTTCTGTCTAAAAATCATTATAGATATTATTGACTGTGTTTGTATTGCAAAAATAAACAAAAAAGGTAAACCCGGTTTCAAAATGAAAAATATTAAGTGAAAGGCATTATTCTTTAAACTAAATACATTTCACAGTATTCTATAATGCAAGTTTAGCAAATTGCATTTAGGTGGTCTGTTTCTGAGTGTATAGTGCATAGGTAGTAAGGCGAATTGATAGTTTGTCTGCACATCTGGTAAGACAAGAATTTCAGAAACTGTTTAAATCCATCAGTGCTGAGAAATGTCCATCAAATAAAATGAAGTCGTGAATTATAAATTTCATCTCTTCACCTAAAAGAGTATTTTATTCTGCTACTAAAAATTTGTATCGCTTGATAATTTAAGTTACAATTTAGACAAGAACGAGTTCAGGGGGAGAAGCAGGCATCTTTTCCACCTCTAATTTCTGAAATAAACGAAATACTGCTCCCCTTCTCAACTATCCATGTGTATAACACCTTAAAATAATACTATCCAGAAAACTGCCAAAATGAAAAGCAATTGCGATGTTATCAGCAAAGAAAGAGAAAATAATAAATGTACGATAAAAGACACTAAAATACAAATAAATATATTTACAAAGATGGGAAAAAAAATAAATCTTAGTTAAAGTCTAAGCAATGAGTAAATTATTAACTTATTTTTTTTCCTTTCTATATTTATTTTTGGTTTGTGATTCTCGTTGGTATATCTGTATTAGCTCTCCCAAGATATTCAGGTTTTCAGTCAAAGCCTGAAACCTGCCACAGTGTTGGTGATGTGTGTCTATTCCCTAAAAATATCTGTGCTCTGTATTATTTAATTTTCAATGTGTTAAATAATCTTTTGTCCAAAAATGAAATAATCTCTTATAAAATTCTTATTACTAAATGCCCTTCACTTCTTTGGCACAGCCATTCAAAAACCAAAACATACTTCAAAAATTCAAAAACTTTTCTGGCAGTGTGCATAAAAACAGAAAAAGAAAAAAAGAAAGCAATAGATGATAGAATTGCCTTCTTAAAGGTTATAAAATGCAATTACACAATCTGTAATAGCTAACAAAAAACCGGGTATTGATAAAAACGTAGTTAGCACATCAATGAGGAGAGGGATAGTATGCTTCAAGGCTCTTCTACCGCAAGCAATAAAATTGTCAGTCTGCACACGTGCAAGGGTTTCACACAGAAGATGGGGAGCTTCCAACTCACAGATGTTTGCTTGCATTCTCTGGAACCTTCAATTGCTTCATCCATGGTGTCCGACCAACCAACTTGCTGCTCCTGCTGCTGTTAGTGGTGTAGTTTCAGCTTGGATCAACATTTCTAGTTAGCTCACCAATAAGCAAGTGCTCTCTTTTTTGTTTTAGGTATTAGATTGCAATAAATGTCAATAACTAAAACTAAATCTTGCAAAAACAGAAGAAATACTGATACAAAATTTCCAGCGCACAAAACTATTATCAGTTATTTCATGAAATTGCCATTAAGCCATCTTAAATAATGATTAGAAGTATCTATTGCACTACATCATCTTCTTGGCAGCTACAGCCAACACATTCACAGCACAGCAGCACTTCATGCGTTGTTGTTTACTTACTGCCCCTGTCGTTTGATCCCAGGTTCTGTGCTAATTTTGTCCTCACCATACTTGATTCCTCCCAGGCTTGCTGTTTACGTACAAATTGTGTTGATGCACTTCTGGTAAGATGGTGGGAAGGAAAATCCTGCTCTATGGAGTGTGGATTTCTTGAGATAATGTCTGGAGGTTGCTTTGTTTTCTGTGCTGTTATACGCTTTGTTGAGCCTTTACTACTACCAGAAACTGCAGCATTAAATAAATTTTCAAACGCTTCATCAACATTTTCCAAGTTTTCATCAAGTATCAGGTCGTCCGATACAGGTAATTCTGATTGTCTTGAGCTTGAGCTCTTTGTCTTTAATTCTGGAGTCTTTAATCTAGGTGAGGATGAGCCCTTAAGATAAGCTTCCACCTTCCGTTGTTTATTCTCTACACTCTCAGGAGAAAGAGCAGCCTCAAATTGTTTTGGAAATGCTAAGGAATGACTTGATTTGGTTTTAGGCAATGATGGTGGTACTCGGCGCACAGGAGAAGCAGTGTCTCCTAACACTAAGCTCTGTGGTCTTTGACCCCTGCCTCCTAACTGATGCCATGACTCAGATTTACGAAGACTAATGGATGGAGATACTGCAGGGGCAGGTTTGGGTGATTTTGAACCAACATCTTTGTGGGGTACATCATGTAATGAGGAGGACCGGTTGCTAGTTGGCAGAAGCTTAGCTAAATTTTGTACCATGCTGCCATTGCTTCCTGCAACAGGGATTTGCAGTCTTGTGGTCAGTACAGACTCTCCACTTTCTTGCAGTTCTTCTCTACTAGTTGCTGTGATGAGGGATTCTGCAGATGCTGGATGCACTCTTGCTGAAGTCATTGGATAGAATTGAAGAGGGTGCTGTGAAGTACTCCCTCGACCAGGTCCGCTCTGATATTGTGGATATTTGGTGTAATCATTTCCTCCCAGTTGTCTATTTTGTATAGGACTTCCCGAGTAATTTCTAGCCTCCTGAATCCTAAGCTGCTGCTGATGCTGTTTGAAGTGATCATCTGTGATCATTGATGTGACATCTGGCTCACTGCGATGCCTTTGAATGAGAACATCTTTAGCATGTACTCCATTTACCTGTTGTCTATCGCTGTTAAACATCTGTACCACAGGAGAGTTTCTTGGAGACCCAGTACTTTTCATCTTCTGATAAGCTTGTATTTGATCTTCTCTAGACAATGCAGCCAAAGGAGATTTACCCCTTGATTCATCTGTTAGGCTGTCATTGCTTGATGAGAATTTAGTAAGGACAGAACTGAGGTTCTTTGCTGCAGAACTTCGGTTGTCTAGGCCCATCTCATCATCTCTGTGTTGGGTTCTTTTAGTCACTGTGACTGCCTGATGGGATGTGGGACCCTCCATAACACGGGACACAGCCATGAACACTTCCGGTGAAGGAAATGAGGCGTCAGGTGACTCTATAGCATTTGTTTCTATATCTGGTTCATCTGGGTAGGCAGCATATATATTTTCTCTAGCTTGTGGCACATTTCCCAAAACATCTGGAAATACAGCAGTCCTAGACATCATATTCCCAGTGTATGTTTGAGGTATAGGACTGGGATTGGCACATTCTTCTATAACTTGAGTTCCATAGTCTATCTCAGTGGTATAAGTTTGTGTACTGTATTCAGGAACATGCTCTGTGCTTGTTTGTTGATTTTCATTTAGTTGTTGCTTATAATTGCTGTACATCAGACCCTGTTTATCACTGTTTGTTTGTTTATAATTCTGAATTAGATGTGGAGCCAAAAGGGATGGTGGAACTGGAATTGTTGAAATTTGTTTAAGTTGGCTAGTTTTCTCGTGAAATCGATCTTGCACAGAATTAGATATATGAGAGGGTGGAATATACGTTCTTGGAGGACCATTTGATTTTGTAGTCCCACTCAAGCTACTCGGAATGGCTACTTTCTCCTGACTCTTGCTACGTGGCAGTGGAGGTGGCACAGGCTGAGGTGAAGTCTCTCCTGTAAGACCTTCAAACTTTGCTACAGCTGTGTTGAGGATGCGATGCTCTAATTGTGTGCCATCCCTCGTCCATGGTAAGGTAGGACTGCTTGGTGACCTCAGTTCCTGCTGTTTAGTCTGCTCATGATATGGCATGAAAGCTGATCGTTGTTGTTTCATTGGTTGTAATATATTAGCTTGTGGTATTGTCAAAGGGGCACCCTTGAATTTTTGTGCTACTAGCTGCTTGACACTACCACTGTTGGAAGGTGTGGCCCAAGGTTGTGAATTTATGGGCTCCACTTTTGGAACTACTTTCTGTTTCTTCTCAATAGGTTTAAATGCTGACATTGGTGCATGTGAAAATTTGTTTATATTGATAGGAGCCTGTACATTTGCAGGAGATGTAGGAGGTGTAAAAATTTGTTTCTTTGAAAGAACCATGCTTGGAGCTCCTTTTGTACTTGCAGCATTTGCAGCCACAGTCAGGGATCCAACAACAACTCCTTCATCTGTGCTCTTTTCAGTCCAAGGAAGTTTACTTTGCTGTTCTTGGCGCTCCTGATCCTTCTGTTCAAACAGTTTACGCAAGAAAATACTACCCTGTCGGCTCAGTTTTGGCCCATTTGCAGCTGCAGCTGTTTTACTATTCTTCATTATTGTCACCGAGTCATCAGCAGACTGCCAGAACAGCCTTGCTGCTGCAGGGCCTGACTGTTGCTTACTTAGAAATTGGCCTCTACCGCTACCTGCAGATGTCTCAAATGATGTTTTTATGTTTGTAAAACGATTATTCCAGTGATGGCCTCCTCTAGCAGAAGGATTGTACGTTACAGTCTTCAAGCCTTCACTACTTGTGGAATCACCTTTTTCACTACTGTGTTGTCGCAGAAATGCAAGGAACTTATGGTCACTTTCAGTCTTTGGTTGAAAAGCAGGGGGTGGTACCTTATCACCAAGTGGCTTATTGGCATTTCCCACTCTAATGGGACCTCTGAGTGCTAGATACTGTGCACGATGCTGATCAGTTACTGATCCAATTTGTCCACTTTTGCCTTCTTCATATTCATCACCAGAGGAGTAGTCTGATTCCCCCTCAACTTCATAAAAATTTAATGGTTTTGGAATGTCAATGGTATTGGCACGTTTCATTTTTACCTTACGATCAGATCGACTATGTAACTTCTGACCTCCTTTGTTCTCTTCTGTTGCCATCTGCAGGAGTCTCTGAGCTGTTGAGAAGTCTTCATCTGTATTAGGAAATGTAATTTTAGAAGAATTTGTATTCTGAATATGATTCTGTTGTTGTGAACCTGACTTTTGAGATGTAATACCAGTTTGTGACTTAAGATTTTGCTGAGAATCATAGCGATTTTGTTGAATTTCAGTGCTCCAAGTGTTTTTATTTGGTTCTTTTATAAACTGTCTCTTTGTGAGATCTTCTTGAGGCATTATAAAAGATTTTGCCATTTTATTTGCTCCAGAGTTTGCTTGTGAAGAATAACCAGACACTGAGTCTAGCTTTCCTACAACAGGCTGCTGAAATTTGTTGGTTACTAAGGAATGTTTTTCACTATTAACAGAAGAATTATTTCTCACATTTCCAATATTTTTTGTGTCATTAATATTCACATTTTTATTGGAAACTGTAGAGGGAGTATTAGCTGTAGGAGCACACAATACTGTAGCAGTATTAGCCTCATCTTCATCAGATTGACCACTACTGCATTCTTCACCAGACACTTCTTCACTATCTTCACTCCCAAAGGATGATTTTTCCATGCTCTTCTGTGTATTTATAATGTTTCTTTTTTCCTCCTCTAGTGATATCTGTTTATTAATGGCTGCTTTGTGGACAGCTATTTGAACAGACTGGGCTGGTGTGAAAAGCAGTATACTTGGGTCATAATCCTTACTGCCACTGTCCAGTGATAGTGAGTGTGAAATTGGTTTATGTGGAGTTTTAACTTCATTAGCACTGTCCAGTGACAAAGTTTGTGTTACTGGCCTATGATGATCTGCATTTAAACGCTGTTCTGTTGAAGTTTCTGGTTTAACAATCCCCTGTGCAGTTGGAAAAGATGGAGGTATGGATGGACGAGGTGCTATTTTCTCAAAGTTGGATCCTGAATTCAAGCTACTATCCACAGGAACTGTTCTTTGAACATTTTTATCACCCACTGATGTTCCACTATCAGATCTTTGTGGTGTAGATGCCTTAGAACTTGAGTAACTGTCCAATGATGAGGACGAAGATTTTAATAGCGAACTTCCTGTATCAGATCTCAAAGGTGTAGATGCATTGGAGCTTGCACTACTACTTGTGGTACTAGCAGATTTGGGACCATGTGTGTCCATCTTTAGTGGCACCTCAGATTTTATGTTGTTCTCTATGGGCACATTTTTTGCAGCTGCCCTGAGAGTAGGTCTGTCTAAATCTTCACCTTGTTTACCAGGTCTATACTCCCTGTGTTCAGCTACCATTGGTTGCATATTGTCAATAGTTTTGCACTCTAGCTGCATCTTGTTTGCTGAATCTTTGGTTGACTGGACTATGCGGTTATTTGATGCTGATGAGATATTATGTGAAGCACGAGTGGTCTTTATATTTTCTTCAGCAGGCATTTTATCTTCTTTATCTAACTTCTTGCTACTAGATTCCTCACAGCCATTAACAGAAGTTACTCCAGTGCTATCAAAGCTGGTTCTCCTAATATCCCCTCGCTTTTGGGTGTCCTTTAGCTGTGAAAGGAAGTAAAATGGTTTGGCAGTGGTATTTCCATTATTACCAGATTCTGGAGCAGTGTTTTTTGGTGTAAACTTTACAGGACGGAATGCACGAACTGCTGGAGATATTGAAATACCGTTGGCAGGAGTGGCTAAATCTCCTGCAGAATTCTGTATTATGCCTAAATCCTCAGTCAGCCTTTCATCATTTTGGAGTGAGGAACATTCTGATTTGGGAAGTCCCACAATAGATGGAGTATTTCCTGCTGCAGCATTTTGTTCTATCAGCCTACGAGCATCAGCCAGTTCTTCTCTTGTTACTGCTACAGTATGTCTATTCTGGCGTAAGTTTCTTCGGTTTCCAAACCTCTGTGCCTGTTTAGGAGAATGAAGTTTAGGTTCAGGACTGTCTGTTTTTATTAATTGTTGTGCAAGTGCTGGCTTTCCCCAAGGAGGTGCTGGTAGCCTTAATGAAGCCTGAAGCCGAGCAATAAGCTGCAGTAATGCATCTCTCTTTCCATTGTCCAATATTTGGGCCTCTGGCTCATGTGCAGAGCCACCAACTTGTAGTGATGCTTGTAGGCGTGACAGTGCACTCTGCACTTCTTGCAAAAGTCCTGGACCTAATGGTTCAGTTGCTGAAAGTGTAGATTTTTCCTGTTGTACAGGCTTGTCATTAATTTGTCGATGAAACTCAATAGAGTCTCTTAGTCCTACAGCAAGAAGTTTGAGGTCCTCGCCTGACTCTGTACCGGAATCTTCAACCCTTCCTATTTGCCCCTCCTCTGCAGAACTCTGACTGGAATATGTACGAGGAAGACCAGCTGGTTTTTTTTCAAGCAGCAGTGAAGAACGTAACTGCTCCACTAGATATGGTAGAAGTAGAGACTCACCCTCTTCAACGTTGCGGCGTAACAGCTGGCCGCTCTCCTCCTGCTCTTGCTCCCTTGCGACCTCCTCATCAGCCAGGGCTGCTGCAACCACTCCAGCACAAGCTGTGCAAAACATTGCACTCAGTGACATGCAGTTGTTAAATTAACAATATTATAAATAACTCTCATAACTCCAATGTGCAAAACCATAAAGTAATACATACCCTTTTGTTCAGCCATTACAACCCTCAGTCTAGCTCTTATAAGACGCCGTCCGTCGTAATCTGTGCACTTGTTGAGCTGAAATTTTCATGACCATTAATAACCAAACCTAATTGATAGTATACTTTCGTGTTTACATTACTTATACAGTACATTGGTTACAAAGGTTTAAATTAAAATTCTTGCAATAGAGAAATACTTAAATTGATTGTTTTTCCATTTAAGAGAAATTATAATTCACATTTACTGATGCAAGGTCAAGATTGGATGAAATTTGAAAACCTGAATGCCATGATCTGGACTCTCAAACAGTCTTCATACCCTTATGATCTACTGCTGAATGCCACATTGAACTTCTCTCCTCATTCAAATAAGCCAATTAATCTCCGAGCTAATCTCAAGCACTTTATTTCAAATTTCTATTTAACCACACCGTTAGGGTTATATTTTGTCTGAATTTTTCTTTCAATTTGCCCTCACATTTAGAGAGTTAAGTCAAATTTGAAAAATTTAATGAACTCTTGAAGCATAGGTCTTTTGCTTTCTGTGTCAAATGTTTACCACTGAGTACAATGTGATATACCTAAATGTAGGTACATTAAGCTTCTCTAATCTGATTCAGGTTTGCAACACAATTGTGGTAACTCTGTCTAGAACACTAACATGGAAAAATTAAGATCCATTATTTCAGTCCTGACCACGTCAAATTGGCTCAATTTTTTTCAAATTTTATTCAACTTTGCAATAATAAGAAAATGATTTAAAACAGGATGTACCTATTTTCATAAACTATATATCTTGTATAACCTTTACTTAGTAAATATGCTTGAAAGGAAAGTTGATAACATATTTCAGCCATTTTAGGTTTTCATAGAACGTTAAACCTTGAGAAGCCTGAAAATGTAATTGTAAAATAGAATAGCCATTCTAAAATTATAAATACAGCAAACAGTAAATATCACATGTTCCAATATTCCATAACCCTAGTATTCTGCAGGTAGTAGAACAAACATGTATATAAAAATGGATGCATGAAATCTTTTATTTCAACAATATCACATTAGTCTCTTTCAAAGCTAAGCAATAAAAAATTTATAGATTACGTTATAACGTATTTAATATTATGAAAGTACAACATAACAATAAAGAATATTTTTTTATTTCATTGACGACATGATTTCATGTAAATATACTAAATGTAAAAATGATAGTCTACCTTTTTTTACATATTCTAAATGTGAATAATCTAAATTACCAGTAATATTTATTTTTCAACTGGTGTATTAATGCAAACTGTGTAAAAATTACAATCTATGCCAAACTGTGTAGCCGAGTTTCAATTTGTAAATATGAAGTATATGATATGTCATCAAATGTATGTAGTTTCTGACAATCTACAGCCAATAGTTAGACTGGCTCTTCTAGAGTGAGTCATTGGTCAAACTCGCTCTAGATTCCACAAATTGAAATTTTACATTGTTATGAGACACACAAAAAGACTGACGATTATTTTTATTAATTTTTTTATATTTTTTTTATGTATAAGTTTTAGCCTAATGTTACACTCATATTTGCTGGTATTGATCCTAGCCATTCATCACAAATACTCAAATCCTTTTAAGCTACAAAAATCTCATCTTTCAACTGTTCTATTTACTGACCACTTCTATTTGTTTCCTACAGTCAATAAAATTTTTCTAACAGATTTTAGTTCTGACCAATCTTCAAACATTTTTCACATGGTCAATTCTTTATTTCTACTGCACCTAAGCACTCTAAATGTAAATGGATATCTTTCTTTCAACACATTCTTCATACATTCTTGCAGCACATTCCCAAAAAAGCCAAGAAAATCCTTAAGATATAACTTTCTCCCTCATTCAGTTTTCCAATCGGACAAACTAAATTACTTTTTTCTCTCTGATTTGTGTATATATCTGGTCATCTAAATTTTCTAGTCTTTCCCTTATTATTTTCCAGATTCTGTTCTGGGACCCATTTATTATTAACTGTTAATGTGAACAACTGTATGGAACTAAACTAAACACAACAGTCGTATTTGAAGTTATTATTTATTATTAGTTATCATTTATTACTAATTATCATCATTTAAAAAGTAGAGTGAGTAATTAATATATGATGTAGAGTTTATGGATGAAACAATGTGACATAAGTGGTGACATTTTTGTTGGCTCCGAAAACACATTCTTTGCTCTGTTTTTCCTCATTTCTTGCACTCTATAAACACTAATTTTATCAAATACCTCTTTATGATTCAATTTGGTAATTGATTTTCAAGGATATCTGCTGAGCATTTCAGAATATAAATAAATAATATTGCAGCTAGATGCAACTCCATAAATTTACAAACTTGCCTCGTATAATATTTATATAGGGTCATTAAATTATAAGGTAACCCTCTCATGACCTCTCTGCACTGTGCAAGAAAACCAAGAGTCGCCGAGAAAGTGGTGCCAGCAGCAAGGTCCACTGAGTCCATATTTTAAATAAAAACTGAAAATATTGACTATCTGCTCCCAAAGAGGCAGTATAACAAGTTAATGATGTTCTCGCTCATTCTTCTAAGCTCAGCAGCAGAAATTTGTATGTAAACTACAGAAACTTAGTGATAACATCATGCAAGAAATGACAAGGATTCCTGCTGCTAAGCTTAGATGAGCGAATGAGAATATTTTTGCAAATTGTGCTGCCCGTATGTGAGCAGAAGGTTAATATCTCCATAATTCATCTTAAGATGCGTATTTTAGTTCGTCTTTCCCAGCAATTCTTGGATCTCTTGCACAATGGAGAGAGGCTGCAACAGGGGTTACCTTATAATTTAATGACCCTTTATATATTTTTAATTACCTCTCAAAAACAGAGCTATAAGCAGAACTTTTTGACTAGAAAGTAAACCTAAAAGTTTTATAAACATTTTCCTGAAGTGAATTTTTAAATTTGATAGTGCTGCCTTACCAAATCTTTCAGAACTCTTTCGTCCCAGATTTCTTCAAGATCTTGCTCTAGATCCTTACCGTTGGTTGCTGTGCTTGTGATCTGTGGAAATAGAGAAGTACAAAATTCATAATTTGATTTAATACAGACAATTTACAATAAGCATATAAGCTTCATCTGTGGCTGTCACTAAAAATTGACAAAGTATCATGCATATATTTCTAAATAATTGAAATAATGCACCTCGGTAAAAATTGAAAAACATTTAAAACAATACAACTCTCAAAATAACTCTGGCATATGGATCATATTTTAATATCCACAGGTAAGCCTAAATTTATTCCATTGTTGAAGCTAATAATCAACTCGTAGGTAATGTTTAGTTTCTTATTGTGCATGTGTAACTTCACAATGATATGTTAGAAATTAGGTTAGTGCATGTAGCATTTTAGTGTTCTCTTATTTCAAAGGCACCATTTTTCTACTATATTATATTATGATATTGTTATTATGTCCCCAATATAGAAGAATGACTCTTCTTTTGTTTTTATACCCCAAGATCCTAAGTAATGGTTAAGAAAAGTTGCAATTGTTTTAAAGGCACATCTAAACAACTGTTTAAAAAGACATTGCAGGAATATTGACAGAAAACATGGATTGTGTTATCAGGTATTATTATTATTACTATTATTGCTATTTATTACTATTATTTTAGTTTATTATTATTATTATTGCTGTTATTGTTGTGGGCTGGTGGAGGTGATATTTTAACAAACTGGAAATGTGAGCATCATCCTTTAATTTTAGCAAGTTTAGTGTTAGCAAGCTGACTGAAAACTGACTTAATGAGTTCTGCTATCTATATCAATTTGCTACATCATAGAAAAAAAAAATTGGCCTTACTCCACTTTCTGGCATAGAGGTAATAACTACAACAAATGGCTGAAATTGATGTGATGTAAAATTCCATAATGCAACATGAAAGAAGTACAGTCTGTTTTGTTTTGCTTTTTTTTTGGTTATTTGCTTTTTTCTTTTCTTTTTATGTTCAAAGTCCTTTAACCATATTGATCATGTCAGAAAATGAATAAATGAAATTGGTGAAATGATCAAGACCTTGGGGTCCATAGAGCTCATTCATCTTTTCAGGACAAAGAAAAAAAAAACCTGGAAAAACCTAATTTGGGTAAACCCCAAATGAGGCATGAGGCAGGTACTTCCTCACCATGTTTGGGCAAATACATCATTGTTGTTACTGGTTCTTTCTTAATTGCATAAAATCGCAAATAACACTCTAGCTCAATAAAAGAATATTTAAAATTGCTGATTTGAGAAAAGAATCATTAGATATTTAGTGTCCATGCTGTAGCTTATATATTATATTATGGAAATTAAATACTGAATACGATAGAAACTATTGCTATCATTAAGATATTGTAGTTCACATCTTTTACAGAGATATGTAAACATTGAAGCATAATTCTATGTTAAAGCAAAATAAGACACACTTGTACTCCTAATATCATTTTGGGTTTTAGGTCTACAGCTTCTTATTGATCACTGTGAAGTGTAGCCTACCTTTCAAGTGTTTCAGCTAAGCAAATAAATGCCTATCTGACCACCAAATTGTTCATATCTAGTGGACTTAAGTTTTAACTAGTTGAAAAAGGATTCTAAGAAGATTCCAAATAAGAAATTACAGAACATTTGATGTTATATAGTTAATGAAATGCCTATCATTTATGATTTATCTCTTGCTTATCTACACGAAGTATAATTTCTTCCTATAACTGCTTATTTATCTTTATTGCTCCCATTAAGCAGATTAACGTATTGGCTAGTGCTGATGAAGTTGCTAAATATTCTGTGCATAATAGATAAAATGGTTCACAGGCTGCTTTTTGTTGTTTTCAGACTCTGATGTAAACAGACAGTACATGAGCACATTGCTCTTTATTTTTACAACCCTCTCCAGCAATGTGTAGGCCTAAACTTAGTCCCATAGTTATATGGCAACTGTAAGTATAACATTACAAAAAAATCTCCCTAAGCTTATGGGAAAGGGAATAACTAAAAGATTTCTGCCATCATTCTGTCATCAAACCTCTTTTAATGTTTTGGTTATGCTACCTCTTGAGTTGTCCTGTGATAAGTTAATATACACAACTAGGGGAGTGTAATTATTTACAAAAGTGGTAGTAAATGAGAGGGTCCCCTGAGGAGGTTTGGATTGCATCTATAACCTCTATATAATGCCGGCATATTTTTTATAGTGTTCAACGCCCGCTTTTACTACACATGGCACTGCCCACGATGAACTGATGATATATAGAATGAAGGAGGAACACCGGTGGAATGCGATGGCAGGGGAAACTGCAGAACCTGGAGAAACCCCACCCCTGTACCATTTTGTACACTATAAATCCCACATGTGGTTACCTGAGATCAAACCCAGGCCACTTTGATGAGAGGCGAGTGGTCAAACATGACACAATGCAAATTTATTTTATGGATAAAATAATGTTCACCTTTTAAAACAGGATAAATGTTTATAAACAAAATATAAGATAAAATCAGAAAGCCTAACTCCAAATCCAGATATAACCCTGTCGCCCTCCATGGTGTAGTGGTTACCATGCTAACTTCATATACCCAAGGTCGCGGGTTCAAACCCGGCGGAGGACGATGGATTTTTTCGGGTGTAAAAATCCTTAGCAAGGCTTCATTCGGCAGGGAAGTGAAGCCGTTGGTCCCGTGTCGTAGATTTACGGCACGTAAAAGAACCTCAAGCCTGATAGAGAGGCCTCTGAGGAAAATTAAGCGGCATTTCACGCCCAATTTAGGATGGGACGCTGAGAACCACAGCAGTTAAAGAGCGTCCATACATTTCCAGACATCCTGGTTTCGATTTTGGCTCAATGTAATTTTTTAATGTAATGTGCAGAGTCTAAAAAGTTGGAATGTGAGTGAATGAAATGGTTTCACAGCCTAAACATACACACCTTAACAATTACTTCAACCTGTAAAACCCAAGGCCCACCAATGTGCCCAGGTGGTTAATGGCGTTTAAAAAAATTAATGAAGCAAATATTTCCCGCGGTGTAAAAAGGGGGGGGGATGTACATGACCTGTCCTACACAGAGCGCAAAGAACGCATATGGTGAGCATCCCAAGGCAAACGAACGGCGCGCTGCCCAAAATAGGCGAGACCGAGCAGGCGCGGGGTCGACTATTTTCGTCATGGGAACATCAGAGCGAGCCACGTGCTGTGCACCCAAACATTTACCTTTATGCTACGCTATCCGGAAGCGCCCTCTGATTCTCTACAAATGAACTGTGCACATGGGGTACGTTACGCAGTTCGTTTGCTTTCATTTCTCTTGTGTACGTTTCGGGCTGCTTATTTTTACTTGCCACTTCTCGCAGATTAATTTTCCAACACTATTCTCTTCTCATGTCATTCACGGATGCAATTGAAAGCAAACGTAGCTCCAACTTCAACCAATCAGGGATGTCTGTTTCTATAAAACAGAATGATATAGCACCCGAGTGTGTATTTAAACAAAGCACACGCTGGTGCGCATTCATCGGAAATTCATCGTACCGTTCTTTAATTCTCGCCGACTCTTCACGAACTCGTTCGTTCTTTCAGCGCTGCATGCAATCGCTTAACTATCGGTTCCATCGCCTCCAAAAAGGAAGCGATTGATAGTTCCATAACCCACTAAAATGTAAACAATCGAACCATTCTTCAATTCAGCTTAAAACACAGCCAACGCAGATCATCATAGATTCTATCTATGCAATTTGCAATCCATCACTCATCGGTAAGATGAATAAAAAAGAAGTCTTGTGTTACATTCACACGACTTTCTCCACCTGTTCTACAAACTGTTCTTATAAAAGAATATATTTTATGTATATCGTCCCAATCGAGATGGCCTTATTACTTGCTTCCTTGTAACAAGAAGCGAAATAAGGGAATACAGTAGGCAAAAAGCTGTCGCTGTGCAGTGTAATTTAAATTCGGTTCTTTTTGCATGGTCTGGAGTAAAACAAGAGATATTTTTGTGTAGTAAGATTTTGCCTATCTCCAACAGTTCACCAGTTATGCAAAAGTCCTCCAGAATGAAGAGGTCCTAAAAGATTATTACCAGAAAATTCAAGATACTCATTTTATTTATCATGAAATTATCTTAAAAGTATGGTGTTTTTAATCAAAGTATTTTTGAGAAAATTAAAATGTTCTAAAAAGTTTCCATATAAAGTGTTCTTTGAGTGGGGGATTTTCTTAAAAAGCTTCATGTCACATCTTTGAAGACAAAAAATTAAAACACCTACCAAGTTTGGTATTAAACGGATTTTATTTTATTTTTTTTATTTTTTTTTTAGATAATATGCTATTCACACACACGGACCTTTTTCCAAAAATATTTTTATTAAGGGGACCACAATACATATTGCTGGTGAAATCCAAACATCGAATTTTTGGATGCAATTCAATATCTTTTCAAACTACAATGTGCATTGTACGTACGTGATGCAGAAACCAAAAAAGAAAAGAATAGCGACTAAACACTTGTAAAAAGTGAACATTCAAACCAATAACAAAGATATCTTTCAAGTGATTAACATCATAAAAATAATGTTATTTGATATAAATTATGTGTATGTTTTACGAGATCTATATTTGTTCGAGCAATTAGATTTTGTCTATCCCTACGGTTCATCAGTCATACAAATTCAGAATGAAGACTACAGAAAGCTCAAGAGAGAGATATTTTATTTATCAAGCAATTGTCTTATATGCATGGCATTTTAATCAACATCCCAACAATTACTGTTGAAAATCCCAAAATAAGCGAAAAAGTTTCCATGTAAAGCATAGTTTCGGATGGGGAGAACTTTTCTGAACATCTTAGTGACACATTCCATGGAGGATGTTGAACTTAAATACCAAGTTTGATACTAATAAACTTTTCGTTTGTGAGTAGTTAATACTGTTCATAAACACAGCTATGCTCGTGCCGACTCTTCTTTCTCTGTTCCTCTACTAATTTTAGGTAAATAGTAGAGCAAGTGAAAAGACCACGCTGTTGCGTTTGGTCATATACACTACGCTCACAGAGCGAGACAGAAAGAGAGAGAGAGATGCAGTTTGATTCACAAAAATCTGTGTTCCATTCACATGTCTTTCTCTACCTGTTCTACAAACTTTTCTTACAAAAGATTAGGTACTGTTTTATCTGCATCTTATTTATCAAGATAAACAACAGAAATTTTCTTATTACTTGTAAGTAGTAGAGAAATAAGAGAGCACACTAACTAAAGCGATAGTCAAATATTTCAAAAACTGTCGCTATGTGAAACAATTTAAATTCGGTTCACTTTTGCATTCCCGGGCGTAAAACAAAGGAGATGAAATGAAAGCTCACTTCCCGCTTGAGAAAAGCTTAAGTAGTTTAAAATTGAAACCGTTAAAGTATATCTCGGAAACGCTTAAATCTACAAAAAAGGGGGGATAACAAAGTGTGTGTTTTAATGAGATTACATATTTTGTAGGAAGTTTATCTCTTATTGTTTACGAGTTACACAAAAGTCATCCAGAAAGAAGAGATCTTCAGAGGCATTAAGTCAGTTTTGAGAAAATAAAATTTCGAAAAATACTAAATGTAGTTGGGGGCGGAGGGATTTTCTTGAAAGTCTTTGTGGCGCATCCTTGAAAGATGCTGAACCTAAATACCAAACTTGGCATTTATCACACTTTTCGTTTTTGAGCTATGTTGCACGCACACAGACCTTCATCTTTAGACTTTCTTCTTTAGTGACTTTTTTATTCAGGGGGTATTAAAATATGTATTTCCAATGAAATTTCGGTATCAAATTTTTGGGTGGAATGCAATACCTTCTCTTTTAATATGCACGTTGTACATATGTGCTCGAGAGAGAGAGAGAGAGAGAGAGAGAGAGAGAGAGAGTAAAACGGAGGAACGGAATTGATAATAGAGGGAAAGCATGGAAATACCCAATTTTTACACTAGATAATAACATAGTTTCCACAGGGTAACTACTATTTGCTTGGCGTACACAGAAAACATGGAAAACGCACGCAGCATGCATCGAAATAGCATTGGCGTATACAAGCGATGCTGGGTTCAGGTGGTTTAAAAAAAGAAAATGGAGCAGGTGCATGCAGCTGGTAGTTTTCCCTCCAATGGACGGCAGATTCCAAGCGGATTCTTCTCGTAGAATGTGGAGTTTTACTTCCGGCATCACTTCACGCACTATTTACACAGATACGAAACGCCGGCGTTGACTTCCTGACCAAACGCGTAATTTGGAACAGTTCAACAAATACAGTTGACTGGCGATTGATAACTATTGCTACAGGCAAGATTTTATGTTGAAAATTATTTTAAGAACTCGCATTGATAATTTTAATTAGTGGTGTTTGTGTTGGGTATTTTCGTTCTTTTTTTGGCCACTTAACATAACCTACTAAACCTACTAAAAACATAACCTTTCAAAAACTACACACACATAAACCTTTTAAACTTTATCTGCTATTTCTTCTCTCTTCTATGTCGATAATTTAATGTCTCACCTTCTGTGTAGCCCTAATAAACTGTTTTAGTACTTCGATAAGAAAAAATTTAAGGACAATTTGCAACTTGTACCGTAAACAAGGCTTTGGAAATAGTTGATGATAAACACAGTGGTGAATAAACATCTGAACGTTGTTCCTGTTAATTGTTTACTCCGAATTTAGAAAGCTACAGCAGAAATTACCGGCGATGGTGAATACAGCCTAATTTGAAGAACTATCTAACTAAATTTATATTAATTACTATTTTGAATTTGAAGTATTGTGTAAGTATTCTTGTAATGTAGCTGTAAATCACAGGTTTATAAAACATGTTTCATAAATGTATGTGGAGTTAAATCTTCACACAAGCCTTGGAACAAGATTGCCAATTTCAGGAAACCAGTCTCAACATTTTAAATTTAAACTGAGTTTTGTTTGTGGACGCTCTTTAATGCTGCGGTTCTAGCGTCCCATTTTATATTGGGCATGAAAGACCGCCTAATTCTGCTCAGAGGTCTCTTTATCCCGTTTCAGATTCTTTTATGTTCTTTTTAAATCTGCGACATTGAACCACTGGTCTGAGGACAAAATTGCAAAATTCAGTCAAATTAGAAGTGCTCTTTAAATTTAACAAAGTCCTCAGTATTTCTTTTTGAAGGATGGGGAGTATTTATAAATATCAGACTATGATGCGCAAAATTGATTTATGAATAAATGTGTTACTTTTTCAGATTTGAAAGGTTTGAAATGACCAAGGCTCGGAATTTGAAACATTAGGTAGGTATACTGACCTCTATTCAATGTCAACAAATGCCTCCTACCATCACTGTCATTGAGTACCTACTAGTCGACCGCGATATGAATGCGCAAGAGCAACAGTTACGAAACAAGTGAGCAGAGCATCGGAAGTACAGTCAGGCATAGAAAACATTCGCAGAGGTGCTGCTTCCGAGAAAGCTAATGTGAAGACAGCAGCAGGTTAGTAAAGTTTTCATGGCGTAACTGAACATTGCCACTGTCTCTTTCCCCTTAGTCCCCTCGGTTCCGTGGCTTCAGGTTGTCAACAAACACCATGGCGTCCTCCTTCATGTGCACTCAAATGTGGTCGAGTAATACACGGGCATTTATTGGTTCATAGATGTCCATGCGGAAGTACGATGTGTTGGACATCTACATGACGCGGCCTCTTAGCCAACAGTGGATAGCCGCAACATAGTTCCAATTGGAAAGTCGTCATTGTATAATAAATATTTGGCATTCCTTGTTGATAGATAATTTCTACAATTAAGACATTGTTAAAAGGAAGTAAATAAACACTTAAATCAGCTTTACTAACAGGGAAAAAATAAAAATATAGTAAGAATATATGATGCAATTAGATTCACACATCTGTGTGAAGTTGGAATTGTGAAGAGACAGTTACAAGAGGGACGATAGCTGCACCATTTTTCCTCTATAACTCCTCCAAAATACAAACGAGAGCAGTGAATTTAATAAACATATTTGCTTGCCAGAAATTTGAGTAAGCGATTTGACGGGAAGTGATTTTGACCATTTGTAAGCCGCATGCATGACGAACCTGCAAGACTAAGGCTGGGTTTATCATATTATTCATCATATTTACAGATTTTAAATCTGTTACACTTACTTCTGCCAAAATAGTTAAATTTAATAAAATTCTATATCAATAAAATTAATTTGAATACCTTGCAGCTACAATTTATGTTAAAATATTTTTAAAAACAACAGTTTTTTTTTTTAAATAAGTGTGCCTCCGTAAATGTGATGTTTATCAATTTATACGCTATCAGTTGCAAAACACACGCAATTAAAATTCTTTACAGCTAACATTTTCGATATGTTTGCTTCTACATATTTGTGCGAGTAGCTGTAATGCACATTTCGTTTAACTGACGAACATCTGCTAGCATAAATAACTATCGGAGATAACTCAGATTTTAACGAAATAATTGCAAATATAAAGGAATTTAATTAAAAATACAATGTTCGTATTATTTTAATGTAGTCTAAACTATATACAAAAGAAATAAATACTGCTTCTCTAAGAATCAGCAACCACGCTGCACTCATTGTCTGCTTATTTCTCCTTCTACCGGTTCGTTTCAAACCATGAGGTGTCAACCGACTTTGCGTGTCAAGTGGTTCAGGATATAGACTTGAAATATACGTTGTGCTAACCTTTGTTTACGTTATACTTGCAGCCCAAGTTGACTGCAGAACACATTGGGTCCCAAGTTTCTAGGTTTATTAATGGCCATCCTACTCTTATTACGTTATAATACTTTTAACTAATAAGACACTACGAAACGACGTGTTTCAACCAACTCTTTATCCTACGTTTTTATCACCTGTTAATATCTGTTAATTTGTTTATGATCATTTATTTTATTTCTTGTAATTTTTATACTTTTTTAAATCTGAGATAGTCAAATCTTATTAGATTTCATATTTGATTTTCTTAAGTCAGCCCTAGGGAGCTGGCAATCGGAGGGGAAGTGTGATGTCTTCCCATTCCACCTGGAGTTATTAAGTGTGTTGTTCGGCATGTAAAGTTCAGCAGTGGCAGAGATAGCAGAGAGACCACGTACCAAAATGTGTCTTGCAGTCTTTCTTCCTGAAATGAGGCTATAAAAATCTTTTCTCGGGAGTATAGCATGATGCTGACACTTTTTCTTGGCACAAATTCATCAATGTCAGACTTTAACTGAAGCGTTATCACTAAGTATAGTTCAATGTTTTATAATAACCTGAAAGTTTAGGTTTTCCATACTGATTAGCATGTGCAGAATTAACATATCGCCTATGCTATAATTTTTCACGTAGCACAACTGTTTGGAAACAAACATTCAGCCTTTATACCGTTTTGAACGCAGAAATAATTTTCAATTCTACGCGAAATGTACATCTAGCGTTCTCGTGTGCCATCCTCAATTAAACATCACTATGTTGTTATTCGTCATGCACACAACTAAGCAGGCACAGTGCAGTAGTTAAAGAAGAAGTGGCAATGTTTGTGCACAAATGTGGTATTCTTGCCGAGCAATTATTGATGTTTGACTTTGGTGAGTTATTTTTACTTTCTCTATCCCACATGTACAATGTACATAGTGGATAGAGAAGGTTTTGTATTCCATCGAAAATATATATTTTGGGCTCCCCCTGAGTCCGAAAAAAGCATTTTTTTTAGAAAAAGGTCCGTGTGTGTATGTCTGTGTGTGCAGCATAGCTCAAAAACGAAAAGACCGTTAAATACCAAACTTGGTATATAGGTTTGGTATCTTCCAAAAATGAGACACGAAGATTTTTAAGAAAACCCCCTCACAACTATCCTTTACATGGTAACATTTTCTAAAATTTTGATTTTCTCAAAATTTGCTCTAATGATTTTGATTATAATCCCGTATAATAAAGATATTTGCATTCCAAATCAAATGTATATCTTGAATTTTCTGGGAATACCTCTGAAGACCTCTTTATTCTGGATGAATTATGCCAAAGTTTGCTTAACTGCTAAACCGTAAGCATAGACAAAAACTTACTACACAAAAAATGTAGATCTCGTCAAAACATCTGTTTATGTCCTTTACGTTTTTGTTGTGGAGGTAACCGTTTCCGAGATATTCTTTGTTAATGGTTTCAGTTGTAAAGTACTTATACTTTTCTCAGGCAGAAAGTGTTCGTTTTTCTTTTACCCTACTCCTGGCCAAGCAAAGAAGCGATTTGCAATGACAATCGCATAGCGACCGATTTTAAAACATTTGACTATCACTTTAGTATAGCGCATACCTTTAGTTCTCTTCTATTTATAAGTAAGAAGAACATTCTGCTAATGTGTGTCTGAACACGATAACTCAAAAACGAAAAGTCGATAAAGTACCAAACTTGGAATTTAAATTTAGTATCTTCCAGAGATGCGACACGAAGATTTTGAGAAAAATCCCCCACCCCAAACTACCTTTTACATGGAACATTTTTCGAAAATTTTGATTTTCTAAAAAATCGCTCTAACGATTTTGATTAAAATATCCTATATTAGAGTTATTTATCTGACAAATAAAATGTATATTTTGAATTTTCTGGGAATAGCATCTGAAGACTACTTTATTCTGGATGAATGTTTCATAACTACTAAACCGTAAGAGATGGACAAAAACTTAACGCACAAAAAATGTAGAGCACGTTAAAACACACAATTTATGTTATATAAATTTTTTTCGTTGGGTTGATCGTTTTTGAGATATTCCTTTTTCTTGGTTTCAGCTTTGAAAAACACTTTTCTCATACAGGAATTTGTCAACTCCTGTCCATACAAACAAAGGAACATCAGTCACATAGCAACCAGCTTTTGGCTTTCACTTTAACCTATGATACTCCCATATTTCGCTTCTACTTACAATAAAGCAAGAAATAAGACTATATCTGCTAATTTTGCTCGATTAGCATGAAATAAATAAAAGATAAGCTTATTAACAATAATAATTTACAGAGATAGAGAGAAAGTCATGTGAATGGAACACATCAAAGTTTTTTACTATACACGCGCACATTCATACCTACAGACTCTGCGAAGGATGGCTAGAGCAAATTTCCCACCCCAGCCGGGAATCGAACCCGGACCCCTTGCACGACTGGTAGGTGCTCTACCGATTGAGCTACGGAACTAGCCAGTAGATCTTATTCCGGAGAGCAAAGAATCAGTGCCGTTTTCCCCAGTTCTGCGTAGCATAGCGTCGGTCTAAAGTCAATTAATTAAACTTCTTTGGCGAACAAAAAAAGCAGCGCCATATTTTCTCCTCTCCAGGATTTCAAGAAAATAATATGCAAATTTTATCGCGAAATATATAGAGTACTAGAGTGGTAGTAAAGGGAGGGAATTTTTGCGTCTTCAATAACTGCGTAATAACTACGGTCACTGATGCTAAATTTAATTTTGCTTACACATGAGATTTGCATTGCAAGAAATTACGTAACAATGCTCCGAATGTTTAAATCAATGCAAGTTACAGTACTTCCATTTGTTCTCGTAACACTTAAATGCTCACAAAAGGATTAAAAAAAACAAAACAAAAAAAAAAAAACTGATTAATAAATAAAAACGCAGTTATCTCACAATTCTATAGATAAGCTGAACAGCCTTACAATATGAGGGTCCTTGGGGAATGTTTAGAACCAAAGCTTAAAAAGTATACGGATTTGAAAGCCAGATGTTCTTTTATATATAGTACTATTTCGCAGTACAAACGTTTGCGTCTTTCAGTTGCTCAGCAGAATTATTTTCGGATATGGCGCATAACATCTGTCGTTCTACACATGTGTTTATTTCCTCAAAACAAATTTAAGTACACATTTTCGCAATTAACAAATTTTGAAACTACAATAACTCATCTGCTTCCCAAGGCGTGTCCTTTGTAATCTTCAAACAAGATGTTTATTCCATAATATTTATAATAAACTGAACTCTCTGAGAATTTTTTTTTGAAAATGCATGAAATATAGGTCTAATTGTTCTAACTATATAATTATCTAATAAACAATGTCAGCTATAAAGGTTAATTTTAAGCGTGTTTATGCTTAATGAATTTTATCGTTTTACAAATTTGGTTCTTACACTCACATTTTCTCTGCCTATTTCAACAAGCTTTGCCATTAAAGGTTAACATGGGCTTCATCTTTGTTAATACAAACCTCTCAGATAACCCACTTTATTCTGAGACGTTTTGCAGTGCACCAATGAGCGCGTCACTTCAGCCAATAGAAATAACAATTGACAGAAAGATGTGGAGTAAAACATAACGTCTTATCGCGGCCTTTGAAGCTGACATGTTAACCTTTTGAGTAACACGGTTTTATCAAAGATTAATCTTCCATCTATTTTATGGAAATCGATATAAACAATAGCAGAACTGGTTTTATTATATATTTCCTTTAGGTACAGTGGGATAGAGAAATACATTAAGCCAAAGCGATAGTCAAATCTTTTAAAAGCTGTGCCATTTTAACATATATTGAAATTAGGATCTCTTTGGATTGCCAGGAGTAACAAAAACAAACTAATAACGATATCCCAGATGCAAACAGTATAGGTAAGCATTGGAAAATTTAAACAAAAAAAAAAAAAAAAAAATATATCTCGGCAAAGGCAACTCGCCTCACCCAAAAACCTCAAATTGCGTGTTTTAAAGACATCTACATTTTTCGTGTACTAAATTTTCGTCTAACAGTTATGTAAACGTCATCCAGAACAAAGAGGTTTTCAGAGGCTATATCCAGAAAATTCAAATTACACATTTAATTTGTCTTGAAAACATCTTAAACATGTGGTATTTTTGAGAAAAAAACGTTTCGAAAAATATTCGATGTAAAGAATAGTTGGGGTGTGGGATTTTCTTGAAAATATTCGCGTCGCATTCTTGGTAGATGCTGAACTACTAAGTTTGTTATTTAACAGATTTTTTTCGTTTTTGAGTTATTGCACACACACAACACACCCACATACGGAATTTTATTTTAAAAATCTTTTGGTTTTATTCAGGGCGTCTCAAGACATATTCCGGTGAAATCTCAGAATCAAATTGTTGGGTGGAATACAATACCTTCTCTACTTACTATGCACATGCTGGAGAAAATGTAAAAGTTGTAGTGACCAAACATTTTTAAAATATAATTAAATTGAGAGCAACAGGTACCTTCAAGTTGGACCTTGACGTACGATTGTGTTTTATTTTCTTATTTTATAAAACAACCAAAAATTATCATTGCACCGCATATTTTTTATCCAGTTCATATTTCCTATAGATTACCATTTAAAATATACAGAGAATACATAATATTGTATGTCACTTTTCTTCATTTTCATTTTTCTCCTTCACGTTTTTAATTTTAACCACACACTTATAATGAAGCAATTATCGACAATGTTTTGACACTTTTCTATTTGTCACAATTAATGTGCATATAATTAAATAAAATATAAACAATTAATGAACATAGTATAACTTGAAGGCAAAAATTGTATTTTGTGTAATCCACCCCAAAATTCGAGACCGAGATTTCACCGGAAATACATGTTTTAGTGTTCCCTGAATCGAAAAAATAATTTTAGAAAAAGGTCCTTGTGTGTGAATATCTCAAAACCGAAAGACCATTAAGCATTAAATTTAGTATCTTCAAGGACGCAACACGAACATTTTCAAGAAAATTCCCCTTCCCCAAATTATCCTTTACATGGAAACATTTTCGAAAGTCTTGTTTTTCTCAAAAATGGCTAACGATTTTGATTAAAATGCCATATAATTTAAAGATATTTACATCACAAATAAAATGTTTATTTTGAATTTTTTGGGAATAGCCTCTGAAGGCCTTTTCATTCTGGATGAACTTGCATAACTGGTAAACCTAAGAAATAGACAAACACTTACTACACAATGTACATATCGTTAAAACACAAAGAGTTTGTGTCACATATACATATATATAGAATTGTTGTAGAATTGGCCGTTGTTGGAGACATTCCTTGTTATGTTTTTCAATTTTAAACTATTATTAACTTTTCTCAAATGAGAAGTTACCTTTCGTTTCATCCGTCTTGTTTTTACCGGTGGCCATTCAAAGCGAGCTGAACTTCACTGTTCAAATAACGATAAGCTTTTAAAGATTTGTCTCTCTTTGGCCTAATTTTCCTTCCTCTGCTTAGAAGAAAGTAATAAGACAATTTAAACTAATGGTTACCTCGATTAGTATGATCTAGATAAAAGAATACATTTGTTTTCAGAACAGGTAGAGAAAGTCATGTGAATGGGACAAATCGGATTTTTTTTTAAGATTTTGAATATGTGTATGAGAGAAAGGGGGTGGAAGGGAGGGTAGGAGAGTCGGAAGGAAAAAGAGAGATTATTATGAAACGTAGCACAACGCAGAAAAGGGCTGTCTTGGAAAATAGCTTATAATGGAGGTTACAACAATATCTCGCTTTTTGTTACGTTTCTAGGCCACTTTAGCTCAGTGGTAGAGCAACCAACTATAGACCGAGAGATCCGTGGTTCAAATCCCGACTATCCCAGTCTGACTCTACTTATTAAAATTATCACAATTGTCCATAATAGTTGGCTATACTATGAATCCTGGGCCTTATAAAGAACTTACAACATTGTAAGTCGCCATTGGGGTTGTCATCTCAAAATAATTTGAGATCATCTTGTGGTTTACCGGCAAACATGCGAGTCAGTCGAGAAATTCAATGCTATGCTGACATATTGCCATGGTAGCTCAGTGGTAGAGCAACCGGCTAGAGACCGGGAGATCCGTGGTTCAAATCCCGGCTATTCAGACTGAAGCATTTATAAGCATTCTTATAATTGTATCATTTACATTTTGAAGAACGAACATACTTTAATGAAGTTATTCTAATTAATTATTCGTTCTTTATTGCATAAATTTCACCATTCTTTAACTGTCTAGGTCACAATTAGACGTCAAATGAATAAGACAAGTGAAATGATTCCGGGGTTCAATGAGCCACTTTCTTTAATATGCTTCATGTAAATGCCACGACTATAAGATGAGCACATCTTCCGATTTGCACACACAGATCTGTTTCTGGTTTGCTCCATTTCTTGATCTTTGATGCAAATTATTGCTAAAGATAGCCCTCCTTCACAAAGCCTGTCTTTGTGGAATGTTCATCACACAGGTGCTGTTCTGAGAGCGGAAAATCCTCCGCACTGCTGTCTAGAAACTCTTTACTTTCTCTACACGTACTATATTCGTAGTGTATACAGAAGGTATTGTATTCTACCAAAAAATTCGATACCTACCGAGATTTCACCGGAAATACATGTTTTAGGTCCCCCTAAATCCAAAAAAGGAATTTTTGGAAAAGGGTCCCTGTGTGTCTGTGGGCATCATAGCTCAAAAACGAAAACACCGTATTGGTATTTAAGTTTGACATCTTCCAAGGATGCGACTCGAAGATTTTCAAGAAAATCCCCCCACCCCAACTATTCTTTACATCGAATATTTTTCGAAAAGTTTTTTTTCTCAAAAATACCACATGTTTAAGATGTTTTCAAGGAATAACCTCTGAAGATCTCTTCATTCTGGATGAATTTTATATAACTGACAAGCCGATAGACAGAAAAAACTACACAAAAAATGTATCTCTCTTGAAATACACACCATTTATGCCATATACATTTTTTGTAGACTTAACCGTTTTTGAAATATTCCGTATTATTGGTTTCAATTTTAAGCCACAAACTTTTCTCGTTTGTTTACTCCTGGTAAGCAAAGAGCTTAAAATTTCAATTGTTTCACATAGCGACCGGCTTTTAAAGGACGAGACTATCGTTTTAGCCTGTGAATTTTCTTATTTCTCTTGTATTTACAAGGAAGCTAGTAATAGGACTAATTCTGCTTAAGTTTATCTTGACTAGTATGATTTAGATAACAGATTAATGTTTTGAATAAAAGGTGTGTCTACCGAACAGCTAGAGGACATCACGTGAATGGAACACATTAGATTTTTGTCCTTCTGCTTACAAGGAATCAAGTAATAAGGACAATTTCTGCTAATGCTTATCTCGATTAGCATGAAGCAGATAGAAGAATAAGCTTTCTAACAATAATTTATTACAGAGATATAGAGAAAGTCATATGAATGGAACATATAAGATTTTTAGAAAAACAATTGCTTATGTGTGTGAGAGGGAGGGAGAGAAGCAGTGTAGATCTAAACTCAAGTTTGACACAGTACAGTTTGTATTTAGTTCAGCATCTTCCAACGTGTCACAAAGATTTTAAAGAAAATTCACTAGTCTAAACCACCCTTTACAAGGAAAAACGTTTAATATTTTGGATTTCCTCAAAAATGGCTCGTAACGACTCCATGCTGCACATTCACAGTTTACAAATACTTAATGTCATTTGATGGACATATATGCTAACAGTTACTTAAGAAACCAGGTTTTCTGAGCAACTTTGTGGCGGCAGATTTTTTAAAACTTGAGTTAGTTGGCTTCTGGAAGACAGCCCTTCAGCTTCAATATCCTCTTTTACATGTCTCTAAAGTTATCCAATTGAATCTGGCAACTTTTGTGAATAAGATTCTATACTTGCTCTACACGTAGGTACTATGTACATAGTGTATAGAGAAGGTATTGTATTGCACCCAAAAATTCGATACAGAGATTTCACCGGCAATACATGTTTTGGGTCCTCCTAAATCCAAAAAAAGCATTTTTGGAAAAAGGTCCCTGCGTGCGCGCGCGCGCGCGCGCGTGTGTGTGTGTGTGTGTGTGTGTGTGTGTGTGTGTGTGTGTGTGTGTGTGTGGACAGCATAGCTCAAAAACGAAAAGACCGTTAAATACCAAACTTGGTATTTAAGTTTGGTATCTTCCAAGGATGAGACACGAAGATTTTCAAGAAAATCCCCCTACCCCCAACTACCCTTTACATGGAACTTTTTTCGAAAATTTGGATTTTCTCAAAAATGGCTAACGATTTTGATTAAAATATCGTATATTAAAGATATTTACCTGACAAATAATATGTATATCTTGAATTTTCTGGGAATAGCCGCTGAAGACTACTTTATTTTGGATCAATTTTACGAAATTTTGCATAGCTGCTAAACTGTAAGAAATGGACAAAAATTTTACTGCACAAAAAATGTAGAGCACATTAAAACACACAACTTATGTTATATACATTTTTTTCGAGGAGTTGATCGTTTTTTTAGATATTCCTTGTTTTTGGTTTTAGCTTTGAAAAAACTTGTACTTTTCTCATACAGGAATTTGTCAACTCGTGCCCATACAAACAAAGGAACTTCGGTCACCTAGTAACCAGCTTTTGACTTGACTAACCTATGATACTCTTGTTACACAGAAGTAGAGAAAGTCATGTGAATGGAACACATCAGATTTTTGTTCTCTACGACAGTCTTATAAGGACCTTCTATGGACAGGGATACCTTAGGCATTTAACTAGGTGAGAGATAAGCGACTGGAGCGAGGCACTGATCTCATTGCCTTCAACATATCCATTCACGAAGTGTGGCCGCTGCAATACTGGTTTTCACGCTCTCCAAGAAATTTACTTTCACTAATGGAACATGTTTTATTCGAACTCAGTCTACATAGAGGAATCTATAGGGTCTTTCAAAAGTCACTTAAAACTTTAAATCGCTATAAATAATATATTTTAGATAGGATAAGAGCAAGAAGTCACATAGTGTGCGAGCAATGGGGTTTGGTTTTCTTTTATTTGTTTTTTTTTGTTTGTTTTTTTTAAATTCAACGTTAGCATGTGTGCAGTTTAGTTTAATAAACATTAGTAATTTTATTCATACTGCTATAAGAAATATTAAGTTACAAATCATGTATCTCACTAAATAATGATTTTAAAGTTCCTGTATGGCGTGCCGTTATTTACAATACATCATTGGCGCTTATTTCTTAGAAGTCAAAAATGGCATAAGACAGACTGTTATTGTAAATGGAGACCGGACAATGGCATGCTACAAAACTTCGTCATTCATAGATTGAGGAATCAGATATGGAAAACATTATTGTCATGCATTATGGCGTTCTGCCCCTGCAAAACAATTACCCAGATTTTTGGCAGTCGGTCATCATCAATAGACATTTTCCAAAGAAATGGCCGCCGCGATCTCCAGATCTCTATCCAACCGACTTTTGGTTATGGATTATCTTAAAGAACGAGTTTTCCAGTAATCTGACAGCAACTGAAAGATGGTACCTCGCAAGAAATTGTTAATATTCCAAAACACCAACACTAAAAGATGGTGTACGTTGAACAACATATTCCTAATGAATTATAAAACCCATTGTTTGCTATCTCAAATATTATACTGTTTACAAGGGTTTAGAGTTTAAAGTGAGTTTTGAAAGTACCTTTACATAACTAAAAGGTGGACACGCAACCGTCGTATTTGTGCGCTAGTACAGCAGCTAAGCTTGGCTCGTCCCAGTTAAACGCATATTTTTGCTTCAAGCACACATGGGGCAAGGTTACCCCTCATTTCTGTACGTCCATCACGCCTGCACAATTCAGAGCACCTCATTTTACTTACTCTAGCACGTCTGAACAACGTATACATACTCTTAGTAGGCAGAGAAAGCATTGTATTTCACCCAAAAATTCGGCACTGAGATTTCTCTGGAAATACCGTTTTGAGGATCCCTGAATAAAAAAAAAATTTACTTTCTCTACACGTTCTATGTACATAGGTAGGTGTTGTAATCCACCCAAAATCCGATACCGAAATTCCAACGAAAATATGTTTTGGGAACTCCTGAATAAAAAAAAAAAATAGAAAAATATCAAGAGTGTGATCTCTCTCTCTCTCTCTCTCTCTCTCTCTCTCTCTCTCTCTCTGAGTGTGTGTGTTTATGGACAGCAATTCTCAAAATCGAAAACACCGTTAAATATCAAATGTATTTAAATTTAGTATCCTCTAAGGATGCGACTCGGAGATGATAAAGAAATCCCCCCCACCTCAAAACTACCATTTACATGGACTTTTTTTGAAAATTTTGTTTTTCTCAAACATGGCTCTAAACGATTTTAATTAACATATCGTGGATTAAAAATGTTTACATGAAAAATAAAATCTATATCTTGAATATTTTGGGAAGAGTATCTGAAGACCTCTTCATTCTGGATGAATTTTGCATAACTGTTAAACCTTGAAAGATAGGCAAAACCTGATTATACAAAAAATGTAGCTCTCTTCAAAACACACAATTTATATATATACACACACACACCGGTAACGGTTAGAGATATTCCTTGTTATTGATTTCAGTTTTAGGCTACAAACTTTTCTCAAATGGAAGGTCATATTTCGTTTCATCTCTTTTGATTTACTCCTAGCCGTGCAAAGCGGACCGACCAGCTTTTTATAAGATTTGATTATTCCTTTAGCCTAATGTGTTGCCTTATTTGCCTCCTACTTTGAAGGAACTAATTCAACCATTTCTGCTAATATTTATCTTGATTACCACTTTGTAGATAAAGGAATAATCCTTTATTAACATTAGTTTGTAAAGAAAGCGTGTGAGTGTGTGTGTGTGTGTGTGTGTGTGTGTGAGTGAGTGAGTGTGTGAGTGTGTGTGTGAGTGTGTGTGTGTGAGTGTGTGTGTGTGAGTGTGTGAGTGTGTGAGTGTGTGTGTGGAAGATATTCAGGAAAATAACCCTTTACATAGAATATTTTTCGAAATTTTCGGATTTTCTACAAAAATTGCGTTTCTATGCGAGTATTAAGGAATGTTTACATGGCATATGAGGTATATATATATATATTTCTTGAGAATAGTCCCAGAAGTCTTCCATTCTGAATGGCTTTTATCTAGCTGGTAAACCGCAAGAGAATCAGAAATCTACTACACAAAAAATTTAGATCTCGTTAAAAAAAAAAAAAAAATCATATGATCAAACAGTTTCGAACAGATTAATACATCTACCTGGTTTATGGCGTTGTACCAAATATAATAGTTAACTACAGATAATGTTGAACTCAATTATTTTACTACTTTCATTCCATTACGCCTAACTTCAACGGCTCCCATTTAATTCCCTTAATTTTGTAAGCCCAAAATATTTACCCCTTTTTGTGAATTTTATATCCCTTCTCTGAATATGTTTTAACAAGTCAATTTTATTAATTCTCTATGGGTCCTAAAATGCTACTCCTGGTCTCTCTCAAGAAAGGGTCGCCTTGACTGGCCCCGAAGTTCAATCGGCAGAGCACGATCTATGCAAAAGTGTCTCGGGTTAGATTCCCGGCTGAGAGAGGCAATTTTTATTTAGCCAAGATTATTCCGTATCCTCCCAAGAGTGTGTGACACGCACACGCGCACGCACACGCGCACGCACACGCACATACACGGTGTTAATGAACTACACCGAAATAATTTCACAGTGAAATGTCGAAGTAATGGCTATAGGTTTCTGAAGTGGGCTAATTTATCAACAATTCGAGAGCATAACACGAAAAACGAAGGGACATGTTACAGCGTACCTCTCTAGCGTAGTGGTTATGATATTGGCTTTCAAGTGAAAGATAGTTTCCGAGTTCGGGTCTAGTTCAGTATCGCGGCACTTCGTCTGGAATGAAAAAAACAATAATAAAAACCATTTACTCCTTTGGGACTGCAGCTTCCCGCGTTGTGCATTAAGCCACCAGAGCAGTTGAAAAAACGCCTCCAGAGTAGGCTAAATAACTCAAGAACGTAGTTACTGAATGCTCAGAGTCGCACTGTCAAGAGATTTTACAGATTTTTGCGACATTAAATCTTGAGAAAGCTAGTAACGTGCTGCTAAAAATCGATATTTCTATACTCGGGCAGTAGTTTTAAAGACATTCTAAGCCATTTTTTCAACCTGCTTTGCTTTAACACCGACTTATCAGCACCTGATACCCACAAGTTTAACGCTCTGTAGTTGCGTTATGTTTATCCGGGGACCATGCGTCGCCGATTTCAAATTACTTATATCCGTCACATGCACAATCTCGCAAATTATTTCGGTGTAGTTCATTAACACCCTGTGCATAAAATCTAAAGAAAAAACAGGAACTCATTGACAATACACGAGTATACACCGATGTTCCAAAAGGGCATGCCGTCGATATGTCCGTGCAGTTAAAAAGTCGGGGTAGATCCCACCTCCTAAACTTGAAGGTGGCCATTTCCGTCCAAACTGCACAAATCATGGCCACCTTAGCCTTGCGAGCTTCGGACTATCGAACCGTAAATATCTAAGGTCCTTAGTTTGGTGTTTTAAACCGTTGTTTACACTTTATATTTGTTATTCTACTGGCTATCTGAGGAGATCATGGTTGGATGGAATCAATCTAGTTTCCATCAATACCCTCAAGGCGGAAAGAGCATGAAAAATTACCTAACATGTCCATGGTTTATTCCGTGTACAACAAAACTGTGTAGGTCTCCATATCCTTTGACATAGTCCTCGGTGTGAATTGACTGTGGGTGTAAGAATGCTTCTTAGAAAGAGCAGCTGCGAAATAAAGTCGTGGAGAGAGACGTTAAATTGGTTAATACGTAATTTACCTCCTAGTCCTCTCGCTTAGAGTTAAAATAATTGCACTAGCATACTTAGAATAACTTAACAATGAGTTCAGCACCTCGTTCCGTACTGCTTTCAAAATTCGATGTATAGATTCAACAGCTGGCTTGATTAGAGAGTTTGAATAGACGTGTTATTTGGTCTCAAAAGAAACGAAAACCATGAGTATTTTACAAGAAAATTAAAGTGGGATATGAAAAGAAGAATAAATAAGACTCACTCTAGGAAAAGTGAAGCAAGGGATTCGTTAGTTTTGATTAGGGTTATAGAAAATTAAGTTGGAAGATGGGGAAAACTTTGTCTATGTCCAATTTGTAATGGAAATAAAGATTAAGAATATATCAAAGTTCTAACGTAGTGGAACGAATGAATGGAGAAGAAAAATCATTATAAGAGATCTTTATCCACATTCCTTTATTTTTATACACCATCTACAAACTATTCTTGTAGAAGCTTGTCTATCCACCTACTTCATTTTAAACGATAATGACATTTGCTGAAATACTTTTATTATACATTTTGTTACAGATATAAGAAAGCAAAGCTACAGTCAGATGTTTAAAATCTAGTCGCTGTATTCCATATTCTTTCCAGGACATTGTGAAAAATAGCTGCATGATAACAGGACTTCAGCAAAGGTAAATAACAAAACAAAAGAAATTAGGAAACAATCAAACAACTGACTATAGCAGTTGGCATGGACGGTGGCAGTATACCATAGACACTTGACTGTATAGCGCTATGTGCTCTGGACGATTAATACAATTAACTCTCAAAGATCTGACTAAATGCAGCATAAAAGAATACCTTTTCTTTACTTCACGGTTCGGACTTTTCAATCCGTTCCGGTTTCTTCGGTCTTTCTTAGGTTTATAATTTATGGCTATTTTAGGTTTTCTATTCTTATTCATCCTTTGAACATGTTTTTACCATTGTTAATTGTTTGCAATTGTATTAAAAGAATACATAAGCACAATAATAGTCTAACTTATGTATTGTTTATATGGATTGCAATGTGTCTGTTATGGTTTAATGGGAGGGTACCAATAGAATTAATTTCATGTGCAACAAAAACAAAGCTAGTGCGGAGAGAATAATTTTCTTGCTTTTACTTTATGATGTTACTGGGAAGTTTTCGTGGTTTAAAACGATACCAATGTGACCGTTGCGGTCGTTGATGTAATTAATGAAATTAGAGGGTGAGTCAGGCGGACAATGCACACTTAGGGATCAAACTGATGCAGTAAATAGTGTCTGGTATTTTTATCCGGCCACCTTTGTGTTGGCACTGACACACTCGTGTGCGACTCAAGACTACCCACTTCCAACATTTGATTTCGTGCCATCTTGAGGATTAACTCTGCAGGGTAGGCTTTTAGTATTTATCATTTTCAAGAATGTAATCGCACAACAAATACTGCGTAACTAAATCTGGACTAACTAGGATGCAAACTATCCAGATATGCAGAAAAAAAAATCTGATGTGTTACACTCACATGACTTTCTCTAGCTACGAACTTCACAATTGAAACTAATAACAAGGAATACCTCGAAAACGGTAAGCTCCACGAAAAAAATATATATTTCATAACTTATGTATTTTAACAAGATCTACATCCAGTTCATCCAGAATAAACATTTTTCTAGAGGCTATTCCCAGAAACTTCAAGATATACATTTTATTTGTGATAGAAATGGCTTTAATATGTGGTATTTTAATCAAAATCGTTAGAGCCATTTTTAAGAAAAACAATTTTTTTTTCCATGTAAGCGGTAGTTAAGGGTAGGAGATTTTCTTAAAAATCTTCGTGTCGCATCCTTGAAAGATACCAAACTTAAATACCAAGTTTGGTATTTAACAGTCTTTTCGTTTTTGAGCTATGCTGTCCATATACACACGGACCTGTTTCTGAAAAAAAAAAAAAATGGATTCAGGGAGTCCTAAAACGTGTATTTCCGGTGAAATCTCGACATCGAATTTTTGGGTGGAATATAAAAATATAACATAACCTGTTCTTCTACTGTAAAAGTACAGTAAGCCTTGGGCCTTGAGAGTGAGAATATAGGTTAGGTACGTTAACTGCAAGCATAAAATTACAATTTGGCATCAAAAATTACTCTTCATTTTGCAACATTCCTTTATGTAAGCATACAGACTTCAATGCGTTGAACAATAATGTTTTAATAACTAAAAAATATTTTCTATTGCATTCACATAGCTTTCGCTACATCTCTGTAACAAGTTGTTGTTAAACAGTTTATTATTCTATTTACTTCATGCTAATCGAGATAAACAGTAGTAGAAATAGTCTTATTACTTGCTTCCTAGTAGGTAGAAGAGAAATAAGGGAATGCACTGGCCTAAAGCGATAGTAAAATCTTTTAAAATATGGTTGCTATGTGATTAAATATTTTAAAACTGAAACCTATAGTAACGAATATCTCGGAAATGGTCAGCTCCACGAAAAAAAGGTATGTGTAGTAACTTTTTTCTATTCTCACAAATTACAGTTATGCAAAAACCTTTCAGAATGAAGAGGACTTCAGAGGCTATTTCCATACAATTCGAGATATACATTTTATTTATTATATTATTAGTTTAATCAAAAGAGTCATTTTTGAGAAAATTAAATTTTTTTAATTTTTCCATGTAAACGGTACTTTAGGGTGGAGGGAAGTTCTTGAACATTTTCGTGTTCATCCCTGGAAGATGAACTTAAATAACAAGTTTGGTATTTTAACCGACTTCTTGTGTTTGAGTTATCGTGTTCACAGACACTGAGACATTTTTTCTAAAATGTGTTTTTTTATTCGGGGGACCGAAAAACTTGTATTTCCAGTGAAATAGCATTTTTGGGTGGAATGTATGACTAAGTCCAGAAAGTAAAAGTTGGTTGGAAATTTAGATTTTGTCTAATTATTCCACTAACAATTTGTTCTATTCAGCTGCAACGTTGTGGCTTTCAAAGTAGCTATTATTATTATTATTATTATTATTATTATTATTATTATTATTATTATTATTATTATCATCATTTATTAATTTAATTAGTTATTATTAATAATTATTAATTGTCATTGTCATTTTACTGCATGGTATTTAAGTGAACTATACTTTGAATAGAGACAAGGTGAAATCTTGGAACACCGATCACGTTAGGATGATGGCATTAATGTTTGGAGACAAGCTTACACAAAACAAGCACTTGAAGAAATCATGTCTCTCTCTCTCTCTCTCTCTCTCTCTCTCTCTCTCTCTCTCTGAGTGTTTATTTTGGGGCCGAGTGTATTCTGGTATTGCGTCACGCTTGGGGCGCAGCCCACAAGACCATAATTGCTGAGCAAACATTCGCGTGGAAAGATGATTCTTTGGTGGTTGCAGAGGCCTTGGCTGTTTCTTTGACCTCTTACCGCCAAATCTTTAGTAAAGACCAATTGATTTAACAGCAAAGCTTTGGTTTTATATTCCAATGAAGGGATGTTATTAATGCACCTTATCTTCTTCTTTGACCTCTAACCGCCAAATCTTTAGAAATCGAGATGAATGACTAACTGATTTAATTGCAACGCGTTGGTTGTTTTATGTCCCAAAGTAGGGACGTTATTAATGCACCATGAATCTGAATTTTCATTGCAGTTAGATCTATTTACAACGTAATGAAAATACAACTCGCAAACAAAGGAATACTATGACATATCAGATGGTATACACTGGTTCACTTTACAACCAAAGGACAAAGCGTTTATCGTTGCATCTGTGCATTTCATTAACGAAGAAAATTGAAAGCAGTAACAAATATTATTACCTTAAGCTTGCACGGAAGTTACAGCATTATCCAATTCAAATAAAGCATATAATTTAATGTTATAAAAATGTAATTTTCGTGTTTTCAAATACGACCTCAGCGCCACTACTAAATTGCCTAAACTACAGAGCCTACATTATCCTCAAGCGAATATTTGAGTTTCATGAGAAAACTGCGCAGTACCTTACACGGAAGATAAAGAAAGCTTTCATAGTCATATAATTTGCATCTAGTACATAGATCAGAACAACTTCTGGACATCATAGAGGTGGCATTGAGGGTAATGTCCTCTACGATATTAACAAAGTTGGCAATGCTTCCACTTCAAGTTAAACACTAATGCGCCGATCTTCTTTTATTTTATTTCAGACTGCACGCAGCTTCTCTATTTTATTTACATTAACCGTGGAGAAATGCATGTAAGACAACTACGCAATTATTTAAATGACGCACCAGTGTGAGCATTTTTGGTTCCCTTCAAATACAAACTGCTAAATATCAAAAGAAATGTAGCATTTTTGAGGAAAATTGAAAATTGCTACTTCCCTTATGAGAAATAAAGATTTTATTATGAAAATGTGTTTGTTTACAGCCCTCAAATTTTCAAAACTATCTGTTTCGATGCAGACTATCTTATTCCGATGTTCACAATCCAAAATTGATTTGTTGTTAGGCTGAGATGAATGTCCCTGCAGGATCTCACCTGGTACACGAGAAACAAATATCCACTGAACCACAAGTGCTTCACGTGTTGCGTTTGCAAGATGAACTAACTAACTGCCGCTCACTCTGGCCCCAAAATTAGCACCAACCTCAAACATTGGGAGAGCCACCTAGCATTTGACGGCTCCATTGTCACGTGACGACAAGATTTATTTTGAGAACATCGGCTTAAGGACGTGCTCTACAAGGAAAAGATGCTAATGACGCGTGATGGCATCTTAAGGTGTCACTCGCAAATATGCGGGGTGCTTGGCAAAAGCCCCAATCATTGTTTCCCTATCCTCAAATGGTCGAAGACCACGTGCTCATCGGCAGCATTGGAAATGGGTCAGGTGAGTGAAAAGTTTGGCACCGTACGACTTCCATTAAGGAAAAATTAAAAACCCTATCCTGCCAATGCTAAAAGTTCTAATTTTATGACCCATTTATCTCAGAAACGATTAAAAATATACTGAAATGTTAACAGGGTGTAGATGCATGCCTTCACGGATCTACTCTTATACAAATGCGGTTTATTAAGAAAGATTATTACATATTTTCATCTAAATTTATCAGCAAATATAACATTTTAAAAATACAGCAAACTCTCATTAACAGCAACAACTAGATCAACAACAGAATTGAGATGATGTTTTTATTATATCAATATTTGATTTAGCTACCGTCAATAGTTTTTAAAAAAATATGATGTATTCTATCCACGTGATTTTTACTATCTGTTCTACAAACTATTCTTTTATTACTCAAATGTTTTAAAAGCTGTCGCTATGCGTAGCCACTGAAATTAGGTTCTCTTTCCATGGCCAAGAATATAACAAGAGAAATGAAGCGCAAAGTTTGGGTTTGAGAAAAGTATTTTAAAATTGAAACAAATAAAACACACACACACATACATTATAAGCTGTGTTTGGACGAGGTCTATACAGTTTTTGTCGATCTCTTACGGTTTACCACTTATGCAAAAGTCAGGTCTATTCCAAAGAAATTCATGATATCAATTTTATTTCTCATGTAAGCTCTTTAATACAAGCATTTTAAGTAGAATCGTTAGAGCAATTTTATAGAAAATCGAACATTTCGAAAATAGTTCCATGTAAAAAATCTTCGTGTTACATCCTTGGAAAATATGAAACTTAAATACTAAGTTTGGTATTTAACCGACTTTTTGTTTTTGAGTTAGCTATGCTGTACATACATATGTACACGTGTTTTTGTTGTTGTTTTTGTGTTTTGGATACAGGGGTCCTCAAAATATGTGCTTCCGGTTAAATCTCGGTATCGAATTTTGGATAAAATACAATGTCTTTACTCCCTAATATGTACAATGTTCATACGTGCTACAGAAAGTAAAAACGGGTCATTTATACTAGAAAATACCATTTAGAGAATAAATAGTTCAAATTAAAAATTGGGGACCAGATATCATTTATAAACAGCAACAAAAACTCACGTTTCTTGGAAATATGGACGCTGCCATATTTAGAAGTGGTACCAATTTGAAGAACAAACCTTCCCCTTAAACATGAGCTAATCTACCTCATTACTCTAAATACTAGACGAGTTATAATTTTTCTGTGAAGTGGCGTAGATATCAAGTAAAAGAATAACGCAGATGCAGCATAGTTTTTAAAAATACATTTAAAATATGTATTGTGTCCATAATTATAAAACATAAGATTACGGCGGAGGATATTTCACTTTATAAACCACAGACTACACAGAAAAATAAAAATATATTTTGTTGATGCTGAAATTTTCGTGGTTAATGCTACATTCACAATGAAGTCGCAGCATACACGCAGGCGCGAGGGGAAACCATTCACAATTCAGTCTAGGCGTAACGCAATAAGTTGGCGTAGGTTTCTAGAAAGGTAAATTACACGTAGAAACCTTCCAAGCGCACCGCAAGTTTCAAGCTGAAAAACATAACCAACAATATCATATACATAAAATTCACTTAATCTTTATGAATAAGTAGGTTATAAAACTTACACACGCATAACCACACTTCGATGCGAACAACAATGCGCGGTCTAGCGTCAGCGATTCAAATTTGATGCGGCACGACCAAATGGAAGAGCAGTATTTATGTACAGTGGGCACTGGAAAGTCTCGCATTGAGTGACTGTAGGCGGTGCATAAGAAAAGTATGCAGAATTTTATTCTTCTATGTATGGAACGGAAGTATAAAGCTTGGAGTTTGCTACCTCTTGCTTTACGTTGTATGAGTCTAGGTGAGTGCTTCCGTTTAAAAGGGTGCAAAGGCTTGGGCTTACAAAAATTGAACATAAGTTGTGGGCGCCCTTTATCTCGTGGTTCTTAGTCTTCCATTCTATATTGGACTGCTTAATTTTACTCAGAGGCCTCTTTATTAGGCTTGAGGTTCTTTTACGTGCCGTAAATCTACGACACGGTACCAACGGCTTATTCTCCTTCCTAAAGAAGCTATGCTAAGGATTTTCACGCCCGAAAATACCCATGCCCTCCGCCGGGTTTGAACCTACGATGGAAACCAGAGGCTAGCATGCTACCCCTAGACCACGGAGAGCGATTTTTGGGTTTACAACTCAATTGTCTCCCCTTAAAGACTACATTTGAAATTCGGTATATTTTAATAACCATAACCTCCTCTGCCAGTTTTTGATTTAAGTGCAACTTCGTTAAAAAATAATAGATAATAATGATAACCCACTACTAATAATAGCTATTTTTATACGTGGATAAACAGAGAGTTTATCCATGAGAGTTTAAGTTCTACGAGTGAATAATAGAGGTTTGTCCACTTGTATAATACATTATTTTATCCTACAGATACACAACTTAATACATGACAAATATTCAGTTAATAATTTTACAACAGATAGTAATAAATTAAATAAGGAATAAGGCATTGAATTGCGGCGTTCTTATAGTTATAAAATATGGTAGGATATGTATGAATATTAATTCTGTTTTATTACTGCTAGTTTTAAATTGATTAAGTTTACGATGGACGTTGAGAACGTTAATATATCGGTTCCAAATTATATATTAAATGAAGCAAAAAAACAGTGAGGTTTTATTACCGTTGACTTAGCGGAAATAATGCGAAAAAGAATTAAAAGGTTATAGAATTTTGATTACTTTATTCTACCCGTTGCGCTAATAACTATTACTTTGCTTTCAAGTCCAAGTTTTCTTATGTCGTTTCTGTATTGTAACGGTGTCTATTACAAGTATCTGTAGGATAAATAAATAGTAATAATAATGATAATAAATAATCAATAATAAATAGTTTATTATTATTATTATTATTATTATTATTATTAGTGATGGTGGTGTCCAAGATGGCTTTTGCTGGAGAAGCTTGCCTTTGCTTTGTTGCTGTAACGCTTGGCGGTACGCCACCCTCACGCTGCCCAATTCTTTGTTTATGTATTTACGACTGGTAAATTGTGCCAAGTATGGGAACTTGGTAATGGGAAATTAATGATAATGCTTGTGTTGTCAAACATAATAGCACTTTAAAATGTTGCGAGCATGTATACATACTCCGCGCATTGCAATAGTGCAGCCAAAACAAAACATGAAGTAAAAGTTCCTCTATCCACGCAGTAGCATGGGCAAATAAGTCTGGCAAGTGATACTTTCGCGGTATAAGGTAGAATGGTTACCTTCCATCCCGAAAAGCCAGAGTTCAAGTCTTGGTTGGGGGCGAGTTGCTTGGGATTTTTTTTTCTGGGGCTTCCCCTTAAAGAATAAAATATCAGCAACTCTGAGCTCTGCAGACTCAAGTCAATAAAAGCAACGCTAAACACTATCTAAAAGCGGAAGATAGTGTTGTTACTATACTTCAGATAAATATTGTAAATGTCAGGTAAGTAGAAGGCATGCAATTGGAACAAGTATTAAGGAAACCTCATACTAGAGATTTTAGGAAGGCACTCAAGCCCAAACAACAAGGAAGATCAGATGGTTGTAGATTGCAATTTATCGATACTCATATGTACACTCATATCAGCGATGATAGGGGAAATACGACCTGCTTTACTTTAAAGATTCTATGTAACTAATATTAAAGCATTGTCTTCTAAAAGGACGGACACTAATGTTTGAGAAAAAAGAGATGGATTGAAGAGAAAGTTTAGATGGATTTCGTCTACTTGCTTTCTAGAAGGGTTGGTTTACTAAAAACACGATTTTCTGAGAGAGCAGATGAATAGTAAGTTCGCGTAGAAAAGAAAAAAACGTGCGCGTGAGCAACAGACGGTGTAGTGAACCATGGCAGATATTCATGCGCGCCGGTGTGGTTTCTTATTGATCTAATTTAAATAGGTTAGAATCGACTAGTATATGAAGGTATTCGTTCCTGATAGAATCAATGCAAACGTTCCTGCTACATACGTCAAGCACTTTCAGGTCACTTAAGATGCACCAGAAAGGTTCTTTTCTCTTAACAAGAGAACATAAATTTGGCCCACAAAACAGTTCCCAACTTCTTGAAAAAGTTGCTCCCTGCATTGCCTATTCTCATTCCTTTTCAACTGCCACCTGCGGTAGGCAAAAGGATGATCTTTTGTAAGAATAGTTAATTTGCGGAACAGATGGAAAAAGTAATATGTATGGAATGCTTGTTTTCAAAAAGCTTGTGATTGACAGGGCATTAAAAAGTAGTTTTCGGCGGTATTTATGCCCGCTTAGAAAAACATGGGACATAGCAATTGCCTCCATCACTCTAAAGTTGTTTTTAAAGTGTAGGCCCAATGTTCAAAGTTGATCTTCAATATAATTTTGGTATAGAAATCAATTTACCAATTGAAGCTACAGTTAGTATAATTAAATGCTTCCAGAGATAGAATTAAACAACAAATGTTTCATTGAGTGCATATCTATCTTGGCAAAATTGGATCAATCTATGTAAAATCTATGAGAAAAATCTGATTATGTTCCATTCACATGACTTTCCCTACCTCTCTGTAAATCTCGGTACAACTTCTAGGCGACACAATATTTCCAAAACTTACTATACGTAACAAAGAAAGTAATAAGTTTCGTACGAATATTTTGCAGACGTATAAAAAACTACACAATAAAAGGCAGAACAAGTCGTGCGAATGTAACACAGATTTTTATGTCTTTTTTTTTCTTTCTTTCTTTCTTTGGAGGGCAGGAGACAATTGGCAAGTCTTGCTGAAATAGGTACCTATAATCGCTCCCGAATATAGAAGTATACAACGTTCGGACGATGAATGAAATTGGTGGAATGAAGCTCGGTTAATGATCTCGAGAAGACGAATGTCAAGTAACATGAGCGAAAACCGGGTAACCCACCCTAAACAAGATTCGAACTCGCGACCTGTTGGATGTGAGACAGGCACTTAAACTCCAAGATTTCTATATGAATAGTGCTAACCAAATATCAGCCAAAATCCGTTACACTACTGCTTTCACGTATATTGTGAAGAGCAAATAGTTTATGCAAGATCGGTCGTTAACTGGTACTATGTCACTTCGGTCATAAAATGCAGCCGGCTTAACTCGCTTCTAAACAGCGGAAAACAGACAACCCCATGAAATGTTGCACGCAGTCAATTTAGATAAATATAGACCAGGAAGAGGAAAGACAGATTTCTTGAGCGCAAGGTCGGGTAAGGTCACATCCTTGGGGCTTACCCACTTTTGTGTTCAAGTGGCCTGCTGTTTAGCTTTAAAGTAGCTATAAACCCTTCACTTTGACTTTATTGCCTACAATCTTTCATTCCAATCCTAACTTTACAACGGAGTTCTTAGGCAGTTCTGATGAACTAAGGTTTCTTTTGTTGAAAGGCAGTTAAAACAATATTTTGGATGCTGAAGCTAAGGAACACTAAAAAGCATATTTATGGCCAGATGAAAGGAAAGTGGCATTAAGAGTAGGAATGTACTGAAATATGTATTACTATACCGAGCGAGTTGACTCCGCCGTATGAGACTAGCATTCGGGAAATTCAGTGTTCGTCTGCCGCCGTAAACCCACCCTGACCTAGGGTTTTTGTGGTTTTACCTGGTTGGTAGGCGAATGCCGGGGTGGTATCTCTTCTACCATGCTTTGCTTTCCCTTGTTTGCCTTTCATTCTACATCCTTCTCGTGTTTCAAAAGCGTTTGCACTGTGAGGTAGCACCAGGCAGATGTCGAAATTCTTACTCCAAGAAAATAGTATTCCCATGCACATCAGAGGGCTGCCTGGTTGCCCTCCTTCAGTAGTGGGTCGGGTGTTAGAGTCAGGATATATAAGGGAGTGCTACGCATCTGTGGCCTGTGCCTGCGGCCTTTAGTCTTCTGTGGTTCCTTCGCTTCATGTCTTCCTACTGGATGTGCAAAATATGCATTTGGATCGGAATACCCGAGGTATCGCCCTCCGTTGTATAGGACCCACTACCCTCCATGACATTATGGAAGATAATGATTTACCATATATAATGTTTGAGCGATTTTACTGATAAACTAGAAACCTTTTGGGTCTCAGAATTGAAAACGCTGAAGTCCATGATTTTGTAGCGGAACTACAGTGTACACATGATTCGCATATACAAATAACAGCCTCATATGCCACCTTTAACATCTAGATCATTATCGGCAATTTCTTCTTTTGGAACAGATATTGCTCGAGGCAATGATGTTCACTTGTTTACTGTTGGTCTTACATGCACACATTCACTCTTCAATTCACATTTCCAGACTTTGGGGAGGATGGAGAAATACTCTTGACTAGAGAAAAATCCCCACTCCCTAGCCGGGAATCAACCCAGGACTTCTCGACCAGCAGGAAGGTATCTCCGCGTTCACATCATGCCTGATTGATGATCCAGGATTTTATTTTCACTTATCCTTGTCGTGTCGTCGGCTGGGTGACGAGTTTGTTGAGCGCTAGTACTCAAGACTGTGGATGGATTCGATGTCGTTCCTGCTGACAAGTTTTGCGCGACAGCTTCATGCCAGTAATTCCATTGGAATGTCATGTAAATAGATTCCAGCACGCTAGCGACGTTGATATGATCCAATGGTTACCGTCATTCAACATCAATCGTCATTCAGGAGTCTGCGTTATACAACACTATAGCATGAGCAATGAAAGCGGTTCTCTGGAAGTTACTAAAAACGCTTGGCGGTAATAGACTTCAGAGCTGTAAAACGGAGATAACTCGAGCGCGCGTGTTCAGCTCCTGGTTCGAAGGCAATGCTTTGCGTTGCCTTTTCTGGTCTGCTCCCTTGTATACTAAAGCTGTTATCTACGCCATTATTAAATATCATCGGCTGATTTAACATTGTTGAAACGTGTCAAAGTTTTGTTTCAGAAGCACCCAGTTCAGCCACACCCTGGCTTTATCAGTTTTAGGCGCAATTACGACACATATACATTTACGGAGATAAAAACAATTGAGAACTGAAACAGCTAATTAAGACTGAATATCTGTATTTGCAATCTCATCATGACTAAGCGAACGAAAGAATACTCGTCAAACAGCACATGAGAGCAATATATTTTCATATTGTAGTTTAAGGGGTTTGAAATGTACGTTCCTACATTATTTCGCAGATAATTAGAAAAAATCTGGTGTGTTCCATTCACATGACTTTCTCTACATCTTTGCAACAAACTATTGTTAAAAAGCTTGTGCTTCTATTTATTTCATGCTAATCTAGAAAAAAAAAATAGCAGAAATAGTCTTATTACTTGCTTCCTTGTAAGTAGAAGGGAAATAGGTTAAAGTGATAGTCAAAAGCTGGTTGCTATGTGACTGAAGTTCCTTTGTTTCTATGGACAGAGTTGGCAAATTCCTGTATGAGAAAAGTATAAGTTTTTCATAGCTGAAACCAAAAACAAGGAATATCTAAAAAACGATCAACTCCATGAAAAAAAGGTGTATAACATAAATTGTGTGTTTTAACGTGCTCTACATTTTTTGTGCAGTAAATTTTTATCTATCTGTTACGGTTTAGGAGCTATGGAAAATTCCGTAAATTTCATCCAGAATAAAGTAAGCTTGCAAGGCTATTCCCAGAAAATTGAAGATTTACATTTTATTTGTCAGATAAATATCTTTAATAAACGATATTTTAGTCAAAACCGTAAGAGCTATTTTTAAGAAAATCAAAATGTTTGAAAAAAGTTCCATGTAAAGGGTAGTTTGGGGTGGAGGGATTTTTTTTTTCAAAATCTTCGTATCACATCCCTGGAAGATACTAAACTTAAAATACCAAGTTTGGTATTTTACTGACTTTTCGTTTTTGAGTTATCGTGTTCACAGACACACACACACACACGGATCTTTTTCTGAAAATGCTTTTTTTGGATACAGGGGAGCCTAAAACATATATTTCCGGTGAAATCTCGGTATCGAATTTTTGGGTGGAGTGCAATACCTTCTCAAACACTATGTACATATGTATAGAGAAAGTAAAAATACTTTATATTTTATTTAGTTATTTAGTTTTGCTCTAACAATATATGTTATAATCTTATCTAGACGTGTAAGCATAAATAATTCACAAGCTTCACACTCTTAACATAACTGAAATCACTGACAAGCGATTAACTGTTTTGATAACCGCGGGATATGAAACTGCTTAGCTACTAGCCAAAGATACTAGAGCATCGGTTACCGAGGCACACAGCATAGCTTCGAATGCTTAACTAATCTTAGAAATGAGTACTATACAATCCTTTATAGTGAGGCCACAGATAGTGTAGGTATATGCATTTTTCCGTTGCGCCCTAACGGTGAATAACCCGCTCAAGGCTACGTATAAATCAGATTTATACTCTTATCGCATCGTTTGCTACCTTTGTCCGTTGGAATTTGTGGATTGTGCATTTCAGACATGAACATTTATTAAAGACATCTGTGTTATGTGTGATTTGCTTAAGAATGTTCTTGGTGTTTTGTTTTTAGTCAACCGAAATTCCTAACGACAAATTCATGTTTGAACAACCCTGTACGATAAGTACATACGTAGCAACCGAATCATACGTAACACCGACAGACAGTTGTATAGAAATATTCTGGTATGTATTTCAGTTCCAGATAGAATTAATAATTTCTAGGACAAGGGGTCGTTAAAAACCTAAGAAGCGAAAACGAACTGTTCTAACGGAGAAACAAATTGACAAAATTGTTGCTCTCCAAAGAAGTCTAAGAGTTGCATAGCACGCGGCTGTTTAAAAACATTTGTTCATTTTGCTCATAAACTTTTCAAATGAATCTTTATAAATGACTTATTCATTAATTACAACCTTGTGACGACGAAGATTTCAGGAATATCTCGGTGCGGATGGACGTCACTTTCAACTACACTTATAACAAGATTAGTATTCATTGTATTATACTATACCTTGTATCACTCGTGAGTTAGTAACGCGGGGTTTAGAATTGAAAATGCTCAGTGGAATAGACAGTGCCAAGCACGCATACACGCGTTCCGCGGCCTCGCAGTTTAAGGAACGCACTGTATAATTAATTACCTTCAATCCTGAGTCCGTCCTTCGGCCCGAGGCGACGGCTGCCTGGCCTGCTCTAACAATAGAGCGAACGGACACAATAGCGGGCAAACAAAGGCCTTTGTGCGTTTCCCTGCAAGACATCTGGAAGGTTCTTTATCTCCACGTCCAGAAAAATTCACTTCCAGAGTAATATATTTCCAGGATAAAATGTGATGCCCCGTAATTTCTACGATTGGAATTTTCGGAGCCCGCCTACGGACTATATAAGAGAGACCAACATTGCCGGAAGTTAGTTACAAGTTAATCTAGTGAGTGAAGAATGCTAACACAATGACGTGAACACAGTGACTCAGTTACTTGTGTACCAAAAGTGCAAAGAGTAGTATTACGTGAAATGCCCTAATTGAAAGAAACTAGTGTTCTCATTTCTTACAGTATGCTTACTGCTTCTTTATGAAAGCCCACAAAATCTGACATATGCATAACATATTTCATGTTTTAAGATCTCAATTTGTAAAATGTCAATACAATAAACATTGAGAGTTTAAACAGCTGAAGTAATTTAAGGGAAAAGTTGTAAACAGATATTTGACTTTGTGATAAATTGGATCCAAGTCAATATGTGCTGTATTAACCTTTAAAAAATTAAGAATAAACTTAAAAGATTATCCTTTTGAAAAACAGATGCAATGTCATTTAGTGCAATAATTCTGAATGGCCCAGTGGAGATAGAAGAGAAGCTGTAAAAGAGAGGGAAGGAGAAAAATGGAGAGAGGTGTAAAGATGAAGGAGAGGGCATGAGTATATAAATATGAACAAGGAAAAAGAAAGAGAACTGAAGATGCTGAACTGCCAAAAAGCATTCCTCTGGCAATGACAGCCAGTCATGATAGCAGAAGGTTTCCATCTATCAGAAAGCAGAACAGATGTTGCTCAGTCAAATGAATAACTAGTTTTTGTTGCTATCATATGTCATGCTCATCACTACACAGTTTTGCAGCAAAGCTAGGGTGGTGATTTTTATGGAGTTCATCTTTCTCCATAGAAAAAATACAGACATTTTATACAATTCCTTGCCATTTAATTTAGTGCCTGAATTTTGTACATTGGTAGTGACTACACTTTAATATGCTATGTCACACTATTTGAGACATTAATATTTATTTTGTCTGCCTGGGTAGTGTGGTGGTAGCGTGCCTGCTTCACATTCAAAAGGTTGCAAGTTCAAATCTCACTGAGGGCAAGTTGCCCGGATACAGTTTTTTTGGGGGGGGTTTTCTCTTATCCTGAGCAGACTAATGTTGAGCAACTTTAAGCTCCATGGACTCCATTCATCGTCTGATATGACCAAGTAAAGGACGTTAAGCTAAAAAAAAAAATATTTTCTCAATGGCATACTTAGTGCACAGAGAAAGTACTGCATTCCACCGGAAAACTCAATACTGAGATTCCACTTTTATTTCTATTAAACGCACTTAAACCAGATAATATCTGTTCATCCAAAGTTAATAAGTGAATTTATTATAATAATGAATTACATCTCAAAAGTTGTTCTGCTAACTGATAAGAAAAAAAAGTAGCAGAAATGTGAATCAAATATGATTTAGATTTGCCGGTAATAACCTCTGAATGAGACAAACTTACAATGAGGTTCAATAGCTTACAGTAAACTGATTAATCAAATCATTAAAATGATATGCTAATAGGCATATTTATTTAATAAATAATTTCATAGCTTTTCTCAACATTTAAATTAAACTTTGCATCAAATGGACAATTTGCTTATATGGTGCTTAAAAATTTAAAAATGAAAATGAAAATCCTCTATTACTGACTGCATTTCACTCATTACCCATTGTCAGTCGCTTCTAAGGAATCCTCGATTCTGGTTAAATCTGATTATTTTGTCAACTTTGTTTCAATAAGCAGTAACAAATGTTCACACATTTTTAATGATTTAATTAAAACTGTAAATTAGTGCAAGAAATAAACATTAAGTTAAATTTAGAATATGAAAAACTGAAGCAAGCAACACAAATATTAATATAACATAAAAATAAGTGACATTTTGTTGCAAATTATTGTTCTATGAATATTAAATTAAATACTTAGTTCACAGCAAATAATATTTTTATGTCACTACTGAAAATGGACTTTAAACTATAGTTTTGAGGCTGTTGTTATTTTTTATAATGATTAATTATATTAAAAAGTCACTTCAGGATCACATTATATAGTTTAACATTTTGAGTATCATTCTAAACAGAATAGATAACCATATTGTTCTTAATTTTTCCACATTTACCATTCTGCATTTTTCTACAGTGGACAACCTTCAGATAAGACAAGGTATACATTTTCAAAAGTTCTGTAGTTTTAGTATACATCTGTCCTATAATACACCTCCAAATTATGTTGTCCGTGGTTTGAGGGGAACATGCTAGCCTTGGTTCCCAAGGTCGTGGGTTTCAAACATGCAGAGGGCATTGAATTTTTGGGCGTGAATATCCTTAGAATGGCTTCCTTTGGAAGGGAAGTAAAACCATTGGTCCTGTGTCATAGATTTAAAAGAACTTCAAGCCTGATAAAGAGGCCTCTGAGTAAAATTAAGCAGCCTTTTATGCCCAATATACATAAGACACTCAGAACCACAGCAGTTAAAGGGCATCCATAAATAAAATTCATTTCAATTTTTTCCCCCCAAATTATCAACAGCTGTGAATTTAGTTTACCTAGATCACTGATCATCTTCTGAATAATAATATGAATCTAGAATCATATCCTATGCGTAACTTTTTAATGCACAAATTCTATTTTCTTACATATGGCAAAACTCTTTGAAATTGTTGCACGATCACAAAAGCGCCATAAGCGCCATAAATAATTATGGTTGCATGCTTAAACAAAAAGCCTCCTTCAATATTGTTACATTTTTGCTTATAAAGCACATGCTGAATCACAAACTCACATGTCCAAACCTCTAACAAGTTTTGTTGTAGGTTGTATCATGCATTCAAACAATATATACTATAAGTGTAATCAATGTGAAATTTGTGAAGTGTGGGCCTAATTATGGAACCAATGAAAAAAAGGAAATATAAAACAAACCTCATAAAATAGGTTAAAAGAGGTCTATACAAGATCCAGTACATTGACAAAGAGCCCACCTCACTGGCAACAGAATATAAAATCATATGCAAAAATGCAAGCAGAGCTGCGGCCTTAAGCCATTGTTTTGCTCTCTACTAGTATTATGTGACCTCTTGACAACTAGTAGTTTGGTCAAAGGCAGGAGCAGGATTGTACAAGCAAAGCCTGCACAGGCCTGGAGTTAACAAACATAGTGCAGCAAGAGGCGAAACTGAGGAGTACTTTAGGAACTCTTTTCTGGACAAATGCGAGAATTTTGCAGGATTTTAAATACATTGGCGAATGATTTGTTTCATTTTATTTTAAAATGGTTTTACTGCATATAAATTTCAACCCAATTGTGTTGTATCTGTTCTATAAGGTGACCTTGGTTTATGAGGGTCTTTTTTTTTATTCTATCGTCTTATTTGCAGAAATATACAGTATTTAGTCAAGATTCATGCTGAATAGGTTTGATTGTATTTAATATAAATGGTAGGGAAAAAAGCATCTGGTACTAGACCACAACAGCTTACTAGAAACATAAGCTTAGTTCTGCAGTGAAAAGTACTGCTACTGACAAATATAAATTGTACACAAAAGAATCAGTAAAAATTTGGAAGTTTGCAACAAATACATCTTGAGTTACTTTTTCCAGTATACTACCAAATGTAAAAATATTTAGTTGTCATTTTTCTCATTAGAAGGAACTATAGATTTTGAATGCAATTTAGTTTATAATTAAAATATTTTAAGTTTGTAGCTGCCTAACCTTAAATCACGCTGAAACAATACAAAATTGGAGAAGTTGTTCATATTGTAGATTCGGTAACTATGTTTTGTACTTTAGGAACTTTTATTTTGAAATTGTATCTCTTTGATACATTTACTATTATTAAAATAAAGCATCATATTACACTGCTTCTCATTAGGTTTACTAGCAGCACAAATTAATGTTTGTGCTCATTACTTTAAAAATAAAATATGCCTCACAAAATTGTGATTATATTTATTAGCATAAAAACATGCCACAATATGATTATGCTCCTTATCTTTACATGCACATTATACCTCACAGTATTAATTTCACTCTCATTAGGTATTACTATAATTATATATTCTCATAAAGTGAACAGCACAACAATATATGATCATATGTATTGTATTTTTAACATTTAACATGATTAAATGCTATGAAATTTTGCAAATTTTGTAGTCACCTAGTGAGTTTGCAAATCTATGTAAATATACCATGCATATGACTCAAAGAGAACAGTACGGATGACACAAAATAGTATAGAATAAAGCTGATAAATATTACTGGTATCATACATGTATCATTAAATTCTTAAATGCAAGCTGGTACAAACACAACTAAAGATTTCACTTCCTTTTAAATGAAATACTTAATAGCTGACCTCTTAAGAAGTTTCTTGTATTGCAAGTGTGCTTGGCATCTTTTGTTTGGTTATGTGAATGTTCATAAAAGTTAATTTCATTTTACAAGATCATATTTTAACATATAGATTTGCTAAAATTAATTCCAAAGTTTGATTTTTGTTAGCATCAAGTAAGCAATGTAATGCAAACACCCACCTGTAACATTGAATTTTTAGCTGGTTCTAGCAATAAACAAAAAATCTTTTATAACAACATCAACAGTATAATAATCTTTAATTCTTCTTATAACAATGAAATTGTCTTCCTTTGCTATTATGTTATTTTGGCGCTTTTGAAAATAACCTGGAGATGCTTGAACAAGAGGCAGAGGTTTACATAAAACAAGATGCTTAGGTCTAGGGTGCTGAATTTAATCTGAACCTTAGAATTGATCATAATTCGATCACTTGACACAAGTCAAATTGTTCAAAACATGTTTAACAAACTACAATAACTACTATTCTATGCATACACTCTTATGCTTGTAAAATGTAATTCTCAGATATAAAAAAAAATTATATTTAACATTCACATGACTTTCTCTGCACAATTAAGGTGCTCCCTGAGAAAGAAATGTGTAAACCATTTTTTACTATTTTTCATGGCTGTTAAAAGTTTAAAGAGAATTATGGTAGACTTTTGAGAATAAAAGTTCTTTGAGGTTCTACAAGATAATAAAGAAATATTGGGGAAGGGAGAAGAATGTTGATATCTGTGATAAGCAAGGGCGAGAGGGATTTGCCTGGATGTGATTAAGGGCATTGAATCTTAAAAGTTTTTGGAATAGCATAGAAGTATGTATTATGTTTGGAGAAATAATAACATATAATATCATTGTTGCAGTGTGAAGGAACATGTGAGTTAAGAGAGGGCAATGGAACAGAAAATGGTATAAAATAGAAAACAATACTGTGACAGACTGCTTCTGTGGTCGAGTGGTCAGCGAGCTGAATTCTCATCTGGAGGTCCTGGGTTCAATTCCCAGCTGGGGCGGGTACTTTTTCTTTAAACAGAATTATTTCCTATCCCCCATAGAGACTGGAAGTATGTATGTGAGTGAGAGTGTGTGTGTGTGTGTGTGTGTGTGTGTGTGTGTGTGTGTGTGTGTGTGTGTGTGTGTGTGTTTGTGGAAAATAAAATGATTTAAACCCAACATAAAGAACCTACAGACGAGTTGTTTCTAGTGCAAAGCCCCTGATATAACCTTAGATGTTAAAGGGGGCTATATAAATGAAACAATATAGAAAAAAAAAAAAGAAAAAAAAAAAAATTTTGCAACAATAAAAATGTTTACAATCAGAGGTTGGGAAACAAATATAAGCATGTGAATATTTAGGAGTAGGGAGTTAATGGATTAGAAACGTAAAAAGAGAAAAAGAAAGAAGGTACTCAACATAGGGCTCTGATATATGCAGACAACCAGGGAGTAAGGACATGCTAAGAGTTCAGAAAATTCTGTCAGTCTCAATTGGAAGAAATGTACATATGATCGTTATCTGTACTGAAATGATGGAATAAAAATATTCTAAAAAGAATATGGTCTGTACTTATGGTTTTTTCTTGTTAACTGAACATGTTAAGGGATGTAACAAACTCAGTATATTCATTAATAAAACAATAGATATACTTTAGTCAGCATCTTTTGAAACAGTGGAAGGGGGAGGAACATAAGTACATCACATGATGCACTAGCAGCTATCACAAAGTGCCGACATACATAACTGAACTTGGAATGACCAGTTTCCTAGCTTTGCACTTTCCATTCTCTAAAAACAGAATCTGATCAAAGAACACTAATAATTAATATAAAAATAATAGTTGCAACAAATCTTCACTTATCTTTTGGAATCCTTGCCTGGACTAGTTTTGCAATGATTTCATTGCATTATCAACATATCCTTTTGGTCTCTCTTTTTTGGAAAAAAAAAAAAAAAAAAAAGGAGAGAGAGACCAAAAGGATATGTTGATAATGCAATGAAATCGTTGCAAAACTAGTCCAGGCAAGGATTCCAAAAGATAAGTGAAGATTTGTTGCAACTATTATTTTTATATTAATATTTGTGTTATTCTTCACTGTTACTAGCTTCTATTTACATTTATAAGAATACTAATAAGTTTTATTAAGCATTGAAAATTTGCATTAGTGTGTAAATTTCTCTTGGTAATCAATGACATTTTTTTTTGTGTGTTTGGTATTTTTAGCTTTCCAGTCTCTTTGCAATAGCAGACATTGATTCCTTTGCTAGTATGTAACAGAACAAGAAAAATGCTAGGAGGCTTGTATGTGAGGTAGTGGTCGATAGATGAAAAGGCCAATTTCAGGCTAGATACAGTCCCATGTCAATTAATAGATTGAAATGTGGATGTAAATGAAATGTGTTACATCCCAAAACTGAAGATACTGTGCTAAAAAGCGACGACTATAATCTAGTACACATAGGCAGAATTAAGAGAAATATGGAAACAAGACTAAAGAACATATGAGATGTTTATACCAAAAACATTTAGATAAGCACATTTCTGGACCTCAAATCATGACTACGCATCCGGTATAAAACTTTTAAAACCTACATAAAACAGCTGCAAATTAGAAATCTGGGAAAACATTCATATACAAAAACACAAAGGAAACGTAATGAATTTTGAATTCCCACCACCAACCATCAGAGAGCAGCAGCAATCTACATACAGCCTGGACAGGAAACAAAAGCAGCACGATCAGTTGGAGAATTTTGATAATGGGAACATCCCGAAATGCATCCAAGTAAGTGGAATTTTCAGTGATGTAGTATTACCATTTACCAACTCACTTACTATTTAAGCTATATTAAATTGCAAATGTATAGTCAATGGCACGTTATGGTAAAATAACTGTTTTTTCTGTAGTATCGAGAGATTGCATTGATATATATCCACCATTCCAAGTATTGAAATAACCTCTTTGTACAGAATTAGCAATTTGGATTCTTACCTTTTGGGATGAGAGTACCCTCTGTTGCTCTACTTGTTTGACCAATGCTGCACTTTGTGTGTGAGATGCCTTCACCAGTGGCTCCATCCCCTGAAGTATAACCTGTGCCCCCAAGAATTTGTTTAGCAGTGTGCGAGCTTCCATATCCTCTGCTGTATCTCCTTCTTGAACATCTGTAAATGTACACCAAACAAAACTAATAAATGCAAGTTTCTTTTTTGGTTTCTGTAAAAACTCAAATATTTTCCAAAGTTAAAAAATCTGCAGTGTTCCAGTTACATGACTTTCTCTACATCTCTGTAAGAAATTATTGTTTTTAAGCTTATTCTTCTATTTAATGATAATTGAATAAGCATTAGTGGAAACAAATATTAATATAAAAATAATAGTTGCAACAAATCTTCACTTATCTTTTGGAATCCTCGCTTGGACTAGTTTCGCAATGATTTCATTGCATTATCAACATATCCTTTTGGTCTCTTTTTTGATGTTTATTTACACTGTTATGGTTACTGCTACTAGGTGGATTGTGTACTAATGCATTGCTAACTACTGGAATCAAAACAAATTTGGTAAGAGTGTCAATTGGAGGTATATCAAAATTCATTGCACGATTTCTATACTTTAATATAAATATTTTCTCCCAAACCATTAAATCTATGGGCCCATTTAAGTGTTTTAATAATTTAACATCTGGATTTATTTCATGATTAAATTTCCAAAAATGTTCTGCTACAGCTGATTTATCAATTTGTTTGTATTTAATATTCCTAAAGTGTTCTTTTACTCTGGTTTCCAAATGACGTTTAGTCTTACCAATATAAACAAGGTCACAATTTAAACAGTTTAAGTGATAAATGCCAGATTTTTTTATTTTTTGAAATTTCATCCTTTTTAGAAAAGCCTAACAAATTTTTTATACTGTATTTATTTTGAGGAACCAATATTATGCCATGCTCTTTGAAAATATTTGTGAATTTTTTATTTACCCAAGGGTGATAAGTAAATTTTTTAAAAATGTAATTATCTTTTATTTTTTTAAGCATAGAAATATCTTTAATAGCTTTTTGATATTTAAACTTCTCAATTTTTTTATTTATAAAATCAGTATTAAAACCATTAATTAAAGCAGTGTTAATAATGTGTTTATATTCTTTATAGAATTCATCTTTATTAAGGGGTAAATTAATTAACCTATAAATTAAACTATTAAAAACAGCAAATTTATGTGAAAAAGGGTTAAAGCCATTATTTTTTATATAATTATCAGTGTGGGTTTGCTTTCTGTTTATTCCAAAATTCAATTTATTGTCTTTTTTTATTATTTTTAAATCCAGGAAAGGGAGATAGCCATCACTTTCAGCTTCTAATGTGAATTTTATAGCCTTATCTTGTAAATTTAAAAGTTTTAAAGCATCATTTACATGTTTATCAGGAACAATAGCAAATATATCATCTACATATCTATACCAAGTTTTAAAAATTAGAGGGAATGCTTTAGTGACCTGTATTTCAAAATAGCTCATGAAAAGATCAGCAAGTAAAGGTGAAAGCAGACTACCCATTGCTAAACCAGAAGTTTGTTGATAGAATTTGTCATTAAAGCTGAAAAAATGTTGATCCAAACAAAGATTAGTAAGGATAACAAAATAGTTTATTAAATCTTCATTCAGTTCTATAGAACTTAACCATTTTTCTAAAAATGTCAAAAGTTTTTCTCTAGGAATGCTTGGAAACAAAGCAGTTACATCAAAAGAAACAAGTTTATCATTAGTAGATAATGTAATATTGCTGATCCTTTCGACTAGCTCAAAAGAATTTTTAATACTTAAACTCTCAAATTTTTCAAAATTAGTGAATTTTTTATTTAACTGTTTAGCTAGGCTGTAAGTAGGTGAATTTATGCAATTTACAATAGGTCTCATTTTATTTCCAGGTTTATGAACTTTGGGAAGAGCATATATTCTGGGTAAAATTGGATTACTGGTTTTTATAATTTGCTTTTCTTTATTTGTAATACTTTTAATTTCATTAAGGATCTTATCATAAATTGAAATGCAGGATTTTAAAGGGTTAATATCAATACTTTTGTAATCTTCACCTTGAAGTAAAAGTTCCATTCTGTTAATGTAATCAATTTTATTTAAAATTACAATGCTGTTATCTTTATCAGCTTTAGTATAGATTACATCTTTTTCTTTTAATGATTTAATAATTTGTTTATTGTGATTTACTTTAGGGTGATTTTTATTCAAATTCTGTAATATTTTACTACATTTTTCTTTAACCAATAATTTATTATTTTCATTTAAATCCTGACTAGCAATTTCTATATCTGCTACATAATCATCTATATTTTTTGAAAAATCTACACAGGTTTTTAAACCTTTATTCAAAAAATAAATTTCCTTTTCATTGAAATTACAATTTGAAAGGTTAATTACATTATCTTTAGGGTTATTCCCTTTAGTTGGTTTCAATTTATTTTGCTTTAAGCATAATTTATTTAATTTATTTTTCAGTTTATTTGTTTTATTTTTCATGCTAAAGTTCAAATTTTCAAACAATTTACATTCCAAATTGAGCCAAATTGAATTACCTAAAACATTTATAAGTTTAAGATGCAAATTATATAATTTCAATTCAATGTTGTTTAAGTTTTTAAAATGCAAACTTCTTTCAACTTCAATTACTTTCTTCTCTGCTGCTTTTTGATGAATACTATTATTGTCAAATTTAACAGTTTTTCTAACTAAAATAGGCGTTACTTTACGTTTTAAACAAAGGTTTAAGAAACGTATATCTGCAAGAATATGTCTTCTTTTTTCTTGTAATTTCAAATATAGCTTAATTTCATGTTTAGTATTATTAAAATTCAGATTAAACCTATAATTATTATATTCCATCACATCCATCATAAGCAATAACCTAAAATGTACTGCAACTATTATTTTTATATTAATATTTGTGTTATTCTTCACTGTTACTAGCTTCTTTTTACATTTATAAAATTAGCAGAAACAGTTTTATTGCTTAGTTCCTTATAAGTAGAAGGGAAATAAGGGAGTATACTAGGCTAAACCGACAATCAAATGTTTTAAAATGTGTTGATATGGGACTGAAATCAGATTCTTTGCCTGGCCAAAGACTAGTTCCCAAATGAATAAAACTGAAACCAATAAAAAGGAATATCTCAAAAACTGTCAACTCCACGAAAAAAATGTATAAGACATAAATTGTGTGTTTTAATGAGATCTACATGTTCTGTGTAGTAAGTTTTTGTCTATCTTTTAATGGTTTACTAGGATGCAAAATGCAGCAAAATTCATCCAGAATAATCAGGTCTTCAAAAGCTATTCCCAGAAAATTCAAGATATACATTTTTATTTGTGATGGAAATGGGTTTAATATGCAGTATTTTAATCAAAATTGTTAAGAGCCATTTTTGAGAAAATCAAAATTTTTGAAAATTTTTCCATGTTTTCCATATATATATAAAAACCATTCTTGGAGAAAAAATTACATAGCATGCTATAGAGTAGAAGCATTGCTTTCAATGAGGTTCTGATGAAGGTAGGATTGCCGGCATTGGTGAAGTATCACGAACAGAGCATGAAAAAATATGTAATTGACGAAATGCTTAGGATTGGGTGTCACCTGTGCTTTGAATGTCACCTTATTGCCACTAATTAAACTCGCTAGAGATGCGGAGTCAGGTTAAGTATTACATTGTCAGAAATAACACAATCTTGAAACTCAAAGACATGCATTCTGCAAACTAGTACCTGAAAAGTGAAGTGTTTGTGTTCAACATATAATTACGGAACAACAACAAATTTGGGACTCGAGTGTTATCAATGTGGTGGTAGAAACATTTGTGATTAACGTGTGTGATGATGAATCAAGCAACAGAGACATCCAAACTGCAGGATATAGATTAATAGAAAGCAATTATAAGCAGCAATTACTTTACATATCTGTGAATACATGCTACTTATTTGATCATATATCTAAAATGTGCCAGGGGTGAAAAATCATATTATACATCACATAGCTAAATTCCGTCAAACTAGAGATTCTGACATTGAGATCACATGTGAGTACAGAGTGATACCAACCAGTGATATGTTTACGTCTACTTCATTCTCACACTAGAAAGGTTTAAATTTTTGTTTTAATTTTTTACTTTCTCTGCACATACTGTACAGTGTATACAGAAGGTATTATATTTCACCCAAAAATTCAATATCGAGATTTCACCGGAAATACATGTTTTGGGTCCCCCTGAATCCAAAAAAAGCATTTTTACAAAAAGGTCTGTGTGTGTGTGTGTGTGTGCGTGTCTGTGTGCATAGCTCAAAAATGAAAAGACCTTTAAATACCAAACTTGGTATTTAAGTTTGGTATCTTCCAAGGATGCGACACAAAGATTTTCAAGAAAATCCCCCCACCCCCAACTACCCCTTACAAGGAACATTTTTCGAAAATTTTGATTTTCTTAAAAATGGCTCTAATTAGCTTGATTAAAATGTCAAATATTAAAGATATTTATCTGATAAATAAAATGTATATCTTGAATTTTCTGGGAATAGCCTCTGAAGACTACTTCATTCTGGATAAATTAATGGAATTTTGCCTAACTGCTAAACTGTAAGAGATTGACAAAAACTAAATGTAGAGCATATTAAAACACACAATTTATGTTATACACATTTTTTTCGAGGAGTTGATTGTTTTTGAGTTATTCCTTTGTTTTTGATTTCACCTTTAAGAAACATACTTTTCTCATACAGGAATTTGTGAACTCCTGTGCATACAAACAAAGGAACTTCAGTAACATAGCAACCGACTTTGACTATCACTTTAACCTATGGTACTCCCTTATTTCGCTTCTACTTACAAGAAAGCAAGTAATAGGACTAGTTCTGCTAATTTCTCTATTAGCATGAAGCCTAAGCATTGTAATAACAATTTGTTGCAGATATGTAGAGAAAGTCATGTGAATGGAACACATCAGATTTTTTTTAAGATAGCATCTCAATATATATTTTTAACGTGCTAGTCAAAGCAAGTTTCTACTCAAGTTTCTGATGGAGATTAATTCAGTGGGTTAAGGCCCAGACTCCCATTGTGCTAGTCAGAAACTTTAATACACTCTGGAACATACTACTAGGCAACCACTGCTATGCACTTCTTGCTTTGTATGCTGGAGTGCTGTCCCTTGAAAAATCCAAAGTATCCCTTTAAACAGCTTAATACTAAGAAGCCTTAAAGCCTTTTCTCTTTAAGCTGGTTCACACTAGGAGGTGTTCTGCCTTTCTCCAATGCTTTCCAGCAGAGAGCCACAAAAAGTCTTTACTTCCTTTGCATAAATGCATCTCTGCTCTTCCATGCCATAAAAAGCTGCAGAACACACCATAAGAGATGCATGAACAGCATTGAAGACTTGTTTTATGAATGAACACATTGAATGGCCCATTCTGATGCATTTAGCAGAGCTGTTTGTTTAAATCTTGCTGTTGATGCTAACCCTAAGCTTTCATTTGTGTATTACTAGCAAGTTTACATGTAAGAATTTTCTTAGCTAATCAAAATAACTCTACTACAGCAATACAAATCAATAGCATAGCCAGGGGTGGAAGCCCCATTGCTAAAAGAAAGGTAAAATGTAATAAAAATCTAATTTTAATTCAAATGACTGCACCTTGACTCCTTCAGGGATATGGACGTGATATGACATCCTGTGCATAATTGTTAAATAAACTCATTTTACTAACATATAACATCAGATAACTCCATTAAATAATACCAACCTTGATGCCAGAATTTCTGATCATGAGGTCTAAGGCATGATAGGAGTAACTAACCTATCTAACCAAGGATCATGGAATTGAATCTAGTCAAAATGTATGTTCTGTATTCAAGAGAAACTGTGGAAAAGGATGGGGAGTACCCAAATGAAGCAATCAGTGTGATGGCATAGTTGGATGGATTTCGATTATATGCAGATCCACACATTTTACCATTTTATTATGTAAAAAAAAATTTCATCCATTATGCAGTGGCTGAATGGCTGTGAGGAGTAAAACATGGTATGTGAGAGTTGACCAACTGGCATAGTTAGAGATTCATGCCCCAAAAGACCAACATTTTGTTTATTTTAACATCTCACCTCCATTATTGGCGTTTCTTAAATGAGTCAGTCTATGAATATAAAATCATTTTTTTTAAATACTTCATTCATATTTATTTGGATTTTGTTTTGATCTTATATAAAGTATAAAAAGGGAATCCCTAAACATAAACCCCTGCCCCCTTAATATTTTTAGGCTACACTGCCATACAAAGCATATGCATTCCTCACTATGTATTTTATTTTCCTTTTGTTCTCTGCCTTCCCGTTAACTTCCAGAATTTGAGACGTACTGATACACAAAGTTGCATAGTTACGGACTGACTTTAATGATAATTAAAGTAATTCTTATAATAGCATAAAAAGTTACTCACCATTGTCGGCATTCCTCATCCTTGTGAGAACATCCTGCACATCTGTTACACGAGTCTGGTTGTTAAGAAATGATTTGCCCTCCGACTCACTGTGGGTAGTGCTGCGCGAGGTTGTGCTGGACTGCACTTCTGTGGTTGCTGATTTGCCATAGTTTGGTGAACCTACATGAATATCAAACAAGATGGTTATAAATATAAAAAGGAAGCTAGTAGCAGTGAAGCAACACAAATATTAATATAACAATAATTGTAACAATTCTCCACTTACCTTTTTGAAATCCAAGGACTAGTTTTACAATATAAAAATTGATAAATTCCCTATAAAACGAATATCCTGAAAATTTTTTACATTATGAATAACCATTTATCTTTATGTTTTATTAGTTTTTTTTTGTTAATATTTATATCATTAATAATATTTATTCTCAGTATATATTTTATTATAAATAATATAATTTATTTTATTGAATGGGAATTAATTAGATTAAGATCTTCTTCTATTGTTATAACTCTTTAGTCTGAATGAATTTTGCGTAACTGGTAAACCGTAACACATAGACGAAAACTTACTCTACATAAAATGCGGATCCCGTTAAATTACACAAAAAATAAGATCAAAAAGAAAATGAGCTGACGATGCAATATCCCATTTTATTGCAAAACTAAAACCTGGATTTCAAAACGATAAGTGGAGAATTGTTACAATTATTGTTGTATTAAGATGGCTATAAATTGGGATTTATATTTCTACAGCCTGATATACACAAACTGGTACATAAAGCAACATAACAAAGACTGGAATGGAAGAAACTGGGATTTATAGAAGAGTGAGAGGTTATTGCTGTGAATATATATTACTTATGTTATATTGATTACCTTTAAATTTATTAATTTTAAAAAGAGATTTTGTAACAGTTTGGCATTAAATTTACTTAAATAGTTTAATACAAATTATGATTTGTGGTGTCATAGAAAGTAAAAAGTTATCTTGATTTAAATTTTTCCATAGAATGATAGTTTCACAATTACCATTCAGTGTTAGCATTTTAATAAGTCTTCAACTTAAAATAAAATATTCTGTTTTTAAGGTGTCATTGAATTATGCCTTATTTATTAAAAAGAAAAAAAAGAAGGAAAAATATTTAGCTTTACGAAATATTGTTACAGCTTTATATTGTTTATTTAATGAGTTACACCTTGGTTAATATTTAAAGATTAATTATATATTAGGAGGGCCCAACTCAAAAGTATATTTATCTTCTTCCCTATTTCCCTCCCTCTCACAGTTTTTAAATGTTACATTCACAACCGCAAAAATTGCTGAATGCCAGATACTGCCCACGTGCCAGACTGACATGCATGCTGGACAACTTCCTGGTGTACTGCAATTTTTTTATTGTCAATCTAAGTAACACACTGTAATTCATGATAAATTACTTTTTCCAGCAAATGAAAGAAATAAAAGGGATTATTGCTGTAAGTGACACATAACAAACATTTGTGAACTAGATTTACTGCTGCAGCATTTTCAGAAATTTTCTTAATGATCAACACTGATTATTACATTTTTTGATGAGGATGAATATGACACTAATATAAATGGGGTTTATATTTGATCCTATAACTTACATAATGTTCAGCTCTGTAGGGAAGGGGATGGATATACTTTAAACAGTGGCAAAGATTTACAGGCAGTTATTCCTCAATACTCTCTTTAAAATTTATCTGCCCTTCTCCCTCTGTGATATATGTATATTTATATTATTTGGTCTATAAAGTATGTTTAAAACTTTGTTACATCTTTCATGCTCAAAAGTTGACACCTAGAGAAAAATTTGACTGGCTAAATTACTTGAATGAATAATTGCAATTTACAGTGTTATCACTTTCCAATTAATGTCTTAAATGCCTTAAGAAAAGAGATTAAGGACCCTGAATAAAAACATTTTTAGAAAAAGGTTCATGTCTGTATGTATGTGTGTCTCTGTGAACAGCATAGCTCAAAACTGAAAAGGGGATAAATACCAAACTTGGTATGTGTGTTTAGTACCTTCCAAAGATGTGACCTGAAGAGTCACAAAAAAATTCCCAATCCAACTGCCCTTTACGTGGAATATTTATTAAATGTTTGGTTTCTCAAAAAGGCCTCTTAACGATTTTGATTAAAATACTGCATATTAAAGATACATAGAAATAAAATGTATATCTTGAATTTTCTAGCAATAGCCAGTAAAGTCCACTTCATTTGGAGAGAATTTTGGATAATCTTGTACAACTGGTATACAAGAAAACTTACGAGGGCTATTTATTTTTCAAGGTCCGATCAGCCGCAAAATTAAAACCACGGTGGAAATCAGATGAAGCTTTGTGCAGTCTCTCTAGTATGACCACTGATCGTGTCATGATGTACATGTCAGTTGTAAGTGTGCAGTGAGTAAACATGTCTAGAACAATAGCATTGCCTGCCAAATGTAATGTGAGAGCTGGCCTTGAAATTTTGGGAAACGACTCATGAAACGCAGAAATTGTGAACCAACGATTTCCTCATCCACTCGCTGAACAAGATCATCATTGGTTGACATTTGCTTCATTCCCTGACCATCTGCGTCATGAACCTCTGTAAGCACTGCTTCAAAGTTCCATTGCTGCACTTTGCTGTCGCTCATGAATGTTTCACCTTATACATTACTCATTGTCAGTGAATTTCAGCTGTGTTGCACCTCCCTGCATGAAGAATTTGAAATATAGCATGCACTAGTGATTAGAATGCTAATTTCCAAATTTGGAGATCCTAGTTTCAATTACCAACTGGATAGGAATTCTTTTTCTATCCAGGATCTCCCTAGGATCTGGAAATAGAGAGTGGAAATTCTATGTGAATATAAGCTTTATAAAGAAAACCCAAAGAATAGTGCAACAGTCAACAAGTGAACATCATTACCAATGGGCAATTACTCTAAAGCTGCTGACATGACCCATAATGTTAAAGGTAAATGGGGGTAAAAAAAAAAATATTTAAATTTTTTTACTTTCAGTAAATGATGTAAGGCACAGGAATTTGATGATATAACAAAAAGGTGCTATTCATATTAGCAGCAGCTCATCACATTCCATGGTACAAAAACATTTCTGATGTTTTTCACTCACATGACTTTCTCTAGCTGCTCTATAAAATAACTTCTTACAAAAGATTATTCTTTCTACACCATGCTAATCGAGATAAGCATTAACAGAATGTATTATTCCTTAGTTCCTTATAAGTAGAAGGGTATTAAGGAAATACACTAAGCTAAACTGACAGTCACATGTTTTAAAAGCTGTTGTTATGCAATTGCCATTGCAAATTGCTTCTTTACTTGGCCAGGAGTAGAACAAAAGAAAAACGGACACTTCCTGTCTGAGAAAAATAAGTACTTTATAATTGAAACCAATAACAATGAATATCTCGGAAGCAGTTACCTCCACAACAAAAAAGTAAAAGACAAACTGTGTGTTTTGACCAGATCTACATATTTTGTGCAGCTGTGTTATCTCTTACATTTTAGCAGTTAAGCAAAATTCAAAAATTCATATAATAAAGAGGTCTTCAGAGGCTATTCCTAGAAAATTCAAGATATAAACTTTATTTGGGATGTAAATATCTTTAATATATGGGATTTTAATCAAAATTATAAGTTTGGTATTTAACAGTCTTTGTTTTTGAGCTATGATGCCCACACATACGCCCGCGCCCGTGCACGCACACACACACACACACGGAGCTTTTTCTAAAAAATGCTTTTTTTGACTCAGGGGACCCCAAAACACATATTTCCAGTGAATCTTGGCATCAAATTTTTGGGTGGAATACAATACCTTCTCTATCCACTGTGTACATTGTACATGCAGACTAGAGAAAGTAAAAAGGAGGAGGGGAGACAAAGAGATAATGATTTTCAACAATGTCCTCACAGAATGGCAAACTGCAACAAGGTTATTGATGTTTAAAGCTTTAAATATTATATTAGTTGCAACACATTGTTAAGTTGTTATAATTAATATTAATTTAAATGATACATAGGTTTCCTTTTGTGTTTTAAAAGGATACTACAGTTAGTATGAAGCAGTGTTAGAATTACCTGGAGCATCCTCCTCAGTGGGAGTGCTGGCAGAACTGGTACTGTTGTTTAATCGGAAACTTGCAGAGCGAAAGATGAGTCCAGCTTTGGGGTAAGTTCGTTGTGTGCGAGAACTGTCACTGCTGTTCGCTGTAGGGTGTAACATGTTAGATGCTAGTAGGGATGTGTAAGCTTGCACATTTCAACACAAAACATTAATACTAGTATTAGTTGAGTTATCTGTTTATAGTTGAACAGCAAACTGAACTTCTGCAATGGTTATTAGATATTTAAAGCCTTCTCAGTGCTGTCTGTGTTCAACAATTTCTTGGGATTGCACCTAAGTGTAGTTTTAGGTGACTGACCATTTGAATGCAACACCAGCCTTAAGAATATCACAAATGTAAATGGCTGAAAGCTTCCATTTCACCTCGAACATCACTTGGCTGCAATCGCAAGAAGTCATTAAATACTATAGTTGTGTTGTTGAACAACATAATCCATAGCTTACTTTATTAGAACAAACAGTTTCTATTTCACAAATTAAGAAACTAAAATAATAGACAGCTTTTTTTTTTTTTTTTTTTTTTTTTTTTTTTTAAATAGTTAAACATCCTTTAACCTGGTTGGTTATATCGGACGCTGAATGAAATTGGTGAAATGATGCTCAAAAGATTTTGGGGTCCATGGAGCTTAAAGTTACTTGACATTTGTCTTCTCAGGATAAATAAGGGAAAACCCTGAAAAAAAACTTTATCCGGGTAACTCATCCTAAGCAAGATTCAAACTCATGACCTATTGAATATGAGGCAGACATGCTACCACCCCAGGTGGGCTAGCTGTGTTCTTACCAGCTACCAATCATAGTATTGTGAACTATTTTCCGAGATGTTCAATATCAATTATTTTTGTATTGTTTCTTAACTTGCAAAATATGAAGTCCCTACAGATTATTACATCAGATAAGCTGAGACATTTCTTGACAAAACCGCAAGGTGAAAATAGATAATTTTCAGTATCTCTCTGTTAAAACAATCCATTGGAGGTTTCACAGGAAGATGATAAACATTAGAAGTATTTTTTATTTCCTTAAACTCTTAGTTTTTAACACTGTGCTTCCAACAGAAACACTGTAGCTCATTAGTATTATATGTAAACATATTTCAATATATAACCAAGGTCAAAATTACTCATACCATTTGGTTGCATAGCAACTTGGGAGGAGTCGCTATTATTTAATATTGCTGTATTGTATGGACAAGTGATTATAAAATAGCATTATAGAAATTTATTGTATTATTAAGTGAAAATATATTCAATTCATCAATATATACATTTTTTTTTTTTTTTTGTTTGTTTGTTAATGACAAGCAGGGTTTAAGAAGAAATGCCTCTAATTTTTGCTTGTTATTCTATGGTTGATTTGTTTTGTGCACAATTTAAGTAATTAATGCATATATACACTTACTCATATTTACATAATTTTCTCCTTTAATAAATGCACTTGTTAGTCTGCAGTTAACATCACAATGAAAACCATTTAGTTTTAACAAATATCAAACACTACAGTTATTAGTAAGCATTTATTATTAAGTATTGATATCCATGGCTTCAACATATCCTTTGAAAAGCACTAATCTTCCTGATTATATTCACACTCAGAACAGGAACAGTTCCTAAGATTTGTATTTTGGTAACTTATATTGTGTTATTAATGATTTAAGATTCTTCTATCTCCATACAGACATAGTTATTAAACTTTGTTCATCACAAAGTAAAATATTACTGTATTATTATTGTGACAGATTTAATTTTTATACAGCACTCAATATCAATAATACTGATTGATCAGCATTAGAGCAGAACAAATTTTGTGGCTCTTAGCCAGCTGGTAATCCTGCTGCTTGCTATGTCTGCAGAGTGGGTAACAGCACATCTGCAGTAAGTACATATATTACTTTGTTGCCAGCATACGTTATTTCTAACATAGAAACAATGAGAGTAAAAATTCAGAGGGCTAAATCAGGAGATCTTGGAGGCCACTCAGAGATTCTGTATGGATGTATGAATCATAAATGAATACTTTTTGAGAAACAGACTACTGATACCTGAATAGAGCACTTACACTTAATATGCCCTGTATTTGCAAGAGTTCAACTCACACTGAAGCCTTGCACTTCGCCGCCAGCCATCCAAGAGCCGTGAAACCTGTTCTGTTCCATGCGAAACACCCAGTAATTAATAGCACACATGCTGTTATACTTTAAGCTTATTTAACTGGAATCGCTAACCTGCTGCCTGCTGAAACTTCTGTGACAGAGCCCTGACAGATCCTCCACGTGTGATTCTGGAGAATCCGGATCCTGTGCTTGGAGTAGGAGATGATTCTCTTTCACCATCTGGTGTGTTCGATGATCTCCTTCGTCCACCATAATTTGGTGTAGAGGAACGGGATGAAGTGGTTTCTGTTGTTGTCACTCCACCACGACTCTGTGTCACAGTACTGGTCTTATACTGAGCCTCAGATCTTTCTACATGCTCTGGAGCATCTTCCTCATCACCATACCTGAGAAAATAAACAAAACCATCAAACACATTTAAAATGGTTTATTTATAAATAAAATTGATAATATATCATAAGTAGCACATTAATTTGGCGCTGAAATAACTACAGCCAAACAAGCCACATAAAATATATAAAAATAATGTACTGAATATGTAGTTGACAATAAAAGTGTTGTACAGACTATTTGGTGAAACAAACATTACAAAATGTTTCTTCTATCAAGATATAACACAAAAATAAGCTGTCATTTAATACAATACATTAATATAGTACACAAACTTATCTTTTTATCCATCATTTTAGTCATTAAGAGGTTTAATAATCAGAAACTCATTTACTGCCATCTAAAATTTGGATTATACACCTAAGTCATAATTACAATTAGAAAGGAAAGCTGATGTGATGATAACATTTATGCATTTTCTATCGGTTTCACAGATATTCTACAAATGATTATAGAAATCTTTGTTTTCATTCTACTTACTATTAATCATCATAATAATTTAACATTGATTAAAAGTGTTGTGCTTAAAACTTTGGCAAACTTAGAAAAATGCAAATGGAATAATGTTACAAAAATTATCGGACATCAATTGTATATTTTAACAAAACTTATTATATTTGTTGCAGCAAGCTTTTGTCTATATGCCATGGTGTTCTAGTTATATAACCTATCAAGAATGAAAACGAATTACAATCTATTTATAAGATACTTGGAACTTGGATAATTCAAATGCTTATAATTTGAAATCATCATTAGTTCAAACATTTTTTGGTCCCTTGAATTTTGTATTAAAGCAATGTAAAAGAAAATCACATGTAATTCAAATTTCATTATCCTTAATTCAGATTTTTTTTCAGAAAAATCAGTTAACATTTAATCTAAACATGGAAGTTTAATATAACTTTGTCTAAGTGTTTGTGCAAAAGAGTTCATCTCTCCAGAATTGTTTGTTTTTGTTGAAATACAATTTGGGGGAAGGAGTGGAATAGCATTTTCAGTTGTCGGCCTTAAGTTTCTATACCTGCTCCCACATCTCCTTGTTTAAAACATGTGTGGCTTTAGTTGTCACTTGAGCTTCCTAATATTCAGTGTGTTCAAATCTATGCAACCATGTCTCTTAGTAACCCATGAGTCCAGTAAAAGACTAACTTTTGCAGAAAAAGTTGCCATCATTCGAGAAGTTCAAAAGAATTTGAAGAAAAAATTCTGAATTTGCAAAAGAATATGGGATACCAACAAACCCTTTTGTCAACTTGTTTGAAGAATAAGGAGAAAATTTTAAGTGAAAATGGAAAGAGTTGAAAAAGAGTGAAACAAGCAGAAATTCCCGATTTCAACAAGTGCTTTATCAGCTTGGACGAGAATGTGGCAGTGTGTGAGAAGATTTCAAATGAGATCATTTTAGCAGAAGTTTTAAATAGATGGCAATTTGTTTGGTAAACAGGAGGAACAAGATATGCCCATTTCCACATCATTGGAGCCACTTCATTATGTGTAAAATTCGACAGTATGTCAAGGGACAGGCCAACATAAGTGGAGCTGTATTTCAGTCACTAAATGTGCTTGAAGAGTTGCTACCCTCAACAGAAAACGATCAGTATTTCAAGCTGCTTTCCAAAGCTATGATTAGGCCTACAGTAGAATAATTTACTGCGGTATAAAGTATGGGATAAAATGTGTGACCACTGTAGGCGTACAATATATTATTTCTTGACATTGAATTTTTGGGTGGAGTGCAATACGTTCACTATCTATATGTGCACAGAGAAACTACTAACCACCGACATTAGTTTTTAAATGGATAACTTCTGATTTTGAGTCCATTAGGCAAATTCAGAATCAAATCACTAGACTAGCTGTAATGAATACATTCAGTTTGCTTCGGCTGCCCTTGAAACTTGTCAGCTAAGCTTCACAAGGCAAGAAAAAATGAAATGGAGTTTTATTTATGGACACTCTTTAACTGATGTAGTTCTTAGCGTCCCATTCTATATTGGGCGTGAAAGACCATTTCATTTTCCTCAGAGGCCTTTCTATTAGGCTTGAGGTTCTTCTACGTGCCATTAATCTATGACACGGGACCAATGGCTTTACTTCCCTTCCGAAGGAAGCCATGCTAAGGATTTTCACACCCGAAAAAATCCATAGTCGTCCACCGGGTTTGAACCCGCATAAAGCAAGAAAGAAGACATGAGAGGTTTGTTTTAGTCACTTCCCCCTTCTTATCCCATTGTGCTAATGTGTCCATTATAACACATTGGTCAGATGCTACTCCTGCCTCGACTTTTATTACAAGGAACCCATTTTATTCATAACGATAGGCTAGAATGTAAACAGCCAACACATTATGAATGAGTTCTTTGTTATTTATAAATTTAATAGAAATTCTTTCTTCACCATTTACGAGATTGGATCAGTTTTTGAGAAAATAAATAATGAAAAATGTTTCCATTCAAAAGTATTATTTGGGGATCTAATTAAACAATCTATTTAAATTTTACAACTGACTTACTAAAGCCTAAAATGCAAATTTTATCACGTTATATTTTTTAACAATGCTTCATATTTTCAGTATTTAGCCTTGTCCACATAAATATACTGAAAGCTGCCTAGCTTTTTTAAATTAATTATGTAGTCTGCAGCAAGAATATGCTAGGCCACTGTGTTTTAACTCACCTTGATCTTGACTCTGCAACAGTCCTTGTAGTATAGTGCGCCACTGAATGGTACCCATCATGTTCATCATCATAATCACCACTACCATGATTGTTCTCAGGCACCCTCTTTTCATCATCGCTGACCCTTCTGGTTCCAGATGAAAACCTTCGCTCTGAATCCAAAAGGTTATTTGACGAGTCGACAGTTGATCTACTAAAGTTAGACTTAGAGCTGCTTGAAAATCTTTCATAGTTGGCAGATGTTTTCTTTCTATCCTCAGTGTTGCTATCTTCAGCAAATATCTGACGTTTTATAGATGCTGGAGTCTTACCACCAGTGAGTCTCTGAGAGATAGTTGTTGAAGTTTTGCTGACATATTTATCATCCCTGGAGTGTTCGAGATCATCGTCATCGTCACTCCTTTCAGTTGGTCTTATTCTGGAGTCTCTCCTTTCATCAGATTGCCTTGAGAAAACTTTTGATGTTGAACTATAATACCTCCTATCATCATCACTGGTTTCATCAGACGTTACTTTAGGACCCCTTGTATCTGGCCTCTTGCTGGTATCATCTGAAACTGAGGTATCATATCTACTGCTGAAGCTTGACTGCCTGCTATCTTCTGTTATCTTTGACTGCCTGCTAGTAACTGATGATGTGACTTTTGATATCTTTGTATCAGTGTCTTTTCGCCCTCGCTCTGGTGATGGAGACTTGCCAGAAGACGATCTGCGGCTTGAAGTGCTAGATTTCCGTACACTATCATGATCAATATCATATTCAGTCTCATATTCTATAGCTGCAGGTGATGTTCTATCTTCAGGAGTGTTGTAGATGAAGCGACTATGTGTGATTTTTGTTTGAGGTTCTTCTCCAGTTCTTGATACACTCTCCCCTGAAAAGAACAATAAAAAATTGGTAAAACTCTAGACAAAATCATTTTCTCTAAATACAAGTAGATTTTTATAAAATATTGCCTTTATGGCATTTGTAAGAGCATTTTTATGCAATAAAACCAGGTTTGGTTCTTTGTGAATGTTTGCAAATTATATCTAAATAAACACTAGATGAAGAATGCTACTGCATCCTGATAACCAGCCCTTTAATCTTCTCCACACTACAAACAGAAGAGCTCCTACCTCAGCTTGTTTCATTGAGAGAGAAGGGAGTTCATTTCATGCTCTCCTCTAATTCATATCCCAGACTGCTGTATACTTTGAAGCTTCCATCCTAACTCGCTGACTTTTGTATTTAGTTTATTTGAAACCCCTATTTTTATAGGCAGTTTTAATCTAATAAATAATAAATTTTATTGTCATTCAGCTTGTACCTTAAATTATAATACAATATATTCAGTTTCAACAAATTCATTAATAGTATAAACAGGATTATTCACTAGCAGCTTATATAATCTTATAGGTAATTCTTTTTGACCCAACCGCAGCTTATTGTACATCTTTAATCCCAGAACTACATGAGAGTTATGTGACTTGGTTAATCTTTGATAAGGTATTTCTATACAAGTGCAACTCCTAGTGTTATAGTTGTGCACATCTCCCCTAACTGCTAATGTTGAAACATTATTTCTAACATACAATAATATATGATAAATATATAGGTTAACTACTGTCAAACACTGCAGTCTAATAAATAATGGTTTACAATGGTCTAGTTTACCTAAGTCAGTGATTATCCTAACAAGTTTTTTTCTGTAACAATAAAGTCTTCATCTACATGTCCACTATCTCCCTATAACAAAATTCCATAAGATATAATACTTTGAAAAAAAGCAAAATATGCTGATCTCACATAGTTGTCTGAAATATGATTTTTTAAATCCCTGATCAAATAAATAACTCTAGAAAGCCTTGCTGGTATATCTTTTATATGTGGTTCCGAAGACAATTTACTATCAACAAGAATACCTAAACATTTAACAGTCTATTTCATGATGGTCTATTTTTTTAAAGCAAAATACATTTCCTGAGTTTTACTTTCATTTAATAGAAAACCATTTGCTCTGAACCATAAAGAAGCTAGAGGAAGTGTATTTTGTACTAAGGTTTGAAGCAAGATTAATCTGAACTTCGATTTAGAAAAGTGGTGTCATCAGCGTACAATATTGTTGAGAATTTACAAAAGATGGCAAATCATTTATCACAGACCCTTCTGGCACGTTGTAGTTGCTACAAGATGGCAAATATTTGCACTTTCTGTTCCTTATTTGATAATTCTGTGTTATATTTAAGCTTTTCAGCTAAAAATAGATTTATAAAGCAACACCAAAAGAATTTAAATCATTGCTGTCCATAGAAAGATAATTTAGGCTTTAAGTTCACAACATTTTTTTAGATTAAATATTAATTGCATTTAATGGCAACCTTGGACTGAAGTAATTATTTAACACATTATTTACTGTTGAAGTTTTTTTTGAAAGCATTAGTATGATATCAACTCTTAATTCCTTACAATGCTTCGTCATCAGAAACTACATCTGGTAAACCAATGTTCAATGTGGGGGAAAAACTGGCATACCTATTTTTCACTTCTATAGTACTTTTATATGCATAAGAATTAAGTTGATAATGCTCAGAAATAAAAAAACAACACAAAAATCCATTGAAAATAAAAAAACAGACAATAACTCTGCTAAGGATTTTAATTTTGGCAAGGATGAATGCAAGTAGGCAACTTTTAGAGTGCCATATGAATCCATAAGTGACCATTGAAAATGTACAAGAAACATCATGATTGTAAAACTTATTCATTTTTACTTCTGATTAATACACATAAACCTTCATTACTTATGTATCTACTTATAGTAAAGCAATAGTCAAATACTTTCAAAGTTGTTTGCTATGTGAAGGCTTTGAAATTCTTTCTCCTAGCATGCATAGAAAATGAAAAGGAGAGAAATAAGAATAGTGCTTGCAGTTGAGAAAAGTATGAAGTATCTGAAAATTCAAGAATATCTTGGAAATGGTTAATGCTACAAACAATTTTTCAACAACTATTCTTTCCTTTCTTTCTTTTTCAATGTGACAATATTTGTATTTTTCTTTTCCTATTTAAGTAAAGTATACTATTATGTTGTTAATGGTAAAAATGAAATGTAAAGTAAATAAATTTTCCTCACTCTTAATTTTTGAAAACTATACCCCCAATAACAATTTCAGCCAGTAATCAACACTGGGACCCTTGCAAAACATACAGGAGTCTGTATTGTGAAGCCTGCAACATAAAAGTTTTGTAATGCTTTCTTATAATTACTTATTCAGCATATTAATGGTTCTTAAATGCATACTGGGCATTCTTTGATGAACTAAAACTGCTTTTTACTTTAATACATTTAAGGCATACATCAAGACAGCCAAATAAATGGCAATTATTAGTTTATGTATAACACTCCTGTTTTTTGATTCTGTGTCATTTCTGAACAAGCTATATATGTATTAGCTAAAACTACTGCATTCATAGGTTTACACTTTTTCCAAATTTTCTTCTTTCCTGCCTAGCTATTGAGAGCAAAAACTATCAATGTTTGATAGGCAGAGTCAAACTGAAAAATTCAATGCCATAGTTGGGATTCGAACCACAGATCTCTCAAGCTGGTTGCTCTAACCACTGAGCAACCATGGCAATGTTGACACAGCATTTAATTCAGGTGAGCTCAAATAAAAGTAGCCTTGCTATTGCTACACAAAGTCTTAGCTTATTTGAAAAGCTGCCAACTTATACTGGCACAAAACTGTACAATAGACTCCCAGCTGCAGTAAAAAAAAAAAGGTGAAAGTTTTAAGATATTCAAAAGTATCTTACAAACTTATTTAATAAATAAAGTGTTTTATTCAGTAGAGGAATATTTAAGTAAGTAACATGTTCATATACTCAAGTTCATTAAATAAATGCTATGTAAATATACATCAACTGATCTTTTACAAATTGTACACTGTGTGTGCTTGTATGTGTGTGTGTGTGTGTGTGCGCTTGTGTGTGTGTGTGCGCGTGTGTGTGTGCGTGTGTGTGTGTGTGTGTGTGTGCGCGCGCTTGTGTGTGTGCGCTTGTGTGTGTGTGTGTGTGTGTGTGTGTGTGTGTGTGTGTGTGTGTGTGTGTGTGTGTGTGTGTGTGTGTGTGTGTGTGTGTGCTGTTTCAAAACACGAACAAACGAAGGTAGCAGTTGATAAGCTTACACTTTGACTTGTCCAAAACTTGTCACAACTTTCAAACTCTTCTATTTAAAATTTTGTGTGTGTTTAAAAACCACACACATTTGGGATTAGGCAGCAAAGGAACAACAGTTGTCATTTGCCATGTAAACAATCTTGATACACACAACAAAACCCACATGCTTCGTTTTTCATTACTAAGGTGGCCTGTGCCACGCCGGCATTTCTATCAAACCATGCCTACATCTTCACTACCAACTGGCATCTCCCTTGGAGTGGGCCAGGCATGTGCCATTTGGTAATGTACGACTGCCTAATCCATGGTGATTTTATGGCAGTTTTTGTATGTGCCAAATTTAGAGCTGAAAATTATATTCATGTATCATGTACGGTATGACCAACAAGGTCCACATCTACATTTGGTGTCATTTTGAAAGGCCCTGTATAAATATAAAACTTTATGTTTTGCCTGTTTCAAGCAATGTAAAGATATGGTGAATATTATTATCATTATTATTATTATTAAATTATTTTGAGATGACATACACAAATCGTGATTTATAATGTAATAAGTACTGATCTGTCCTCAACTGTTTGAGTGGAAAAAACCATTAACACTCTGTCAAAACTACTTGCTTAAATCTGTTGCATGCCACACATTTATGATAGTATTTAAATTGCAAATATTAAAGGGGCTATTTTTTGTAAGGTACAAACACTCAACAGTAAAATTTGCTTACCTGATCGGTTACCATAACCAAATGCAAGGTAGGCAACCAACAAGATGGCTACTCCAGGCAAGCTTGGAAAGAATGTCCAGACCAAAACAAATGGTAACAGAATCAGAAGCAACATGAGTAATGCACCTCCAAAATTGAAAGTATTGTTTTTATCTTCTACTTTCTTTTCATTTTCTATTTTCCTGCAGTCTGCCACAGCCATAATGTGAATAATTTAGGACATTGAACTATAATGGCTTCCTTCTTTTTGTTTCCAGGTTTAAGAAATATTATAAAAAAGATGTTACTTATGGCTTTTGCATAAACACAGATATATACTGTACTTAAAGAGTAGCATTTTAAAAAAAAAAAATTAAAGAAATTACTTATGCTTGTATACTCTTGATGCCAAGCATTCAAAAATTGTTTGGAAAAGTTAGGAAATCACTGTAGTCACTTTATAATACAGAGAGGTTTCTTCCCATTAGCATCACATATTTTCTTTTTTTTCTTTTTGTGACTGTTTACATTGCTGCATATGGCTGGTACCATTATATGATGTTACTCCACATCTGTGGCCACTGCCTGACTGGATGCATGCTTGACTAGCCAGAGATAGTCCCACTTGCTTCTTGGGCAGTTCGCCAAGTCTCTGTTCTGCCATTACTATGTGTGTGTGTGTTCTGTGCAGATAGTATGAAAACTAAATGACTGCTGTACAGTAGTTTTTCAAACATCTCTTGGGTATGAGCACATGTGCTTCACATTGTTTCATCCATACCTCAAAAGACCAATGCCCCTTGCATTCTCCCTCTTATGCCTCTCTGTTCCTACCACAAAGGCAAACTTACTACTGCAGAGTTCACCGTAGTTATTTTCGCAGCAGAAGCTTCTAATCCAAGAGTGGCACATGTTTCCATAGCCTTGTATGAAAGGATAACATTTTAGACTATAGACTGTGTAATATTATTCATACCAGTAACAAGAAAAATAGCAAGTTTATTTTAACATAAAGTCTTTAATATATTCATAAAATAAAATACTTTTCTATTCCAATAATATTTTATTACCCAAAAATAAATCTTAATAAAGATATAAATGATTAAGTTTTATACTTTTTGGTTGAATTAATGATATCAAGTGATTTTTTCAGGTATCTATGATAAAGAATTAATATCAATCACAGAAATTTTTTAATTTTTTTTAATTAAGTTTATTTATTGTTCCAGCTTTCTTCCCTTTCTGTGCTTGTGAAGTTGATTTAAACATTATAATAACCTCGAGCAACATAAATGCTTTTTGTTGAGTGATTTTATGCCCTTAATATTATTGTCCTGTGCTACGTCTGAAATTAACTGAATTAGGTTTTCAATTAGACAAATTATTTATTTCCCTTACCATTATCCACACAAAAAAGTGTCAATGAAATTATAAGTTTCATTACTTTTTCTATTATATATATAATAGAAAATATATATATTTTTTTTTTCAAAGGAAGAATACAGTAGTTCTGCATGTGCTGCTATATCCCTATCTCACAGCTTTTCTAAAGTAGGAATAATTGTAAAATAAAGCTTTTAAAATAACTAATACTTCTAGAACTATAATTAAATAGCAAGTAGATATGAACTATGTAACTAATTACCATACAAAATTTTATTTCCATTATTTCATTTATGTATTTATTTATCAGCAAGATGTATCTCAAGATTGCTTAAAATGAAACCTCTCTACGGCTCAATCAACAATTAATATATTGATAGGAAAGAAAAAAATACTTTTAAAAAATTTCATAAATATGTAGGTATATAATATACAGTGCTGTAAATTTAGTATACTTTTAGGAATGGGTATATATATTAAACTGGGATATCATAAGATCATAGGGGTCCACTGCAAGCATTATAAACCAAAGAAGCAATTCCATAAGTGCAGTGGGGGGGAAAAAAATTCCTTATTTTTTACTTTCTCTACATGTACTATGTACATAGTGTATAGAGGAAGTATTGTATTCCACCCAAAAATTTGATACCGAGATTTCACCGGAAATACATGTTTTGGGTCCCCAAAAGAAAGCATTTTCAGAAAAAGGTGTGTTTGTGTGTGTGTGTGTGTGTGTGTGTGTGTGTGTGTGTGTGTGTGTGTGTGTGTGTGTGTGTGGATAACAGCTCAAAAACGAAAATACTATTAAATACCAAACTTGGTTGGTATTTAAGATTGGTATCTTCCAAGGATGTGACACAAAGATTTTAAAGAAAATCCCCCCACCCAAAACCATCCTTTACATGGAAAAACTTCGAAAATTTTGATTTTCTCATAAATGACTCTTATATTTAAAATATTTACATGCCAAATAAAATGTATATCTTGAATTTTCTGGGAATAGCCACTAAAGACCTCTTTATTCTGGATGGTTTTTATTGCATTTTGCATAACTGGTAAACCATAACAGAGAGACAAAAACTTACCACACAAAATATATAGAGCACATTTAAGCACATGTTATATACTTTTTTCATGAGTGGATCGTTTTTAAGATATTCCTTGTTATTGGTTTCAGCTTTAAAACATGTATACTTTTCTCATATAGGAATTTGTCAACTACTGTCCATACAAACAAAGGAACTTCAGTCACATAGCAACCACTTTAACCTATGGTACTCCCTTATTTCACTTCTACTTATAGGGAAGCAAGTAATAAGACTATATCTGCTAACTTTTCTCAATTAGCATGAAGTAAATAGGAGCATAAGCTTTCTAAATAATTTGTTGCAGATATGTAGAGAAAGTCATGTGAATGGAATAAATCAGATTTTTTTTTCTTTCTGGTTTAGCATTAGCTTTGTCCACTTAACAGGTTTAAAAAATGTGGATTAAAAAAGCATATTTGAAAAGATTTTCAAGAGTCTTAACCCACTGTTGCTCCCAGTGTAGCTTCCCACACAGAGAGTACATGGGAAGAAGTAAACCAGGAATCCCAGGTTATTTCCAGAGCCAGTCCTTGGCATTGAGCCCTGCCCAATAGCCTGCCTGACATCTAAATCAACAGTTTCAAACAAAACTTGGAATATCTCACTCACCATGTGCTTTGAAATGCTTCACTATTCCTTTATGACATAAACAAAAAGAAAAGGCAATATACAAGGTCACCAAACTCTGGGCATTCAAAACTTTCTAGTAAAGAGTGGGTGTCTTGTGACAGCATTTGGCTTAATTCCACTGACAGCTTTAAAGCAGATAAAACACTAACCAGAGCAGTTTGAAAAAATATCTTTACGTTCACATTTAAATATGAATTATAGTTAAATATTGTACACCCCCCTGCAGCTTAAGTCAGTGAGGAAAAGTAGCAAGTATTAGTTCAATATTATTCTTTACGTCTTGGGAACCAGTTAACTCCATGTGAAGATAAAAAAATCTAAGTAGTTCCATTCACATGACTTTCTCTACCTGCTCTGCAAACAGACTTCTTAAGAAATATTATTCTTCTTTCTATCATACTAATCAAGATGAACATTGACAGAAATTACTTAAATAATTCTTACAAGCATAAGAGAAATGAGAGGAAAAAATGCACTAGGCTAAAGTGATAGTCAAATGTTTTAAAAACTGTTGCTATGTAATTGTTATTGAAATTTAGTTTTCTTTGCACGGCCAGAATACTATAAATATTTTAAAATAAACCAATAACAAGGAATATCTCGGAAATGGTTAGCTCCAAAACAAAACTTTATTTTTTGTGCAGTAAGCTTTTGTCTATCTCTAGTGGTTTATCTGTTATGCAAAAGTCACTCAGAATGAAGAGAGCTTCAAAGGCTATTCCCAGAAAATTCAGGCTACACATTTTGTTTTACATATGAATATCTTTAACGTACAATATTTTTATGAAAATCATTAAGAGCCATTTTTGAGAAAATAAGGATTTTTGAAAATTTTTCCATGTAAAGGGTAGTTTGGGGTGAGGGATTTTCTTGAAAATCAAGTCGCATCCTTGTGAAATATTAAACTTCAAATAACAAGTTTGGTATTTAATGGCATGTTTTGGTTATGCAGCCCAAGGGCACACAGACCTGTTTCTAAAAATGCTTTTAATGGATTGTGAGCCTTAAAATATGTATTTCTGATGGAATCTTTGCATTGAATTTTTGAGCAGAATAAATACCTTCTCTACCTACTATGTCTTTGTAAATTTGTATGCCAATCAAAATTTATTTTAAAACCGTTACTCAACTTTTTGTGCTCAGCAAAAAATAAAACATCTTGATTTTCAAAGATATCCTTGTACTAGAGACTATAAATATTGGGTTAAGTTCTTAAGAAAGCAATGACATAATTCTGGGTTTTCTAAAACTACAGCAAATCAATGGACATTCAATATTATGCTAAAGGAGGTGCTCTAAGGCAAACTAGAATTAATATTTAACAATGTCAATTGTTTTGAAAGTGGAATGTTCCTACAACTCCATTTCTTTAGATATACATCAGGTATAGGAGCTACAATGAGTAATTATTATTTTATAGATTAGCTTCACTTTTATTTTGTAAGTAGGGATCTTGTAAAGGAAACTATTAATTAAAATATGCACATATATTATTTCTTTGACTACTGTCATTTGCCGCACTGCATTAATGATTTGCAGATCCACATTTTCAAGTAGGTACCTAGCTCAGCAAAATAAGTACAGCAGTTGTACTTTCCAAATTGTTTTCTTCTGGCTGTCTGATTGGCTGTCAATAACAGACTTTAGACTTGATGCTTTCATAGTGAGAATTATTAATTATGGCTTCATAGGTAATGGAAGACCATGGAGTTTAACATAGTTGAAAGCTTGATGTTTGTAAAAATGATATGGCTGATTACCCATGAGGCCTTAACCAATTTTTCATTAAATTAATTCAAAATTCAGAGTTGTTTACAAACTTCACTCCTGTTCTGGTGGCCTCAACAAAACCCATTTTCAAAATGGTTCCTAGGCACATTTCTTCGCAATGTATGCCCCAATATAAACTAATAATTTAAACTTTTTGCTCAGACTTGGAAATTATATCAGCCAAGCTCCTTTAATACATTAGTAAACATGGTAACTTAATTTTTGAGTTTAGGTTAAAAGTTGGATAGGTAGAGTCAGACTGACTCTGCATTAAATGCCCCAACTGACCTGGTAACTTAATAAACTGTCAGAGGGAAGACATTTTCATAATCCAAAAGTACACTGTAAGGAGAATTTGAAACATTACTATATTTTTATTTGCTCTCATCTCTGTTCTCCTTCCTATCCCTTTTGAGCTGTCTCTCTCTCAACATTAAATTCACGGAAGTGTGTTTCCACCTTGTTTCCAAATGTAGTTTTATAGGTGAGCCACTAGGCAGTTATTTCATATGGATTGTAGTGCTATTTGCCAAAATTGTATGGCAAATAGCACTAATGGGCATTGTGGCACAAGTATTATGTACAACATACTCAAGCAGGAATGATATTTAATGCTGCATTTTAAAAGTATCTATCATACTTTGTATTTGTTATTGTTGTATATTAAGGAGATCATAAATACAAAAAGAAAGAAAAAATTAATCTTTAGAACTCCTATTCTATGAGAAATTGCAGGGAAAGTGGTTTAATTGATTAAGATAAAAAAAAAAGAAGAAGAAGAAGAAAACAGATTTGGAGTATTGAAAAAAGATTCAAGACCATATTGCCTCCATATTTACTAAACATCTGAATGAAGATAGAATAGAATAGCTTCATCATTATGATGCAGCAATGGCGTTGCTCAGAGTATCATATGGCAATAAATCTAAACCAAATATCAAATTAATTCAAAATCTTCTGGTTACCTGGTTAGAAGCCCAAGAAGATTTTAAATTAATACGTCACCAGGAAAGCTTCAGTTCTTATTTTAAATATCAAGTTGTTTTGCATTTACTTCATGGTAGTCAAAATATTAAGGGAAAAGAAAATTAAGCATATTTACATATATGAATTAATTTTATTCTATTTTCTATCACATGCTCTGGATAATTTAAAATATGTTATTGGGAAGTATTTAGGACAGTGTCATTTTTGCAATTAAACACTAATTGCTTGAAAAAAACAGTTTTAAGTATATTTCTTTTGCTGTACTTCTGCACTTTCATACTGCAAAGGTTTATATGAAAACATGTTCCAAAATTAACTCTTAAGCATGGTTCTGACTCTAATGATGGTGCCAGATATGAAATTATCCTGTGCTCTTTGGTCTGGAGCCAGCTGACTTAAAAACGTAGCTATCCTGGCAATAATTTAAGCAATAAATGAGATACAGCACACATGTACAATCTTACACCAGCAATATTATCCCCTCCCACTAAAATTATAAATAACATTTGGGTATTTTAGCTTTGAACTTTTTTAACGTTTTAGAGACACTACACATTTTCTCGCAGACTTCTTAAAAATGATGATGCAATAACGTGACTCGGAATTATTAATTTTAAGACTAAACTGAAATAAATTTAATCAATTGTAGTGCACACTTCCTGCAATCAGTTATAAGAATTATGGAATTTTCTGTTCTGCTGAAATATACTAAGCAAATAAAATACTGTTGAGTACAGCATTATTTATTTCTTAAATGGACAATGCCCATAAACTATGACAAAAGCAATGAAAATCATAAACCAAGAGTCAGTTACTAGACTAAGCTCTTAACTTTTTTAGTCAATACTTGGAAAGATGAACAAACATCTTTAGCACAGAATAGAGAATTGGGCTCTGCTTTTGAACATGTGATGCAGATTTTTTTTAAGTCCAATGTGTGCGGAATATTTTTTCGAATTACGGCTTTAGACATTTTTATCTAATTTCAATCAATTTTAACATAACTTAAGTTTTCTAGTCTTGCATTTATTTACCTTCTGCTCATGTAGTCATACTGAAGAATGCAGTGTAGCCAAATTATCTTTATCATATAATGCAATGTTGCCAACAATCGTTTCGTTGATAAATTACATTAACTGTATAACTATTTTCATTGTCTTTAAATTATGATGACTAGTTATTGTATACTGCATTAATTAAGCCTAAACCTTGTAGCATAAATCTAATCACTATGTCTTCCACAAGTATAGTTTAAACTTTTAATTGGAAATAAAAAATTAATAAAGGATCCACATTCATTTTTATTTCTATTTTCTCCATTATTTTATACAACATTTTAAAGGACCTTCTGAATGATTTTGGTGTAATTACTAATTTTCTATTTGCTATCCTTTATTTAGGTATTGATTTAGTCCAATGAGTTTGAGGTGGATTTACTGTAGATAACGCAACTCTAAACTGATAACAGTCAAGCTATTCAAGGATTAATATTTACTATTTTATTAGGTATTTACTTTACTGCCACAAATATTCACTAAGGTGAGCATAAAATATTCCCATCGAATACCATCCTGCATAGACTCTACCGTAGATTTATTGTTATTATTATTAATTAATATTGTTAATATTAACGTCCTTTAACCTAGAAGGTCATAGCGGACGATGAATGAAAAAAGTGAAATGATGTTCAAATGAACTCATGGTACATAGAGCTTAAAGTAATTCACGTTTGTCTTCTCAGGATGATGAAAACCCCCATTCTAATAAAGATTCGAACATGAGGCTCCTTAGATGCGGGTCGGACACCACAGAGGCAGGCTATCATAAACATCATCAACAACAAAAAATTTGCAGTCCCATCTCTTAATGGGATGGAGGACAGTATTAAATCAGAACATAACATTCTTGTTCTCATAAATAATAGTTGAAGAGAGGCCTTTATCATCGAGGTAAACTTATTAATCAGACAAGCCATTTCTAAAATTGTCATGATCTGTAGGTAAGAATATCGCCAAGGACATACAGCCCTTGTTTCTCACACTTCAATAAACATTGCTCGATTGCATCCCATGTCTGTAAAGCAATTACAGGACTTTTAAAAAATGAGCCAGATGTTAATCTCTTCCACATTATTTGCTGTGTAGATAGCTTGGGATTACTTACAGAGGTTGGCTACAATGAAATGTATGTTGGTTGCTATTAGAGAAGCAATAGGACTTCGTCATCTGTTGTTTCTGTCTGTTTACACATGTGCATTGGTGAACTTTCAGAGCTCAGCAAAATTGCTTGCCTTTTCATGTCACATATTGTAAAGAATCTCCAAGAATTGTAGATACTGTACAAGTCCACATACTGAAAATTGCGTGAATGACTTGTAGGATCTAAGAGGCAATGTTGGTAAAGCACCTCCAATGAGAGGTATTTGTTAAAAGTGGGGTAAACAAAAATTTGAACTGTGAGAGCGAAAGACTCGATGCATGATGGGGCACTTTTAAACTAATATGGTAACTTGTACTGCAACCGCTGATTCACTAGTAGTTTGTTGACAAAAATCAGTAAAAAAGTATGCCTTGGTCCTTCTCTGCTAAGGGCTTGAGCAAACAAAATAATGTAGTACGGATTTGTTTTGATCCCAATGCATATTGTAGGCATGAAATATTCATTCATGTGAAGTTTTATCATTGTAACTCAAAATGATTTGCAACCATGCATTTATTTTACCTGGAAGTTAAAAATTCAAAGGTGATGTCCAAACTTGAGTTGAACATCGGAGTGAAATTTTAACTACAATCGGTCAAAAAATACCTGTTTCCTAGCATACTGTTTTATAAAATAACAATTTCCTCAAAAATACTATCAAAATGTTCTCTGGATCTCAGTTTTTGTTTAAATATAACAAAAATTTTACAGAATGTGCAAAAATATCCATTATAATATTATAAAGGACAAAATTCTCCTAAAACACGTAGTAATTTTTCAAAAGTTTATTTGCGTGAAAAAATGGTTAATTTTAGAGATTAAAATTTCTATTTTAAAAATTCACATTAATTTAGTACTCAAAGTTATTGAAATATCCCCCTTTATAGTTGTGTGCTGTCTAAAGCTTCAATTCAGAAGTTGTCTATCAATTTTTTCAAATTTTGAGGTGCATGGCACATTTTGATTATACAACATAACTATATAATAAAATTTATAAAATAATTTATATTTTCAAAATTGTTTATTCAATTCGATTAAATTTGGTACTCATATTAAAATTATAACCATCCAATTATAGAAAAACTTTATAAAAATCTAGTCAGAAATATATAAAAATTTTAAATTTCACTCCCAGTGTCCCTTAATTAACTGTGCGTGATACACTGCGAGGCTAGCAACATTAGTTTTAAAATAATGGAGTTGAATTTATGACATATATGTGTGAGACACATGTGTATATATTCAACTCTTAAAATAAAACAGAAGATTATAAAAACCTGTCAGAATTCTTAAGGCTAAATCTATAATTTTTATGAAATTGATGTTATTGCTACCTATGTAAATGGTAAATTAGAAAAATAGTTCATAATAATGTTATCTTAACTGATAATTTGGGTTGTAATTTTGATTCCACTTTCTACTTTGGAGCAGAAAGGATCTAAATTGGTGACAGAATAGTGAATGTAAAATTAAAAATCTGATGTGTTACACTCACATGACTTTAGCTGCTCTACAACAAACTTCTTACAAAAGAACTTCTTTCTACAACATGCTAATCGAGATAAACATTAGCAGAATGTTCATATTACTTAGTTCCTTATAAGAGAAGGGAACTAAAGGAATGCGCTATGCTAAAGTGACAGTCAAATGTTTTAAAAGCTGTCGTTATGTGATTGTCATTGCAAAACGCTTCTTTGCTTGGCCAGGAGTAGAACAAAAGAAAAACGGACACTTCCTGTCTGAGAAAAGTATAAGTACTTTACAACTGAAACTAATAACAAGGAATGTCTCGAAAATAGTGAACTCCAGTAAAAAAAAAAAAAAAAAAAGTATATGATATAAATTGTGTATTTCTACAAGATCTACGTTTTTTGAGTAGTAAGCTTTTGTCTATCTCTTATGATTTACTAGTTTTGCAAAATTCAGCAATATTCATCTAGAATAAATAGCACTTCAGAAGCTATTCCCAGAAAATTCAAGATATACATTTTGTGATGGAAATGGCTTTAAAATGTAGAATTTTAATCAAAATTGTAAAAGCCATTTGTAAGTAAAATAACATTTTCAAACATTTTTCCATGAAAGGGTAGTTAGGGGTGGGGGATTTTCTTGAAAATCTTCCTGTTGCATACAAGGAGAAAGGCTGAAACAGCTTAGTGTATCTGAAGATGGGTGTGGGGAGAGCAAAAATTTTGAAAAAGTTATGTGATGAAGGAAAGCAAATTAGTCTGCCCTGCATCAATCAAATCAAGGAAGAAAACTCAGACCATTGGAGAGAGTACACAGTGATGTGTGTGGGTCTATATCTCCAGTGGCCTACAACGGTATTAGGTATGTACTAACCCTAGATGTTTTTATCTATTTTTTTATCATGTATGGTTTGACAAAAAAGAACCAAGCAACTATCAGGTTTTATCTAAGATCTGTCAGTTTCACTGTGACTCCCATTTGAATTGGAAAAGCATGGGAAAGACAGGAAAGTATTGTGAAATAAAATATATACTAAAAGTAGGTGTTGAGAGAAGTTGAGGAGTGTTAAGGAGCTATTTGAGGAAAAAGTAGCAGCTCCAGGTTATGTAGACAACATTAACCAGCCAGGGGGGGGGGGGGACTCTTGAGTGCTAACCACATCCAGTGCTGCACCCAGTCCATGATGCTTGTAATGGGCAAAGAAGGGTGGGATACTAAGCCTTGGCCTGAACTTCAGGCTGTTATGCCATGTAGTTTGAGTTGGTAGGAAGCAATGTTGGCAATACTGTTTCAGTGATACAATAAGTAAGAGAAGCAATGTAATGTTTTTGTTCTGAATTTAATGCTAAGAATGGCATTGTGATGATTTTTGTTATCTTCTTGCAATATAGCAGCTCCTCCTTCATTAAATTTATTAGGAGAAATTAGTTTATTAAATAGAATAATTAAAATAGGTATTATTTTTATAATAAATGGTAAACAAATAAAATAAGGAGTTAAAAAAATTATTCAATTTAATAAACTTCCTCCAAAAATAACCTTATATAGAATAAGAATATCCCAACACTGCCTGTATTATATTTAAAACAGTAAAATTTATAAATGTGAAATTAAAGCACTAACAATATAAACTGTTTAATAACCCCATCAATTGAAGCATTATAGCATGATTTCAGGTCAGACAAAGTGGCATGACAACTCAAGTCATTTATGTCAGAAGCTTTTCAAGAACCTTTCAAAATGAGACTTTAAAATATTTTTCTTACTTTCTAAAGATTGAAACATTGCATTGCAATATTATTTTATATTATTTTGAGGATGACCTTTTCATTAAAAATATTTTAGTGCTCCTGCAAGTTCCCAATTGTTTGGCAGATGAAATGTTATTCTTTTCTCCACTTCTATTGATGTCTTAAATGTTGCCAGCAATGAACAACAATTTAAATAGGAATAGCTGAAGATGTGATTGATTTGTCACAAAACATGTTCTCAGTTGAAATATCTTAAAAATTATAAGTGAAGCTCACTCTTTTATAATTCATACAGATGTTATATACATAGCTAGTAATTTAACAATTATTTTAGTTGTTTCTAAAATTAGAAAGTTATTATTGTGTAATGATACATCTTAATGTTTAGGTTGCCAGAAGCACGATGACTTTCATTCCCATATTTTACTAATAAACGGAATAGTGTAGATAAAAACCTACATTAATCATGAATAGGATCCTATGGTTATGGCTGTTAATATTCATTCATCACTCAAAGACTCTAAAATGGCTACAAGGAAACATGAAATGCTAACCTTCTATCACATCCCGAGTGAGTGAAACAGTGCCGTCAGCATTCACAGTTCCTCTTGAAGATATTAACGTAGTTGAAGATGTGCTTGTGGTATGAGTTACAATTCCATCATCATCTTCATCACGAGGTTTTTTCAATATTCCTGGTCTGCGAGAGATGTCATCACCAGCTATAAGAAAATAATATACTTGTTAACTTTTTATTTTAAGTAACAGAACAAAGTTATTTATTAACAAAGTATTTACTGGATAATATAATTTTCTTTGTGCTAAACTGCAAGTAATATTCTGAATTTTGAAACTGTCTTCTTTTAGTCATTGTTTACATCTTTATTTGATATATTTTGCTTAGATGATTGGAACTATTTCAGGAAAACTCTTCTTTCTAAGTGACAGCATAAACTCCTGGCTGAGCAATATTTGACTGTCTCTTGGAACTTAGTGCTGCAGTAGCACTAAGTAGTTCCTTGAATGTACTTTTGAGAAGGTGAAAGGGTGAAGGGGAGTTGAGAGGTAGTTACAGTTTGAAATAGTTCTCACTCTCTGGTTCCACCCCTTGGTCACAACTTTAATGACATAATCCTATAGTAAATGGATTCTTTCCTTTCTTAAAAATAATTGGCAGATATTTGTTTATAGGGTTCAGATATTTATAAAATACAACTGACTTTTGGTAGCCAAATTCTAACATAACCTAATGTTATATTTTTAGCCATAATATTTACCTATTTACTGAAGACTGCTGCAGTAAATATATTTTAATGCATACCAAAGGGGAGGGAACTGTTTTAGATTTAAGGATTCTATATGTTAGAAAAGTAACCACAGTTCTTTGGTGTAGCAGGTTATACAAGGTGTTAGGGGTACGAGTGCACAGACTTCTACAGCAACTTTCTCACATTAAACTAAAACATACCTGTATTATTTTCCCCTAAAGTACATAGTTACATAAATAACAAATAAAACTGGTCAAATGCTCAATTGTAAATGTCACCACTCTTATTATTTACTTCTGCATTTAGAATAGGAAGGTAGAGCTACAAAAGATGAGTTAGTATGTTCTATTTGTTGCTAAAATGAGTAATTTAGCCACAAAATGATGGATAGGAAGAGTCAGACTGAAAAATTCAATGCCCAGCCGGGATTTGAACCACGGATCTCCTGATCTCTAGCCGGTTGCTCTGCCATTGAGCTAACTAACTCCATGGCACGACAGCTCACAGGGAACCTTGGCCTTGTGTCCCCCATCTTGGTCCATTACAGACGTCATGGATGGGATGCAGAATTGGTGGGTGAGACGTGGTCAGCACCTCGAGCCCCCCGGCCGGTTAATGCGGTTCTCATGACCTGGAGCCGCTACTTCTCCATCAAGTAGCTCCTCAATTGGCCCCCCAGGGACCTTACGAGGCTGAGTGCATCCTGGGCCAGGTCTCCCAGCAGGGGAAAAATCCCCATGCCGGTACTGGGGATTGAACCCAGGTCTCCCGCTTGGTGAGCAACTGCGCTAATACTGTGCTAACCTCTGCCACTGAGCTACCGTAGCATAATGCTGGCATTGCATTGAATTTCTCAACTGACTCGCATGTTTCCCGGTAAACCACAAGGTGATCTCAAATTATTTTAAGTTGACAATCCCCAAAAGCGACCCGTGTCCCAAGATCTATAGTATAGCCAACTATTATGATCAATTGGTATTGAAGTAATTGTTGGGACCTAAAGTACTTGCATCATTGTAAGTCGCCATTGAGGTTGTCATGCAAGTCAATTGAGAAATTCAATGCTATGCCGGCATTATGCCATGGTAGCTTAGTGGCAGAGCAACCAGCTAGAGATCGGGAGATCCACGGTTCAAATCCCAGCTATGACATTGAATTTTTCAGTCTGACTCTACCTATCCAACTCCTATCCTACATACTGCTTGTGTGAATAAAGCACACTTGTAGATTGGAAGACAGGAATGTTTACAATAGTGCTATGCCTCGGCACCTTGCACAGCAACTGCTTCAGATATGTGAAATACATTCAGTACTATAGCAGTCTTTACAAATCAAGAGCGCATGTTTCTTGCTTATGGTAAAACTCAACCCTTTAGATTATTATTTCTAGCAACCTTGAAAATTAAAGTGTACAATGATAAGTTTGCTACTATTGATCTTCACACACTTAGAGATTAGGCAGAACACACAAGCTCCAAGGAAGGTAGGGCAAAATTAGCTAAGAAGCAATATTGGTTTAATTAACCCTTTTTAATTTTGAATTAAGCAACACATTGTTATTAGTAGAAACTATTTTATAGCCTTACTGGGAAATAATATTTAATCAAATTTATGACAGCTTTAACAACTTATGGTAATAATTTTACTTTATTATATAAAGCATATATATTTTATTTACTTCTTACAATTTTGAATTAAATATCATTAAGGTTGACTTGCAATGAAAAATCAAGCTATAATATGAATCTAATGCAATATGGAGCATTGTTCTTGCACAGAATCATCATAAATGTCATTGTTTACTTCATTATAGGGAAGAAACGTTTAACAGCTCTCCAACATACTACGCAAACAATTATATAGATATTAAAGTTGATAATTAATTAGTAAATGTATTTAATTACTTTAAAAGGTAAGGCAATAACCATATAATTCCAACTGATTTTTTTACTATTCAAATTGAATCACCAGTCACCAGATCTTTTCAGTATGCAGTTACTTTCAAAGAAACCTAGCAACCCTTTTCCGAGAACTACATAGATATATTACAGGCTTTAGGACTAAGTAAATCTGGTCATGAATGGGTGAAATTATGCTCATGAGGTCTACACCTTAAAGTTATCTGATATATAATTAATTTTATGTCCGCTTTCTTTTCAATTTAGGTATTTACATACCCTGTGAAATTTTCTCATGTTTCTGGATTAGTGCACGAAGTGACTGTGCTCTAGTTGAAACTTGTGTGCTCTCTGTTACATCATCTGATGAATGACTTTCTGGTCCGCTAGGACCATCACTTCCCTTAAGGATGAAGCTGTCCCTTAACTTCGCTCTTGGCTTATCTCGAGGAGCATTTGGTTGGGATACTGCATTGCCCCCTGCAAAAAATTTAAAAAAAAAGCAAAGAAAATTAGGAAACAACTTTTTTCTATGTAAATACACTGTAATACACTGGATACCCAACTGCTTGTAAGCTTTTAGATTCTGCATATACCAATAAAAAACAGCATATTTTCATTTGATGTATTTTATCATTCATTCTAATGTGAACTCTCTTTACAACTTATTATGCACTGGAGCAACTGCAATTAAAGTTATTAGGGCATGTTTGGATAAAATACCTGGGATGCAAATAAAATGGTTGGAAAGGATATATGGAGCAGAAGTTAGGGCAAAAATGCTCTATGGAGCAGAGATTAGGAGATTTGCGTACTCAAGGGAGGATGGGAAAATGTAAATAAGGTACACAGGAGCTTTTGTAAATTAATTTTTGGTTTACTGAGAGCTTCACCTTCACCGAGAGCTGGTGTTTGGAATTAGGAAGATTTGGTAGTAAAGCTAAAATTGTGGAAAAGTTATTGGAGTACTGGTTTAGATTTAAGGAATTGGAAAATAAATAACATCTTGCGGCAGAGTTTGGAGGTATAGCGAAAGTTTAACACAGAGGATACTTGCTATAAAGGAACTCTAATAATTCCAAAACCATGTGCACACTGCACATGCACATGAGTTAAAAAATGGGTGGAAAAGAGAAAAGCAAGACAGGGCTTTGTATGGGCCAGGACAGGAGTGGTGATACTTAAAGTTCTAGAGGAAGAGGAAATAGGAAATTAAGTGAAGTACACATTGCATAGTAGGAACTTGAATAATTATTGGCATTTAATTTCAGAATGTGAACGAATAAAGATTGAGAGAAAAATTACAAAAGAATCAAGCCAAAATATTCAGTTTATCAAATGAAATTATAGGTAAAAAGATGTTGAGCATTATAGGAAAGTTTATTAGAAATAGGAAAATATTTAGGTTTAGTTAGAAATAGATGGCTGAGGAAATTGGGAAATGAGGCGGAAGAAGAAATCATAGATATTAGAAAGAAAAGTAGTAAATAGGAATAGATAGCTTGATTACCATGATGTTTGATGCTACAAGTCCTTGGAAACACAGCAACTCAGGGAAGTGTGGAAATGTACAGAGTTACTTCAAATCATCTGTAATCTTTCCTGCATGATATCTAATTGTATCAAATTGTATTCACTAACAGTGAAATTAATTTTTTTTAATATATACAATAATAAGATATTTAAGGCATTTCAATAGATTCCATAATGAGTGTAGGTGGTCATTTAAGCTCCAACTCTGCTTACATAGGAAGTTTTAGATATCAAATGCCACTATTGGGCTTTTATGTACACTGTATTTTGGGGAGGAGTGGAAGGCAGCATTTAACGTCCTTTAGTCTGGTAGGTCATTTAGGAAATTATGTTTAAATGAGATCGGAATGTATAGAGCTTAGAGCTACTCAATATCCATCTTCTCAGGATAATGGAAAACTCTAAAACAAAACTTTAACCAGGCAACACACTCATTCGAACTCAGAACCTCTTGAATGTGAGCCAGACTACCATCACACTAGAGTTATGGGCTGTATTAATTTTCTATTGCTGCTTGTTCTTAAAATAAAGTGCAAACAGTCACTGCTGCATATAATTATAGTGACTATTTCATACATATATTTATTATATATGATTTACTAATAGGTCATTCTTTGGTTTTTTACCATCTATCACTAGGTTATTCTTTTGTTTAATCAGTGTTGCCAGGTTTTATTTTTTTTTTTTTTATAGAATTTAACATTTTCTGGTCAACTCTTTTGCCCCTGACTGCTGGTCGCCTCCTTAGGAGGTGCATGTAGTTTTTATATGTATTTACTGAACTACTATTCATGGGCGCTAATAACCCCAGCAGTTGATGCACCCTAAAACTGCTACTCTACTACCGAAATAGTTCACATATATATCATTTGACAGTCTGGCCTTCCCTCTTGCTCCGTTTTATTTTTTTCTAAAATTTTCAATTTAGGAACCAGTTGCGTAAACATAAACATGTGAGTAAAGAAAAATTAAATTATTTAAATGATTGGCTATGTTTAACAACAGGCAGGAGCAAACCATTAAGGGAGGCAGGGGAGACAAGCGCCTACTCAAAATATGTTGTGAATGAAAAGTTACTCCATTAATTACCAACCATTTTATTACTCTTGGCATTATACTTTCCACTGATCAAGTCTTTGACTCTTTTTGGCAATTTGTACATCTTTGATACAAACATAAAAGTGCAGGGCTATTGTCGTAGATGTTTGTCCATCTGTGAATTTTGTTAGGTTTTGTGAACGAGGGAAACAGACTTGTTCTCTGATTGCAGAAGCTGTGAAACCATGTTTTCCTATTGTCAGATTTCCGAGTCCAGTAGACAAGATTGGCCTTCATCTCCTTGTACTGTGATTGACTGTGGGACATGAACTATGCTGGATCTAGGCACGAGTAGGGTTACCATATGTCTGAAAATCCCTGTTTTAACTTCTGTGTGAGGGAAATTTGAGGGAAATTTCTGTAAAACCTGGAAATGTCTTACATTTTATTGAAAGCAAACAATCATTATTTTCAGAATTTATCAACATCTGGAGATGCATTAGAAAAATATTTGTCGACATACTGAAAAATTTGCTATTCATGCACATAATGCTAATGTGGAGTTTTTTTTCACTGATATTAACACATATATTTCATTAAATGAATCTGACAACACTATCTCGTTGGCTGCCTCTAAAGCATATTTTAGAATTAATTTGAACCGAATTACAAAATGTTACAGCACATTATAAACAATATTATACACCTCTGCATAAATATGAAGTATTGAATAGTTAAAAAACTATAATCTCTGAAAATATATAAAGTACAGTGTTGTCTTGTTTGCTGGGACAAGCAGCTGGTTCATTGGAAAAAGTTTTGTCTCAAAACAAAGGAGATGGAGTAGAAGATGAGGTAGAGGTGGTAGAAGAAGAAGAGGTAGAGGTAGAAGAAGAGGTAGAAGAAGAAGTAGAGGTAGAAGAAGAAGTAGAGGTAGAAGAAGAAGTAGAGGTAGAAGAAGAAGTAGAGGTAGAAAAAGAAGTACAAAAAGAGGTAGAAAAAGTAGAAGTAGAAAAAGAAGAAGTAAAAGAAGGTGTTACTCCGTTAATTAGTTCACTCTTCACCACTGGCTGTAGTAATAAATAATGGTTTGGTACAGAATGTGTGAAACATTATAAAATAAATCTAGTTCAGATATGAACTTACTTGCTCGTTGTTCATGCCTATTAACCAGGTCGCGCAGTTGAGGAGTAAGAGGTTGTTCTGGCATGTCTTCCCTGTCCTCGACGGTGGTGGTGCTTGTTGTGGTGCTCTCACTGGTGGTAGTGCTGATCTTACTGGCTGCTTTCAGAGCACGGAGCCCTCCAAACAGTGGCCGCCCTGAAGAGTCCCGGATATCGGCAGGTTTATCCTCAACAGGCCGAGGCCCTTCTGGCTTGAATTGCTCATGGGTTACTGAGTCAACAGTTTCTAGAATAAAAAGTATCAATTAGATCAGTAAAAAGAACATGGGAAATGAAGACATATACTTTGACTACAGCTGTTTCATTTCTGCCATTTTTAGTTAGTAAAACGCATATGATCAGCTTTCTTTGTGCCGCTCACCTTGCGATATTTGAACGTTGTTGTTCGTACTTTGACGCCTACGGAGAGCACTCAGGCCAAACAGAGGTCTTCCATTTTCATCTGTAGGTCCAACCCCATAGCTGGATGTGACTGAGTCTGTTGGGAACGCCTCTCGGGGTGGCTCACCCAGTGAGGACTTCTTGATTGGCGATTTTACTGTAAAGATGTAAAATAACCAAATTAAATCTCATTGAAACCTTAATTTTTTTTTCATTTATATGTCAAATTAAACATCCAAAGTCATGTCAGTAGCTTTTACTTTGGAGAAACCGAAAACACTAATCCAAAACATTTCCTATTATTACTGATGAGTAGATGGAGAATGCAGTTTACTCCTGCTAAGCGAACATTTTAATCAAACATAATTTTCTTCTTAAAACCCGGATGTGTTCTGCTCATAGATTTCTCTTAGGATGGCAAATCTACTGTATCTTTAAATGCCTCATTTTTATTTTCTCTGCACATACTATGTACATAGTGTATAGAGAAGGTTTTGCATTGCACCCAAAAATTCGATACAGAGATTTCACCGGAAATACGGGTTTTGAGACCACCTGAATCCAAAAAAGGAATTTTTAAAAAAAAAATGTCCGTGTGTGCCTATGTGTGTGTGTGTGTGTGTGTGTGTGTGTGTGTGTGTGTGTGTGTGTGTGTGTGTGTGTGTGTGTTGCATAGCTCAAAAACGAAAAGACCGTTAAATACCAAACTTGGTATTTAAGTTCAGTCTCTTCCAAGGATCCGACATGAAGATTTTCAAGAAAATGCCCCCACCCCCAACTACCCTTCACATGGAAACATTTTGGAAAATTTTGATTTTCTAAAAAATGGCTATAACGATTTTGATTAAAATATTGTATTTTGGAGATATATACCTAACAAATAATATGTATATCTTGATATTTCTGGGAATAGCCTCTGAAGACTACTTTATTCTGGATGAATTTTACGGAATTTTGTGTAACTGGTAAACCGTAAGAGGACAAAAACTTACCAAACACACAATTTATGTTATATACATTTTTTTTCGTGGAGTAATCTTTTTTTTTTTTTTTTTTTGTAATGGTTTCAGCTTTAAAAAAAACGTTTACTTTTGTTATATAGGAATTTGTCAACTCCTGTCCATACGAACAAAGGAACTTCAGTCACATAGCAACCAGCTGTTGACTATCACTTTAACCTATGGTACTCCCTTATTTCACTTCTGCTTACAAGGAAGCAATTAATAAGACTATTTCTGCTAATTTTTTCTCGATTAGCATGAAGTAAATAGAAGCATAAGTTTTCTAACAATAATTTGTTGTAGAGATGTAGAGAAAGCCATGTGAATGGAACACATAATTTTTCTACATATATTTCCGTCACTCATCAGTTTTGGTTGGAACACAATATGTCCTCTATTTGCTGCAAATATGTATTAGTGAGAGTAAAAAAACGAGCCTTCTTTGATATTTTCCATTATATTGAATGTAAAATCTAACTTATCACTGAACTGTGGTAAATGAATGACCTGTAATGTTTGCTCCTATTTAAGCATTAGATAACGTTAAACAACTCCACTGTCACACACACCGGAAATGAAACCATAGCCGGCAACTTGAGAGATTCTTAAAAACAGGGGGAGGCCCTTCGGAACAGGGATTTAAATAGCGTTAACAATAGCCCGCCCGCATCTAAACACTGAATAGCGAAAATGCTGAATACTCTCTGCATGGTCCAATTATCAGCAACTCTGGAAATCCACTCTTACTCTATGCTCTGTTTGTCTCCATGACGACCCCATTAGTTAAAGATGTGGTTGCTTGGAGTAGTGCCATGGCCGCGTTTGCCGTAAACAAGTGATTGAAAGGAACTTTACTTGTTCCGCGCGACGCCTAGCTACTGCAGGTGACATCCAAACAAGTGGGTCATTCACTTGTTTTTGTTGTGCTATGGCTAGACGCTTCTACATTGTCCGTTGAGTAATGTGCATCGGTGGACAATGGAAAACACAGAAGGCTTTGCATTTTTGCTCCTGAAGTCATTATACGGTAGATCATAATTATCCTTTAATGCCCGTGGCCGTGAGAGGCAAAGAAAGAACGTGCTCATCAAATTTTACAACACACAAAGAATGTCAAGTTTAAGTGAATGGAACCGCCAAACGATTCGCCCGTGACTTGAAAAGTTCGTGATTAGGGGTGGTGATTTTTCGGTGTTCATAAAGTCTTGTACTCTTGCATTTTCATTTTTCACGACCTCAAAATCACATTTTAATGTTTTTGAAAATTCGATAAAATGCGAAATTAACTCAAAAATGCGAAATCACCGATTTTTTAAAATTTGCTTCCTTTCTTTTCTTCCGGAAATTGCATCTGATGAGCTTGTGCACCGTTGGAGTGTTTAAGATTCTGACAAACTTGCCCATCGTACTGATTTGGAAAGCGGAGCTAATTCCCTCATCCCTCATCTTTTGTAAAATACATATTATAAATCTGAACTTGGCATACAGAAATAAATCAATTTCATAGTTATCAAATTTAAATAATAATAATAGTATTTTCTTGTCAACAAATATTAAAGAAAAAGACTACTTTATTTACAAGAAAATCTGTGTATTAAATTTGTATACAAAAAATGAGAATAAAAATCATATCCTCAAATGGGGACACTGGCCTTGTGTATACATTATTGACACATGATTTTCATCTCATAATGCTTACTGTTTATGTCAACACAATTTTATTATTTTGTCATTGTTGAATCAATTCAAGATGTACGATTTTCTTCAAAATACTATGAAATGCTGAATTGAAAATGTATTAATGCTACACAATGCTAAATGCACAAATCAAAATGCTACATTTCTGATTTCAAAATGCTAAAAATCACCACTACTATTCGCTTCCTTTTCGCACCTGAAGTATGCTGCCATTTCTACGGCAAGATATTTGCGAACATTCAGTAGTATTTTTTTTTTTGCATTTATTATGAATTTGTACACATGTTCTTTGGCCAGCGTCTTTTGAGACAGTGGAAGGGGTAAAAGTAGGAAACAAGTTGCTCGTGCCCAGGTCTTTGTATGTCGGTATTTTGTGATAGCCACCGATGCAGCCACGACGTCCTTCCACTGTTTCATGAGAATAACCAAAGTATACCTAAAAAGCAAACTATAAAACTTCAACGCAAATTGATGGCTCTAACGGTCTTGATTAAAATAAATAGGTTTAAGACAGTTTGATAAGTGTACCGTGTATATTGAATATCCTCTGAAGACCTCTTCATTCAGGATGACTTTTGTATAATTGGTAAACCGTAATTGAAAAAAAAGTAGATTTTGTTAAATCAAAAAATTTATATTACATACATTTTCTTTTTAGAGTTAACCATTTCCGAGATAATCCTTGTTATTGGTTCCAATTTTAAAACACAAACTTTTTTCAAACAGGAAATCGTCATGTTTTTCAATTGTTTACTCCTGGCCATACAGAGAGAACCGAATTTGAGAGTCAATCGCATAGCGTCCTGTTTAAAAAAAATTGAATATGCTTTAGCCTAGTGTATTTCCTTAGTTCTGTTCTACATAATATAAGGAGCTAAGTAATAAAGCCAAATCTCGATTGACATGGAGTAGATATAAAAATAATCTTTTGCAAGAATAGTTTGTTTGCAGAAAAGACAGAGAAAGTCAAGTGAATAGAAGACTTAAAGATTTTTCCATCAATTGAAATCGTACGTCAAAACCAATTTTGCCTATGTATGATCCAAACTTTCCGCCGACAAATTTCTGTGCCGTTGAAGAAGCTTTGGAATGGATGACATTTAAGTAAATAAACACCATGAAAAACAGTTTTGAAATGACTGCACATCCGAGGATGCACATTTAGTCATCTGAATTAAACGTTTATCTTAGCGTACAGAGACGTTTCCACATCCTCGAGGTATATTATTGGATCAATACACGAACTTGGTATCTGGAGGTTATAATAGGGTTGCCAGAATGTACTCGAGGCAGGTCCGGAGACCAACCAACGGGCAACGGGTATTTACAGATTTTTTTTTTTACTTTCTCCACAGTACTATAAACATAATGTATAGAGAAGGTATTGTATTGCACCCAAAAATTCCATACCGAGAATTCACCGGAAACATATGTTTTAAGACCCCCTGAATCCAAAAAAAAGCATTTTTAGAAAAATGTCCGTGTGTGTATGTGTGTGTGTGTGGCATACTCAAAAACGAAAAGACCGTTAAATACCAAACTTGGTATTTAAGTTTGGTATCGTCTAAGGATGCGACACGAAGATTTTAAAAAATATCCCCCACCCCAAACTACGCTTTACATGGAAAAAATTTTGATTTTCTTAAAAATGGCTAACGATTTTGATTAAAATATCGCATATTAAAGATATTTACCTGACAAATAAAATGTATATCTTGAATTTTTTGGGAACAGCCTCTGAAGACTACTTTATTCTGGATGCATTTTACGCACTTTTGCATAACTGCTAAACCGCAAGAGATAGACAAGAACTTGCCACACTAAAATACATACTTTATGTTATATAAATTTGTTTCGTGGAGTTGATTGTTTTGAGATATTCCTTGTTTTTGGTTTCAGCTTTAAACAACTTATACTTTTCTCATACAGGAATTTGTCAACTCATGTCCATATAAACAAAGAAACTTCAATTCAAAATCTTCTCGGGCTTCTAGCCAGGTAAAAACTTCAGTTCTTATTTTAAAGGAACTTCAGTCACATAAGCTGGTTGTTACATAGTTGACTATCACTTTAACCTATAGTACTGCCTTATTTCGCTTCTACTAACAAGGAAGCAAGCAATAAGACTATTTCTGCCATTTAGAATAATTTGTTGCAGAGATGTAGAGAAATCATGTGAATGAAAAAAATCAGATTTTTTTTTTTTTTGGTATTATTACGGTCACAAGGTCACAATTTTTACTAACATAATAAAATTAACTTACTACCACCACGACCACCACCACCACCACCACCACTACTACTACTACTGCAGCCATTCCTCACGGAACGAACTTAGATATTGCCTCTTCATTTAATTGTTATTACTCACTATCACAGAACAACAAACTATAACTGCATATTTTGAATTATGAAAGGTAGTGGTGGTCTATCAACCCACGGTACGAGCGTATCAATAATTGCCAGTAAACTGCTAAGTGAAAAGTGACAATAAACGAGCCGCGACTTGCCACTGTTTCTTTAATAATGTGAGCCGAATACTACAGACGCAACAATGAAAAGTTGCCAGAATAAGATATAAACATAGCGTTTTGTTACAATTAGAAATTAACATTCGAACCAGATTATTAAAAATTATCCATGAGCAGGGTGACATTCAAGCTAGTGGTGGGAAAAGTTGTTCTTTTCGCGAAACAGTTTAATCTGTTTCTGTTGCAACCACGAAACAGTTTCGAAATAACAGTTTTATGCAACAGAAATTCCTTAAACTGTTGTGGCGCATTGATCAGCTGCAAAACTGTTGCAGACATGATGTTTACCACTATTGAGATAAATACAGTACAAGCCCGCCTGGGTAGTGTGGTGGTAGCGTGTCTGTCGTGATGTGACATTCAACAGGTCGTGAGTTCAAATCTCGCTTAGGGCGAGTTACCTGGAGAAAGTTTTTTTTCGGGGTTTTCCTCATCCTGAGAAGACGAATGTCGAGTAACTAAGCTCCCTGGACCCCGAGATCATTTGAGCATCATTTCACCGATTTCACTCATCGTCCGACATGACCAACCAGGAGGACGTTAAAGTACAGTCCATCGATAAAATCACAATGCCAAATACAAGAAGAGGAAATTATAAATTACGAAAGCAAATCATTGTTGCGCGTTAACGAGAGGGAATGAATTTGATCAGTACAATCAAATTTCGGGATAATATCAGGTCATGCACTACAAGGTACAGAGGTACGGTAAACTTTGAAAGCAATGCCAAAATATTTACGTTATGGAACGCAACATGGCAGCGTAGCAATTGTTGCAATAAGTGAAACAACTATTCGGGCGTTGCTGTCATTGTTGCATGGGTGCGTTGCGGGGAAGCGATACATTAAACAGTAACACAATTTCCAGAAGTGTTTTAATAGTTGTGTTATTTTTGTCCCATCACTAATTCAAGCCCGGAGATTAAAGCCATTGGCCCCTATACCCGGAGAATTCATCCCAAACCCGGGCATTCCGGGCGGCGTCCGGAGATTTGGCAACCCTAGGTTATAACTGGTTGCTTTAGGACATTATTTCTCAGAATTTTACGTACTCTGAGATGACTCAACCTAAAGGCAGGCTTTCAAGAAGCGGTCAACGACCAGCCCATTGCCATCCTTGAGACTCTGGCAATTCCACACAAGCTATCATTAGGTTAACTGTACCTGCCTCATCGCCCAAAAGCTCAAAACGTAGAACAGCAATGAAAGAGACCCAACTGCTCTGCAGCTTCCGCTAGTCATTTATTTATTGTAACTGCGTCACTAAGTTTTTCTTTTGTCCAGCGCAGAGGCGGACTATCATCTGCAATTCAAGCATTATGGAGTCCATTACTAATAATCTTTTGAGCCTACTGCTGGCACTGCTTTTCTCAACTTAAAACGAGAGTGAGAGTTTGGCCACAATTTAAATAATCATTTCCTTATAGCATCAATGTTGTGATGTCCCATTAGCCAAATCAATAAAAGGCAACTAAAATATCTAGAGCTAAATTATGTGGGTAAATTATTTAAGATGCATTCATTAAAGTATATTTTACACGCACACACACTCAAATTTACTGAAATAGTGGGGAAAATGTTGACCTAACAGATACAAACTGTAAAGTCAAAAATTATCAAAGCCTTTACTAAATTTGAATGTAGAGGCGAGCTGCTGAGCCTTTCCGTTTCGATCAAATTTATCTAGTAGTAGAACTCGATGAATGCAAGTTTTTCACGATTTACCCTGTCATCTTTTTACATTTGTTGAAATGAGTTTACTTTATGTTATTGTTTTGAAAAAGGTATACTTTTTAACATTGTAGTGATAATTTTCTAATGTGACATCTTGAAATTAGATAAATATGTGGATATTTTCAATTTTTTGTTTCTGATTTTTGTTATAGTTATATAATTTGTGCCTTAATGTTATACAATAGAGGCCTGGAGTTCTCAAAGGTATTAAGTAACAAAGATTACTTTTTAGTTATGGATAACATTAATTCTTATTCAAAGAATATGCCAAATTGAAGTATTCTTACTGGACTGTTTACCTTGGTTAAGCATACATAAGTAAGATGAAGCTAAAAAGGTATAAATTAATATTTAAAACTGAAATAAAAAAAAAAGTGGTAAACACACATTTGGATTTCCTCAGAAAGAAGTTGTGCTAACTGTTGCCATCAGTTTCAACTCTAAGATAATAAGAACATAGTTTTGAGAGGTTTTCTTTGGCTTAAAGATTTTCAATTTTGAGAATTCCAGTCTATAATCGTTTTTAAAATCTACAATTTTAGAGCTACAAATGATATTTTACTATTGATCTTTGAACTCCATTTTCTCAATTATTTTTATCATTTTTTTCACCAGCTATAGAGTTACTTGTATCACAGGTTATACCTTATTAGCTTCAGGAATTACGGAGTTTAAAATATTAAATGTTTTAGTTGAAATGTATGATTTTTCATAACTCACAAAGACAATACTAATATACAAAACAAGTTCTTGATATTTATATACCATGTTCAATTCAAGTTTTGGGAACGATACGATAAGCCTTAGGTTCCAATGGGTATATAAAACGATTATGAATAAAATTAATATTTTAACAACTATGACATAGTTCGTTGTGTGTAGTGCTTGTTTTATGTTCTGGTTATATGGTGAAAAAGTCGAAGCAGTCAGAGGAAAACTGAGAACGTTGCTTAACTATAGGGGGTTATTTTAACAAATTGGCAATTGCGGTACAGCATTGGATGATTTACCCTAAGAGGTGTATTTAAAGAGCGTAGTATCGAGGACGAGTATGAAGATCGGAATGGGAACACGCCGGAATCGCGACAACACCTTTATGCATGCAGTACAACTTTCCCCTTTTTTGTCCTCTTCATCATTCTCTACTAACCCATACCATCAGATAAGTAATCAACTTCCTATTGCATGTTAATAGCCAGCACCTTCAGTTAAAAAACTAACCTTTTATCTCTCTTTGAATACATTTTCTGAAATCTACATTGTTCCAATTCAAATGACAAAAGTGACCAGGCAAACATTCATTTCATACCACAAGCGCTGAACGGAAGAAAATACAAGACTTTCTCTACATCTTTATAACAAATTATTGTTAATAAGTATATTCTTCTATTTACTTCATACTAATCGAGATAAACATTAGCACAAACTATCTTATTACTTAGCTCCTTTTTTTTTTAATGATTTATTGATCGATCAGCGCACGTGCGCTCTACAGATCATTGATTTTAGAAATTATTTACATGCATGATACTGAATAACATTGAAATGAGGTAAGCCCCATTGGGCCCCTCATAAGAAGGTACATTTTTTTGTTTTTATTTTACAGAAAGTCTTGCTGTGAGAGCTGGTCCAGTGGTAGGCGACTCTTGATGCGAGTTGGATAGCTAGATTTTCTGCCAAGAGAATAGTGAATGGCTCCTGAGACGTCTTTTAGCTTGCTGTAAAACTGTTCGGCTTGTGAAGAAATTGACTGTTGAATGATGCTGATTCCAGTTTCTCTATGTAGTTGACTATTTCTCACAAACCATGGTGCATTCGTTGAGGTTCGCAATATTTTGTTTTGAAATGTCTGGATACGTTTGATTTCAGAAGGACTAGTTCCTCCCCAAACTGGACAAGCGTATAGTAGCAGTGGTCTTAATAGAGTCGTGTAAAGTAGTGTGCAGTTTTTTAGTTTGAGTGAAGATCTTTTGTTGAGGAGGGGGTAGAGTTTTGCCAGTCTTGCTCGGGCTAGTTTAAGTTTGTAACTTATATGTGGTTTCCATGCGAGTTGTCGATCCAGGAGTACACCGAGATATTTCACTGTTTCTGTATTAGTTTTCCAGGGTATCTGTTTCGCTGGGAGCGTTACTGGTGGTGGATAGTTTTGCCTGCATAGTGTAAAGACCATTGCTTCACATTTTTGCTGGTTGAGCGAAATACGCCAGTTGTCTAGCCAGGGTATAATTAAGTTTAAGGCCTCTTGAAGGTGATTTCTGGCGGTGTGGATATTGCGATGTGTTGAGAAGATTGCAGTATCGTCCGCATACATAGCGATTTGAGCTGTAGGCGTTGCAGGCATATCAGAGGTGTACAGGTTGAACAGAACTGGTCCCAGGATAGATCCTTGAGGAACTCCAGCTGTTATAGGTTTTGTAGAAGAGTGACAACTACCTATGCGGACTGAGAATGTTCGTTGTGACAGAAAGGAGGAAATTATTTTATAGAGGTAGTCTGGAATGCCGTTGATGAACAGTTTATATAGAAGACCCTGATGCCAAACCCTGTCGAATGCCTGAGTGAAGTCAAGGAAAGCTGCAGTTGTGTGTTCTTTTTTCTCGAAGCCTTGTGCCACTTGCTCTGTAATCCGGAGAATTTGATGGGTGGTTGAATGTTTACGACGAAAACCGAATTGAAAGGGAGGTAATACTGATGCTTCATTGAGAAATTTTGTTAAACGCTTCAGTATCATCTTAGCTCCTTTAAGTAGAAGCGAAATATACCAGGTTAAACCGACAGTCAAATGTTTTAAAATGAGGTTGTTGGGATTAAAATCCAAATTCTTTGCGTAGCCAGGAATTGACAAGTTCCCGTATGAGAAAAGTTTAAAGTATTTTAAAATTAAAACCAATAACAAGAAATATCTCGGAAGTGGACAACTCCACGAACAAAATGTGACAAATTGTGTATTTTAATGAGGTCTATATTTTTTTAGTAGTATCCATCTCCTAGGGTTACCTGTTATGCAAAATTCAGCAAAATACAGGTCTTCAGAAGCTATTTGCAGAAAATTCAAGATATGCATTTTATTTGTAATGTAAATATCTTTAATATACCTGCGGGATTTTAATCAAAATCGTAAGCCATTTTGAGAAAATCAAGATTTTCGAAATTTTTTCCATGTAAAGGGAAGTTTGGGGCGGGGGAGATTTTTCTCAAAATCTTCGTGTCCCTGAAATATACTAAACTTAAATACCAAGTTTGGTATTTTAACGACTTCTTTTGTAGTGTTCAACGCTCGATTTTACTACTGTGGCACCGCAGACGATGACACTAATGATACATGGAATGAAGATGGAGCATCGGTGGAATGCGATGGCGGGGGAAACTGGAGAATCCGGAGAAAAACCGCCCCTGCGCCGCTTTGTCCACCAGAAATCTTGACGACTTTTCGTTTTTGAGTTAGTGTTCACAGACCCACGGACACATATGGTCATTTTTTTTTCTAAAAATGCTTTTTCGGATACAGCAGACCCTAAGACGTATTTCTGGTGAAATCTCGGTATCGAATTTTTGGGTAGAATACAATAGGTACCTTCTCTGTACACTATGTAGATAATACTGTACAGAAAGTAAAATTTTTGATACTGAGGACCCTAAAAGGGTATTTCCCGTGAACTCTGGATATCGAATTTTTGATGGAGTGCAATACCTTCTCTAAGAGGCCGACCTTAAAATGTGCATTTTTGGTGAAATCTCGAATTTTTGGGTGGAATGCAATAGGTACCCTCTATGTACACTATGTGCATAGTACTGTGTAGAAAGTAAAAATATGTTTTTGGATATAGGGGGACCCTAAAACGTGTATTTCCGGTGAACTCTGGGTATCGAATTTCTGGGGGGAATGCAATATGTACCTTCTCTAAACATTATGTACATAGTACTGCATAGAAAGTGAAATACTTTTTTCTTTCGGATACAGGGGACCCTAAGACGTGCATTACCGGTGAACTCAGGGTATCGAATTTTTGGGAGGAGTGCAATACCTTCTCTACCTAAGTAACATGTAGTATGTAGAGAAGGTAAAAGTGTGACGTATTTAAGTATACTATAAATATTTAAAGCAATAATTTAAATATTTACAGCATCATCCTCCACAAAGTTCCCCGGAAGGGCCCTTGTAAGGGCGCCCATGCACTAAACATGGAGGTGCTGCTGCAGGTGCCATTGAAACATTGCGTGCCAAGGCCGTGCATAATAGCGTGTGCTAAACCCCAGCGCCATATTTGTGACACGTATTCCCACACCATTTTGTTTTCAACTAACAGTTTTATTCAAACCGATATCTAAAATATTCTTCTGATGTTAATTCAGTGGCGTTTGGACAAAATATGGCAACTCCAAAACTGGCCTTTTATAATAAGATAGTAATTATATAAAAGAAACACTCCTTTATCGTTTGGTGAAGTCGTGGAGATATCAGGGCTTCACCAAACGATAGGTTATTTCTGGAGAAATCAGATATCCATTCCATACATTTTTTTTTCGTGGAGTTTGCCGTTTTCGAGATATTCTTTGTTATTGATTTCAGTTTTAAAATACTTACACTTTTCTCATACGGGAACTTGTCAACTCCTGGCCACGCAAAGAAACTAGCAACCACATTTTAAAACATTTGACTGTCGATTTAGCCTGTGTATTCCCTTATTTCCCTCCTACTTATAAAGGAACTAAGTAATACGACCGTTTCTACTAGTGCTTTAGAATTAAATAGAAGAATAAGCTTATTAACAATAATTTGTCACAGAGATGGAGAGGCACATCAGATTTTTTTAATTTTATTCAGGGGTGCTCAAAATATGAAATCTTGGTTTCGAAGTTTTGGGTGGAATGCAATACACTCTTTATATACCAAGTACCTACATGTGTGACAGAGAAAATAATTATACGACGCTTTAGAAGGCGTTGCAAAGTTCGCAGAGCTGTACGGCTAAATTTAATTCTCCATCAATCTAATTACATACTCGATGACGTGCGTCCTAAATAGCTTTATAGTCTCCTGGAAGTAAATTCATTGAAGGGTCTGCGAGTCGCTCTAAAAATGTTAGGAGCTATTTAAAGAACTAACTTCAAGCAATAATTCGCAACTAAAGTTTTAGCGCAGTGTTTACACTTTCTCTACACGTGCTATGTACATTCTATAGAGAAGATAATTGCATTCCACCCAAAAATTCGATACCGAAATAGACGTTTTAGGGTCCCCTGTATCCACAAAGGCCCGTGTGTCTGAACAGGATAACTCAAAAACGAAAAGTCAGTTGCATCCGTGGAAGATATTAAACCTAAATACCAAGTTTGGTATTTTACCGACTTTTCGTTTTTGAGTTATCGTGTTCACACTCACACACACATACACGGAAACTTTTTCTGTAATAGCTATTTTTTTGGATTCAGAGGACCCTAAAACGTCTATTTCCAGTGAAATCTCGGTATCGAATTTTTAAGTGGAATGCAATACCTTCTCTATACAATATGCACATAGTACGTGTAGAGTAAGCAAAATAACCAGGAAGGCTGAGAAAACAAAAGAACACGTTGATGCCACTTCAAATAAAAAGGTAACATCTGATGTGCTCCATTCATATAACATTTTTTAGCTATTCCATATATAAGCTATTCTTACAAACATTATTCTTTCATCTACTTCAAGCTAATCAAGATAAATTCTAGCAGAATTGTTTTTATTACTTGATTCTTTGCGAGTAGAAGGGAAATAAAAGGAATGCATTAGGCCAAAGAGATAGTCAAATCGTTTAAAAGCTCATCGCTATGTGAAACAACTGAGGTTCGGTTCGCTTTGCATGGTCACGTATGAGAAATGTTTGTGTAGTTTAAAATTGAAACTAAAGCAAGACATATCTCGAAAACGTTTAGCTTGACAAGAAAAGTATATGGATTAAATCGTGTGTTTTAACCAGATCTACATTTTTTGTGTGAAAAGTTTTTGTCTATCTCTCACGGTATAAACGTTATGCAAAATTTTGAAAAAAATCATCCAGAATAAATAGATATTCAGAGGCTATACCCATAAAATTCAAAATATACATTTTATTTGTAATGAAAATATCTTAAAATACGGTATTCTAATCAAAATCGTTAGCCATTTTGAGAAATACAAAATTTTCCATGTAGAGTAGTTTGTGGTGGCGGAATTTTCTTGAAAATCTTCATGTTGCATCCTTGGGAGTTACTAAAAAACCCACCAAGTTTGGTACATCAAGTATTTGAGCTGTGCTGCTCAGTGTCACGCCCACACGGACCTTTTGTTTTTTTTTCGGACTCAAGGGACCGATGTAGAGATTTCCGGCGAAATTTCTACATCGAATTTTAGAAGGAATACAATACCTTCTCTAGCTACTATGTACATAAGGGCTAGAGAAAATAATAAGTAAACTATGATTATTGATTACGTGATTTTAAAAAGGTTCGCTTTACGCACTGCCAATAATTTCACGCATATCTTTTCCGCATTTTACTTGATCTAAACCCTTTCTTTTTGCGCTTTCTATTTCTTGGTTAATTTATACATTCGTGCGTGATAAATTAATTTAAAACGTTAAGGCATTGTTTTGCTATGTGATTTTTACTTTCTCTACACGTACTATGTACATAGTGTATAGAGAAGATATTGTAATGCACCCAAAAATTCGATAAAGAGGTTTCACCGGAAATACATGTTTTGGGTCCCCCTGAGTAAAAAAAAAACATTTTTAGAAAAATGTCCGTGTGCGTGTTTATGTGTGCCTGTGGGCAGCATATTCAAAAACGAAAAGACCGTTAAATACCAAACTTGATATTTAAGTTCGGTATCTTCCAAGGATGCGACACGAAGATTTTCAAGAAAATCCCCCCACCCTCAACTGCCCTTTACGTGGAACTTTTTTCGAAAATGATTTTCTCAAGAATGGCTCTAATGCTTTTGATTAAAATATCGTATATTAAAGATATTTACCCTACAAATAAAATGTATATGTTGAATTTTCTGGGAGCCTCTGAAGACTACTTTATTCTGGATGAATTTTACGGAAGTTTGCAAAACTGCTAAACCGTAAGAGATGGACAAGAACTTTCCACACAAAAAATGTAGAGTACATTAAAACACACAATTTATGTTTCATACATTTTTTCGTGGAGTTGATCGTTTTTTAGATATTCCTTGTTTTTGGTTTCAGCTTTGAAGAACATACTTTTCCCATACAGAAATTTGTCAGCTCCTGTTCATACAAACAAAGGAACTTCAGTCACATAGCAAAAAGCTTCCAATTATCACTTCCACCTATAATAGCTACTCCCTTATTTCACTTTTACATTTATGGAAGCAAGTAATAAGACTATTTCTGTTATTTTTTTCTCTATTAGCATGAAGTAAATAGAAGCAAAAGCTTTGTAACAATAATTTGTTGCTGAGATGTAGAGAAAGTCATGCGAATGGAACACATCAGATGTTTTACATTCAAATACGTGCTATGTCTGATTAGCATTCCTGGCCTAGCTCGGAATTGAAGTCGGCCGGAAGTACAATTAACAGCCAAACGGCGTCCATTGCGCTTTCTTCTCCGCCCACAGCTTCCGTTCTGCTTCAGAACGACGTCTTTTTGAACCCGGATCCTTGACGTTACTGTCTCAAAAGCGTCTCTCTGCAATTCTATTTTGGTGCGCGTTTATTGCCTGTACCCCACATTTGCGTCCTCTTCGCTATTTGGCGCGAAAGAATTGCGGACAGCTGTGCCTAAGAGTACTCATTTCGTGTTTGCTATTTCTTGCAGCGCCAAGAAAAACTCAGATCTTTTATCTGATCAATGCAACATGTACTCTCTTGATTTTGGCCCGATGTTGATATCACGTATTTCACTGCTATTTTTCAGGCTGAGAGAATGCTACGTGAAGCGAAACGATCAGTTGTATCAAGTGCTAACGCGTGTTACACCATTTGGTAACTGAACATTCAATATCCTTTCATTTGTAATAGAGAGGCACCGTAATCTGCAAACTCGAGGTCACGAACCATCTTCAGCTATAATGGTGCAATACTTTCTGGTTGATCATTTCTATAAGGAAGGCTTTCCAAGTTAACAAAGATTCTTCAAAGTAGCGCACTATTGCAAAAGTTAATCATAGGCTGTAAACGAATAAGATCTACACTTATTTTTACTTTTTCTATAGGCACTATGTACATAGTGTATAGAGAATGTATTGCACTCCACCAAAAAATTCGATACCGAGATTTCATCGGAAATATGTTTTAGCGTCCCCTTTATCTAAAAAAAACGTTTTCGGAAAAAGGTCCGTGTGTCTGTGAACAACATAACTCAAAAACGAAAAGTAGGTAAAATACCAAACTTGGTATTTAAATTTAGTATCTTCCAGGGATGCAACACGAAGATTTTGAGAAAAATCCCCCCAACCCCAACTACCCTTTACATGGAACATTTTTCGAAAATTTTGATTTTCTCAAAAATGGCTCTTAACGATTTTGATTAAAATTTCGTATATTAAAGATATTTACCTGACAAATAAAATGTATATCTTGAATTTTCTGGGAATAGCCTCTGGAGAGTAGTTTATTCTGGATGAATTTTACTAAATTTTGAATAACTGCCAAACCGTAGGAGATGAACAAAAACTTACCACACAAAAAATGTAGAGCACGTTAAAACACAGAATTTATGTCATTTACATTTTTTTCGTGGAGTTGGTCGTTTTTGTGACATTCCTTATTTTTGGTTTCTGCTATGAAAAACATACATTTCTCATACAGAAATTTGTCAACTGGTGTCCATACAAACAAAGGAACTTCAGTGACATAGCAACCAGCTTTTGATTATCACTTTAACCTATGGTACTCCCTTATTTCACCTCTACTTAGAAGGAAGCAAGTAATATGGCTATTTCTGCTGTTTTACTCATTAGCATGAAGTTAATAGAAATATAAGCTTTTTGAGAATAATTTGTTGCAGGAGTATAGAGAAAGTCATGTGAATGGTACACATCAGATTTTTCATGAATATATCCTAAATATATAATGTTTTAATGTATTTTGAGCCAATTTTGAGCAAATTAAAACTAACGAAACATTTTCCACGTATTTGCGTCGGGGGAGATTTCTTGGAGGATCCTGAATTTGAATACCAAGTTGGGGGTTTAATAGACTTTTTGTTGTTGAGTTATGCTCTTTACAGGGCACGCACACACATACACCTTTATAATTAAATAAAAAAAGTTATTTTATTCACAGAGGCTCAAAGCGTGCAAATTGCATAGACGCTGGCTTCCCAATCCAGGGATCGCTGGTTCAAACCCGATTCAGAACAATGGTTTTTTAAGTTTGCTTAAAAGAATTGCTGGCATGTAAAGAAATCCTGCAGGACGAAATTCCGGCACATCCTGGCAATTTACACGTTTTGATACTTTTTAAATTGTGTTTTCAGTGGTCTCGGAATCGAATTTTTGGGTGAATGCAATACTTTCTCTACTTACTACACATAGCAGTAGAAAACAGGCTCATAAGGAGTCGTCACATTAATGCCGCGGATTGAACTGCGATTTTTATAGCGAAAATAAACCAAAAATAAAATAAAGTTTTAAGCTGTAATGGCTACTTATGATCTGTCTTCTGATTAACAATTATATGTCTAGTAATAATCCAGACGCATATTTGCCCTGCACCAAGGCTGCAAGTATCTGCGCGCAATACAGCAGATTTTATGTAGCGAAGAGAAAATCAGCCGCAGATATGCTTAATTTTTTCCCAGTGATGGGCGCCTCCAAAAAGAAAACTGAAGAGTTAAAAACTGTACATTTTTGCAAGTTCTCTCGGTTAATACCTTTTAAACATCTAGATATGTGCTGAGACATTATTACTTATTCATTCTAATTTTTAAATAACGTTTTCTTGCATAAGTTGGGCCTATGTGAGCTAAAGCCGAGGGTCGGGTACTCTTATTTTCAATCTACTTTCACCGAGATATCCAGCTCGATCTGTAAAATCAGTGTGACATTGTAGTCTCTTGCTAGTTGAATTTCGCTGGTATACTGGTGACATCGGTTGTATTACATCAAGCAAAATTTGAGTAAGTTTGTATTCCTGTTCTATAATAATGTACTCCTTTAATGTAGTTATTTTAAAAATGTTTTGTCCTTATTTAATATCATTCTTGTTTTACTCATATTTTGATGTTTGACAGCAAAGCTTATATTTAAACACGAAGATGTACTTTAACCTCAAATTCTGGTCATTTGTCCTCGGTTGTCTTCGTTTCTCGCTCTTCTTTCTTTCGTTACTTTTCTTTCTTCCTTCCAGTGCTCCCTCCTATTCCTTTCATTTCTTTATATTTTCCGCTCTGTAGTTATTGACTTTTTCTTCTTCTCTTTGCCTCTTCTGTGTTCAATTCTACTTCTGAATCATAAAAGGTTAGCCTATATGTGACCCTAGTAATATTTAGGGATATTTTGTCAGCTGTGACCCTTTCATGTGGATGACACGACCAAGTTAAGCAAGCAGCTGCGTGCGATGTGTAAAAGCGCAGGCGCGTGCGACAAGGTCGAATTAATTTCGGGAACAAGTAATGAGCAAATTGAAGTGTAGTGGCAACAACTTCTTCCTCACTGGATGCGACAACTGCCAACTGGAGGCGCTGCCAGAGTTCTTAATTGGTCAATGTGCATGCATGGCTTTGAACGCGTGCGACGTCCCTACAACACCACCAAACAGCTTAACTCCTTTCCTTGTGGTCTCTAGTTTGTACTTTTCATGTTGATGTACACACTCCACTAAATTATAGTAAATGCTTAAAACTTCAGTTTAAGGTAATAAGGAATTGATTTTAGGTGGTTAAAATCTAATTTTAATTACATTATAACATATTTTTAAAAAATACTAAATTTATATAACTCCATGGCACGAAAGCTCACAGGAACCTTGGCCTACCACCCAGCCGCTGCATCCCCCATCTCGGTCCAGGACAGACGACATGGATGAGGTGCAGTATTGGAGGGTGAGACATGGTCAGCGCCTCAATCCCTCCCGGCCAGTTAATGCGGTCTTCTTGACCTGGAGCCGTTACATCTCCATCAAGTAGCTCTTCAATTGGCCTCCCAGGGACCTCACGAGGTCCAGGTCTCCAAGCCGTACCGTGAATCGAACCCAGGTCTCCCGCTTGTCAAGCACAATTTATATAATACAACATTTAAAATACGTTGGTAAATTTTAATACAGTTAAACAGACTACAAGCACGTTCTTTCTGTATAGTAGATTTCGCCGGAAATATATATTTTCAGTTACCCCGAGGTCACAAAAAACATATTTAGAAAAAAAAGGTCTGTGTGTGTATGGACAGCATAGCTCAAAAACTAAAACACCGTTCAATACCAAACTTGGTATTTAAGTTTAATATCTTCCAAGAATACGACACGAAGATGTAAGAAAACCTTAGAAAGAAAAAACCTACGAAAACCCTCCCTTTACACGGAAAACAATTAATGAAAGTTTCGTTTTCTCTCAAAAATAGCTCTAACGAGTTTAATTAAATAATCTGATGTGTTCCATTCACATGACTTTCTCTACATCTCTACAAAATAAAATATTATTAAAAAGCCATTGCTTCCATTTCCTTCATGCTGATCGAGAAAAAAATTAGCAGATATAGTCTTATTACTTGCTTCCTTGAAAGTAGAAGCGAAATGAGGGATTATCATAGGTTAAAGTGATAGTAAAAAGTAGTTGCTATGTGACTGAAGTTCCTTTGTTTGTATGGACAGGAGTTGATAAATTCCTGTGTGAGAAAATTTAAATTTTTCATAGCTGAAATCAAAAACAATGAACTCCAGGAAAAAATGTATATAACATAAATTGTGTGTTTTAAAGTGTGGTAAGTTTTTGTCCATCTCTTACGGTTTAGCAGTAATGCAAAATTCCGTAAAATTCACCCAGAGTAAAGTAGTCTTCAGAGGCTATTCTCAGAAAATTCAAAATATACATTTTATTTGTCAGGTAAATATCTTTGATATACGGCGTTTTAATCAAAATTTTCGAAAAAATTCCAAGTAAAGGGTAGTTTGGGGTGAGGGATTTTTCTCAAAATTTTCGTGTCGCATCCCTGGAAGATACTAAACTTAAATACGAAGTTTGGTATTTTACCGACTTTTCGTTTTTGAGTTATCGTGTTCACAGACACACACGGACCTTTTTCTGAAAATACTTTTTTTGGATATAGGGGACCCTAAAACACATATTTCCGGTGAAATCTCGGTATCGAATTTTTGGTGGAGTGCAATACCTTCTCTATACACAATGTACATAGTACGTGTAGAGAAAGTAAAAACCGCATACTAACGATATTTAAAGAATAGTTTGTTTGCATAAGAGGTAAGAAAGTCATGTGAATGTGTGCGATTAGAATTTTTTCCTCCATATTTTTATGAACAGCGTAATTCGTAATTACCTACTATTGATCAGCTATGATCAAACATTTTATATAACGTTACCTGATGCCACAGTTGAACGTTTTAGCTTTTGACATAGATCTTTTTCAGTGTAATGGCATCCTCAGCCCAGTGAAGCGATTTTCGTAATGCCCTATACATGGGCTTCCTAACGGTTTCAGAGCCCGCAGCAAAGTCGATGGATCGGAGGACTAGGAAAGTGTAGCGAATTGGTGTGATCATGAAAATAACCCGAGGACCGGTGCCTTTTGTAAACTGTCCGTACTAACGGTGTATCGTTGTTACGGCATGGTCATTGTGGTTTGGCTTCTGAGAAACTAAACTCCTCAGTAGGTATATATGGTTATAACTTTTTAAGCCTTCGAAATGACGTATCTACTGTGCAGGCAAGGAGCAACTCTCTCAAAATATGTTTCTCTAGCACGTATATACAATGTATAGGTTTTTCCAAAACAATATGACCCTCATACGGTACCGCTCCCCCCCTTCCACTGGGTAAAAACCATCAGCAAACAAAATACTAACCTGTGTTAGGGGCGAGAGGCAATGAAGTAAATTCTGTTTCTTGGAGACACTGCTTGCAAGCCGAGAATCTGGCCTGAGTTAATGGAAGTAAGTGGAAGACTTGGCAACAGCGAGGGTTGCTTTCCAACCGCAAGCCCTTTAAACGCAAACTTTAAAAGAAGAGTGGGGCAGGAGCATCTGTTCTGAAAAATACTATACCTAGTGGAGAAGATATTCTATTCCATCCAAAAATTCTATACCGAGATTTCACCGGAAATATATGTTTTGAGACCCTCTGAATCCAAATACTCTTTTTAGAAGCAGATCAGTGTGTTTGTGTTATATACCAAACTTGGTATTTAAGTTATTTTCTAAGGATGCGAACGAAGATTTTCAGGAAAGTACCCCCACCCACAACTACCTTTTACACGGAACATTCATCGAAATTTTCGATTTTCTAAACAATGGCTCTAACGGTTTGATTAAAATGTCTTAAAATGGTCTTAAATTTGTGTATCATTTCCATAACATTGTGATAAACTGAAAATCAATCAACAGGAGTTAATAAATGATTTAAGCCTGAAAAATTCAAACCGTTGATGATAAAAATGACACATGCTAAAAAAAATATTTAAAATAAACTGTGATTTTAAAACATGCCTACAGTTTTTGTATGGTGCGTTTTCGTGTACACTTAATATTTACCAGTTTTGCCAGACTATATTAATGCTCTTCCGAATGAAAAGTATACTGTACAAGCTACTCCCAGAAAATTCAAGAAATACATACATTTTATTTGCTATGACAGCATCTAATAGTATTTAAATATCAACATCCACAGAGACGTGCTTCATGTAAATGTTTCATATAGAGGGTAGTTTGGGGATGGGAGATTTTCTTGAATATCATGTTGTATCCCTGGAAGGTACTGAGCTTAAATACCAACACACCGGGCAAGTGGATCAGGCGTTTCGTCTGAGACTGGCATTCGTTTTTTTATAGTGTTTAACGCCCGCTTTTACCACTTGTGCCACCACAGACGATGACACTGGTGATATATGAAATGAAGATGGAGCACCGGTGGAATGCGATGGCGGGGGAAACCGCAGAATGCCCACCCCTGCGCCACTTTTTCCACCACAAATCTCACATGCGGTCACTTGGGATCGAACCCGGGCCGTCTAGGTGAGAGGCGAGTGGTCTAAACACTTTGCCACGGCGCGGTCAGACTGGCATTTTGGAGGTCGTGGAGTCAAGTTTTCTGCGACCGACCTATTTGACCCATGACTTTTTTTTCTGGGGTTTTCTCGGATCACTAAGCGAATTCTGAGCAGGCTTCTTCACTCCCCCGGACTTCTCGTCCCTTCATTTCCTCTCAATTACATCCAACCGGACTCTTTCGGGGTTCTTGTGGAGGTGACTGCGCTTTGTGAATTCAGCTCTCGGCTGCGGGATGGCGTTGGACTCAGACTCAGGGGCGTTTGGTCAAACCTGAGGAGCGGGCTCTAGCGCTCCCCGCATCAAGATGACCACCCGCTTGGAAACTATTAGGAACCCTCCATGGTCGCTCCATCCCGCCGACCGGTTCTGGCTGCCCGCTAGAATTACTCTCATCTCGTCCTATCCTCCTGGGGTCTGACATACAGAAAACCTATTACTGCTGAAGTGTGGAATCCCTTCCGGGATACTTACACTACTAAATACCAAGATTGGTATTTATCCTAAAGTTCGTTTTAGAGTTACGTTATTCACAGACACTGTCGTCTTCCATGGTCTAGAGGTAAGATGCTAACCTCTGGTTCCCAAGTTCGCGGGCTCAAACCTAGCGCAAGGCGATTGAGTTTTTTTCAGGCTTAAAAACCCTTAGCATGGCTTCCTTCGGAAGGCAAGTATAGTCGTCAGTCCCGTGTCGTAGATTTACGTCACGTAAAAGAACCTCAATCTGAGCAAAGGCCTCTAAACAAAATTAAGCGGTCGTTTACACCCAATATAAAATGAGAGCCGCAGTACTTGAAGAACGTCTATAAATAACACTCAATTGAATTTAACTTAACGGACACACTCTCGAAGCTGTTTCTAAATATAGTTTTATTTATTTCGAGGGAGAGGCTCAAAACTTATATTTCCAGTGAAATCTCGATATCTTATTTTTAGGTGGAATGCAATATTTACTCTACTTACTATACGCAGTAGATAAAGAAATACAGCTCACTTTGCTGTAAAATCTGGCTACAAAACGATCCCATCCGCCTCTGCGTATCTCGTAGATAAGGTCTTGAGGAATGCGATCCCTAAGGCTGATAATAATATCAATAATAATAATAATAATAATAATAATAATAATAATGGAGAAGAGCGCACAAACTGTGCAGAATACAATACATGAGTTTATTTGTAATTGCTATAAGCAGAATAGATAATCATTTTTTGCACCTGAATAGATGGTATTTTTCACATTTCTCTGAAGTCTGATATAAAGAGTAGTTAAGGATGGGAAAACCTAATGTAAACCTTGTTTGCCAAACGAGCATTGAAACAGGAATGCAAATATCTTCTGATAGTTATAACGCAACACAACAGCATCAGCGAAAGAAGATAAAGCACAACCGCTCCGCTCCTTTGTCCAGATCCAATATGGTTTCTGCAGACGTACCATGGATTTGGATACTACGAGGGCAATCCAGAAAGTAACAGACGATTTGGCATAACTAAATAATGAGATCAACACAAAACCTTATTTATAACAGTATTTATACAGTACCTAACTATTTCTCAACGTAATCTCCATTTATTGCCACGTGGTATCAGTTTTTCAATGCCGATGTTATACTTTACTACCTAAAAGGACTTATTCTTTTTTTTTTTTTTGGATGCACAAAATGTTCGGTCAATTGAATGTTAAGGGCAGATGACACATAATTCAGAGTAATCAAGGAAGAACCAATATGCACGACAAAGACCGGAGTGGAAGTTCATCAATCATTATGGAGGAGTTGAAAGTAAATGTTGATAAAAGAAATTTAGAATAACCGGTGCTTTACTTTGGGCATCATATACTACTTTTGGGTGGAAAAAATTCCCAACCTCAAAGTGGCAATACTTCTTGGCGCAGTCTTTGGTGGTAGAAGAGTATAACTTCTGCATTGAAAAAGCGGTACCTTGATAACAATGGCGATTACGTTGAACAATAGAGTAAGTTTCTGTAACTTTGTAAATAGATTCGTTATTTAGTTATACAAAATCATGTCACTTTCTGGATTGCCCTCCTATTTCTGCTGTACTTGGGCAGAAATTGTAAGCAGAACTATAGAGGCTGCATTCACATGACTTTATTCACACTTCTACAGATTATTCCTTCAAAAGCGTATCATTCATTGTATGTACCTGTTAATCCGGATAAACTTCACTTAAATGTACACAGGATAAGTATAATGGACAGTCAGATGTTCAAAGACCGGATTGCTATGTGACGGAAATGCCATGTTTCTTGCATGACCATTATTTTATAGTACCGCCGTTGACATTTTGCCCGACCGAGAGAGGCACTGTTACCTACTCTTGCCACTACTGTGTGTACATCTGCTCTCTCTTCGTATAAAAAAATCTGATGTGTACCATTCACATGACTTTCTCTATATCCCTGCAACAAATTATTCTTAAAAAGCTTATACTTCTATTAACTTCATGCTAATCAGTAAAACATTAGCAGAAATAGCCGTATTACTTGCTTCCTTGTAAGTAGAGGTGAAATAAGGGAGTACCATAGGTTAAAGTGATAATCAAAAGCTGGTTGCTATGTCACTGAAGTTCCTTTGTTTGAATGGACAGCAGTTGACAAATTCCTGTATGAGAAATGTGTAAGTTTTTCATAGCAGAAACCAAAAAATAAGGAATGTCACAAAAACGACGAACTCCACGAAAAAAATGTATATAACAAATTGTGTGTTTTAACGTGCACTACATTTTTTGTGAGTAAGTTTTTGTCCATCACTTACGGTTTAGCAGTTATTAAAAATTTAGTAAAATTCATCCAGAATAAACTACTCTTCAGAGGCTATTCCCAGAAAATTCAAGATATACATTTTATTTGTCAGGTAAATATCTTTAATATACGAAATTTTAATCAAAATCGTTAAGAGCCATTTTTTGAGAAAATCAAAATTTTCGAAAAAAGTTCCATGTAAAGGGTAGTTGGGGGTGGGGGATTTTTCTCAAAATCTTCGTGTCGCATCCCTGGAAGATACTAAACTTAAATACCAAGTTTGGTATTTTACCTACTTTTCGTTTTTGAGTTATCGTGTTCACAGACACACACATACATACATACGGACCTTTTTCCGAAAATGCTTTTTTTTTTAGATAAAGGGGACCCTAAAACATATTTCCGGTGAAATCTCGGTATCGAATTTTTTGGTGGAGTGCAATACATTCTCTATAGTGCATAGTGCCTATAGAGAAAGTAAAAAAAATGAAAGCTGTAAAGTTAAATATAACAATAAGGATAACACACGCGTAAAAAGAAACAATTCCACCTGGACTAAAGCAAAGGATTATTGTCAAGTGCTCCGCTTATAAGATAATTCGCAACATAGTCGAAAGTGGGGAGGAAGTATGCAATTGGTGCTAGCACATAACTTCCACCCTTTATTCTGCGCGTCAAACCAACACTGCAAACCTTGCCTGATTATCGGTTCTTTTCTTTCGCGTTGAGTTTGCATGTAGCAAAGGTCTGAGCAACAACAGTAAATTATATTTATTAAAAACTCAGGAAATAAAATTTAAGTGCCGATGTATCCGTTGAAACGAATCAGAAGAAGTTCCTTTACTGTGGAAATTCACAGCGTTGGTATTGCTAAAGATGGCCGTTCTCTTTATTTACCCTAATGAAATGTAAGAGCCGAAGATAAAGCGGTCGTGAAATCTCGGGATCGAATTTTTGGGTGGAATGCACTCCATACACTAAGTATATTGAATGAGTAATATGTTTGTAATGTTCTGGATTTACGAATATTTGAGAATGATACAGATTATCGTGAAAGCTTCATGTAAAACTAAATAATTAATGATGTGAAATGGTTCAGAATTTTGAATTCTTAGCTAAACAACTATTTTTACCATTAGTTGAAGGTTATCTGTGTGAAGTTTGGTCGAAATCTGTGCAAACATATAGAAATTAAAAAACAACAAAAAAGACGAACAGACTGAAGTTTATATAAATTAAGATTAAAACTTTCCAGCTTGTCATTTAGTTTTGATCAAAAGTTACAAATCCATAAGAGATCAATTTCGTCTGCTCAACTCCCAGTTCTCTCTCAAGTTCCTTACTTTATAAAAAGTGTAAATGCAGGATAGCGTTCCTGTCCGGGAGCTCATTTACAGTGATTTAATAAACGTCAATTCATTTACCTCTACAGATCTTAAGTAAAAGGGAAAACTAGAAAACGAACTTCAAAATGCTGAAATCATGAATGTCGTTGCCACTTCCGATGCTTGCTATATTCGTAAGGTATTTTAACATTAGTCACACTGCCAAGGGCACAAATAATTTGGCGTATAATTTCTGTTGGATGGATTAGAAAGGTGGAGGCGGGGCGTTGAACTTGGAGGCGTCAGCTCAGCACTAATATTTTAGGCCATCCTTTTTAAAATTCTATCTGCGTGACAAACTATTGTGTTACAGGTCTAGCGTGAATTTCAAGGCCTTTCCAGCTGTTTCCCACCGAGCCGGTGTGGTCCAGTAAGTGAAGGTGTGGTCTCGAATACCATAAAGTCGAAATTCCCTCTTGCTCAAAGCTTCACGTGAACCTTACTAACTGTGGCACTGACGTAAGAAGTTGGGAGGTAGGTTCTTACCCCACTAATTCCTAACGCTTTCAACCTCCTTTTTTTTTCTTCCTCCAGATGATAACGTTTTTAGTATTTGGTGCAGGTAAACACTATGTCTATCACTTTGATTTTACCCTGACTTGAATTACTTTCTCTAAACATACTATATACATAGTGTACAGAGAAGGTATTGCATTCCACCCAAAAATTTGATACCGAGATTTCAAATACATGTTTTGGGTCCCCCTGACATGACACTCGCATGACTTTCTCTACATATCTGCAAAAATTATTGTTAAAAAGCAAATGCTTCTTTATACTTCATGCTAATCGAGAAAAAAATAGCAGAAATAGTCTTACTACTTCCTTCCATGCAAGTAGAAAGCAGATATAGGAGTAGCTAGGCTAAAGAATTACTCAAAAGCTAGTTGCTATGTGACTGAAGTTCCTTTGTTTGTATGGACAGGAGTTGACAAATTCACGAATGAGAAAAGTATGTTTTTTAAAGCTGAAACCAATAACAAAGAATATCTCAAAAACGATCCACTCCATGAAAAAAATGCATATAACACATACTGTGTGTTTTAAGGAGCTCTATATTTTCTGTTAAGTAAGTTTTTGTCTATCTCTTACGGTTTACCAGTTATGCAAAATTCCGTAAAATTCATCCAGAATAAAGTAGTCTTCAGAGGTTATTCTCAGAAAATTCAAGATATACATTTTATTTGTCAGGTAAAATATCTTTAATATACGATATTTTAATCAAAATCGCTAAGAGCCATTTTTGAGAAAATCAAAATTTTCGAAAAATGTTCCATGTAAAGGGTAGTTGGGGATGAGGGGATTTCTTGAAAATATTCGTGTCGCATTCTTGGAAGATACTGAACAAATACCAAATTAGGTATTTAACGGACTTTACGTTTTTAAGCTATGATGTCCACAGACACACACACACACACACACACACACACACACACACGGACCTTTTCTAAAAATGCTTTTCTTTGGATTCAGGGGGCTCCAAAACATGTATTTCCGGTGAAATCTCGGTATCGAATTTTTGGGTGCATTACAATACGTTACACTATGTACATAGTACGTGTAGAAAACGTAAATTCAGGCCCGTAAATTTTCCTCAAAAGTAATTCAAAGGTATGTATTTGTTTTATGTGATAGATATAGAGAGATAAGAATGAAAAAGTCCGCCAACTTTTAAGGATGGATTATTTATATATTTCTCAACAAAACAAGCTATACTTACATGAAAATTTTGTGTTATTCCACTTTCTCTGCCACGTACAATGTACAAGGAAGAGAAGGCATTGTATTTCACCCAAAATTCAATGTCAAGATTTAATCCGAAGTGTGTGTTTTTGAGGCAAAAGCGTAAGAGTCGACGGTTTGCGTGTTGGATCGCTTTCTCTTTCCTACACAATAATCTGTAGACGGAAGAGAAACAACTCGTGTTGCCACGTGATTACCCACTACATTGACGTAGTAAGCCTGTTTGCTGCAACGCAAAATCAAGCGACTTTGTGATAGAAGAATAAACGCTTTTAAGAATAGTTTATATAAGGAATAGAGAAGAAATGAGTTAAACACATCATACTTTTTTAGAGTTGGAAAAACAAAAATCTGATTTGTTCCTTTCACATGATTTTCTCTTCACCTCAGCAACAAATTATTGTTAAAAAGCTTATGCTTCTATTTACTTCATTCTAATGGAGAAAAACTTAAGCAGAAATAGCCTCATTACTTGCTTCCTTGAAAGTAGAAACGAAATAAGGGAGTCCAGTGACTGAAGTTCCTTTGTTTGTATGGACACAAGTTGACAAATTTCTGTATGAGAAAAGTATCAGTTTTTCAAAGCTGAAGCTAAAAACAAGGAATATCTCTAAAACGATCAACTCCACGAAAATATGTATCTCACATAAATTGTGTGTTTTAACGTGCTCTACATTTTTTGTGTGGTAGGTTTTTGTCCATGTCTTACAGTTTAGCAGTTATTAAAATTCATCGAATAAAGTAGTCTTCAGAGATTATTCCCAGAAAATTCAAGATATACATTTTATTTGTCAGGTAAATATCTTTAATGTACGATATTTTAATCAAAATCGTTGGAGCCATTTTTGAGAAAATCAAAATTTTCGAAAAAAAGTTCCATGTAAAGGGTTGATTGGTTTGGGGGGATTTTTCTCAAAATCTTCGTATCTCATCCCTGGAGGACACTGAACTTAAATACCAAGTATGGTATTTTACCGACTTTTGTTTTTGAGTTATCGTGTTCACAGAGACACGGACACACACACGGAACTTTTTCTAAAAATGCTTTACTTTTTTTTACTTTCTCCATACGCACTATGTACATAGTGTATAGAGAAAGTATTGCACTCCACCAAAAATTCGATACCGAGATTTCACCGGAAATATATGTTTTAGGGCCCCCAATATCCAAAAAAAGCATTTTCACAAAAAGGTCCGTGTGTGTGTGTGTGTGTGTGTGTGTCTGTGAACACGATAACTCAAAAACGAAAAGTCGGTAAAATACCAAACTTGGTATTTAAGTTTAGTATCTTCCATGGATGCGACACGAAGATTTTGAGAAAAATCCCCCCACCCCCAACTACCCTTTACATGGAACTTTTTTCGAAAATTTTGATTTTCTCAAAAATGGCTCTAACGATTTTGATTAAAATTTCGGATATTAAACATGTTTATCTGACAAATGAAATGTATATCTTGAATTTTCTGGGAATAGCCTCTGAAGAGTAGTTTATTCTGGATGAATTTTACTAAATTTTGAATGACTGCTAAACCGTAAGAGATGGACAAAAACTTAGTACACAAAAAATGTAGAGCACTTTGAAACACACAATTTATGTTATATACAATTTTTTCGTGGAGTTCGTCGTTTTTGTGACATTCCTTATTTTTGGTTTGTTATGAAAAACGTCTACTTTTCTCATACAGGAACTTTCAACTCCTATCCATATAAACAAAGGAACTTCATTGACATAGCAACCAGCTTTTGACTATCACTTTAACCTACGGCTGTCCCTTATTTCGCTTCTACTTACAAGGAAGCGAGAAATAAGACTATTTCTGCTAATTTTTTCTGATTAGCATAAAGTAAATAGAAGTATAAGCTTTTTAAGAATTATTTGTTGCAGGGATATGGAGAAAGTCATGTGAATGGTACACATCAGATTTTTTTTTTTTTTTTTTTTTTTTTTTTTTTTTTTTTTTTTTGGATACAGGGAACACTAAAACATATATTTCCGGTGAAATCTCGGTATCGATTTTTGGGTGTAATAGAATACTTTCTCTGTACATGATGTACATAATACGTGTAGAGAAAGTAAAAAGTGATCAGTGGTCCGTAAAAAGTAGGAATACTATATTCCGTGAAATCCAGAATCTCTGTCAGTATAACATGTTGTCAGTACTATTGGGGAACACGTGCAATTAAAAACAGGAAATTAGCAGTTTGACGAGGGTGTCACGGCGAAATGCTTCTAGCTTCCTGTAACATGCAATACTTGCTTGTTCTACAGGTGCCTTCTGCATGTAGTGGGCGGTGGTGCACGTTAGAAGGTCACGGGTTGCCATCTTGAGGGTGCATCTTACACGCTCTAAAAATAAGACTCACCAAGGTCTCATTTATAGACATTAAAACTATTAAAAAGGCTAATCAAATCATAAGCTGCAAGAATAAACTGCCTCACATGGAAATAAGAAACGGAGTATTAAACTCAAGAAAAGAAACATTTTTAGAAAATTACTTTAAAAAATCTGACGTGTTCCATTCGCACGACTTTCTCTACATCTCTGTGACAAATTATTATTAAAAAGCTTATGCTTCTATTTACTTCATGCTAATCGAGAAAAAAAAAATAGCAGAAACAGTCTTATTACTTGCTTCCCTGTAAGTAGAAGCGAAACAAGGGAGTACCATTGGTTAAAGTGATAGTCAAAAGCTGTTTGCTATGACTGTAGTCCGTTTGTTTGTATAGACAGGAATTGACAAATTCCTGTATGAGAAAGTATAAGTTTTTCAAAGCTGAAACAAAAAACAAGGAATATCTAAAAACGATCAGCTCCACGAAAAAAATGTATATGTGTTTGAACGTGCTCTACATTTTTTGTGTGGTAAGCTTTTGTCCATCTCTTACGGTTTAGCAGTTACGCAAAATTCCGTAAAATTGATCCAAAATAAAGTAGTCTTCAGAGGGTATTCCCAGAAAATTCAAGATATACATTTTATTTGTCAGGTAAATGTCTTTAATATACGATATTTTAATAGAAATCGTTAGAGGTATTTTTAAGAAAATCAAAATTTTCGAACAAAGTTCCATGTAAAGGGTAGTTGGGGTGGGGGAATTTTCAAGAAAATCTTCGTGTCACATCCTTGGAAGATACCAAACTTAAATACCAAGTTTGTTATTCAATGGTCTTTTCGTTTTTGAGCTATGTTTTTGAGCAGTCCACTGGCATACACACAGATACATACACACGCGGACCTTTTTCTGAAAATGTGTTTGTTGTTTTTTGTTTGTTTTTTTTTTGATCCAGGAGTCCCAAAACATGTATTTCCGGTGAAATCTCGGTATTGCATTTTTGGGTGGAATGCACGTACTGTACTGTGCATCATGACACCAATTTGTTTTAATTTGGAATATCATTTGATTACCATATTTCATTTAATATAAACCTGGTTTGAAATGTTACATCATCAAGTGCAATTTTGTGAGTCAAAAATCAATAGCTGTAATAAAATCGGTTTATATACATATAATTCTAATACCATTTTAAAACACCTTATACTTAAATTCTTATACGGAAAATAGCGTGTAAATTTATTTTAATATCAATGCACATCTTTATACAGGTCGTCTCCTTAGCGCGGTGGTTGCGTTGCTGCTTGCCTGAGTTCGATTTCCAGTACCGGCATGGGGATTTTCCCCCGCTGGGAGACCAGGACCGGGGTGCACTCAGCCTCGTGAGATCCCTGGGGAGGCCCAATTGAGGAGTTTCTTGATGGAGAAGTAGCGGCTCCAGGAGGACCGCATTAATCGGCCGGGGGGTCTGTCATGCACCGAGATGTCGTGCCCTGGAGTTACATCTTTATACAACGTAAAACGATAATTCGAACCTATTTTTTCATTTGTTCAAGAATTCTAAATATAAACACTAACAGAAGCGGTATCTGTCACTTATTGTTTTTTTATAGTGTTTGACGCCCGCTTTTACTACCATGGCGCCACAGGCGATGACACTGGTGATACATGGAATGAAGATGGAGCACCGGTGGCATTCGATGGCGAGGGAAACCGGAGAAAACCCGCCCCTGCGCCGCTTCGTCCACCACAAATCGCACTGCTACTTATTGTAATTGCATAATTCTGCTCAAAAACAATAACTCATTAAGCAACTTTGTTGGTGATTTCAGTGCCTGAAAATGGTATTATCGATTACGCTATATTTAATCTAAAATATTGATTGAGCAGTCAAAATTTAAACCAATATGTTTCAAATACGTTTTGGCGTGGCAGAAAATGTTGCACTATCTTGTTAGTGTGATCAAGAGAATTAATGCCGAACCATTGCTCCAAAAGCACAATAATTTCCTTTTTCCGGCTTTTCCGGGCCATTAGTTCGTTTCTTTTACATCAGCTGCGTATAACCGTTAATGTTTCTTTTTCTGGAAGAAAACTAAATGCAAGAAATATGTTGAAAACAATGTTACGAGCTTGTAGTAGTTCTGCAAATATCTCTGACAAAAATAGGGCTTCATCCGCTCTACCCTATTGGTTTTTCGTGGTCGAGAGGCCAATCCCGGGGTGGTTTCTTATCTAACCAATTTCGTTTCAATATCCCATTTCCTTCTCATTTTTCAGGTTCATAGTGTGGGTGTTTGAGGCAGACGGTTAGAGTGCATACTCAATGGAAAGAATACTCCCCGTGGACACTAGAGAGCTTCCAGGTCGATCGCCCTATCTGGCGGATCATCGGGCTTGGATATGTTAAGGATCTTCTGCGAGTCTCTACGGCCTGGTTACTTGCGACCTGTGACTACCTGGTTCCCTCACTGCATCCTTTCCTTTCCTCCTGGGAGGTGTTAACCACATATAATTGTGTGTCAGAGAGTTTCTCCGCGGAGCCGAAGTTCCCTCTGTTGGGCAGGGAGGGAAACTAATCCCTTCGTAACTCTTTTCATTAGAGCAATACCTGGGCTACTAAACCCCCCAGGCGTGCGGAGAGAGAAAGAAGCGAAAGACATGTCATGTCCACTTAAGTGCGTCAACCCCGCAAGGAAGACTACCGTAGATCCAATAGCAATCAGCATACCATCTACTAGTTATCCAGGCTAGTACCGGAAGACAATGAGAGGGAGGCATCTCGCCCAAACGTACCAAATCTCCCATTGATTCGGAAACCACTGCCGTGCCGAGTCCAACCCAATCCGAACAACTCCCTTCTTCGGGAATGTGTGTGCTACACTGTGTCTGTACGTTGCAGTGCACAAGGTGTCTTACCCTCCTTTGTCCACCCTTTACCTAACACGAAGCTAAAATGTCTATAATAGAATAAATGAGGTTTCTTAAACCAGAAATAGACGATTCAAGCTTAAAATTTAAGATATAAACCACAGTAGGCAACTTCACGGAAAACTAAGAATTATCAAGCATACTTGAATATAATAACAAGAAGAAAACCATGACTAGAAGAGGTGAATAGAACACTCACATTGAGATGGGAGGTTGAAGATATAAAACTAAAACCATGCTGAAGAAAAAGAATGAGGAGGAAACATCCAAAATGGGGCACAGCAACTATGCCATTCCAATGAAATGTGATATAAAGATGAACATCGCAGAGAAAGCTAATACGAAGAGTTTGCGGTACTTTAAGGATCTCTTTCTACAGGTTGCTAGCATGAATACTTGATAAACCGAAGAACCGCAAATAAAAGGGAGCTATTACTGGTATCCAATGTCACTGCCACAGTCTCTAATAAGTGGTTCCATACACTCTGATTTGCCAGGAAGTCCTTCTGTTCATATTCTCTCGTCCCACTGTACCACACGTTTAGATGAAATATTTGAATTTTCAATATTAATTTAATTTTAGAATTTACGGGTAAGAAGAAAAAGAGGCAAATCATTCACCTGAAATAATATATTAAAACCTCCAAGCTTTATTAACACAACATATCAGCCTATTCAAATACATTAAAAGCGGGAATGTCATTCCGTAGCTGGAGACACATTTGCCTATGAAACAGCGAAACGCTATAAGCTACTTTGGGAATATTCATGTGCCTAAATTACCTAAAATGTTTCGAATACTATTTCCATTAGCCTTTAAATTGCATCCACTGGTTCTCCGTCTATAGGAAACACAACCATGTTTTATTTTTACTTTCTCTATACGCACTATGTACATAGTGTATAGAGAAGGTTTTGCACTCCACCCAAAAATTCGATACCGAGATTTCGACGGGATTTCCCCTGTATTCAAAAAAAGCTTTTTCACAAAAAGGTCCGTGTGTGTGTCTGTGAACACGATAACTCAAAAACGAAAAGTCGGTGAAATACCAAACTTGGTATTTAAGTTTAGTATCTTCCAGGGATGTGACACGAAGATTTTGAAAAAGATCCCCCATCCCAAACTACCCTTTACATGGAACTTTTTTCGAAAATGTTGATTTTCTTAAAAATGGCTCTAACGATCTTGATTAAAATTTCGTATAATAAAGATATTTACCTGACAAATAAAATGTATATCTTGAATTTTCTGGGAATAGCCTCTGAAGAGTACTTTATTCTGGATGCATTTTACGGAATTTTGAATAACTGCTAAACCGTAAGAGATGGACAAAAACTTATTACACGAAAAATATAGAGCACGTTAAAACACTTAATTTATGTTATATACATTTTTTTCGTGGAGTCATCGTTTTTGAGTCATTCCTTGTTTTTGGTTTCTGCTATGAAGACGTTACTTTTCTCATATAGGAATTTGTCAACTGCTTCCATACAAAGGAACTTCAGTGTCATAGCAACCAGCAAGGAACAAAGCAAACATAGCAATAAGGAACCAAGTAATAAGACTATTTCTGATATTTTAGTCTGATTAACATGAAGTAAATAGATGTATAAGCTTTTTAAGAGTAATTTGTTGCAGAGGTGTAGAGAAAGTCATGTGAATGGTACACATCAGATGTTTGGTATTTGAAAGCGTTTCTATACTCATTTGAACCACTGATACGAGCCCAATAGTCGTCCTCCATGGTCTGGGGATAATATACTAGTCTCTAGTTTCCAAGGTCCAGGGTTTAAACCCAGCGGAGGGCAATGGCTATTTTTCTCAGATCTAAAATTTTTATGACACTGATAAAGTATGCATGAGTGTTTATAATAATTCTTAATTAAGTCAGGTAGATGAATGTAACAATTCAGGGTAAGCCAGGGAATTGGATATAAATTTCTGTGTAAACCCTGAAATTGCTATTTTTGAAATCAGGAACTTTGAAATCTCGATAACGAACTTTTGGGTGGAATGATATACCTTCTCTGGCTACAGACACGTGAAAGAGAAAGTAAAAGATCACGTTCCAGTACTTATGCAGGATCATGAGATCCTATTTGATTATTCCACACTCTTTTCCCTATGGTTAGTGTTTATTGCCTACAACAATTACAGTATAGCAACGTTATAATTTAAAAGTTACCAAACTAAATCATAAAAATCATGCACAGAGTACAATGAATTAGTCACCAATTTATGGCATATAGTCCTTTTGAAAATTAAAATAGGGAGCTCTCTTTTTTTTGGGGGGGGGGGTAAAATATTAATTAAGTCCAATAGAAACAACTACCTAGTTTGAATTTTCGTATGATTAAATTTATTTATATATAAATTCTAACAATTTCGTGTTGTATAACTATTATATTCGAGCAAACTGTAAAACTGCTAAAATTTTCCTTAACATACAAGAGACAGGTCAGCACATACTTTGATGGCAAAGTTAAGATACCTAAATGAATAAAAAGTGGTTTACAATGTTCTTTTGGATGAACACCACAAATTAATCTAACAGCCCTTTTTTGTAATAAAAAGATCTTCGTTTCGAAGGAAGCAAACCATAATTTGCATGCGAATAAATATGAGCATAATACACCTTCATCAGCACATCCTTATTAATACCATAGCTCAGGATTCTCAGCATAAAATTTCTGTTGTGTTTTTTTTTAAAATATGATTAATATGCGTTGACCATCCAAGGTCAGAATATTTATACCTAAAAATGTTATGGAGCTTCCAAAACAACCAATGTTAAATTTGTATTGAATTTCAGTATTTTTTACTTTTTCTACACGTACTACGTACATAGTGAGAGTATTGCCTTCCACCCAAAATTTCGATACCGAGATTTCACCGGAAATATGCGTTTTATGTTCCCTGTATCAAAAAAAAAAAAAAAAAAGTATTTTCAGAAAAAGGTCCGTGTGTGTAGGTGTGTCTGAATACGATAACTCAAAAAGATAAAAGTACCAAACTTAGTATTTAAGTTTAATATATTCCAGGGATGCGACACGAAGATTTTGAGTAAAGTCCCCAACCACAAACTATCCCTTACACGGAAAAAATTTCAAATTGTTTATTTTCTCAAAAATGGCTAAGGATTTTGATTAAATTACCGAATATTAAATATATTTACATAGCAAATAAAATGTATATCTTGAATTTTTAGAGAATAACCTCTAAAGAGCTCTCTATTCTGAATGAATTTTGCGATAACTGGTAAATCATAAGAGATAGCAAAAAGTTTACTACACAAAAAACGTTGTTCAAGTTAAAACACACAATTTATGTAACATACTTTTTTTTCGTGGAGTTGGCCGTTATTGCGATGTTCCTTGTTATTTTGTTTCAGCTTTAGAGTACTTATACTTTTCTCATACGAGAATTTGTCAACTCCTGCCATACAAGCAAAAATACTTTAATCACATGGCAACCAGCTTTTCAGATATTTGATTATCGATTTAGCCTAACGTATGCCCTTATTTCCCCTTCTACTTACGAGGAAGCAGGTAATAAGACCCTTTGTGCCAATTTTTTTCTCGATTAGCATGAAGTAAATAGAAGAATAAGCTTTTTAACAATAATTTCTTAAACCCGCCTGGGTAGTGTGGTGGTAGCGTGTTTGCCTCATTCAACAGGTCGTGAGTTCGAATCTCGCTTAGGGTGAGTTACCCGGATAAGGTTTTTTGGGGTTTTTTCCCTTATCCTGAGAATACGAATGTCGAGTAACAAAGCTCCATGGACCAAGAGATCATTTGAACATCAATTTCATTCATCATCCGATATGACCAACCAGATTAAAGAACGTTAAGCTAAAAGAGAGAAAAAAAAAAAAAATAGATAAAAAAAATTGCAGAGCTGTAGTGAAAGTCGTGTGAATGGAACACATCAGATTTTTCCAGTATTTATGCTCAAATTATTGGCATTACGCCAATTGTTAACTGGTGTTGTATTTAGGTCCTAATGTGTGTTCATCATATGTGATTGCATGGAGTTTAGATAGTGAAACTTGCTGTATTGTATGTGAACTGTACTGTTAGATCAGTATGCAGGGAAAGTTATAATGCCTCGGCGAGTTTGTTTTGTTTCCGTATCTTCACCAAACGGTTTCGGGGCTAGAAACCTCCAAACTCATTAATTCTGTCCTTCGTCGTCCAGTAGACGTAGTATGTCGGGGGAAAAAAAAGAGAAACCATAGCTCAAAGACAAGTGTGGTAAATGCAGACACTCCCGCCCGAGAAAGAGGTCAGATTCCAATTTCAATCTAATGAACGTGGGTTCACATCCCGTTAGCTTGAAATGTTTTTCCTTCTGGCTAATCTATGCTAGCAGTTAAAAGTTCTTCCCAAACTGACTTGTTTTTCTTTCCGATAACACGGCAGGATGTTCTCCCTCTCCGAATGGAATTCTTTGTCTGTGACGTGCCCAAGTTTACCATAACGCCAGTATTTACCTACCTTCCAGGAACATCGGTCGAGTAGATTACTTCCTTGCATTTTAAAACCGTTCTGTGTATGTTGCTGCTGCTGCTTGAGAACTAACCGTTTTATACATCAACTCTCACCAAAGTTGATTTCGCCCGTCTCGGCACTGTGGCGTTAACGAGCCTGCCTCACATTCAAGAGGTCCCGAGTTCGATACTCGGTTAAGGTGAGGTTCCAGGATAAGGGTGTTTTACAAATCCTGAGAAGACAAATTGCGAAGAACTCTAAGCTCTAAGGAATCAGGCCCGTTGATACAATTTAAAACATCTGATGTGTACCATTCACATGCCTTTCTCTATATCCCTGCAACAAATGATTCTTAAAAAAACGTATACTTCTATTAACTTCATGCTAACCAGTAAAACATTAGCAGAAATAGTCATATTACTTGCTTCCTTGTAAGTAGAGGTGAAATAAGGGAGTACCATATGTTAAAGTGATAATCAAAAGCTGGTTGCTATGTCACTGAAGTTCCTTTGTTTGTATGGACAGCAGTTGACAAATTCCTGTATGAGAAATGTGTAAGTTTTCCATAGCAGAAACCAAAAATAAGGAATGTCACAAAACGACGAACTCCACGAAAAAAATGTATATAACATAAATTGTGTGTTTTAACGTGCTCTACATTTTTTGTGTAGTAAGTTTTTGTCTATCTCTTACGGTTTAGCAGTTATTCAACATTTAGTAAAATTCATCCAGAATAAACTACTCTTCAGAGGCTATTCCCAGAAAATTCAAGATATAAATTTGATTTGTCAGGTAAATATCTTTAATATACGAAATTTTAATCAAAATCGTTAGAGCCATTTTTGAGAAAATCAAAATTTTCGTAAAAAGTTCCATGTAAAGGGTAGTTGGGGGTGGGGGGATTTTTCTCAAAATCTTCGTGTCGCATCCCTGGAAGATACTAAACTCAAATACCAAGTTTGGTATTTTACCTACATTACAAAAAAATAAAATAAAAACGTATCAAAGGTATTATAGACAAGCTCGGGTGGCTTTTAAGATCGCGAGTCACATGTTCTATAATTAAGTAACTTGTTTCTGCTAACATTTGCTAATTAGCCTTATGGTATGTTTATGAATAATATAACAATGGCCGTTTCTGGCAACTATAGGAAAGAGTTTGTTATATTATCAACAATAAATAAATTAATAATAATAATAATAATAATAATAATAATAATAATAATAATAGAATTAAGATCCGACCTCGATTTTAACAAATACTAAAATGAAATTCTCTGAGATAGCAGCTAAAACATTCAAAACGAGTGCATGATTTAAAGGAATCATTCGAATGCAAGTACCATATTTGTTTTATTCTGGCAAGGTGTTGCATAATATAGAGGGTTGAATAGCCAAGGCAAAAAGAGAATATAATAAGTAAGCCTGGTATAGTTTCCAGGTAACTTAATTCGCTGTTTTTTTCGCACAATAGACAATATTACACCTATTATAGTTTTAACCATCACTACTGCCAAACAAATTTGATTGCGTTTCATTTACATGACACTAATTGTTCTGCAAACAAAATAATCTTATTCTTCTATCTGCTTCATCCAAATCGAGGTAAGGAATTATACTAAGTAAAGTGAAGGGCAACTCTTTTAATGCTATCTGCGCTATGCAATTTACATTGATTTTCGGTTATCTGTACATGCCCAGGAATAAAAGAAAAAGGAATGAGACTGTCTGAGAAAACTAAGTATTTTAATATTGAAACTAATAGTAAGAAAATGTGATTTCACCGGAAATATATGTTTTAGGGTCCCTTGTATCCAAAAAAAAGTATTTTCAGAAAAAGATCCGCGCATGTGTGTGTCCGTGTGTCTGTGAACACAACTCAAAAACGAAAAGTCGGTAAAATACCAAACTTGGTATTTAAGTTAACTTTAGTATCTTCCGGGGATGCGACACAAAGATTTTGAGAAAAATCCCCCCCGCTCCAAACTACCCTTTACATGGAAATTTTTTTCGAAAATTTTGATTTTCTAAAAAATGGCTCTAACGATTTTGATTAAAATATCGTATATTAAAGACATTTACCTGACAAATAAAATGTATATTTTGAATTTTCTGGGAATAGCCTCTGAAGACTATTTTATTCTGAGGGAATTTTGCATAAGTGCTAAACCGTAAGAGACAAAAACTTACCACACAAAAAATGTAGATCCCATTAAAACACACAATTTATGTTGTATACATTTTTTTCGTGGAGTTGGTTGTTTTTTTTTTAGATATTTCTAGTTTTTGGTTTAAGCTATAAAAACTTATATTTTTCTCATACAGGACTTTGTGAACTCGTGTCCATACAAAGGAACTTCAGTCACATAGCAACAAGCTTTTGACTATCACTTTAACCTATGGTACTCCCTTATTTCGCTTCTACTAAGACTATTTCTGCTAATTTTTTCTCGATTAGCAGGCAATAAATAGAAGCATAACCTTTTTAAAAATAATTTATTGCAGAGATATAGAGAAAGTCATGTGAATGGAACACATCAGATTCTTACATTTTTCATGTGATTTTTTTTTTTAAATCTTCGTGACACATCCTTGGAAGATGCTAAACTTAAGTATCAGGTTTTATATTTAACCAACTTTAGTTTTCGAGTTCTATAGTTCATAGACAGATGCAAGCAAGCGCGCGGACTGCTTTCTTAAACTTCTTTTTCTTTATTCAGGGGGCCATAAAACATATTTCCGGCAAAATCTTGGTATCAATGTTTTGGCTGGAATGAATACCTTCTCTATTTATATACTATGTACTAAGTAGAGAAAGTAAAGTTTTAACTATGAAATCACGGATAGAGTGGGAGGGTTGGGTAGGGGAGAGAAGGAGAGGGAGGTATTTCAACAGACAACGGGCACTCAAGAACTAAATCAAATAATGCCCATGACAATAGAAATGTTAAAATCCAATGAAGCTGATGAGCTCCCTGTTCCAGACCCCTTGAGAAAGATAGAGCTGGTAAAACCGTTAAAGAATGTTCTCGTAAAATCAGATTTTCAAAATTCAGAGAAGGTGTAGAGTCTCATTCCCCTCCCTGATATTATGTACACGTTAGAATTTACTGCCTCAAGGTTCTCTGGCAATTTCTAGACCTTATAAACGCATGTTGCTTTTATTTTGAAAACAGAAGTTAGATAGCAATGTATTTAAAGAAAAAGGAAGTGCTATATTATGGACAATTTCAAAATATGACAGTTTGCTATGGTGATTCACCACCTATATTTTTACTTTCTCTACACGTACTATGTACATAGTATATAGAGAAGGTATTGCATTCCACCCAGAAATTCGATACCGAGATTTCACCGAAAATATATGTTTTAGGGTCCCCTGTATAAAAAAAAAAAAAAGCATTTACAGAAACAGGTGTGTCTGTTTGTGTGTGCGTGAACACGATAACTCAAAAACGAAAAGTCGGTAAAATACCAAACTTGGTATTTAAGTTTAGTATATTCCAGGGATGTGACGCGAAGATTTTGAGAAAAATTCATCACCCCACACTACCCTTTACATGGAAAAAAAATCGAAAATTTTGATTTTATCAAAAATGGTTAACGATTTTGATTAAGATACCGTATATCAAAGATATCTATATGGCAAATAAAATGTATATCTAATTTTGCGTAACTGATAAACCGTAAGAGACAGGCAAAAAACTTACTACACAAAAAATGTGGATCACATTAAAACACACAATTTATGTCATATACGTTTTTTCTTTTTTTCTTTCTCCCCGTAGAATTGACCATTTCTCAGATGTTCCTTGTTATTTATTTCAGATTCAAAATACTTAAACTTTTCTCACACGGAAAGTTGTAAACTCTTGGTGCTGCATAGAAACGGATTTTAACCACATGGCAACCAGCTTTTAAAGGTTTTGACTGTCGTTTTAGCTAGTGTATTCCCTTATTTTCCTTCTATTTACAAGGAAGCAAGTAATTTAGACAATTTCTGCTAATGTTTATCTCGATTATCGCAAAGTAGAGAGAAAAATATGCCGTTTAATAACAATTTGTTACAGCGATATACAGAAAGCCATGTGAATGGAACACATCAGATTTTTAAAGTATGTGGTTTGATTCGTCTGCATTTTATTGGAAATGAAACAATATTCACTGAGGGGAAAGCACCAATAGTAGCATTAAGTCTAAATTTAGTCAACAATACACGTACATTTATTTAATATTAAGCTAAACACATCAACATTCTAATAAGCACAAACAAAAGCTCAGCTTGTGTTATCCCCTTTCTGTCCTTCCTAATCTGTTTATGTGATGTCTCTAAAATCAATTGTTTATTGTGTATACTGATAGAAATTACGCATGCGCGAAAATACAAGAAATAAAAGAGTAAACGTATGAATAACAGTGTTTGGGGTATGAAAGATTGAAATTAATTGTTTGTTAACAATGCTGTCAAGTGCCAGAATCATATCAGCAACGCCGATGCGCCGGAATTTCGTCCCGCACCTTTGTTTGTTTTGCTCGTTTGGTCCTATTTTCGGGCAAGGATCTCGGGGACATTGAACTAATATTTAACTACTAATAATGCATGCATGCAATTTTTATTTTTTAGTACACTCACCATATTATACAACTACGCATTATTAATATTCCAGAAAAACAGTAAATAGTCCTTTTAGTATCGTGTAAATGAAAACTAATAGGATGAAAAAGCATACCAGACAAGTATAAAGATAATTTATGAAATTCCAACTAACATGTGCAACACATTAAAATTAGTGCAGTAACATTGCATTTCCGTTATGGCAGAGGACATTTTAATGATTATCCATAAACTCTTATCGAGTAATAGGCCTTGCCGCATAGATAGCAGCACCTTTCTATTTCTCCTAAAAATAACAATTATAAGTCATTTGGAAGGGCATTGAATATTCTGACACATTCACAGCATACTCCTTTTTGGTAACAAGTTAAGCTAGCAGATCTTTTAAATGCCAGTAAATCTATTAACATGGGGCTGTTGCCATTTGGGGTGATGTCCGATACTTATTGTACTTTTTGGCGACCACATAAACCAGCCCAACATTGAAGACCCTATGAGCAAGAAATTAAATTTGTTGAAACTTGGACTTGCTAAAGACTCAATCCTTCATGCAATGGTAAAGGCTAGGGCTATTTAGGTAAGGTTAGGTTTCTTTCATTCGATATTAAAATTCTGTCTTTTGCACACAAACATATAATTACCGTTTTCTATGGTGACCAGAAATCACTACCTACATACATCTCTAATGGGATCAAACAATAAGCCACTTCCGCTATCATATCGAGAGTTGAACATAAATAACAAAGCCTCGGTGTAAAAATCGCGGGAGATTCTCTACCCGGTAACATTTACTGTCCCTGCTATTCTGCAAATATTCATTATTTTTCTGTTTACTTAGTTTTAATCAAGATATTTCAAACACGTTTTGTTGCAGGTACAACGGAGATACAAGACTGTTTTTAAACTGGTAATGTTTATATTATATACACTTTGTATGAACACATCAGAGAGAATAGAATATCCCCTTATATCTCCACTTAAAATACTGGAAAATTAAAAAATAATATCTAATTCACAAATTAAGAACAAATTTTAATTGGCTATACGTCGTGTGTAATCTTAAGATCAACGATTTGCTTCAACATAAATGAAAATTAAGGATATACTTTGCGAATGTTTTACAGAAAATTCTAGATATCTCATTAGTCTATTCAATCTGCCAAGGTCTGCAGTTTATAATCAAAATCGTTGGAAATTCCCGATTAGACTCACGAGCTTTACTCTAAACAAAAGACAAGTGAAATTGAATACCGACACACAATTTATATCCAATACAAAATTATTTTACCTACTTTGTTAATCACGATAAATTGTTATTTGCCAGAAATGGTTTAATACGCGCTTTGTTGACGGTACAAAGGTACATAAAGAACCAATCAACTATTTTTTTAACTGCCAGTGTTGATACTGCATTATATTTTGATGGATTTATTAGAAACAAAAGAGTACTACTTAATTTGTCATACTTGAAGTACTGGAAAATTCAAACAAATGGCTCTTTCACAAATTAATATCACAAAGATTTTTATAATTTACGATTTACATAACTTACACATACAAACAACAGTATTAGTATTTATATCAGTCCCAACTAAATCCAAGGGCTCTACTCTTAGCTAAAATAAGTCAAATTGAAGACTGACACGGCCTTAACGCTCAACCGTCCCAACGAGAAGAAAACTTGAACCTGTAGCAACCTGTGCTGGCTGAAGCAGGCAGAACGTGACATTGGTTCTCTACTCACCAGCAAGTATCATATCTACACCACAATACACAACACTACAGTAGACAAGTATATTTACATCTCATGTCCAGCTAGATGGAACTGTTACACAGGCCAAGCGAACACTGTTGTCTTGCCTTGCTTCGCTCCTCGCTACTGGAACACGGAGGGGAACGCTGGAGAAACACGGGGAGGGGGAAAACAAAATGTGAATGAAAGATAAGATTACCACGTCTCGACCAACCGTGAGGTGGTGGGAAGGTCAATTTACTGGTCTGATGCAAGTGGCCTGGGGGTGATGCATCCATTTCTCTTTTTTTTTATATCATGACCTATCTTCCATTATCATTTTATGATACGTAATGTGTAAGTTATTCATTTAGAAATTCAGTTTTCTGTTCTACAAAATAATGATAAATTTGATGCTTCAGCACAAATTTATTTAGGTACTCAGTCATGTTCCAGGAAACAAAATAAGCCCCTTAATATTCCAAAGAATATTGCTCAACACATTGGAGAATTAAAAAAAGAAACAGTAATTTCGGAAATTATTTATTAGGCGAGATAGGATTCTACCCCTCCCTAATATTTCTAATTCAACAACATATTATTTTGATGGCGTAAGCTTTCACACAAGTTTTGATTACTTGATTCTTTGTGTTATCAAATTGAAATTTGGTTTTTATTTGTATGTTTACCGGAGTCTGTAGACATTACTATATTCATATTTGGGTTTTGGTGCTGTGATCCATTTGTTTTCATTTTAAAACCTAACGTTTGGTTCAGTTCTATGGTATACATCTTTAGAAGGACTAAATGCTACTAGGACCTGGCAGGATTTATACAGATCACTAGATAGATCTGTCTATCAGTCATTCACAGTCCATTCGTACTCTTTTCGGCTAGGGCTTATAGGAGGAGGAAGGGTGCCGCTTGATGCAGGAACCGGTCTTTCCCCTCTCTTTACCTCCTACTGGCCGAAAAGAATGCGAATAGACTATACTGTCAAATTCCAGCTGCATTCAGTTTCCCTGAAGATGTCCACAACAATGCTGAATGAAACGCCAAATTTTAGTCCTTTATTGTGTCTTGGAATTTTAACTCCCGCTTCCTTTAAATGCGATTGTATAAATAGGGTCTGTACTCTAGGGCTAACGTCATATTAAACTAATCTTCAACCATAAATTACTATTATATGACTGTTTTATATTGTAAAAATATTATATTTTTGCAATACAATTGAGGTTATATTTTCTTCTACTTTTTTTTTTTTTAAGAAAAAGAGAAAAATCCATGCATCCACAGGCAAACGTAACCCCGCCAGCTTCCAAGCGTGCTATTACATCCACCGTTTTACTTGGGTCCTCCCCTTCTTTATCACAGGCACATTTGACTGCAATTGCTGGGATCGAACTCGCAACGATGGTTTTAAATTGCCTTATCGCTCACTGTTATTCGAACCGCTTCGGTGGTGGCCCCTTCGGAAGAGATGTGTAAGCCGATTTAAGAAGAGCAACATATGTAGGAAAATAATCGGGCAATAAAAGGATAAAATGGAAACTAATGAACTATGACTCCAGGAGAGAATATATTAATTTTATTTTGAGTTGCACATGGTAGTATAATTTTTTAAGAAACTAGTATCTAATATTTTACACAATTTTATTGAGTACCACTATAACCGACTTTGAAAAACCGTTAAAATTACTCTGTTTGCTTCAGTTGTTTCCGATTTGAAAACAAGTGATTGTCGACAGCGTCCTCATCAGTAATATCACACTCCTGGAACATACATCAGTAGCCTTCCCTATCAAAGTAGTTAGCATTTCTCAGCTCAGAGGGACTGGGAATTTGGGAACAAGGCAGGCTGTAAAATACGCTTGACTTCTCTCCAACTTGTTGGGGCAAGCAAGGAGGCGTCCCTCGCCCCTTAAACGCAAGGGGAAGTTCACCCCTCGAATGTTGGAAAGTTGCCAAGGCCCGTGAGCGGTGTTCGCTTCTTCAGTGAGGTGGGTCATGGAATTCAGCAGACGATGATTCACATCGGAAATTGCAGACGGTGTTTCACAGAAGGGATGCTTCTTATCTCTCTGTAAGCAGCATGCGAATTTTAATGTGCTACGGCGTAAGCACTTCGTCTGGAGCGATAATCTTAAAACATGTGGTGTTACATTCACACGACTTTCTCTACTCACTGTTCTATAAACTGTTCTTTCAATAGGTAATTGCTTTCTCTACACGTACAATGAACATAGTGTATAGAGAAGATATTGCATTCCACCCAAAAATTCGATACCGAAACTTCACCGGAAATAGACGTTTTGTAGTCCCCTCAATCCAAAAAAAGCATCGTTAGAGCTATTTTTAAGAAAAACAAAAGTTTCGAAATTATTTCCATGTAAAGGGTAGTTAGGGGTGGGGGGATTTTCTTTAAAATGTTCGTGTTGCATCCTTGGAAGATACCAAACTTAAATACAAATACACACAACATGTATTTCCGGGTGAAATCTCGGCACCGAATATTTGGGTTGAATGCAAACAGCTTTACCTATTGTGTACATTGTACGTGACAGAGAAAATAAACATGTAATAAATCGACAGGGGCTCTTTTAGAGGGGTAAGTATATGACACATCATACAGCTATTATTTAAATGAGCAACCATGCCTTACCATAATCGACAATAGCGTAGGTATTTTGTCTTTTGGATGTAATGCCAAATTTTATTTCCCTTTTTAAGCAAAATTAATTAAGGCTCGTTTACCCAATTATCTGAGATATTTAGATATTATACACCAAATTTCACCTACTTTAGTGTAGGCTTTCTTTGATTTAGAAATAAAATGAATACATATAAATAAACAAAAATATTAGAAATGCGATTTTAACTTTAATGAAAAGTATTAAAATTGCAACCAAACTTTCTGTAAACGTTTATTTCGATTAAGTAGACAAGTATTAATGAAGCAACCAATCACAGCCAAAAAAGCAGTAAAGCAGAATACTGAACTTGCGATAGAGATGTCCAATAATAATTCATTTGTAACCTTAAGCAATTACATGAGCTATCAGGAAGAAGTTGAAGAAAGGATAAAAATGATTGAATGATTTTTAATAGAAAATTTCAAAATGAAAGAGTTTTATTTTGTACCTTCTTTAACTGATTCCACTTCCCATTCTATGTTGGGCATGAAAGACCAGAAATTTTGTTCAGAAGCTGGTTTATCAGTCTTAAGGTTCTTTACCACCAACTTTACATATTTTTACTTTCTTTACACGTACTATGCACATAGTGTATAGAGAAGGTATTGTATTGAACCCAAAATTCGATACCGAGATTTCACCGGAAATACATGTTTTGGATCCCCCTGAATACATAAAAAGAAATTTTGGAAAAAGGTCCGTGTAGTGTATGTGTGTGTGGACAGCATAGCTCAAAAACGAAAATACCGTTAAATACCAAACTTCGTATTTAAGTTAATATCTTCCAAAGATGCGACACGAAGATTTTTTAAGAAAATTTCCCCACCCTTTACCTGGAACTTTTTTCGAAAATTTTGATTTTCTCAAAAATGCCTCTAACGATGTTTATTAAAATGTCGTATATTAAATATGTTTACCTGACAAATAAAACGTAAATCTTGAATTTTCTGGGAATAGCCTCTGAAGACTATTCTGGATGAATTTTACGGAATTTTGAATAACTGCTAAACCGTAAGAGTTGGACAAAAACGTACCACACACAAAATGTACAGCGCGATAAAACACACAACTTAGGTTATTGAGATATTTCTTCAGCTTTGAAAAACTTGCGCTCTTCTCATACGGGAATTTGTCAACTCCTGCCCATTAAACAAAGAAACTTCAGTCATATAGCAACCAGCTTTTGACTATCACTTTAACCTACGGTATTCCCTTATTTCACTTCTACTTACAAGGAAGCAAGTAATAAGACTATTTCTGCTATTTTTTCTCGATTAGCATTAAGTAAATAGAAGCAGAAGCTTTCTAATAATAATCTGTTGCAGAGATATAGAGAAATTCATATGAATGGAACACAGATTTTTCAGAACATGATGACTCTCGGCATGAGTTTTGCATTTAGGTAGTGCGGTTAGAAATGAACCCTAGCAGTTGTCAAGTCTTCCACTTACTGGTCGGCCGCGCCATTGCCGAATGATTAGAGTACTCGCCTATCACCTACAGGGCCCGGGTTCGATCTCAAGCTAACGTATGTGGGATTTGTGGTGGACAAAGCGGCGCAGGGGCGGGTTTTCTCCGGGTTCTCCGGTTTCCCCCGGTATCGCATTCCACCGGTGCTCCATCTTCATTTCATATATCACCTGTGTCATTACCTGTGGTGCCACATGTAAAAGCGGACGTTAAACACTGTGAAAAAAAAAACCCTTCTGGTCCTTAAATGGGGCGCGAATCGACTTGCAAGGAGTGTCTTCGAGTCTCCAGAAAACAAGAGATTTTACTACGCTGCCTCTAACCCCTTGTACAGGCTTGTCTTTTGTTTGCTAATGAATATTTCATAGTGGCAAAGGGGAGCGGCCCCGTTTGAGGGCCATCATGTTTTGGAGACAACTATACTTCCCTTTTGAAGAAAGACATGCTAAAAAAATTAAAAAAAAACATTGGACCAATGAAGTAAAACGTATGAGAGAGTTTTAAGAAGCATTTAAGTGGAGTTTCTTTCACCTTGTAAAGCTGTTGCTGCGACGAAGTGAGGGAACCTATTGGTAGTATTTGAAGTGTGAATAGGAGTATGATGGAGGGCGTATTTCCAGTAGATAAAATAAGTAAAGGGATTGGAGTAAACGAAGAAACAATGGTGAAAGTAATCGGGAACAAGTAAAGAAATATACTGGGAGAATGGACGAGAAAGAACTGTGTTCCCAGAAATATTGACCGCTAATAGATTGAGGAAGAAACAGATAATAAATGATATAGAGCCTATTAAGATAAGTGGTACACTTATGGCTGGGCTGAATATCAGGATGAATGAAAGAGGCTAGAATTATATTAAAGTATCTGTTCTTGGAAAAAAAAAATGACTGCTATATATATATAATATTATATGACTGCTTTCTGGTACAGGTCACACACCAGTTTTTGAAGAATGACTTTTTTTAATGTATAGTACCCAAAAATTCGATACCGAGATTTCACCGAAAATATATGCTTTGAGACCCATTGAATCCAAAAAATCATTTTTAGAAAAATGTCCATGTGTGTGTGTGTGTGTGTGTGTCTGTGGGCAGCATAGCTCAAAAACGAAAAGACCGTTAAAAACCAAACTTGGTATTTAAGTTTAATATCTTTCAATGACGCGACACGAAGATTTTCAAGAAAATGCCCTCACCCCAAACTACCCTTTACATGGAACTTTTTTCGAATATTTTTATTTTCTAAAAAATGGCTCTAACGATTTTGATTAAAATCCCGTATATTACTGACATTTACAAACCAAATAAAATGTATATCTTGAACTTTCGGGGAATAGCGTTTGAAGACCTCTTTATTCTGGATGAATTTTGCCGAGTTTTGCTTAACTGCTTAACGGTAAGAAATAGACAAACGCTTACTACACAGAAAATGTAGAGTACATTAAAACACACAATTTATGTTATACCAATTTTTTTCGTGGAGTTGATCGGTTTTTAGTTATTCATTGTTTTTGATTTCACCTTTCAAAAACATTTTTTCTCACACAGGAATTTGTCAACTCCTGTCCATGCACACAAAGGAACTTCCGTCACATAGCAACCAGCCTTTGACTATCACTTTAACCTATGTTACTCCCTTATTTCGCTTCTACTTAAAAGGAAGCAAGTAATAAGATAATTCTGACATTTTTTTTTCTCGATTAGCATGAAGTAAATAGAAGCATAAGCTTTTTAACAATAATTTGTTGCAGAGATATAGAGAAAGTCATATGAATGGAACACATCAGATTTTTAAATAAGAGATTAGATGCAAGTCACCTACTCGCCTTTACTGTATATTCTCGAAAAGTAATCATAAGGAAGCAGAGCTGTTTGTTGTACAAATAAACTATTTGCTGACCTGTTTATCAAGGGTAGGCTACCTCACTGTATCTTCGCTAAAGATCATTCGTCTAGAAGGAACGAGCAGCCTATATCTGATTTGCAACTTTAGATAAACAATCAGTGTTAACGTATTGCTGCAAAGCGAGTAATAGAATCCGCTGTAACCCGTTTTTGCCATCCAGACCTATAGTTTTCAATTCATTCGCGTTGAAGACGTTTACGCCCTGAAAAGTCTCTCGCCCTTGGCGAGACTGCATCGGTGAACTTGGGTAGACAGACAAGCACGCAAGTAACCGAGCCATCAAGGACAAACCTTATGGAATAAAGTTTAGTATTCTGTTCGCGTATTAATGGAACCGTAAACTTGCTCATTTCATTAGGAAGCAAATGAATAATAATATAAAAAACAATACTTAAATGGAATAAATAAAATACAATTTTAATACCGCATGTTCTTAGGGGTTTTGTAGGGTATTTGGATAAAAATTTCAATTTTCTATTCGCTTTAACCCCCTGAATAAAAAAAAAAATTAGAAAAATATCCGTGTGCGTGTGGGCAGCATAGCTCAAAAACGAAAAGACCATTCAAAACCAAACTTGGTGTCTAAGTTTAGTGTCTTCCAAGAATGCGACACGACGATTTTCAAGAAAATCCCCCACCCCTAACTACCCTTTACAAGGAAAAAACTTCGGAAATATTGATTTTCTGAAAAATGACTAACGATTTTGGTTAATTTTCTTATATTTAAGATATTTTCTTCAGTTTTCTGGGAATAGCCTCTGAAGACATGTTTATTCTGGATGAATTTTGCGGAATTTTGCGTAGCTGGTAGATCGTTTTATATAGACAAAAACTTACCACACAAAAATATAGAGCTCGTTAAAACACACAACTTATGTTATATACATTTTTTCATGAGGTTGGTCGTTTTTTTAGATATTCCTTGGTATTGCTTTCAGTTTTAATATACTTACACTTTTCTCATACGGGAATTTGTTAACTCCTACCCATACAAACCAAGGTACTGTAATCATGTAGCAACCAGCTTTTAAAAGGTTTAACTACCAATTTAGCCTATGATATTCCCTTATTTCCGTTCTACTTACAAGGAAGCAAGTAATAAGAGCCCTTCTGATATTTTTGTTCCCGATTAGTGTTAAGTAAATAGAAGAATAAGCTTTACAACAATAATTTATTGTAGAGATGTAGAGAAAGTCATGTGAAAGGAACACATCAGATTTTTTTAATAGTGTTTAACGTCCACTTTTACTAAATATTGCTGATGATGCGTGACATACAGATGGATCACCGATGGAATGCGTTGGCGGGGAAAACGGAGAACCCAGAGAAAATTCGCCTCTGCTCCGCTTTGTCCATCACTATATATATATGCCTGTAACCCCGCTGTTGCAACTCTATGAAGTGATATTTTTTTATTACTTTCTCTATACGAACTATGTACATAGTGTATAGAGAAGCTATTGCACTCCACCAAAAAGTTCGATACCAAGATTTCACCGGAAATATATGTTTTAGGGTCCCCTGTATCCAAAAAAAAAGGTATTTTCAGAAAAAGGTCCGTGTGTCTGTGAACATGATAACTCAAAAACGAAAAGTCGGTAAAATACCAAACATGGTATTTAAGTTTAGTAACTTCCAGGGATGCGACACGAAGTTTTTGAGAAAAATCCCCCCACCCCCAACTACCCTTTACATGGAACTTTTTTCGAAAATTTTGATTTTCTAAAAAATGGCTCTAACGATTTTGATTAAAATATCATATATTAAAGATATTTACCTGACAAATAAAATGTATATTTTGAATTTCCTGGGAGTAGCCTCTGAAGACTATTTTATTCTGGGTCAATTTTACGGAATTTTGCATAACTGCTAAATCGTACGAGATGTCCAAAAACTTACCACACAACAAATGTAGAGCACCTTAAAACACACAATTTATGTTATCTATATACATTTTTTTTATTGAAGGTGATTGTTTTTGAGATATTCCTTGCTTTTGGTTTCAGCTATAAAAACATACTTTTCTCATACAGGACTTTGTGAACTCGTGTCCATACAATCAAAGGAACTTCAGTCATATAGCAACCAGATTTTGACTATCACTTTAACCTATGGTACCCCCTTATTTCACTTCTAACGAGGAAGCAAGTAATAAGATAATGCCATCTAATTTTTTCTCGATTAGATGAAGTAAATAGAATATTTGTTGCATAGATGTAGAGAAAGTCATGTGAATGGAACACGTCAGAGTTTAATACTTCAAATTCAGTAGGTTTTGAATTAAACAATGCAGTAGGCTACTTCAATATGTGGCTTTGGATTGAACAAATTCAGACAAAAACTAAGCTAACAATGCTTACTTCATTGCAAAATATTTCTGAAAATAATTAGCCATAGCACAGCTCAGAAAAACAACGCATTAAAATACTAATGATGATCGGATATGGTGTTAGAAGAAGGATCCAAGAAGAGGTTTGTGTCTTATTTAATGAAATGCAACCAGAAAGTATTACTCATTTTACCGTAAGCAACATTTTGAAAACATCAATGAAACTGGAAGTGTTAAAATAAGGCAAAGTCTGGAATGCCAAAACGAGTTACAGATGATGTTTTATTATCAGTGGAAGAAAACCCACATTTTGCTACTCGTCAGCTTGCAATGGACTACAATATCAGTCAAAAGTTCATATGCAACTTAATGAAGGCAGTCAAATGACACCCATACAAGGTACAGCTGCTGGTAGAGAACTCAGTGAAGATGACTTTGACAGACGTACTCATTTTGCTGAAACCTTGAATGACGTGCTCTATCAGAACCCTAACATCGTGAACAGAATTGTGATCTCTGATGAAGCTACTTTCTGCCTAAATGGGAGTGTAAATCGTCACAACGGTCACTATTGGGCTAAACAGAATCCCCATTGGATGATTGAACAACATAAATAACGTCCACAAAAAGTAAATGTGTGGGCTCGTATAATTAATGGCGGATTGGTAGGCCCAATTTACATTGATGGCAACTTAAATGGCCTTCTACAAAATGAAATAATTCCTGCTTGTGCTACTTTATTCCTTGTAGAATGAGGCGGAATTAAAATGATATCTTATTCCAGCAAAATGGTGCCCCTGCACATTATGGAAGGCAGGTGATGAATTACCTAAATCATGAATTTCCAGAAAGATAGATTGGCAGAAGAGTAAGTATTAAATGGACGCCAAGATCTCCTGACCTGAACCCTTAGACTTTTTCTTGTGGGAATATTTGAAGTGGACAAGGACCGACCAAGAGATCTTGAAGACTTGGGCAAGAAATGCAGCTGATCAGGCGAACTGTGTTGCTGGAAACATTAACTAATTTCAAAGATAGACTTTGGCATTGTTTGGCAGTAAATAGAGACCATTTTGAGCACCTTTTGAAGTGAATTCACCACTAATATTGTTACGAATGTGTTTTCTTGGTTTAAATTTCTTGTGATGTAATCCGTCCTAATACATTTAAATTACATTTTAGAAAAACATCTTCTACCTGTACGTTCCGAGACCTCAGGACCAAAACAGTGAAAAAAAAAATGTGATTAAAAATAAAGTCACGCCCTATTCACAATCATAATCATATGAAAACATGTTGATATCTTACAGCTTTTCTAAAAAATATCACTTCACAAAATTATAACAACAAAGTTATAAGCATTGTTCCATAGTTTTTACCCATCCCGTATATATTTTCATTTGTAATAATCCTTGCGAAACTCTTTAATGGAGGTGGTTGTATCCTAACTACTCCTTCATTTCACTTCGAGTATGAGATCATTTATTGTTTTATTATTTATTTATTATGTAGTTTAACATTCTTTAACTTCGTGCGTCATACCAGACGACCTCAAATGAGTCCGGTACCATGGACATAAAATTACTCGACATTTGTCTTCTCAGGATACGAGAAAACACCCAGAAAAAACCTTATCAGGATAACATTTTCTTACTCAAGATTCTAATTTGGGACTATTTCGTTTAGTGTACGTGAATTAATTTTCACGTTCAGTCACACAGGTAACTGATACTCGGCTGGATGGTGTCAAATGTGCGTTACCTGTAGGTAGAGACTCTACGGAGGAAAAACTATTGCGATTTAAGAGAATGGGCCACTTTTTATGCACTTAAGTAAACATCAACAGGTAGCTTCTAAAATGTTTCTGCAGATTCTATTCAGTTATTTCCTCTCTTTTCTCTCTCTCTCCGGGCTTTACTGCCTTTCTTTCATGTTGTTAAGTTTTTACTTTTTATTTTAATTCCTTAATTGGCACGAAACTAATTTGTTTTTTTTTTTTTAGACTCCTAATATTTATCTTAGCAAAAAACTTGCACCATGACTAGAAAGGTTTCATTTACCAAATAATTCGTTAAATATATTGCAAAGCTTACATTCGTTTTGCTAAGAGTTGCTCAAGGGCATGAGGGTACGGAAGAGAGGCTTTTCTATGAATCGCCTGTAAATACATATTTGGAAATTTATCAGAATTTTCCAAAAAGGTAGAATTACCATTATCGATTCGCTCTAGTCACGTTTATCAGCTTTCTTCCGAAAGTGCATTCATTATATATAATTTTGCTATAAAGTAGCAAGGGTTTGCATAGGATAAAGGGTGGGGGGGGGGGGGGAGAGCAGGAAGCCAACTAGTGTTTTTATCCGAATATGAAGAAAGGGAAATTTTCTGCTTTGTTCCCAGCGTACGAGTATTGTAAGGAAGTAATGTATCGCATTGTGTAAAGTGTTGGGAATCTAGTTCTCTTTCAACAATAGGTTTCGCATTATGTAATGGGTAACGAACTAGGCACTTTCTTGAGTGCGAATAAATGATGCAATGAGCGAGAGTATAACACGTTTCGGAATTTTCTTGAGAACTATTATCATGAGAGAATGGCGGCAGTTTAGTCATTCTGTGAGGAAATACTCACCTGAATTTAAATGAAAAAGAAAAGAAATAATCTGATGTGTACCATTCACATGACTTTCTCTACATTTCTACAACAAATTATTTTCAAAAAAGCTTATACTTCTATTTACTTCATAAAAAAAATAGCACAAATAGTCTTATTACTTGCTTCCTTGTAAGAAGAAGCCAAATAAAGGAGTACCATAGGTTACGGTGATAGTCAAAAGCTGGTTACTATGTCACCGAAGTTCCTTTGTACGTATGGACAGCAGCTGACAAATTTCTGTATGAGAAAAACGTAAGTTTTTCAAAGCAGAAACTAAAAACAAGGAATGTCTCAAAAACGATGAACTTCACGAAAAAATGTATATAACATAAATTGTGTGTTTTAATGTGCTCTACATTTTTCGCGCCGTAAGGTTTCGTCCATCTCTTACGGTTAAGCAGTTATTCAAAATTCCGTAAAATTCATCCAGAATAAAGTACTGTTTAGAGGCTATTCCCAGAAAATTCAAGATATACATTTTATTTGTAGGTAAGTAGCTTTAATATATCATATTTTAATCAAAATTATTAGAACCATTTTTAAGAAAATCAAAATTTTTGAAAAATTTTCCATTTAAGGGGTATTTTGGGGTGGGGGGATTTTTCTCAAAATCTTCGTGTCCGCATCCCTGGAAGATACTAAACTTAAATACCAAGTTCTGTATTTCACCGACCTTTTGTTTTTGAGTTATCGTGTTCACAGACACACGGACACACACACACCACGGACCTTTTTCTGAAAATGCTTTTTTGGATACAGGAGACCCTAAAAGATATATTTCCGGTGAAGTCTCGGTATCAAATTTTTGGAAGGAGTGCAATACCTTCTCTATACACTATGTACATAGTACGTATAGAGAAAGTAAAAATCTGATGTGTTGCATTCACATGCCTTTCTTTACATCTTTGAAACAAATTATTGTTAAAAAGCTTATTTCTACATCATGCTAATCGAGATACACTTTAGCAGAAATTGTCCTTATTACTTGGTCCTTTGTAAATAGAAGGAAAAAATCTAATGTGATCTAATCACATGAGGTCATCTAGCTTTTGGGCAAACAAACCTTTTATTCAAAACACTAATCTGTTATCTATATCATGCTAATCAAGATAAACATAAGCAATCTTAGCTCTTATTACTAGTTTCCTTGTAAGTAGAAGGGAAGTAAGAAAATGCACAGGCAATGCGACAGTCTGGTCCTTTAAAAGCGGTCGCTATGTGAAACAATTGAAATTCCAATCTCTGTGCTTGCCAGGAATAAACAAACGAGAAACGAGAAGAAAGCTGTCTGCCCCTTTGAGAAAAGTTCCGATGACTGAAATTGAAACCAATAATCCAAAATAAGGTTTGCCAGTTATACAAAAGTAATCCAGAATGAGGAGGTCTTTAGAGGTTATTCCCAGAAAATTCAAGATGCTGTATTTCGAATGTCATAAAAATATATTAATCATGTATTTTATTCATATTCGTTAGAGTCATTATTGAGAAAATCGAAATTTCCGGAAAAGTTTGGTATTTAACGCTCTTTTCGTTTTTGAGCTATACTGTCCACAGTGTACACACGGGCCTTTTTCTAAAAATGTTTTTTTTCGGACTCAGGGGACCCAAAACATATATTTCCGGGGAAATCTTGACAACGAATTTTTGAGTGGAATGCAATACCCTCTTACTCTTCTATGAATTCCAGAATAATAAATCCCATGCAGACTATAAGAATATAAATATAATGTATAAGATGTCTTTAAATGTGAAATAAGGATAAAAGGGAATTTTATCAGTGTTTCTATTTACCCCTAATGAATTATTAGATCCTACTTTCTCTATCCAGTATGTACATTGTACATACAGGCTAGAGAAAGTAAAAATGGTAACAAATATGACCAGAACACCTCTCTAAATATCCAAGAGCAAAACATAATGAATGAAGAGGAGAATAAATAATGAAGAAACAAAATCTGTGTTCCATTCACATGACTTTCTCTACATCTCTGCAACAAATTATTGTTAAAAAGCTTATGCTTCTATTTACTTCCTGCTAATCGACAAAAAATTAGCGGAAATACTTATTACTTGCTTTCTTGTAAGTAGAAGCCAAATAAGGGAGTACAATAGGTCAAAGTATTAGTCAAAAGCTGGTTGCTATGTGACTGATGTTCCTTTGTTTGTATGGACAGGAGTTGACAAATTCCTGTATGAGAAAAGCACAAGTCTTACAAAGATGAAACCAAAAACAAGGAATATGTCAAAAACGATCAACTCTACGAAAAAAATGTATATAACATAAATTGTGTGCTTTATCGTGATCTACATTTTCTGTGCAGTAAATTTTTGTCCATCCCTTACGGTTTACCAATTATACAAAATTCAATAAGAATCATCCAGAATAAAGGTCTTTAGAGGCTATTCCCAGAAAAGTAAAGATATACATTTTATTTGGCATGTAAATATCCTAAATATAAGAGATTTTAATCAAAATCGCTAGAGCCATCTTCGTGTCGCATCCTTGGAAGAAACTTAAATACCAAGTTTGGTATCCTCACACACACACACACGGACCTTTTTCCAAAAATGTTTTTTTTTTGTTTTTTCTTTGGATTCAGGGGGGCCCAAAACAAATTTTTCGGTGAAATCTCGGTATGGAATTTTTGGGTGCAATACAATACCTTCTCTATACACTATGTACATCGTACGTGTAGAGAAAGTAAAAAAAGTGTTACCAGACTAACAAGGAACAAATAATTATGGCAAGAAACAAACGTTTGGTTCGATAGGAGGATGTGTCGATAGTCAGACGCGAACCGACTAGCCTCAGGGTGCAAGGCACAGGTGCACATCCGGTCAGGTTCGCTGGAATTTCTCGTGCTGAAAACATTCAACATCAATAGTTTCTAGATCCTGCACATTAAGTAATAAACGTTTTCCAAACATGTCAAGTTGCTGAAGATTCAGTCTGGGCAACACGGTGAAAGTTAAGAAGGAATACGATATGCAAATCCATTCCTTCTCCTGTGCGTGTCCAGAACTTGTGAAGCGGGGAGAATACCCTTCAGTTGGGTAATTAGCTCGCTTTCATCTTTATAAGCTGCTGGAGAAACTTTCTCAGAAAACATCATATGGGTCCTGTATTCGATGTTTATTGAGACGTGGAGAAGGTTTCTAACGTTGCTGCCAGACATCGTCTCACGAACTGCCTTTTAATTCTACGTGCAAGCGTTTAATGTGATAAGTAATTATAAATTGGTAATTAATGGAGGAAAGATTTTTTTTCGATTCCGTTATGCGGTTACCAAATATATAGGATGGGTATTTACACCAATTGAACTATTTAACCGATATATCTTTTCAGGCAATATATCGGTTAAAATTATATCGGGGGGTTTGAAGGAGTCTTGTTGACCTCGGTACGTCAGTCTAAAAGGCTTATTGTACCTCCCCATCGGAGGGCTACTAACAATGTCTTCCAAGCCCGCCTGGGCAGTGTGGTGGTAGTGTGTTTGCTTCACATTCAAAAGGTCGTGAGTTCGAATCTCGCATAGGGTGAGTTACTCGGATAAGGTCTTTTCGGGGTTTTCCCGTATCCTGAGAAGACAAATGTCGAGTAACTTTAAGCTCTATGGACCCTGAGATCATTTGAGCATCATTTCCCCAGTTCATTCGTCGTCCGATATGACCAATCAGGTTAAAGGACGTTAAAACTACAAAAAAAAAACAAAAAAAAAAACAAAAAAAAATTCTTCCAAAATATATCCCTTTAACAAATTGCAGTATCTTTGTTTCAATATCCCCTTCCAAATCGTTCCTTGAAGAAGTATATAATATATACCTACATTCTGTTCCCGTAGTTTATAGAATTCAGTATTTATCTTCTATATATATCTATATATATATCTATATACGTGAATACAATTTTCAGCCCTAAATTCGGCACGTACAAAAACTTCCATAAAATCACCATGGATTAGGAAGTCGTACTTAACCAAATGGCACTCCAAGAGGGATGCCTGTTTGTAGCGAAGGTCCCAGTGTAGGCGTGGTTTGATAGACACGCCGGAGAGGCACAGGTCACCTTAGTAATGAGAAACGTAGCATGTGGGTTTTGTTAAGTGTTTCGTATAACACGTTCTGAGGTTGTCTACGTGGCGTATGACAGCCTTTGTTCCTTCGCTGCCTAATCCCAAATGTGTGCTATTTTTATACACACATAAAACTTTAAATAGAAGAGTATGAAAGTTGCGACATCAAATTTCGGAAGTCAAGGTATAAGCTAATCGACTGCTATCTTCGTTTGACGTTTTGAAATAGCATGTATATATATATATAATGAAATGAAATGCAGTTTTATTTATGGACACTCTTTAACTGCTGTGGTTCTCAGCGTCCTAATCTATACTGGGCGTGAAAGACCACTTAATTTTGCTCAGAGGCCTCTCTATCAGACTTGAAGTTCTTTTAGTGCCATAAATCTACGACACGAGACCAACGGCTTTACTTCTCTTCCATGCTAAGGATTTTTATGCCTGAACAAATCCATCGTCCTCCGCCGTGTTTGAACCCGCGACCTTGGGTATATGAATTTAGCATGGTAACCATTACACCACGGAGGGCGACAGAAAACAGCTTCTGAAGACCTGTGTGTTCTGCATACATTTTTATGAATTTTGAATAACTAATAAACCATAAGAAATAGACAAAACGTATTGGATAAAAAACTGTAGATCTTGTTAAACACACGATTTAAGTCAAATGCATTTTTACTGTAGAGTTGGCCGTTTCCGAGATATTCTTTATTATTGGTTTCAATTTTAAAACATTTATACTTTTCTCAGACAGGAAAAGTCCGTTTGTCTCTTGTTCTACTCCTGATCAAGCAAAAAAGCGAATTGTAATGACAATCGCATAACGACTCTTTAGCATAGCGCATTTTTTTAGTTATCTTCTACTTAAAAATCTGATGTGTTCCATTCACATGACTTTCTCTATATCTCTGCGGCAAATTATTCTATTTACTTCATCTAATGGAACAAAAATTTAGCAGAAGTAGTCCTATTACTTGCTTCCTTATTAGTTGAAGCGAAATAAGGGGGTACCATAGGTTAAAGTGATGGTCAAAAGCTGGTTGCTCTGCGACTGAAGTTCCTTTGTTTGTATGGACACTAGTTCACAAAGTGCTGTATGAGAAAACTTAAGTTTTTATAGCTGAAACCAAAAAACAAGGAATATCTCAAAAATAATTAACTCCACGAAAAAAATGTATATAATATAAATTGTGTGTTTTAAGGTGCTCTACATTTGTTGTGTGGTAAGTTTTTGCCCATCTCTTACGGTTTAGCAGTTATGCAAAATTCCGTAAAATTGACCCAGAATAAAGTAGTCTTCAGAGGCTATTCCCAGAAAATTCAAAATATACATTTTATTTGTCAGGTAAATATCTTTAATATACGATATTTTAATCAAAATCGTTGGAGCAATTTTTTAGAAAATCAAAATTTTCGAAAAAAATTCCATGTAAAGGGTAGTTTGGGGTGGGGGGATTTTTCTCAAAATCTTCATGTCGCATTCCTGAAGGATACTAAACTTAAATACCAAGTTTGGTATTTTACTGTCTTTTCCTTTTTGAGTTATCGTGTTCACAGACACACGGACACACACACGGACCTTTTTCTGAAAATACTTTTTTGGTTACAGGGGACCCTAAAACATATTTCCGGTGAAAGCTCGGTATGGAATTTTTTGGTGGAGTGTAATACCTTCTCTATACACAATGTACACAACACGTATAGAGAAAGTAAAAAGGACTAAGTAATAAATACATTCTGCTAATGCAGCTCCATTAGAAAGAAGACTAATAATTTGTAAGAAATGTATTTGTAGAACCGTTAGAGAAAGTAATGTGAGAGTAACGCATTTTTTATTTCAATATGGAAAAAATAACACACGACGTGTCCAATGATGTGGAAATCGAAAGGGCTTAATAATAAAAAAGAAGTCAAAAAGAAGTTTAAATTGGTATATGTGTACTTCATTCTGCAAATGGTTGAAAGAAAAAGGAGCAATAGATAATGATAAGAATACATTGGTACATTTCTGCGTATTCTAAATTGATAAGACCAGGAAATTTGTGGTCGGGGTACACAAAACATTGAATCTACCTTTCCAGTCCTAAGAAATATCACTTTTTGGATAAATTCTCTCGCATACCCTCTTGTGATAGTAGTAATCATTTGAAACTGACAATGGAAGGTTTCAAACGTATTGACATTAATAAAATGTCACCAAAATATTTACGTATCTCATTTAGCCGAGAAGTAAAATTTTACATTGTAGCTGTGTTACATTCACCAGAAGATTCATATGGGAGAGCTAAGGAGGAGTTAATGAAAATGTAAAACAAATTAAAACAGGAAAACGTAAGAAAACAGAATGTCATAAACGTGAAGCCGTATACAAAAAATAGCGAATGAATCACTGTGATTTCTGGGTTGTGTTCTAAATATGACAGATGAGTTAAAGCAGATGACACGTGTTTCGAAAGAGATTGCTTTTCAGCTGTCAAACAACATTCACACAAATAATATGATTGCTGGCAATCAGGGAGGTTATGTTGCATAAGCTATCATCTATTTTCGTTGGATCAATTGGAGATGAAATGTGTCCTTTAATTCAAGAAATATGTTAAAAAAGCAATCATAAAACATATAACCCAATAACAGGCATTCTAATCTCAGCTCCTAGCTTTATTACTTTCTCTACCGCGTATGTTCAATGTACATAGTAGGTAGAGAAGGTATTGCATTCCATCCATAAGTTCTATACCGGAAATACATAGTTTGATGAACCGCGAACCCAAAAAATAATTTTAAAAACGGTCCGTGTGTTTGTGTGTTTATATGTTTGTGAACAGCATAAAACAAAAATCTTATGTATTCTGTTTACACAACTTTCTCTAAATCTCGGTAACAAAATATTATTGTTAAAAAGCTTATGTACTTCTACTTCCAGAGAAACATTAACAGAAATGGTCTTGTTACTTACTTCCTCGTAAGCAGAAGGGAAATAAGACAATATACTAGGCTAAAGCGAAAGTCAAATCTTCTAAAAGCTGGTTGCTATGTGATTAAAATCCATTTCTTTGCATTGCCTGGAATTGACAAATTTCTGTATGTTAAAAGTTTCAGGTATTTTAAAATTGAAATCAATAACAAGGAATTTCTCAAAAATTATTAACTCCACCAAATAATGTATAAGACATAAATTGTGTGTGTTTAATTGTGTAACTCTTACAGTTTACCAGTTATGCAAAATTTAGGAGAACTCACTCAGAATAAAGAAGTCTTTAGAGGCTATTCCCAGAAAATTCAGGATATACATTTTATTTGTCATGTGAACATTGTTTATTTTTAATAGTACTGTAAGAACTGTTTGCTTCCAGTCAATACTATCTGGTTAGACCACTCGACTACACCTAGGCGGCCGGGTTCGATCCAAAGCGACCGCAGGGTGGACAAAGCGGCGCAGGGGCGAGTTTTCTCCGGGTTCTCCAGTTTACCGTGTCATCGCATTCCACTGGTGCTCCATCTTTATTCCATGTTTCATCAGTGTAATCGCCTGCGGTGCCATTTATAGTAAAAGCAGGCGTTAAACACTGTCAAAAATGTGAAGTGAACTGAACATGTTAACCATTGAAAAGAGAGCGTTTTAGTTGAGGATAAGATTACAGAAAATGCGTGTCTTTCTCGCGATGCTGTGTGAGATTTAATTATTAAATTCAAATTCCCTGAAACAGAATGATGTTCCGAAACTGGACGAAATTTCGGATGCAATGTTACGGAGCCCCACTAAATTAATGCAGACATTAGCACAGGAAACAACTGCTTCTGTGCAAGCAGAGCAAAGAGCTGTTATTAAGGAAATGAAACTCCGTCCCTATAAATGTTCAGTTGTCACGAAATAAAAATGACGAACTAAAGGAAACTAGCGCGATCCGTTACCAACCGATGAGTGAGCGTGCTAGAGCATTCACCTCACTGCGGAGACACTTTTGAGGCATTATATTCCCCTCAATATTCTTATCGAAATTTAATACACATCGCACCAGCTTCCTCTACCCCTCTCTTGTTTACTTTCTCTACAACGTACATAGTAGGTATAGAAGGTATTGTATTCCAACCGAAACTTCTATATTGAAATTTCACCGCAAATACATATTATAAGGACCTTGAATCCAAAACATCTTTCTTTACTGCGTATGGTAAGTAGGGAAAGTATTATCTTCCATCCAGAATAACGATGGCGAAATTTTACCATATATATACAGGATGTTAATGAACTGCACCGAAATATTTTCACAGAATATGTAGATTACTTAAATAAGTAATTTGAGATAGGAGACTTATGGCCTGTTTATTGAAATGTCGAAGTAACGGCTATAAGTTTCTGAAGTGCCAGTACGCAACAGGCTAATTTATCAACCATTCGAGAGCATAACACGAAAAACGAAGGGACATGTTACAGCGTACCTCTCTAGCGTAGTGGTTATGATACTGGCTTTCAAGTGAAGGATAGTTTCCGAGTTCGGGTCTCGTTCACGTATCGCGGCACTTCGTCTGGAATGGAAAAAAAATAATAATAAAAAAAATTTACTCTATGACAGTAATCAGACTCATGACCTTTGGGATAGCAGCTTACCGCGTTACGCTTTAAGCCACTAAAGCAGTTGTAAAAACGCCTCCAGAGTCGGCTATCTCAAGAACGTTGTTAATGAATACTCAGTGTCGCACTGTCAAGTGATTAGTTCGAGATTTTACAGGTTTTTGCGACATTAAATCTTGAGAACGCTGGTAAAAATCGATATTTCTATACTCGGGCAGCAGTGTTAAAGACATTCTAAACCATTTTTCCAACCTTCTTTGCTTTAGCAACGACTTATCAGCAGCTGATACCCACACGTTTAACGCTATGTGGCTGCGTTAGCCGGGGACCATGCATCGCCGATCTTAAATTACTTATATCAGTCACGTGCACAATCTCCCAAATTATTTCGGTGTAGTTCATTAACATCCTGTATATATTCCAAAAAAGAGCAGTTTTAGAGAAAGTTCCGCAAGCGAGCGCGCGCGCGTGTATGTATGTGTATGTGTGTGTGTGTGAATAGTGTAATTCAAAAACAAAAATGTAGATAAACACAAAAGCTGGTATTTAATTTAGTAGCATCTTCAAGAATGCGACACAGAGATTTTCAAGAAAATCCCTCCACCCTAACTATCCTTTACATGAAACATTTTTCCAAATTTTTGTTTTTCTGAAAAATGGCGTTAATGATTTTGATTAAAATACCATTATATTAAAGATTTTCACAAATAAACTGAATATCTTACTTTTCTGAGAATAGTTTTTTCAGTTCTCTTCACTCGGAAGGAAATTTATATAATCTTTCAATTCATATAAGCTATAGACGAAAGCATAGTACAGGAATGATTAACCACACAATTTATTTCAAATTATTTTTCTTGTGGCATCCTGTATTTCCGAAACATCCGTTATTAACCTTTTGAATTGTTCAATACGTAAGTCATTCTTTTTGTCTATTTCCAATTGTTACTCCGGATGTCATGGAAAAAGTATGGTATCCAACGCTGGCGTATAGTGTCCAGTTTTAAAATATTTTAATAGTCCCTTCGCATCTATAGTGAAATGTGTAATGCATCTATTTCTGGGAAGATTTCTTTCGATTAAAGTGAAGTAGATAGGAAAATCAACTTTCGTTGACTGCTAACCTATTAGTTTGTGATTAGAAGGTAGAGAAAGGAATGTGAATGTATCACATCATACATTTTTACTTTCTATACACGTACTATGTACATAGTGTATAGAGAAGGCATTGCACTCCACCCAAAAATTCGATACTGAGATTTCACTAGAAATACATGTTTTGGGTCACCCTGAATTAAAAAAAAAACTTTTTCAGAAAAAGGTCCGTGTGTGTGCGTGTATGTGTCCGTGGATAGCATAGCTCAAAAACGAAAAGACCGTTGAATACCAAACTTGGTATTTAAGTTTGGTATCTTCCAAGGATGCAACATGAAAATTTTCAAGATTTGATTAAAATATCAGATATTAAAGATTTTTCTGAGAATAACCTCTGAAGACTACTTTATTCTGGATCAATTTTACGGAATTTTGCATGACTGCTAAACCGTAAGAGATGGACAAAAACTTACCACACAGAAAATGTAGAGCATATTAAAACACATTATTTATGTTGTATACATTTTTTTCGTGGAGTTGGTCGTTTTTGAGATATTCCTTGTTATTGATTTCAGCTTTGAAAAACTTATACTTTTCTCTTACAGGAATTTATCAACTTCTATCCATACAAACAAAGGAACGTCAGTCACATAGCAACCAGCTTTTGATTATCACTTTAACTTATTTGGCTTCTACTTACAAGGAAGCAAGTAATAAGACTATTTCTGCTAACTTTTTCTCGATTAGCATGAAGTAAGTAGAAGCATAAGCTTTTTAACAATAATTTCTTACAGAGATGTAAGGAAAGTCATGTAAATGGAACACATCAGATTTTTCCGGTATTAACGCCCGTTCTTAATGCAAATGATCACCAAGGCGATGGATATCAAGAAATAAAATGGTAAATGGGAAAGATATTGTGAAAGAAAAGCATTCCAGGCCTAAGTTTAGGGATATTTCTCCGGCATTTGTCAATTTCGCATGAGGATTGAAAAAAACTCATCCAGCAAGGATAGTCCTGACTAGAAATTAATCACGACCTCCCGCTCACGAGTCCGTGCTTTAGCATGTTCGGTTACCATCTCTCTGACTGTGAGAGTATGAGTCAAAATATACATTTTAGTCGCTATGAAAATGTCTTAAACATATGGTATTTTAATCAAAATAGTTAAGAGCTATTTTTGAGAAAATGAAGACTTTCGAAAACTTTTACAAGTAAAAGAAATTCTGGGTGGAGGATTTTCTTGCAAATCTTCGTGTCGCATCCTTTGAAGATTTTGTGCTACGCAGACACACATACACACAGAGGTTTTTTTGAATAAGGGTGCTTTTCTTGGATTTAAGGGACACCAAAACGTGTATTTTCGGTGAATTCTCGGTATAAAATTGTCTTTTTTGTGGGAATACAATACGTTCTCTACCTACTCTGTACATTGCAGTAATACTATGTTGATAAGTTCATTCTAGGGGCCCTTGGTTTCATTATGATAAATCCAACTGTTAAGATTAATAAAAGTAATGTGATTGTAATTATTCAAATTCTAGTAAGAATTAAAATAATATAAAAGGTTGTATAGACAGATATTTAAGCCATCTCTCAACATTTTCGTAGCGTTAGCCGTTACTGGAGTATTCCTTATTATATAATTGTTATTATATATTTAACTGTATTAACATCTCTATGGAAAACAAAACAATAATGCTTGATATTACAAACATGTATGAACATGACGAGTATAGTGAAGAAAAGCTGACAGGAACAACAGCTGACAGTCAAGACACTGTCATAATCTTATACGGGGTATAAGGCTTTCAAAGCAGAGAGTTAACATGGAAATGCTCTCCAGGATATAAATCTTCCCACTTTAAAAAGTGGAACAAGAGCCCAATGCTTTCCCACGGTGATTTTCCATACCTCTGCGCCAGACCACACATATTTTACAGAAAGCAGAAGCGAACAAAGAAAAACAAATACTCATTCGTCGGTGAGCGTATGTGAATTCATTCCACCATACGTCTGGCGTTAAATACCCATCAATTCAACAAGAAGGGCTTTAATTACAACCACATGGACATATATCGTAAATTTGTATCTTGACGGCTTGATTTTCATTTGTTTAGTAACTTAGTTAACGCTAGATGGCAGGATCATAGTGCTAATTACAAATGAAGCAAAGGTCGTCGTCAGAGCATTTTTAGACAGTGCAAAGGGCAAAGGTATGTCAACAAGTTATTCGCCTTAGCCGGTTATGTCTATTACCGTCTCATAAGACTTTGACCAAAGGATCTCGTATATGAATTAAAGAATAATCAGTCAACAAAGCATTGCATGGAATGTTTTCTGGTCTGAAAACATTTTATAAATACTACTCTTAAGAGCTATTGCAGATAATTTTTACAAAATTGAATAGACAAACTCAGACTAAAGAATTCAATGCCATAGCCGGGTTTTGAACCACGGACACCCCGGTGTCCAGCCGGTTGTTCTGCCACTGAGTCACCATGGTGGTTCTAATCCAGGCTATGGCATTGAATTTTTCAGCCAGTCTCTATTTATCCAATTCCACTAACATGGCTAGTGTGGAAGAAACAATTAATTATCATTATTCTTATGAAAGCTTATTCTTCTAATTCATACTAATCGAGATAAACATTAGTAGAAATAGTATTATTACTTATTTCCTTGTAAGTAGATGAGAAATTAGGAATAAACTAGACTAAAGCGACGATAGTCAAATTTTTTAAAAGCTGGAAGATGTTGAAGTTAAATACAAAGTTTGATATGTATCGAACTTTTCGTTTTTGAGTTATCGACAGAGAGACACATGGGCACACTCACGAATCTTTTTTGAACACTTTTTTTTCTTTCTTTTTATACAGTGGATCATAAAATGCGTGTTTCCAGTGAAATCTCGGTGTTAATATTTTGGATGGAATGCTATACCTTCCCTACCAGGTAGCTAGGTACATTGTACAGAAAGCAGTAGTAATATACTAACATTAGTTATTAGTCATTAGTTATAACAAGCGTTACTAGGTAAAAATTATAGTATGCTAAAGCAAATCTTTGAGATACTTATTTACAAGAGGAGAAATACGAATATAATATATGAAGGACGTGTATCTCATCTCAAAGGAGGTCATTTTAGATTCCTAAATAAATTGATTGTTAAGAAATGTAGTGTGGTAGAACATTTCGCGTGTTGAAACATTGTTTTCCACTAAATAGACTTTTTTCAATTCGAAGAAAATATACCTCAGCAACTTTTATTTATGGTCAAGATAAGGCAGTACGTTGAAAGGTATCAATAGAATTTATCTATAATGAAGCGGATTTATGTTTAATATTTTGTATAATGTAAATCAAACAATAATTGTTTAACAAATATTAATATTAGGTAGTAACAAAACGTATTTCAGTATTATATCTTAATCTTTTCCACGCTGTTATAAAAGCTAAATTGTAAATTTGGCCGCATTAAAGCGCTGCATACATGACTGTCATGAATAAATAAAACTGTGTTACACAAAAAATACTAACGCGTGTCATTTGTCACCCACTTGTCATCATGCTGGCAGGCTCCCACTACCTACTGGTTCTTTTTTATGTAGTAAGCCTCAAAGAAAACATTTTACCACTGATAAGTGCAAAAAACAAAAAAAACAAAACAAAAACAAAAACACAACTTCCTTCGCGTAATGTAAGACTTCCTTAGGATATACGAGGTACGTCCAGAAAGTAAGTTCCGTTTCAATTTCTCTCCGCTGCAGCGCTGCGATCGTAGTTCCGCACATGCGCGGTAGACGCTCTGTATCAAGGAGAAGAAACGTGCGCCATTTTGAGATCGCTGTCAGCCACATACGCTTTGTTGTGCTTGTTTACAATGTCGGTGTTGATTAAAAATCCCGCCGCTTGTGAAATCAGATCTGAGATTCGTTTTCTGAATGCTAGGAAAGTGACACCAATTGAAATTTATCGGCAAATTTGGGAAGTTTACGGACAAAATGCGATGAGTGATTCAACGGTGAGAAGATGGGTCCGACAGTTCAATGAAGGACGTAGTGAAGTGCACGATGAAGAACGAAGTGGGCGTCCATCTTTGGTTACAGAAGAACTGGTTCACGCGATTGATGACAAGATCCAGGAAAACCGCAAGTTTACAATTAGTGCTCTCGCTATGGAATTTCCCCAAAGCTCTCGATCACTAATTCATGAAATTGTTATACCGAAAAACTGAAATGTAAACTTTGCTCACGTTGGGTACCAAAGACACAAGCGGCAAACTTCTATGAAGAAGGTATACAAAAACTTGTGCCACGCTATTACAAATGCCTGCAAAATTTCGGCAGTTATGTGGAAAAGTAGTTTAAGAGTTGTGGAATTGTGTGCAATAAATAATTATTCTGTATCTGTACACAGTTTAATTGTATTACCAAACGGAACTTACTTTCTGGACGTACCTCGCATTGTCACTATTTCTAATCTAATACAGCTGACGGGCATGACCTTTGTAAAATAAATTTAATTCAATAATAATAATAATAATAATAATAATAATAATAGCACGTGGATCTTGTATCTTCAGAATCTGCTCCCATTTTATCTTCTGGTCCAATTACATGGTTTCTTTTTTTTTTTTTTTTTTTTTTTTTGGCACACATATTGGCCTTCTTCGGACGTGACCTAATTGGACATCAAGAGAGACGTAATGGCCTATATAGAACACAAACACCCATGCCCAAGGCAGTACTCGAACCCACGTTCCCCTGCACCACGAAGCACCAAAGCTAGATTATCGAGCGTGGCCATGGGCACCGGCATTATTTCTTTTCTGCTTAACTATTTAGGCAAGAATTATTCATGTGTGGCACAATGCCAGTTTCACTTTTTCTGCCATTTATTTAAATTAAGGTATTTTATATTATACATTTGAGGCAAATATTTCCCTGAAAGGCGCTTTCTCTAGCACACTGAATCTTAAAAAGTAGATTTATCTCTCCTTCTCCCGCCTCTGGAGAGCATTAGTAAAATACGAAACGCTGGACAGCTTGGTATTTAAATCGAGCACCTACAAGATTTCAAAGAATTTCCCCATTCCAAAAAAAAATGTTTCAGATTTTAAATTACACTGTTATTTATCTGTTTCTCTTTTCACGGTGACACTAATTAAAATATCACAAATTAAAGCTATTGCCATGGTGAATATAGAATTAAAGACTTTCGATTAAGGGCTGTTTTCGTTTTCCTCCCAAGCATTAAACTTAAAAATCTGATGTGTTACACTCACATGACTTTCTCTAGCCGTTCTACAAACTTCTTACATAAGACTATTCTTCTTTCTGCATCTTGCTAATCGAGGTTCTCATTAGCACAATGTTGTCATTACTTAGTTACTTATAAGTAGGAAAAAATAAAGGAATACACTAGGCTAAACCGATAGTCAAATGTTTTAAAAGCTGTCGTTATGCGATTGTCATTATAAATCGCTTCTTTTCTTGGCCAGGAGTAGAACAAAACAAAAACGGACACTCCCGTCTGAGAAAAGTAAAATTACTTCTCAACTGAAACTAATAACAATGAATACCGCGAAAACGGTAAGTTCCACGAAAAAAATGTATATGAGATAACTTGTGTATTTAACAAGACCTACATTTTTTGTATAGTAAGTTTTGTCTATCTCTTACGGTTTACTAGTTATGCAAAATTAAGCAAAATTCATCCAGAATAAACAGGTCTTCAGAAGCTATTCCCAGAAAATTCAAGATATACATATTATTTGTCAGCTAAATATCTTTAATATACGACATTTTAATCAAAATCGTTAGAGCCATTTTTAAGAAAATAAAAATTTTCGAATAAAGTTCCATGTAAAGGTAAGTTTGGGGGAGGATTTTTCTCAAAATATTCGTGTCGCATCCCTGCAAGATACTAAACTTTAATACCAAGTTTTTGAGTTGTTGTGTTCACAGATACACGGACACACACGGACCTTTTTCTGAAAATGCTTTTTTTTTTTTGGATACAGGGGGTCCTAAAACATGTATTTCCGGTGAAATCTCGGTATCGAACTTTTGAGTGGAGTGCAATACTTCTCTATCCCTATATACGTTGTACATTCGGGGCTAGAGAAAGTAAAAACATTAAATGCTCGTTAATTAGTTTCTTGTGAGTGCATGCAAATAAAATACATGGCCGACAGAATTTATCTACTTAAACAGTAACCAGAAACACTTTGGGTAATTTTTATTATGCTTAACAGAAATTAGCAAATAAAGAAAAGACACCTCCGTATTTTCTAGAATGGTTATGGCATTAAATATAATGGACAGCGAAAATCTACGGTTATCACATAATATATCTATCTTTTCACTCCTTTCTATATCCCCCAATGTTCCTATTAGAAGGCATCAGTTTGTACAGTTTGAAAAAATCTAATGTATTCCATTCACATAACTTTCTCTAGCTGTTCCGTATACAAACTATTCTTACAAAAGTTTATTATTCCTTTATCTGCATTTACATTAATTTACATTAGCATAATTGGTCTTATTACTTACTTCCTTGCCAGCAGAAGGGAAACAAGGGAATACACAATGCAAAAACGATAGTAAAATCTTTTGAAAAGCTGGTCGTTATGTGAAACAATTGTTGTTCGGTAGTTTAAAATTGAAACCAATAACAAGGAATATCTAAAAGACGCCAACTTTACAAAAAAAAAAAAAAAGTTTATGATATAAATTTTGTGTTTTAACAAGATCTACGTGTTTTGTGTAGTAAGTTTTGTCTATCTCTCATGGTTTAATCGTTATGTAAAATTCTGAAAAACTCATCCAGAATAAGGAGATCTTTAAGGCTATTCCCATAAAATTAAAAATAAATTTTATTTGTGATGCAAATATCTTTAATACACGACATTTTAATAAAAATTGTTAGAGCCATTTTTGAGAAAATCAAAATTTTCCATGTGAAGTAGTTTGGGGTAGAGGGATTTTCTTGAAGACCTTCGTGTCACGCTCCTTTGGGGGGATAGTAAATTTACTTTTCGTTTTTGAGCTATTCTCTCCACAGACACACACATACACACTGACCTTTTTCTAAATATGTTCTTTTTAAGGATTCAGGGGGTCTCAAAACACATATTTCCGATGAAATCTTGGTGTGTCGAAGTTTTAGGTGGAACACATTATCTACATAGTACGTATAGAGAAAGTAAAATGTGCGGTTTCGTCTTGATATTTTCCCTTGAAATGATTTCTTTGAGATGCAATTGTTATGACCAATATTAAACTGCCAGATGATAATTTAAATTTGCATTTACTTACACAGACTACTACCAAATAAATACAACAATCATAACAGCAATAATAATATAATAATAATAACGGTAACAATAAGGAACTAAAGCAAGGTTGCTTTAATTTTGTTCTTAGTGTTATCACTGAATCTATAATGATGCTACTTGAACATTTTGCTGCAAAAATACATATATAAATATATTTATTATATCTTCTATTATATTTTAATATATAATTAATTATCTTCATAAGGGCATATGCAAAGTTTAATACACTAGTTCCTGTGCAATGCTAAAACCAAATAATATAAAAGAGTAGTGCAGCGGGCAAAATGCTGGCATAAGCTTAAGTTCCTTAATTTTTTAAAAACGTATTTAACAGGTTTCGAATTCTTTGAATTGTTGACGAATAAATTACTTCTTCTGAACTAAAATCGTGTTGGTGCATTTATAGGTAAGGTTCGATTATTCACTTCAAAAAGTTGTATATTATCAGCATTTAATTAATTTTTTTAATAGAATTAAATATTTTAAACTCAATTTAGTTCAATATTATTATATATAAACATAGTGCATATACACAAGTATAATACTTAAGCAAGTATATACAATCAGCATCTCACGGTTCTGTGAATTTTTCGAAATTGTTATACAGCTGTTTTATATTGCTATCTCATACTCACTGATAGAAATATTTTATCAGTTACAGCTCAAGGTTTTAAACCTAAAATGCCTAAACATTGGGTGTATTAAAATTATGGAACACTTATTTGTATGATAAATGCTGAAACTTAATACAATAGTAATGTACATTTGAAGACGCCCACTTTCAGCTAATGGTATTCGGCACCAGTCCGCCACTGCACAATACAAGAACGCTTACCTGCATAGACGATAACGAGATACACTGGCGCGGGTGGAAGGACTCACAAAGAATGTCCATCTTAATGACAGCCAACAGCAATAAGGACAAAGCACTGTCGTCAGCCTAGCAAACAAAAGACTGCGCGGGACGGGCTGGCAAGGCGTTCCCAAACCTCTCCGTAGCCCATCTGACGTCTGACTAGTAGCGAACAAGGTGTATACACTATATCTGCAGACTACGCTCTGCGTGTCTGGAGGGTGGGCGGGACAGCAACGGAAGGAAGTTCTCTTCACCAAGCGTTTATTTATTTACTGCACAGATCAATGAGTTACAAAATGCTCCAATGCCAATGGGCTACCTGAAATCCGGTCCCTTGCCTTAAGGATGCTGCATGTACTTTAGAGATTCCCAAACTGTTGGTAGCGATCCCTAAAGGGTCCGCGAGATGCTATTCGGAAGGTCGCTGAGGATATTTCAAGCTTTCATCATGTTCACTGATCAAAAATAAAAATACCTTAAAAATTCGTGTTTGACTAAGATGTGCTACCGACATTGAGATCACATTTCATCGACTTTTGAGGAGTGGCGCAGCAAATTTAAACGCCGTATATTCTAATTACCGCATTCAAAGAAAAACATTGAATAAATCTACAAGATGTCCAAAGTGAGTATGTTTCGTGCTCGTATATAGCAGCCGTCACTGACGCAACGTATGCATAAAGGTTGAAGTTTGCAAACTCTTACGTTACGTAGTGTGTTGCGTGACTGTGCGTGAATTCTTCTATTAAATAATATAGATGCAAAGTCTAGCATTTATGCTCCTTCTGCGCTTATGTATCGTTTTGAATGGAGTTTTAAGCTCATTGCATGATACATTTGTCAAATACAATGTTTTACAAAACTTGCCAAGAGATGTCACGACATCACTAGTTTCCTTCTCAAATTGTTTTCAATATTTTTAAAGCCTTTGAAAGCAAATAAGAAAATGCTTTAAACGTTTAAAGATTTTATAATGATTTTGGCCAACAAAATGCAAGCATTTAAAAGTGCGTCACGAAATCTGCAACATTGCTGAAAGTAAAAAGTAAACAAATGGCTACCTGACGATCCGTGTATCATCACAACAATGAAGAAGACACGGCAAACGAAGTCATTGCCAGACAGACTTCCAGAGCTACAAGAATGCAATTTAATATAGTGCAATTAACATTCGTAACCTGATTTCATGGATGATCTGATGTTATATGCGAAAGTACTATGTAATTAATTACACCAAGAATAATATTTCATTACAAATTGTTATACCGTGATGCTAATAATAATTATTTTGTAGATGATGAAATATTATCAATGTATTCTGCAGGGGCTCAGTTTGCCAAAAACGTAACGTGTAAATAAACATTTATGACATTGTCAAGTTTTGCGAGGTCTTGTCAAACCCTATCCAATGTTGTCAGATACGTTTCAAATTTGGATTACGTTAGCTTGTAATCTCTTGAATAGAAAAACAAGAACGTGGAGCTTTAGACTATTTGCTTTGAAAACAATAAATCTTCCTCGTGCAGAATTAAGAATGAGAAGGATGGTAAAGTTACTCTCACTTTTACTGTTTCATATTAATAATTTCTTATTCACTAGCGATGCATTTGTTCTTGTCCAGATTTCTCCGTTACTCGAACAACATCCAACAAGCTCCAGGAGAAAGAAGATGATCATTTGGATGTGCAAGTGCATGAAGCGTAAATAACGAGACCAGCCAAGTGAGTCAAATGTGCACTTTATCCATACATTAAATCTCCCACTGGAACCTCAGCCACATATTATTGCAATGGCATTAGAAGAAATATGATTACAGAGCTGTCACATGACAAAACAACATATTCCTTGACAAAGGGGTGTGCAAGAATGGATAATAAACACAAAACCACAACAATGACAAAACAAAAGGAGAAATATAAACAAACGTTTCTACCTTTCTTTAGCACTACTTTTTCTCTTTCGTAGATGAAAGAGAGCACTCCCTTGTTCAGGAATAAAAGACAACCATGTTCTTGTGAGTTCTTTATCTTCACCATTGTTTTGTTCGTCTGCAATTTGCTACCCACAGTTAACCTAACTTGCAAGGCAAGTTTTAAATAGTTTTTGTTTAATAGTTTTCCCTTCACATTTCACAACACAAGGAATGGTTTTTTAGAAAAATACCGATTAAATTATTAAAAATAGGTTCAGTGTGGACGTTTCTTAGATGGTTTAACACACTGTTTAATTATGACAGCGGCACTTTAATTAAAAATCTGATGTGCACCATTCACATGACTTTCTCCATATCCCTGCAACAAATAATTCTTAAAAAGCTTATACTTCTATTTACTTTATACTAATCAGACAAAAATAGCAGAAATAGCAGAATTACTCGCTTCCTTGTAAGTAGAAGCGAAATAAGGGACAACCGTAGGTTAAAGTGATAGTCAAAAGCTGGTTGCTATGTCAATGAAGTTCCTTTGTCTATATGGATAGGAGTTGACAAGTTCCTGTATGAGAAAAGTATACATTTTTCATAGCAGAAACCAAAAATAAGGAATGTCTCAAAAACGACGAACTCCACGAAAAAAATGTATATAACATAAATTGTGTGTTTTAATGTGCTCTACATTTTTTGTGTAGTATATTTTTGTCCATCTCTTACGGTTTAGCAGCTATTCAAAATTCAGTAAAATTCATCCTGAATAAACTACTCTTCAGAGGCAATTCCCAGAAAATTCAAGATATATATTTTATTTGTCTGGAAAATATCTTTAATATACGAAAGTTTAATCAAAATCGTTAGAGCCATTTTTGAGAAAATCAAAATTTTCGAAAAAAGTTCCATGTAAAGGGTAGTTGGTGGTAGGGGAATTTTTCTCAAAATCTTCGTGTCGCATCCCTGGAAGATACTAAACTTAAATACCACGTTTTGTATTTTACGGACTTTTCGTTTTTGAGTTATCGTGTTCACAGACACACGGACACACGGACACACACACACACGGACCTTTTTGTGAAAATTCTGTTTTTGGATATTGGGGACCCTAAAACATATATTTCCGGTGAAATCTTGGTATCGAATTTTTGGGTGGAGTGCAATACCTTCTCTATACACTATGTATATAGTACATATAAAAAATGGAATCTGAGAAAATGGCTAAGTTTGATGAAGTCATTTAACCAGCACAACGATTTAAAATGGCGTCCAAGGTAAATCAATCATTGTAAAGTCGTACTTTTAAGCATGGGGCATTTTTTGCGCCAAAAATAAATAAAGAAATCGACATTTTCTATCAAAATCGCCAAATAGACACTTCTGTATCCCTGAAGTACACATTCATGGAGGAAGGTCCCTGAAATTATCAGGATACACCTCTAATCGTTATAGTGTACGTTGGCAGATTGCTGTTACCCAATGGATGCCTGTGTTCATCCTCAAGTTTCGCACAAATACGCCAATATCCTACCAGAGGAACTCCACCTCAAGATGTCTCCAAATTTGGCGCACGTACAACGGCATACCTCGACCCGCGATATTGGGGCGGTGACTTTGCCAACTGATGCCAAACTTATTGTTGGAGAGCCGCCTCAAGGTCACAACAGTGCTACAGTGGACAGTCTCTAGGTCAGTAAAGGCGTAAAGGAATGAGAGCCCCTTCTTTGTAGTCGGTAGTTTAACAAAGCATCGCCTTCATTCATAATTTGATCAGAATAAAATATATTATAGGCGGCATAATACAGAGTGAGTCAAAATTATGTTTCCTTTTATATAGCAGGGTTTTAAAATTCATCAAATTTGGTAAATAATTTGCAGATCTCAACCTCTTAGCCACCATTCTTTACATATAGAAACCAGCGATTAACAAATAGTACATTTTGTAGGGAATATATGATGTCCCATCCGGTATGTGGACTGTTAGGCCATTGATGTCACCCATGTTTCTACTATTCATCGATCCCTTACCATACCCAATAACCAGGGTTTCAAGTTTGAGGATTACAAGGCCAATATCATCTTGATCATTTCACCGACCCCGAAAAGTATGGTTGAGACAGGCACAAACAGCACGAACAAAATGCGGTAGAATATCGCCTTGTTGGAATTTCTTTGTAAGTCGGATATATAGTGGTAATTCATCAATGCAACTGCAACATCGTTAGGTACAAGACTATAGTCACTGTTGGGATATCAAAAAGTAGAGCTATGACCACCGCTGGGGTAGTCATAGCGCCCCATATATTTACCACATATTAATATCATGCCCCGATGGATGAATATTTTGTGCCGTCTGTCGGTTGAGAAGTCCACTTGTTTGAAGAGTGACTTCACCGCTGAATGCCGTTATAAACAATAGAAGCCAATTGATGGCAACATCGATATAATAAATGTTTGATGTTTGCATGGTAATCACAAATTTATACGTTTAAAAGCTAATATAATTTTGTCTCGCCGCATAAATTTTCCGTTTTGTCCAAATGTGTTGTTTTCATTACTTCTGTGGGTTTTATTCGATTTTGAAACTGATTACGAATAAATTATCGAGAAATTGGATTGTTGGCGTAGCCTAGTTGTTGATATCCGAAGGTTGTGCGGCAAAAAGCAACATTCACATTGCATGACACAGCATAAGCGCAAGACTTTGCACACATGTTATCCAATGTAAGCATTCCCACAGACCACGCGACGCGATATGAAATTCAAAGAATTTGCAAACCCCAAACTTTATGAGTGGTGGTAGAGCTGTTGCTTGCCAAGTGGGAGACCAGGGTTCGATTCTCGATACTGGCGTGGAGATTTTTCCCCCGCTGAGAGACCTGGGCCGTGGTGCATTCAGCCTCGTGAGGTCCCTGGGGGGCCAATTGAGGAGCTACTTGATGGAGAGGACCGCATAATCGGCCGGAAGGGATTCGAGGTGCTGATTACGTCTCACCCTCCAGTACTGCACCACATCCATGACGCCTGTCCTGAGTCAAGATGGGGGATGCAGCGGCCGGGCGATGGACCTTGTGGGCTGTTGCGCAAGAGTTAAGCTTTATGCTTGCATTGCGTACACAGAGGGAAAATTCTGCATTCTTTCCTCTATGCATAACCTGCAGTTCAACATGCGAAATTTTACACCTGCTCTCCCATTTCGGCATGCTGCACCACGTTTTTCCTGGCGCTAGAGTTTTACAATGGATTATTTGCCATAGAAGTGCAGCCATATGGACAGAGGGCACGATTGCTTCTCTTCTGGAAAAGTGAAGCGATGATTATCCAAAATTTCGTCAAATTGCTCTGGCTTCAACCTTGTGTAATTTATAAAGTGTTGCGGATCACCATCTTTCATTTCCTTCAAGACGAGGTTATACCTTTGATTCAATGGACGTATTGCATTAAATAAGCAGCCTTGTACCTCCATGCTTGAACTATTTTCAATGTTTTCGTCAAACAATTGTTACTATTACTGTTGCGAAATAATTTCTGTGTATGTAAATTTTATAATCTGTTAATTGATAAAATATTTTCTTATAAATATAATAAAATAATTGTTATATTATATTGTTGGTTATGATAATTGATTTTAAACTTGCCTGAAAGATATCCGCTTGTAATTTATGGATCTAGAAACAAGTGCCAGTTCCTTGTGTTACGCATTGTGGATGTAGCTTAAGAATGCAATTGCCAATAGGGCTGTTCAGGGCCAGTTTTGATAAAATAACATTTTTCGTATCAAGGTAGTTTAAACTCTTCTTGTCAGATATTGAATTTAGCACAGATTTATCCGATTTTTCATTTTTGAGTTATGCTGCTCACAACATATATACACAGACATACGTGGAGTTTTTTTCTTCTAATTTTTTGTTGTTCAGAGGACTTTAAAATATATATTTTCAGTGAAATCTTTGAATTTTTTGTTGGAATAGAATACTTCCCATACTTAAATACTGGTAGAGAAAGTGTATTAATTACAATACAAATAAACGATATTTAAAACACATTACTATAAAAGTAAAGTATATTTTAAATCAACACTACCTTTCCTTTAGATGTAAAAAATGACTAAATTGTCAACCTTTGTAATCGTATCTTCAAACTTGTAATTATTTTACAATGGATATCATGATAAGGTTATCAATATGCGCTGAAAGTGGTTCGCAATATGGTTCTCTGCAGGATGTTGTGACATTATGGATGAGGTAAGAAATTGCTTTAGATACTTGTAACCACACATTAGTATCTCATTTCAGGCCTCAGGCAATTCCTGCAGACTGCAGCTATGGTAAGCCGCGATTTTTCTCTTCGCTGCGGTTTTGTCCGTAAACAAAGTGTCTGGATACACGCATATAGAATTACCCGAAAACCGATGTTGGTTGCCAGTCTAGATAGAATATTCAGATTTTCCGTGGATATGGCTCAAGGCTGGTCTCAACATAACATCCGGAGCGTTTATGGCGTCTCATATTAGCAGTGGACCCAATGAATCATTTATGGCGGACCTAACGATGTAAAACACATTTTATTTTATACAAAATTGATGCTTTGAGGTCAAACATTTATTATTTCTAGACTGAAAGAAGGTTAAAGGTTCAAAAATAATGTCACGAATGTCTCGCAAGATCCCACACCTTTCTTTGATTTCAAAATTTCGTACGGTACAGAATCTGTCCTACAACATTAATTTCGTTGATGTTCATATGTTTATTAATGGTAGATATCGATGTGCATTTATTCATGTCTATACACAGTGACGCTTTCTGCCTTATTATGACTCTATGGTCTAGCTGGTTAATGCCATAGTGTTGGCAGCATAACTTAGGACAGATTAACAATTCCACTTATGCTTTTACCTTCCATTGAACATTAGATTTATATAATAAAGCAATGTTTAGACAGTGGAACATAAAACCGTAGAAGCTATTCATTTAAAGGAAAAACTGTGCAGCTGAGTTGTAAACAGTTATAACGTTCAAGGGTTACCAACTTGATTTCCTGGCAGATGTGAAAATTATTATCCATGAGGCTTGTATTGTTGATGTAATGGCGGGTATTTATAATACAGTAATTACGGGATCCAAAGAATAAGTCGAAATTTTACAAGCAGCGGAGAGGGAACCTTTAGAATTCAAAAAGTCAAGGAAACAGTACGAAATAGCATGTAGGTAATAAGTTTCTTCAATGTTACAAAATAATTATAATGAAAATGTGCTATTAGAATATTTTGTAGATAAAGTAAACACATGGGTATCTTCAATATTGTGGGAAAATTACTTATTGATCAAACTGTGCCTCAGTATCAAGAACAACAAAGACTGCAAATAATGCATTTCTTGAAACGGATATCTGAGGTTAGTAGCCATTTTATTCTCATAGTCTTTTCTATGTATAAGATTTGTTCTAACTAATCATATTGTCAGCACTGATGCTAAAAAGAAACAAAAGACTATCATAGTTGCGCTGATGATCGTAAGTACGAAATAGGCGAAAACAATGTAATTCATAATCTAGAATTATTCTATAAATATTGACTGTTTAAAAACAGTGTATGACACGCTTGTTAAAAATAGTTTTAATCAGCTGACAGGATAAAAACTCGCTCTTAACATTTGTATCATAAATAAGTATCCTTTATGAAAATATTACGATTCAGTTTCAGGCTGTGTTTTGACTCTCAATATGGGAAACGTTCCCCATTTTGTGTTTTTGTTCCTCATTCTTCATTCGCGTCATCCACCGTGCTATAAGGATAACATGTTAGCATCTCAACGTAGCGGGTTCAAACCTGGCGGAGAACGAGAATTTTTTTTTCGAGCGTAAAGGTCCTTAGCATGGCTTCCTTTGGTAGGGAAGTAAAGCCGGTAGTTACCGAGCGGGGTGTCTCAGGTGGTTTCGTGTTGGTTATACGTCGATACCTTTGTTATTGGTTTGACATGATAAATGGTAAGCAATATGTAATCGCTGTTTCTGCCGTTCACAAAAATTACATATTCACCACATCGCGGTTACTCGACATAAGATCAATGACGTCAGAAATAGCATATCAGGTTCCCAACAGGAAACCTTACCTGCTCCAGCAGTATGGTGTTACTGAGAGTACTCATTCAGGAAAACCAGTTCCTCCGTTTTATTCAGCGTCGCACTGGCTGGAATGTACAATTACATGGATAAATAATGCTATAAGAAAGTCGTCAGTCCGACGTCAATAACCTTGATAATAACCTTATTACTTTCTCTGCCACCTTATTGCATTCCACCAAAAAATTCTGTGTTGAAATTTCACTGGAAGTACCTGTTATGAGCCCACCTGAAAGCATGTTTGGAATAGGTCCACCCGCTCGCGCGCGCGCGTGTGTGGTCTATGAACAGTGTATCACAAAAGATCAAAATTCATATAATCATCAAACTTGGTATATAAATTCATATCTTCCCATCCCAAGCTAATCTTTATATGAAATATTTTCAGTATTTTTAATTATTGAAAAATTGTTTATAACATTTTTGATTACATTTCTATATATTTAAGATATTTATATGACAAACATTTTTTTGTCGTTTACTGCCCTTTATTCCGATAGGTTACCCGGATAACCCTATCCGAACTCACCCCTACCAAGATTCGAACTCGGAACCTCTTCAATATGAGGCAGACACGATACCACCACACTGTAGAGGCGTGTATACCTTGAATTTTCTGAAGATAGCCTGTAAGATCCGCTTCTTTCGGAAGGCATTTTGTATAATTTTGTGTAACGGATAAACCATAAGCAATAGACCGAAACATGCTGCAAAAAATGTATATCTCTTTAAAACTCACAATTTATTTCCAGTAACGTTTTGTGGCCCTATCCATTTCGAGATATCTTTATGCCTGGATTGAATTTTTCAATGCTTAGTAATTTTAAAGTGCTGTCACTATTCATTTGTTTCTCGCGATGTCATGGTGAGAATATCGAATTTGTAGGCTAGCATATAGTGAACCATTTTAAACATTGATTCGGTTTCCTCTATCACCCTTGGATCCATATCGAAATGTGCAATGAACTATTTCTGGAAAAGCTTATCTCGATTACAATGAAGTACATAGAAATAGCAAGCCCTCCAGAATCGTTTGTAGAAATTATATCAAAATATATAATAGTGGGCAGAGAAGCTGTAACACTTCTGATTTTTCTTCTTTTTTTTTCTTTTGCTACCACTTGTATTAATGTTTCATTTTGTTATGATGATTTTCATCTCTTAGACATCTATTAGCACTTGTGTATAGTATCTAGTGGATAGTATCTTCTGCACTGTTTAATACAGATTGCATGAAAAAACAGCCAACCAGCTCTGTGATAGTTCAGCTGGCTTTAACAATTTTGAATCTTTGCACTAAGGAACATTAAATTCTGGAAAGCAAGTCGTAAATTTTGAAGGGTTGTTACTTTTTCTACCATCCCACAGTACCACAACTGTGTAAGTTAAAATATTAAATAAGCCTACATACTATATTGGTAGCAGCAATCCAATAGTATGGCAACGTAAGGACCTCCAGAATTACTACTAGTCGCCCTCCGTGGTGTAATGGTTACCATGCTAACTTCACACACCCAAGGTCGCGGGTTCAAACCCAGCGGAGGACGATGGATTTTTTTCGGGAGTAAAAATCCTTAGCATGGCTTCCTTCGGAAGGGAAGTAAAGCCGTTGGACCCGTCGTAAATTTACGGCACGTAAAAGAACCTTAAGCTTCATAGAGAGGCCTCATAGAAAAAATTAGCACAGTATAGAATGGGACGCTGAGAGCCACAGTAATTAAAGGGCGTCCATAAATAAAATGCCATTTCATTTCCAGAACTACAAGTCTAGCAATTTTCGACTAGGGAGTTCCTCTGTGTCAAACGTGACTGTAAAGGATTTGGGTATACAAATTTTTATTTCGTGGAGATTACGTTATTATAAACACAGCTCAAAGTTTCACTTTAAGTAAAAACAAACGTATAAAAACTGAAATATATAGTAAGAGCGAATGCTCTGGTATCTATCATCTGATATGAAAGCAGATAGACTGAATCGCACCCTAATATCATCTGCCAGCAGTGTAGAAGCAGAGATACAGTTGCCTGGCACGAAGGCCTCTGTGGACACATACCGAAGCTGCTCATTTGTCCGTCACGTATACAAGCACAGGTCAGTTCACTAGCACGTGGGTACGTGACGAAGCAAACCTTAGACGAAGATTATCTGTCCGTCACACCCCGAGTCACGAAATATCTCCTAACATATCTGTCGCAATATGACGACGTACTAAAACAACATGAGAGAGAGAGAGTATAAATGTATACGCTTAAATTTAAGATGCGTGTCGGAAATAAAGCCATAGCATCTGTAAAAAGTATTATTTTTGAAAATTCTCATATAAAATATTCAGGATGGGATGATAAGCTGCAACTAAGTATGTACAATTTACAACAATTGATCCAGGATTATGGTTTAAGTACGAGTATATCAGTAGAAAAATCAAAGACTATGGCATTTAAAGGAAAACATATAAAAAGGTTGAAGATAGTGTTAAGAAATAAAGTGTTGGAACAGGTGGGAAAATTTAATTACTTGGGCTGTAATGTAACCTTTAAAACAAACGATAAAGAAATAAACAATAAAGTGAGTAAGCTCAATATATTTGTGGAGTAATAGCTCGTACTTTAAAAAGAAAAACCCGAAAGGGTACACATTTAAAATTCTATAAGACAACGACTTTTCCAGTTTTACTATATGGTTCGCAGACATGGACTCTTAAAAAGAAAGACTGGAGCCAAACACAAGCGGCAGAAATGAAACATTTTCTAGCAGTAAAATGATGTACCAGACAAGATCATATTAAAAACGAAGACATAAGGAGAGAATTAGATATAGTTTCATTAATAGTAAACATACAAATACAAAGAGAAAAATCTGATGTGTTCCATCCAAATGACTTTCTCTATATCACTGCAACAAAATATTCTATTTACTTCATCTAATGGAGCAAAAATTAGCAGAAATAGTCTTATTACTTGCTTCCTTGTTAGTAGAAGCGAAATAAGAGGATGCCATAGGTTAAAGTGATAGTCTAAAGCTGGTTGCTCTGCGACTGAAGTTCCTTTGTATGGACACAAGTTCACAAAGTCCTGTATGAGAAAAGTATAAGTTTTTATAGCTGAAACCAAAAGTAAGGAATATTTCAAAAACGACCAACTCCACGAAAAAATGTATATAACATAAATTTTGCGTTTTAAGGTGCTCTACATTTGTTGTGTGGTAAGTTTTTGTCCATCTCTTACGGTTTAGCAGTTATGCAAAATTCCGTAAAATTGACCCAGAATAAAGTAGTCTTCAGAGCCTATTCCCAGAAAATTCAAGATATACATTTCATTTGTCATGTAAATATTTTAATATAAGATATTTTAATCAAAATCGTTAGAAAATCAAAATGTTCGAAAAAAATCCACGTAAAGGGTAGCTTGGGGTGTGGGTATTTTCCTCAAAATCTTCTGGAAGATACTAAACTTAAATAAAAAGTTTGGTATTTTAGCTACTTTTCGTTTTTGAGTTATCGTGTTCACAGACACACGGACACACACACGGACCTTTTTCTGAGAATACTTTTTTTGGATACAGGGGACCCTAAAACATATATTTCCGGTGAAATCTCGGTATCAAATTTTTTGTTGGAGTGTAATACCTTCTCTGTACACTATGTACATAGCATGCACATAGCACCTATAGAGAAAGTAAAAATATAAACCTTTAGGTTATAGAACAATAGACCAGTAAAAAGATGGGAATAAATATGAAGCCGGTACAGGAGAATTCTCCTAAACCATGAAGAGTTGATGATGAAGATGAACTTTCTAGGTTCTTTCTTCACCCTATTCCTGACGCACAAGTGCGGAAGATTCGGGGTTCAATGGAATCGGGCTCATCTAAACATCGATTTGATTAATCGAACATGACCTGCCCAGCTAAAGAAATATTAAACTAGTTTTAATTTGTTTGGACTTAGTTTTGTGCTAAGTAATTGACAGTTGAGTTGTGTCAATAGGTTTTTTCTCAAGGTATTGTGTATATATTTTCAACCGGGTACTTGCAGTGGTTCTATTATATCTGATAAGTGCTAATGCACCTAAATCAGCTTAAAGCGAATCTCTGAAATATATTCTACCAGCAAAGGAAAGAAGGAAATAACACAAAAAAAAAATCTGATGAGCTCCATTCTCTGTAACAAATTATTGTTAAAAAGTTTATTTTTATATCTACCTCATGCTAAACGAGATAAACATTAGCAGAAATGCTTTCTTGAAAGTAGAAGGGAAATAATGGAATACACTAGGCAAAACGATAATCAAATCTTAAAAGCTGGTTGCCATGTTGAGGAAATACATTGCTAAGAGTTAACAAATTCCCTCATGTGCAAAGTTTAAGTATTTTAAAACTGAAACCAATAACAAGGAAAAACTCAATAAATAACGGCCAATTGCACGAAAAAATGTATATAACATTAATTGTGTGTTTTAACTGGACCTACATATTTTGTGTAGCAAGGCTATGCAAAATCCAGCAAAATTCATCCAGAATAAATAGGTTTGCAGAGGCTATTCCCAGAAAATTCAAGATATACATTTTATTTATCGTGTAAATATCTTTAATACACGGTATTTTCGTCAAAATCGTTAGAGATTTTTTTGAGAAAATCCAAATTTTTGAGCATTTTTCCATGTAAAGAATAGCTTTGGGAGGGGAAATTTTCTTAAAAACCTTTGTGTCGCATCCTTGGAAGATACAAAACTAATATACAGAGTTTGGTATTTTACCGGCTTTTCGTTTTTGAGTTATCGTGTTCACAGATACACGGACACACACATGGATCTTTTTCTAAAAAAATGTTGTTTTTTTTTGACACAGTGGATCCTAAAACGTATATTTCCAGTGAAATCTCGATATCGAATTCTTGTGTGTAATGCAACACCTTCTATATACACTATGTTCATATTACGTGTAGAGAAAGTAAAAATCATAAATAAAATGTGGAACCTTTAAATATACTCTAGGTAGTTTGAATATTTCAACTCCTAACAGCCATTCTAATTCAAACTTTAATGCAGTGACATATTTTTACTTCCTTTTTAAAGCCTTGCTAAAAGTGTTAAGGGCCCACTTTAATTAATTATTGAAAAATCTGATGTGTTCCATTCACATGACTTTCTCCACTGCTCTGCAACAAATTATTGCTAAAAAAGCCTAAGCTTCTATTTACCTCCTGCTGATCGAGAAAAAAAAATAGCAGGAATAGTCTTATTACTTGCTTCCTTGTAAGAAGAAGTGAAATAAGGGAGTACCATAAGTTAAAGTGATAGTCAAAAGCTGACTGCTATGTGACTGAAGTTCCTTTGTTTGTATGGACAGGAGTTGACAAATTTCTGTATGAGAAAAGTATGGGTTCTTTAAAGTTGAAACCCAAAACATGCAATATCTAAAAAACAATCAACTGCACGAAAAAATGTATATAATTTAAATTGTGTGTTTTAACGTGCTCTTTATTTTCTGTGTGATAACTGTGATAACTGTTCCGTAAAATTCATCCAAAATAAAGTAGTCTTTAGAGGCTATTCCCAGAAAATTCAAGATATACATTTCAATTGTCATGTAAATATTGTTAATATACGATATTTTAATAAAAAATCAAAATTTTCGAAAAATTTCCATGTAAAGGGTAGCTTTGGGTGGGGGTATTTTTCTCAAAATCTTCTTGTCCTATCCCTGGAAGATACTAAATTTAAATACAAAGTTTGGTATTTTACCGACTTTTCGTTTTTGAGTTATCGTGTTCACAGACACACTAATACACACGAATGCTTTTGGATACAGGGGATCTTAAAATATATATTTCCGGTGAAACCTCGGTATCGAATTTTTGGGTGGTGCAATACCTTCTGTATACACTATGTAGGTACATCGTGTAGAGAAATTAAAAATGACACCGTCATGATGTAACATTAAAGCTCAACAGTAATAGTGTTGGTGAAATCATTCGATTTCACAGTGACTGGAAACGTTCCTTTGGAGAATCTATTCATAACATTGGAAGTGATTGGCGCTAATATTAGTCTACTTCATCTGGAAGACCTTCCACTTGACCGTGGTAGGGCTGAGCCAATGTCCTATTGAGTAGAAACTTTAGCTAGCCTACATTAATGTTATGCAGCCCAAAAAACACCTCTGCTGATGTAAGGTATGGCTGTAGTAAACGTAAACAAGGCAAAACAAGAATGGACTTCGTCTGCAAACAATCTATTGTGGAGACGATGTTGCAATGACTTGCCAAGAATGCATACAAGGAAGCTTAAAGTGGATGACAACAGAACAAAAATGCAATTGTGTTCGTACACATTTCCTATATTACTTTCTCTACACGTACTATGTGTAGAGAAGGTATTGTATTGCACCCAAAAATTCGATACCGAAATTTCACCGGAAATACATGTTTTGGGTCCCCCTGAATCCAAAAAAAAGCAGTTTTGGAAAAAGGTCCGTGTGTGCGTGTGTGTGTGTGTCTGTGGACAGCATAGCTCCAAAACTGAAAGACCGTTAAATACCAAACTTGGGATTTAAGTTCAGTATCTTCCAAGGATGCGACACAAAGATTTTCAAGAAAATCCCCCCACCCCCAAACTACCCTTTACATGGCAAAATTATCGAAAATTTTGATTTTCTAAAAAATGGCTCCTACGATTTTGATTAAAATGCCGTATATTAAAGATATATACCTGACAAATGATATGTATATCTTGAATTTTCTGGGAATAGCCTCTGAAGACTACTTTATTCTGGATGAATTTTGCATAAGTGCTAAACCGTAAGAGATGGGCAAAAATTTAAAGCACAAAAAATGTATAGCGCATTAAAACACACAATTTATGTGATATATATTTTTTTCGTGGAGTTGATCGTTTTTGACATATTCCTTGTTTTTGGTTTCAGCTATGAAAAACTAATACTTTTCTCATACAGGAATTTGTCAACTCGTGTCCATACAAACAAAGGAACTTCAGTCACATAGTAACCAGCTTTTGATTATTAGTTTAGCCTATAGTCCTCCCTTATTTCCCTTCTGCTTACAAGGAAGCAAGTAATAAGACTATTTCTGCTAATTTTTTCTCGATTAACTTGAAGTAAATAGAAGCATAAACTTTTTAACAATACTTTTTACAGAGAGGTAGAGAAAGTCATGTGAATGGAACACATCGGCTTTTTTTTATTTATCCTCTTAACTTGTTCTTGCATTTCTTCTGGCGTGTCATTCTTTTATTTTCTACACGTACTATGTATATAGTGTTAGAGAAGATGTTACATTCCACCCAAAAATTCGATATCGAGATTTCACCGAAAATACAGTGTATTCAAAAAAAAAAACATTTTTAGAAAAAAAAATCCTCGCGCCCGCGAACACGTGTGTCTGTGTGTCTGTTAATACGATAACTCAAAAACGAAAGTAGGTAAAATACCAAACTAGGTATTTAAGTTTAGTATATTATAAGGAATCAACACAAAGATTTTGAGAAAAATGCTAATACCCTTCTTTACATGGACAAAATTTTGGTCTTCTCAAAAATGGCTCAAATGATTTTGATTAAAATACCGAGTATTAAAGTTATTTATATGGAAAATAAAATGTATATCTTGAATCTTATGAAGACCTCTTTATTCTGGAGAAGTTTTGCTGAATTTTGCATTACTGGTAAACCTAAGAGATAGACAAAAACTTATTACACAAGAAATTAAGACCTCGATAAATTACACTATTCAGGTCTTATGCATTCTGTATGTTCTATCTTTGTTACTGGTTTCAGTTTTAAAACGCTTTTTCGCACACAGGAATTTGTCCACTCCTGGCAATGCTGAAATATGGAAATCCGTATCTTCCAAGGATGCGACACGAAGAATTAAAAACAAACAAAAAATGACCCCACCACATATTACCCTTTATATGGAACATTTTTTTAAAATATTTATTTTCTATATATATAGAAAATATATATTAAAAATACTTCCCAAATAAAATGCATATCTTGAATTTTCTGGGAATAGCCTCTAAAAATCTTTTCATTCTAGATGAATTTTGCCCAATTTTGCATAATTGGTAAAACCTAAGAGATAGACAAAAAGTTAATGTAAAATGTAGATCTCGTCAAGACACACAATTATGCCTTTACATTTTTGTTGTGGGGTTAACCATTGGATGTTGGTTTCAAACTTGAAATACTTACACTTTTCTCAAACAGGAAGTGTCCGATTTTCTTTTGTTCTACTCCTGGCGGAGCAGAGAAGCAAATTGTAATAACAATCGTATATCGACGGTTTTAAAACATTCGACTATCACTTTAGCTAGTTCCGTTCAACTTATAAGGAACTAAGTAATAAGAGTTTTCTGCTAATGCTTAATTGATTAGTATTGTGTATAAAGAAGAACAATACTTTGTAAGAAATTTGTAAAATAGCTAGTGAAGGTCATGTGAGTGTAACACATCAGTTTTTAAATCAACGATGCTCTAGAAATCTTGTTGACAAACTTTCTGAGCGAGTACGTTGTACTTGCAAAAACGTTAGAGCGGAAATTTCACCGTTATTCATTATCTGGGAAACTGACCCGAAACATTAGTGACTTTCATTGCGACATAAAACGGGAAAGCAGAACTATGTATGCTATCAGCTGAGCGTATTTCTTCCTGCCGATGTATTGTCCCACCGCAGGAAACGGAAGTGGCTTGACTGTCAGGTACCTTCAATCGGGAAACCAGCGCATTACAGTTCTATCCGGTCAGTGCAAACTATGCATCTGTTTATCTCAGATGCGTTAGTGGAGGTATTGTTTCTCCTGTCTGCAATGCCACACATAGAAAGAAAGAAAAATAATCTGATGTGTTCCATTCACATGACTTTCTCTACATCTCTGCAACAAATTATTGCTAACAAGCTTATGCTTCTATTTACTTAATTCTAACCGAGAAAAATTAGCAGAATAGTCTTATTACTTGCTTTCTTGTAAGTAGAAGCGAAATAAGGGAGTATCATAGGTTAAAGTGATACTCAAAAGCTGGTTACTATGTGACTGCAGTTCCTTTATTTATATGGACAGGTGTTGACAATTTCCTGTTTGAGAAAAGTGTTTTTTATAGCTGAAACAAATAACGAGGAATATCTCAAAAACGACCAACTCCAAGAAAAAAATGTATATAACATAAATTGTGTGTTTTATCGTGATCTTCATTTTTATATGCTAAGTTTTTGTCTATTTCATACGGTTAACCAGTTATGCAAAATTCAATAAAAAACACCCAGAATAAAGAGGTCTTTAGAGGCTATTTCCAGAAAATTCAAGATATACATTTTATTTGGCATGTACATATCTCAAATTTAAGGGATTTCAATCAAAATCATTAGAGCCATTTTTAAGAAAAACAACATTTTCGAATTTTTTTTTTCCATGTAAAGGTTAGTAGGGGGTGGGGCGATTTTCTAGAATATCTTCGTTTCGCATCCTTGGAAGATACCACATTGAAAAACCGAGTTTGGTTTTTAAGGGTCATTTTGTTTTTGAGCTATGTTGCCCACAGAAACATATACATACAGACAAACACACACACATGGACATTTTTCTATTTTTTTTTATTTAGGGCTCTTAAAACATGTATTTCCGGTGAAATCTTGGTATCGATTTTTTTGGGTGCATTACAATACCTTCTCTATATACTATGTACATAGTACGTATAGCGAAAGTAGTAGTAATAATAAATAATGAATTATAATAAAAACTAAGTGCTAATCGCCACCTCCAAAATTATACAGCTTTGGTTATAGGAAAGTCCTTTAAGTAACTCGACAGCCTTCTACTTGAGTTCGAACCCTTGTGCCCACCTACTTTCCCTAGCCTCAATTTCTCAGTTATTTAAATAGGAGGTAACTTGATCACGCAGATGGATTACATATGTAAACAGGGAGACTGTGCTTATAGAATTTCATTTTCGTTTCCATTTCTTAACCACATTGAGTCAACTAAACCGTGCGCCGCTTGAAACTCTTCAAATGTTCCAGATTTGTTTCGGATTATCTACACAAGCGTTCTCACATATCAGGGAAAGTTTTGTTTCTTTTTTTAAGACACAGATATTCGAAGCTTAACAAAAAGCTTATACTGCTGTTTACTTCGTGATAATCAAGAAAACATTAGCAGAAATAGTCTTATTACTTGCTTCCTTGTAAATAGAAGCGAAATAAGCGAGTACCATAGGTTAAAATGATAGTCAAAAGCTGGTTGCTATGTAATTGTAGTTCTTTTGTTTGTATGGACAAGAAATGACAAATTTAAGGTTTTTCAAAGCTGAAACCAACAACAAGGAATATCTAAAAAACGATCATCTCCATGAAAAAAATGTATATGACATAAATTGTGTGTTTTAATGTGCTCTACAATTTTTGTGAGGTAAGCTTCTGTCTATCTCTTACGGTTTACCAGTTATACACAATTCCGTAAAATTCATCCAGAATAAAGTAATCTTCAGAGACTATTCCCAGAAAATTCAAGATATACATATTATTTGCCAGGTATATATCTTTAATATACGGCATTTTAATCAAAATCGTTAGAGCCATTTTCTAGAAAATCAAAATTTTCGATAATTTATCCATGTGAAGGGTAGTTTGGGGTGGGGGGATTTTCTTGAAAATCTTTGTGTCGCATCCTTGGAAGATACTGAACTTAAATACCAAGTTTGGTATTTCACGGTCTTTCCGTTTTGGAGCTATGCTGCCCACAGACACACACACATACATACACAGACAGACAGACAGACAGACAGACAGATAGACAGACACACACGGTTATTTTTCTAAAAATGCTTTTCTTTTGTATTCAGGGTGTTTTAAGACATGTATTTCCGGTGAAATCTCGGTATCGAATTTTGGGTGCATTACAATGCCTTCTGTATACACTATGTACATAGTACGTATAGAGAGAGTAAAAAATCGGATATGGTCCGTTCAAATGACTTTCTTTACATCTCTAACATATTATGTTAGAAAAATGTAGATGTAACCTTCAGCCCCGCTTAACGCTCCGTCAGAACAGTTTGACTTGTATAAGCAATGTGTTAATTTAGTACACCAGGTGCGCAAATTACCTTGGCATTAGAACTTAAGTATGCTACGCAGAGAAAAGATTAATACTTTTGTAACACCCGGTGAGAGGAGTGGAATACTGTCCAACCAGAAAGTAAGGATCACCAGTTCGCAACTCTGAACTTCATTTGTCGCAAGTTCATTTCATGCTCATCCCCTTCCTGTCCAATACGCTTTTAAGAACACAGCAAACAGGTGGAAGACATGGGTGGAATCAGTGAAAAGATCCTCTTACGATAAGTATTTCAGGTGTATTTTTAATGTCTTTGAGTATACATGAGTGCAAAAAAAAGCTGTTTAATATTACTTAATGTTTTATACCAGATCATTGTTCCGTCATACAGGTTGTCACCGACCATCTCTCGCACCATCAAAACAAGATAAGAACGCACGGCGGAGAGCTAAACAAATCTGTTGTCAAGTAAATAGTACCGTTTCCAGAGAACAAAAAGACATGAGAATTCATAAGAACACACCTATTTAAATAGCTATGTAAAACATACAAATTGTTGCATATATACAGGCTGAGTTACTGATTTTGTTCCTTACATATGTACATTATGAAAACACCCAAGCAATTATAATTCGGATTGTAATATTTGCTGATTGAATCTAAAATAATACCCAAATAATAAAATTAATTTCTTAAATATCTTAAGACTCTTACTAGGTAAAAACCAAAGCAGGAATGAAACTAAATCTTTTCTCATTTGCAGCCGTATTACTGAAAACAATAATGTACCTCTGAAGCTCAAATAAAAACCCATTCCACTTCATATTTGAAATATTTTATCAGTTCCTTATCAATATCACCAAGCAAATAGAATTTGTTGGGATTTAATAGTGCAGCTTGTATGCGATACATCACACTAAACCCTGAATTCCTTTCAACTACCCTTTTCATCTTTATTTCAGGGAGGATGCTCGTGGATTAGTAAATTCGTCTTGACAGTTCTACACACAGCATAGATTCAGTCAGCTCTATACCTCTGAACTGTAACAGCGTGGGTAACTTTTTGAACAAATTTGCAATCAATAATGTGTTTCTGTGAAGCCGTTTAGCAGTTTGTGTACTAGAACTGTCATTGATTTCTGAATAAGTACACTGCTAGAAAACTTACTATGGTTAGAAAATAAATGTTGCCCAAATTTGAGCAGAACAAAGATGTTATTCGAACGGCTTCCTAACGACGTGGTTCTGTGTTATCCAGTGTTATGCAAATTAGTAGTGTTTATATTTTGAAACCAACTGTACCTGCCGCATGCTTTTGTTTATCTCAGGTTTCCTTCTAAGGCCAGCGGGATAGTAGAATAAGAAAAAAAATCTGATGTGCAACATTCACATGACTTTCTCTCTTTACTTCATGCTAATTGAGAAACATTAGCAGAAATAGTCTTATTATTTGCTTTCTTGTAAGTAGAAGCAAAATGAGAGAGTACCATAGGTTAAAATGATAGTCAAAAGCTGGTTGACATGTAACTGAAGTTCCTTTGTTTGTATGGGCATGAGTTAACAAATTCCTGTATGAGAAAAATATGTTTTTCAAAGCAGAAACGAAAAATTAAGAATATCTTAAAAATGATCAACTCCACGAATAAAATGTATATGACATAAATTGTGTGTTTTAGCTTGCTATACATTTTTCATGCAGTAAGTTTTTATCCATCTCTTACGGTTTAGCAGTTATGCACAGTTTCGTAAAATTCATCCAGAATAAAGTAGTCTTCAGAGGCCATTCCCAGAAAATTCAAGATATACATTTTATTTGTCAGGTAAATGTCTTTAATATATGATCGTTTCATCAAAATCGTTAGAACCATTTTTAAGAAAATCAAAATTTTCGAAATTTTTTCTGTGTAAAGGGTAGTTTGCGGTGGGGGGATTTTTCTGAAAATCTTCATGTCGCATCCCTGGAAGATACTAAACTTAAATACCAAGTTTGGTATTTTATCAACTTTTCGTTTTTGAGTTATCGTGTTCACAGACACACGGACACACTGACACACACGGACCTTTTTCTGAAAATGCTTCTTTTGTATACAGGGGACCCTAAAACATATATTTCCGGTGAAATCTCGGTATCGAATTTTTGGTTGGAGTGCTATACATTCTCTATCCCTATGTACGTTGTACGTAGGGGGCTAGAGAAAGTAACAAGAAAGCGGGGATTTCTCTGTCTATAAAGAATTCGTTGGACTCCAGTAGTTGTTTTGCAGTAATGGGTTACACTCTATGTTGACCTTTGCTTGCGCAAGTAGTTTCGCATGGTATTGCAAAGTCTGGCTGTTTTTGCGCTGCATAAAGAAATAGGTGCGAACTTCCTAGCCCTGATAATTAATCATGGACACAAGGATTAACTGCATGCAGGACAGCCATGTTACCTCTAGTGACTGCTAGAACTGTATTGCCTTTCCTGGCTCGACTCTGCGAACACCCCCAGCAGCAATCCAGTACAGCCACTTTATGACCACCAAAAGCATCAACACGTGTTCGGCTCTAATGATCTAATTTTAGCAGACAAGAAGCCTGGTCTGCGTCACTATCGAGTCTGCCGTTTGAAAATGTTGCCAAAATAAATTAACGGGACGTACGCGAACATCAAATTGTAATTCACTACTAGAAAATAAACTCTCTGCGGCAGTCTGAGGTACCGACACATGCGCAGATCCTACTCTTAAGAAGGGTGTTTCCAAACTTGTACATCTGGTGTCGATACACACATAAAATTCAACTGGAAACAAACAGAGCTTAGATATCGTTAAATACAGATATTTAATGTGTTGGATGCCTGAAGAAATGCTGAAAAAATCTGATGTGTTCCATTCATATAGCTTTCTCTACGTCTCCATAACAAATGATTGCTAAAAAGCTTATTCTTCTACTTTATCCTAATCGATATAAGCATTTGACAAATGACATGGTTTCCTTTCTTGTAATTATAAGGGAATTAAGGGAAAACACTAAGCTAAAACGATAGTCAATTCCTTTAAAGCTGGTTGCCATGTGGTTAAAATTCGTTTCTTTACATTGTAAGGAGTTCACAAATTCCTGTATGAAAACAGTTTTAAGTACTTTAAAACTGGAGCCATAACAAGGAATATCTCAAAAATGGCAATTCCGCGAAAAAAAAATGCATATGGCATAAATTGTGTGTTTTAACGAAATCTAAATTTTTTGTGTAGCAAGCCTTTACTTATCAAAAATACCAAACTTCATTCAGAATAAAGAGATCTCAGAGGTTATTCCCAGAAAATTAAAGATGTACATTTTAATTGCCATGCATATATCTTTAATAAACGCTATTTTAATAAAAATTGTTAGAACAATATTTGAGAAAATTAAAACTTTCTAATTTTTTTGCATGTAAAGAGTAGTTTGGGATGGGGGACTTTTCCTCAAAATCTTCGTGTCGCATCGGTGGAAGATATTAGGCTTATATATTTTACTGACTTTTTGTTTTTGAGCCATCGTGTAAAATTCGATATCTTGATATCGAATTTTACGTACCAAGAAAGTACTATGTACAGAAAGTAAAAATATTATTTCAGAATTCGCGCATATCCCGCTGAGACACTAACAAACTTAATCATATGTCCCACAACATTAAAATTGGCTGGCGGTAGAGCACCTGACTGATACGTAAGGAGTCCTGGGTTCGATTCTCGGCTTGGGATAGGATTATTCTTTAGCCCAGATTATTCCATATCCTCCCCAAAGTTTGGATGTAGAAATGCGAGGTGAATGTGTGTAAGCTGATGATTAAAATTAAAGATAAATAGAAATCCAAAGTACAGTTCACGAGTTAAGACCATTGCTGATATAGCAATATTTTCCAAAGAGAAATATCGTCGATAGGACCATGCAGTTAAAGCCATGGAGCAACAGCTAGAAAGAATAAATAAATACAAATTCGCGTTGCTCCCTAATTCTGATAGCAAGCTAGCCAGTCACGTGGGTTGGGCTTAATTATGAATACAGTGAAGCTTTAATTGGAAAGCGCCAGTGCTATGCATAAGGTAATAATGACTTTGCTTTTCATAAAATCAGATGTTATATGCCTAATAACGCAATGAGTTCATTAATACAATTTTAAGTGCAGAAACTAAGCACTTGAACTGAAAAACTTAAAATGAACCCATGTCCCATAAACTAATAGTACTCATTATGTACTTCACCCAGTACACCTGTAAACTGAAATCTTATTTCCCGATAAGAGCGCCTGATTTGGGCCCGTTGTTAAAGGTTATTGCTTTATCTCCTCATAAAAGCTGCTTTTGTTAGCTTTATCCATTCAAAAGTGAATTATTTATTTAGTACTATCTACTCTTTCTTTTGAAATTTGCGTATGCAGTCAGTAAATCCATTAAAGCTAAATTAATTATGATGTAAATGTTGGAAGCAAAATTTTCGTATAATTTAGCTATCAAAAGCTTTATGGACCTCACTGTATTGTGATCGGCAGCCTAAAACATGATTATCATGAAGTGTTTAAGACCTCTTTACATAGTTTCCGAGTAAAATTAGGGATAAAAATACAAGGGAGAATGCATTAGATTGGTCAGTTCACATGATACACTCTGCTGGTGAGCTATAAATAAAACAGAATTACAGAATTACTTTTAAGTGTATTAAAACTCAACTTACCAGAAGATGGAGATGCAGGTTTCAGCTCGATAGTCAGCTCCGTCTTCGAAGACTTCCTTGTAAAATCGGGTTTTTCCTCTGGTGCCTTGGCACGTGATGGTGTTGGCTCCTCATCATATGGTCTACTGCGTACTGGAGAAGGCTTCCTGGCATCAGGTCGGCTATCTGGTTCCTCACGGCTAGGCGATGGCCTCTTTTGTTGAGGTTCGTCGTTGCCATAAGGCCTAGGACGCCTCTGAAGGGGCTCCTCCTGCTCTGGCTTATAGCGGCCTGAGAAAGGCTTTCTTTCATAAGGTGCCTCATAATCAGGTTTAGATGGCCTCCTCTGCTGTGTGCTCTCTTCTTGGGGTTTGCCTCGTGAAGGTGAAGTCCTTGAGGAAGGTTCCTCCTCCTGAGGTCGGGATGGCTTCCTTTCTTGTGGCTTTTCATTCTGAGGCCTAATGCGTCTTTGTGAAGGCTGTTCTTCTTCAGGTCTAGATGGTTTCCTATAATGGGGCTGTTCTTCTTGAGGTTTACTACGGACGGGAGAACTCCTTCTCTGGTAAGGCTCTTCATCCTGAGGTTTGGATGGCCGCCTGTAGTGTGATTGCTCTTCTTGAGGCTTACCGCGGACAGGGGATGTTCTCCTTTGGTAAGGTTCTTCATCCTGAGGTTTGGATGGCCGCCTGTAGTGTGGTTGCTCTTCCTGAGGCTTACCGCGGACAGGGGATGTCCTCCTCTGGTAAGGTTCTTCATCCTGAGGTTTGGATGGCCTCCTGAAGTGTGGTTGCTCTTCCTGAGGCTTACCGCGGACAGGTGATGCCCTCCTCTGGTAAGGTTCTTCGACCTGAGGTTTGGATGGTCTCCTGTTGTGCGGTTGCTCTTCCTGAGGCTTACCGCGGATAGGAGATGTCCTCCTCTGGTAAGGCTCTTCATCCTGAGGTTTGGATGGTCTCCTGTAATGTGGCTGCTCTTCTTGAGGCTTACCGCGGACAGGTGATCTTCTCTGGGAAGGTTCTTCATCCTGAGGTTTGGACGGTCTCCTGTAATGTGGCTGCTCTTCATGAGGCTTACCGCGGACAGGTGATCTTCTCTGGGAAGGTTCTTCATCCTGAGGTTTGGACGGCCTTCTATACTGTAGTTGCTCTTCCTGAGGCTTACCACGGACAGGTGATCTTCTCTGGGAAGGTTCTTCATCCTGAGGTTTGGACGGCCTTCTATACTGTGGTTGCTCTTCCTGAGGCTTACCACGGACAGGTGATCTTCTCTGGGAAGGTTCTTCATCCTGAGGTTTGGATGGCCTTCTATACTGTGGTTGCTCTTCCTGAGGCTTACCACGGACAGGCGATGTCCTCCTCTGGTAAGGCTCATCATCCTGAGGTTTAGACGGTTTTCTATATTGTGGTTGATTCTCCTCAGGTTTGGTAGGCTTCCTATATTGTGGTTGATTCTCCTCAGGTCTGGACAGTTTCCTATACTGTGGTTGATCCTCCTCAGGTCTGGATGGTTTTCTATACTGTGGTTGATCCTCCTCAGGCTTGGACGGTTTCCTATATTGTGGCTGATTTTCCTCAGGTCTGGACGGTCTCCTATATTGTGGTTGATCCTCCTCAGGCCTGGATGGTTTCCTATAATGTGGTTGTTCTTCTTGAGGCTTGCCATTGACTGGAGATGTTCTCCTTTGATATGGTTCTTCATCATAAGGTCTGGACGGTTTCACCTCCTGTGGTTTACCATCCTCTGGCTTAGTCGGCTTATAGTAAGGCTCTTCTTCCTGTGGTCTGGAAGGCTTTCTGTATTCAGGTTGTTCTTCTCCCGGTCTTGATGTCTTTCTATACTGAGGCTGTTGTTCCAGGGGTCTGTAGGGTTCGTCGTCAGATTCGTCCCGAGGAGATCTCGGTCGAATTTCGGTGTGATCATGGCGCGATTGCAGATGGACACTGGTGGTGTGCATCTCCTGTTCCTTAGTGACAGTCTTCACTGAGGTGCATGTGATCTTTCCTTCAGATATCATTCGCTTCACTATGCGAATCTGTGTTCTAATATTTCGCCTCTGGTCATAACCCACTGCCTTCTCCAACTGAAAAAAAAAGGAAGTCATCAAATCAGTGTCAAACCAAGACAAAAGTTTTCACAAGTAATAAGCAGTGCATTTAATTAAGCAGCAATTATTGTCAGAACACTTAAAAGAAGCACCACAAATTTGGAAAAGAGAAAGACAATATTTGAAAGAAGCGAAAGGACGTCCTAAGAAAGAAAGAAAAATCTGATGTGTTCCATTCACATGAATTTTTCTAGCTGTTCTACAAACACACTTCTAACAAAAGGTTATGCTAATCCAGATAAACATTGACAGAATGGTAATGCTACTTAGTTTCTTATAATTAGAAGCGTTGCAAGGAATGCACTATTCTAAAGCGATTGCCAAATGTTATAAAAGCTGTCGCTATGCGAACGTCATTAAAATAGATATCTTTGCTTGACCAGATGTTCAAGAAAAGAAACACGGACCTATTCTGCAACGAATTATTAAAAAAATATATTTTATGTCATGCAAAACCAGATAAACAAAAACAGAAATGATTTACTATATATTGTCTTATATGTTTAAGGGAAATAAAGTAAAACGATAGTCAAATCCTTTATTATCTGGTTGCTAATGATGAATTTGAAATTGTATTCTATTTTCATAACCAGGACGATAAAGGAAAAGCAAATAACGACTTGCCATTTGAGACAAAGTATAAGTATTGGGAAATTTTAACCAATAACAAGGAATATATCGAAAAAAGTTAACCTCCAAAATAAATTATCTGTCACAAAATGTGTTCTTTATCGATATCTACATTGTTTGTGTAGTAAATGTTTGTCAAGCCCATATGGTTATGAGATTTTTGGATGGAAAGCAATATTAGCCCTACCAAATATGTACAATGTACATGGCAAAGTAAAAATTGACTTTACATTTGTTAAGGCGGATGACAATCACAGTAATGTGAATACCTTAGTACAAGAAAATGTTGATTGTCTCCTCGGCCGAGTGTTCAGTGCTCTGGTTTCTTACCCAGAGTCTCGGGTTGGATTGTCGGCTGGGTCTGGGAATTTTGCTTTAATTAGAATCATTCCTTATCTCCCACAGACTGAATAATGGATATTAATAAACTGTATTTATTAATGGGGTTATTGAAATACAATTTGAAGGTGAATTTAATTGTAATTTTATATAGAGTGTTAAAATGATTATAGCTATATAATGTGCGCATATCGCTTGTCGGGAACGACGAATGCATGAGTTATTTATTTCAAGCTAATCGAGAAAAAATTAGCAGAAATAGTCTTGTTACTTGCTGCCTTGTAAGTAGAAGCGAAATATGGGAGTATCATAGGTTAAAGTGAAGTCAAAAGCTGGTTGCTATGTGACTGAAGTTCCTTTGTTTGTATGGATAGGAGTTGACAAATTCCTGTATGAGAAAAGTACAAATTTTTCAAAGCTGAAACCAAAAAACAGGGAATATCTCAAAAACGATCAACTCCTCGAAAAAAGTCATGTAACATAAATTGTGTGTTTTAATGTGCTCTACGTTTTTTGTCCGTTACTTACGGATTAGCAGTTATGCAAAAGTCCTCCAGAATAAAGTAGTCTTCAGAGGCAATTCCCAGAAGATTCAAGATATACATATTATTTGTCAGGTAAATATCTTTAATATACGATATTTTAATCAAAGCCGTTAGAGCCATTTTTGAGAAAATCAAAATTTTCGAAAAAAGTTCCATGTAAAGTGTAGTTGGGGGTGGGAGGATTTTCTTGCAAATCTTCGTGTCGCATCCTTGGAAGATACCAAACTTAAATACCAAGTATGGTACTTAACGGTCTTTTCGTTTTTGAGCTATGCTGTCCACAGACACACACACACACACACGGACCTTTTTCCAAAAAGGCTTTTTTTGGATTCAGGGGGACCCAAAACGTGAATATCCGGTGAAATCTCGGTATCAAATTTTTGGGTGGAATACAATACCTTCTCTATACACTATGTACATAGTACGTGTTGAGAAAGTAAAAAAACAACGTTAAGAAACCCAACTTTGATTGAGAAAAACACCAGAAAATGTTTGTAAAGCAAAGCCCCACATGACCATCGAAGTTAAAGTAGTCTATACGAATGAAGCAATATATAAATTAATAAATAAAAAAACCTGATGTTTACCATTCATATAACTTTCTCTACATCTGTGCAATAAATTATTGCAAAAAAGCTTATTCTTCTATTTACTTACTGCTAATTGAGAAAACATTAGCAGAAAGGGCAGTAAGTGGACGGGAAATAAGGGAATACCATGGGCTAAATGATAGCCAAATCCTTTAAAAGCTGGCTGCTATGTGATTGAATTCCTTTGTTTGTATTAACAGGAGTCGACAAATTCCCGTATGAGAAAAGTATGTGTTTGAAACTAATAACAAGCAATATTTCAAAAACGGTCAACTCCATGAAAAAAAAATGTATATAGCATAAATTCTGTATTTTAACGAGCTCTACATTTTTTGTGGGGTAAGTTTTTCTTTCTATCTCTTACAGTTTATCAGTTGTGCAAAATTCCGCAATATCCATTCAGAATAAACATGTCTTCATCGGCTATTCCCAGAAAATTGAAGATATATGTTTTATTTGTCAGGTAAATATCTTAAATATAAGAGATTTTAATCCTTAGAGCCATTTTTGTCAAAATCAAAATTTTCGCAATATTTCCATGCAAAGGGTAATTGCGGGGGGGGGATTCTTGAAAATATTCGTGTTGCATCCTTGGAAGATGCTATACTTCAATATCCAGTTTGGTATTTAACGTACTTTTCGTTTTTGAGCTATGCTCCACACACACACACACACACACACACACACACACACACACACACACATACACACTGCAGACAGATCCACACAGGATATTTTTATAAAAATGATTTTTTTTTATTTAGGGGGTCCCAAAACATGTATTTCCGGTGAAATCTCGGTATCGAATTTTTGGATGCATTGCAATACCTTCTTTATATACAATGTACATTGTACGTGTAGGAAAAGAAATAAAGAAAGAAGAAAACGAAATGTGTATAAGGTTATCAGAGTGCTTTGTGTTTTGAAGCATTCAAACACTAAACCTTAACGATATTATGCGACAAAAATAGTTGGCATTTTTATCCTGCTCGTGAACACTTTAAGTAAATTTATTGGTAAAGCTATACGATGGTTCCATCAATCATATGGACACACACACACACACACACACACAAACGGTCTTAGGACTTTTACTGGCGATCTATACTTGAAAGTGTTGAAAACATTAAGTTGTTCAGATGTGAAAGTTGGCAGATTGCCGAAATTTTGACTTATTTTTGGGACCATTCGGGTTTTAGCTTCACAGATCCCTTGGCTACACCCTGTCGTCGTTCTGCAGTAGCGGCCTTCGACCGCAAATGCTACACTACTCAACTTATAAAAAATATCCCTCAGCTAGCTTTGCGGCCAGTAAGTAACTACAATGCGGCTCTAATGACCAAATAACAAAAGTACCCACGTGGAACCATCGTATACTACTAATAATAATAATTTATTTATACTACATACTTGTAAATAGCCATTCCAAGAGTTTTATGTACTGGCTTGAGCACAAAATGCTGCCTAGGATCACAGCAGAATGATGCAGTCACGCTGCCCGTGAAACACATACTCAGATATTTCGAATCACCTGGCTCATTATTCAGCAGGCGGTGACTGGCATTGCATATCAAAAACAAAATCACCTGGGCGTCACATAACTTTGTAGGAAATTGCGGCAACCTGACATCAGCAAAAATAACTGGGTTGCATTCTTTTCGCTTCAGCTTGAGTCAGCGCTTGTACGGTGTTAAACACAAATAATTTTCGTCTTTATAGCATCTATTGGGTTAATAGCAGGGAAAGTGGACGAAATAAAAAGAGAACATCGCTCATCAGTAATACTGCAAATCATGAATTTAGAACATTATTTTCTCTTTCAGCGATGATATTCTGTTCATTAGTTTCAAAAGTTTGCATAGATTGCTATTAAATTTCCTATTCTTGATTTTTCAATTCCTCTACCACGGACTCAGTAGGTAGAGCAGGCATTATATAGACAAAAAAAAATTGATATCAAGCACTCACTGGAAATAGTTGTAGTTTATTCAGTAACATACATTTTTACAGAAGGTATATGTGTGTGTGTGTGTGTGTGTGTGTGTGTGTGTGTGTGTGTGTGTGTGTGTGAACAGCATAATGCCAAAACAAAATGTAAAGTGAATACCAAACTTAGTATTTGGATGTAGCATCTTCCAAAGATTGTATTGGCGGTTCCGGTAGCTTTGGCCATTGGCACGTTTGGTTTGGCGTTCTGCCGTGAAAGAGTCGTGGGTTCGAATCCCGCCATGAGCCTGGATATTTAGAGTTCTCTGTTTGTATACTATATAAATTATTACATCTTCCTGATGACCAAGTTTGGTGTTTAATCGACTTTCGTTTTGAGCTATGGTGTCCACATACACAAGCACTCGGCTATTTTCCTAAAAAATGCTTGTTTTATTTATTCAGGGGATCCTCAAAACATGTATTACTTATGAAATCTCGGTATTGAACATTGTACATACGCGCTAGACAAAGTAGAAACGAGAAGTCCGTCAAATTCCAAACTTACTACATAAGTTCAACACATTCTAAGGAATGTTCACGAACGTTTTCGAGAAATCCTTCTACCCATAATATCTCTTACATGAAACATTTTATTTTCTCTATAATGGCTCTAACGATTTTCTTCTTCTTCTTCTTCTTCTTCATTTGCGCATCATTTCTCCGAGTGCAGTTCAGCCTGAAGTTATTTAGAGCCAACCCATTACACCTGCATCACTTAAAATCTGATGTGATCCATTCACATGAGTTTCTCTGCTACAAATTATTGCTAAAAAGCTTATTCGTCTATTTACTTCGTGATAATCGAGAAAAAAATAGCAGAAAGGGACTTATTAGTGCTTTCTTGTAAGTAGAAGGAAAATAAGGGAATACATTAGGTTAAGTCGATAGACAAATATTTTGAAAGCAGGCTGCTATGTGATTGAGGTACCTTTGTTTATATGGACAAGAGTTGAACAATTCTCGTATGAGAAAAATATAAGTATTTAAAAGCTGAAACCAATAACAAGGAATATTTTAAAAACGTCAACTCCATGAACAAAATGTATATGATATAAATTGGCTTTAAGGAGCTCCACTTTTTTTGTGAAGTAAGCTTTTGTCTATCTCTTACGGTTTACCAGTTTACAGCAAAATTCATCCAGAATAAGCATGTCTTCAGAGATTATTCCAAGAAAATTCAAGATTATTTGGCATGTAAATATCTTAAATATAAGAGATTTTAACCAAAACTCATTAGAGCCATTTTTGAGAAAATAAAAAATTTCGAAACTTTTTCCATATAAAAGGTAGTTTGGAGTTTCTTGAAAATCTTCGTGTCGCGTCCTTGGAAGATACCAAACTTAAATACCAACTGTGATATTTAAGGGTCTTTTCGTTTTTCAGCTATGCTGTCCACTGACACACTCACACACATACACACAAACACGCACACACGGACCTTTCTCCAGAAATGCTTTTTTGGATTCAGGGGGACTCAAAACATGCATTTCCGGTAAAATATCGGTATCGAATTTTTCAATGGAATCCAATACCTTCTCTATACAAAGCCTCGCAGAAGCAACGATTTTGATTAACACTTATATACAGTATTTAAGACTTTTATATGGCAATACAGTAAATGCTTTGATTTATCTGGGAACATATTTTACTTTAATTCAAGATCTTCTCGGGCTTCTAGCCAGGTAAAAACTTGGCTTGACACCAACGTTTCGAAGAAGTGCATCTTCCTCGTCTTCAGGGTGAACTGAAGACGAGGAAGATGCACTTCTTCGAAACGTTGGTGTCAAGTCAAGTTTTTACCTGGCTAGAAGCCCGAGAAGATCTTGAATTAACACGTCGCCAGGAAAGCTATAGTTCTTATTTTTATATTTTACTTTCTTTACTATGCATAGTCGTGCAGGAAGTATTGCATTCCACTAAAAATTGTATACCTACGTGTGTTTGCGTGTGTATGTGATAGGCATGATAGTGTGATGATATACAAAAATGCAATACAGAAAAAAATGTAAATCTCGTTAAACTAAACTAATTTAATATCAATAAAACTACCCTACCATATTCCTTAAAATTATTCACATATAGATTATTGCAATAATGAACAAATTTACGCAAGAATAAAGCTATTTTTGGTTCAACCAATTTATGCCTTACAGTGGTTTATTCTTATTTTTGTTTGTTTGTTTGTTTTCTATGTAAAGTTAACAATATTAGAGTCATTCCCGCTATTACCTTTAATTTTAAAATACTGAACACTTTTATCAAACGGGAAGTCCTCATCGGTTCCATATCTCTTTTCTTTAACTCTTTCCAAATTTCAAAACAAAAACAAAAAATGACTGTTACTTAGCCTTGGGTATTTCCTTTTCTATCTTTTACATATAAGGAACTAAACAATCCATTTCAGGCCATGTTTATTGTTCACACATAGGATTTCATAAATCGTTTAGCTATGAGGTTATTTAAGGACTTAAACTAGAATCTCAGAAAGTGTTACCTGAGGAAAAGATAGCTAAATAATACTACTAAGACAATTCAGTGCAATGAAGTTTAGGTAAAGGTCAAGAACTTACCATCCTCTCTAGCAGCTCAAGATCAAAAATTTCTTCAATGATGGATTCATCCACCTTCTTATCTGGCTTGATTTCACCGCTAAACTTCCTCTGAATTGTAGCGCCGATGGTAGAACCAGTTCTGCGGAGATTTACGCCGAATCGTCCTCCTCCTCGTACACTACTTGGCTCGGAGGTTTTTGGTTCTTTTGGTCCAGAGTCCTTTCTTTTTGGTTCTGGCTTTCCAGTTGATGTTCTCTTCGTAGTTGGGAACTTTTCGTCTGAAGTAGGTTCTTTTCTACCAGGGACAGTTTCTTTCTTTGTTGGTGAACTTGGCCTTGGCATTTTGTTTATTGGTGAAGTTTCTGCACTTGGACGCCTTCTTTCTGGAGATACCTCTTTAGGGTGTGAATCCTTTCTGTAGGGGGAAGATCCTTTCAGAGATGGCGAATCATCATGAGGATATGATTCCTTCCGGGTGGGAGAAGTACCTTTAGGTCGAGAATCTTTTCTCACCGGAGAAGTATCTTTGGGAGAAGAAGATTTTCTTACCGGGGATTTTTCCTCAGGTGAACTATCGCGTGGGTATACGCCCCTTTTAATAGGGGAGTCATTAGGTTTTCTGGGTTGTTGAGCTTCGGGATAATATTGTTCTGGAGCTGTTGGTGAATCCCTTGTAGTGACTCTCGTGGTTGGAGTAGATTTTCTGGAACTGAGTGGAGACTGTGGTGGTGATGGTTTGCCTATTGTGATGGTGGCGGTTGATATTTGCCGAGGATAGTCCTTTTTAGGTTGATGCTCCGTTGTAATGGAAATTATATCCACATCTCTGGTATCTGTAGTCGTTATCTCTGAAGTTATTTTATTTTGAGTGAAGGTATCAGTTGTATAATCGTTTCGATAAGTAGTGACTGTATCTTCTGTAGGATATTCTTCAGGTTCGGTATCGGACTTAGGAGCACCCTCACTGCCTGGTTCTTCAGGCTTTGAGAACATGCCACGCCTGGCTTCAAATACGGTTGGTCGACTTAAAATATCCTTCTGCCTAATGATTTCCCTTTGTGTCGTAGTGTCCTTGGTGAACGTTTCGATAAGATTGTCCTCAGGGAAATCATCTTTCGGTTGCTTTTCAGTAGGAAATGTGTGTTTGGTTTCAACATTCCTCGGAGAATAACCCTTACTTACAGGTGAAGATCCAGGTTGGTTTTTCTTTGGATAACTTTCTTTACTAGCCGCAGCTATCTTCGCTTCAAATATGGAGGCCCTAGAAAGAATATCTTTCTGTCTGCGGATCTCTCTTTGTGTAGTCGTGTCTTTAGTGAATGTTTGTAATAGGTCATCTTCTGGAAAGTCCTCCTTTCGAGGATGTCTCTCCTGAGGCTTCTTTTTGGGTTGAACATCCGGAGAGACATCTTGAGCAAATTCTTTTCGTTCAGGTGAAGAACTCGATGGCTTTCTTCTTGGATATGTATCCCCATTTACTTCCTGAGGATGTCTTTTTTGTGGAATAGAATCAAATCTTGTTGTATTTGGTGAGTGCCGATCGGAAGGTTGCTCTGGAGTTTCTCTTCTTGGAAACGAGTCCACTCTAGTTGGGGAGTATCGATCCGGAGAAATATCTGAAGGCTTTCTGGGTAACCTTTCTGTACTAGGCTCTTCTGGATGCCCTGTTCTTTCGAGCGAATTCTTTTTGGCAGGTAGATATTTATTTGGAGCAGAATCTGAAGGTCTTTCCGGAAGCATTTCGCTCCTAGGCTGTTCTGGATGCCCTCTTCTAGGGAGTGTGTCTTTTGTCGTCGGTGTATATCGATCTGGAGAAGAATCTGAGGGCTTCCTGAAAGATCTTTCCGTGTCAGGCTGTTCTGGATAATCTTTTCTTGGCGAGGAATCTTTTCTTACAGGGGAGTGCCTATCTGGAGAAGTATCTGAGGGCTTTTTGGGGGATTTTTGGATATTCACTAATTCTGGATGGCCTCTCTTTGGAAGCGAATCCTTTCTATTGGGAGAATGGCGTTCTGGAGAAGAATCTAATGGATTCTTAGGTTTATTTTCTTCACCATATCGTTCAGGATGTTCCCTCCTTGGCAGCGAATCCTTTCTGTTTGGAGAGCGACGTTCGGGCGAAGAATCCGACATTTTTCCAGGTGAGCTTTCTCTTTGAGGATGTTTCTCTTGAGGTTTTTTCTTAGGATAGGTGTCTGTGCTTGTCTCTCGAGGATAATCCTTTCTAGAAGGCGATTCCTTTGTTGTGGGGGATGAATCAGAAGGTTTTCTTCTAGGACGAATATCGTCATTTGTTTCTTGTGGATATTCTTTCTTCGGAAGGGAATCCCTTCTTAATGGCGAACGACGATCCGGGGAAGAATCAGATGGCTGTTTATGCCACGTATCTGGATAAGAGTGTTCAGGCCGGCTCTTTACTGACGAAGGCTTTGTTGGAGAGGATTCGACGGATTTCTTTCTAGGGTATGTGTCCGTGTCTATCTCATTTGGCTGAGTTTTTCTTGGTGTTTTCCTTGTAGGAGAAGAATCTGATGGTCTGGTCTTAGGATATGTAACTGTGTTGATTTCCTGCGGTTTTTCTTTTCTTGGAAGAGAATCCTTTCTCGTTGGAGAGCTGCGTGCTGGAGAAGTATCAGAAGGCCTACGTCTAGGATAGGTATCGTTTTGTGGCTCCGCGGGTCTTTCTTTCTTCGGAACAGAGTCCTTATTTAACGGTGATTTCTTTATAGGAGATTCATCAGAGGGCCGCTTTCTGGGATACGTATCGATACTATGTGTTTGAGGATGAGCCGTCCTTGGGTTGGAATCCCTTCTATTTGGAGAATCACGTTCCGGTGAGGATTCAGAAGGTCTTCTCTTAGAATATGTGTCTGTGTTTATCTCGTGTGGCTGTCCTCTAACTGGATGTGAATCCTTTCGTGTAGGTGAGTCAGAAGGTTTCCGACGAGGATATGTACTGCTGTCAATTTCCTCTGGTTTCTTGCTTTTCGGAAGTGAATCTTTCCTAGTTGGTGAAACTCTGTCTGGTGAAACCTCTGATGACTTCCTTCGAGGAAAGCTCTCTGTCTTTGGCTTCTGTGATACCTTCTTTGCTGTTATTAACTGCTCCTCCTGTTTCTCTTCAGAAAACCGCCTCCTATGGTCAGTAACACTGGTTATTTCATCTGTAACTTCAAACCGTTTGAGTTTTATGTTTGTAAACTCATTATCTGGAGACTCCGAAAGTTGTGGTTTATCCATGTTTTCATGTGGTTTATGACGTGGATATGTTTTATCTTCAGGTAATGGCGAACCTTCAAATGAACCAGGCGAGAAACTATTAGGATAGCCATGCCTTGGGTATTCCCTAGAAGGCGATGAAACTCTTTCGGTAGGGCGATCTGGCGAAGTGGGTAATTTCTCATCCTCTGATTCCGTTACATCATCGTCATAAACATGACCTGAAGCAGGATGCTTTTTAGTAGGCTGGTCTCTACCATGGGGTTGCTTTCTTGGTTCCTGAGGGGACTGTAAAATGTCTTCTCTTGAGGGCATATTTCTGTCCTGATTTGTCTCGAATATGTCAACAAATTCCTTTCTGTTGGTCGAAGTAGAAGTTTGAGTACTGGCAATATTTTCGAACATAGCTCTAGCCCTACGCACTGTGCTAGGACTATCAAGAGCTTCAGGACTTGTATCTTCGGGGCGCTGTGGCTCCTGTGGCTGTTTTGGAGATCTTTCAGCTTCTCTTGTTGTCTGCAAGAATCGAGATACTCTGTCAGCCACACTGACATTTTTAAGACCTTCATCTGTCTCAGAGTCCTCATCAAGATCAGTCACAAATTCTGGACGCGGAACATTATTCTGTGGTTGCTCTCGGTACGAATCAGGTTCTTGAGCACGAGGTTTCTCTTCATCAGGATATTCTTCATCTAGAGGCTCTGAATGCAGCACAGGTTTTTGAAATTGGGTTGGTCTACTCTTACTGCGTCCTGGAAAATCTTCATCCTCTTCGGGTTCACTGATTCTATCAGCATATCTTGGACGTCTGGAATAGTCAGGAGAGGATTCTCTTGAAGACTTTAGAACCTGGATTGTAAGTCCAGGAACATCGTTTGAAGGTGACAATAGCTGATTCTCTCGAGAAGTTACAGAGGTCACTTTGGAAGCGTACTCTAGCTCCTCAGTTCTTCTGATTTCTTCCAACTCTTGTATGTATTTTTCATCTGGTTCTTCGTCTGTGTAAATTAGTGGAGTTACCCTGTCATCAGTTACTTTGTTAGGGATTTCCTGCTCGTCCTCAGAAGAAGAACTTTCTAAGTTACTTTCATCTTCGGGAAGTTTTTTCTTTGTGGGTTTAGCTACTTTTGTTATAACAATATCAGTTTTCTTTGTGTGCATTCTAGTGGTATATCCCGGTTTACTCGGTTCAGTAAGCTCCCTAGGCTTTTTCTGTGTAGGTTTCGTAGGTTGCATTGGTTGTCTTACATTTCGTGTGATTGAGGATTTTACTGTTGCCGTTTTTGCCTCACGTTGCGTTTTGACAGCAGATGTAGTGATTCTCCTGGTAATGTTTTTATCACTTGGTTGTGTCACATCGGGCTTAGATGGCTGATAACGAGGTTGTATGGTATTGGCTGTGGGTGTCTTTCTGATAACGTCTTTATGGCCACCTGTGCGAGTTATTTTCAGCTCTGTTGTGACAGTTTTCGTCCGCCCTTTAGGTTGTGTTGGTTGTGTTAAAGGGGCTTGAGGTCGTGAAGAAGTGGTGGGCTTCTTCGAATCTATTACAAGATATGGCTTTTGTTGCGTTGGTGCTCTATCGCTAGGCTTTTTCTGTTTTGGCGTGCGAGGAGTTTCCTTTGATGGATGCCAGCGCTCTGGAGAAGTTGATGGCGAATCATCCTCAACCAAAAATTCTTCTGGAGGTGTTTCATCCAAAAGACTATCTTCAGGATATAATTCGATATAAATGTCTTTTCCAATTTTCTTGCCGGTTAGTGATGTCATAGTGACTGGTGTATCACCCTCATCTGTAGGAAATACTTCGCGATCTCGTGTTGACGGTTGGATAAGCAGTTCAATTCTTTTGTTAGTTGTGACAGTATCATTTGTGTCAGTCAAGTCTGTGGAGTATGTTACATCGGTTATATATAAAGGCGTATCTCCAGCTGTTTTTACAGTTTCTGGGCTGGAAACAGTAGAAGAACGATCAGTAGATCTTGTTTCATCTTCATTTTCGGGTTTGTCCAGCTCGGTCTGTTGTGGCGTGTAGCTGTCTGGACGTTTCCTAACCACAGTAGTTGTTATCTTGGTAGTTGTTATGTATTTTGGCTGCGGCTTACCCGGAGATTCCGGTTTGTTAACTTTAGTGGGCGACATTGGAGCACCCTGCTTTCTTGTTGTTGTTTTAACAAAAGCCGATTTCACGGTAGTATGTTGCATGTCTGGTTTCCAAGGCTTATCAGGTGATGGTCTGAGCGAGGAAGATATTTTAATGGGCCTGGATGGAGATTGTGAAGTCTTTGCTGTACGTGACGGAGACTGGTAGGTACGTTGCGCTGGTTGTACGGGACGACCTGGAGACTGCGCATTTCTTGAAGTAGATTGTGTTGGGCGTAGGGTATGTGGCTGAGAGGGTTTTTCTGATCGATTTGGACCGGTCGGCATTCTAGTGTGCGTATCAGGACTGAATCCACGTGGAAGCCTAGATGTAGGTGTGCTTGAAACTGTCTTGGGCTTATTGGCAGAACGTGGTTTTTCGGTACTTCCTGCAGGATATCTTGCGGTTGTTGGGCTTTGTTGTTTTTGATGTGGTCTCTCACGATCATCTGGTCTTTCGGGACTGAGAGAAGGAGATCTTCTTGAATCCGGAGATGAGCCAGTGGAAGATTTACGTGGTGTAGGAGAGCTTCTAGATCTTGGAGTGGCAGTAGTACCTTTGGGAGCACGACTTGGAGATGGTTGGTCACCAGGTCTTCGAGTTGGACGCTGATTATGGTCTAGAGAAGAAGGAATTCTGCTTCCTGGCTGTTTCCTTTGTGGTTCCAAGTTACCTCCAGGTTTTTCAGGTCTTACAGGAGAAAACGACTTTTCTGCTGGCTTTCTTCCTCCAGGTTTTTCTGCAACAGTTGGTCCTTGGCGAGGTTTGCTTGAAGTTCTTGGAATAGAAGATTGCCTTGTGATAGTCGGCTTAGATGGCTGTTGTCCATCAGGTGCTTGCTTTCGAGGAGTATCTCTCTCTGGGCTAAACCCCTTTTTAGGTTTTGTTGGAGACATTTCCTTCGGCTGACCCTTCCTTGCAGTGCCTTCATGCGTTGAACGCAATGTGAGGTTGACCTCCGTCGTTTTATTATTCTCCCTCTCCGGTGATCTTTCGGGGCTGGAAGAACAGGGAGAGAGACGCGATGACTTCGGGCGTTTTGGCGACTCGTCTTCACTGTTATAGTCATCCTCTTGATCCTTGTTAGGCTTTTCTGGGTGATGGACATCGTCCTCATTTTCGTTTTGATACATGGGTTTATCGTTAGAAGGGCGAGGTTTTCTTGGGCTATCTTGAGATGTCTTGGGAGAAATGGATACTGGGTGATAATCTGATATTTTATTCTCTGGCTGATCTTGGGTTTCTGATGGTTTATTAGAAATATCCGCGGGATTTTTCACCGGACTATCTCTCGTAGGACCTGCAGGGAATGTTTCTGGAGATGTATGATCAATTACATCTTTTTTAGATATCGGTTTGGAAGGCTTGAGGGGTTCTCTTCTGTCACTCGGCTCATTGGCTAGAGGTTTTTCTGGTTCGTCTACACCTTCAAAATTGGGACGAAGCTTGTCTTCCGTGCCTGGCAATTGACGGAAGGGTTTTGTTGGTGACTCAATTTCCAGCACTGGCTGTTTAGTCTGAGATAATTCTAGAGTAGTTGGTCGAATTTCTGGACTAGTTCTGAAACATTTGATTGGTTTAAAGTTACCTCTCTCGGGACTAGAATCAGGCGAATCTTTCACAGGCGAGGTGTCGCTGGAAGGACGTGGTCCTAGTTCGTTGACAATAGATCCTTCTGAACTATATTCTGGAGATTTATCTCTAGGTAACTTATCCAAAACCGATTTAGGACTAGCACTAGATTGCTGAGGAACTTCATGCGATACATCTGTTCCTGGTCTCCTTTTCTGTGGAGATGCACTTCTCTCTGAGGGAAATGTACCAAGTTCAGATTTAGAGGAATCTGTAACCAGCAGAGTGGTTTCTTTAAGATTCGTTCTGGTGGTATCAGTTGTAGTTTTGGTTGGACTAACTTGTTTATTATCATCTGGTTTATCTGGCAGTTGAACACTTTCAGTTGGCAGATATTCAGTTCCAGGACCTTTGCTAACAATATTTTGTTTTTGTTTTGTAGTTTCGTCAACTGTATGAGTTATCACCTTCTGAGTAACCTCAGTGTCGCTATGCTCAGATTCTGTACCAGATCTGGATGATCCTCTGGATCGTGGACGACTTTGTCTCTGAGGCTTCTCTTCGACTCTAGTTGGACTTGTATGAGGCGAAGCTCCTGGTGTGGACGATCGTTTCTTTGTCGCAGCTCGAGACAGACCAGAAGATAGTTTTCTCCTTTCTTTTACAGCTGTTTTGGTTGTAGTGATTGTTGACGAAGATTTAGATGTATCTGATGATCTCCTTGTAAGCGAGGTTGTTTCTTTCGGCTTGTCTCCTGAACTCACTCTTCTCTCTGGGGTGGACTTCGCTGGGGTGTGTCTGTCTACAGTTGGGGAGATTTTGGTATTAGGTGTAGAAACTGGCTTATCAGGGCTACGTCTGGTTGGACTTTCTCGTGTCGGAGATGAGGTGTATTTAGTTGTGGTATCCGGACTAGTGGTATCCCTACTAGTTCTAGTAGGACTCATTCGACTTGGAGAGCCAGGGTGCCTTGAGGGCTCATTATGAACAGTCTTGGTAGGGCTAGCTCTAGAAGGAGAGTCGGGGTGTTTAGATGAATCAGAAGGACTGCCTCTAGTAGGACTTGTCCTAGGTATGTTAGGATGCCTTGATGTTTCAAGGGGAGCTCTGGTTGGTGAGCCCGGATACCTCGACGTTTCATCTGGACTTCTTCGCGTAGGTGAAGTTTGAGGTCTTGTTTTCTGCGGACTAGTCCTACCAGGAGTTCCTCTTGTAGGTGAGGAAGGAGACCTTGGTGTTTTCTCAGGGCTGGTTCTGGTGGGAGAAATTCTCTCATTTTGGGTATGTGTTGTTTTCTCTGTGGAAGTTCTTGTAAGCGAGGTTCTTTCCGTTTGTCGCGTTATTTTATCCGGACTGGTACGTCCTGGCGAACTTGTATAGCTGGGGCTAGTACGACTCTTCTCTCCACTAGGTCTCCTGGAGGGAGTCTTTTCAGGACTGGTTCTTCCCGAAGCTAATATATTATCTTGGCTGCTTCTGTTTCGATAAGATCTTGTGGGAGACCTGTTGAAGCGATCCGGACTAGTGCGATCCAGTGAAGTCTTTGATGATGATCGTGTGGAGGATGGAGTGCCTCGTTCAGGAGAGGTTCTTAGAGACCTAACAAACGCATCATGAGTAGGACTCACATCAACGCTAATCTTTTTATTGTTATAGTGCTGTTGATATGTAGTTACATATTGTCCGGAATTGTCTTCATCCTTAGGTTTATAAGTTTTTTCAGAATGGCGTGGACTATCATCCGTATCATTTTTCGGCTTTTTCGGCACTCTTGAGGATTCCTGTGCCACATTAACATTTGTTTCATCAATAGTTTTCCTGTTGAAATCTGCAGTATCATTTGTCTGTTGGCGTGTTGTTGAGCTGCTTATACGTTCGCGATCTAGGAATGAGTTACTGTCAGGGCGCTCCTGCTTATCCTGTGTTCTGACGATACCTGATTGAAATATAAATTCCTCTCTAGTATCATTTACTGCATTAGTGTTATTTCTTCCATTTGTAGAAGACACTACTGTCCAGCTGTTCGTATCTCCAGGACTCACAGGTGTGGAACTACCTGGTGTCCTTTGCGTTGATAGATAACTATCTAGCTTGTTCAATTCGCCCATAATGTGCTGTTCTGTAGTTGAATTTGAGGTTACGGTGTCTGTGTTTTCAGACGGTCTTAATGTTACGGATATTGTTGTATCGTTTTTGTTTGATTTGCTGGCCAGCTCTTCAGTATGAGAACGTTTAGTCACAGAGTACGCTCTAGAGCTCTCGTTTTCCTGACTTGAAATATAGTCTGTATTGTCTTTGACGATTGTGTTGTCCCGTCCTGATTTTAGTGTAGTGGAAGAAGTTTCCCTATTCTGACTGGTATCCGTAGTTAACCTAGATGTGCTAGTTGTTTTATTACCTCCATCTTCCGTGCTGATAGCTTTAGTGGTGTCATAATTGCTATCATCTTTCACCGCATAAGATGAGGAGGAATATGACGTCTTTTGTTGGTTGGTACTGGATGATGAATAGTGAGCCGAAGACGATGAGGATGAAGACACCCATTTGCCAGAACGGGAATTACTTATCAAAGCAGATGTTCCATCTACGGTTGACACTAAATCGAGGGTGCCATTTGAGTTATCCATTATGGTTGCTGGCCGCGGGATGCGGGAGGTTTCTTCTGAAGCACACACATTTGCTGTCGTGGTAAAGCCATTTGATTCAGAGTCACCAGCGAGACTGCGTTGTTCTGTGCTTGTCTTGGTATGTACAACTGCATCACCTCCATCTCTGCTCTCGCTAGTCATCTCATAAGATCCTGAGGATGATTCCTGAGCCATCCTCCAGTATCCTCTGTTGCTTCCGTCGTCTACAGTGCTCATAGTTGTATTTCGCTGGTTGAACTCCCGTGTAGGGGACTCTGAGTCCCGAATCTCCTTTGATTTTAGAGTAAGGAACCCTTCATCTGCCAAAGAGTCTGCATGGGTAATGCTGTATCCACCCCCGCCACTGGAGCTGCTTGTCGTGTAGGAAGAGCTCTTACTGATTATCTGGGAACTGCTGTAAAACACAAACATTTCCATTAAAATTCTTTATTATGGGAACATAGTAATAACGATAACATATGTCTATTGTTATAACTTTCAGAAGGCAGGACATAACATGAATGGAATAGACAGCTTTCAGTGTTGCCTTAACGTGATTTCAAGTTATTTATATTCTGATTGTTGTAGTGTGACAAGAATTTCAATTCAACATTTTTTTTTTAATTTTAAAAAAGTATGCGAAACCATTAAAAATAAATGTCATGCATAAACACACCCTGTCTCCTGTTTGCAATAATTTAACTGATACATGCGTAGAAACACACAAATGTTTAGGCTATGTCAAGGTAATTTAGTTACAACTTTTCCACACTTCAAAAGTTTTAAAGTTTGATTGAATCTCAGTTGCAGGAAACTATTGATAATAATTACACTATTTTTGTAACCGGTTATCCATGGAACTAATATATAAGATGGTTTAGTCACACATCTGTAGTGGCCGAGTGGTCAGACTACTCGCCTCTCACATAGACGGCTCGGGGTTCGATCCCAAGCGACCGCATGTGAGATTTGTGATGGACAAAGCGGCGCAGGGCAGGTTCTCTCCAGGTTCTCCGGTTTCCCCCGCCATCACATTCCAACGGGGCTCCATCTTCATGTGTGATCAGTGTCATGACCTGCAGTGCCAGACCAGTAAAAGTGGGTGTTAAACACTACCAAAAAAATCTGATGTGTTCCAGTCACATGACTTTCTCTATATCAGTGCAACAAATTATTCTATTTACTTCATCTAATGGAGCAAAACTTAGCAGAAATAGTCTTATTACTTGCTTCCTTGTTAGGAGAAGCGAAATAAGGGGGTACCGTAGGTTAAAGTGATAGTCAAAAGCTGGTTGCTCTGCGACTGAAGTTCCTTTGTTTGTATGGACACGAGTTCACAAAGTCCTGTATGAGAAAAGTATAAGTCTTTATAACTGAAAAAAACACGCAAGGAATGTTTCAAAAACAACCAACTCCACGAAAAAAATGTTTATAACATAAAGTGTGTGTTTTAAGGTGCTCTACATATTTTGTGTGGTAAGTTTTTGTCCATCTCTTGCGGTTTAGCAGTTATGCAAAATTCCGTAAAATTGACCCAGAATAAAGTAGTCTTCAGAGGCTATTCCCAGAAAATTCAAAATATACATTTTATTTATCGTGTAAATATCTTTAATATATGATATTTTAATCAAAATCGTTAGAGCCATTTTTTAGAAAATCAACATATAAAGGGTAGTTTGGGGCGGGAGGATTTTTCTCAAAATCTTCGTGTCGCATCCCTGGAAGATACTAAACTTAAATACCAAGTTTGGTATTTTACCGACTTTTCGTATAGAGACATAGTGCGTATAGAGAAAGTAATAATGACAAAATCGAAAACAAAAGCCACAAAATAGAAAATGGCATAAAATAGTACGGGTTTATTAGGTCATTATTAGAATTAGAAATTTTATGTACTGCCCTTCATTCTTTTTTGTCTATTTAAATGTCCAAAGAGACTAGATTGCAAGGAAAACATTCTACGTTGTAGTTGCAACTTTTTCATTTTCAGCGCGCTTTTCGCACTTTTCTTTCATAAGTTTGCTTTTCTGCCATGTTTAAAAAGAAAATTAAACATTTTGTTTAAAAAAAAATCTGCTTAGGGAATAAAAGTGAAAGCTGGAGCAAAATTTAGCCAAAATTTCTGATGTGTTGGATGTTGTAACAAACTTGTTTAGTAGAGAATTTTAATTGTTTTTTCACAAAAGCCTTGTGTAGCCATAGTCAGGATTTGAACCACAGATCTCCCGATCTCTAGCCGGTTGCTCTACCACTGAGCTACCATGTCAACATGCCGGCAAGGCTTTGCATTTTTCAACTGACTCACATGCTTGCCGGTAAACCACAAGGTGATCTCAATAGATCTTAATAGTTGGCTATACTATGAATCCTGGGACTTAAAGTACATACAACATTGTAAGTCGCCATTGGGGTTGTCATTTCTAAATAGTTTGAGATCACGTTGTGGTTTACTGGGAAACTTGCGTGTCAGTTGAGAAATTCAATGCTATGCCAGTATATTACTCTGGTAGCTCAGTGGTAGAACAGTGGGAGATCTGTGGTTCAAATCCCGGCTATGGCATTGAATTTGTCAGTCTGACTCTCCTATCCATATTCAGTAGATTTTAATGTCCGCTCACTATGTATAGCACCACAGATGGTAACCACTGATAGGCAATGCATGAAGTAAAATTATATTTGGGAAAGCAAATTTGGGAAAAAGAAATTTCGGAAGGACTCATTTCGTCCTAAGTTTAGGATAAACCCCCTCATTTACCAGATATGAGGACTTCAGATAAACCTGGAAAAACCTCAGTCAGGGAGGATAGTGCTGGAGTTTGAACCGCAGACCTTCCGAATGCGAGCCTTACACTTCCACAAAGCTATCTCGCTATCTAAAGATCTACGTTAATGACTCAAAAAATATATGAGCTGACTTCTCACCCGGAGGTCCTAGTTTGATTCCCGGCTGGGGCGGGGAAGTTTTCTTTCACCAGAATTATTCTCTATCCCCCATAGAGTTTGGAAGTATGAATGTGAGAGAGAATGTGTGTGTTTGAGAAAAATAAACCTGAACAGTCTACTAAGCTACGAATAAAACTGATTGCTTTAATGGTCAGTGGTCATCAAGTCGCTTGATTTTATTTCGCAGCAAATAGGCTTGCTGCACGCATGCAGTGGGTAAAACGTAACAGCAGGGATTGTCTCTCTTCATCTGCGATGTGTCAGTTATACTATTGGTAACAGAAAGCAATCCAACATGCAAGCCATTGACTCCTACGTTTATGCGTGCCTAAGAGGAGGTTTTCTTATTTATAGAAACTGGCGGAATGAGTATTAAGCTTGCGGAAGGTTCTACAACGAGAAAATTAAATTCTCGGTGTCATTACGCATGTAAGGGCGTACGACAGTTTCTTTTAAATTGTGTTCGATACCAATTACCTTAAAATTCATAATTACAAAGAGCCTGCTCATATTCACTGATATAATGTAAAAGTGTTTCGTTACAAATTAATTCTCATACTTTTTATCTTACAATACGATTGGGTATTTGAATCATTTCTTTGCTCCAAAAGTGTGGCATATTTTAGCGCATTACTATATTAACGTGTAAGATTGGCAACTAAATATATGGAATTTCAGAATTATCAAATGCTTCGACTTTGTGTTTTCTGTTTTGCGTAAAAATTCCGCGATTCAGTGTCGATATATGCTCAGGTTTGTTGCGGATGAATTGAGGTTACCTCGAGATTTGAAAGTCTCAGCATACAACTACGATAATCAATGAGACATTAATTTTGGGTCTCCAGATTTATTTGGCCTTTAGCGCCAGTGGATCTAAATACATGACGTCACTATCATATCAGCGAGACCCTTGTCTCAAAAGCGACGTGCAGAATTGAACCTTGGACTGCATGCATTGCCAACTTCGTAAAGAGATTGATACGTGTGGCGGTGCAGAACAGTTTTTCACCAGGTCATTTTGTATGTTCTTTAGTTATTGTGTGATCTTTTAATTTATAATGTGTAAGTAAATTTTCATTTACTGCTGTTTATCGAAATGGAGAAGTTGTGCCATTAATGATCTCTACGTTACCATAACCATCCAATTATTTGAGTTAGCCACCAGACAAATGCTGTGATTGCGAGTTTACGAGTCGCAAGCGAACGTTTCAAATGTAAATGTTGGAAAGGTACAAGTCTCATTTCAATATAGCGACCCAAAACTGTTGACATCCACCCCTTTTACACATCGTTCGCTAGTCCTCTGCAAGAGGCAATGCGTATAAACTCGCTATCGGTATTGACGCCATGCGTGGATAAACGATTGGCGGACAAGGCCGAATAAATCTAAAGACCATATATTATGTGTCCTCTGAGTGCCTCTACCTCAAAAATGGGTCTAATCATCTCTTTGTACAATGTTTCTCCCGAAGGTTAGAGATCATATAGGGAGCACTTGCAAGCAAATGAAAAGAAGAATACGGCTGCAAAATGCAGAGATTTGAACCACGGATTTTTACTTTTTCTAGCCCGGTATGTACAATGTACATAGGGATAGGGAAGTATTGTATTCCACCCAAAAATTCGATGTCGAGATTTCACCGGAAATACATGTTTTAGGACCCCCTGAATCAAAAAAAAAGCATTTCCAGAAAAAGGACCGTGTGTGTGTGTGTGTGTGTGTGTGTGTGTGTGTGTCCGAGTGTCCGTGTCTCCGGGTGTCTGTGAACACGATAACTCAAAAACGAAAAGTAGCTAAAATACCAAACTTGGTATTTAAGTTCATATCTTCCAGGGATGGGACACGAAGATTTTGAGAAAAATCCCCCCACCCAAATTACCCTTTACATGGAACTTTTTTCGAAAATTTTGATTTTATTAAAAATGCCTCTAACGATTTTGTTTATAATATCGTATATTAAAGATATTTACTTGACAAATAAAATGTATGTCTTGAATTTTCTGGGAATAGCTTCTAAAGACCTGTTTATTCTGGATGAATTTTGCTTAATTTGGCATAACTAGTTAACCGTAAGAGACAGACAAAAACTTACGAGACAAAAAATATAGGCCTTGTTAAAATACATGACCTAAGTCATATACATTTTTTTCGTGGATCTTACCGTTTTCGAGGTATTCATTGCTATTAGTTTCATTTGTGAAGTACTTATACTTTTCTCAGACGGGAGTGTCCGTTTTTCTTTTGTTCTACTCCTGGCCAAGAAAAGAAGCCATTTGTAATGACAATCGCATAACGACAGCTTTTAAAACATTTGACTATCGATTTAGCCTAGTGTATTCCCTTATTTTCTTCCTACTAATAACGAACTAAGTAGTAAGAACATTGTGCTGCATACCTCGATTAGCAAGGTGGCTAAAGAAGAATAATCTTATGTAAGAAGTTTGTAGAACAGCTAGAGAAAGTCATGTGCGTGTAACACATAAGATTTTTTCAGTTTCCTTTTCCTCTAATTAACTGAACTGCCATGGGAGCATGTCAATACGACATTAAATTCCCCAACTGACTTCCATTTTCCTCAGTAAACCACAAAGAGATCTAAATTATTTGAGATAAAGGAGTACAATGGCGACTTATAATGCCATAAGTAGTACTTTTAAGTTCCGAGCCTTATAGTAATTAATTATTCTTTCACACACGGGCGTTTAGGACAAGGGTTGAATTCAATGATTACATGTTTCTTTTGTTAATTTTTGGTATTATTTATTCTGAATCTAACTGCTTCAGTAGCCGACATCGTTAAGTTTGAATTATATAAGTACATTATATTTGATAGATTTATTTGCCTTCGTTTTGTTAATGTATCATTTGTTCAGCATGGACAAGAGTTTTTACCTCTGGCTGTTGGTATCGATGAGGTTGGATTTTGTGGTGCGCTGGCCTTTTGAAGCGCCATCCAGAGAACTCGTGCTTGTGCTGAGGACATCGTGAAGTACTTCACCAGTCGTATAAAACTCCTTGAGGCGTTGTTCCCGCAGCTTGTACATTCTGGCCCTTATCTCTTTCTTTCGCCCGAAGTCTTCCGTCTGTTGCCACTGCAACATCCACAATGGTAACTTTTAGAACCGATTAAAGATTTCAGACACCCAAATGTTAGTTAACCCAAACTGGAGTTAGTTGCCGAGAATGTGAGTAAAAAAAGGTATATTGATATTAACTATAGTACATTTTAAAACGAAATTAAATACTGTCGCATTTCGCAACCTGGGATTTTGGTCCGCACCCCCCCCCCAAATAAAAAAAGTAGAATGAAGACACAACCGCTTGTACCCAAAACTTTGCAATACATTATTTTGTAATCAGGTATTAACAACTGTACTTAAAGTTACACTAACTTTCTGAGCTTTTCCGCCCATGTGTGTTAGTAATTTGTTATGTTTTAAAACTTTTATTCTTATTATTTGATTTTTGAATTTCTAGACGCTCTTTTAACTGCTGTACCATTCCATATTGGTTATCAAAGACTGCTTACGTTTCTCAGAGGCCCCTTTATCAGGTTGAGGTTCTTTTACGTGCCCTAAATCTACGACAAGAGACCACCGCTCTACGACCGAAACAAAATTCATTGCGCCCGCCTGAGTAGTGGTGGTAGCATGTCTGTCTCATATTCAACAGGTCGTGAGTTCGAATCTCGCTTAGGGTGAGTTACCCGGATAAGGGTTTTTTCGAGGTTTTCTCTTATCCTGGGAAGACGAATGTCGAATAACTTTAAGCTCCATGGACCCCGATATCATTTGAGCATCATTTCACCAATTTCATTCATTGGCCGATATGACCAACCAGATTAAAGGACGTTAAGCTAAAAAAAAAAAAAAAAAAAAAAAAAAATCATTGCCATCCGGTGTGTTTGAATTCGTACCTCGTGAACCTCCCCTATATCACGGAGGACGACACAGCTTTTATACCAAATCTAAATATATATAAGTACAAGAGAATGTATAACAACAATAGTTAAAATTACAGCGAAATCTTATTACAACTTTTCCCACTGTTGATGTACCTTTTCTTTGTATGAGGCACGGACTCATAAACATGAGGTCTTCGGTTTATATCTTTCCTTTCTTTCACTTATCTTTAATCCTCAGGATTAGGTACACTAATCTTAGGCAGGAAGGTTTGCTCCCTAAATTTCCGCTATCAATATTATCAAAAAACATTTCACTTGCCTTCACTGTCACCGCCTGTACTGCTATATTTAGTGGAGCGGGCTTAAACAATATTAAAAACGAATTTTGCACAAACCTCAGCAAATCAACTTATAATAATTAACATCACTGTTCTTGGTAAGCATGTAAGTTTTTTCACACAGTAATTAATATTAATTATTAACCATTGTCTTAAGTTTGAAACCATTTAAAACCTCTGAGAATGTGACATCATTTACTGAGGAACTCATAATCCACAATAAAATGTAGCAATACGTAGGTCTGTTTTCCTACTTACAAGCACAGTTACAAATTTATGTAGCTATTGGAAAATGAGCGTAACAGTGACATTAATATATGAACACTCGGTTTTAATGTATTGGGTACAAGAGACTATACAAACCAGCTCATACTGGTGAAATATTTTAACTCCAGATACTTTTACAGTGTAAAGAACGTCCCTTAATAAAACATAGCAACATTATTATTTTTGAACAAGATACAATATTGCATGTAAAGTATTATGTGCATAATATGATGCCTACTCAATATTTAAATTTTGATGAGTTTCATATGTTGTTCAGTTAGATATGTCTTTATTGAGAGTTTTTAAATTTATTTCACGTCTCGTAAAGTCAACCATGTTTGTTTACCATTGCGCAATATCAGAAAAAATAAATTGAATTGCATGTTAAAAGTTTTGCCTTCTAATGAATGGTAATAATTGGGAGCTCTAATGGTAATATTTATTAATTTTGTAACTTTAGCTTAGTGAGTGTTACTGAAAAATCTGCTTATGAGACATTTTGTTTTTCTAAAGATTATTTTCAGTATTATTAGTATTAATGCATACTACATAGTTTCCACTTTTTCTGATTAAATGACATCTGTGTAGCACTAGATGTGCTGTTTAAAAAAACAGTATTTTAAAATACTCTTAAAATGAATTGAATATAAGAATCGAGCACACAGCACACAGCATTTAAAGTGATAACGCTATTAGAGTTTCCAATTCTACTAATAAATATGTGTTTAGGGGTCATCAGAAATTTGCCTACCTTACTTTTTCGAGATATAATTTGTGAAGGGCATCATAATTTCCTTGTGCTAAACTTGAACAGTCTACTAAACTACGAATAAAACTGACTGCTTTAATGGTTGGTGGGTCATCAAGTCGCTTGATTTTATTTCGCAGCAAATAGGCTTGCTGCGTGTATACAGTGGTTAAATACGTAACAGCAGGGATTGTCTCTCTTCGTCTGCGATGTGTCAGTCATAACATCGAGAACACAAAGCGACCCAACATGCAAGCCATCTCCTACGTTTATGCGTGCTTAAGAGGGATTTTTCTTATTTATAGAAACTGGCGGAATAAGTATTAAGATTGCGGCAAGTTCTGCAATCAGAAAATTCAATTTTCAGTGTCATTACGCATGCAAGGGAGTACGACAGTTACCACGAAGAACGTTTCTTTTAAATTGTGTTCGATGCCAATTACGAGAAGTCATAATTACCAAGAGCCGGCTTATATTCATTGATATAATGTAAAAGTGTTTCGTTACAAATTAATTCTCATGTTGTTGGCCTTACAATACGATTACAATGGTTTTGACCAACTTAAAGAAGCTTATTGATTATTAATGTTAATACTAAAATAATGGGTATTATATTATGCAATAATTTACTAATGGCCACCCATTACTAAACCTATGTTCATATCCGAGGTATAAATACTAATGCAAGAAACATAATAGAGCAATTGTTCTGTTAGTCATGAATCTACAATAGGTGTATTAAAGTATGTAAGGTGGATTACGTAATTTTTTCGCAGTCGGCTTACCCTCCCCTTATTTAGGATTGACACCCCCTAGGACTTATAAGCAAGTGCCTGGGGTCAGAAGTCTGTCGGGGAGCCAACGTCACAAAACCACAGAATGGAGAACCTAGAACGAGTGGTCACCCGTAGCCAGCTTGAGGAAGTGGATGGTATGAAATACAAGCGAAATGGTTGATAGGAAAGGTGATGATGGAGCAATTGGTGAAATGAGTGGCAACATTGTCACATCACTGAAGGAATTATCTGTTCTTGCTTTCGCAGTTGGTCGGCCAAGCAGTGCACAGTAGGCGATTCGCAGGAGCACTGAGCAAATTTGCTCTCTTTGCTGTATTCAAAGGGCAGCCAGTTGGTGACGCCTAGTCTAGTGATTAGCATCTAGCTTCCAAGTAGAGAGGTACGGTGTTCTGTTCCCGGCTGAAGGATGCCAATTTTTCTTCAGCAAGGGTTATTTCCCATCCTCCCTAAAGTCTGCAAGTATGAGTGAGAGGTAAATATGTGATAGTGAATGGAATATTTAAAAAGGAAACCCAACTAAACAAATACAAAGAGGTCCCGGGTTTGAATCCCGGCTGAGGCGGGGAAGTTTTCTTTAATTAGAATCATTCCTTATCCTCCACAGAGTGTGGAAGTATTTATTTATTTATTTATTCATCCTGGTTGGCGTTAAGGCCTAAAGGCCTTCTCTTCCACTCTACCAGTCAATACATTAAATTCAATACAGCAGTGATATAATGAATAAAGAACAAAAATACAATTATATAACTTATAAAAACAAATACATAAGGTACAATAAGTATACAGAAATGAAAAAAAAAAAAAACTGTAAATAAAATTATTTTAAGTAAAATATTCATGTAGGTTGAAACGCATGTTTATCATATTTCCAATTGAAATGCATTTTACTTGCCAGCCCATAAAATATTAGTAACAATAAATTAAAGCGATGTATTTAACATATTACTATAACACTATAACGTTCCGGCAGTCCCTTACGTCTTCAAGTAGCGAATTCCAAAGACGAGCTAAATCTATTGTAAATGATGATGAATAGAAGGTTGTATGATGAGCAGGTATAGCAAGAAGGAAAGACTGTCGTGAGCGAGTTTGTTGATTAGATATTTGAAGTGAACATTTAGCTAGTTTGGAATGCGAGAATGGAGGAGTTGATAGAGAAATGATGAAGAATGCAGTTTTCTTCTATCCCTATGCATGTAAGGGTGAGTACCTGGGTGTATGAAGATAGAACTGATTAAAACTAACTTTAATAATATCTACAGTCAACGAATTGTTTCTGGACAAATGAGACAAAGAAAAGAAGATAGCTACACGATAGTAAACCAGTGGGAATCATTGCTGAAGAGCATTTGTTTCAAAAGCAAAGTCGGCGATATGATCTTAGATATTAAAGGCGATTTATAATTGGGAAAATCGGATGTGTTCCATTCACATGACTTTCTCCACATTTCTGTAGCAAATTATTGTTAAAAAAGCTTATTCCACTATCTACTTTATGATAATCGAGATAAACATTAGCAGATGCTGTCTTAATTACTTGCTTTCTTGTAAGTAGGAGGAAAATAAGGGAATACACTGGACTAATCTTTTAGTTAGACTAGTGAAACCTTTCAAAACCTGGTTGCCATGTGGTTGAAAACCGTTTCTATTTACAACTTTTCGGGTGAGAAAAATTTAAGTATTTCAAAAGCAGAAACAAGTAACAAGGAATATCTCAGAAATGATCAATTCCACGAAAAAATGTATGACATATATTGTATGTTTTAACTTGATCTACATTTTTTGTGTACTTAGTTTTTGTCTATCTATACGGTTTACCAATTACCCAAAATTCATTCAGAATAAAGAGGTCTTTAGAATCTATTCCCAGAAAATTCAGGATATACATTTTATTTGTCATATAAATATCTTTAATATATCTTAATCAAAATCGCTAGAGCCATTTTTGAGAAAATCAACATTTGCGAATTTGTTCCATGTAAAGGGTAGTTTGGGGTGGGGAATTTTTCTCAAAATCCTCGTGTCGCATCTCTGGAAGACATTAAACTTAAATATCAAGTTAGGTATTTTACCGACTTTTCGTTTTTGGGTTATCGTTCACAGACACACGGACCTTTTTCCAAAAATGCATTTTTTGTATACAGGGGATCTTAAATCATATATTTCCAGTGAAAAGTTGGTATCGAGTTTTTGGGTGCATTACAATACCTTCTTTTTACACTACGTACGTGTAGAGAAAGTAAAAAAAGAAGTGATTAATCGTTGCATATGAACAATAAAGCATGTTTTATTCTGCACAAAATATGGAACCTATCGAGACACACATGTGTTTCCACAAACATGGAAGAGACCACTTCTAAAAAAGGAATATACTTTAAACTCTTGTTCAGTTACATAATCCAGAGCTCTTTACAACCATCATCGAGTTTAAAAGAAATAACTAGAAGGAATCGCAAAGCACAACATGACATTTGTTTGACTGTTATAGCCCAGTATGGATCAGACAAGAAGAAACTGATTAACAAGTTTACTGTCTTATATTCTTCTTGATGATGCATTCTTACACATTCACAATAATCACTTCAAAAACAATTTTATTGGCTATGTCATATTGAGCATGAACCTACTCAGGACATGGCTCAGAGCTGTTCCCATGACTTTCACTTCACTAACCATTCCTTCCCACCATCTCACTTAGGCTCTTGCTGGCACCGCCACGCGGTTTACAACACACTACATTCTTGTCGATTTGCCCCAATATTTGGCTCAACGTTTGCTTGTGAGCCAACATTTTCAATAATGAACCTTAATAAGTGAAAATGAAAATCAAGCATGTCAGATGTAGCTTTAGAAACTATATTAGCATTCCGTCAATGCTATTTTTCTGATATAGCTAAACTTGTAGAATCCAGAAAGTGCCAAGTTTCAACTTCAAAGAAATTAAGTACATTCAGATGTACACTTTGAGGTTAGCCTATGAGAGATTCTTACTTGGGTTACTTTTAAAATATCGAATTTCTTTTGAATTTGGGAGATAATATCATTTGCGTTTATACATTTCTTTAAAAATGTATGTTTTTTTTAAAATATTACAGGTTTTTAACAGTTTCATCAGTTTAAAGTAATTAACAATTTTACTTTCAAATAATAATCCATTAATTTGTGTTAAATTCGAAAATATCTATGTTAGGTTTTATATTGTGGAATAAAATATAATTTATATTTTTAATTTTTAGTGTTAAATCGGATGTGTCAAGGTTTGTTTACGATTTTGGGATAAACATGAATTACAGTTTATGATTATTGTTATTAATATTTAATACTCTTTTTTGGATATTTAATACCTGTTGACTTTTAACAACCCGTCAAAAAAGTTTAAATGCATCTTAATTATCAGAATTTTAAATTACACAATACACAGTCTTACACATATTGCTCTTTGGAGTGAACACCTATCTGACCTTGTAGTTTAGTCATTCCGTTATATCTGTACGCTCGGTTCGTCTCCTTTTGACTTCCTCATATTAGCTACCTAACGTGATAAAATATTTTCGATTTTCTGTGTTAGTTTTTACTTTTCACTTGATTTATTTCGTATTTCCGAGCCTGCTCACATCTTTCAAACACCGTATTATCCTTTGAATTTAGCACTTATTTCCACTGCACACCCAGAGATAAAATAAAATCTATTATACTTCGTGAATTGATACTATGATTCCGTATTTTTGGTATAAGTGTACAATTACCTATATTCCCCAATATAGATGATGCAATAATTTGCAATAAGGTGAAAAGAAATGTAGTTTATTTGAATTTGCGCCGAATATTTGCTAATTTGCTAATAACGAATACAAGTAAGAAGAGTGGTAGATGCATGAAAGAAGACGATGGATAATCAACATTCTATATATATAGGAATTTGAAGTATGTCGATGTATCAGAGAATTTCCATATTTTTTTGTTTTCATGAATAACATTATTGGAGACGTAGTTTTTAATCAAAGCAACTTTCTTTTGTATCTCAATTATGTGGTTGTTTTATATTTTTACTTTCTCTACACGTACTATATAAATAGTGTATAGAGCAAGTATTGTATTCTACCCAAAAATTCGATACAGAGATTTTACCGGAAATACATGTTTTAGGACCCCCTGAATCCAAAACAAGAATTTCAGAAAAATATCCATGTGTATGTGTGTGTGTGTGTGTGTGTGTGTGTGTGTGTGTGTGTGTGACAGCATAGCTCAAAAACGAAAGGCCGGTTAAATACCAAACTAGGTAATAAGTCTGGTATCTTCCAGGATGCAACACGAAGATTTTCAAGAAAATCTCCTCACCCCCAACTACCCTTTACATGAAACTTTACGTAGATTTACAGTATGTAAAAGAAGGCTTCTGAGCAAAATTAAGCGGTCTTTTGTGCCCAGTATAGAATAGGACACTGAGAACCACAGCAGTTAAATAAAACTTCATTTCATTTCATGGAACTTTGGAGTTGACAAATTCCTGTATAAGAAAAGTATTAGTTTTTTAAAGCTGAAACCAAAAACAAAGAATATCTAAAAAACGATCAACCCCACGAAAAAATATATAACATAAATTGTGTGTTTTAACATGTTCCACATTTTTTGTGTGGTAAGCTTTTGTTCATCTCTTGCGGTTTAGCAGTTATGCAAAATTCCGTAAAATTCATCCAGAATAAATTACAGAGGCTTTCCCTAAAAATTCAAGATATACATTTTATTTGTCAAAATAAAATTAAAATATAAGAGATGTTAATCAAAATCGTTAGAGCCATTTTTGAGAAAATCAAAATTTTCGAAATTTTTTCCATGCAAAGGGTATTTGGGGGTGGGGATTTTCTTGAAAATCTTCGTGTTGTATCCTTGGAAGATACCAAACTTAAATACCAAGTTTGATATTTAACGGTCCTTTAGTTTTTGAGATATGCAGTCCACAGACACATACACACACACACAGACACACGGGCGGATCTTTTTCTATGAATGCTTTTTTTGGATACCGGGGGACCCAAAACATGTATTTCGGGTGAAATCTAGGCACCGAATTTTTGGGTGGAATACAATACCTTCTCCATACACTATGTACATAGTAGGTGTAGAGAATGTAAAAACAAAATACTTTAGAATAGGTGATGACATTTTTTAAGGAGTGCTTTAGACAACAGATGCACAGGTGTTGAAAATTGTTCGGCTATTTCTTTTCAATACTGCTCCGTAATGTAGCCGTGGAATTGGATGCTTTCCCTTATCACAGGGTCTTGTTGTCTGGTCTAGAGAAATAGTTTAGCAACAGAAACTGTAACAATTTGCTGATTGTTTCATATAAAGGCATGAAGATGTCGGTTGTTCTCAATTTTATAATATACAGAATCTTATCCCGGCTTTGTGTATGGTAACCCTGTTTCCAGCTGAATTTTGTTTTGGTGAAAACGAAACGACAGCTGTTGGGGAAAGCACTTACCTTATTGCTCACATGACTAAATGTGTGTCATACCAAGTAACAAGCAAACAAACAACTTGTGATCATGGCTCCTCACGAACGACAACCTCAGTTTCCTGACTAGCATACGTGACCTTATTCGTTTCTGCAATGACTTATCAAAGGCTGGTCTTCTCAGAAATGAATTGCATATAATAACCAACAGACAATGTTCCTTTACGTCATCAGTACTGTTTCTTAGAAAAACTTTGGTTATGTGCTCCAAAGGCAGGACTGGAAACATTGCGTTTTATACTCGTCAAAACGAAACAGTCCAAATCGGTGGTGTAGCAGATAGCTTGTCTGCTGTATAATTTGAAGGGAAGGAGATTTCGATTCTCGGTTGATGTTTGTTGCTTAGTTGATGTTTCTTGCCGATATACTTCCTTATCCTGAGAAGACAAATGTTGGTAGCTTTTACCTCTTAGGACGACGCGGGTGGCCTACCTCATTAACCTTTTCCAGCCCAATGGTCCATTTGTTGTTCGAGGTTGGTAAAGGTTAACCTTCAATAATTCTCAACCGTCATGTGTATATTTCGGTAATTTATTTGAATTTGGTTTTAAAATTTAAAATTTTCGGGCTGTTTTGCCGTGGTCTGTAGGTTAAAATATGTTCAGTTAAAATATTTCTACCTAACGTTTCGTCCCTGTCTGTGGGGGACATCTTCAGAGGCACTGCACTCACGTCGCTAACTCGGAAAGAATTACATCAGTGCGGGTTACAGCGTAGCGTAGCGTAGCATTAACACACGCATTACAGAACATAAAAGAAACTCCGCCTCGGACAAACAGAAAAAGCGTAGCCGTGGCACATGTTTTATCTTTGGATGACCACCGTATGCAATATGATAAGGTAGAGGTTATAGCTACGACTAAAAATTATTTTCCCCGTTTATACAGAGAGGCCATTGAGATTTATAAGAACACCAACAACTTCAACAAAGACGAAGGACTTAAATTAAACTCCACCTGGTTCCCTATACTTTCCCAGCTCCGCAACCTCCAGGCCAAATAAACAAACCAGAACCTATCCACTTGACCCCGCCTACCAGTGCCCGAGTATATATACTGGCTGCAACCCGCACTGATGTAATTCTTTCCGAGTTAGCGACGTGAGTGCAGTGCCTCTGAAGATGTCCCCCACAGACAGGGACGAAACGTTAGGTAGAAATATTTTAACTGAACATATTTCAACCTACAGACCACGGCAAAACAGCCCGAAAATTTTAAATTTTAAAACCATGGACACCGGCCGTGAAAGCTAACGCATATATTATTTGAATTTAATTATATTAACACAGTTTAGAACAAGTAAAACCGGAAATAAAATCCCTCCAAAGATACCTTTTTATAACAAATACAGAACTTTATTCCGTTACAATGTTACCGAGGTCCACTAAACACTCAGATGTACCAAACGGTGTTTATTTTAACTGGGCCCGTCCCTTCCTTTATCACAGTAACATTGTAGCTAGGATTCCAACCTAGGTTAACCTCTGATATTGCACTTTTGATCTATAAGAGATCAAGTAAGACCAACTTTTTAAGGCAAATATGCATTCTACTGCGTCAGTTTTCAAAAGCAATTTCAATCAAAAACAAATCGGGCTGGAAAGGGTTAAGGTGCGGACTCGTGAGCGGAGGCCCAAGGTTCAAATGTAGCTAAGACCGTTCCTTCTGGCTGAGATATTTTCCATATTTTCCTCAGCCTTCATAATTGAGATCGCCCTGCGTGGTCTAAGAGTAGCATGCTAGCCTCTGGTTCTCATGGTCGCGGGTTCAAACTTTTCTGGTGTAAAAATCCTTACCATAGCTTCCCTCAGAAGGGAAGTATCCTTAGCAAGGCTTCCTTCGGCAGGGAAGTGAAGCCGTTGGTCCCGTGTCGTAGATTTACGCACATAAAAGAGCCTCAAGGTATAAAGAGGCCTCTGAGTAAAATTGAGCGGTCATATACCCACAATATAGAATGTGACACTAAGAACTGCAGTAGATAAAGAGAGTCCATAAATAAAACTTAATTTAATTTTTTTCATAACCGAGTAATTTTAAACTTAGCCCTGGAACGTTCCAAAACTTTCTTTCTCAATAATCATTTCATTTCATACATCATCAGCGTCATCCCCTTTGTTGATGTATGCAGTAAAAACCGGAATTAAACGTTACAAAAAAATACTTCTTAGGATTCCGGTCACAAAGTACCTAATCTTTAATCGTCTCACATATGTTATAGATATCTCAAATACTACCATAGAAAGTCATTACACGTAACAAAACGTGTCACATTCGTGCGACAGCGAGAAACTGAGCAGAATACGTCCTTGTACGTATACGGGAAATAAGGGTAGTTAGACTAAAGCGATAATCGAATCCTTTAAAATTTGAAATTCGTTTCGTTTCGTAATCAGGTTACCCTCCCCGTATTTGTAGGACTGACACCCCCTCCCTAGGACTTACAATGTCGGGGAACCTAACGGCACAAAACCACAGAATGGAGAACCTGTTACGAGGGGTCGGCCCGTAGCAAGGCATGGCCACGAGGAAGTGAATGGCATGAAATGTAAGCGAAATGAATGATTGGAAAGGTAATGATGGAGCAATTGGTGGAATAAATGGCGTGGAAAACCGGAGGATCCGGAGAAAACCCACCCAGAAACCGCTTCGTCCATCACAAATTCCACATGCGGGAGCTTGGGATTGAACCCGGGCCGCTTAGATGAGAGGCGAACGTTTTATATATATATATATATATATATATATATATATATATATATATATAGAGAGAGAGAGAGAGAGAGAGAGAGAGAGAGGGAGGAAAAGTTTATTGGAAAATGTAAACAAATAACAAGAAACATCTCTGAAATGATTAACTCTGGGAGGAAACCCACCCAGACACCGCTTTATCCACCACAAATCCCACATGCAGCTCTTGGGATCGAACTTGGGCCGCCTAGTCGAGCGGTCTAACCACTCGGCCACGGCGCCACCTTAAAATAAAATAAAATAATAATAATAATAATAATAATAATAATAATAATAATAATAATAATGCCCGTCTTATAATTTGGTATTTGAACAACTTTTCTCTTTAAGTCATAGATCCAACAGCAATAACCGAGGACATTAAGACTCCGGTTCAAACCCTGCAAAGACCGTCCACCCTGATATGTGATTTCTGTTGGTTCTCATAACTCACAAATGCCGGAGAAGTTCGCTCACAATTTGCTCCTCAATTGTTTTATGTATCATCAATGTCCACCATCTGTGATGCCGAATGTAGTAAAAACGGACATTAAACACTGCTAAACAAAGGTTAAACACACAGGAAAATATTTGGGCATAGATAGCTTCTTTAATATTTCAAAAATATTATTTTTAAAGTCTGAAACAATGAAATATTACGTGATATTGTTTTGACCAAATGCAAAATTTCCCTTTCCATGTCCGTCGATTTTAATCAGCAGATTACTGGCACATGAGGGATATAACTTGTTGATAATATCTAATTTGACTCTTTCTTTCACACCCCCCCCCCCCGCTATCTTATTGAAATGCGCATCATTCAGGCAATCTTTGAACCCTTTCTTAACTGTCATTACGATGATAATTTAAAACATTAATATCATTTAATTAGATATTTGAACAGTAATACTTATTATATACAGCTCTTTACAATTATTTATTCAGCAATATTTGCGAGATAAATCGAAAATAATACTAACATTCAGATATGTTTATATATCAGATCTTATGGTTAGGTATTACTTCTCTTCTCCATATATATTTATTAATTTAAAATATTATCCCACATTATTAGCATATGTTAGCGGATCTAGTTAAAAATACTATATCGGGAATAGTTGGCAAAATTATCAACAAGATTTAAGTATTTTACAATTAATATAGCTTTGTTTCCGTTTTAGTAATAAATTAAATTTCATAAGATTGTTCATCGAGAAGAAATAAGTGATGTCGGGAAGGTTCTTAACCAAATAATAATAATAATAATCAGATTGAGGTTGTAATATTTGATAACAAGCGAGTGCAAGAAAGTATTGTTACCATTCGTCGCAGCAAGTCTTCATCTTGTATTAGGGAAACATCGGATCCCACGTCGGCCGACATGGTAACTGCTCCTCCACCTGTTGGACAAACAAAGAAACTACATTAGTTGCGGTTCCCGCTGCTAGAGTGCTGTTAGCTGCAGATTGCATATACCTCTCTGACAGCGCGGAGCAGCCAGCGATAGTTACTTGTTTCAGCTAAGAATACTGTAAAACTATAACCATAATGTAGCTTCAAATTAAATGGTATAAACGCTTTCCCTAACACTTTTCAGTTTTGTACCTTTTTTTAAGAAAGATTTAATTATACTTAAATACTTAAGGTTTAAATCTCAAAGATTAGCAAGTACCGAGTTTACAGGTATATTGAAATCGATTTAAATCCGAACTAAATGAGTGTGACATGATATGTAAAACAGTATGAATCACCTCTTTTTTCAGTGAAATTACAAGCTTCCTGTCAAACTAGTTTACTTTAGGAGCACAGGGTTATTTGATGATCTACTGGGTGTATAAATGGACAGAAATCAGATGCATTTATTCGTGGTGGTTTAGAGGTATCGACCGATTTGAGTAAAATTCGTGTTTACATGTGGATATAGTAAACAGACTTCTAATCGATCGTCTTCTGAATTTGGTTGATTTGAGATATAATTCAAACTGATCCAAGATTGAATACTGAATGTGGACTTAAATACACTACCTATAATTAATAGCTACTACGTAAACATCCAAAGCCGGGATTACAATAAACTTAACGTAACGTAATTTAAATTAACTTGGCGTAACTTGAAAATCTGTCTCATTGTATTAGACGGAACTATTTAGGATTCACTTAAATGATTTATGGGACTTAACTTGCAAGTTTGGCAGTGCCAAACTTTTACTTCCCGTTACGTTAAGTGATGCCACGTGGTAATTACGGCCAATCGACATGAAACATCAGGATGAAGTAATTAAAATAACTATCAATCAAGAGTAATTCCGAGTAAAGTGTAAGAGAAGTTAAAATGCATCCTAATAAGTGTTCAATTTAGCAGAATTTCTTAAGTTTACTTACGTCACGTCACGTCATGTTAAGGCTCATCCTAATCCCGGCTTACCCTAATTTTCTCTGTTTGTTTTCGAGGTGATAATAAACATTGACAAGGTATTCTTTAATTGTTTTTTCACACAATCCGTGTTTAGGACAGGAGTTAGATGGGATATTCAGACTAAAAACTTCAATGCCATAGTCGGGATTTGAAGCACGATTTTCTTGGTCTCTAGCTGGTTGCTCTTCCACTGAGCTACCATGACAACATGACGGCATAGTATTGAATTTCTCAACTGACCTGCATGTTTCTCTGTAAACCACAAGGTGTTCTCAAATTGTTTTGAGACGACAACCCCAATGGCGACTTACAATGTTGTAAGTACTAGACCCAGGATTCATAGTGTAGCCAACTATTATGGTCAATGGGTATTGGTTTAATTTTTTTTTCCCCCACACAAGCCATGTGTAGGATAGGTATAAGACTGAAAGGTCACTATAAGATTTTAAAATATATTCTAAAGGTCATAAGCATATTAACATTAGCGTATATACAAAATAAATATAATAATATCTAATGCAATACCTTCTTAACCTATGTACTAAGTAGAGAGAGTAAAAATTAGAAAAATAAATCTTCATGTCGCATTCTTAAGAAATACTAAACTTAAATATGAAGTTTAGTATTTTACCGACTTGACGTTTTTGACTTATCGCGCTCACAGTCACACACACAGACCATTTTCTAAAAAAGCTTTTCTTTTTTTTACTGAGACTATAAAACGTATATTTACAATGTAACCTCGGTATCGAATTTTTGACCTATGTTTGTACCGTGTACTATGCAGAGGAAGTAAAAATAGAATAGCTGCCATAAAAATGTGCTGTAAAAGCACAAGGCCGTACTTACAAGCCCCGCCTAACTTATTCTATGTGACCTGTAGCAGTTCCTAATTAAAAGTTCTAACTTAAGGAAGGTTATCTTCAGCACAAAATTGGTTTACAGGGTGCGGCTAATTAACACAGGTCGCAAGGCGGTTCCGGATGATCGAGGAATTCTAAGATTCATCATCCATTAAATTGAGGTTATGATGTAACAGATTTTGGCAAGTAATGTTTAAAATAACGTAGGTGTGGTTGAACAAAATCCTTCGCCGCCAATTCAAGGTCAAAGGTAAGCACTTAAAGAACTTAAATGTAGAGCCTAAGCTGTACTGAATCTTTTATTTCTACGTAAATAGAGAGATGGTTTAAATATCAACTTTATAGCTGATTGATTATATTCTGTCTGATTAATGAATTAAATTACAAGTTCAATAAAACAAATAAACATATGCATTCAGAATAAATAAAAAAAATCAGAACAACTGAAAAAGTACCACTGAAGAGAGACGAAAATAATCTTTCGTAATCATGATAGCATATGGCCTATGTATTTCTGAACTTTATATACGTTTTACTTTTAATTCGTTTATATATGTTTTAATTTTAATTCGCTGAAATGAAATATTATGGAAATGATAACAAATTTATATTATGCAAGTATTTGACCATGGAGGAACTGACTTTTAAAGAGCAATACTTTGTGACTAAAGGATACTTAGGTAAATAAGACTACGTTAGGATATACGTTTTTTTTTTTTTTTTACCGAAATTAAATATAAATACATAAAAAAGAAAACGTATGCTTGTAATATTTATTGAATATCATTATCAAATGGCTTTTACCCTCATTCACCACGAAAACCTGTATTCTTCCTGACGGATACAAGCTACAAGAAATGTATTTTCAAGGTTGTTGAAGTTTAGGATTGGGGGATTTTTTCAGAATAATGTCAAAGAATTACATTTCAGTTTCGTTGAATATTTATAGTAGAGGAAATTTTTATCATTTACTATGATTATATGGAATGTTTAAAGATACGATGGATTTAGGAGGAAAATAGGGAGGGGAATATTTACTTAAATATTTCAAGACAATATTTTCTATTACGTTCAATTGAATTTTTCCTTTGGTTCCTCGAATACTAGCAGGGAATACTTTTGATGTGATCCAGACAAAATTGAAAGGTTTACTGTATAAGCCCAAAGTATACAGATTTTAGACATTAACTACACCTACATTTTCAACATCTGTCGTAAAAAAAGCGGCACCATTTAACCTAGGCACAAAAGTTTCGACCCATGCACTTTAGGGATGGACAAGCATTACATGTCTGGCCCGGTAACTCAGTTGAGAAGGCACTTGCCTCCTTATGCGACAGATTTCGGGTTCTACTCCCGGATGGGGGTGGGAAGTTTTCTCTAGCCAATATTATTTCCTATTTACCTCAGAATCTGGAAATATGAGTGAGAATGTAAATGCTCGTGCGTGTGTGTGTATGTGTCTGTGAGCTATTAAATAAAATCTAAAGAAAATCAGAAACCCAATAACAACAATAGAGTTCACACCATTGCCGATAGGCAATATGGTCCAAAGGGAAATGCCATTGATATGACCGTACATTAAAGACAGGGTACAAACGGTGGAAAAAAAAAAGTATCAAATGATTCCACAACTTTCAAAAACTACCCTACACATACTTTCAACCCCTTACTCATAAATATGAATGCCATATCTTCGAGGCATGTACGCATATTGTATATTATTAAAATATTAGAAACACTTTTAGTTGAAATTCTTATTATTTTCTTAAACTCCGTGATCAGTTCACAAAGTTCCATATCTGAAAGTTACATTTGCCAATGGTGGTAGATACCTATTTTCTTATATATTTGTTCTTTAAGAATTAAGATTTACACCTGTTCCACTCTCCACGATCCATCCACCTCAGATCTCTCCAATTGGCCAACAATTCATCTTTCTTTTTTTTGGTAATCTATTTTCTATCATTCTGTCAACATCATCTTTCCCTGTCATTATATTTTCTTCTACCTTATCATCAACTTAAGGATTTTTAAATCATCTAATTGCTCCATTCCTTAATTCTATTCGTTTAGTGTTTCTCCTTATATATTTCATGAACGTCATCTCTGTTGCTGGTATTCGTGATCTTTCTGATTTGTTATTATGCATGATTCGGAACCATAAATAGGAGTACACAGCCATAACTTTAGAGAATTTCCTTTGTTTTTCTTTTCTTGTTTTTCTTCCCAAAGCTCTCGCAACTGCTCCACAGATAGCTTGAAATCTATTAACCTTCTTCTCAATGTCTTTATCATACTTGAAACTAATATCGCATCCTAAATAATTAGGTGGAATATTTGTTCTAACATTTGCTCATTTATTATTATTATTGTTATTATTATTATTATTATTATTATTATTATTTTCGATTTAATCAAATTCTTCCCTTTAAAAGATAAAATCTTTGTCTTATTTATACCCTGTACATGGCAAAAATTAAGTAAATTTTGATTTCTCAAAAATGGTTCTAACGATTTTGATTAAAATCTCTTATATTTAAGATATTTACATGCCAAATAAAATTTATATCTTGAATTCTTTTGGGAATAACCTCTAAAGACCTCTTCATTCTGGATGATTTTTATTGAATTTTGCATAAGTGGCAAACCGTAAGAGATAGACAAAAACTTTCTACACAAAAAATGTAGAGCACAATAAAATACATAAATTATATCACATACATTTTTTTGTAAAGTTGATCGTTTTTGAAATATTCCTTGTTATTGGTTTCAGCTTTAAAAACATAATTTTCTCATACGGGAATTTGTCAACTCCTGTCCATAGAAACAAAGGAACTTCAGTCACATAGGAACCAACTTTTGACTAATACTTTGGCCTATACTACTGCTATGTTTCCCTTCTATTTGCATGGAAGCAGGTAATAAGAATATTTCTGCTAATTTGTTCTCGATTAGCGTGAAGTAAAAAGAAACATAAGCTTTTTAACAATAATTTGCTGCAGAGATGTAGAGAAAGTCTTGTGAATGGAACACATCACTTTTGGGGGGGGGGGCTGAAGAAAAACTTCAACACAAGATGGACTGATATTACATCCGGATACAGAACTTCAATCTTCAGAGTATTCGATTTCATGTTCCAAACATGCAGAGAAGTTGAAGAATAAAGCAGAAATTTGGTGGGTTAAAGGATTATGTTTTGGGGAACTAAAATAATAGACATTTCGCTTCAACTACTGATGATTCTGATATACTGGAAGTTGAGTAAGAAAGCACAACATCCACATGCTTCTTGTAATTTGATGTTAAAGTGCAACTTCGGGAAGATTATGCGGAAGAACCCTTGCGGTGCAAATGACGTTGCACCTTGTTAGGAGAGGTGACGTCATTGTTCTTCTGGTCGACTTCCCACACATTACGACCTACAGGATCAGGTCTACCCACTCGACCATTTCCGAAAACACTGGATCTCCATATTCTTTCCATAGTGTAAAACTCCGCATTTAAAGAGGCTCACAGTCTGTTTAGCATATTGTGTGTTTATGGTACCAAAGTATCGTGCATCTTCTTTCTTCATTAGCAAGTATGAAGGCAATTGAGTTTTGACGGACTGGATTTAAAACGGTCAGAACTAAATGTAATAAACAAGGTATCGGTAGACAGAGAGAGAGATTGAGACAGAGAGAGAGAGAGAGAGAGAGAGAGAGAGAGAGAGAGAGAGAGAGGAAACATTTATTTTAACATTATTATTCTTTTGCTGTTGTTTTTTTTTTTTGACCCACTATTTACATTATAACATGGGACTCTTGGAGCGAGAGCAGCCCTATCACCAGCTGGTCAATTTGTTGCTTTTAAAAGCAAGCCCCCTCCCCGTTCTCTTAAGAGAATACTGCTTTCTGGGAACCATCTGTACAATCTGTAAACTTGAAAAAAAAAAAAAAAAATCATGCAATTTTTATCCTCATGTTTTCAGATTTATATTTCAAATATGTGTATAAGCGCTTATCACGTTTAAGAATTTTGACATATTTCAGTACATATGTGAGTAAAATGCTTTTAGCAATGCAGTTTTTAATCAAATAATTTTAAAATGCCACTACAGTTAAATGAATATAAAAGTGTGTGTGTGTGTGTGTGTGTTTGTGTGTGTACTTGAGAAAAAATATAAAACCTACGACAGTCTCAAAAAAAAAAGTATTTCATCTTGTCTGATATTTAGAAACTTATTCATTTGTTTACCTGTGGTTCAATTTTATAAAAGAAATCAAAAGTCCCCAAAATGGTCGTACTTAATCTTCAAATTTTATTTATATATTTACCTGCGTAAATCATATATTTTCGCAAAATTTCATAACAAAACATCTAAAAGCCCACCGCTATGGCTATGTTTACCTCTCACCTGAGAGGTCCAAATTTCGAATCTCGGTTAAGGCGAGTTAGCAGGATAGTGTTTTTTCTGGGTTTTCCATTATCATAAGAGAAAGAATGTGCCGGATAGTTCTAATCTTTATGGTCCTCATACTCATTTCAACAACATTTCATTCATTTCATTCATCGTCCGATATGATCTACCAGGATGAAGAACTTAGGCCTTATATATATAAAGCCATTTCAGTTTATTCGATTGACATTTTCAGAGTTACTTTGAGACAAAATTAATTTTTTAGCGATATTTTTTTTTTAAAAAATGTGTGTTTTTGGATTTTTGGTGGGAAAAATTAACCACACTTTAAAGATATTTGCAATGTTTAATGCTCCTAAGACGGGTGTAATACATAATCTGGACACTATTTTAAAGCGTTGAGCTGGTTGAAAGTGTGAAAGTTTAAAGCCATATTTACGTAAATATGATTTTATCCCACAAAAATGCTGTTACATATCCAAAAATTCTTCCCAATTTACTTCAGAATATGTGCAATAAAATTATATAATTTCATTTTAATATTGGTTATCGGCTTTAAAAATATAATTAACACAATTACTCTGCTTTGTCAGTTTTTTCACTTTGTGGTATAAAATATTTTTAAAAATACCTATGGATTGAAGGAAAATTCCAATCAAACATTTTGTTATGAAGATATTAAGGGCTCTAATATTGAAGAATGGCAGTTTAGGTACGATACGTGCCGGATAAGATAAATTTTGAATGTTACTATTAACATTTATGTAAATTAATTAATAAATCTATGGTGACGTTTTTTACTGTGATGAAATTTGTTCATAGATACTTCTTTGTTGCTAGTAATGTCTGTGCCAAAAATCAGAGCTCTAGCGCTAATACTTTAGAAAATAACTTCTAGCAGTTCGGTATCCCTCAAGAAGCTAAGAAAATAACAATAAATGTTTTAGACAAGCTTAATTTCTAATGCGTTATTAAGTAGAAGTGCTGAAGTCCATAGCTCGGTTACAGGGAATATTCGTGCTTTATCTATTGCTTCGCCTTCATAAGATGTTAGATCACTCTGAGCTATGCAATCTGCATATCTAATTTGTTTCTTCCCAAGTGGAGAAATTAGCTAACGTATCAACCCATTCTGGACATGATAATATCTTCTGTTCACAGCGAATATTTAATCTTCCTGTCCCTCCTCAAAAAGAGGTCATTTCATCTCTATTGCGCAGGGAAAACGCAGCTACTTCTGCACGCCACTGGTATTCAGAAGCACGTCATTTCTTTAAGAGACAAAACAGAAGAATGTCACGACAGCATCTTTTGGTTACCTTGATTTGTCATTGTCAGATAACAAGAGCTGCACGTCGGGTAACATGACTTTGAACGATGATAACGAATTGTCCTGTAGTGTTCTCATTGGTAGCCTTCTTTCTCTCTTCCTATAACACCAGAAATGAAAACAAACAACCAAACAAACAATTTATGCCAACTCGTTAGTATTGCCAATTTATTTGATTTACTACCTGGTCTTCTTTTAAATCTGATATATTCAGAATATTAATGTTTTAGTCACTAGTTAGACATATGATCATTCTGAAGTATCTTTTCAAGCTTTTTTACTTTCTCTACACGTACTAAGTACATAGTGTATAGAGAAGGTATTGTATTGCACCCAAAATTCGATACCGAGATTTCACCGGAAATACATGTTTTGAGACCACCTGAATAAAAAAAAAACATTATTAGAAAAATGTTCGTATGTGTGACTGTGGGCAGCATAGCTCAAAAACGAAAAGACCGTTAAATACCAAACTAGCGAAAGCAAATTTAAAATATCTGAGAAATTCTCGAGTCAAAAACTGACGAGAGGATTGATCGATTATTTGAAGATCACTCATTTTTTTCTGTTTTATTGCTATTTCTTTATAAAACGAAAAAGATAACTGTAAAAAAAGAGAAATCTACTTAACAGGAAGCAATATGAATCTGGGGGGGGGGGATGAAAAAGAGAGAGGAAGATCCAGTAGAAAAGGCGGGATGAAGGGAGAGTTTTTGTACTTTTTTGTATATGTTTATTGCATGTCATTTTATTGTGTTTATTTCGCCATTGTGGTCAAACCTATTTCACGTCTTGGGAAATTATGTTCTTTTCGTTGGTTGTATTTGTAACTTTGTACAGCAGGCCATCAACGTTGTCAGTGCTGCATAGTGTGTGGAGGTGATAGTCAAGAGAGGGACCAACAATATCTCAAACCGTGTGATAAATGGCTGCATATCATCATGAGATCACCTATGGCAATCTGCCGTCGTTTACAATGCACTGGCCATTCAATCCTATACCAAAGTGGCGAAATGGTAGGAAGCGAATAAATGAAATAGATGAGGCGATGTTCAACGGATCCAAAGGAATTACTTGTGCGTTATTCGTCTTTTGAAAAGAAAACTATGGAAGAAACCATATCCAATTGTTCACCACAACTGAGATTCAAACTCTGGATCCCTAGAATATGAGGTAGACACACTGTCCCGTTACCACCAAAGTGGAGGTGGTCTTTGTGTTCAATTATTTTCGTACTTTTCGAAATTCTCGTGCATCCTTGTGTCCCACTCTTAGTGACTTGATGCTAAACGGTGCCCTAAACAACTTCAGGGGCTTATTTTCCTATAGTGAAACAAATGACAGTGTTTACTTCACTTGCCGAAGGTGAAGGTTGCAATCAGCAAGGTGACATCCCGAGACCAAGGCGACAAACAGCAAAGGTATGAATCAGCAAAGGTAGGTGTCAACAGAGGCTCTATGTTGTGCGCATGCGTGGGCTAAGCTCTTGCACGGTGTGGGTTTCCGATGGGCGGTAGGACGACTGGAAGAAATGATAATAAAAAGAAATTTCCCGATAGCCTGGATCTCTACTCTCGACCAAATATGGCAGGTTGGACGACCTACGCAACGACCCGATCTGTATGCCAGCCCAAGGTGAGTCCGTCACATGCATTCTTCACTCATTTTTCAGTGCTTCACACTATGCACCGGAAGGAATTTACAGGAACTTACCATCCTGAGAGTAAATGACAGGAGCAGAACGCGAATATGCGTGCTACAACAATGCGACCGACAAGTAAAAGATAGAAAGTAAGGAAAATGTGTGCAAGCTTAGTTTATACTTCTTACTTTCTCTACACATACTATGTACATAGTGTATAGAGAAGGTATTGATTGTACCAAAAATTTGATACCGAGATTTCACCGGAAATACATGCTTTGGATCCCCCTGAATTAAAAAAAAAAAATCACCTTTAGAAAAAAATCCGTGTGTGCGTGTGTGTGTCAGTGAATACCAAACTTGATATTTAGGTGTGGTATCCTTCAAGGATGCGACACGAAGACTTTCAAGAAAATCCTTCCATCCCCAACTACCCTTTATATGGAAGAAAGCTCGAAAATTTTGATTTTCTCAAAAATGGCACTAACAATTTTGATTAAAATCACCTATGTTTAAGATATTTAGATGACAAATAAAATGTATATCTTCAATTTTCTGGCAACAGCCTCTGATGAACAGCTTTGGATGAATTTTACGGAATTTTGCATAACTGGTAAACCATAAGAGATAGGCAAAAACTTACCTAACAAAAAATGTAGATCTCGTCAAAACATAATTTACGTTATATACATTTTTTTTCGTGGAGTTGACCGTTTTTGAGATATTCCTGGTTATTAGTTTCAGCTTTAAAATACTTCAACTTTTCTCATACGCGAATTCGTCAACTCCTGACCATACAAACAAAGGTACTTCAGTCACATAGCAACCAGCTTATGCATATCACTTTAACCTATGGTACTCCCCTATTTCGCTTCTACTTACAAGGAAGCAAGTAATAAGACTATTTCTGCTAATTTTTTCTCGATTGCATGAAGAAAATATAAGCATAAGTTTTTTAACAATAATTTGTTGCAAAGATGTAGAGAAAGTCATGTGAATGGAACACATAAGATTATTTTTATTGTAGACGAATTCTTGTGCATGCTGGAACGGTTGGTATTTTTTCGTATATGACGGATATTTACCAAATAATTATACATAAACGGTATTATATGAATAGTAAATGGTTTATAATATCTAGGTATATGCTGAAATATTGGATTTATAATAAACAAGTTTGGTTTGGTTGCTAGCAGAAGGCAATGTACATATTGGAATGCAAGAGCGTCATATGTCGCTCTTGGCAGAATTACCTCATAGTGAGAACCCGTAGGAATAATTCACCGGTTAGTGTGATTATAATAGTTGATGGAGGAGTAAGTGAGTTTTTTATTATTTATTTATTTATTTATTTATCTGTTTCTGTAGGCGATACCACTGGGTCCAATGTTTTTCAAATTTAGCGCGAGGTTAGGTTCGAATCCGGAAGGTTAGTGTGTGTTTATACATTTATGTTTCTACTTTTCTATTGTGGTAGTACTTGGCGGATAAATATATTTCAGAACATTATAAAACCATATATTATTTATATAATGCTCGTTTAAATATAATTATTTGGTAAATATCCGTCATATACGCAAAATACCAACCTTCCAGCATGCACACGAATTTGTCTGTAATTTAAAAAAAAATCTCATGTGTACCATTCACATGACTTTCTCTATATCCCTGCAACAAATTCTTCTTAAAAAGCTTATACTTCTATTTACTTTATACTAATCAGAAAAAATTAGCAGAAATAGTCTTATTACTCGCTTCCTTGTAAGTAGAAGCGAAATAAGGTACAACCATAGGTTAAAGTGATAGTCAAAAGCTGGTTGCTATGTCAAAGAAGTTCCTTGTTTATATGGATAGGAGTTGAAAGTTCCTGTATGAGAAAAGTATACGTTTTTCATAGCAGAAACCAAAAATAAGGAATGTCTCAAAAACGACGAACTCAACGAAAAAATGTATATAGGATAAGTTGTGCGTTTTAATGTGCTCTACATTTTTTGTGTAGTAAGTTTTTGTCCATCTGTTACAATTTAGCAGTTATTCAAAATTCAGTAAAATTCATCCAGAATAAACTACTCTTCAGAGGCTATTCCCAGAAAATTCAGGGTATACATTTTATTTGTCAGGTAAATACCTTTAATATACGATATGTTAATCAAAATCGTTTGAGCCATTTTTTAGAAAATCAAAATTTTCGAAAAAAGTTCCATGTAAAGGGTAGTTGGGAGTGGGGGATTTTTCTCAAAAATATTTTAATTTGGTATTTTAGCTACTTTTCGTTTTTGTGTTATCGTGTTCACAGACACACGGACACACTGACGCACGGACACACGGACACACACACACACATGGACCTTTTTGTGAAAATGCTTTTTTTGGATATTGGGGACCCTAAAACATATATTTCCGGTGAAATCTCGGTATCGAATTTTTGGGTGGAGTGCAATACATTCTCTATACACTATGTATATAGTGTGTATAGAGAAAGTAACAAGCTTTTCCGACAAATAAAACCTTTGAAATCGTCATCAGAAATACAAAGTCAATCAATCACACTTAGTTTTATTCGAGTTTTAGAGCGATCGAAATTCTGCATAATTACCGAAGTAAAAATATCTATAGGATTTTGTCATGGAACCGCAATGCAATAATCTCCACGCTCGTAATCCAGTCGCATTTCGGCAAAGGTCAAATTACACTCACAAGGCCATCTTTCCATGAAATTTGAGAAAGAGAAGTTCGTGTGTTTATAATTAATTTGTGCATTCGTTCCATCAAGAGTCAGGACTGTTTTCAGGCCTTGGTTCTTATAAGGGACATTAAACACGTTAAAGCTCCAAATAAAACTTATTCTGTTGTTAAGTTAATAAGGCGATGCGCGATTTTTTAACCGGTCCTCAGTAAGTAAATTATGCATAACTCTTTTACGTATTACTCGGTTTCAAAGAGGCAATTGTACACTATGTAAGAATGCATTTTTCATGCTTGTCCTTACTCAAGTGTGAAAATAGCCTTTCCTATACATCCGTTTCACTTTCTATAGCATATATGCAATGTAGAGAACGTATTGCATGCCAAAAATTCTGATGTGTTCCATTCACATGGCTTCCTCTACATCTCTGCAATAAATTATTGTTAAAAAGCGCATTCTTCTATTTACTTCAGGTTAATCGAGAAAAAATTAGCAGAAATATTCTATTACTTGTTTCCTTTGTAAGTATGAAATAAGGGAGTACCATAGGTTAAAGTGATAGTCAAAAGCTGGTTGCTATGTGACTGAAGTTCCTTTGTTTGTATGGACTGGAGTTGACAAATTTCTATTTGAGAAAAATATACGTTCTTCAAAGCTGAAACCAAAAACAAGAAATATCTCAAAAACGATCCACAACCACAAACTCCACAAAAAATGTATATAACATAAATTGTGTGTTTTAAAGGGCTCAACATTTTTTGTGTGGTAAGTTTCTGTCCATCTCTTACCGTTTGGCAGTTATGCAAAATTCCGTAAAATTCATCCAGAATAAAGTAATCTTCAGAGGCTATTCCCAAAAAATTCAAAATATACATTTTATTTGGCATGTAAATATCTTAAATATAGGAGGTTTTAATCAAAATTGGCACACACATTGACCTTTTTCCAAAAACATGTATTTTCGGTGAAATCTCGGTATCGAATTTTTGTGTGGAATACAATACCTTCTCTGTACACTATGTGCATAATAAGTGTAGCGAAAGTAAAAATTTAAATCAATATTTTAATATAAGTACATGTTTTGAGAACCACTGAATTTAAAAAATAATTTTTAGAAAAATGTTCGTAAGTCTCTGAACAGCAATAACTCGAAAACGAAAATGTCGGTTAATTACCAAACTTGGATATAATTTAATATCTTCCACGGATGTGACACGAACATTTTCAGGAAAATCCACCACCCCAAACTATCGAAATTTTCGATTTTCTCAAAACTGGCTCTAACGGTTTTGATTAAAATGCCATACATTAAAGATATTTATAAAGCAAATAAAATGTATATCTTGAATTTTCTTGGAATGGCCTCTGAAGATCTCTTCACTGTAGAGAACTTTTGTATAACTGGTGAACCGAAAGAGGTAGACAAAATCTTACTACATAACAAAAATGTAGTTTTTGTTAAGTCATAAAACCACAATTTGTGTCATATATAACTATTTCCGAGATATTCCTTTTTATTGGTTTCAATTTTAAAGCACTTATCTTCTAAGCAGAAGTCGTCGTTCTAATTTATTTTGCTTTAGTTCTGACCATGCAAAGAAAACCGAATTTCAATATCATCGCACAGAGACAACATTTAAAACATTTGACTATAGCTTTAGCCAGTTTATTCGAGTATCTACCTACAAGGAAATAATTAATAGACTCTTTCTTTTAATGTCTGTCTTGATTAGCTGGAGTAGAAAGAAGAATAAGCTTTTGTAAGAATAATTTATTGCATAATAGATAGAGAAAGTCATGTGAATGTAGCACATCAGATTTTCCAATTTATTTTTGAAAGAAACATAGAGACGTTATTGAATCGTCCTAAACTGACAAGATTGGAATTAGGATTGGCATGGATACGGCCCTCAATGACTGAAGCTCATACTACACGTAGGCCATTGTGATCCTTTGCGACTTCAGAACCCCTGGGAGGGAGGGAGGGAGGGATGAGACAGAGATCCTAACGGTGACCAGATCCGGAAGACAGCCGAAAGCATGAACGGGTTTTAGATAGAGCATATCCGACATCGCCTGAGCACTCCCACAAGCCTCTTAATTCCAGGTGACTGCGAAGGAGTGCCCCACCCGAAGGATTCCTGAGACAATTTCTGACTGGGAGTCCCGCAACGACGCCAGGAGGAAACCTTCACAGAGAACAAGCAACCGCCCAACCGTAATACGCCGAACACCGTCAGCTGGTCCTGCAACCTTGAAATAAATGACAAGTGATGGGTGAAAGAAGTGGTGGGAAGGAAAGTCGTGGTAGCATTCACCGAGGATTGAACCAGGGATCTCCGGACGTTATCGCCTGATCCATCAAGCTCGGTAACTGACAAGGTTTATAGTTAGGATGTCACGAACATGATCCCCGGGATCTGGGGGAAGAGCACCGGTCGTAGGCCCTTGTGGCGCTTTGCCTCTTACGTGACCACAGGGATGGATAACAGCGGGCGCAAACATAGGCGGGATCCCTAAAATCTACACCTCTGACGCCTTCCTAGGCCCTACTCACGGGCCCCGAGCCTCACGCGGACCCTCAGAGGGAGCCCGAAGCCCGAAAGATTTTCTCGATCGAGCGTTCGCCACTACGACTCCAGGATAACTTTTCACAATGTGCAATCAACCACCCAGCTGCAAACCCCGAATACCGTCGCCTGGTCCTTCAACCCTGAAAGAAAGATTATTAGGAAATGATGGAAACAGGAACTAGTGGAGCGGAATATTCGGAAGATGTAATCAACCTGCATTCGCTTTGCAACCAGGAGAAACCTCGAAAAAAACCATGGGTTAGGTAGGCCGCCTATGAGATTGAACCCACAATCTCCCTATGAGGGCAACAGATGAAATCGCCTGAACCATCCTGCTCGGTGGTAAGTGACAAGCCTAAGACATGTGAAGAGTCAACATGAGAGCTTGGAAATATTTCATTATATACTACATGGATCCAAAATACAAAACCTGATATAGTCTAAGACGGCAGCACCATTACATAGTCTTGAGAAAATGGCTCTAATTCTTTTGATTAAAATACCGTATGTTTAAGATGTTTCTATGTAAAATGAAATCTTGAAATTTCTGAGAATAGCCTTTGAAGACCTTTTCATTCTGGATGAATTTTGTATAACTGGTAAACTATAAGATAGAGACAAAAACTTGCTGCATAAAATATATAGATATCGTTAAAAATAATTTATCTCATATGTGGAGTTAACCATTTCCGAGATATTTCTTGTGATTTGTTTAATACATTTTCTTGGCCATGTAAATAGAACTATTGACTCTTGCTTTCACCTAATGTATTTCCGTAACCCCCTTGTAGTTCTACACAAATGGAATCTGTGTAGAATGAAATTGTACTAAGAGTATTATTAAAAAAATCTTATGTGTTCCATTCACAAGACTTTCTCTACAGCTCTGTAATAAATTATTGTTAAAAAACTTATGCTTCTATTTGCTTCATGCTAAACGAGTAAATATTAGCAGAAATAGTCTTATACTTGCTTCCTTGTAAGCAGAAGGGAAATAAGGGAGTGCCATAGGTTAAAGTGATAGCCAAAAGCTGGTTGCTATGTGACTAAAGTTCCTTTGTTTCTATGGGCAGGAGCTGATAAATTCCTGTATATGAAAAGTAAGTTTTTTAAAGCTGAAACCAAAAACAAGGAATATCTAAAAAACGATCAACTCCACAAAATTGTGTGTTTTAACGTGCTCTACATTTTTTATGTGGTAAGTTTTTCCATCTCCTACAGTTTAGCAGTTATGCAAAATTCCATAAAATTCACCTAGAATAAAGTTGTCTTCAGAGGGTATTCCCAGGAAATTCAAGACATATATTTTATTTGTCAGGTAAATATCTTTAATATACGATATTTTAATCAAAATTGTTAGTCATTTTTGAGAAAATCAAAATTTCCAAAAGAAAAGTTGCATATTAAGGGAAGTTGGGGGTAGGGGGATTTTCTTGAAAGTCTTCGTTGGAGGATACCTTGGAAGATACCAAACTTAAACACCAAGTTTGATATTCAACGGTCCTTTCGTTTTTGAGCTTGCTGTCCATAGACACACACCAGACAGACATACAGATACGCACACACATGAACTTTTTTCTGAAAATGCTTCTTTTTGGATTCCGGGGGGTCCTTAAACATGTGAAATCTTGGTATCGAATTTTTGGGTGGAATACAATACTTCTTCTATACTCTATGTACATAGTACGGTAGAGAAAGTTAAAAGTAAATATACATGTTTTTCTTAGTTAAAATTTCATTAACATTTCGTTGAACAGTATAAATACTATGTATACTGCTAATATATTGAAATATTTCTTGACTTTAGCTTTAATTTGGCTTTAACGAGAAAATTAGCTCCTCAAATTCGGTAGCTATTCTTTGATACTTATTTTCGAATGGCATGCGCTGATTTCAAATCTGCAAACACTCTATTTCTGTTGCATTGGTGAATCTCGCGTTGAATGTTGCACCGACAACACTGTCAAGATTCTCAAGGTCACAGAATCAAGAAGGTGGGGATGGCAGTATGATAAAGTATTCTACTTTCTGTAAGAGAAAGAGAGAGAACCATCTGCACGCACTTCGAGGTATGAACCCTCACCCACGCGAGTCGGCGGCTACCAAGGCGGACCGGTATTGGCTTGAACCTAGAGCCCTGAAGCTAAGCAACCTACGTTTCTGTTACTTTAAATACATTCGGTGATTATAATCCATTGGCAAAATTGGGATTTAATTTCAAATGCTTAGGCAAAGCTTAATTCATGAAGGATTAAAACTAAATGTATATGCTCACTACTTGCAAGATGTCTAATGCCCCATTCACAATGAGATGTAAACGTAGGCGCAGCGAAGTGCAAGACTGCACCCAGTTATTCAATGTAACCATTCACATAGACAACGCTACGCTATACAATGCAATGCAACTTTATTCTTACTTTGTGTACATGGAGAAAGAATTCTGTACTCCTTCCTCTATGCATTGTCTGCCTTCAACAGCAGACGATCGCTAATCGATATTTTACAGCGCCTACTGTTTATACAGACTCTTCTACTTTGCCGTACCGTGCCATCTTTCGTTTCCCTCAAGAGGTTATGACATTCTCCTTGCGAATCCTCCTTTGATTTAATGGAAGCACTTAACATACGCATCTTGACTTCTTATCTCTCACAAATCGTAAGATGCAAAAAGATAATTCATATTTCATTAAACGTGCAGTGTTAGCAATTTCTGCAGTTCCCATGCTTGCATTGTTTTCAATATTTTGGTGAAATAACTATTGTGACTTTACTGTCGCGTGCATCAATTGTGAGTATGCAATGTTTATAACATATTTATTCATTCATAAAAGATTTTTTGAATATACCTATATATAATTGGTGCTTATGTCATTCAGTTTTAAATGTAATTTACAGATCCAGAAACCCGTGCCAATTTCTGTAGTTACGCTTATGACTTCATTGTGAATGGTCTTTCCTCGCGCTTGCACTCTTGCTGCGTTACGTCTGCGCTTGCATCTCATTGTGAATGTACCTTAAAGCGATGCGTCTGGAAAAAAGTATGTGCTATATTCATATATCCTTTTCTACCTCTGCTACTGCAACTTATTCTTACAAACGTTTCTAACTACTTCTCATTTCTTTCTCGGGGTGAAAAACTATGAATAACAGTTACCCATTTGAGAAAAGTATAAATAATGGAAAAATTAAATCTGCAACAAGCAATATCTCGGATATGGTTAGCTTGGTAACAAAAATGTATGTTTTGACGAGATCTAAATTTTGTAGAAGAGCTTTCAGAAGAGTGAATAAAAACATTGATGTAATTACAGCACATTAGATTTATTATTTTCTGTATCATGTACAATGCAGATAGTAGGTAGAGGAGGTATTGCATTCTACTAAAAATTCGATACCAAGATTTCACAGGAAATACATATTTTAAGGGCTCCTGAATCCAAAAACCATGCTTTTTGAAAACATCCCACGTCTATGTGTGTGTGTATGTATGGAAAACAAGAAGTCTGTTAAAAAGCAAACATAGTAGGTAAGTTTTCCAAGGATGCGATACAAGGATTCTAGGAAAATTATTCCACCCCAAATTACCCTTTATATGAAACATTTTTCGAACTTTTCGAGTTTACAAGAATGACACTTAAGATTTTTATTTAAATGCCATGTTTTATTGCAAATAAAATATATCTTGAATTTCTTGGGAACAACAGCTGGAGCTCTCTTCGTCTGAATGACTTTTACATTACTGGTAACCCGCAAGAGATAGGTAAAATTTTATTACATAAAAATGTAGAACTGTTAAAACACACTATTTATATCATATACAGCTTTTTGTAGAGTTAGCCATTTCAGAGATATTCCCTGTTACTGGTTTCAATTTTAAAATACTAAATTTCCTCAAACGGGAAGTTCTCGTTCGTTTCACATCTCTTTTGCTTTTCCCCTGGCCATGGAAATCTTATAGCACCAGCTTTTAAGAGTAGACTGTCCGTTTAGTCTAGTTTACTCTCTTATTTCCCTTCTACCGATAAGGAACTAAGCAATAAGACCAATTCTGCTAAAGTTTATCTTCATGAGCATAATGTAGATAAAAGAATAACCTTTTGTACGAATATTTTGTTCGCAGAACAGATGGAAAAGATCATGTGAGTGGATCACATCAGATTTTTAAAGAATATTATTTGAAAATCTGATTGGTTCCATTCACATGATTTTATTACAAAAGATTATTCTTTTATCTACATCATGCTAATCGAGATAAACTTTAGCAGAATTGGTCTTATTACTTGCTTCCTTGTTAACATAAAAGAAATAAGAGAATACACTAGGCTAAAACGATAGTCAGATTTTTTAAACGCCGATCACTACAATTGAAATTCGGTTCTCTCTCCTTGCCAGGAGAAAACAAGAGATGAAAAGAAAGATGATTCCTATTTGAGAAAAGCTAGTAGCTAGAAGCTGAAACCAACAATAAACACGAATATATCAGAAACAGTTAAATTACGAAACTGTATAGGGCATAAATTGTGTGCTTTAACGAGATCTGCATTTTTATGCAGTAAATTTTTGTCTATCTTTTACGGTTTACCAGTTATATAAAAGTCATCCGGAATGAACAGATCTTTAGAGGATATTCCCAGAAAATTCAGAATAAACATTTCGTTTGAGCTAAAAAAATCAAAATCGTTAGAGCTGTTTTTGCAGAAATAAAATTTTTTGAAAAGTGTTCTATGTAAAGGGTAGCAAGGTGCGGATTTTTCATTAACATTTTCGTGTGGCATCCTTGGAACATACTGAACTTAAATACCAAGTTTGGTATTTAACAAACTTTTCTACTTTGAATTATGCTGTTCACAGACACACAGAGACAAACACAGACACACACACACATATTTTTCTAAAATGATTTGTTTGGTTTTTTTTATTCGGAGGACCCTAAAACATATACTTCCGTGAAATATGGGTATCAACATTTTTGGTGGAATACCATAGCTTCTGTAATTATTATGTACATTGTATATTATTGGAATGTGACATTATTTTTACTTTCTCTATATATGTGTACTATGTACATATATATAGAGAAGGTATTACACTCTACCCCAAAAATTCGATACCGAGTTTTCACCGAAAATATATGTTTTAGGGTCCCCTGAATCCAAAAAAAAGCATTTTCAGAAAAAGGTCCGTGTGTGTGTCCGTGTGTCTGTGAACACGATAACTCAAAAACGAAAAGTCGGTAAAATACCAAACTTGGTATTTAAGATTAGTATCTTCCAGGGATGCGACACGAACATTTTGAGAAAAATCCCCGAACTACCCTTTATATGGAACTTTTTTCGAACATTTTGATTTTCTTAAAAATGACTCTAATGATTTTGATTAAAATATCCTATATAAAAGATATTTACCTGACATATAATATATATCTTGAATTTTCTGGGAATATCCTCTGAAAACTACTTTATTCTAGATGCATTTTACGGAATTTTGTCTAACTGCTAAACCGTAAGAGATGGACAAAAACTTACCGCATAAAAACTGTAGAGCTCGTTAAAACACACAATTTATGTTATGTATATTTTGTTCATGGAGTTGAGTTGATCGTTTTTGAGATATTCCTTGTTTTTGGTTTCAACTTTAAAAAACTTACTTTTCTCATATGGGAATTTGTCAACTCCTGTCCATACAAACAAAAGGCTTCAGTCACATAGCAACCAGCTTTTGACTATCACTTTAACCCTTATTTCGCTTCTACTTACAGGGTAGCAATTCTCAATTAACATGATGTAATTAGAAGCATAAGCTTTTTAACAATACTTTTTTGCAGAGATGTAGAGAAAGTCATGTGAATGGAACACAATAGATTTTTTTACATTAAGTCGTAAATATATAGGTACATATAACAACGCCAATGAATGTAACAGTTTTTGTACATAAATGTGCTTTACTACTGCGTGGTTTTCTGAAAACGAGACCCAGAAAGTAGCTTCTGGTCTGGTTTCGAAGATAGCTACCCACAGAGAGACGTGCAGGGGCGATTATCGCCTACGCCTCGACCCAGTAGAAGAAAAACCAAGAAAAGGTGTTCTTTTTGGAACTAGCGCACGTTTGACAGCTTTACTACCAGATATTGCCTTTATAGTACAAGGTGTTAAAATCCTACACGACCCTATCTGAATTTACAACTCTAGCGCTAAGAATGCGATGGCTGCGCATCTTGACTGTTAATTTTATAGCGTCTCTTCTTTCATTACAACATTATTACACCTGAGAAAGAATAAACTTTTATTGATCTAATTTAAATGCAACGAGATGAACTGTTTTCTTTGGACAATTCTACACAAGCGACGTGAATGCTTTTAGTAAAGCCATAATAAAGTTAATAAGATTGCTGATATACTGATGACGTTTTAAAAGTCATATCTCAGTGTTGAAGGCGTATCTAATTCTTATTATAAACAACACAACATCTTATTTATTCCATTTGCATGACTTTCTCTACTTTTCTGCAACAAATTATACTTACTAAAGCTTATTATTCTATATTCGTTTCGTTTCGTAATCGGTTTACCCTCCCCGCATTTGTAGGACTGACTAACAAGCCAATGCCTAAAGGTATAAACAAATCTGATGTGTTACACTCACATGACTTTTTCTAGCTGTTCTACAAAACTCCAACAAAAGATTATTCTTCTTTGTACACAATGCTAATCAAGATAAATGTTAGCAGAATGTCATTACTTAGTTCCTTATAAGTAGAAGAGAATAAACGAATGCACTATGCTAAAGCGATTGTCAAATGTTTTAAAAGCTATCGTTATGCGATTGTCATTGCAAATCAGTTCTTTGCTTGGCCAGGAGTAGAACAAAAGAAAAACAGACACTTCCTGTGTGAGAAAAGTTCAAGTATTTCACAATTGAAACCAATAACAAGGAGTATCTTGAAAACGGTTACCTCCACAACAAAAGCGTAGAGGAAACAAATTGTGTGTTTTGTCATGAGGTACATTTTTTTGTGCAGTACGTTTTTTTTTTCTATCTCTTACGGTTTTGCAGTTAAGCAAAATTCAGCAAAATTCATCCAGAATAAAGAGGTCTTCAGAGGCTAATCCCAAAAAATTCGAGATATATATTTTATTTCGGACATAAATAGTTTTAATATACGGGATTTTAATCAAAATCGTTAGAGCCATTTTTAAGAAAATCAACATTTTCGAAATTTTTTCCATGTAAAGGGTAGTTTGAGGTGGGGAGATTTTTTTCTTGAAAATCTTCGTGTCGCATCCTAGGAAGACACTAAACTTAAATACCAAGTTTGGTATTTTACCGACTTTTCGTTTTTGAGTTATCGTGTTCAGAGACATACGGACACACGGACACACACACACACACACGGACCTTTTTCTGGAAATACTTTTTTTGTATACAGGGGACCCTAAAGCATATATTTCTGGTGAAATCTCGGTATCGAATTTTTTGGTGGAGTGCAAACCTTCTCTATACACTATGTACATAGCACGTATAGAGAAAGTAAAAATGGAATTTTATTTATGGACGCTCTTTAATTACTGTGATCCTCAGAGTTCCATTTTAAATTGGGCGTGAAAGACCGCTGAAGTTTACTCAGAGGCCTCTTTTACCAGGCTTGAGGTTCTTTTACGTCCCATAAATCTATGTCACGGGACCAACGGCTTTACTTCCCTTCCGAAGGAAGCCATGCTAAGGATTTTTACGCCCGAAAAAAATCTATCGTCCTCCGCCAAGTTTGAACCCGCGATCTTAGATATATGAAACCAGCATGGTAACCATTACACCACGTAGGGCGATGCCTAGGGGTCAGTAGCCTGTCGAGGGGACAACGGCACGAAACCACAGAATGGAGAACCTGTTACGAGGGGTCAGTCTGTAGCCAGGCATGAGCAAGTGGATGATATAAAATGTAGGCGAAATTAACGATTGGAAAAATGATGATGGAGCAATTGGTGGAATGAGTAGCGGGGGAAACCGAAGGACCCGGAGAAAGCTCGCAAAGGCGCCGCTTCGTCCACAACAAATCCCACATGTGGACGCTTCGGATCGAACCCGGGCAGCCTAGAGGGGAAGCGAACGGTCTAACCACTCACCCACGGCGCCGCCATTATTCTATCTACTCCATGTAAATTAAGGTAAGCGTTAACAGAAATAACCTTATTACTTATTTGCTTGTTGGTAAAAAAGAGCAGAATGTACTAGCCATACCCAAAACTTTTAAAATTTAGTAGCTAAGTAATGACTGAAATTCCTTTCTCTTTGTGATGTCAGAAGTAACCAAGGGAAAAAAAACAAAAACAAAACAATGGAGACTTTGAAAAAATAATAGTATTGAAAATCCTCTGCAAAAAGAGTATTTGACATAAATTGTGTTTTAATGAATCTACATTTTTGTGTATAAGATTTTGTCTATCGCTTACGGTTTACCACCAAAAGTCCTGCAGAACGAAGAGAGCTTCAGAGACTCTTACCAGAAAATTCAGGATATACATGTTATTTTTGCTGTAAATATTTTTAATGTGTAGTATTTTAATCAAAATCGTTGGAGCCATTATTGAGAAAATCTAAAATTCTGATATTATGAGTTTGAGGTGGGGGATTTTCCTGAAAATTTCGTGTCACATCTTTTGAAGATACTGACTTAATTACCAAGTTTGGTATTAAACCTACATTCGTTTTTGAGTTATACTGTTCACAGACACACAAGCACGCAGATATTTTACTAAAAATGGTCTATTTTATTCAGTTGTACTATATATATATAAGGTTTAAAAGGATGAAAGAGAAAATAATATCAACAGTTTTATTAAGGGGAGTCCAAATGTCTTATCTTGCCATGTTAAACTTTCACCCATTACCTAAGTAACTATTTAAGATAATAAGGTAAACTTTTCAAGATATATTTATTAATACGTTTACTATCGATTGATGAAAAATATAATACTTCTGTTTTTTGGAAAGAAAGGTACGGTTTTTTAAAATAAAGCCCTTAACATTTTATTGAAAAGTTATAATTTTTAAATTGTTAACAAATAACTAATTCATATACATAAAAACATTAAACTAAATCCTATTTAGATGCAAATGCGTGGTAAAAATTTAGGCTCTTAGTGTCAATTAGCTTCTGAGATGTTGGGACATTTGTATATACAATTTTACTTCTTCAGAAATTTCTTTTAAGCATAAAAAAAAAGAAGGGTCATCTAATTTTCCAAACACAACTTCGTAATACTTCGAAGCTCTCACATGAAGGAAATATGAACGGGATACCAATGTTGTAAATACCAAAAGTAAAAGTTTCTGATTAAAAAAATAAAGGTCTCTTCTCTAACATTAATATTTACAAAGCTATTGATGTTTTACCAAGAGGGCGTACCACAATGTTCTGGAAAACTACTGCGCAGGATTATTTTCAACAATACTTCTATGAAAGTTGTACTAAAATGAGTGGAATATTTGAAATATTTATATGCAATTAATTTATTTAATCCCCGTAAGTCCTAAGAAGATACTCAAGTAAGAAAACCAAAAACAAAATGGAAGATATGCTGAGGGTGTAACAGATATGCAGGCCTATACTTGTGGAGGAACAAGAAGAAAAAAACTAGAAGAACTAAAAAGAAGAAGAAATGTTTTACCTTAAATGTTTTAAATATATGTTGCAGTATTTTCCAGCCATTTGCACACGCGCATTTGAGGTAAGCTTTCATTAAAAAAGGGAAGAAAACAGGCAGATGAAGGTCGACTTGTTGTCAAACGAGAAATCGTTAATCGAGTTAAAGAGGAGCAAAGCATTAGACATGCAACTAATAATAGTTCTGTAGCCTTCCATTGTGCCATATTTTATCCTCATTGTCAATACAGGGAAGCAATCCTTGCTTCTACAACACACCAATAGCATGTTCATAAGAATTATTTAGATCAACACCTCGCTTCAACATGTTTGCTTTACTTGAAAATCTTGCGGCGTCTTTCTTTGAGACTTCTAAGGAAAATATTTGTGTTTTTCTTTCGTTTTACACTTCGCAGAATAGCTTACTTTGTGAAGATATTGGAAAAGCATACTTTAACATTGTTTAGCATATTGCTTTCTCTATACGTACTATGTACATAGTATATAGAGAACGTATTGCATTCCACCCAAAAATTTGATACTGAGATTTCACCGAAAATACATATTTGGGTCCCCTGAATTCCCCCCCCCCAAAATTTTGTTTTGGAAAAGGTCCGTGTGTGGTGTGTGTGGACAGCATAGTTCGAAAACGAAAAGACTATTAAATACCAAACTTAGTATTTAAATTTTGTATCTTCCAAGGATGTAACACGAAGATTTTCAGGAAAATCCCCCCACCCAAAACTACTCTTTACATGGAAAAAATTTCGAAAATTTTGACTTTCTCAAAAATGGCCTCAACGATTTTGATTTAAATATCGTATATTAAGGATATTTACCTGACAAATAAAATGTATATCTTGAATTTTCTGGGAATAGCCTTTAAAGACTCCTTTATTCTGGATGATCTTTATTGAATTTTACATAACTGGTAAACCGTAAGGGATGGATAAAAACTTACTATATAAAAATGTATATCACGTTAAAACACACAATTTATATCATTTACTTTTTTTTTTTCGTAGAATTGACTATTTTTTAGATATTCCTTGTTATTTATTTCTGATTTAAGATACTTATACTTTTCTCATATGGGAACTTTTCAACTCTTGGCTACGCAAAGAAACGGATTTGAATTCCATAGCAACCACATTTTAAAACATTTGGTTGTCGGTTTAGCCTAATGTATTCCCTTATCTCCCTTCTTCTTATAAAGGAACTAAGTAATAAGACCGTTTCTCTTAATGTTTTAGCATTAAATAGATAGAAGAATAATCTTATTAACAATAAGAGATGTAGAGAAACTCATGTGAATGGAGCGCATCAGATTTTTTCCCCTAAAATATCTCTTTTGCAACTAGTTGTTTTAAACATTCAAGAATTAAAGACAGTGCAAAAGCCTTTGTCACTGGGAATATAAGTAATCGACAGCCCCATGCTGACAAAATTGGCTTTGCCTTTTTTTGGAGTTGGTTCAACTGGTGCAATCCACTGTTTTGATTATGATATACTTCCTGGAGTGTAGTGATGTATCCAAGTTTCATCCCCGGTAATAAGCCGTCTCAAAATTACACTGGAGCTCCACATTCTTAACTTTAGATTTGCAACTTTTGATCAGGTGTCAACAAACGCGGCACCTATCCTGCACATACCTTGTGAAAGCTCAAAACATTACTTAGAATATTGCCTGCACGTTCTGTTGATATATTTACAGTCTCTGCTATCTCATACAACTTTAATCTACGGTCTTCCAGTACTAAACGATGAATTTTTTCAATGATCTCTGGATCATTACAGGGCGTCCAGAGCGAGGTTCATCACTAGTGCTCGTACGTACCGATTTAAACTCTGCAACCTACCTTGTAATCATTGAATATGAAGGGGCAGTCTTGCAATGTACTGTATATTTCCTCCTTGATTTCTTTAGGTGTTAAGCCTTTCAAATGGAAGTATTTAATCACTGCTCGTTTTTCCGAGTCTTCCATTTTCGTGAAAACTCTAAAGTTGTTTAAAATGCTGTCATTCAAAAACTAAACAAGCTATTGACCTGTAACTATGGATACAAGCTAGTCTAGAGTTACACTATACGATGCTACCGTCTAACTGGCCTAGTGGCGCCATATCTGTATGAGGCCCGGGACTTAGCAGCCGACCATCCTTTGTAGTCTAATGCATATAAACTCATTTTCAAGCAGAGGTTTATAGACATTAAGTTAAAGTGGATAGAAATTACATTTTATGTGATCAGTAAAATGTTCTTATTACGATTTGAATTTGCCTCAGTCGTGTGAAAGTTACGCGACCATTTCTTTGGTTGGATTGTAAAATGCAACCTCCGTGCTGGTTACTTGTTGCACGTTTAGGCAAAAGAAATAAGAAGTATCTTCTAGTGATATGCATTAATTCCAAGGATATCTTCTTCTTGCTTATTCTCTGTCACGATAACTTATTTTAATCTAATACCAGTCCTTAAACTGCTTGCACTGGTTCTTATTTTGCCGAAGAAACTAGTTTCTTTTGTATTGCTTCTGATATTGCTTGCTAATTAATGTATGGCGACAGAATTGGACTACAAAATATGAATATTTATTTTTAATTTCTCTACACGTATTATGTGCATGGTGTATAGAGAAGGTATTGCATTCCACCCAAAAATTCTATACAGAGATTTCATTGGAAATACACGTTTTAGGGTCTCTGTCCGTGTGTATGTGAACACGATAACTCAAAAACGAAAAGTCGGTAGAATACCAAACATGGTATTTAAGTTTAGTATCTTCCAAGGATGCGACATGAAGATTTTCAAGAAAATCACCCCACCCCCAACTACCCTTTACATGGAAAAAATTTCGAAAATTTGATTTTCTCAAAAATGGCTCTAACAATTTTAATTATAATATCGTATATTGATATTTACCCGACAAATAAATTGTATATCTTGATTTTTCTGGGAATATCCTCTGAAGACTACTTTATTCTAGATGAATTTTACGGAATTTTGCATAACTGACAAAGCGTAAGAGATAGACAAAAACTTACCTAACAGAAAATGTAGAGCTCGTTAAAACACACAATTTATTTTATATAAATTATTTTATGGAGTGGTATTAAACATGTGGTATTTTAATCAAAATCATTAGGGTAATTTTTGAGAAAATAAACATTTCCGAAAAATGTTTCATGTAAAGGGTAGTTGGAGTGGTGGGATTTTCCTAATGCTCGTGTCGCATCCTTGGAAGATGCGTTACTTAAATACCAACTTTGGACTTTAAACGACTATTCACCTGCTGCCCACAGACATACACACACAGACAACACTCACACACACAAACACGGACAGACAGACAGACAGACATACAGGCAGACGCACGGGCCTTTTTGTAAAAATATTTTTTTTTATTTAGGAGGTCTCAAAACACATTTCGGGTGATTTCTGTTGCGGTTTAGGTGCAATATAATACCTTCTCTATGTGATGTATATTGTATGTAACTGCTAGAGAAAGTAATTTGGCGTTTTTCACTCTTTGTAGGTGCTTTTTTTCATAAGTAAAGTAGTCTTTTTAATATAAATAAAATACTAGGATGTTTTTACTTTAGCATTACTAAATTCACAAGAATTTATTGCAAAATGTAATAAATATAATTAGTACCACATTTATTTTTTCATAGTGTTTAACGCCCACTTTTACTACAAATGGCACCGCAGGCGATGAAACTGATGATACCTGGAATGAAAATGGAGCACCGGTGGAGTGCGATGGTGGGGGTAAACCGGGGAACCCGGAGAAAACCCGTTCCTACGCCGTCCATAGTACCAGATATGGTATTATTTATTTTTCCGTTTTAAAATATGTTCCTCCAATTTTTCTACCTCAAAGTCTAAATTTTTTAAGCAACATTAAAAAAAGTAAAACTCTGGGGAGGACCTTCCTTACAAAAAATCTGATGAATATCACCTTAAGAAGCTTACGAATTTTGTTATAGGAGTATACCAGTTGGTCCTTTTGCGTCGTAATTGGCCTGTGCAGATATCTGTTGGTGCGTTAAAAGATTTGCAGAACTCAACGGGGTTGTTTCAAGTAAAAACCCGCCGTTGGAGAACTGGGCGTGAGCGACTTCGTTTTATCCCTCACAATCTACACCATGGCCGGTAAGATAAGCACCCAAAGTGTGAAACGCTCTACCCCTACAATCACCCCTTCTTTTGTCCTTCCACCTGCAGAGAAGCGGAGAGGTTACGTGTGCAACAGTGGCGATTGTTCTCCCAGTCCCTATTAAACATTCGCCTTTCACTCATGTTCATGTAAGCCACGACTGCATTGATAAGGTTGCGATGGGGCTAATACCGGAATGAATAGTTTTCTTTAACTTTACATTACTGTTGAAAGAGAGTAGTGGGGATGAGTGGGAGGGTAAGTCTTGTCCTTTGCCTAACAGATGCAAGTGGCAGGTTTGAGCTTGAAACAATCCCGCTGAGCTCTGTAACTATTTTAACAGACCAATGGATATCTGCACGCGACATTGCAGATTCTAGTTCAGTTTTAGGTTTGACTCTGCCATTGGTCGATTGACAACATGGCTACCCATGCACAAGCATACAGAACCAACGGAAGACTGCATTTCGCATTGGAAAGAAGAGCCGATTTTCAGAAAGTCCATTTTTACTTTCTCCATACGCACTATGTACATAGTGTATAGAGAAAGTGTTGCACTCCACCAAAAAATTCGATAGCGAGATTTCACCAGAAATATATGTTTTAGGGTCCCCAATATCCAAAAAAAAGCATTTTCACAAAAAGGTCCGTATGTGTGTGTGTCCGTGTGTCCGTGTGTCTGTGAACACGATAACTCAAAAACGAAAAGTCGGTAAAATACCAAACTTGGTATTTAAGTTTAGTATCTTCCAGGGATAGGACACGAAGATTTTGAGAAAAATCCCCCCACCCCCAACTACCCTTTACATCAACTTTTTTTTCTCGAAAATTTTGATTTTCTCAAAAATGGCTCTAACGATTTTGATTAAAATTTCGTATATTAAACATACTTACCTGACAAAGGAAATGTATATCTTGAATTTTCTGGGAATAGCCTCTGAAGAGTAGTTTATTCTGGATGAATTTTACTAAATTTTGAATGACTACTAAACCGTAAGAGATGGACAAAAACTTACTACACAAAAAATGTAGAGCACGTTAAAACACACAATTTATGTTATATACATTTTTTTTCGTGGAGATCATCGTTTTTGAGACATTCCTTATTTTTGGTTTCTGCTATGAAAAACGTATACTTTTCTCATACAGGAAGTTGTCAACTCCTATCCATATAGACAAAGGAACTTCATTGACATATCAACCAGCTTTTGACTATCACTTTAACCTACAGTTGTCCTTTATTTCGCTTCTACTTACAAGGAAGTGAGTAATTAGACTATTTCTGCTATTTTTTTCTGATTAGCATAAAGTAAATAAAAGTATAAGCTTTTTAAGAATAATTTGTTGCAGGGATATGGAGAAAGTCATGTGAATGGTACACATCAGATTTTTTTCTCTAGCCCTGTATGTACAATGTACATAGGGATACAGAAGTATTGTATTCCACCCAAAAATGCGATGTCGAGATTTCACCGGACATACATGTTTTAGGACTCCCTGAATCAAAAAAAAAAAAAAAAAAAAGCATTTTCAGAAACAGGTCCGTGTGTATGTGTGTGTGTGGTGTGTGTCTGTGTGTCTGTGGACAGCATAGCTGAAAAATGAAAAGACGGTTAAATACCATACTTGGTATTTAAGTTTGGAATATTCCAAGGATGCAACACGAAGATTCTCAAGAAAAGCCCCCACCCCCAACTACCCTTTACATGGAACTTTTTTCGAAAATTTTGATTTTATAAAAAATGAATATAACGATTTTGATTAAAACATCGTATACTAAACACATTTACCTGACAAATAAAATGTATATCTTGAATTTTCTGGGAATAGCCTCTGAAGGCTACTTTATTCTGGATGAATTTTACGAAATTTAGCATAACTGCTAAACCGTAAGAGATGAACAAATACTTACAACACATATTTACTTTTTTTTTCTTGGAGTTGATCGTGTTTTAGATATTCCTTGTTATTGGTTTCAGCTTTGAAAATCTTTTCTCATGCAGGAATTTGTCAACTACTGTCCATACAAACAAAGGAACTTCGATCACATAGTAACCAGCTTTTGACTACCATTTTAACCTATGGTACTCCCTTATTTCGCTTCTACTTACAAGGAAGCAAGTAACAACACTATTTCTGCTAATTTTTTGTTGATTAGCATGAAGTAAATAGGAGCATAAACTTTTTAATAATATTTTTTGCAGAGAGTCATGTGAATGGAACACATCAGGTTTTTACCCCTTATTTCGATCCAGTTCATCTACATTAACCTAACCTAACCTACCGTAGCCTAACCTCGACGAAAACACGAAACCTGCCGTTCACCTGTCACGTAGCCATTTTGTCTCCGTAACCAATAGGAAAGGCTCAGGAAAGAGCCTTAGTCTAAAACTGAATTAAAATCTATAATCTCGCTATCTGTACAATCGAATATGGGACATTTTGGCCACGTGGTATGTAAATGTTCCCTGACCATCAAAACACGTTCTTCAAGTAGACATGAACGTAATGCTTGTCAGGAGTTCATGCATTAAGTTATTGCCGTACGAAGACTAATGAAAAACCGTTTTCCTCCTGATTTTAATGAGACCTGTTTCTTGCGTACGGTTGACCAAATGTTACTCAATTCCTATGTACGCGATTCTGATTTACATCTCCTTTTATGGGAACCAAAGGCGAAAGTTGCAAAGAATTCCACAGTCTATAAAAGAAAGCGATTGTATATATATTTTTCAGGTTTTCAGTTTGCACATGCGCACGCACATCACGAAGATTTCCTCATTCGTAAGCTCAGCACATGCATGAAAAAAACTTGACGTGAGCACAAAGCCAATTATATGAGCACATCAGAACTTGGAAGATAATGCTACATTGTGAAACATGTTAAAATACAGAAATTGTCTTTAAAAAAATCTGATGTGTTCCATTCCCTTAATTTTCTCTTCATTTCTGCAACAAAGTATTGTTAAGAAGCTTATGCTTCTTTTTACTTCACGCTAATCGAGAAAAAATTAACAGAAATAGTCTTATTGCTTGCTTCCTTGTAAGTAGAAGCGAAATAAGGGAGTACCATAGGTTAAAGTGATAATCAAACGCTGGTTGCTATGTGACTGAAGCTCCTTTGTTTGTATGGACAGGAGTTGACAAATTCCTGAATAGGAAAAGTATATGCTTTTAAAGCTGAAACCAAAAACAAGAAATATCTCAAAAATGATGAACTCCACAAAAAAAAAAAATTAAAATCGTGTGTTTTAATGTATTCTACATTTTTTGTGAGGTAAGTTTTTGTTCATCTCTTACGGTTCAGCAGTAATGCAAAAGTCATCCAGAATAAATCAGTCTTCAGAGGGTATTCCCAGAAAATTCAAGATATACATTTTATTTCTCAGGTAAATATCTATAATATACGATATTTTAATCAAAATCATTAGAACCGTTTTTGAGAAAATCAAATTTTTTTCATGTAAAGGATAGTTGGGGGTAGGGAGATTTTCTTGAAAATTTTCGTGTCGCATCCTTGGAAGATACCAAACTTAAATAGCAAAACATGCATTTCCGCTGAAATCTCGGTAATGAATTTTTGGGTGGAATGCAATACCTTCTCTATACACTATGTACATAGTACGTGTAGAGGAAGTAAAAATAATATTAATAAAAACAAGCAACGCTCTTTAATAAACTCTTTACTGACTATGAAAAATAGAGAATAAACATATTGTTAGAAGCATTTTTATGGATATATCTGAGCTTGCAAGCTAATCCTACAGTTGAAAAACATGTTAAAGCACAGAAAGTTTTTTTAATAATAATAATAATAATAATAATAATAATCAATCCTTTTATTGAGCTCCTTTCTAACCATGAAAAACAGAGATCATGAATGATTGATAGGGTTTCTGTGTATGACTGTCAGAATCTAAAGAAATAAGCCAAAATTGTTTCTCTTACACTAGGCATTAAACCGAATAATTGACTAAATTATGACTCGGGACACTTGCGACATTGCATCGCCATTTGGTGTGTCATGTAAAATATCCTGAGATCTCTTTAGGCTTTCCGGAAGAAATTCAGCTCATTTGGAGACTTTAATGTCGTGTTGGTTGCCGACGGAGACCGGAAGATATCTGGGTTAAATCTCAAGTATGGCAGTGAATTTATAGGTTTGACTCTAACTTTCCAATGAAAGGAAAACTTGAGATTTTGGGAACGGAAAATAAACCATGCAAGCTCTTTAGAGGGCAAATGACATACGAATATGTAAAAGAATGAACCGGACTAGAAATTTACTAGAGTGTGAACTAGTAAACAACAGGAGTTAGAGATATATTTAGAGGAACTTGAGAATTGTAATGCAATGTAAAAATTGAAGTTAAGCTATAAATGACTACTGAGAAGATTATTAAAAATGTTCAAAGTATTACATGAATTGACCTGATTGGTATAACACGCTTATCTAAAACATTATATTAGTAATTTCAAAGAGGAAAAGAGAATGGAGGGAAAATTGTTATGATATAAACCCAAGAATGCCTCGATTCTAAAGTAGCAATGCTTTTCGCTATGAATTTAAACCCGTAAATGTAAATGGCGTGTTATTTATGGACGTGCTGTGGTTCTCAGCGTCCCATTCTAAATTGGGCGTGGAAGACCGCTTACTTTTACTCAGAGGTCTCTCTATCAGGCTTGAACTTTTTTTACGTAACGTAAATCTATAACATGGGACACACGACTTTACTTCCCTTCCGAAGGAAGCCATGCTAAGGATTTTTACATCCGAAAAAATCTATCGTCCTCCGGGTTACCAAGTTAGCTTGGTAACCATTACACCACGGAGTGTTCACTATGTGTAGATATAACATTCCGGAATTAGTTTTTAAACTTTAATGCTCTAGAAGCTACAAACAGCTCGTTATGCATATTTTAATCTTGTTTACACTGCCTCAGGAGCGGGGAACCAGAATTCGATTCACGGTACCAGCGTGGGTTTTCTGCGTGAGTCTTATAATCATCAGCTGCCCGTGGAAGGAAACTGATAGAATTCATTGCGTGAACGTCAAAATCGGGTTGTGGTCTCTCCCACAATTCCGTCCTAGATATTGACCGTCCTTCGGTTTGAATACTTGTCATCGTCAACTTTTTACTTTCTCTATACGTACTATATACATGGTGTATAGAGAAGGTATTCCATTCCATCCAAAAATTCGATACCGAGATTTCAGCGGAAATATATGTTTTGGGTCCCCCTGAATCCAAAAAAAAAAAAAAAAAAATAGAAATAAGTCTGTGTGTGCGTGTGTGTATGTGTGTGATTGTCTGTGTCGTTAAATACCACACTTGGTATTTATGTTCAGTATCTTCGAAGGATGCAACACGAAGGTTTTCAAAAATATCCCCCACACCAAACTACCCTTACATCGAAAAAAATTCGAAAACTTTGATTTTCTCAAAAATATATCGTATATTAAAGATATTTACCTGACAAATAAAATGTATATCTTGAATTTTCTGTGAGTAGCCTCTGAAGACTACTTTATTCTGGATGTATTTTACGGAATTTTGCATAACTGCTATTCCGTAAGAGATGGACAAAAGAAACTTACCACACAAAACATGTAGAACACGTTAAAACACACACTTTATGTTATAAACACTTTTTTCGTGGAGTTGATCGTTTTTTGAGATATTTCTTGTTATTGGTTTCGGTTTAAAGAACTTATACTTTTCTCATACAGGAATTTGTCAACTCCTGTCCATACAAACAAAAGACCTTCAGTCACATAGCAACCAGCTTTTAACTATCACTTTAACCTATACTACCCCTTATTTCGCTTCTACTTACACGGAAGCAAATAATAAGACTATTTCTGCTAATTTTTTCTCGATTTTTCTCAATTTTTTTTTTTATAAAATGGAGCGCTCAAGTGTGTTTATGAGTAAGGCCAGTATAATTTAAAAACGAAAATCGATTAAAAACTTGATATTTTATTTAAATCTTCCAAGGATCCCACACAACGAATTTCAAGGAAATTGCTCACCCCTTACATGGAAACATTTTGTAACTTTTATTTTGATTAAAATACCGTATAAAAAAGATATTTGCATGAAAACTAGAATGTATATCTTGAATTTTTCAGGAATAATCTCTGTAGATCTTTTCATTCCGGACGACTTAGCATAACTGGCAAACCGTAAAACAGAGTATACGTATCTCAATGATTTGAGATGCAATGATGCAATAGATACACCGCCATTTGGTAAGCGTTACTCTTAACAACCCAACCGCAAGAAGTTTCGCTTAGAAAGAATGTTAACCACCAACATTTTATGATCCTTGTAGCTCAAAGCATTGCAATATTGGCCCCTCTTCCTGAGGCAGTAATATCGACGCAAACAACAGAGCCATTACAGGTTAAGTATAGAAACATGACTTCGGAATTTTACTGCCCATAGTTACAACTTTGGCTACCATTGTTTACCTTAATTAATCCTTGGCTTAAGTTGTCGGCTTGGCTCATAGATTGATGGAGCAACAGTGATTCGCATTAACACAAAACCTGGTTAAACAAGCCAGCTGAATGCAATGTAATTTGTAATAATTTGTAGCACTGAACGATGCATATGTATATTTTTTTAAGTTAGCTGTTCCATTCTAGAGTAATGAAAATAAATAAATACGACAGGATAAAACAATAGCAGCGCATTGTTACTTTATAGTCGACTGTAAGGAAACGTGCCAACACTTTGGTTTCCTAGTGTTTTTCTTGATTTTAGATAATGTTGGCAGTGTGTGTGTGTGTGTGTGTGTGTGTGTGTATGTGTGTGGATGGGTGTGATCCCGGAGGGGTTCCACACTACAACCATTAACTTATTGTGCGCCAGACCTCAGGATGACACGAGAGTAACCAACGGGCGGCCGAAAACGTACGGCAGGGAGTGAGCCACCATGAAGGGTCCCCAACAGTATCTAAGCAGTTCTTCATCTCGACGAGGGGAGCGCTAGGAGACCGCGTTCTAGGTCTGACTAAACTCCCTGGGTCTACAGGCGACTTCCAAAGCCATCCCGCCACCTAGTCTCTATTTTCAGAGCGCTGTCACTACCACGGAAGGGCACCACCATCGCAGTCCTTGCTGGCATTTACAATGGATGAAATGGAAGGATAAGAAGTTTGGGAGAATGAAGAAATCTACCCAGAATTTGCCTTGTGAGCTGGGGAAAAAAAAACGCATGGGTCAGAAAGGTCTGCCGTGGGAGTCGATCCACGACCTTCCGAATGCCGGTCTCAGAGGAAACGCCTTAGCCACCTGACTCGGTTTATGTTGGCAGTAATTTATGTGTTCCATAACAGTCCTGGATGAGCCAATATTTTGTTGTTTGAATTCAAGTCCGAAACACACACAGCCTATGAATAAGATCACGTCTAGGAGAGCGGAGAAATTGGAGGAGTAGAAGCCATTTCGCCTGATTGACTGGAAGATATGTTTCGCAACGATGCGACGGTCCACTCCGGACCCTACATGAGACCATCTTTTATTAGCTTGATGTAAAAAGTCTGGCACTCAAACATGAACATAGGTCAGATATAGGCTCAGGAGCGAAGGATAGCGGTAGAGTACGATAAACTTAAGTTGAATTAGATAGGTAGAATCAGACTGAAAAATTCAATGCTCTAACTACTGAGTTATCATGGCAGCACGCCGACACGACATTAAGTCCCGGGCTTCAAAGTTTAACTATTAGCTCAATTAATATTAATTATATAAGAGTAAGTGAAATGCTAAACCAGGTTTGGGGTCAGACTGGGAGTCAGAGGGGGTTTTGTATTTGCTTGCCAACATAAATCACTACGCATCATATCGGCACGATTCCATGTACTAGACTGTGTTTCTCTATTTGACTTTAGGAGAGATGAAAAATAAAATAGAATAACACTAAGGCAACACAATTTCAAAAATAGTTTGCTCCAGTTAAAAAATTAAATATTCATATTATAATATACTTGTTCTTAGTGACAATATCATTAAGAGTAAAAAATACAAAAGATAAAATACATTTTGCCACAGGATAAAAAAGAAAAAAAAAAGTTTTAGCGCACTATAGGTATATCTAAACCAGTGTTTCCCAACCCTTTGAAGTTCACGGCACCCTTGGGAATAACATTAAACACCAGGGGCACTCTTCCTTGAATTAAAAGAAAATTAAGCTTAATATGTTAATTTATTGAAATACTATATAATAATAACGTGCACCATAACATAATATATTAAACTTTACTACAATCACTGAGTAAAAATACATCAATAAATTTTGTTCGATTAATGATTAATGTGAAAGTTGTGATTGATGCTTAGAGCACAGATATGTGATGTCGGGTCTTACAGTTGACAGTGAAACACGCAAATCATCCTCAAGGTTATTCAGTCTATTTCTTGCTTTGCATTTTATTGTCACCATAGCAGAGAAGGATTGCTCGCATAGATAGGATGTTGAAAAGGGCAAAAGTGCGTTCATTTCTTTCTTCATTAGGTTAGGGTACTCCTCTCTCCGTTGAAGCCAAAAACTAGCCACCGACGCCACCTCACTTACCTTTGAGTGTGGAATCAGCGCAAAGATCAATAAATTCATCTCGTTCGCAAGCAGTGAAATCTATTTCCTCTGCACTATGTACGAAATCAAATGGTGAGACAGCCCAGTCGAGATTCGTAGTGGAAATAGTTGGAAAGTACGCATCTATTGCATCTTGCAATCTTGATAAGTGATCACAAATGCGGTCTTTCAGTTTACCCAGATCTTTATCTCCTGCCACATTAAGAAGAGATGGAAAGTTCGACAAATCTCCTTTTTGAACTGCTGAATTCCAAGAACTAAGTTTTCTTTTAAAGCCTTTCATTTTATTGGTTGAGGAGATTATTGTTTCATGTCGACCCTGCATCGAAACATTCAGTTCATTCAGCTTATGAAAAATATCTGCCAGATACGACAGTTCAAAACACCAAGAATCACTTAGTAAGAGCTCATGAAATATGTCTTGATATGTCTTCATGATCCTTATAAAAAGTTTTTAGCTGTTCTTTAAGTTCGAGAAACCTGTTCAATACACGACCCCGCGACAACCACCTTACTTCTGTGTGAAGTGCATCCGTTGCGCGACATAACTGTTCAAAAATTCTGCAGATTAAAGGTCGAGACTTCATATAGTTCACCATTTTCACAACTTGGTTAAACACTTCAGCAAAATCTTCATTACACGCTTTCACGACTAATGCCTCTCTATGCAGAAAACAGTGAGTTATAATAATGGATGGATTTTCATTGAGAGCTCTGGCAGTAAAACCTTTAATTTTCCCAGACATAGATGGTGCACCATCTGTACATATACCACAACAGTCTTTCCATGAAAGATCATGGTCATTGAGATAGGAATTAATAGAAATGGCCTGTGGTTGTAGTCTCCAACTGTTCACTAATATCTTTTTCATCAATATATCTGATAAAACCAAGGAGTTCCGGTTTGTCACCAATATCGAGACTCTCATCTACTTGCAAAGCAAATGTTCTATAAGTTTTTATTTTCTCCGTGACTTGTTCGTTGATATTGCATGACATTTCAGATATCCTGCGGCTGATTGTGTTGTTGGACAGAGGAACTTTCGAAATTTGATTAGCTGCTCCTTCGCCAAGTATTGTTGAAACTATAACTTGACATGCAGGGCCAATGATTTCCTCTCCAAGAGTATGAGGTTTCTTTTTTTTAGCTATCAGTTCTACTACTTTAAATGAGGCTTCAAGAGCAGAATCACCTATAGTCATTCTCTTTGCCATTCGCACAGCTGTTTTCTTCTTCCCTTCTAATATATGTGAAAAATACATTACACTTTTCTGTGACACACTAGGATGCTTTGTTGTAAGATGCCGCTTCAGTTTGCTAGGTACCATGGCCTCGTTGCTAAGTGTTTCGCCACAAACTAAACACACAGGGATAGGGTTTTCCTCGTTGTTATTCCACTTAAATCCATACGCTAAGTAGCTGTCCTGGTATGTTCTTTTCTTTCATTTGTCTTCTTTATGTGGTGAATTCGACGGTCCGGGAGAAACTGTAAGATTTGGCTTCCTAAAGCAAGCAGTAGGAGCCGACTGTTCACTTTCACTGTCCTGGCGTTTACGTTTAACAATGAACTTATCCATAGCTAAACACTGTGAATCAACGCGAGGAAGACAACTGAAAACGCCAAGCGGCGTACACTTTTATATGTTCATCTGTCGAAGTCTCGGGAATGTTCGTGAGGAAGCGAGTAGTCACGGGAATGTTCGGTAGGGTATAGCTGTAATGCCATCTGTGGGATACTAGTACAACTGAATTATTGAAATGAATCGACCACTATCACCATCTGCCGTGCATGAGAGTAATTGATTTGACTTATTTTATTTCAAGACCTTACAAGACTTAAGGATTCAGAAGAAGGTATTTTTTTTTTTGTTTATCTCAATATCTCGCGGCACCCCTTAGCCAATCACACGGCACCCTAGGGTGCCGGGCACACCGGTTGGGAACCGTTGCTAAACTAACACATTGCCTTTAAAGGGATGGAATAATTTTTAATAAAAATACCTAAATGTTAGCAATTTCTGAGATTCTATAGCCACATAATGGATGTAGTGGTTATGATCAAGGATGAATAAGTGATGTTTGGTGCAAAAGAAGTATTATAGTATAAGAAAGCAAGTATAGTTAAGTATAACTGATTGCAGCAAATGAAAAATTGCAGATATAAGGTATTACATATAACAGGTGTAATTTCACTGTTAAGTTGAAATTGGCGGTTAGACCGTTCGCCTCCTAAATAGGCGGCCTGGGTTTGATCCCAAGCCCCCGCATGTGCGGGTTTTCTCCGGGTCCTCTGGTTTCCCCCACCACTGGCTCCATCATCATCTTTCCTATTGTCCATTTCGCTTGCATTTCATATTATCCACTTTCTCACACTCATGCCTGGCTACGGACACTCACTCCAGGTTCTCTATTCAGTGGTTTCGAGCCATTGGCTTCCCGACAGGCTTTTGACCCCCTAGGCATCTACCTGTAAGTGCTAGAGTGTATCAGTTCTAAAGTTAAAATTTGGATCTAAAGAGGGTCTGAAAAAGAGTATATAATAGTTTGAATGTTTGTACTAATTCATGAGTTTACTTTTCTGCAGCTTTGACTAACCAATAGGGAATAACTCCAAGATTTATTGCATTTATAGAAATACAGTAGAAGCCTAAAATAACGCGGTTGCCGGCAGACATGCTCACCCTGTGTTATAACGATTCCTCGGTATATCGAAATTTGAGCTTAGAAGTGACAAAAATGATTCTGCGTAGGTGCAGGGAATCATTCGTGCAATAATAAAATACAATGCATTATAAAGTGTTTGATGTACAATAAAGTACAACATTTTTAAATTCAATCACTCATCAGTTATGCAGAACCCTGTAATCGAGCACAATTTATACTGCAACTACACTATACACATTTAACATAAACCTAATTTTTCACTCACTTAAACAAATCACTAAGTTTTGTTTGGCGGACTAATACAAAAAGCTTTTTTATCCGCGTATTATTGGATCATAGCAAATGTCAATGCTAGGGGTGTGGTGAGGGCAAAGATTTTACTACAGGGCCGCTGTTTGAAGACAATTTTAAACTCAACCTTCAAAGGTAAAAAAGTGATACAAATAAATTAAAAGTACATTGTTTTTTGGGGGGTCATACTTTCCCCCCTTTAAATTCGAATTTGAATATTTCGGACCACGCCATTTCAGGCTTCTATTGTACATAGCAAGAATTAGCATTTACTCTGTCTGACGATGCAATTTCTTGTACTTGGAACGAAATACATTCGTTTTAAACAGCTAGTATTCCTGTAATGAACGGAAACACATAATAATAATAATAATAATAATAATAATAATAATAATAATAATAATAATACACTGTCATTAAACCAGAATGTCTATATGGAGTAGAAACATTAATTTTGAACCAAAAAGCAGATTTAGAAAACATGGTGAAAAAAGAATGCAAAATTGTAAGGAAAATGTTAGGCTCACAAGTCATAGGTGAACAGTACAGACTCAGAAGCAAGAATGAAATATATTCATAGTGATATTAGAAAACGAAGGTTAAGATTTTATGGACATATCAAACGAATGAATTCTAACAGGCTCACAAAACAAGTCATTGAATTTTATGAAAATAGAAGCAAATCACATGAAGATACTATGAAATGGATTGGGCAAGTAAAAAATGATTTAAAATTAGCAGGAACTACACAAGAAGATATATTAAACACAGAGCTCTTCAGAAACAAAGTTCATAAACGGTAAGTTGACCACGAGGACAGACTGAAGAAAAAACCTGGAGCAATGTGGACAGACGAGAGAAAAGAAGCCTACAGCCAAGAATGAGAAAAATATGGGTTCAAAGGAAAACAAAGAGACGTTTCTAAGTACTTTGCGTAGTCACTCATGGGCTCATTCGCGAAAAAAAAAAAAAAAAAAAAAAAAAAAAAAAATAATAATAATAATAATAATAATAATAATAAGAAGAAGAAGAAGAAGAAGAAGAAGAAGAAGCAACTTTTCCAACACGGTGTTGTGAATAAAAGGGAGGTTGTGCTGTCTTCACAACCAACGTGAGCATTTCCTTCTTATAAATAAACACTTTAGAGCAGAGTTAGAAATTGATGTTATAACCTGTCCGCTTACTACCAGATATTAGCTAATAGTCTATAGACTTATGATCTAAATATTGGTTTACTAAAGGACAATTTATTGGAAGTTAAGCTACAATTTACATACGATTGCAATGTTACAACTGCTATAATGACGAATGCACCCCTCTGTCTTTATAAAGTAGACCCGTCCGAAATGGGCAATAAAACCGGTTTCTTTGCCGAAGCAACATAAGGGAGAGAAGGGAAGGGATGACCAACTGGAAATCTGTTACGTCACTATTACTTCTTGTCATTTACCTTAAATCAATGTAGAAACTGCCTTAATAGAATATAAATTTTAATTAACATTAACCAGTTTTTCAAATGTACACTGGCGACACCTTCTTGCGATTTTATCACTGGAAATGTTGTGAAACCAACAATTAGACTAAACATAATTCATATCTCAATAAAGTATACATAAACAGGGTGTTTCAAAAAGACACCAAACAAAGTTGTGGATCTTGTTGGTCATATCGTACGTGATACGTGAATATAATTTTCAGCTCTACATTAAAAAACAATATCTTCTCTATGCACTATGTACATAGTACGTATAGAGAAAGTAAAAATGAAGAGACATCATATAGCTAAGACAAAGAATGCTTGTATTTTACTCTCTCTCTCTCTCTCACTCGTTACTATTATGAAATTAATCGAGTACTAAACATTATGCATGTCAACTAAACACAGGCAAAATATTAAACTTCATATTTTAAACCATGCTTGCTATCATTGCAGCGTACAAATTGAAGCACATGACCAAACAATTCAAATTTTATTGCATTTTGGTAAAATGTTAACATTTTATGAAAATTTACATATTTATTTATATTATGCACGGTTTATGATTTTTCGCATTTAAAATAATGTTCGTTGACACAGTAACAGGTTTTCCAGATTTTCTATTCGGACCTTTTCTGTTAAATATGCTTAGAAAACCTAATCAATTCTTTCCAACAAGCCAGATATAGTTGAGAAAAGTTAGCATTTCCTCTATGTCACGTCAAGTATAAAATTAAACCTTTCTATTCATGAACGGCTTTTATTTTCCTGAACTTTTAATGGAATATTAAGACCTAGCAATGACAATCTAATGTTTCTACGTATAAGGGTTTTACATTTGATATTGTTGTTATTATTATTATTATTATTATTATTATTATTAAGTGTGGGTAAAAGCTATAAACCTATTTGTAATTTAATGAAATGAACTTAGGTTATGTTTTAAATCTACGTATATATGTATATATTATTTTTGTTTTAATTTTTCAATATATATTTTTCTTTATATTTTGGCAGCTTTATATTCATATTTTGCCTGTTTCTCGTCATAGCATTAAACGGAGAGCGAGATACTCAGATCTGATCAATCAGTTGCTTGGCGACAGAGGACAAAAAAAAAAAAAAAAAAATGAAAAGGCAGAAAACAATGTAACAACGACGATATACTTTATTTGGTAGTTGCGCTTTGTCTGTTCAACTGAGAGTTGTCTTTGCCGAGTTAATGGAAAAAGTTAATACTCGTATATTCATGTGTTATCTGCTTTTCTAGAAGTAAACCTTTTGTTAAAAAGTGATCGAGCACATAGGGCTAATATATTATTATTATTATTGATCTTTTTATCTTCAGTTGATATTGCTTCTTTAAGTAAATACTTTATCTACTACGTTAGGATATAGACTATCTAAATGTTAAATGAAATAAGTGAACATAAATAGCTTTGTTTAGCACAAAATCACATTATTTCTAGTCAGTTGAAGGTTAATGTAGGTAAATACTTTATTACTTTAGACGATTTTTGCTTCTGGAGGAATCCGAAAAAGATATCCAAAGTTGGCATATAAATTTAAATTAATAGACAATAGACATAATTGCAAAATTACAATAAATAATGGCATTTATTGGTAAATATGAGATTAGACCTAAAATCGTATTAAACAACGGAAGAGGTATCATGTTTCTAATACTTAGGATGTGATATAACTTATCGAGAGTTTAAAGGCACAAGAAACCAAATACATAAAAAGAAAAAAAGAACCAAGGAAAGAGCTAAAACTGAAATTACACAAACCTACAAAACAATGGCGATCCTTTCGTTGTAAGTAAGCGTTTATGTAAGCAAAACATTTATATATATATATATATAAAATGAGTCAAAATAAACATCAAAGCATATAACAAGAAATGAATGGATAATTTAATGAGAATGTACAACGAAAGAATATCGAATAGAACTTTACTATACCTACAATTCAAGAAGAAAGATATGCAACAGAATCTCACTTGCGATTCGTAGGGACAGACTGCATAGCTAAAATCGAGATGGTGATGATGATGAAGCCGATAATGATGATAATAATTGCAAACTAATGTCCAGCTGCTCAAACTCAACATAATTGATGTACTCAAAAGAAGAAAAGCGAAACGATCGCATTTTGTTCTGTTCCTTAAAGGGATTATGAAAACATTATCCGTCAAGTGTAACAACTTCAAAGGAAAGTGTTCATGCTATCAGCTACTTGAAATTCCTCTTTCGAGTTTTACCTGTTTATGCTGCACAATGGCTGGCACAAACGCCAAGGTTATAATTAAGACCGCTACAAATTACAGACTAATAAAAATGTTTAATTCTACTCTGCTGCACAAGTTATGTCGAACACATTCCGAACACAGATCGCTATCTTTACGGTATGTTTAAGTTTATACTTTCTGAAATTTAAACTATGCGCTTAAAACACCAACAAGAAAGGAGAAATGTGTCTAGTATAAAATAAGAAAATTAAACGTTCGCTACATGGTCACAATTCTTTCTTTGATGCGTTTTCTCGCAGATACTACAATAACTAAATACATATTAACCTGATAGCATCACATTATTGATAGCTAAATGACCATTGAAAATGTGTCAGTCAGTGAATGAAATTGTACCAGGATGAAACATCAACATTTGTGTGGCTATCGAAATAATTGTCGATACAACTGATAAGAAGGTCCACTTTTAAGATCAAATGGTTTAATTATCATGTTAGCAAATTTTGGGTCAGTGTGTCAGAATCCCGCTAAAATGCAGTGTATTTTTTATAGTCTCTATCATTTTAATGTAGTATAACAGTCGTTATATTAAGTTCAGAGTTGAACTTATTCTAGTGTGTATTTTGCTCCCTATTTACAACCTCAGGCACTTCTACCATCAGCTCTTTAACTGCGCGGTAGCGTTTGCTGCCTGCAGTAAAAGTTCATCAGATATGTGATTTTTTCTTCAATTACGGAGTGCATTCAACTCGTAAGGTCTTTGGAGACCGATTCAGGAGCTATTTTAGATAATGTATCCATGAAAATGAGGGGTGTTGGATCGGTTTATTTGTTGTAAAAAACAACAATTCCTTCGAAAATAATCTAATTTTGCCCAAAATCCAAAAGTTAACAGTTTTCTTCTTTTGCTTTGATTGGTTTTCCACGCAGTACATACAAAATATGAACCAACTATGTCACACAGTTTGTTAAGGTAATGCTTTTTATTCATAATTTTATTGTGATATGAAACGCGCCCTTGAATCTATGGTTTTTCTTATCGTTCAAAAATTGATGATCTGAGCTGAGTTTACAAATACAAGGAATTGTTGTGATGACATTTCTAAAAGAAGCATTTGTTTGCATACATGTTATTGCATTTTTACATTTTTTTCGATGTGAGTTATGGAAAATAATTAGTTTAGCTGCACTATTTAATATTATTTAATTCTTGAGGTTCACCTGAAATATTCTAACTAACAAGTTACAAATTGTCTTCTTGGAGTATTTTGAATGTTGAAAATGATGAAAAAAGGAATTGAGGAAAATGGAATTTAAATTTTAATGTAGTGATTTAATTAAATGATTTCAATTTGAATTGTTAGAAATGGTTCGAACAGGCAACAGGCGCGCCCAAATTCGATCAAAGGGGCATGTTGGAGGTGATATTTGCTCATTAGCTTGATTTATTGACGTTATAAGGGATGTAGTTCATTCAAAGCTAAGTAAACCTTTGTTTACACAATATAGTAAAGGTCAAGATTCCGGTGCTAAATAAGAAGAATAATGGATTGTTTTAACTCAGACCAAGCCAAGGACTTTTTTATTAATTCATGACATTAGGTAATAATTTAATTGTAATTCATTCTCAATTTATTAGTAGCATCTCTACTCTAGTTAGTTCCCTTTGGATGTGATACTGTGCAAGGAGGACTCTGATGTACTCGTATTTAGGTTTATGTGTTATAAGGACTTAATATTTTGCACCGTCATTGTTTCCGCGGTTATTTTCTATAAACACAGTTTCATTAATTTAGGCCTAGTTTATATAAGATACATATTTGGTATGCCAAGTAATCAAATGAATAACTTATACAAATATGACAGCAACCTAATATTTTATATTTCTTTTCCGTACATAGGAAAAACACACTGCCGGACAGCCCGTGAACTCGATCACTCATTTCTCCAAAAACCGCACGGAACTGCTACCTGGGTCTGAGTTATCGTGCAAAGGAGAGAGAGAGACTGAGAATTGATCCAGTAGACAATGGGCAAAGTCGAACGAATGCGGCTATCTCTGATTGGGATCACACTCGACAAACCTGAGCAGAAAGCGTCTTAGGCATGATACTAGCCATTGATGGCTTTAACATTATTGATATTAAAACAATAATTATGTAGTAAGGTTGCATACGTTATAAGTTGAATAAGAACTATAAATTACAACAAAAAAATCCAAAATTTTTATATTTTTGCTAAATTTCAGAGACGTATTGCGTAATAAAAAGTCATCAATCTGGTTTCAAAAACAGCACCAAAGCGGTAGCGATGGCAGCATTCTGACCACATGCCATTCTTACTGTGCACCCTGGTGATGATAACGTGTTTGGAGGAGTCAAAGGATGCTGCGGTAGAGAGAAATTGAGAAATCACTCTTATCTAATCCAGGAACTACATTAACTAAACTGTTCTACACTGAGAAAATATACGATTTGAGGTTTCTTGAAAACGGACTGATGTGAACAACGCTTTAATCAGGTGTGATTCATATATATAGGACAATGATTTTTATGGAACGTCCCTTATCCCAAAAAATACTCTATATCTCTCACAAACATCTATGGTACACTTTGATTAAAATGTTGCATTATTGACATACTGACATGACAAATATTATTTTCATATAAACTATATATGTTGGATGGAAGCATATACAAATTCGCAGAAAGTGACAAAGGTATTCTGTTAACACACAATATTTACTTAAAGTTAACTCCATAATGCCTAACGTCACAAATCCACATTGCATTTATTTCTTTACAGAAGTATCAGATGCACTTTGGAATTCCGGAAACGAAATTTTGCTCAAGCAAAAAGGAATTTCAATCCCGAATCAGAGTAAATATCTAAATGATCTGTAGTGCAACACTTGGGATACATAATTTGGTTGGTCATTCTAACTGAAACAAGATAAAACTGTAAGAGGCTAAAGAACTACGAAAACAACTCAATTTATTGGACGAAATAATTTAATTTCATTTGTGAGTATTGTTATTTCGTCCAAACTTCCCATTACTAAACTCAAAACTTCCGGTTGTTTTATTTCCTTCAGTGTAGCTTAAGGCATTAAATCGTTTGTTTTATTTGTTGTTTCATGCATTCAATGTGAAGATAAAATGAAATTTGAAAACTAAGGGAGCTGTATTGTATTTACTTGTCTTTAAAATGTAAAATAGTTAAAGTTTAAAGCAACTGACTTTCTTTTTTATTTCTAGTTTAGATGATTACATGATACCACGACAGTTTTGCAACTATAGTAAACATGAGTATCTCATAAACTACATTTAATGCCAAATTTTAAAACGGAGTCATGGAGATAGTCGTTCCAAAAAAGGCAATGTTGGTCTTTATTCAGTTCGAGAAGAGGGATAAATATCAAGCTGGCTGTATGAGTGCGTGGGCTTGTTTAAACATGGCAACGTTTGTTGTCGCTATAAACATCTTAACTTTAGGTGACACAAGTGTCGCCGAATTGGCGAGGTCAACAAACATCGGGAACTCAATAAGGTCATCTCATGCCATAACTCGCCAGTCAGTGATGGAGGTTATTTTGGATCGCACCAGCTGTTAGCAGATCTAGGAGTACACGAATACAATTTTTTGGCCTTATACATAGGAATATCACTTAAGGGGAATTGAAATGGGATTTTCATATTTTTTTCCATGTTCATGTTTTAATTGCATATGAATATTTGGAATCTCCAGCTCATTTTGTATAACGTTCATAGAGGTATGATAATTGTAAATAGCTTGAAAATATTGTTGAAAATAATGTTTCGTAGTAGTTTTTATTTTCTCTACACTTACTAGGTATATAGTGTATAGAGAAGGTATTGCATTCCACCCAAAAATTCGATACCGAAATTTCACCGGAAATATATGTTTTGAGACCTCCTGCATCCAAAAAAAGCATTTTCAGAAAAAGGTCTTGTGTGCGTGTGCCTGTGTGCGTCTGTGTCAGCATAGCTCAAAAGCGAAAAGACCGTTGAATACCAAACCTGGTATTTAAGTTTGGTTTCTTCCAAGGATGCGACACAAAGATTTTCAAGAAAATCCTCCCACCCCCAACTACCATTACATTGAACTTTTTTCAAAAATGTTTATTTCCTTAAAAATGGCTCTAACGATTTTGACTAAAATATCGTATATTAAAGATATTTGCCGACAAATAATATGTATATCTTGAATTTTCTGGAAATAGCCTCTGAAGACTACTTTATTCTGGATGAATTTTACATAATTTTGCATAACTGATAAGCAGTAAGAGATGGACAAAAACCTACCACACAAAAATGTAGAGCACATTAAAACACACAATTTATGTTATATTATTTTTTTTTCGTGGAGTTGATCGTTTTTGAGATATTCCTTGTTATTGGATTCAGCTTTGAAAAACGTGTACTTTTCTCATACAGGAATTTGTCAACTCGTGTCCATACAAACAAAGGAACTTCAGTCACAGAGCAACCAGCATTTGACTATCACTTTAACCTATGGTACTCCCTTATTTCGCTTCTACTTACAAGGAAGCATTTAATAAGAATATTTCTACTTATTTTTCTCGATTGGCATGAAGTAAATAGAAGCATAAGCTTTTTAACAATAATTTGTTACAGAGTTGTAAAGAAAGTCATGTGAATGGAACACAACAGATTTTTTTAACTGCATATAAACATCTGGAATCTCCTGCTCATTTTGGTATAACGTTCATAGAGGTACGCTGATTGTAAATAGTTTGAAAATATTGTTAAAAATAAGCCTGCGTAATGGTGTTTTAGAACATTTTGGTACACTCACTTGGTAAAACATCAATATTAACGTTAGAGAAGAGATCTGTGTTTTATTTTAATTGAAAAGTTCTACTAATTTACTTTATGTGAGAGTTTCTAGGTACCTACTACGAAGCTGTGTTTGGGAAGTTAGGCTACATTTTTTAAATTTAATTTTATATTTGAAAGCAATTTCTGAAGAAGTAAATTTTTCTATACAAATGCCCTATTATCTAAGAAATTAATTGCCACTAAGGGCTGACATTTTTACTACGCATTTGCACGTGTATAGGTGTTATTTTAACGAAAAATGTCTTATTTATATGGATTAGTTATTTTGTGTTTAACTTAAAAATTATCAATAATCAATAAAATTTTAAGATCTTTATTTACAAAATCATACTTTTCCTTTTAATGAACATAAGCATCATGAATCAATAGTAAAGGTAATACTGAATATACTTTGAAAGTTTTATCCCACTATCTTAAATATTTACTGAGATAATGGTTCAAAATTTAACATTGGTAAGATAGGACATTTCGATTCCACTTAATAAGAAATTAAGTAATTAGAGAAGAATTGAATATTTATAAATTAAGCGATAAAATTGAAGAAAATAAACATAATTGGGAACAACACATGATCCGCATGAGTGAAGAAAGAATACCACTATTAATTAATAAATATAATCCGTTTGGATGCCCAAGAAAAAGATGGGAATAAAGTAATGAATACGAAGACGCAACAGATGTAATGCTATATTCACATTGAGACGCAAGCGCAGACGTAACGTAGCATAAGCGCAAGGAAGCACCACTCACAATGCAATCGTAAGCGCAACGCAAGAAGCTGGCACAAGTTTCTAGATCCGCAAGTTACATGCAAATATCTACCAAGCACTCCGCAAGTTACAAACTGAATAACAACCAACAATACCAAAAGAAAATTCACTCAATCTTTTACAAATAAATAAGCTATAAAATTACATACTAACAACTGACGCTCACGGCAGTGACGTCACAATAATTGCTCATTCAAAATTATTGAAAATAGTACAAGCATAGAGACTTCAGAAAGTGATAAAGCTACACATTTAGTGAACTAAAACTTATCTCTCTGTGTCTTCAATTTATGAGAACAAGGAATCTAGACACAGATGATAGTTACATCCATTAAATCAAAGAAGGATTCGCAAATAGACTGTCATAATCTCTTGAGGGAAATTAGGCTCTACACGGCCAAATAGAAGAGCATGCATGTGCAGCAGGCCCTTTAAAATCTTGCAGTGCGATCGTTTGTTATTGAATTCATAGGCAATGCATAGAGAAAAGAAGCAGAATTCCTCCTCTTTGCATGCAGTGCAAGGGTAAAGTTTGGAGTTTGCATACTCTTGTGTTGCATTGCGTCTTGCGTGTTTCTATGTGAATGCTTACATTAAATAATATGAGTCCAAACTCTTGCGCTTACGTTGCGTCTGCGCTTGCATTTCCTTGTGAATGTAGCATAATCCTTGAAGTGTAGAAGAAGACAAAGGGGTATCGTAGCTTTCAGGTATTAATTTACTTAATTTATTTGTTTTTCTTGAACTTAAGTAGTAAGACAGGTATCATGTTCTACTAAAATTATTGGTTTAATTCTCGAACCCTAAAATAATTCATTTACTTGATAAATAATAATGGCTTCCAGTAATTATTATATTCCAGTGTAATTCTGAAGCAGTAAGAATATATGAAGCAGAAGATGGTGCGCCGGTGAATCCATTTGGCCCACCAACCCTTCTTTGCAACTCACTTATACACTGCAAAGTAACGCCGTTAACTGCATTGTCAGCTAAGAGCGCCAAAAATAGCGCCAAATCAATGGCGCTAAATTAAAAGGCTGATGTTTTCATTCACATGACTTTCTCTACTTCTCTGAAACAAATTATTGTTTAAAAACCTATTCTTCTCTCTAGTTCATGCTAATCAAGAAAAACACTACCACAAATGGTCTTATTATGTGCTTTCTTGTAAGTAGAAGGGAAGCAAGAGAATACACTAGGCTAAAGCGCTAGTCAAATCTTTTAAAATGGTTGCCATGTGGTTGAAATCCATTTCTTTGCATTCCCAGGAGTTGACAAATTCTCATATGAGAAAGTTTAAGGATTTTTAAAACTGAAACCAATAACAAGGTATATCTCAAAAATGGTCAATCCACGACATAAATTATGCTGTTTAACGTGATGTACAGCTTTGTGTTGTAAGTTTACCGGTTATACAGCATTCAGTAAAATTCATCCAACCTAAAGAGTTCTTCAGAGGCTACTCCCAGAAAATTCAAAATATACATTTTATATGTCTTGTAAATATTTAACATACTATTTTAACTAACATTTTTAGAGTCATTATTGAGAAAAGAAAAATTTTTGAAACTTGTTCCACGAAGATTTTCAGAAAAATCCCCACACCCCAAACTACGTTAAATACCGTGTATTCAAGATATCCACTTGACAAATACAATTTATATCTTGAATTTCCTGCGAATTGCCTCTTCATTCTGAATGACTTGTTTAACTGATAAACCGTAAGATGAAAAATACAAAAGGCTTACTACTCAACAAATGTAGATCTCAAAATACACAATTTATTTCCTACACATTTTTGTTGTGAGGCTAACTATTTCTGAGATATTCCTTGTTATTGGTTTCAATTTTAAAATATGTATACTTTTCTCAAAAGGAAGTTGCCCGTGTTTCTTTTATTTTATCTCTGGCCATGCAAAGACAATCGCATAGCGACTACTTTTAAAACATTTTACTAGCGTATTCCGTTATTTCCCTCCTACTGATATAGAAACTAAATAATAGGACCATTGTGTTAATTTTTATCTCCATTAGCAGGAAGTAGAGGAATAAGAATATTTTGTAAGAAGGTAGACAGGGAAAGTTAAGTGAATGAACATAACAGGTTTTTCTTCCAACAAGGGGCGTCTCCAAGTAAAAGAACTGGAGTACATATTATATATTTACTTTTGTAAGTTTTGTGAATCATTGTTATTTATAAATAATGTTTTTCTTTTCAAATTTGGGGTTATAGAAGAGAAAGCGAAACACGAGTATTTTTATTTTTATTTTCGATTTGTTTTCACTAAAGAAAAACAAAATGGAATCTGTGAGTATAAAAATATACTCAAAATATTACTAATGGAATTGATGTTTTATTTTGTTCTTAAAAGTTTGAATTTTGTACAAAAAAATTTCCAGCTGCATCTGCAACATCAATTGAACAATGACCTATTTTAAGATGCAGCACCTTCCTATAAGAGTAACTGGGTGTGCTAACAAAGGATTGAGAATTTTGGGACCACACAGAACTTGATCTTTGTTGTATTTCACTGACGTAAGAAGCAAATTGTGGCATGTGTTGCTAATCTGGTCCGTGTGCAAGTCTTTCATACTTGACTGCGCTGACCACTGGAGCATTGAGTCTGCAATGGGAGATGATATCGACTTGTTACAGGGAGCTCAACACAATTACAAAATTACTGTTGTAAACGTTGTAAATACAATACCGTTGCTTTGTATGTACGAATATATATTTAAACACGCAATCATGGGATTTTTCCGTAATTTTTACTGTGTATAGTAAGCAGACAGAAAATTACATTCCTTTAAAACTTCAGATCCAAATTTTTAGTGGAAATACACATTTTGAAAATGTTTGAATCCAAATAAAATTTTTTAAAACAATAGACTTTTTATAAAAAAAATCACGAAGATTCTCAAACACCGTATATTTAAGATACTTTCATGAAAAATGAAGTATTTGTCTTGAATTTTCGGGAATAAACTCTGTATTTCTCTTCATTCTGAATTAATATTGCATAGAGATAGACAAAATCTTACTGCACAAAGCATTTTAAGCACAGAATTTATGTAAAGTATATTTCCTATTGGTCGTCTCCTTAGCGCGGTGGTAGCGCAGCTGCCTACCAAGCGGGAGACCTGGGTTCGATCCCCAGTACCGGCGTGGGGATTTTTCCCCCGCTGGGAGACCTGGACCGGGGTGCACTCAGCCTCGTGAGGTCCCTGGGGGGCCAATTGAGGATCTACTTGATGGAGAAGTAGCGGCTCCAGGTCGTGAGGACCGCATTAACCGGCCGGGAGGGGCTCGAGGCGCTGACCACGTCTCACCCTCCAATACTGCACCCCATCCATGACGTCTGTAGTGGACCGAGATGGGGGACGCAGCGGCCGGGCGGTAGGCCAAGGTTCCCCGTGAGCTGTCGTGCCATGGAGTTATATTTCCTATTGGTTTAATGTTCAAGTAGTTATACTTTTCCAAAATGGGAAATTGTTTTTCGTTTTTTCTCCTGATTCTTTTTTCCACCTTTTGGTCAATGCAAAATACAAAAAAGTCATTACATACCTACCCGTGCTTAAAATGCTTACTATAACTTAAAGTATATCCTGATAAAAAGGCCTGTGAGCAAAATTAGACGGACCTTCACGTCCATAATAGAATGGGCAGTTACGGAGCATTAAAACTCCATTTATTTTAAAATCTATGTATTCCTCTAATCCCTTATACCTAAGAGGAAGTATGTAATAAAACCATTTAGGCAAATGTTTATCTCCATTATCAAGAAGCAGATAGAAGAATAAGCGCTTTTAGGAATATTTTAACAAGAGTGAGCAGTTAAAAAGTTATGAGTGCAACACAGAAATTTTTTGATAGGGTGCGGCTAAAGTGCTGCTCGTGACAATGGTGTTTTGTACCAGGTAATGGAATCTGTCAGTAATTGTTTTTCCACGTTATATGTATATAAACACGATTTTAATAAAATGCTGATTTAAGAGTAAAATCTGAAATTTCTAAGAAAAGCATAGAAACCTCTAAGAAGAAAGATAATCTACTGAAATCTAATTTGTAGCTAATAATATTATTTTAATTTAATTACATTCAACACCGAGGAGTGATCTAAAATTTCAGATGCTGGTCAGATCTAGAAGAGGCCACATTATTGAAATAATTCTACAACATAGCAATCGCAAATACCAATTTTAATAACAACTGATATAAATATCTAATGTACTCAATTTGTTAAACAATCTTTCGGTTTAAAACAAGGAAACTTTCAATAATGTAATAGTATGCGAACTGATAAATAAAAACGTTGAATAAAATAGTTATAAACTTATAAAAAAAACACCTACATATCTAAAATCTTTTGGGTTTCCAATCTATTCTCTTCTAAAGTAATTAGTTTACAAAATCACCCCGGAAACTGCTGTGTCAAAATCGTTATAGTTCTCCTCTTTTTATTCTTTCATTAATGATTCCTGGACCACTCTGAATACCTCAAGGCAATGGGTGAGTAACGGCCGTCTTTTAAACTGAGAGTATTAGGGGAAATATAAAGTAGAATACCTATAGCAGCATAGTACATGAAATAGTAATCAGTGTACAGAGCTGTTTCGGAAGAAACTTGCTCATGAAGATGCAGCACAACGCCTAGTTGATATAAAGTCGAAAGTATGAAAGGTCGACGAGTTCCAAAATAAATTCTGTGTCAGGTTTTGAGTTGTCTAAAATGCGTTGTAGCCATAGAAGATTTAAATGAACTAGCCAAGGATTTGGGAGGAAGATTCCTGAACTAGCATTATCATCAACCATTTGGATACTGTAATAAGATTGCACATTCGGAGTACTGGATATAAAGATGCAAGTTTTTATAGTAGACTCTGGATTCTTAGCAATATGGCTCCTTTAACTTGTTATTTAAAATAACAGAAGCGGAAACTTTCTTCAGGAAGTCGTGCAAACTGACTAATTTTGAAGTTGTGAACATATTTTTTGCTTTTGCTTACAGAAAGTATCCGAAGAAAGGAAAGATACAGCAAATAATTATTTGATTATTGCACAGTATAATTAGCTTTTATATTTCCTTTCCTTTCGTAATTTGCTTTTAGGGCTGACACCCACCCCTAGTGCAGTCGCTAACTTCATATGCCCAAGGTCGCGGGTTCAAACCCGGTGGAGGATGATGTATTTTTTCGGGTGTAAAAATCCTTAGCATGGCTTCCTTCGGAAGGGAAGTAAAGACGTTGGTCCCATGTCGTAGATTTACGGCACCTCAAGCCTGATATAGGGGCCTCTGAGCAAAATTAAGCGGTTTTTCACGCCCAATTTAGAATGAGAGTTAAAAAGCGTCGACATGCTTTAACATGAAGAAGTGGATGATGTGAAATGTAAGCGAAATTGATGAATGGAAAGGTGATGATGGAGCAATTGGTGTAATGAGTGGAGGGGGAAACTGGAGACCCGGAGAAAACCCGACCAGGCACCGCTTTGTCCACCTTGAATCCGGGCCGCCTAGAAGGGAGGGAGCGCCGACCTAGCGTTTATATTTTAGTGAAAATAACAGTTTAGGCTCTTCCAAGAATGACTAATAAGGTGTGTGAAAGGAGCAAGATTAGTTCAGGCGCCATAGGTTTGCACTTCGGCAACAGAGCAACAGATTCATCAAGAAGTCCCTAGCTTGTCTGAGCCATTTAGCACACTGATGTACACAGAACCTTCTGTTTCGTTTTCTCTCCGCAGGAGGCTTTCAGATGAATGTCTGCACTGACAACTTCAGCCAATTCCGACAGATGACGTTCTTAGAACTTTTTGTAACTCTATCTGCTTTGAAAGTGCGCTACGCTAATTTTGTTACAAACTTGATTAAAAAGTATCAGGAACCGACGATATTGGTGTACGCTGAGAGTGTCATATCGGCTCTGGCATCAGCGACGCGCAGTGGCTTGGCGGCAAATTAAATGTTGGGGAACGTACACTGAATCACTTCGCGAAATGTTAACTGTTTCTCAAGTAGTTAGGATAAATACAGGCAGACAGATGTTTGAAAAGCACAAGACGAGAATAGTAGTACATTAAAATCTCCTATGATGATGGGAGGAATTCAGCGAGATGAATATGCTCATGATCATTAACATAAAAATTTCACTTCATTTGTAACTAATTATATATAAATACATATATATGTATATTATCTGTGATTAATACCGAATACAGATATATTTCGGTAAAATAGTAAACTTATGAATATCAGTTTTAAATGAGATACCACAATATTAAAGTTCTCGCAAAACTAAACTTCATTTAATAATTATTTTTAAAGCACGCATAAAGCCGCACACCTTAAATAAACTCAAATATTTCAGAATCATTTTCTGCTTCAAATTCCTAGAGGGTTTTAAACCAGCTAAACTTAAAAAATACGGCTATAGTGTGTTTGTCCGTGTTCATTAGACGCGGACGTTAACATTTCAATTGATAGCTTTTCCTGAACTATGAGGATCATCCAGAAAGTGACAGACGTTTCTGCATAACTAAACAATAACGAAATTTATCAACATGAACCTTTATTTAGAAAGTTACAGTACCTTACTCTATTTATCAATCTAATCACCATTGCTATCAAGGTATTTATTGTCAATTGGGGCCGGTTTTTCATTGCAGATATTATATTCCTCCACCGCAAAAGATATGAACCAAGATGTCAATGTCACTTGGGAGATCATTTCCATCCAAAAAAATCATGTACGGTGTCCAAAGTGAAACACCGGTTTTTATGAATTATTTTATCAATATTTGCTTTCGACTCCTCCATATAGATTAATAAACTTCAACTCCGGACTTTTTCGCACACTGTTTCATCCTTGATTACTCGTAAAGTATGCGTTATTTCCTCATTGAAAATTCGACCATTGCATTATCATTATACACTTGCGTTATTTGCTATAAAATTGATTGGCCGAACATTTTATGCATTCAAAAAGTGAATAAGTTCTTTGGTGGTAGAAAAGTATAACATCAGCATTAAAAAAATGGTACCACGTGACAATAAATATCTTGGCAGAATGGAGATTGCGTTGACAAATAGAGTAAGGTACTATAACTTTGTAAATAAAGTTTTGTGTTGATATCTTTTGTAATTATTTAGTTATGCCAAATTGTCTGTCACTTTCTGGAAGGCCATCGTTTGTAGAAGTAATGTAACTTTTTAAAAGCCTTGAGGGAGATACTCGTTCCTTCCAACCCGAAACAATTCCGAAATCTTGAACATTCAAACTTTGCACATGCAGATTTCAGTGATAGAGTTAACACTTTCACTAATCAGTTTAACATTAACAATGGCCACTTTGGTTTTTTCCAGATGAAAGCCACTGGTTTTCCCTTCTAATCGGCGCCGAGGACCTCATGAGGTAGAATGCACTCCATACCAGGCCTTCCTAGGCGAGGAACACCCATGTCAGTACCAAAAGTAGCAACCAGATCTCTTTTCACCGCAAGAACTACGTTACCAAAGAACAAGTAGGCATTAAAAACAAAATGAAATACCGTTTTGGATTAAAACGTTTTATTTAAAAACTGATTCAAATGATTCACTTGAGTTTTCTCCTGTATGCATCTCCATAACGTTCTTTCGATATTCAATCTACGTTATGAGTTTAAGGGGACGACTTTTCGATTATGCTGCAATCGGATTTGCGTAGTGTCCCATAAACAAAAGAGGTTTTAAATTCCAATTCACTCCGTATTTAGATTGAGCTTTCCTGTTTTCCATAGATGTTGTGTCGCCACTAAGCCGGTCAACCACAATCGGTTAAGTATTGCAACAGCTTGTACCTAATTTATAATTAACATAAGCATTAAACGTCCCATTTATGTCAGCACTATCAAAAGGACTGGCCGCAGATTATAATTCACGAAATGAAAAATGCAGGGTGTCTGTAAAACCGTCCAATATATCAAAGTGACGTAACATAAATGCGGTGTAATTAAACGGCTTGCTCGATGATGCAATTAGACGCAGAACAACTTCAGGGACAAGTAGCAGAAAAAATTGTCAGCTTCTCTACGACCATTTTATGTTAATTGGTGATTGCTAAGACAAAATGCGTTGACCATTTATGGCAAATTACTGATAAATACTGCCATTCTACTGCAAACGAATCCTTTATGGTCACCAGTTCTACCAGTTTTATAATTCTTTGACATAATGCCCCAAAACTAGATACGAAATATCACTTTCTCATGTGGGAAGAACTCGCCTGTAGCAACCCCTAATAACAATGTATGAAATCAAGTGTGAGAATTTCCAATTCTTAGCCAAAATTACTTGGAGTTAATTTTCTAGGAAACTACTCAGCAATTTGTTCGCATTGGGAATAGAACTGAACGTTTACGCTTTGAAGGTAATGAAATGATGAAATCTGAACTTTAAGTGGATTCTACGGGTGATTTTGAGATACTTTTTGCTGTTGTAGAACAGAACGAATTTAATTGAAATAACAAGGCTGGAAGATTTATCCAGCATGCTCAGATTAAGGCTGTCCTTGTGACATTCAGATCGTCACGAAGTACAGGTTTCTAATAGCAATGTATTCCTTTTCTACTCTCCACAGAAAACCTGGGGCAGGTAATCTACCGACCAGAGATAGTATCACCTCATAGCCTCTATAGATAGTATACTTCGAAATCTATTAAGAAACTTAGAGGTTTAAAATATATGAGTAGCTAATACTTGGAGCGCGTGCTTGAAGCACACTGTGATGAGTGTAAAGCGGAATTAGGTAAAATATTTGGATCTACCGTTTCTGTTATAATACAGCGATATAACATGTGTATAAAAACCCTGAGCTGTAGTAAGCTCATCAACGAAGGATTATCTAACAAAATTACCCCACGGTATTGCTGATTTTTGCACTTTGGAGGCCCTTGATTCGATGCCCTTTGGTTCGGCCAATCTAACGTTGAATTTTTTAAGCATTTTCTCTGATTGCTAAGCAAATGCTGGGATAGATTTTTCTACCCAAATTTCTTGTTATTTCACTTACCAGGTTTCAGACTCTGCTACCTGGAGCAGTTGGCTAGATTTCGGATCATGGAATACGTCCAGGTTCATTCTCACCCATTAGGGTGCGGATTTAAAGTCCCGAGAGTAGGACTGATACCCACTCAGCACCTTGAGTAAAATGAGGAGTTGTAATACCGGCTCCGATAGGTAGCGGTCTCGGCCAAAAAAGGTAACTTTTCGGCTCAATAAAGCGTGATACCTACCCGTATCGGTTGTATGATCCCTCACCTCTGTCGTGTGTACGTGGGCGTGAGGCCGGCAGTTGGGTTACAGGCTCAAGCCCCCTGCGGGCTGTAGCGCCATGGATAAAAAGGATAATTTTTCAGGGTCGAAGGTTCAGTTGAGTGGACGGCGATGGAATTTGCTTTGTGTAACTGTCTGCTCTGTTTCGCCTCAGAGAGATTTCTCAGTTGGAAGAGGTTTCCTAGGGGGGGAGGGTGCCGCCGGTGACAGGATGTAATATCTGGAGGCGATAGGGAACCACCTTTCGCCCCGGATCTTGTCCTTCATTTCACCCCTTCCTACTAGAATTTTAGAAGCACTACAGGCGACTGAAGCCACGTTTCGCCTCCATAATAGTTGACTTTTAACCTATTGGGAAGCCTCAAAAGCCGTTTTTCCACAACAATATGCATAATTCATGAGAAAAGTACTAAAGGAAAGGTAAGAAAATGCGTTACACTTACCGAAGTTTGGAAAGAAGAGTAAACAAGTACATAGAAAAATGTGTTAAAATGGGACCGTAACCCAAGTAGAGGCGAAGAGATTCGAGTTTGGGATATGAATATCGTGACCTTGGAAACAATGTGCCGTGCTCTGCCACGGGTGCTCGTGATCAGCAGTGCCCGAGGAAAATGATGAACGACCGCTAAGTCGCAGCAGGTATTTAATTGGCTACAAACAAATGCACCACTGCAGGCGAACATGCTACCAACATCTGCAACCCAAACTAGGTGACGCCCTGATGATGCAGAAGCTGTAGCTGGAGCTTGCTTTGAGGTCATTAAGGCAAGTATCAGCAACAGACTCGTGTATCAAACCGAGCGTTACGCCGCGGTAACTTCTATGACTCACATTCTCGAGGTCCCGAGTTTGAACTCCGGTGATCATCCACTTTGACTACGGGGTTTTTCATGATTTTTCCAAGTCATTAGGCTATTTTTGGGGTATTTCTCATTTAGGACGATTTCCTTTCCATTATTTCCCATTTATCTCGTTTTCTTCTCATCTTTTAGGTGTGTTTCAATATTGCGTAAGGTGATACTGGACGAATGACTCAGAATGCTCAAAGGAAAGAGACACCTTGGTACACTAGAGAGCTCCGTGGTCGACTAGTCGTTGAGCAATCTCTCTAGGTGGCTCCAGATTCAGACGGGTAATTGTTAGGGACTTCCGCGCGTCTCTGCTGTTCTCTCCTAGGCCCCCACGCCATCCCTTCCTCCTGAGGTGGTAGCTGCGAGGGATCTATGTAGGTATAAGCGGCGAAGTGCCTTCTCTGTTGTACAATTCTCCCATCACCCTAGCTACTGGACCAAAATCGCCTTATATGAAAAGATTGTTAACATAGTCCGTAATTACTTTCTTTATACGTACGATGTACATAGTGTATAGATAAGGTATTGCACCCAAAAATTCGATACCGAGATTTCACCGGAAATATATAGTTTGAGACCCCCTGAATCCAAAAAAAGCATTTTTAGAAAAATGTCCGTGTGTGTCTGTGGGCAGCATAGTTCAAAAATGAAAAGACCGTTAAAAACCAAACTTGGTATTTAAGTTTGGTATCTTCCAAGGATGCCACACGAAGATTTTTAAGAAAATCCCCCCACTCCAAATTACCCTCTACATGGAAAACATTTTAAAAATTTTAATTTTCCTAAAAATGGCTCTAACGATTTTGATTAAAATCTCGTATATTTAAGATATTTACTTGATAAATAAAATGTATATCTTGAATTTTCTGGGAAGAGCCTCTGAGGATTACTTTATTCTGGATGAGTTTTACGGATTTTTGCATAACTGCCAAACCGTAAGAGATGGACAAAAGCTTACCAACAGACAATGTAGAGCACATTAAAACACACAACTTATGTTATATGCATTTTTTCGCGGAGTTGATCGTTTTTAAGAGGTTCCTTGTTTTTAGTTTCAGCTTTGAAAGACATACTTTTCTCATACAGAAATTTGTCAGCTCCTTTCCATACAAACAAAGAAACTTCAGTCACATAGCAACCAGCTTTTGACCATGACTTAAAACTATGCTACTCCCTTATTTCGCATCAACTTATAAAGAAGCAAATAATAAGAATATTTCTGCTAATTTTTTTCTCAATTAGCATGAAGTAAATAGAAGCCTAAGCTTTTTAATAATAATGTGTTGCAGAGATGTAGAGAAAGTCATGTGAATGGAACACGTCAAATTTTTTTTTAATGACGATCACTGTTTCCGCAACCCTGGTTAATAACTAGTTAATATTTGGTTGTACTTGTAGGAAAACTTGAAGCAAAACATGGACTCCTGTTTACTTTCTCTACCATTTACCTACTCTTAGACAAAGGAGGTGTTACATTTCACTAAAAAATTTGATATCGACATTTCACTGGAAGCACCAATTACCTTTGTAAAAATATCTGATGTGCTCCATTCACGTGACTTTCTCTACATCAAGGGAAACATGGAAATACACTAGGCTTAACCGACAGTCAAATGTTTTTAAATGTGTTTGCTATGGGATTGAAATACGTTTCTTTGCGTGGCCAAACGTTGATAAGTTCCCATATCAGAAAAGTTTAAGTTTTTTAAAACTGAAACCAATAACAAGGAATATCTTGAAAACGGCCAACTCAGCGAAAAAAAAAAAGTATATGACATACATTATGTGTTTTATCGTGATCTACATTTTTTGTGTAGTAAGTTTTTGTCTATCTCTTACGGTTTACCAGTTATGCAAAAATTTAAAAATATCACCCAGAATAAAGAGGTTTTTAGAGTCTATTCCCAGAAAATTCAAGATATACATTTTATTTTGCATGTAAATATCTTAAGTGTAAGAGATTTTAATTGTAATCGTTAGAACTATTTTTGAGAAAATCAAAATTTTCACATTTTTTTCCTTGCAAAGGGTAGTTTGGGGTGGGGGGGTTTTTCTTGAAAATCTTCGTGTCTATCCTTGGAAGATACCAAACTTAAATACCAAGTTTGGTATTTAACGGTCTATTCGTTTTTGAGCTATGCTGTCCACAGACAGACAGACTTATTTAAACTTTTCTCAAACGGATGTTGTCTTTCTTTTGTTTGCTCCTGGCAAACAAAACGAATTTCAATTACTTCACATAACTATCATCTTTTAGATGATTTGACAATCGCTTTAGCCTAGTGTATTAACTTATTTCCTTCTACTTACGAGGAAGCAAGTGATAAGCCCATTTCTGCTAATGTTTATCTCGATTAGTATTATATATAAAAATAATATTTTGTAAGAAAAATTGTTTGGGAAACAGCTAGAGAAAATCATGCGAATTGAACACATTAGATTTTCCCCCAAATGGAGCAGAGAAAAATTTAAGTACTACGTTGTGCGTATGCATCTTTGGGAAGGAAGGGATAAGAAGAAACATCCGAAGGGTTGTTGCCCGGAACAAGTAGCACAAATGCGTATATTGCGGGGTCCCTAAAAATCACAAACATTGATTACCTTCGAATTTATTAATTTTGAAAAGAGATTTTGTATTAATTTATATCCTGCAGATATATATCCTCCTGACGAACAGTCCAAACCTCGCTGTTTCGTATTGAGGAGGAGAAAACACTTACATAGCGAATACGTGTTAAGCACCGCACACCACCAAACTAACCGGTCAAGCCCCGTACCCGAAAAGTGATATGAAATAAAATGGTAGGAAATGAGGGACCGCATCCCAGCATTCGCCTGGTGACAAGGGAAAACCATGAGAAAACCCAAATCAGAGTGGGTGGTTGAGGATTTCGAACCAACTACCTCCCGAATGCGGGCCACACAAAACCGACGGAGACATTCCGCTCAGTTTTAACAGCACTTTTTAAAAGATAGTAATAAACGTGCTTCTAGTGGAAACTAACTGTTCCTAAGGTTATCATCCTTAAATTTTGAGACCTTCTGTGGTAACGGATTTGATCAACATGCGTATTAGATTTACTTCTTCCTAACAGCTTTTATATCGGATGTTGCACACGTAATGAATAAACGGTTTCATTTGAAGTTGGCAGGAAATTCGATCTAACAACTCTCGAAGTAACTTTCAACAACCACAAGTTACATCAGCATCCAAAGGAAAAATAAAACGTGTATGTGACGGAGAAACTGGTTTGTGAATCCTGAATGGAACAAAAAAATAAAGCTTGGACTGAGCGCGTCCGGCGAATTTAATTTGCTTTCTTCTCAGAATGCGCATGCGCGAATCTGCAGACAATGCAGGTGAGTTTTGCAATCAGTATTACCAACTATGCTGCGTTTAGCAATAGAGCGTTTTACATAGGGACCAATTAAATACTTTCTTACCTGACCGTGGTATTGATTATTAACCTATTTGTCTTTAAAATCTACTTATAAAAAAATAATATTCTTAGCCATGAAACAGTAAATCGATTTTTGTTTCATGTTAAATATAATCAACAGTTTTACAATATTTTTACATTCTCTAGCACGTATGTAATGTACATAGTAAGTAGAGCAGATACCTAATGTATTCCATCCAAAAATTTGATACCGAGGTTTCACAGAAAATATATGCTTTTAAACACCCTGGATTAAAAATAAATAAATAAATAAAATATGAAAATAAAAAAATCAGTGTGTGTGTCTGTGTCTATGTGTGACTGTCTGTGGATAGAATAATCCCAAAACGAATTATCTGTTAAACGAAACTTAGTATTTTTTAGTATCTTTCAGGGATGCGACACGAAGACTTTCAAGAAAACGACTCCAACCCAAACGACCCTTCACATGGAAACGTTTTCGAATATTCTGATTTTATAAAAATGGCTTTACATTTTTTTTTTATTAAAATACCCTATATTAAAGATATTTACATGGCAAATAAAATGTATATCTTGAATTTCCTGGGAATAGCCTCTGAAGACCTCTTCATCCTCAGTGACTTTTGTATAACGGGTTAAACGTAAGAGACAGACAGAAAAGTTTCAGCACAAAATACAAAGATCTTGTCAAACACAATTTCCATTTCCAAAGTTTCAAAAATATTCCTTGTTATTAGTTTCAGTTTTAAAAATACTTTCTCAAACAGAAAGTCATCCGTGTTTCTTTAGCTTTACTCCTGGCCATGCAAAGAAGTGAAGCTGAGTGACAATTGCACATAGTGACAACTTTTAAAATATTTGGCTATGGCTTTAGCCTAGTAAATTCCCTTATTTCCTTTCTAATTATAAGGAACTAAGTAGTACGGTCATACAGGTAATGCTTATAAGGTTTGGCATGGAGTAGAAAGAAGAATATTCTTTTGTAAGAACAGTTTGTTTGTGAAATAGGTAGAGAAAGGTATGTAAATGAAAAACACTATATATATTCCTTTGAAGGTTTTGGAAAGACACATTCTAGGCATTTTATGTATGGAATCGGAACACTCTTTTCCCAGAACTATTACCATTTAGGAATTTATAACTTAAAATTAACAAAGTCACGGCAATATCTCAGATATTCAGCCAAATGTATACATATTTAAATTCTTTGGGCAAACTGGAAAGTAAATACTAATATTAACAAGTTATTAAAGAATAAAGGCTGAGAGTAAATTTAATGCTGGCTAAAATCTCATAAAAGAATGGTTGAGGCTATGGTAATGATTCTTTTTGGTCTAAAATCGCCTGAAGGAGTAATTTTTAATATTATATTTGTGTTTATCGGCGGCGCCGTGGCAGAGCGGTTAGGCCTCTCGCCTCTCACCTCGGCGGACCGCCTAGGGTTCGATCCCAAAGGCGTCTGGGCGAATTTTCTCCGGGTCCTCGGGTTTCCCCCGACACTCATTCCACCAATTGATGTATCATCATCACCTTTCCTATCAAGCATTTCGCTTTTATTTCATATCATCCGCTTCCTCACGCTCATACCTGGCTACGGGCCAACCTTTCGTCATTCTGTGGCTCGTGCCGTTGTCTCCCCGACGGGCTTCTGACCCCTAGACAACCACTTATAACTCCTAGGGGCTTGACAGTGCTACATACGGCGATGGTAAGCCGACTAGAAAAAATATTTGTGTTTAAATTTGTTTCAAGCACAGAATGACTATGTAGTGCGCAGACTACAACATGGATTCGAGAGAGCAACGAAACAGGACCCACTGGTTACAACTGGTTGCATCTGGTCAAAGTTTGACACAACAGCGACTTGTGCAATACCCATTTTATATTGATATGGTTCGGTTCTCATATCCTGTATTGTGTGCATTGTACTGTTTTAAGGTTTAGAAATATGCTATAATTCATCTCTGGCTGGGGTTTTCAATATAGAAAATTTAGTTTTTGTTTAGATATAGACAACCAGATAAGAATTAAGTTATTTGTTCGTAATGATACTGTTAACTGTTTTTAAAATATATTAAAATATACTTTAAATTAAGGAGTGAATTTTAATGAAAGCTTAAAAATTACACTTAATTGAAAGAATAATTAAATGTCTAAAATGCATGGAGAAATATTTCGATAATATTTAATAACATTTATTTTCGCGCCTATAGTTTCTCACCCTTGAAAATGCTTTTAGGTGAGAAAAGGCACTTTAACTGTGGGGAAATATATAGTATGTCTTGGTAATATACTGTGCTGCTATTTCAAAATATCTAGTGTGTTGCATTCACATGTCTTTCTCTACATCTCTACAATAAATTATTGTTAAAACGCTTATTCTTCTATTTACTTCATGCTAATCGAGAATAACATTAGCAGAAATGCTTTGTTATAAGTAGAAGGGAGATAAGGGATACACTAAGCTAAAATGACAGTCAAATGCTTTAAAAGCTGATTTCCACTTGGATAAAATCCGTTTCTTTGTATTGCTAGGAGTTGAGAAGTTCCCGTGTATGAAAGTATTTTAAAACTGAAACTAATAACAACGAATATCTCAAAAACGGTAAACTCCACGAAAAAATGTATGTAACATAAACTGTGTATTTTGACGAGATCTACATTTTTTGTATAGTAAGTTGTTGTCTATCTCTTATGGTTTATCAGTTATGCAAAATTCCACAAAATTCATGCAGAATAAACATGTCTTCATAGGCTATTCCCAGAAAATTGAAGATATACATTTTATTTATCATGTAAATATCTTAAATAAAGACACTTTAATCAAAATCGCTAGAACAATTTTTGAGAGAATAAAAATTTCCGAAATGTTTCCATGTAAAGGGTAGTTGGGGGAGGGTGAATTGTCTTGGAAATCTTTGTGTCGCATCCTTGGAAGATACCGAACTTAAATTCCAAGTATGGTATTTTACGGTTTTTTCGTTTTTGAGCTATGCTGCCCAGAGACATACACACGGACATTTTTCTAAAAATGATTTTATTTGGATTCAGAGGGTCTCAAAACATATTTCCGGTGAAATCTCGGTATCGAAATTTGTGGGTGCAATGCAATACCTTCTCTATGCACTATGGACATAGTACGTGTAGAGAAAGTAAAAATATATGATACTTATAAAAGCCCTATGAAGTCTTAAAATGCTGTACTACTGTAGTATACTTAACTAAACCAGTACTGCGCACTATACCTTATTGCATTTAACAAGGGTTGTAGTATTAATACAATACACTTGCCTATACAATATATAAATACAGAATTGATGAAAAATACACACACAAACGAAAAGGAAAAACTTCCCCACAGATGGAGAATGTTTGATGCTCTTCAGAACCAAAGAGCTTATACTCTCAGCCTTTTTGCTATACAAATAAATGACATGAAATTCTCTTCATTATTTTTAGGAAGAGGAGTGGAAAAATATACCGAGGGAAGCAAATTTTGGAGGTTTTCAAGATGAACAAGCTTGTTTACTACACATGGAAAGACAAAATGTTGCTCTATTCATTCTTTTGCAAAATAATTTTGCAAATTATTTTAAATAGGTTATAGATAAATATTCGTTTTAAAAGCAATTTTAGACTTTTCCAGGTTCAAAGGGCTAAATTAACTCTTACGTAATTTCTGTTCATGTAGAGAGAGAGTTGAATAAATTAAAGGAATTAAAATTTGTAAATAAAAATAGGGATATATTTATTATTTTTTTTTACGTTTCCAGAATCGTAAACTAAAATACTAGATGATATGTATTGAAGTGGATTTGCTTACAATGGGTTACGTAAACATAAAAACAAAGATTAAATTAAAAGCTAGAAGCTTGTAAGCTCTAAGCTTTCAAATTTATGCCTACGTTTAACATAAATTAGCGAAGCAAAGACAAATTTCTGTGTGATCTCATCAGAGATTATTCTATCACCTCAAATTTTCGGTCACTATTTGAGCAACTGCCTTTCCTGAGTATCAATCACTGTAATATATATGAAAATTATAGCCATAGTTACTTACATAACTGTTTAGGAAATTGCATTTTTTTAGGACCAGCAAGATGTTTAAGGAATATTAAAATGAGTCTTCAAAATGCAATTCTTTCCTGCAGTTGCGTACAATGTTTTGTTTCGTACTACGTATTGAAGTATATACAGTTTGATTAAACTCTAAAGTAAAATATTATCCTTTCATCAATTAATCATATTGGATGAATACTAGTTAGCATAATTATAGGAGCAAATTTATGGTTAATATAGTTTTTCATTTGTACCATTAATATTACCTCCATTATCTTCTTAAAGGCATAATCTATTTATCATACATTTCACAAAGATTTAATTGGGATGCGGTGGTATGCTTCATATGCTGATTGCAGAGTCAGTATATAGTTTGTTGTTTAAACAATTGAAGGGGTAATGGCGAGCGTTTCAAACAAAAAATGTGGGTTTCTAAAGTAAATATTACTGTAATGTGATCCCAGTAAAGTCGAAAGCAAGGAAAACATACAATTCCAGAGACAAAGCAAATTGTATAGTAGGTGACGGTTGTCAGTTTGACATCCTTCATTTTGATACTTGAACATAACCTTCTTTATAATGTGTACGATCGATGGCCACTTAGCAGAACGCCATATTAGCCCAGATTTCCACCCTCTCTACTGAGTCGCTGCCGTTTATGTCTTTATGACTCCATGTGTTAATGGCAACATATCCCATCCGTGATATTTCACAAACAATTGAAAACATTAAAAAAATTTTTTTCATAAAAGAATAATATGAATTCTAAACTTTCAGAAAATATATAGGTTTTTTTCCACTTCGCGCACTTAAACTGCCAGTTTACTGAAGATATAAACGAGTAAGCCATGCTAGGCACGCCCAACTTCAAACCTTCAAAAGTTTTTCCTTACTCAGAATGCTCTACAGCATGCGAATTGTTACTAATTTGTTTCAAAACTTTTATACTGTTTAATAACTAAAGAAATGGTACTCAAATTTTGATACATAAATTATTACGTTTTCAAAAATCAAGAGCTTGGGAGAGTAATAAAAGTAATATTTTTTCTAATACGTTAAGTAGGATTAATATAAAAATAATATGCTAGAATTATTTGTAAACGCATTTACATTTGAAAATTGAATCTTTTATGTGAATATCTTTTAAAATGCATAATGTGGTTCATTTTTACTTTCTCTAGCCCCATATGTACAATGTACATAGGGATAGAGAAGTTTTGTATTCCACCCAAAAATTCGATACCGAGAATTCACAGGAAATACATTTTTCAGGACCCCCTTTATCCAAAAAATCATTTTGAGAAAAAGGTCCATATGTGTGTGTGTGTGTGTGTCCGTGTGTCTGTGAACGCGATAACTCAAAAACGAAAAGTAGGTGAAATACCAAACTTGGTATTTAAGTTTAGTATCTTCCAGGGATGCGACACGAAGATTTTGAGAAAAATCCCCCCACCCCCAACTACCCTTTACATGCAAATTTTTTCGAAAATTTTGAATTTCTCAAAAATGGCTCTAACAATTTTGATTCAAATTTCGTATATTAAAGGTATTTACCTGACAAATAAAATGTACATCTTGAATTTTCTGGGAATAGCCTCTGAACAGTAGTTTATTCTGGATGAATTTTACTGAATTTTGAATAACTGCTAAACCGAAAGACATGGACAAAACTTACTACACAAAAAATGTAGAGCACGTTAAAACATACAATTTATTTCATATACATTTTTTTCGTGGAGTTCGTCGCTTTTTGACATTCCTTATTTTTGGTTTCTGCTATGAAAAACTTATACATTTCTCATACAGGAATTTGTCAACTGCTGTCCATACAAACAAAGGAACTTCAGTGACATAGCAACCAACTTTTGAATATCACTTTAACCTATGGTACTCCCTTATTTCACCTCTACTTACAAGGAAGCAAGTACTATGGCTATTTCTGCTAATGTTTTACTGATTAGCATGAAGTAAATAGAAGTATAAGATTTTTAAGAATAATTTGTTGCAGGGATATAGAGAAAGTCGTGTGAATGGTACACATCAGATTTTTATTAGACAAATTTAGACAATATTATTTAAAACTATAAAAATTATAATTTTGGTACCCGACATATAGATTATACTATTGTTATGTGTAATAATTGATATAAATTTCAATAAGAAGGCTTACTTACTGTAGATTTTTCAAATTTCTCAGATGCATTATTCTGACTTTAAGCCTAATTTTTGCGTCGTTAACTGCGTTTAGACTACGATCCCTATAATCATGCTTTTAATGGCAAGGTTAGTGTCCTGACCACGATGAGTCAGAGTTTACACACTGCGGAAGTAGACATATAGTCCTGCTTAAAATATTTAATAACCACGAAAGAGAAAATCAATTCACATGAATCATATCTAATCTAACCTATATTGGAACACGCAAGACCCTATAATGAACAAGGGAAACCCGTTATTCAACTATTTCATGGCCACGTCTATGTCATAATTATATGCATCTGCTTGTTAGCGAAAGAAGAAACATTTTCTCCTAAAAAGGCAACATCGCATCAATGTACGAAACCTCCATCTGTACATATTTTAGAGTTGAAGACCGGCACTGTACCTGAGTCGAACTGTCTCCTGACGCGGCCGAACCGCTGATTTATAACCGTGCATAGGTTTAGCTAGTGCCGGTGGAACATGACGTCACCTTGTATGAACTTTAAAATGTTAAGGCGTTCTAACCTGTTTGCCTCGTGTTTGTCGTGAGAGCATGGATATTTAAAACAAACTCCGTAGGCGCCATCGTTTGTCTTTCAATTTATTCATGCTGTCTTTGAGCATGGAGCTGTGAATGCGGAAACCCTCCTACAGCAAGCTCATAATAAACTCTTTTGAAGTTTCTAGTCAAATGTCTTTTTGCACATATGTGTACATAAAACTGCTGTTGAAACAAGAGAAACATTTTGCATACTACCATACCGAAATATTATTTTGAGTACGGAGCAAAATAAGCAAACCAAAATCTAGTTGTGTATATATTTAAGCCAATGCTCAGACTTGTGGAACAATGGCTATTTTGTCTTTTTGATTACCAATATATCTGTCCAAAGTCTCTGAAGTGCACCACATTTTCTCACTGGAAGTTAATTGCAGTGTTGCACAGTTTGGTGATTTCGGGGAAGACAGTCATGACCCGTCGTCAGACGGAATCTGCCACTGTTTCTTTTCCTGATGACTGTATATCTGTGTTTTATAGAAGTGCTGCCCATTATAGATATTGAAGTCTCTTTGAACTTGGGTTTGGTGAGTATTTTTGTTGAGAGGAATGGATACTGTGTTATGTAAAACCAGAAATATTTTTCCTTTCTTCGCTATATAATCAGATTTCTCATTCCCTTCTATTCCTATATGGGAAGGAATCCACTGAAGGAATCGCTAAAAATGTTATTGCTTATTTCTCTGATTTTTGATGTAATACTGTATTTAACAGAGAAAATTGAGTCAAAATATAACTGCTTCATAGAATGGATGTAATCTAACACATAATTGCGAGAGAGCTATGAAAACTGCTTCTATTTAACCATCAAAGTTATTTGTAAATTTACCACATGAGACGTAAAATTTAAAAAAATTAAAATAAATTCCTGCACTTGCATAATCACTGTCTTTCATAAATGAACCGTAATCTTATAACCTGTTTTGTGGCCTGTCAAAAACTTTTGGGGAAAAGTTCTCTGCTCTCTAATCCCTCCAGTAAATGCTGAAGGCCATCAGAAAAGGGCGTAAATTCCTCGAATTTAGATGAAGCGTGGGGGAAATTTACTCATCGTTACAACACTCATTGTTTTCTCTTCTACATTATAAAAGTAAAATAAAAGCAGGGAAAGCCAAAAACTATAATGAGGTTCTCAATGTGTTTGGCGGGTTCGATCCCAAGCGACCGCATGTGAGATCTGTGGTGGACAAAGTGGTAAAGGGGTTTTTCTCCGGGTTCTCCGGTTTCCCCGCCATCTCATTCCACCTGTGCTCCATCTTCATCCCATGCATTACCAGTGGCATTGCCTGCGATGCCATGGTAGCAAAAGCGGGCGTTAAACACTATAAAAATCTGATGTGTTCCATTCACATGACTTTCTCTACATATCTGTAACAAATTATTGTTAAAAAGCTTAAGATTCTATTTACTTCATGCTAATCGAGAAAAAAATTAGCAGAAATAGTCTTATTACTTGCTTCCCTGTAAGTAGTAGCGAAATAAGGGAGTACCATAGGTTAAAGTGATAGTTAAAAGCTGGTTGCTATGTGACTGAAGTTCCTTTGTTTGTATGGACAAGAGTTGACGAATTCCTGTATGAGAAAAGTATAGGTTTTTCAAAACTGAAACCAAAAAAAGGAATATCTAAAAAATGATCAATTCCACGAAAAAATGTATATTACATAAAATGTGTGTTTTAATGTCTTCTACATTTTTTGCGTGGTAAGTTTTTGTCCATCTCTTACGGTTTAGCAGTTATGCAAAATTCCGTAAAATTGATCCAAAATAAAGTAGTCTTTAGAGGCTACTCCCAGAAAATTCAAGATATAAATTTTATTTGTCAGGTAAATATCTTTAATGTACAACATTTTAATCAAAATCTTTAGTCATTTTTAAGAAAATCAAAATTTTCGAAAAAAGTTCCATGTAAAAGGTAGCAGGGGGTGGGAATATTTTCTTGAAAATCTTCGTGTCGCATCCTTGTAAGATATCAAACTTAAATAAGAGTTTCAACGGTGTTTTCGTTTTTGAACTATGCTGTCCAAAGGACACACACGCAGATGCACACACAGACACATACACACACGCACACACTCGGACCTTTTTCTGAAAGTATTTTTTTTGGATTCAGGGGGACCCAAAACATGTATTTCCGGTGAAATCTCGGTATCGAATTTTTGGGTGGAATGTAATACTTTCTCTATATACTACGTACTTAGTACGTGTAGAGAAAGTAAAAAGCATCACCTAGGAAATTTTCTTTGATTTAATGCTTTGGTTTTATCCAGTCTTTGTTTCTGTCTGTCTTTCTATCCCGTTACTAAATTGTTTACGAAATTCATGTCAATATATTGAATAATGCCATAAGAAGTCAATTACTGCTCTGACTTAGCCGTTGTATGTTTGGTTAGCCGCCCACAACATTGTTAGCTCAGTCATAAAATTATGGTAATTTCCCGGTGAAATAAAGTGAGAGGTAGACATACCGCGGCCTGGAGCATTGGAAGTGGCGTGTTTAGTGGCGCCAGACAAGCGGCGAAAAATCTTTCATCTTGGGAAAGAAATTACTATATCTGGATCCAATATAACAAAGCCTGGGAGGTTTTCGTAATACACCTCACGCGTTTCGCAAGCCACGGTTATTTCGAGTTTTAGTTAAGGTCCATTTCTGAAACCTTTACTCTTAGAATCATAATAATATGAGAAAACAGAGGGCACCATAGACATATTCATTGTAATAACATGATTAAATAAAAGAATAACGGAATATGTGCCTTCAGTTAGCTTTACTAACACGCAATGAAATGGCTGTCATGACAGCAGACATTTTGTGTTCCGCTCAACAAAATGTTTCCTATAATACTGCACAAAGCTAGTGGTTATATTCACATGACTTTTTCTACCTCAATATAAATTATTTTTACGAAAGTTAATTTGTCTGCTCTACTTTATTTTTACTTTCTCTGCACGTACCATGTACACAGTGTATAGAGAAAGCATTGCACTCCGCCCAAAAATTCCGAGATTTCACCGGAAATATACGTTTTAGGATCCCCTGTATCCAAAAAAAAAAAAAGGCAATCTGTGTGTGTGTGTGTGTGTTCGTGTGTCTGTAAACAACATAACTCAAACGAAAAGTCTGTAAAATATCAAACTTGGTATTTAAGTTTACTATCTTCCAAGGATGCGACACGAATAATTTCGAAAATTTTGATTTTCTCAAAAATGGCTTTAAATTTTGATTAAAATACCGTATATTAAAGATATATACACGGATAATAAAACGTATATCTTGAATTTTCTGAGAATACCTCTGAATACCTCTTTATTCTGATGAATTTTGTTGGAGTTTGCATAACTAGTAAACCGCAACAGATAAACAAAAGCTTGCCACACAAAAAATGTAGATTTCGTTTGATAGCGTATGTAAGGAGAAGTCTAGAGGAATTCTTTTGGAATGTTCGGATGAAATGGACAAGGGAAATAGATAAGATGTAATAAAGAGAGCTCATGGTAATCTAATAGTACAATACAGGTATTGTATGACGAAATCTGGAGAATATGTTAAATGGAGAATATTCGGATAATGTCTGGGCCACAAGGGGTTGCCGCCAGTGCATTGTATGGACTTTATCATTCAAATAAGTATTATTGTTATTATTATTATTACTATTATTAGTAAATAGCAAGTTTGGTATTTAATCAACTTTTCGTTTTTGAGCTATGCTGCCTACAGATAGAATAATGACACACACACACACAAACACGCACACACGGACATGTTTCTATAAATGTTTTTTTTATTCACGGGATCTCAAAACATGTATTTCTCGGTATCTAATTTTTTAGTTTTTTTTCTCTATCCACTATGTACATTGTACATACGGGCTAGAGTAAGTAGTAGCAGTAATAGTATTTATTAAGCTTACAATAATACAATTTTTACGTCACACCGTCGCAAGGGTCGGGTGAAAAACTGAACTGTCTAAAAAAACTTACTTTAAAATATTACATACATATCTATTTTATATGTCTTTACAACATTGGAAATACACACACACACACACACTCACACAGACATACACACACATACACACGCTCGCAACAACATAACCACAGAACAATAAAAGAAAGAACACTCTAATTCTCACACACACACACACACACACACACACACACACACACACACACACACACACACACGCTTGCACTCACAACTGCACCACGTATTCACATATATAGATTATCAAACACCAAATAAGTCTATACAATATTAACACAAATATTTTATCTCTTAGTGCACGTACTTCCATTCAGTATGTGCCCAGGCTTGTCCTCTAGATTAAGTACGTCATACCCGTCGCGCATGCGCCAAAACTATATAAAACGTGCACAAGTCAAGATGTGCTGTCGACATTGATGCCATATTTCATCAGTTGACATCAGTAGCGCGGTAGATTTAAACGCCTATATTTTAAATTACCGCATATACGTTATATTTAACAGCATTCAAAGAAAAATTTCCAATGAATCTACAAGATGTCAAATTTGGGTGTCCAGTGCTCTTGTACATTTATATAGCAGCTGGTGCTACCTTCACAAGGAACTTACACACACTTCTAACGGCTACGCAGTTCTTGCTGAACTCAACAAGTTTGTTCCAATAAACTAGAGGACTTACTATACTTTCTCTTTCGTTCAGTGCTCATCTAAATTATACCTACACGTAGAAGGTGAAATAAAGCTACAAACATCTTGGCTATATTAACTCGCGATGCGCTCGCTACAATAATTACTACCAAGGCAAATTTAATTTTCATACTCTCCATAGAAGCAAGTTTTGACGTACCGAACCGCAAAAAAACAGGCATCTATTTACTTTCTTGCAATCCTGGATAGGGGTCAGGGGCATCATTTTGCCATCAACATATTAGTAAACCAAGTTTGAAGTTAATTCGACTTGTTTACAGTTTGAAGTTGTTAAAGATGTTCTGGAAATCTATACTCCAGCGTGCTGATGTGGTGTATTAAATTCACATGGCTTTCTTTGCTTATTATCGTTTATTGCTTTCTCCTCTACGTTTAGTATATATGAAGGATATTAAATTAATATGTATGTTTTGATGCAGCTTGAGTAAAGAAGAAAGAAAAACATTCCGTTGTGTGTCCATGTATCTGTGAACGGTTCTCAAAAAACTTGCATCTTCCAAGGACGTGACACGAACATTTTCGAACTATGAGTATTAAAGATATTTAGAAAATTTTGAATTTTTAAAAATATTTGTAACGATTTTGATTAAAATGTCATTAGTCCGAGACATTTTATGGGAAGTGAAATTATATCTTGAATTGTCTGGGAACTGTCTTAAAAATCCTCTTCATTCCGGATGTCTTTTCACTGATAAAACATACAGAGACAAAATGTTACTACATAAAATGTAGATATCGTTAAAGCATCCAAAACATGACATTTACTCCAAATTAATTTTTTATGAATCATTTCGAAAATAAGTACTCCAATTCTTATACTTTTCTCAAATCGCTATAATTTTTTTCTTCATCCAGATCATGCAAGAAGATGTAGTTTTAAAACATGATATAACGATCCGCTCTTAAAAATCTTAAGCCTGGTATATTCCCTTTGTACCTACAAATAAACAAGAAATAAAACAATTTCTGCTAATGTTTATGTCAAATAGCATGAGGTAGAGGAGACTAGCGTTGCAAATAGGCAGAGAAACTGCTGTGAATGTAACACATAATACTTTTATATAGCATCTACAAACTATTTTCATGAAACCTATCTACATAATGTTAATCTAGATAAATCTTTGCAGAAATAGACTGGGAATGATATATTTCTGTGTAGGAAATTCGATTGCAGCTGATACTGGCTGCTGATGTTTATATTGGTAATTTAAAGCACTGAAAGGAACAACATTACATCAATATTTGCTTCAATTGCGGACTTATAACTTTACTCATTAAGAGTAGTATGCTTTCAGGTTGATTGGTGTCTCCAAGTTGGCGTAGCACACATAAGACACTTTTTATTTTCCGTGAGACCGCGAGTCGGAAGGCGTAACCTTGAGTGGACAGGTCTCGTATAATGAATTTGCATCAGAGTTTTGCATTCTGCAAGGGCCATCTGCAGTGCCAGAAGTAGTAAAAGTGGGCGTTAAACATTATAAAAAAATTTGCAAGGGCAATGACCTACACAACTTAGGCTGCAGGTCAAGTATTGAGGCTTGAAAACGTGGAAGCAAAGCAAATAGTCTATAATAACAGGCGTTGTTTATTTTGTGGTGCAGTTGAGACCACGCAAAACACATCAAGCAGTAAATTTTGTGATTGGGTTGTGGCAAACTATTAAATGAAGAGAAATAGCATTTAACGTAAATCTTGGTTTTAGTTGTACTGTCCACAGACACACAAATGGACCTTTTTATACAAATGTTTTTCTTTATTCAGAGCTCTCAAAACATGTCTTCTCTACCTACTATGTCATTCTACACACGAGATAGAGAAAATAAACATGATTTTGGGGGAGGGGAACCAGGGACCCTAAAGCTTGTATTACCTGTGAAAGTTCAGTATCGAATTTTTTAGGTACCTTCTCTACCAATGCAATATATACGTAGTAGAGAAGTAAAACACACACATATTACTTTTCTCCAAAACATGATTACCCTCAAACGGGACCGCTCCCTTCCACTGGGCAATAACAATTAGCGAACAAAAGACGACTCTGTACGAGGGTTGAGAGGCAACATAGTAAAATTTCTGCTTCCTGGAGACTCAAAGACTCTGCTTGTAAGTCGTGATTCGTTCCTCAGTTAAGGGACCAGTAAATGAAAGACTTAGCAACTGCAAGGGTTGATTTCCAACCGCAAACCACCTAAGCTCAAACTTTAAAGTCACGCTGAATACTGTGAGTTTATTTTTGGGGGTATTTACTGGGACCATATGAAATCCCCATATCCAATTTTGGAATTTCATACAATTTCTTCCTCTACTTACTGTATGTGGTTAAAATAGTGAAATTTCTGCATTTTTTGTATTTTGTTGGAAATTCTTTATGATTTAGAAACAATAAAGTAGCGCTAACACTTAAATAACTGTATTTGCTTGTGTCCTTAGTGATATTTCTGAAACACAATGATGGGCTTGAATATTTGTTGAACCATCAGGCATATGTCACAGACTGCTACCAGGTATTACACTCCCTCTCTATAAACAAGAGAATACAGCTGTTTAGTGTCGGCTATCAAGTTGCGGCCATCATGAGACCGCAACTGTGGTTTAGACCACGGCATTGCGTTCCGATGATGTCACGCTCTTATCAGCACAGATTCTCCTGGAACGGTGACAGCATGTGTCTTTAGAGAATTACGTTGAGTGCTCTACTTTAGCTCTATATGGAACTCCTGTTGTTGTGGTCTATTTATACTTCCTAATCTATCGCTCCGCGCTGAAGGAAATTTCTGTCATCGCGTCGCTAAGAGAAGTAGAAAAGCTGGCTCCCACTTATCGAAGCTTCGCGAAGAGAAGCGAAGTGAACAAAAAAAAAAATCTGATATGTTCCATTCACATGACTTTCTCTACATCTCTGCAAAAAATATTAAAAAGCTTATGCTTGTATTTACTTCATGCTAATCGAGAAAAACTTAGCAGAAATAGTCTTATTACTTGCTTCCTTGTAAGTAGAAGCGAAATAAGTGAGTACCATAGGTTAAAGTGATAGTCAAAAGCTGGTAGCTATGTGACTGAAGTTCCTTTGTTTGTATGGACAGGAGTTGACAAATTCCTGTATGAGAAAAATATAAGTTTTTTAAAGTTATTTTTAATAACAATCAACTCCAGAAAAAAAATGTATATTAGATAACATTGTGGGTTTTAACGTGCTCTACATTTTTTGTTTTCCATCTTTTACGGTTTAGCAGTTATACAAAATTCTGTAAAATTCATCCAGAATGAACTAGTCTTCAGAGGTTATTCCTAGAAAATTCAAGATAAACATTTTATTTGTGAGGTAAATATCTTTAATATACGACATTTTAATCAAAATCGTTAGAGCTATTTTTGAGAAAATCAAAAGTTTGGAAAAAAAAGTTCCATGTAAAGGGTAGTTTGGAGTTAGAGGGTTTTCTTGAAAATGTTCGTGTCGCATTCTTGGAAGATACCGAACTTAAATACCAAGTTTGGTTTTTAACGGACTTTTCGTTTTTGAATTATGCTGCCCACAGACACACACACACACACACACACACACAGACACACAGACAGAGGTAGAGAGACACACACATGGACATGTTTCTAAAATTTTTTTTGGGTGATTCAGGGGTCTCAAAACATGTATTTCCGGTTAAATCTCACATATATTGTTTGCGTTAACAAGATCCATATGTTTTGTGTATCAAGCTTTTTTCTATCTCTGACAGCTTACCAGTTATGCAAAAGTAATCCAAAATGAAGAGAACTTCAGAGCCTATTTACAGAAAATTCGAGATATTCATTTTATTTGGTACTAAACTATCTTAAATATGGGGATTTTAATCAAAATTGTTTGAGCCATTTTTGATAAAATAAAAATTTTTGAAAAATGTTCCATGAAAACGGTAGTTTGTGTTGCATCCTTAAACGATTATGAAATTAAATATGAAGTTCAGTATTGAACAAACTTTTCGTTTTTGAGTTATGCTCTCCATACGCGCGCGCGCGCACACACACGCGCGGATCTTTTTATAATCTTTTTTTAAATTACGGGAACTCGGAATATATACTTCAAGAGACATTTTGGTATCGAATTTTTGGGTGGAATACAATACCTTCTCTACCTGTTATGTACGTTGCATGCATATTGGTAGAGAAAGTGCTTTTCAAAATTAGATCAACAATATCTTCTCAGGATAAATGCAAAAGCAAAGCCATCTGCTCTTGCTAGGGAAGCAACGTGTAATGGCTGTGATGACAAATGACTGCTCTGAATATCAGATCCTGATAGGTTACCCTATAAGAACATGTCTGACTGGGCGTTTCTAAGAACGTTCCCATTATTCTTCCTCACAAGTATGTTTCGTTACACAAATCATCATTTTCCTGCCATCAGCAATATTTGCCTGACACGTGCAAGGCTATCGCTTATTTTGTTTGTATTTAAACTTAGCATTATTCTTATTATAAAGCGAGTAGAAATAAAAAAAAAAAAATGTGTTCCAATCACATGACCTTCCCTATATCTCTACAACAAATCATTGTTAAAAAGCTTATGCTAGTTTTTACTTCATGATAATTGAGAAAAAATTACTTGCTTCGATGCAAGTAGAAGAGAAATAAGGTTGTGCCATAGGATAAACAAAGTATTAGTCAAAAGCTGGTTGATATGTGCTATGGAAGGAGTTACCAAGAAAAAATTTTAATACTTAAATCAATAACAAGGAATGCCCCTAAACACTATGTACAAATGCTTGTAGAGAAAGTAAAAAAAAGAAAAAAAAAAAAGAAAAATAAAAAAAAAACACTTCTTGGAAACTGATGCCTTTTGTCATTTAAATACACAGGAAGTTATTTATTATAACGTCAAGAGCTATCTAACAATCTGTACGCAGTTTCTAAGCATACAAAAACTTCCTCTGTGTGTCGAATGCAAAACACCACCCCAGCCAAAACAAAACCTGCCATTACGCCTGCAAGGTGACCCAACATCTCTGGAGAATTTATGGCAGAGAGTTTGGTCTCGAGGTTATCCACTTCGAGCGGAGGTGAACTGTATGGATATACACACCAGTATATTGCATAACACTCTTTGTCATCATCTATTTATGTATCACCATTGTTATGTCGACCAACATAGCTATTTCGTAACACTAACAGCGTTTTTATTTTATTTCATTGCTTTTACCCACTAGCCCGATTTCCACACCTGTGATAATGCAGTGTTCGTAATGTCTTCATGTTTGTTCATAGTGTTCATCCTGGGCGGTTTTGTTATTGTTGTAAAACAAAAAATCACTTATAACACACTATCCTACAGTACCTCTAATTTCTCTACCACGATACCTAATAGGTATAGAAATTATTGCATTACATCCAAAATCTGCATATTCAAATTTCAGTGAAAAATACATTTTCTAGATGTCCCATGAATTAAAAATCTGATGTGTACCACTCACATGACTTTCTCTATATCCATGCAACAAATTATTCTTTAAAAGCTTATACTTCTATTTACTTTATGCTAATCAGAAAAAATGAGCAGAAATAATCTTATTACTTGCTTCCTTGTAAGCAGAACCGAAATAAGGGACTACCATAGGTTAAAATGATAGTCAAAAGCTTATTGCTATGTCAACGAAGTTCCTTGTTTATATGGATAGGAGTTGACAAGTTCCTGTATGAGAAAAGTATAAGTTTTTCATAGCAGAAACCAAAAATAAGGAATGTTTCAAAAACGACTAACTCATGAAAAAAATGTATATAACATAAATTGTGTGTTTTAACGTGCTCTACATTTTTTGTGTATTAAGTTTTTGTCCATCTCTTACGGTTTAGCAGTTATTCAAAATTCAGTAAAATTCATCCAGAATGAACTACTCTTCAGAGGCTATTCCCAGAAAGTTCAAGATCTTTTCGCTTTTGAGTTATCGTGTTCACAGACACACGGACACACGGACACACACACACACACACACACGGACCTTTTTGTGAAAATGCTTTTTTTGGATATTGGGGACCCTAAAACATATATTTCCGGTTAAATCTCGGTATCGAATTTTGTGGTGGAGTGCAATACCTTCTCTATACACTATGTATAGTGTACACATAGTGCGTATAGAGAAGGTAAAAATCTATGTGTTGCATTCTATTATGCAACAAAATATTGCTATAAAAGCTTGTTCTTCTATCTACTTCATGGTAATCAAGATAAATATTAGCTGAAAATGTTTATTGCAAATAAGAGAAGTTACTGTAAGAAATTACATATATCGCACTTTAACTACAAATTAACTAAGCTATATATTGGAAGTCGCATGCTTATCAATAAGCAGTTACAACTTTAAACCTTATTTTATGCAAACTTTTCCATTCGTGTCCATGTTCAAAATATATTCGAAATGCTCCAGACAATGCAATTTTTTACTAATTCGTCTCAAAATTTGATACTGTCCCACAAGAGTATATGAAAGAAAATGGTCATATATTTTTTTCGAAATAATGCTTCAGTTTTGAGAATTAAATTTTGAAAAATTAAGATTTTTGTAGAGTACAAAAAGTAATAATTTTTCTACACTAATTATGGTTAATAAAACAATATAAGGTGTCAGATCTATTTTTCGCTGGAAAACAGGATTTTGTTTTCGTGCTCGGCATAACCTCCCCATATTTAGGACTGACACCCCCCTCCATAGGAATTACAAGTGGATGCCTAGGGGTCAGAAGCCTGTCGGGGAACTAACGGCACGAAACCACAGAATTGAACGAGTGGTCCACCCGTAGTGGTCAGGCTTGAGTGTGAGGAAATGGATGATAGGAAAGGTGAAGATGAAGCAATTGGTGGAATCAGTGGTGGGGAAATCCCGGAGAAACCCCACCCAGACGCCGCTTCGTGCACCTTCGATCGAACCCGGGCTGCTTAGTTGCGAGGCGCCGCCAAACTGGATTTTGATGGGGATATTTTTAAAAGTGCTCCGTGGCTCACTTTCTTACATCATTATCTAAGCTAGAATTTGGATCGTTTCCTTTCACAATCGGCTTAAACCTCGCCGTAATTGTGGGACTGACACCCCCTAGGACTTATAAGCCAATGCCTAGGAGTCAGAAGCCTGTCGGGGAGCATACGACATGAAACCACAGAATGGCGAACCTGTTACGAGGAGTCGGCCCATAGCCAGGCATGAACATGAGGAAGTGAATGACATGAAATGTAAGCGAAATTGGTGATTGGAAAGGTGATGATGGAGGAGTTGGTGGGATGAGTGGCGGAGAAAGGCTGGCGCTTGGGATCGAACCCGGGCCGCCTAGATGGGAGGCGAGCGGTTTAACTATTCAAACACGGTGCCACCCTAGAATTTTGATACATGACAAAAATAGTATTATTGTGCATCATAACTTTGTAAATTTCAATGAGACAACTTGCATACTCTGGGCTTTTCAAATTTCATAGATGCACCACCTTAAGTTGTAAAATTTGATAAATCCACAGTATATAAGATATTTTAATCCAGTTTTACAGAAAATGAGTTTAAAAATAATTCGTCATATTATATTTTTTAACAATAGACCTAATTAGAATAGAAACATTTATATATTTAGTACTTTACAAAATTCATTCATTTTCAAAATTTAATTGTTTATTCATTAAAACTGGAGATTGTTTTTTTTTTATGTGCTCTTAAGAGACGTTATAAAAATTTTGGGATGCCTATTAATAATGGCTGCCCATCTATAGTTTCAGTTAATTTGAAATTAGAGCGCGCTAAGTGGGAATAATGATATATTTTCTTAAAGTTTAGAATTCATATACTTTTATCATCAAACAAAGTAACTTTTCGTCTAATTTCACAGATGCAAGGGATATTCTTTTGCAAAATTACGAAGAAGGTTTTGAATACCCGACAGGGCGCGCGCGCGCGCTCCATATTTTGCTAACCTCGGCTGCAACCCTTTTTTTTTTATGTGCTCTTAAGAGACGTTATAAAAATGTTGGGATGCCTATTAATAATGGCTGCCCATCTATAGTTTCAGTTAATTTGAAATTAGAGCGCGCTAAGTGGGAATAATGATATATTTTCTTAAAGTTTAGAATTCATATACTTTTATCATCAAACAAAGTAACTTTTCGTCTAATTTCACAGATGCAAGGGATATTCTTTTGCAAAATTACGAAGAAGGTTTTGAATACCCGACAGGGCGCGCGCGCGCGCTCCATATTTTGCTAACCTCGGCTGCAACCTGTCTGAATAGAATGATGCAAGCGTTGTGCAGTGAAAGGTAAGAAAGTGCCATATAAGGACTTGCTGTTAGCAGGTCGAACCAATACCTGCCTTGTCTCATTCAAAAGCATGCCGAGATATAACGAGGTTGCGGTCACCTTGCCCGGTGCCTTCCCCACACTGAACGTGAAATGTAAACTAAGATAATCAGATACTATCCCTCATTGAACAAAAATCTGATGAGTTCCATTCAAATGCCTTTCTCTATTTATCCTGAAAACAAAGCATCTTATTATAGAAGATTATTCTTTATCTACATCATGGCAATCGAGATAAATATTAGCAGAAAAGCCACAAGTAGTAAAAGCGGGCGTTTAACACTACAATATACCTATATATGTGTATATATACATATACACAGGGTGTTAATGCACTATACCGAAATATTTTCACAGAATGTGTAGATTACCAAGTTTCTGAAGTGCCAGTACGCCACTGGCTAATTTCGAAGGGACATATTGTCGCAACCGCCTTTTCTATTAATAACTCGGGGAACTCGCTGTGGCTGCGAAAGGCAAATACAAAACTATTCTAACTGGATGCGACATGAGGGACGTATCCCCCATGCTAACTTATGGGAAATTAGCAAACTCAGGAGTAAAACAAGGAAATGTGGGAACAAAATCAAACTACTAAATTAAAACATGTTAATTCAAGAGTAATTCCAGCTAATCGATATATTAAGCTTTTACCTGTTATGTTGACGCTGGATGATGCGTAGCCAAAATCTACTATAGCTCCATTATTAATTACATGACCACTAAAAACGTGCGATGCGCACCCCACGTCGTCTCGCTGGCAAAGAGAGCGTAAAAAGCCACGCTCCCGTCGTTATTTTAAACTAACCTTTTTCCTCTACAGTACAGCCAAAACAATAAAATTAATTAGTCAATCTGCCACACTTAGAATGTGGATCCTAACGCAGTAGTACCACATTCTGCATGTGACAATATTACAGCGTACCTCTCTAGCGTAGTGCTTATGATGCTGGCTTTCAAGTGAAAGATAGTTTCCGAGTTCGGTTCTCGTTCGCATCACTTCGTCTGGAATGAAAAATAATACTAATAAAAAACATTCACTCTATGACAGGAATCGAATTCATGAATTTTGGTATAGCACCTTCCCGCGTTACGCATTAAGCCACCAGAGCAGTTGAAAACACGCCTCCAGAGTAGGCTATCTCAAGAACGTAGTTAATGAATGCTCAGTGTGGTATTGTCAAGTGATTAGTTCGAGATTTTACAGATTTTTGCGACATTAAATCTTGAGAACGCTAGTAACGAGCTGCTAAAAGTCGATATTTCTATACTCGGGCAGCAGTTTTAAAGCCATTCTAAGCCATTTTGTCAACCTGTTTTGCTTTAACACCGACTTATCAGCACCTGATACCCACACGTTTAACGCTATGTAGCTGCGTTATGTTTATCAGGGGATCTCAAATTACTTATATGAGTCACGTGCCCAATCTCGGAAATTATTTCGGTGGAGTTCTTTAACACCCTATGTGTATGTATATATATTAGCAGAAAAATCTACTAAAAAAAAAAAAAAAAAAAAAAAAAAAAAACAGAACAAAAATATATAAACGACTGACGTCCTTCTTTTGAAAAAAGTTTAAGTATTTTAACATTGAAACCAATAACATTAACTGGGAAGCTGTCAACTTACCAATAATTTAAAAACATGTATAAATTGTGAGTTTTGATGAGGTATACATTTTTGGTGTTGTAAGTTTTAATCTATCTCTTATGGTTTACCTGTTATGCAAAAAATCATGCAGCATGCATATTTCTTCTGAGGTTAGTCCAAGAAAATTCAACATGTGCATTTCATTTGTCATGAAAATATCTTAAACATATATATTTTAATCAAAAGCATGAAGATTGGTCAGCGCTCCTCCAAAACAAGCTTAGAAAAGTGAAGGACTTGGATAACTTCCTCTGGTATATCTCTCATCGAAGGAGGTGATTTTGACTACATTGCAAATTGGGCACTGCTTTTTTACATACAGCTATCTGCTTGAGAAGAAACCTGCTCCTATCTGTCGGCTCTATAGAGAAAAATGATTGGAGCGTATTCCACTAGCAGATATTCGAGTACCTCTGCAGCTACCGGGAAGGTCCTCGCGGCTGATAGTAAAGCGGTGAATAAGGGTTTTAAATTTTTATAAAAAGTGACTTTTGGAATAAGAATTTAAATTAGTTTAATTTAACCTGACAGACGAACCGGATTAGATTTTAGTGCCAGTTTATCTACGTGACGGATAATAACAGAATATATATAAACAACTTTTTATTTTTTTAACACCAATGACTTTTGCGATGCTGATTAAGTTTTTATACCTTTTCTCGTTCTTTTGTTTTACGTAGTTTTGTAGATTCATCTTTCTTTGGTTTTGATACATAATTTTATTTGCTCCGAATTTTATATTTAATTTTGGAAATTGTTATTTTATGGTTATTTTATATTACGTTTATCTCTCGCTTTTGCACTATGGTTTTATAAGGGCAATAATGACCTTTCAGTTGAGCACCCTTAAACACCTCTCATATCATCATTCTCAAAATCGCTGGAGTCGGTTTTGAGAAAATAAAAATTTTCGATAAAGGTTCCATGTAAGGGTGGTGTGCAGTGAGGGGATTTTTCCTGAAAATTTTTGTGTCACATCCTTTGAAGATGTTTATACCAAACTACGAAATTAACCAGGCACCACTCAACACACACACACACACGGAGATCAGCTTTTTCTATACACATCTTTCGTAGATCCAGGGGATCTCAAAACATATATTTCCAGTGAAATCTCGGTATCGAATTTTTGGGTGCAAATACATTCTCTATACACCATGTACATAGTACGTGTAGATAAAGTAAATATTATGGATGAAAGCATGTAGCGTATGCATTTTATATTAACTGTTGGCATACTATACTTTTTAAAATGGCCAGAAAATCTTTAATAGCAGCGAGCGAGTATTGTTAATGAAATTATTCTTGATTTTGAATTTCTTGTATACGTTTACAAACAAGGTGAAATTAAACTGCCATCTCCAATCATTAATCCTCTACCTGAATAGAAGTTAAATTATTTGCCTAATATAAATGTAATTAATGACAGCAGTGATTGCAAAAATGATGATAATATACTCCGTCAGATACCAGAAAAGCAGTTCATAAATATTACCAGAAACAAATTTCACTACTCATACATAATAACGAGCGGCGTTTCGCCTGATTCTGTGGTTGGGTGTTAGAAGCTTTTGTTTTATTCTGTACAAGCACTCAATGTGGCCAATAAGGAGAGTAAGGCGGTCTATCTCTGAGGTAGGCAACCCATCGGACACTTCTGCGGGCGGATCAGTTTTACGCACACGGTTAGGCGCAAGTCCGATACAGCGAATGTTAAATATTTGCTGGGCTATTACATTCAAATGTTGTTTTCAGAAAGATAAAAACATTAAATGCATACCTTGAGGTATATGAATGAAATTTAATATATTTGTTTGTTCTGTCTGGATAAGAGGAAGTATTACATTCCACCCAAAGCCTCGAATCTCAGTTTTCACACGAAAAAGAGCAATTTCTTTCTCTCACTATGGGTTTGTGTGAATGGATCTTGTATGTACGTGCACTTTAAATAGCATAGCTCAATAATGATTTAAATGAAATTTAACACTAAAGTTGGCATTTAAGTTCAGCATTTAAGTTTCAGTTTTTAAGAGTATAATTTTACTAATCACAAAGCTATGCACAATACTAACTACCTTTATTAAGGTTAGTATGAATTTGTTATTTATCATATGAAGTACATTCATTCTGTATTCAACCAAAATGTCGGTGTCCCAGCTGCTACGCATTTGACGTGTGCAGACATCCTTTCATGGTTAAAAGAATTTCAAATCTTACAACGGTTATTTCAAGTTAAAACCCGCAAGTGAAGAACCAGCAGGTACCGTCTTACTTATCAGCGAATGCGGTGAACGGGCTGTGCTCTCGCCATTTCTCTACTCCTGGGTTTTAACTATAAACAGTTCCCTTCCCGTTGAGTTCTGCAACTCTTTTAAAGCACCAAAGGAATTCCGCAGACGTCAAATAAGGGTAATTGGGGCCCGCGGTGGATATTAATTGTTCGTTTGGGAGCCAATTTGAAGATTCAGAAGCCTGTTATTGAGATAATCAAAGTTTCTAAGTAACAGCAAATAAATAGCAATATTCGTGTTGGATTCAATCTAACAAACATACGAAATAAGCCCGCCTCGGTAGTGTGCGGGTAGCGCCTCTGCCTCAAAATCAAGAGGTCGCGATTTCATTTATCATCCGATATAACCAACTACGTTAAGGGCGTTTAGCTAAAGAATAACAAATAAATAAATACAAATTTTAAAAAGGCATACGAAAGTGATTTAGGAATTTGAGTCTTTTGAGCGGCTTTAAAAGACACATGAATGCTTTAAAGTGCTGATTCATGAAAATATACTAAGTGACTGAAACATTAATCATGAAGTGTTTTATTGCCTAAAATATCTGTTTCATTATTTTATCCTACAGATATTTGTAATAGACACCGTTGCAATGCAAAAACGGCATAAGGAAATTAGACTTTAAACCAAAGTGATAGTTATTTGCGCAACGGGTGAGATAAAGTAAATTAAAATAAGCAAGAATCACTTTTTCATTAATACCCTGAACATTTCTTCATATCTGCCAATCCTGAAATTGCTGAAACTCTTTCTGTGAAGTCAACGAAATAAAGCCTCAACTGCTTCTTTTGCTACATATAAAATATCATTTGGAACCGATATATTAACGTTGTCAACGTCCATCGTAAACTTAATCAATTTGAAACTAGCAAATAAAAGCAAAATTAGTATGCATACATAGCCTACCGTATTTTATAATTATAAGAACGCTTCAATTCAATGCCTTATTCCTTATTTAATTTATTAATATCTGTTTAAAATCATTAACTGAATATTTGCTATATATTAATTTATTGAATCTGCAGGATAAAGTAATGTAGTAAGTGGAACAAACCTCTATAATCCACTCGTAGAACTTAAAACGCTCCCTTCGGGTCGCGTTTTAAATTATCCCTGAAGACGAAGAAGATGCACTTCTTCGAAACGTTGGTGTCAAGCCAAGTTTTTACCTGGCTAGAAGCCCGAGAAAATTTTTAAGTCTTGTGACATTTCTGAGATGAGGCAACATAATGGCGAGCTGATGTAGAGGTGATAGCTTCACTCAGTACATTTTCCCCTTAGACAGCTGTTACCTATGCTCCTATAAGAGCACGGAAGCGTGTGTGCTGTACGTGACGTGTGAAGTCTTGTGATGTTTGAGATGGTCATGGAATGAGTCGATGAAGCACGTTCGTGATGTAGTACGTGCAAACTGACAGGCGGCCTTCACCGTGCGCAGCACGCGCCGGACTCTGTAACATCCTCTGTAACACCTCCCTGCGAGCATTGTTGCGTCAACACGAAAACCATACCGACATAAGCGGCGCTATAGCGGTTATATCAGTGGCGTATTCTGGGATTACAACTTTGGCTATCACTACACTTACCAGAGCTGGACAATATAAGGGAGTGTTCATTAATAGTTATGCTAGGGATCAGAAGCCTGCTGGGGAGCCTACGGCACGAAACAACAGAATGGAGAACCTGTTACGAGGGTCGGCCCGTACGAGGAAGTGGATGACATGAAGTGTAAGCAAAATTGATGACTGGAAAGGTTACGATGAAGCAATTGGTGGAATGAGTGGCGGGGAAACCGGAGAACCCAGAGAAAACCCGCTCAGACGCCGCTTCGTCCACCACGAATCCCACATGCGGGTACTTGGAATCGAACCCGGGCGATTGGCGACGAGTGGTCCAAGCACTCAACCATTTATATTATAAGGAGATTAAATAGATTATTATTTGTGAGTGGGAAGTTTTGTCCTCTCCTAATATTAACTGAAAACTTTTCTACTTATTAATACTATTAGAGTCGTCATCACGAGGAACTGAATTTTAGTCGTGACGTAGGTAGTGCTTTGCTTGTTCGTTACTGTGTAACCCAGTTCGGAATAAACCGTTTCAATTCTGGTTGTTTAAACTGCTCCAAATGAACAAATGGATGAAAATAGATATTCCTGAAGAAGTTTTAGATTATACTAAAAAGCTGTACTTAGTTTGTTACCCAGCAAGTAAAAGAAGGACTTATATGACATGTAATTTTCATTATTCAAGGAATGGGGAGCTGCCAAAGGAGTTATAATAAGTTACAATGAAATAAGCTACCCTTTACATGGAAAACGTTTCAAAAGTTTTGATTTTCTCAAAAATGCCTCTAAGGATTTGTATTAAAATCTCTTATATTTAAGATATTTACATGCCAAATAAAATGCACATCTTGAATTTTCTGGGAACCGCCTCTGAAGACCTGTTTATTTTGGATGATTTTTATTGAATTTTGTACAACTGGTAAACCGTAAGAGATTTTGAAAAAAACTTACAGAAGATCATGATAAAGCACACAATTTATGTCATATACATTTTTTTTTTTTCGTGGAGTTGATCGTTTCTGAGATATTCATTGTTATTGGTTTCAGCTTTAAAAAAAACTTATACTCATCTAATATAGAAATTTGATTTAATGTCAATAAAATAATCTGCTGATACACCCGCAAAATTTAAAATCCCTTTCAGAAACTCCAAAGATTATAAACTCCTGTCCATACAAACAAAGGAACTTCAGTCACATAGTCCCTTTCTTCTACTTGCAACGAAGCAAGTAATAAAACTATTTCTGCTAATTTTTTCGAAATTGGCATGAAGTAAATAGAAGCACAAGCTTTTAAACAATAATTTGTTGCAGAGATATAGAGAAAGTGATGTGAATAAAACACATCAGGTTTTTCTTTTAAATAAAATTGGCCAAAATAGTAAAACTGCAGTAGAAGAAATAGCGTTAAAGAGAATAGTCTAAACAGCAAATGTTTATATTATACATACATACGAGGAGTGTATATCATTTGAAATGTTTAGAATTAAGTGCTTCATCGGAAGTCATTTGTCATTGGACGATAAACTGCAGGCACTTTGCTCTTTCCCTCGTGCCAGCGGACATAGGCATGCAAATGCGAAGGTCTTGATCAGGGCAGTTCTGAAAGTTTCTGATAAATAGTTCATCTTACTAGTCAGAATTCTCTAAACTCTGCTCATCTAAACCTAAACTGAGATTTAAGGGGATTAATTGCTACCGCTCATAGAACAGGCACTCGCAATAGATGTCAGTTCGGAAGATATTACTGATTTTCTCTTTTAAGAAAACAATCTGATATGTTCACATGACTTTCTCTACATCTCTGCAGCAATTTATTGTTAAGAAGCTTATTCTTCTATTTACTTCATCCTAGTCTAGAAAAAATTAGCAGAAATAGTCTTATTACTTGCTTCCTTGTAAGTAGAAGCGAAATAAGGGACTACCAAAGGTTAAAGTGATAGTCTAAAGTTGGTTACTATGTGACTGAAGTTCCTTTGTATGGACAGGAGTTGACACATTCCCGTATGACAAAAGTATGTTTCTGAAGCTGAAACCAAAAACAAGGAATATCTAAAAAAACGATCAACTCCACAAAAAAAGTATATAACCAAAATTGTGTGTTTTAGCGTGCTCTACATTTTTTGTGTGGTAAGTTTTTGTCCATCTCTTAAGGTTTAGCAGTTATGCAAAATTCCGTAAAATTCATTCAGAATAAAGTAGGCTTCAGAGGCTATTCCTAGAAAATTCAAGATATACATTTTATTTGTCAGGTTAATATCTTTAATATACGCTATTTTAATAAAAATAGTTTGGTGTTTAACGGTCTTTTCGTTTTTGAGCTAAGCTGTCCACGGACATACAGACACACACACGCACACACGGACCTTTTTCCAAAAATGCTTTTCTTGGATTCAAGGGGACCAAAACATGTATTTCCGGTGAAATCTCGGTATTGAATTTTTGGGTGCAATGCAATGCCTTCTCTATAACTATATACATAGTATATATAGAGAAAGTAAAAATCTCACTTTATCAGTCAGGTACAGAAAGTTACTATCTCTTTCCCAGTAGAACGTGTCTGGAAGGTATGCGCTTGAATTAGCAACTCGCGCGTTATCTGAGAAAGATTACGGCTCAACTCCCAACATACACCTACTAATCTTTGTTTCTTATAAGTTTGCTCTGCTGATGTTTAACCTTCTGCGCATTATTCCCCTCTCCTTTCCCCCGATTGGCTAAGTACATTTTACAAACCTTTTAATGAGCAAGGTCAGGCGATAAAGCTATATAAGCACTAGGGCATGAAAGATTACAGCTCACATGATAAGATTTCTTCATGCGAGAGGCAATTTAAAACGAAGGATCCTCTTATGTGCATTTGTTGATAAAAATTTACGCTTGTTTTAGATGCATGTCGTTACATACCCTGAATCTAAAAAAATCAGTTTTAGAAAAAGGTGCTTGTGTTTGTCTGTGTTTATGGACAGCATAGCTCAAAAACGAATACCAATAAATACCCTTAAATACCAATCACCCAAACTACACTTTACATGGAACATTTTTAGAAAATTTTGATTTTCTCAAAAATAGCTCCAACGGTTTTGATTAAAATGCTTTATGTTTAAGACATGTGTGTCTTGAATTCTCTGGGAATAGCCTCTGAAGACCTCTTCATTCAATGGATGACTTTTATATTGCTGGCAAACCCTAAGAGATATACAAAAACTTGCTACACAAAAAATGTGGATCTCATTAAAACACACAATTTATGACAATTTTTTTTTGTAGAGCTAACCGTTTTCGAGATATTCCGCATTACTGGTTTCAATTTTAAGGGACTTAAACTTTTCCCAAACGGAAGACATCTTTCTTCAAGTTTCTCGTTTGTTTATTCCTGGTAAGCAAAGAGATTCGAATTTCAATTGGTTCCCATAGCGACTGGCCTTTAAGGACACGCGCATTTTCTTATTTCCCTTCTACTTACACGGAAGCTAGTAATAACACTAATTCTGCTTATGTTTATCTTAATTAGCATGATTTAGGTAACAGAGAATTGAACACAGATTTTTTTCTACGAAAGAAAAATGTATATGGCATACATTGTGTTTTAACATGATCTACAGTTTTTGGGTAGTAAGTTTTTGTCTATCTGTTACGGCTTACCAGTTACGCAAAATTCAGCAAAATTCATTCAGAATAAAGAGGCCTTTAGAGAGGCTATTCAAGATATACATTTTATTTGCCATGTAAGTATCGTTAATATACGGTATCTTACACAAAATCGTTAGAGCCATTTTTGAGAAAATCAAAATTTTCGAAACTTTTTCCATGTAAAGGGTAGGGAGATTTTTCTCAAAATCTTCGTGTCGCATTCCTGAAAGATATTAAATTTTATCCCAAGTTTGGTATTTTACAGACTTTTTGTTGTTGAGTTATCGTGTTCACGGACACATGCACGGGTCTTTTGCAGAAAAAAATCTATTTGGATTCAGGGGACCCTAAAACATGTATTACCGGGGAAATCTTGGTATCAAATTTTTGGGTGGAATGCAACACCCTTATACACTATATACATTGTACGCGTAGAGAAAGTAAACATGTATCATTTGTATTAGAACAATTAATTTAGATAATAAGATTATTAATTAAATAACCGTGCAAGCCTAGAATTTTGATTCATGGCAAAAATATCACTATTATTGTGTATACTAACTGATATATATCTTTTAATAACTGTGGATTTTTCAAATCTCACAGTTATTTCACCTTAAGTAGCGCTTGTGTTTTGTTAAATAGGTGCAACAAATCTGATGTTTTAACGCTGTATGTATATATTTAGTTATTTAGGTGGAATTAAATACTCCCATTTACTCGTACTTTGGGCCAATTTCACCATACGCTATTTGAGAAATCTTGGGAACCATGTAACGAGTATGTTTTCGCTACATTTTGAGTGACATGTACCTCAGAGGAGATGCAGAGGTCGTTGTAAAGGACAGTGGAATTTCTGCGGGGGCTGAGCCACAAGGACATTACATAAGAGCTAGCTGCAGCTTTACCTTGGACTGCCCCTGTTTCTAAGAAAACTGTCTAAGGGAAGATTATATGCTTTGAAATTAAACGATTATCTGGATAGGAAGAGAGAGAGAGAGAGAAAAAAAAAAGATTGAGCAAGATGGGAGGTGGGGAAAGGCAATTTCTCTTTTTTAATTCACAAAAGTTGGAATGGCGAAAAATACTGCAAAAAGTTGGCGTGTCTCCCATTTATTCTCTAGAAACCAAGCGAAATGTCTCCGATAATGTGAGAGGTCCCAGGTTCAATTCCCGGCGACTATTATGAGGATTTTGTGGTTTTCCTCTAGTCACGAAGATGAATGTTTGAGTTCTATATTCTACCATGATGGTCCTTTCCTCGTTTCCTCTCATTTAGTTTCTCTTTAATCTTTTAGGTTGACTACTCTAGCTGCCGTTCTTCGGTGGCAGGCAGATGGTGCATAGAAAGATATGAAACTTCTTACTGACAGAGATAAGCCTGTCGGCTGCTGGGTTGGGTTCCCCGGTCCCACTAGAAGGACGTCCTAGTACTACCCTCTAGAGCCGGGTGATCAGACGTGAAACTATTAGGGAACACAGGTGTTATACAACTCAGCTTTGAGGCTTAAATATGTTTGCTTTCACATTGTTTCTACTCAAATACTTAAAATGAGTGGAACTACGTGAATATAAGAATAACATTATGTATGAATACTGCAATATACCAGGTGGTACTACACCGTACTTAACTTGACATGCCCCGTTGAGTTCTGCAACTCTTGTAACGCATGAAGGAATATCTGCACACACCAAGTATGAGGCAGTTGGGACACCTGGTAAAAGGCATAAAATAAAGTTGTAATTAGTAGAGAAAGGTACTGCTTTTTAATGCAAGGTACCTTTGCGCAAGCTGGTAGATCACACTGTTTGCTGTTCATGTCAAAAAATGTGAGACTTTCTGCCGTGAGTGCACACGTCTTGAAGAATCACATGGTTCATTAGCACCTTTAATACAACTAATTAAAACCAATACGCCGTATATAATAAGAAAGAAAGTTGTCCACGACAAGAAAGTTCAAATAGGCATTACCCCTTCCCGATATACGTACACATCGGTTGCAACAAAAGAAGTAAGTAAGGTCACTGTGAACCGTATCAGTCGGTTGTTCTCCTGCTGCCTACATGGGACGCGGACTGATACAGTCTTGTTCAACAAGTGTGCCCCACTACAAAGCATGTAAACTGATTGCAACATATCCTTCCAGTGTTGGTCATGCGACACAGACCTCAGTACTTGCTGAGAAAGATACTCTAGCATTGTAGTGGGACAGAATGTACTAATGCTACGAGGGCCGTTTATTTTCAACCTCCGATGGGCTATAAATAAAAGACAAGTTCATAGAAAACAACTATTTTATTACTAAAAGTTTTGTACACTTATGGTTACTTTTCAACATAATCACCGAAAAGATTGAAACATGTATCGTACCTGTGCACAAACTTTGCAATACCCGCTTCAAAAAATGTTGCCGCTAATGATTTCAAATGAGCATTGGCGTTAATTTAAATATCTTCGTTGGTTTGAAAGTAATGCCCTCCTAGCCACGTCTTCAGTTCAGGGAAAAGGTGAAAGTTGCAGGCCTGTACGGCGGATGATCGAAAACGTCCCATTGAAATTGTTCAAGGAGCCGATGGGTTGTGCCAGCACTGTGTGGACGAGCGTTGTCATGAATCAACACAATTCCTGAAGTCAGCATTCCTCTTCGTTTGTTTTGAATGGCTCTCCGTAAAGTACGAAGATCTTCAAAACAACATCAATGCTCATTTGAAATCATTGGCGGCAACAGTTTTTAAAGCGGGTATTGCAAAGCTTGTGCACAGGTAGGATAAATGTTTCAATCTTTTCGATTGATTATGTTGAAAAGTAACCATAAGTGTACAAAACTTTTAGCAATAAAATACTTGTTTTCTATGAACCTGTCTTTTATTTATAGCCTATTGGAGGTTTAAAAAAGGGCCCTCATAAACAGTTAAATATTTCAAAATCGTGATAAACTCTTCTACATAACCTGCATAGGAAAATTAACGATGCCAATTTTATAGGGATTGTGCACTTTTATGCCTGTTTGAATTTGCTTTTAAAGTAATTCTAGTTTTTGCAGTCACGTACACCTACGTGGCTTCTGTGGGTAACAGATGTCACTGCTTCATCTTCACAGAAGTCCCAGACCATCCAATTTGTAGCAAAAAGTAACAAGAATCAATTCCAGCTCTGTCGCTCTACAGGCAGCAATGCAAACTACTTGTTTTCAAAAGCGTCATTGTAAATTTCGTCATGGTAGTTGTTATTCAATTATGGCATGAAATTAAAAGTCTGACTCTTTCTTATCACATAAATAACTAAGAAAAAGAAAATTTTAAATGTCAGAGTGAAATAAAAAGAAATTTTAGTAAACCAAAGTTATAAACTATTTATTTTAGTGAGAATTAGCATTTGTTGACAGCAAGATGTTTTACTAACGCTGAAAAATCACATTTAAAAGTCCAGTAACACTCTAAATTTGGTTCTGATATTCTACAATATGCGATTCTTTAATTGAATACTAAAGTGAATATGTATGTTCGAGATTTTAAAATGAAATGAAATGGGGTTTTATTTATGGAAGGTGGTTCTCAGCGTCCAATTCTATGTTGGGCGTGAAAGACCACTTAATTTTGTTCAGAGGTCTCAGTATCAGAATAACTAATAACTCCATGGCACGACAGCTCACGGGGAACCTTGGCCTACCGCCCGGCCGCTGCGTCCCCCATCTCGGTCCATTACAGACGTCATGGATGGGGTGCAGAATTGAAGGGTGAGACGTAGTCTGCCTCGAGCCCCCCGGCCGGTTAATGCGGTACTCATGATCTGGAGCCGCTACTTCTCCATCAAGTAGCTCCTCAATTGGCCCCCCAGGGACCTACAAGGCTGAGTGCACCTCGGGCCAGGTCTCCCAGCGGGGGAAAAAGCCCCACGCCGGTACTGAGGATCGAACCCGCACTAAGGAGACGACCTCAGTATCAGAATAAAGGTTCTTTTATGTGCCAAAGGAAGCCATGCTATCTAAGCATTTTTATTCCCGAAAAAAAAAATTGATCACCCTCCACTGGCTTTGAACCCGCGACCTTAGGTACACGATGGGACACAGCAGCCTTTTAGGATATGTCATATGCAGATTTTAAAGAATTCACATGGATATCTGTTCCAAATGAAAAATGATGAGGAAACATAGTTTATATAAATAAAATAGACGAAACAAACATTTTACAATAAAGATAACCATGTAATACACTTTCCCCTCAGATTCAACATCTCTCATCTCTGTTCTAAATGTGTTCTACTTGAGAAAAGGTAAGCGTTCAGAGGGTCTGTATGTCAAGGTCTACTACCTTCGGCGCTGTAATGATATAGCTGTCACTTCGGTGTATGTACCTATTTCCCACATATATATAGCTTCAATACCTAAGTGATATCTGGTCAGTTAGTATTATACATTATGGTGATAGGTGGATGTTCACCTAGAATGAAACTTGTATATCTGTTGTTCATAAATCTTACTAGCTTATTGCCATTTCATAAGCATTTATTACTTTCTATACACATATTATGTACATCGTGTATAGAGAAGGTATAGTGTTCCACCCAAAATTCGATACCGAGATTTCACCGGAAGTACTTGGGTCCCCCTGAATCCAAAAAGAGCATTTTTGGAAAAAAGGTCTGTGTGTGTGCGTGTGTGTGTGAATGTCTGTGGACAGCATAGCTCAAAAATGAAAAGTCGGTAAAATACCAAATTTGGCATTTAAGTTTAGCATCTTCCAGGGATGCGACAGGAAGATTTTGAGAAAAATCCCCCCACTCCCAACTACCCTTTACATGGAACTTTTTTTCGAAAATTTTGATTTTCTCAAAAATGGCTCTAACGATTTTGATTAAAATTTCGTATATTGAAGATATTTACTTGACAAATAAAATGTATATGTTGAATTTTCTGGGAATAGCCTCTGAAGAATAGTTTATTCTGGATGAATGTTACTGAATTTTGAATAACTGCTAAACCATAAGAGATGGACCAAACTTACTGCACAAAAAATGTAGAGTACATTAAAACACACAATTTATGTTATATACATTTTTTTCGTGGAGCTCGTCGTTTTTGAGACATTCCTTATATTTGGTTTCTGCTATGAAAAACGTATACTTCTCTCATACAGGAACTTGTCAACTCCTATCCATATAAACAAAGGAACTTCATTGACATAGCAACCAGCTTTTGACTATCACTTTAGCCTTTGGTTGTCCCTTATTTCGCTTCTACTTACAATGAAGCGAGTAATAAGACTATTTCTGCTAATTTTTTCTGATTAGCATAAAGTAAATATAAGTATAAGCTTTTTAAGAATAATTTGTTGTAGGGATATAGAGAAAGTTATGTGAATGGTACATATCAGATTTCTCTTGTTTACTACCTTAGAATTGCGATGGGAATATATCTTAAAAACTGCCATAATATCAGGTTACAAAATTTATAAACGAAAATTTTTAAAGCATTTCCTCCACCACAATTAGTATTTTGCTTAGAGAATTTCTTTCAGTACAAAATTGAAAATTAAAATTATAATGATAACATCGCGAATTTGAACGAAATCATCACAAATAAGAACACGTATCTTCAAATGCCTCTTAAGCCTTTTCGTGCTTGTAAATTTATATAATTGACATCCACGAAAGTAAGGTAGAAGCAGAGTTCATTAAAAATTATGTCCAACACATTTTATAATGACATTTGAAATATTTTGTTCTACATTTAACCGTTACCAAATTAAAGCAGAAGGAACATGGGTTTTTCAAAAGTGTTAAAATTTTAATTATATTGGAAGCGATAAATTAACTTGCTCGTTTTCCCCAATTAGTTCTTCTTAAATAAATAGTTAATAATTTGATCAGCAGTGTTACAGAACATTTTAAAATTCAGTTATTGATTGAGTGTTAAGGAATTGCAAATTTAATTCTGTTATAAAGCGAAATGAGAAAATAAAACGTATTAGAAGTTAAGCGGATGCTGGTAATCTGCCCATATCTCTATAAACAATTGACAATCAAGCGACAGGCAAACATATTCCGACCATCTTACCTCCGTAATCTCTAGATATCGAAGAAGATGGTTCAGGCCGTAGTATCTGCGAAATGCTCTCGAAGGTCGCGGATTCAAGTCCCGTCTACAGAACAGCTTGGCTGTTTTTTGTTTCTTTTTTGTGGTTCTCAGCCGCCAGATAAATACCGATTTGGATATTCCAATCTCCGAATCAACACTACACCTACAGATAAAAAGAAATAAGAAATGAGATAGGTAGGTGATGCAGGAAGGCCACTACAAAAGCTGCTTAGATACATGGGATAGGAAAACGAATACCCAATTAAGATTTTCCAGCACTCCCTACAAACTCCGATATTTTAAAAAAATCCTACATCCGATTTAACCAGTCACAGGAAGCTGACTGTAATTCTGATCATCTGTTAAAAATTTATCCAATTAGACAGTTAAACGTAAGTATCTACACCACTACGAGGAGACCAAGAAAGATTCCTCCTACACTATTACGCTACGATCTAGCACAGTATAATAATAGTAATAATAATTATAATATTTCAAACTTCCTTTTTTGTGCAGCATTACTTTAAAAGCAACCTTTTATAGCTGCCAAAGATGCAAAATATCGGGGCTCTCTTAAATATTATCTGAAAAACACTGTTCAGACACTCAAACCAAGGATTTTGAATTTTTATGTAAATAAATCACAAATAAAAAAGAGTATGTTCATACATCTAGCTGATTGTCGAAGCACATTTCTAAAAATCACAGTATATTTAATATTTTGAAGCTTACAGAATGTCATTAGCGCATTCCAAAATCGAATTATTTATGACCAGAAAGATGTCTACTTTACAGAGTGTAAGAAAATGTATGATACTTCATTAAAACAATGTCTATGAAGATGCATTAAGGTCAGTAATTTGAGTTTGAAACAAAGCAAACATTTACATGCAGCTTAAAGAATTCTCTTGAAACATAGTGAGACTGTATAAAACACATAACCAATAAAACCACCCAGACTGACACCATTTGATTTAAATCAATGTTATTTAACCACAATCTTCTCATTCATACCCACTGCAGGTGTATCTATAGGAAAAGTCGTGTGAATGGTACATATCAGATTCTTTTAGCGAATTCGCAAGTCGCGAATTTTATGGATCTTAATGTTGAGGCATTCACAGAGGCGATAGCGAGAACTGAGTAAGCGTACTTAAAATTCATCAATCAGATTCGCGTAAACAAAAGAGAGCAGAGACAGCGGTCAGTGAACCAAAACATCGCTGTCTGTGTTTGCAGTGTCTGAGAACGACCTTGAACAAGTTGCTATGATTTGCTGCGCGAGGGCGAGTTAAAACCATTTCTGTGTTGACAAAGAGAGACTATCTTACATCGCCTTGAGCAAAACTGAGTCGATTCCTCTTCACGACATTCCTCCACTTAACATGCGACCTTCTCTGTACGTGTCTGCAAACTTTTTGTCATTCATCTAATCTTTCTTTTTGCCCTCTTTTTTCAATTTTTCTTCTTTTTCTTGCTTTGAGTAAACCAATGGCTCACAGACTGTTTAACCCTACGTTTTTGAGACGCATTTTGAAACATCTGCATATATAGCAGATTTTACATTCTCTAGCACATATACACAATGTATATAATAGGTAGAAAAGTAATGTCTTCCACCCAAAAATTCAATACTGAGATTTCATCGCAAATATATGTTTTAAAGTCCCCTGAATCCATAAAAAGCATTTAGAGAAAAAAGTCGTTGAATGAGTGTGTTTGTGGGTGTGCGTGGGCAACATAACTCGAAAAGGAAAAGTACGTTAAAAACCAAACTTGGTCTTTAACTTAAGAAAATCCAAAGAATGCGACACGAAGATGTTAAAGAAAATCCCCCAACCCAAACTACACCTTGCATGGAAAAATATTTGATTTTGAATTTCCTGTGAATAGCCTCTTCACTCTAAATGACTTTTGTAATAAGACATAGACAAAAGAACTACACAAAATATGTAGAGCTAGTTGAAACATACAACTTGAGTCATATACAATTTTTGTGTGGAGTTAGCCATTTACAAGGTATTCCTTGTTATTGATTTAAATTTTAAAATACTTAAACATTTTTCATACGGAAGTTTGTCAATTCGTGGCCGTATAATAAATACAACGAATTTTAATCACGAATTTCAACAGCGAAAAGATGTTAGCGGTTAACTAAAATAAGACACCAACCTAAAAAAAATAAGTTTTTTTAGGTTTTTTTTTTCATTAAGTTGCAGGTTGGTAACAGAACCGATATTAGAATTTCAATCTAAAGAAATACTTGTAACTCACCTTCTTTTAATTCGCTGATAGGCAAATGTGAAATATTGGATTGCTCATTTTGGAAGCAAAGTAAATGCACATCCAAAACGCCTGGATCCAAGTGTTAGATATTCACAGAACAACTTAACGGTTTTCTGTATTATGATTGTAAATTGGACTCTATTATGGGTAATGCAATTGATGATATAATAACAACAAAGGCTTTAGAGCATTTTTGAGCCTTCAAGGCTATTTACTAAGTACAAGTACCTGTAGGCGATTTAAATAAAGCAATGGCAGCATTTAACCAACGAATGCATTTAAAACCAGTTATGATTTGCTTCTTTGTTATAAAGAACTTGGCACCTTTCTTGAACAGCTAATCCTAGGTGGAAACCGTAACAAATTAGTTGCAGTAACGTCACTCTCGTAGGCCGCACCGTGGCCAAGAGTTTAGACCACTCGCCTCTCACCTAGACGGCCCTGGTTCGATCCCAAGCGACCGTATAGATAGATTATTTCACTGCTTAGGGCGTGGCCCGGTGGCAGCGCTGTCAATGTAATAATACAATACAATGAGTTAAATAAAAATAATGTGAGTAATACACAGTTAAAATGCCAATGACATCATAGTACAGTAATACATACATTATTGTAACAACAGTAATAATAACGCAATGTTTTTATTTACTATCCTGACTATAAATCACTCTTCTTTAGTCTCTTTTTAAAACTATTTACACTTTGAGGCAAAGTCTCCAGTAAATCTGCAGGTATTTTGTTCCATTCGTTTATTGTTCTATTTGCGAAGGAAAATTTACCTATGTCTGTTTTCTGTTCCTATTTCTTATTTTTTCCAAGTGATCATTCCTCCCACAGTATAATGACTTTAATAATCGTTTGGATATGTCTTTCCCTGCATGTTCCTCCTTATAGGCTCTAAAAATTGCACATAGCCTTGCTCGTCTCCTACGTTTTTCTAGTGTTTCCCAGGAAGTAGCAGTGCTGGTATGATTTTCGAATCGTTTACTTCTGTATACAAATTTAGCTGCTCTTTTTTGAACTCTCTCTAGTGCCAGTGTTTGCCCCACCTGATACGGATCCCAGCATGCAGCACTATATTCTAATATTGGTTGAACTAAAGAAGTGTATGCCAAATTTCGCGACTTTCCATTGCTGCGTTTTAAAATCCTGATTACGAAATGCAACGCTTTCCACGCCTTCCCAGTGATCGAGTCTACATGTTGCCCCCACTCCAATCTTTGATTTAGTATTACCCCTAAATATCTGGTGCTATTTACTCTGAGTATTTTCTTATTGTCTAATTTATATATTACGTTTTCTACTATTCTTGCCCTTGAAAATATAATTGTTTTACATTTGTTTGGATATATCTCCATTTTATTATATTTTGCCCAGAGTTGAATTTTGTTTATGTATGTGAGTTTTGTGGTGGACAAAGCGGTGCAGGGGCGTGTTTTCTCCGGTTTCCCCCATTAATCACCAGTGTCATCACCTGCGGTGCCAAAAGTAGTAAAAGCGGGCGTTTAAACACTACAAAAAATCACTATTTGCATTGAAAGCACATTTTCTGTGACACGTCCCTTCAATGTCTTTAGCTAGCAATATTGACACCCAAAGACTTTTCCTATATGTATAACTTAGCTGCAACTGTCGGAAGGGAGGCTATAAAAATACTGGTGTGTTGCATTCACAAGGTTTTATCTAGCTGTTTCACAAACAAACTTTCCTTATAAAAGATTCTTTTATCTACGTCATGAAAATCGATCTAAACATTGCCATAACTTATTACTTGCTTCCTTGCAAGTAGGAGCGAAATAAGGGAATAACCTAGGCTAAAGCAATAGTTAAATCTTTTAAAAGATATCGCAATGTGACACAATTGAAATTCGGTTCTCTTTTACAAAATAAAAAGTAAATGGCGTGTTTTTTATGGACGCTCTTTAACTGTTGTGGTTCTCAGCGTCCCTTTCTACATTGGGCGTGAGAGACCGCTTAATTTTGCTCAGAGGCCTCTCTATCAGGCTTGAGGTACTTTTACGTGCCGTAAATCTACGGTACGGGACCAACGGCTTTACTTCCGGGTTTGAACCCGCGACCTAAGGTACATGAAGTTAGCATGGTAACCATTACACCACGGAGGGCGACTTCTCCTTTTACATACTCCGGTAATAGAAGAGATAGACGAAAGTTTACTTCCCGCTTAAGTAGTTTAAAATTGAAACAAATAATATCTCGAAAACGGTTAAGTCCACAGAAAAAATATATACATGACATGAATTGTATGTTTTAATGAGATGTACATAATTTGTATTTATCTCTTACGTTTATCTGTCGTCCGAAATAAATATGACTTCAGGGGGCTATTCTCAGAAAATTCAAAATATATATTTCATTTGTCATGAAATATATTTAATATGTAGTATTTTAATTTAAATAAGAGATATTTATTTTATAAAATCAACATTTTCGATAAATGCTCCTTGCGTACCAGGATTTTTTAGAAAATTTTCGCGTCACATCCTTATAAGATGCTGAACTTAAATATATACAAAATTTAGTTTTTAACACAATTTTGGTTTTTTAGTTATACTGTTCACAAACACTTGCGGCTGTTTTTCTAAAACTACTCTTTTTGGATTCTTGGTACCTGAAAACCTATACTTCCGATGAAATCTCAAACATTAACTTTTGTGTGCAATATTTTTCCTACTTGTACTAGGCGTAGTAAAGAAGGAAAGAGTTTATGCTCCAGCATCGCCTTGCACATTTCATTTTATGGGCAGCATTTACGGGATAAAACGAAGTTCCTGCAATGGCCGTTAATACCATAGTTTTTATGTTCCGTGGAAAACCTTTTTCATAAATCTTAAGTTAAGCAAGATGCTATGCACAGTCAATCAACGGCATGAGAGGTGTGTAAGCGTACCTGCGTGATACTGCAAAAATTCCTTAGGCAGCTGTGGGCTACCATAATTGAATATGACGTAACGACAAGACTCCATGTTGTCGTATATTTAAGTCATTTACATGACAAATAAAATCTGTATCTTTAATTTTCTGGGAATAGCCTCTGAAGAACATTTTCATTATGGATGAATTTCGTGGAATTTTGCATAAGCGGTATACGGTAGCAGATAGGCAAGAACTTACTGAACAGAAAATGTAGAGCTCGTTATAACACACAATTTATGTCATATACATTTTTTTGTGGATTTGACCGTTTTGAGATATTCCTTATTACTGGTTTCAGATTTAAAATACTTATAACTTTCTCATATGAAAATTTGTCAACTCGTGTCCATACAAACAAGGAACTTCAGTCACATAGCAACCAGTTTTGAAAGATTGGATTTAGCCTACGGTACTCATTATTTTTCTTCTACTTACAAGGAAGCAATTAATAATACCATTTCTGATAATTTATTTTCAATTAGCATGAACGAATAGAAGAATAAGCTTTTAAACAATAATTTGTTGTAGAGAAAGTCATGTTAATATAACACATCGGATTTTTTAAATTTTTTTTTCCAAGTTTCCTTTGAAAAGAAAAAGGCATTTGGACCCGAACCGGGCACTAAAGCGGAACCGATGTAAAGCGATACAGTCATTCGCAACTCTGACTTTGACAGTGCGGCTCAAATTACAGATCTATTGCATCCCGCTGCTAAAGAGAGCGTGGTACGTAAAGTTGGTTTTTTGCATTTCACTAGCAGATCGCGTGCGCGGGCAAGGTTACGTAAAACAACACACTCCCCGGGGCTTGGCTCATTCAGCAACATACCAAACACTTTTGAATTCACTAAACGTTTTTTTTGATTGAGTTAAATAATTACTTAATATAGTTTATAAATATTGTAACCAACTCATAGTAAAATGACGTTGAATGCAACAAAAATGAGATATTATGCACGTTTTGTATAATGGAGGAAAAAATTAAAATGGTAAATTAAAGAATTATTGTCAAATTTTTTTGATAAGTACTGAATAAAAGTATAGCATAATGCACTTTTTAATCATTATTATATTTTCCTCTTAGAAATTTAAAATTCTAATCTCACAATATAACACCGCATCTCCCATTAATATTGAATTTAATTACGAAATTACAGATACAATTGTAAAGTTAATAATAATAGCCTGTATTTCTTACTAGAAGGTAAATATTTAAATTGAGAGTACCCAACTGCCCCTTAGAAATCTCTTGATGCGTCAAAAAAAAAAAAAAAAAAAAAAAAAAAAAAAAAAAAAAAAACTGCCTGTGGAGAAACATCCCCGTTGAGTTCTGCAACACCTTTAACGCACGAAGGGATAACTGCACACGTCAAATACGGAGCAGTTGGGCCGGACTAAATGACTATTTATCCCACAGTCATGATACTATTTATATATTCCTTGCTTCGGCTTGTATTTTGTTAATATTCGATATTTCATTCATCAGAACGGACGATAATGCGATTTAAATTCATATTTTATTCTTAGCTACAAAAATATATTTACCAAAAATAACAATTGAAACAAAAATTAAACATTTAAAAAATAAGAATTAAATTTCAACATTCTTAAAATAAAAGTTTATTAAATGTAATACCAAGAATGACATTATGATGGTTTTTATTATCTTCTTGTAGTATAGCAGCACCTCCTTCTTTAAATTTATTAGGAGAATTTGGTTTATTAAATATAATAGCTGGTTGAATATGAAATTAGCGTTATTTCTAATAATAATTTAGTTATATTTACAGAATTTTCCGAAAATCCACCCAGACGTTGTTTTTGCACTGGAAAACGGGATCTGCTTTATTAAAACCACAGCAGGTGTTTTGTAGCTAGAGGCAAGATTTTGTGGTGAAAATTATTTTAAAACTTGGCATTAACAATTTTAATTAGTGGTGTTTTGTGTAGAATATTTTACATTAATTTTGTGCTAATTAATCGATATTATATGACTGGAATGAAAATTGGCATTAATGTTAAAACCCTTTGATTCATATTTCAAAACATTTTATTTAAAATCAATGTCATAAATAGAATGAAATATCACATTAGACATCACAAACTGCAACATACAAATTGTGACATTTTTTTGTTTTTACTTTCTCTACACGTAATATGTACATAGTGTATAGAGAAGGTATTGCACTTCACCCAAAAATTCGATACCGAGACTTCACCGGAAATATGTTTTAGGGTCCCCTGTATCCAAAAAAAGCATTATCAGAAAAAGTTCCGTGTGCGTGTGTGAGTCCATGTGTCCGTGTGTCACTGTGTCTTTGAACACGATAACTCAAAAACGAAAAGTCGGTAAAATACCAAACTTAGTATTTAAGTACTTTCAGGGATGCGACTCGAAGATTTTGAGAAAAATACCCCCACAACAAACTAACCTTTACATGGAACTTTTTTTCGAAAATTTTGATTTTCTCAAAAATGGCTCTAAAATTTTTTATTAAAATATCGTACATTAAAGATATTTACACGACAATTAAAATATATATCTTGAATTTTCTGGGAATGGCCTCTGAAGACTACTTTATTCCGGATGAATTTTACGGAATTTTGCATAACTGCTAAACCGTAAGAGATGGACAAAAACTTACAACACAAAAAATGTAGAGCACGTTAAAACACACAATTTATGTTATGTAATTATTTTTCGTGGAGTGTAGCGTTTTTGAGATATACCTTTTTTGGTTTCACCTTTAAAAATCATACTTTTCTCATACGAGAATTTGTCAACTTCTGTCCATACCAACAAAGAAGCTTCAGTCACATGGCAACCAGCTTTTGAGTATCACTTTAACCTATGGTACTCCCTTATTTTGCTTCTACTTACGAGTAAGCAAGTAATATGATTATTTTTCTGCTAATTTTTTTCTCGATTAGCATGAAGTATATAGAAGCATAAGCTTTTTAACAATAGTTTGATGCAGAGATATAGAGAAAGTCATATGAATGGAACACATACGATTTTTATAATTGTGCTCTTGTATGTTACAACTAGTTATACATACGTAGCGAAAATACCTCTATATATTTGATATCGCTAGCCAAAGACATCGAAGCGAATTTTCACAGAAAACGTGGGAAGACAGCTGAATGGCACAAAGTTCTTTGTAAAAAAGAAAAAAATCAACATTAATACTGCTAGTTTTAAATACATTTAGTTGGTCATATGTAGCCATTAATTTTTTTAAATCACCGACACTTGCTTTAGAGCCTAGCCTTGAAGGCTCAACAAAATTATCTAAAGCCTTTATATTTATTATAAAACCAATTTCTTTTGCCATAAGAGAGTCAAATTGAAACAGCCATACAGCAGCAAAGTTTTAAATTGTCTACTACTGTATCTCTAACATTGGAAACCTGCGTTCTGCAAGTGAGCACTCTAATATTTCAAATATTTCCTTCAGCGAGTAATTTTGGGATATAACAAGGTTTTCTTTAGATAGATATTCTAATATTGGATCTGTTATTAACCTGCAATTTTCAGAAACAAGGTTTTTTCTTCCTTGGTACCTGTGTTTAATTGCCTAACGCATTTTTGTCGAAATTTTAAACATTTTTTTAACAACTTCTAGTTTCAGGATATGAAGACGAAAATATTAAGTTATATTTTTTTAATTAGAAATAAATGCAGATATATAATGCAAAATATAAAATAAATATTTATTATCTACAGCTAAAAGCATATTATTCTTTAAAATATTCTTTGAAATACGAAAAGCAGTTTTAAAATTTCAAATTCGCGAAAATATAAAGCTATATATCGTTTCGCAACTATATGAACTGCACACAACACGTTTTTCTTTTTAATTTAACAATTTCTGCATTTATCGTTAAAAGCAAAAATTCTTCCTCGTGTCTATAGACATCTCGTATTAACGAATAATAGAATGGAGCGAATCGCTTAATCAGTTCACAATCAGTGTATAGATTGATTATTTTCTAAAATAACGGATTAATACCATTTCAACTCACGGTTTAAATACCTTATAGTAATTTTGTTTGTTTTATTAACCGATACAATGTGGTATAATACATCTGTAAATATATAAGAGCTACAGAATACAATGGTGAGACTGCAATGCTTTGATGTTAGTATTTTGGATGTCTGGGGGACCTTGAACGCCGAGAGCCCTCTCCTTGCGTGTGTCTTTGCGAGTATATGTAGCATTTTGAAATTTAGGAAAGTATAAGTTGAGAAGCTGTCACTTTGTGAGCGATGTTTACTGAAGATGCACACGCTAATCTGAGCTAAGCACTCGTTTCCTGTCATTGTGAAGTGTGACAACGGCAACAACAGTGACACGCCCACCTGTTGCGCTGCGCTACACCTTCACAGCCGAGCTGCTTCACTAGCAAATGGTGAAGTTTGTGAATCCGTAGAAAAACTCTTTTTACTTCCTCTGTACATAGTGTATAGGGAAGGTATTGTATTGCACCCAAAAATTCGATACCGAGAGTTCACCGGAAATATCGCTTTGGGCCCTCCTGAACATAAAGGAAACATTTTTTAGAAAAGGGCCCGTGTGTGTCTCTTTGGACAGCATAACTAAAAAACGAAAAGACCGTTAAATACCAAACTTGGTATTTAAGTTTGGCATCTTCCAAAGATGCGACAAGAAGATTTTCAAGAAAATACCCCCCAACCCAAACTACCCTTTACATGGAAAACATTTCGAACATTTTGATTTTCTCAAAAATGGCTCTAACAATTTTAAATAAAATCTCTTATGTTTAAGATATTTACATGCCAAATAAAATCTATATCTTGAATTTTCTGGGAATGGACTCTAAAGACCTCTTTATTCTCGATGATTTTTTTTTAATCTTTGCATAACTGATTAACCGTAAGAGATAGATAAAAACTTACTGAACTAAAAATGCAGATCAGGATAAAACATAAAATTTATGTCATATGCATTTTTTTCGTGGAGTTGATCGTTTTATAGATATTCCTTGTTATTGGTTTCAGATTTAAAAAACATACTTTTCTCATACAGGAATTTGTCAACTCCTGTCCATACAAACAAACGAACTTCATTCACCTAGCAACCAGCTTTTGACTATCACTTTAACCTATGGTACTTCCTTATTTCGCTTCTACTTACAAGGAAGCAATAATAAGACTATTTTTGCTATTTTTTTTCTCAATTAGCATGAAGTAAACAGAAGCATAAGCTTTTTAACCATAATTTGTTGCATAGATGTAAATAAAGCCATGTGAATTGAACACACCAGATTTTATTATAGACCTTTATCTATATAAACTTTATTTGGAGTACGTTTCCAAGTTAGTGGCGCCGTGGGTGAGTGGTTAGACCGCTCGCCTGCTCGGGTTCGATCCAGAGCGCTTGCATGTGGGATTCGTGGTGGTCGAAACGGATCCGGTTTCCACAGTCACTCATTTCACCAATTTCTCCATAATCACCTTACCAATCGTCAACATATCATCCACTTCCTCATGTCTTCTTTCGTGCCGTTGGCTCCCCGGCAGGCTTCTGACACTTAGGCATTGGCTTGTAAGTCTTAGGGGTATCAGCCCTACGAATAGGGGGAGGATAAGCCGATTACGAAACGAAACGATTCCAACTTTGGCCCATACAATACATTTGTGGAAGAATAATGAGAGACTGTGGTGTTTTTATGTTGGCATTGGGACATCTTATGGGTTACTCAGGGAGTTGTCATGGTACCGCAGTTAGAGAATCGGCTCGGAAAACCGAAGATCCGCGGTTCAAACCCTGTCTGTCTATAACATTGTATTTTGCAGTCTGATGCTGAAGGCTAAAAAAGGAATTTGACATTTTCATAAATGAGATTCTAGAGGGCGGTTGCAGAATAGAGAGGAATACATAAATAATGAACGTATAAGAGATGAATCGATTACATTTTAAAATAAACAATGCCTGTAAATATACGTGTACTTAGTTAATTTATCCTTTGTCCGATCTTTTGCAACTAAATTAATTATTTTGGATTCTCTTCACTTAAGAATGATCTTCATAACATAATAATTATAAGGATGTAATTAAATATAACGTTTTATGTACATTCAAAAACTATTGAATTACCAATCTTCCTCAAATTATTAATATTAATTTCACTTCTTATTTATACTAATTTTATTTAATGCAATAACTTACTATGCATCTTATAATAAGATCCAGTTCATTTCACAGTAACTGTTCCTGAAATATATTTTCTGTGTTAAAGATGCCAGGAAAGAAAAAAATCTTATGTGCACAATTCACATGACTTTCTCTATATACCTGCAAAAAATTATTCTTAAATAGCTTATATTTCTATTTATTTTATGCTAATCAGAAAAAATCTGATATGTACCTTTCACATGACTTTCTCCATATCCCTGCAACAAATAATTCTTAAAAGGCTTATACTTCAATTTACTTTATGCTAATCAGAATAAAATAGCAGAAATAGTCTAATTACTCGCTTCCTTGTAAGTAGGAGCGAAATAAGGGACAACCGTAGGTTAAAGTGATAGACAAAAGCTGGTTGCTATGTCAATGAAGTTCCTTTGTTTATATGGATAGGAGTTGACAAGTTCCTGTATGAAAAAAGTATACGTTTTTCATAGCAGAAACCAAAAATAAGGAATGTCACAAAAACGACGAACTCGACGAAAAAAATGTATATAGCATAAATTGTGTGTTTTAATGTGCTCTACATTTTTGGTATAGTAAGTTTTTGTCCATCTCTTACGGTTTAGCAGTTATTCAAAATTTAGTAAAATTCATCCAGAATAAACTACTCTTCAGAGGCTATTCCCAGAAAATTCAAGATATACATTTCATTTGTCAGGTAAATATGTTTAATATCAGAAATTTTAATCAACATCGTTAGAGCCATTTTTGAGAAAATCAAAATTTTCGAAACAAATTCCATGTAAAGGGTATTTGGGGGTGGGGGGAGTTTTCTCAAAATCTTCGTGTCGTATCCCTGGAAGATACCAATAAATACCAAATGCCGACTTTTCGTTGTTGAGTTATCGTGTTCACAGACACACGGACACACGGGCACACGGACACACACACACACACACACACACACACACACACACACACACACACACACACACAGACACACACGGACCTTTTTATGAAAATGCTTTTTATGGATATTGGGGACACTAAAACATATATTTCCGGTGAAATCTCGGTATCGAATTTTTGGGTGGAGTGCAATACTTTCTCTATACACTATGTACATAGCGCGTATGGAGAAAGTAAAAATCTGATGTGTACCATTCACATGACTTTCTCTATATCCCTGCAACAAATTATTCTTAAAAAGCTTATACTTCTATTTACTGTATGCTCAACAGAAAAAATTAGCAGAAATAGTCTTATTTCTTGCTTTATTGTAAATAGAACCGAAATAAGGGAGTACCATAGGTTAAAGTGAAACCCAAAAGCTGGTTGCTATGTGACTGATGTTCCTTTGTTTGTATGGACAGGAGTTGACAAATTCCTGTATGAGAAAAGTATGTTTTTCAAAGCTGAAACCAAGAAAAAGGAATATCTCAAAAACGATCAACTGCACGAAAAAAATGTGTATAACATAAATTGTGTGTTTTAATGTGCTCTACATTTTTTGTGTGTTAAGTTTTTGTCCATCTCTTACGGTTTAGTAATTATGAAAAATTCATCCAGAATAAAGTAGCCTTCAGAGGCTATTCCCAGAAAATTCATAATATACATTTTATTTGTCAGGTAAATAACTTTAATACACGAAATTTTAATCAAAATCGTTAGAGCCATTTTTGAGAAAATCGAAATTTTCGAAAAAAGTTCCATGTAAAGGGTAGTTTGGGGTGGGGGGATTTTTTTCAAAATCTTCCTGTCGCATCCCTGGAAGATACTAAACTTAAATACCAAGTTTGGTATTTTATCGACTATTCGTTTTTGAGTTATCGTGTTCACAGACACACGGACACACACACACACACACACACACACACACACACACTCACGGACTTTTTCTGAAAATACTTTTTTTGGATACAGGGGACCCTAAAACATATATTTCCGGTGAAATCTCAGTATCGAAATTTTTGGTGGAGTGCAATACGTTCTCTATTCACTATGTACATTGTGAGTATAGAGAAAGAAAAAATTAGCAGAAATAGTCTTATTACTTGCTTCCTTGTAAGAAGAAGCGAAATAAGGGACTACCAGACGTTAAAATGATAGCCAAAAGCTGGTTGCTATGTCTGTGAAGTTCCTTTGTTTATATGAATAGGAGTTGACAAGTTCCGGTATGAGAAAAGTATAAGTTTTTCATAGCAGAAACCAAAAATAAGGAATGTCTCAAAAACGACGAACTCACGAAAAAATGTATATAACATAAATTGTGTGTTTTAACGTGCTCTACATGTTTTTTGCAGTAGGGTTTTGTCCATCTCTTACGGTTTAGCAGTTATTCAAAATTCAGTAAAATTCATCCAGAATAATCTACTCTTCAGAGGCTATTCCCTGAAAATTCGAAATATACATTTTATTTGTCAGGTAAATATCTTTAATATAAGTAATTTTAATCAAAATCGTTAGAGCCATTTTTAAGAAAAGAAAATTTTCGAAAAAAGTTCCATGTAAAGGGTAGTTGGGGGTGGGGGGATTTTTATCAAAATCTTCGTGTTGCATCCCTGGAAGATACTAAACTTAAATACCAAGTTTGGTATTTTAGCGACTTTTCGTTTTTGAGTTATCGTGTTCACAGACACACGGACACACTGACACACGGACACACACACATACACACACACACACACACACGGACCTTTTTGTGAAAATCCTTTTTTTGGATATTGGGGACCCTAAAACATACATTTCCGATGAAATCTCGGTATCGAATTTTTGGGTGGAGTGCAATACATTCTCTATACACTATGAGCGTAGTGCGTATAGAGAAAGTAAAAAAGGGTACTTAAATGTTGTCGCTTGTTTCATAGTGATGGATTACGTAGACTCTAAAGAAAATGCTGCCACGTGTCCAGTTGAAAACTAATAAGAATAACATGCGTTATTCGAAACCCAATAAAGATATCTGAGGATGCTTTTGAGATGAAGGATTGGTGCAAAATTTACAGTACAGATGGGACGAATAGCTTCAGCAACAGTGTGTGTGCATAAATTTATGAGATAGGGGACTCCATCATTTTTATTTTGTTTCCTGTGGAGACTGGTCAAGGTTCAAGTGACATTACAAATATGTGCTGATAATATGCTAGTGCAGCTGTGGAGAATACCATCTCTGTATCGAATGGAAGGAGAGTTAATTGGTTTGGAATTGTCAAACGAATAATATATTACTTACGGAAATATAAATTACTTTTACTTTCTCTATACGCACTATGTACATAGTGTATAGAGAAGGTATTGCACTCCACCCAAAAATTCGATCCTGAGATTTCACCGGATATATATGTTTTAGGGTCGCCAATATCCAAAAAAAGCATTTTCACAAAAAATCTGTGTGTGTTTGTGTGTGTGTGTGTGTTGGTATTTAAGTTTAGTATCTTCCAGGGATGCAACACGAAGATTTTCAAAAAAATCCCCCCACCCCCAACTATCCATTACATGGAAGTTTTTCGAAAATTTTGATTTTCTCAAGAATGGCTCTAATGATTTTAATTAAAATGTCGTATATTAAAGATATTTACCTACAAATAAAATGTATATCTTGAATTTTCTAGGAATAGCCTCGGAAGAGTAGTTTAATCATGGATGAATTTTACGGAATTTTGAAGAACTGCTAAACCGTAAGAGATGGACAAAAGCTTACTACACAAAATGTAGAGCACGTTAAAACACACAATTTATGTTATATACATTTTTTCGTGGAGTTCGTCGTTTTTGAGACATTCCTTATTTTTGGTTTCTGCTATGAAAAACTTGTCAACTCCGATTCATATAAACAAAGGAACTTCATTGACATAGCAACCAGCTTTTGACTATCACTTTAACTTATGGTAGTCGCTTATTTCGCTTCTACTTACAAGGAAGCAAGTAATAAGACTATTTCTGCTAATTATTTCTGATTAGCATAAAGTAAATAGAAGTATAAGCTTTTTAAAAATAATTTGTTGCAGGGATATAGAAAAAGTCATGTGAATGGTACACATCAGATTTTATATTTAATTATAAAATATTTCTAAGATGAAATAAACATATTTTAAAAGAAATGTAGAATAATATCTCCATCACTTCGTTTTTGTTTAATTTTAAAGTCGGCTACACTGATATCTCAGGCTTACGTTCTGTAGCTCGCATTCGGGCGGTCGGTGGTTTAAACCCAGGTATCGGCCAATATAATTTTCTTTTCAGGTCCTTCTTGCAGAGATCCTGGCCGACGATAACGGAGCGAAAGATAAGGTTTTTAAAATGTTATCAAAAGTAACCTCTCAACTGAATCTACAGCTACCATATACATAGTATATAGAGAAGGTATTTTCTTCCACTCAAAAAATCGATACCGAGATTTCACTGGAAATATATTTGGATTCCCTGAGTCCAAAAAAATAATTCTTAGAAAAAGATCCGTGTGTGCGTCTGTGGACAGCATAGCTTGTTAAATATCAAACTTGTTATTTAAGTTGGTATCTTCCAAGGATGCGATGCGAAGATTTTCTGGAAAATATCTCTAACCCAAACTATCCATTACATGGATATTTCTAAAAGTTTATTTTTCTCAAAAATGACTAACGATTTTGATTAAAGTGCTGTATATTTAAATTATTTACATCCAAATTAAAATTTATATCCTGAATTTTCTTGAAACAACTTCTGAAGACCTGTTCATTCTGAATGAATTTTGCATAACTGTTAAACCGCAAGAGATAGACAAAATTTACTAAACAAAAATGTAGAGCTCATTAAAACACACAATTATATCATATACATTTTTTTTTGCAGAGTTAACTGTTTCTGAGATGTTTTTATTGGTTTCACTTTTAGATTATGAATACTCTGAAACGCGGGAACCTTTCATTTCTTTCTTTTTGTTTTTTCTGGAAAAACAAGGAGATATCAGTTGTTTACATATAGGCCGGTTTTTAAAAGATTTGATTATTGTTTTAACATGTATCACTTTCTCTCTATTCTGCTTATAAATAACTAAGTAGTAAGACCAATTCTGTTAATGTTTATTTGGTTTAGAATGATGTAGGTAGAATAATAAAGTTTTGTAAGAACAGGTTAGAGGAAGTCAGTAAATGCAACACCAGATTTTTTATCATTTTTGGAAATAGATTTTTTAAATTCACTTATCTCTGACTTTTGCCATAATATATTTCATAAGGGTGCTGATGACCAAGTACTTAGTTTGGTGCCCTTAAACTCCAGTCATCATCTTTTCCTTTTTCCGTAAGGTAAATACTACATTGTAATGGCAAATATTGATTTTTATGACTCAGCTCCACAGAGACAGCAAAAGAAATATAAACGAAATAGACAGTACACGAATTTGAAACATTGTTTATTTATTAACGAGTTATTCAGGTAGACGATACAGGAAGCGACTATTTAACCAAGGCACTACATTTGCGTACCCACCCAAAGAACCAAATCCAAGCTTTTGTTCACAAAAAACAACTTCCGATTAAGTCAAAGGTACTAAGTAACTGTGACCTTCTATCTGGTAGTTACTCTGTCAAATGGTATAGGGCGGCAACTATGCAACTAAGGTCACCTATTTCACTTCGAGGCAAATGTTTTACAATGATCTAAGATGATCAAATAAACAACAAAAATGAGCTGTCTAATGTTTTAATGTTGACCAATACAATTTCAAGATAAATTCACGCTAGTTTCTCTACTAGAGTTCATACAGACATTTAAAAAATGGTAATTGTATTGATGATCGATTAGAAAAATTGTGTCATGCTCTGGATAGTTGAAAAATAGCAAAGAAAGTTAGTGAAATAATTTCTAAACGTGCTCATAAGTCCCTAAAATAGCATAAAATAAATAAGAAATATAATTTAGTAGCTTTATTTAAGTTTTGCCTTTCTGTTTTTAGTTTCAACAGCCTTTAGCCGTTAGGTCATATCGGGCACTGAATGAATTAATGAAATGGCTGAAACTATATTCAAATGAGTCCGATATTCACAGAGTTAACGTAAACTGAAGATAAGGAAAAATTACGAAAAAAGTCCAATGTTGATAAACCAGATTCAAACTCAGGGCCTACTGCGTATGTGTCAGATTACCTTATATTACGGAGCTTGGCTTAATTGTTTTGATCCTATTTCAATCCGGAATGTTTGTTAAAAACAACCTCTTCATATCAATATTTAGGAATAAATCGTATTTGGTTATTATTACTATTATTATTAATATAAGGTTGTAAATATACATTGTATTAAAGGTACAGATACATTTTAAAATCTCAAATTTGTATTTGAGGTATTTAATAAATCGTTTGCTCCAATAAGTGTGTAAATTCAAATTTTGAATATCCTAAGTGTAACTTGAAAAATACATTTTAAAAAAAATGTTTGACTTTAAAATTCATGCTATTTCAAAATGCCTCAGATGAATGAATTATTGTATTTTCCTGAAATTTTAATGCAGAGTTCGAAACATTTAACAATATTACAGAAGATCTTATTCCCTAAGGCACACTTTTGTGAGAAATTAATGTTCTTCTCGTGAACAATGTTGTAGTCAGATATATTTGTATTAAATTTGTTGAACGTTTTTGAAAATATTCTGTACAATATAAGATTTGAATTTCTTTGATTGAAAACCTCAGTATGAAGGCAATTTTTATGATAAATAATGTGAAAGCTTTTACAAAATATATGTTAAAGTTTTAAATCTCGTTAAATATACCTACTTTAAAATTGTACTTTTAACTTTCACAAGAGAGAATTTATACTTTCAGTCACCAGTATTAAAAGCTGCATATGGTTTCATAAAACATTTATTTTTAAACCTTTATCGTAATTTTACAGCTGCCTCCTCAAGATAAGCAAAAGCTTAACAATAGAGTAATAGCAAAGAATTTAGGACAAATAGGTTATAAAAGAAATCTCATAATGACTATTAGGGTTTGTAAAGTGTACAGGAATTTGAAGAATCAAACCAGATGTTTGGGATTTTACCTTTTAAGGAGACGTCAAGCGGTCATTCTGAGTTAAGGAAAAGAAGTGGACCATTTGTACTTGTTGGGTGGTGTGTGTTTGTGATTTCCTATGCTTAGAAGTTTTTACTTTCTCTACACGTGCTATATACTTAGTATATAGAGAAGGTATTGAATTTCACCCAAAAATTCGATACAGAGATTTCACCGGAAATACTCGTTTTGGGGTCCCTGTGTCCGAAAAAGCATTTTTAGAAAAAGGTCCGTGTGTCTGTGAACATGATAACTCAAAAATGAAGTCGGTGAAATACCAAACTTGGTATTTAAGTTTAGTACCTTCCAGGGATGCGATACGAAGATTCTGAGAAAAATGCCCACACATCAAACTACTCTTTACATGGAAAAAATTTCGAAAATTTTTATCTGCTCAAAAATGACTCTTTACGATTTTGATTAAAATACCGTATATTAAAGATATTTATATGGCAAATAAAATGTATATCCTGAATTTTCTGGGAATATCCTCTGAAGAAATGTTTAATCTGGATGACTTTGGCGGAATTTTGCATAACTGGTAAACCGTAAGAGATAGATAAGAACTTACTTCATGAAAAATGTAGAGCTCGTTAAAACACACAATTTATGTTGTATACATTTTTTTCGTGGAGTTGACCGTTTTTGAGCTACTCCTTGTTATTAGTTTTAGCTTTAAAATACTTTTACTTTTTTCATGTGGGAATTTGTCAACTGCTGTCCACGCAAAGAAACGGATTTCAATTCCATAGCAACCACATTTTGAAACATTTGACTGTCGGTTTAGCCTAGTGTATTCCTTTGTTTCTCTTCTACTTATATGGAAGCAAGTAATTAACGTTTATCAAGATTATTATAAAGTAGATAGTAGAATATGATTTTAAACAATAATGTATTACAGTGATATAGGGAAAGTCATGTGAATGGAACACATCAGATGTTTTTACACCTAATACATTTGATCTAAAACATTCAAGTTAAGGGTCTCTTAGAGAAATTAGGAACCAATGGCATTTAAAGTTTGTACAATACCATTCAAATGAAGGATTTGCATCTGAGTTGAGTTTAGAATCGCGTATGAACTATGCTGACCACACATTTTAAATATTTTGGATTTTTTGAAGCACCAAGGACATTTATATGGCTGGCATGGTTGAGCTGGGCACCAGGTGGTGCGAAGTCGATACCCATACTGTTTGCTGGTGGCGCCCGAGAAGTGAAGCAGGTCAGGGACGCCATCTAATTGTCATTTCATAATACCGCAGATGTTACTTCGTTGTTAAACAACCTGAGCTCCGATACAAAAACGATTGTTTGTACACCTTTCACCCATCGCTGTTTTGAAAGTCACGGTCTTTTCCTTCTTAACTCACTTTTTCTTTGCATGAAATTGGAAGTGCCGAAGGATATGCCTCATTACGTCAAATTTAGGAGTCTGGTCGCTACCATATCATCATCGGTGCCAGCGGAGATCCTTACGTAGAAATTAGTTTTTTTCACTTCTGTTACATAAGAATTCCAGTATGCAAAATTTCAAACATGGCGCTAAACCCATTTTGAAAATGCTTGCATTACATAAGGCAATACTTGATATTCTAATCATAAAATGTGATCTAGCATTGCTTGATATATATATAATAAATTTTATCTGCATATGAAAGATGGATCTATAAATAATAAATATAAGACACTTTAACTAAGGTACGAAAGAAAAAGGATACGTATTTCACTTTAAAACACTTCGATCCCTGTTATTAAAATAACAGAATCTCCTAAAGTTAATATAAATATAGAATATAAAAAATATAGAGTGAGGAATGGCATGATTTGGATTTAATCTCAAACTTAAGATTCCGAAGATGTCATATCAGACGGTGCAATTTTTTTAAATCTAAAACGTAAACAACTTGAAAAAGTGACAAAGGTCTAGAGATTGACCATTGCATTTATAATAACATAATAATGCTATCCTTCAATTTTGGGTTTTGTAACTGCATTTTAATGAGAAAGTTCCTGTCACTAAACATTAATAAAATAATTAAAGTTAATGGTCTCTTATAAAGATTTGTAGCTAATTAAATCGAAATGTAAAAAATTTAAAAAGTGATAAAGCATCAGTAACAAAATTCCCTTAAAACAACATGACGACAGTTGGTAGAGCTCCTGTCTGTTTTTCAAGGGGTCACGGTTTCAATTTCAGACTGGCTTTGATTATTCCTTATCCTCCCAGAGAATGAAAGTGTAAAATTTACGGTGTGTGTGTGTGTGTGTGCATTATTTAACATCAATATTAAAGATGAATAAAAACTTAAGGACAGTAGTATACAGGTTAAAAACATTTCTGATAGACAATATGTTGCACAGGGACATGCCGTTGCAGTTATAGGTAGAGTGTAAATGGAACAATAAGTAATAAACTTTAAAATTTTGATTATGTATGTGTATTTCGTAAAATAGTATGTAATGAACGAATGAAGAATTTTAATGCCAATCAAATTCAACTTACGTTTTTTTTATGGTTATATACAATGAAATGTCTTTAAGTTTATCACTACATGGCTAAATTTTTGTAATAAATAGCTGTGATAAATTGAAAAAAAAAAGTATCATTATATACAACATATTTTAGTGTGTCCACGTGGTTTAAAATACAAAAGTTGTATAACATATCAAAAATTACTCCACATTTCAATATCGGGCGTTTTGAAAGTAAACACTCAGTTTTATTGACCTTTCACTATATCGACGAACACGTTAGCTAGATGACAGTTGTACCAGGTTCGTGTCTAGGAAAGTAACAAAGGCACTGAACACTCACCAAGTGTTTGGTGGCGAAGTAAGTTGCTTGATCCAGTTGCCGGTGAGAGAGGTTCCTTTTCGTTGTGTTTCGGATGCTCTTGCTCGTGTCAGGTTTGTTCGACCGCCGGTCACTCAATACACTTCTATTTCTCCAGCATCCAGCAGTCCACGTCTGGAGGGTCACGTGATAACCGCGACGTCACGATCCCCACCACTTGTGTTGCATGCGGTATAAGGTAAGTAATTTCACTCCGGTGCATAATGTTTACAGACGGGGTTTAAATTTGTTGCGCACATTACGTCATGACCATGCCGCCCCCATACCCAGCGTCACTTGCACAAATGTTGTAAAGTTTGGGGCAAATAAGCGATTTATATGCGTTTCTTCGCTTTACAGAAACTACCTTAAAGGGAGATTAAAAGCCCTCTCCCATCAACATTAAATTTACAAAATTCAAGACCTTTTATATCAGAAACTATTTAAGATATTATATTCAAAATTTTACAGGACATAGATCCATGCCTTCTGAAATTACTGTCTTCTTTAATCCAGTTATTTTATTTATATATGTTGTTTATATAAACAATTACTAAAGGTGTTACAACAAGTCATCTAGAGATCTAGGTGCAGGACATGTTTTATAAAAATCTGATGTGTTGCACATGACTTCCTCTGCATCGCTGTAACAAATTATTGTTAAAAAGCATAATCTTCTATCTCCTTTAGGATAATCGAGATAAACCTTAGCAAAAACTGTTTTTAATTACTTGCTTCCTTGTAAGTAGAGAGGAGGGTTGGATGATAAGTCGCGGGCCTCAAACAGATATGGCGCCACTAGGCCAGTTAGATGGTAGCATCGTATAATATAACTCTAGATTAGCTTGTATCCATAAATACAGGTCAATAGCTTGTTTAGTTTTCGAATGACAGCATTATAAACAAGACAACTTTGGAGTTTTCACGAAAATGGAGGATTTGGAAAAACGAACAGTGATTAAATACTTCCATTTGAAAGGCTTAACGCCTAAAGAAATCAAGGAGGAAATGGACAATACATTGAAAGACTCTACCCCTTCATATTCAATGATTAAAAGCTGGGTTGCAGAGTTTAAAATGGGACGTACGAACACTAGTGTTGAGCTTCGCTCTGGACGCCCTGTAGAAGTGACAACTCCAGAGATTATTGAAAAAACGCATCGTTTAGTACTGGAAGACCGCGGATTAAAGTTGTTTAAGATAGTAAAGACTGTAAACATATCATAAGAAAGTGCAAGTAATATTTTAAGTAATTTTTTGGGCTTTCACAGGTACTGTGCAAGATGGATGCCAGGTTTGATGACACTTGATCAAAAGTTGCAAAGAAAAACTGTTTCTGTTAAGAATGTGGAGCTCTACCGTAAAATCCCAGAGAATTTTTGAGATTGCTTATTACCATAGATGAAACTTGGATATATCACTACACTCCAGAAAGTTAACCACAGTCAAAACAGTGGACTGCGCCAGGTGGACCAAATCCAGAACACAAAGTCAATTTTGTCAGCTAAAAAGTTTACGGTCAATATTTTCTGTTCTGCACAGGGAATCATTTTGGAAAAGGGTAAAAGTATCACTGGAGAATACGACACAAGTTTACTGTAACGTTTGAGTGGCAAAAAAAAAAAAATATTGTTTCATCACGACAATGTTCGGCCATTCCAATGGGAAAATGTGCGAATTAAAGTTGGAATTGCTTGAACATCCGCTCTATTCGCCAGATCTAGCACCCAGTGACTATCCCCTGTTCCCAAACCTCAAAAAATTTCTTGGAGGATGAAGATTTCACAGCAACGAGGAGGTCATTGATGCGGTAAACTGCTATTTTGAGGACCTTGATAAATTGCACCACAGAGATGGTTTAATTAAATTAGAACACCGATATGACAGATGTATTGTTCTTTCTGGAGACTATGTTGAGAAATAAAGCAAAGTTTTTTAAATGCTGTTTTCATTGAGAGGCCCGGGACCTATCAGCCAACCCTCGTACACTAGACTAAAACAATAGTCAAATATTTTAAAAGCCGGTTGCTATGTGGATAAAATCCGTTTCTATGCAGGGCCTGGAGTTTACAATTTTCCTTGTGAAAAAAGTTTAAGTATTCTAAATCTGAAACAAATAACAAGGAAAGCGATCAACTACCCGAAAAAATGTATATAATATAAATTGTGTGTTTTAAGAACTCTACATTTTCTGTTAAGTTAGCTTTTCTTACGGTTTACCAGTTACGCAAAATTCAGCAAAATTCATTCGGAATAAAGAGGTCTTAGAGACTATTTCCAGAAAATTCAAGATATATATTTTATTTACTGTTAGAGCCATTTTTGAGAAAATCAACATTTTTGACATTTTTTCCATGTAAAAGGTAGCTTTCGAGTGGGAGATTTTTCCCAAAATCTTCGTGTTGATCCCTGGAAGATACTGAACTTAAATATCAAGTTTGGTATTTTACCGACTTTTCGTTTTTGAATTATCGAGTTCATAGGCACAGGACCCTTTTTACTTTCTTTATATATACTATGTACATGGTGTATAGAGAAGGTATTGTAATGTACTCAAAAATTCGATAACGAGATTTCACCGGAAATACATGTTTTGTGTCCCTCTGAATAAAAAAAACATTTTTAGAAAAACGTTCGTGTGTGTCTGTCTGTATGTGTGTGTGGGCAGCATAGCTCAAAAACGAAAAGGCCGTTAAGTACCAAACTTGGTATTTAAGTTTGGTATCTTGCAAGTTTGCGACACGAAGATTTTCAAGAAAATCTCCCCACCCCAAACTACCCTTTACATGGATTTTTTTTCGAAAATTTTTATTTTCTCAAAAATGGCTCTAACGATTTTGATTAAAATATGGAATATTAAAGATATTTACCTGAAAATAATATTATATCTTAAATTTTCTGGGAATAGCCTCTGGAGGCTGCTTTATTCTGGATGAATTTTACGGATTTTGCATAGCTGCTAAACCGTAAGAAACACACCAAAACTTAAGGTGCAAAAAATGTAGAGCACATTAAAACACACAGTTTATGTTATGATATTCCTTGTTTTTGATTTCAGCTTTAAAAGATACACTTTTCTCATACGGGAATTTGTCAACTCCTGTCCATACAAACAAAGGAATTTCAGTCACATAGCAACCAGCTTTTGACTATCACTTTATCCTATGGTACTCCCTTATTTCCCTCCTACTTACAAGGAAGCAATTCTCGATTAGGATGAAGTAAACAAAGTACTAGCTTTTTACAATAATTTGTTGCAGAGATGTAGAGAAAGTCATGTGAATGGATCACATCAGATTTTTTTCTCTATACACTGTACATATTACGTGTAGAGAAAGTAAAAAATCTATATTAAAGAAAAAATGTTTGTAAGTGAACAATATTAAATTACGATAAAATAGAGGAAAAATAATTAGCAGAATCTACATAATTGTTGTGAGTTAGAAATAAGGTTGTATAATATCTTACCTACTCAATAGTTCCAAAAGAAAACACAATGTTGCAGTATACTACACTGTGACACAAATAACGTCATTAAGGTCAGCCCGAGGTACATATATATCGAAGTACTGACCTCATTAGAACTATGTTCTGGGGAACTAAGATGACAGGTCGCAAATCTAGTGGCGATATTATGCTTCTTGGAACGGCACGCCTAGCGCAACCGCAAGATGTCCCTGTGAAGTTTACTTTTGCTGATAATAAGTCCCCGTAATAGGCGACATGCAGATATCTGCAACTTGACTAGTTAATTGCTTTCTGACACCTGCCTACGCACAGCCGCTTTGACCTTTTTTGATGTTAAATAGGGAACTACAAGGTCGCTCCAATTACAGGGTTCGCTATCACCATATTCAGTGCTGCTTAACCTTGACATCAACCAGGAAGAATCACATTAATGTCCAGAAGACTCAAGACATGTTCGTGGTAGTTAGGCATTCCAGTAGAATAAGTTAAAGAAGTCACAGTTAAAAGTAATTATAGGTTAGAGGGATTTAAAAGCAACCAAATTGTATATAATCATAAGTACTCCTAAGTATTGTGTCTGTTTCCTAAATGTACCTACAGCTGGCGTTACTACAAACAAATGTTACGATACCAACCATGGTTGCCAACTTAAATTTGGAAAGTATTGTGTCAACACTTCAAAATTCTCCCCCACGTACACAAGTAGCAAATATACTCTACCCATAAATTAAATACAGAGATTTCACTTAAAATACATGTTTTGAGATGCATTATAAAATCTGATGTGCTCCATTTACATGACTTTTTCTATATCTCCGTAACAAACTACTATTAATAAGGTAATTCTTCTATCCGTTTCAAGCTATTCGAGATAAACATTAACAGAAACGGTCTTATTATTCAGTTTCTTATAATTAAAAGGGAAATAAGCGAATACACTAGGCTAAACCGACAGTCAAAAATTTTAAAATGAGGTTGCTATGGGATTGAAATCCGTTTCTTTGCACGGCCAGAAGCTGACAAATTCCCGTATGAGAAAATCTTTTTAAAACCGAAACCAATAACAAGGAATATCTCAAAAACGGTCAACTTCCCCCCCCCAAAATGTATATGATTTAAATGATCCACATTCTCTGTGTAGTAAGTTTTTTTCTATCTCTTACGGTTTACCAGTTATGCAAAATTCTGAAAAAAATCATCCAGAATAAGGAGGTCTTCAGAAGCTATTTCTAAAATATTCAATATATGCATTTTATTTGTCATGTCAATATTTTAAATATGAGACTTTAATCAAGATCTAAATGTTTTCCATATAAAGGGTAGTTAGTGGTGGTAGGGGGGTGCTTTTTGAAAATCTTCGTGTCGTATCCTTGGAAGATACTGAACTTAAATATCAATTTTGGTATTTAACGGACATTTCGTTTTTGAGCTATGCTGCCCACAGACACACACGTACATTTTTCTAAACATGCTTTTTTGGATACAAGGGGTCCCAAAACTTGTATTTCCGGTAAAATCTCGGTATAGAAATGTTGGGTGCAATACAATACCTTCTCTATACACTTTGCACATGGTACGTGTAGAGAAAGTAAAAATTCACGTCTGTGTTTCACATAACCCAAACAAAAAGTGGGCTAAATACTAAACTTAGTATTTAAGTTCAGTATCTTTCAAGGAAGACGGTGCCGTGGTTGAGTAGTTAGACCGCTCGCCTCCCATCGGGACGATCCAAAGCGCCCTCATGTGGGATTTATGGTAGACGAAAATGAGTGGGCGTTTTTTACCGGGTCCTCCAGTTTCCCCCGCCACTCATGCCACCAATTGTTCCATGGTCACCTTTCCTATCATCTATTTCGCTTTCATCTCATATCATCCACTTCCTCACGCTTATGCCTGTCTACGAGCCGACCACTCGTTCCAGGTTCTCCATTTTTGGTTTCGTGACGTTGGCTCCCCGACAGGCTTCTGACCCCTAGACACTCGCTAGTAAGTCTTACATAAGGGGAGGATAAGCCACTAGTACCGTAACGTAATCTTTTAAGGATGGATGCAATACCCCCAACCGGCACTGCTCTTTACATGTCAAGTTTTTGATTATAATACCACGTATTATAGCTACGTATTTGCCTATTTTCTGAGAGTAGCCTCTGAAGCCCTCTTCATTTGGAGAACTTTTGTAGAAAAGATTGGCAAAATCATACTACACAATAATATAGCACGCACAGATGATTTATATCAGATACAGTTTTTGAGGAAATGAAAATGAAATTCGCTCTTTATCTTTTGTGGTCCCCCCCCCCGTTCTATATTAGGCGGGAAAGACGGCTAAATTTTGTTCAGAGATATCTTTATTATAATTAATGTTCTTTTACGTGGCGTAAATCTCCTTTCCGAAAAGTGACTCTAAAGATTTTTTGAGTTAACAATTACTTACTATTAGTTTCAATTTTAATATATTTACACTTTCCTCAAGTGTGAAAGTAATTCGTTTTTCTTGCTCCTGGTCAAGAAAGGTGCAAAATCTATCACAAAGCAACCAGCTCTTAAAAGACTTGACTATTACTTTAGGCTAGTGTACTCCCTTATTCCTTTGTATTTACAGGGAAATATCCAATAAAACATTTATGTTAAACTTTTCCTGGATTAACGTGAAGTAGATAGAGAATACCTTTCTTTAGAATACTATATTGCAGAATAGGTAGAGAAAGTCACGTGAGTGTAAAACGCAATGTTCTACTGATTAACTTTGGATGTTCAAATCACAAGTCACGATCTTAAACTTATGCTCGAAAGTCACAGGAAATTGCGGTTAACGAACATAAAATCCCAAAACTAATATTAAATCTATTCTATATTGCAGCAATAATTGCATGAATAAATGAAAGTAATGCATCAAAATAAATAATAAAAAATCAAAATTATTAATGGAAACGATTAAACTATAAACATTTGAAATGAATAACATTAAATATCCAATATTGCTAATATAACTTAATATAAAGAGTACAGAATGAAAATAATTAAAAAAAAATCTGATGTGTTACACTCACATGACTTTCTCTAGCTGTTCTACAAACTTCATACTTAAGATTCTTCTTCTTTCTGCACCTTGCTAATCGTGGTACTCATTAGCACAATGTTCTTGTTATTTAGTTCCGTATAAGTAGGAAGAAAATAAGGGAGTACACTAGGCTAAACCAATAGTCAAATGTTTTAAAAGCTGTCGTTATGCGATTGTCATCACAAATCGCTTCTTTTCTTCACAACTGAAACTAATAACAATGAATACCTCGAAAACGGTAAGCTCCACGAGAAAAATGTATATGACATAACTTGTGTATTTTAACAACATTTACATTGTTTGTATAGTAAGCTTTTGTCTATCACTTACGGTTGACTAGTTATGCCAAATTAAGCAAAATTCATCCAGACTAAACAGGCCCTCAGAAGCTATTCCCAGAAAATTCAAGATATACATTTTATTTGTTAGGTAAATATCTTTAATATATGATATTTTAATCAAAATCGTTAGAGTCATTTTTAAGAAAATCAAAATTTTCTTTGGAGGGTGGAGGATTTTTCTCAAAATCTTCCTGTCGCATCCCTGGAAGATACTAAACTTAAATACCAAGTTTGGTATTTTAGCTACTTTTCGTTTTTGATTTATCGTGTTCACAGACACACGGACACACACACACACATACATGGACCTTTTTCTGAAAATTCTTTTATTGGGTACAGGGGGTCCTAAAACATGTATTTCCGGTGAAATCTCGGTTTAGAATTTTTGGGTGGAATACAATACTTCTCTCTTCCTATGTACATTGTACATATGGGGCTAGAGAAAGTAAAAAAATACAACGCCAGCTTATTGGAAGAAACACAGTGAAGTTATTCTTGAGGTAGTAGACTAAGCGGACGGCTTCACATGCTTGGAATGCAGCGTTGAGAGGTGGCTTGAGCTGTTGCCAAAAAGTCAGAGGATAACAATAAAGCAAAACCAACACCATAACCCTACATCACGAAATAGACGTCTCGTCACTATACGTGGCTGTTGATCCTAGCTTCTCCAAGACGATTCAGGCATATCATTGACATCCCATGGATGAAATCTATTCTATCTACAGTGATTCAATTCTTTATGATTTATTCATTATTTTTAAAATGTCAATTCATATCTAAATTACCATCTCAATCCTAAGTGATTTTGCCGTTTTATGCATTAAATTATAATAAACTGAAGTCTTGGAAGTCTTAATTCTGGTACCTTTATCTTTTTTGCATTAATTAAGTTGTACAGTCATGGAGGGATAATGGAAAGCATTAGGCTTTATGAAAGTTTGCAATGGTCTATCTTCTGACTTTTCCAATAATTTCTGTTATGTGAATCATGCCTATTAGCTGTTGAAATTTAGGTAATTTTCGTATCAACTTCATTAGCAAAATCATTAGGCTTTTAAGTCTAGTTGTTGATTCATTTATAGTACTGACTCATTGATGATACAATGCGAGGTGTCAGAGTAAAGAAGTTCATGAAAATCTTGCTCTTATGTCTGTAAAATATTCGTAAACTGTATCGTCTTACCCTCCCCGTACTTTTAGGACTGACCCCCTTCCCTAGGCCTGTCAGGGAACAAACGGCACGAAATCACAGAATGGAGAAGCAGTTACAAGGGGTCGGCCCATAGCTAGGCATGAACATGAGGTATAGTTGATATGAAATGTAAGAAAAATTGATGATTGTAAAGGTGATGATGAGCAATTAGTGGGATGAGAAGAAGGGGAAACCGGAGGACCCGGAGAAAACCCGCCACGAATCTCACATGCAGGAGCTTGGGATCAAACCCGGGCCACCTAGGTGGGAGACGAGAGGTCTAACCACTCAACCACGGCGCCGCCACTGAAGCACGCTATTTTTACTGTCTCTATACGAACTATGTACATAGCGTATAGAGAAGGTATTGCACTCCACCAAGAAATTCGATACCGATATTTCACCGGAGAGATATGTTTTAGGGTCCCCTTTATCTTAAAAAAAGTATTTTCCGAAAAAGGTCCGTGTGTGTATGTGTGTGTGTGTCCGCGTGTCTGTGAACACGATAACTCAAAAACGAAAAGTCGCTAAAATGCCAAACTTGGTATTTAAGTTTAGAATCTTCCAGGGATGCGACACGAAGATTTTGAGAAAAATCCCCCCACCCCAAACTAACCTTTACATGGAACTTTTTTCGAAAATGTTGATTTTATAAAAAATGGCTCTAACAATTTTAATTAAAATATCGTATATTAATGTATATTTTGAATTTTCTGGGAATAGCCTCTGAAGACTACTTTATTCTGAGTGAATTTTCCGGAATTTTGTATAACTGCTAAACCGTAAGAGATAGACAAAAACTTACCACATAAAAATATAGAGCACATTAAAACACACAGTTTATGTTGTAAACATTTTTTTTTCTTGGAGTTGATCGTTTTTGAGATATTCCTTGTTTTTGTTTTCCCATACAGGAATTTGTCAACTCATGTTCATACAAACAAAGGAACTTCAGTCACATAGTAACCAGCTTTTGTTTATCGCTTTAACCTATGCTACTCCTTTATTTCCTTTCTACTTACAAGGAAGAAGGTAATAAGACTATTTCTGCTAATTTTTCTAGATTAGCATGAAGTAAATAGACGCATAAGCTTTTTAAGAATACTTTGTTGCAGGGATATAGAGAAAGTCATGTGAATGGTACACATCAGATTTTTTTCTGGTGTTAAACAATTCTGAGATACTACTCTTTGATATTAGATTGAATTTCATATAGTTATTACCTTTCTCAAAGATTCGAGTTTTCTAGCGGTCATACAAAGGGCATGGCGTTTCATATAGCGACGCGATTTTTAAAAGTCAGAATGTAGATTTTCTATGCAGCTTTCTTGTACTACAGCGAAGTTTTGAAGGGCAAGAGATTTTTGTGCAATCCATTAATAGTGTACGACCACAGTCGTAATTATGAATGGACTTAGAAACCGCATACTCTTCAATATTAATAACTGATGTGTGGTGTGCATATCTAGTAAGCCAGTTAACAGGAGTGTTTGCAATACATTTACCATATAAGCAACCTCTGACCTTGGAATGCAAGTAAACGTGAATGGATGTTTAACTAAATCGTTTATCGTGCATTTAAAAAGCTTGGATTGATAATTAGAATTTCAAAAGATCTTAGTCGTTGCCAAACTTTCACTTTACTCTGTAACGGATGCATGACGTATAAATTGGAATATCTTTCACGTTTCTGGAATTCTTACTTTTAAGTCGTCAAAATAAATAGAGATTTAGAAGAAATTTATCATCACTTTACTTCCTCTACTTAGTACATAAGCAGAGAAGGAATACACTCCACTCACAAATTCTATACCGTGATTTCACAGGAAATACACGTTTTAGGGTGCCTGTATCAAAAACAACATTTTTCTCTAGCACGCAATGCACAGTGTACATAGTGGATAGAGAAGCTTTTGTGTAGCACCCAAAAATTTGATGTCGAGATTTCACTGGAAATATATATATTTTTGGGGTCCCCGGAGTCTGAAAAAAGCATTTTTAAAAAGGGTCTGTGTGTGTCTGTGCATAGATCAAAAACGAATAGGCCGTTACATACCAAACTTGGTATGTAGGTTTGATATCTTCTAAGGGTGCGACACGAAGATTTTCAAGAAAATCTCCGTTTACATAGAAAAATTTTCAAAAATTTTGTTTTTCTCAAAAGTCTCTAACGATTTTGATTAGACTCTATTTAAAATATTTACATGGGAAATAAAATGTATATCTGAACACACGTTTATTCTGGATGTATTTTGCGGAATTTTGCATAACTGGTAAACAGCAAGAGATAGGAAAAACTTACTAACAATAAACATAGATCTCGTTAAAACACACAATTTATGTTATATATACTTTTACTTTCTCTATACGCACTATGTACATAGTGTATAGAGAAGGTATTGCACTCCACCAAAAAATTCGATACCGAGATTTCACCGGAAGTATATGTTTTAGGGTCCCATGTATCCAAAAAAAAGTATTTTCAGAAAAAGGTCCGTGTGTGTGTGTGTCCGTGTGTCTGTGAACACGATAACTCAAAAACGAAAAGTCGGTAAAGTACCAAACTTGGTATTTAAGCTTAGTATCTTCCAGGGATGCGACACGAAGATTTTGAGAAAAATCCTCCCACCCCAAACTACCCTTTACATGGAACTTTTTTCGAACATTTTGATTTTGTAAAAAATGGCTCTAATGATTTTGATTAAACTATCGTATATTAAAGATATTTACCTCAAAAATAAAATGTATATTTTGAATTTCCTGGGAATAGCCTCTGAAGACTTCCTTATTCTGGGTCAATTTTACGGAATTTTGCATAACTGCTAAACCGTAAGAGATGGACAAAAACGTACCATACAACAAATGTAGAGCACTTCAAAACACACAATTTATGATCTATACATTCTTTCGTGAAGTTGATTTCTTTTGAGATATTCCTTGTTTTTGGTTTTAGCTGTAAAACACATACTTTTCTCATACAGACGTTGTGAACTCGTGTCCATACAAACAAAGGAAACTTCAGTCACAAAGCAACCAGCTTTTGAGTATCTATTTAACCTATGGTACTCCCTTATTTCGCTTCTACTTACAAGGAAGCAAGAAATAAGACTATTTCTGCTAATTTTTTCTTGATTAGCAGGAAGTAAATAGAAGCATAAGCTTTTTAAAAATAATTTAGTGTAGAGATATAGAGAAAATCATGTGAATGGAACACATCAGATTTTTTTCGTTGTTGACCGTTTTTGAGATATTCTTTTTTATTAGTTTCAGCTTTAAAATACTTATACTATTCTCATACAATTTGTCGACTCAAGCCCATACAAACAAAGGTACCTACTTCAATCACATAGCAGCCAGCTTTTAAAAGATTTGACTATCTATTTAGCCTACTTTACTCCGTATTTCCCTTCTATTACAAGGAAGCAAGCAACAAGACCCTTTCTGCTTATGTTTTTTGTATTAGTATTAAGTAAATAGAAGAATAAGATTTTTAACAATAATTTATTGTAGAGCTGTAGAGAAAGTCATGAGAATGGAACACATTAGATTTTTAGATAAGGTTTGTGTGTGTCTATGTGTGTGTATGAACACGATAACACAAAAACGAAACGTCGGTAAAATACGAAACTTGCGATCCAGTTGATGAATGTATTGATGTACCGGCACGTTGAGATAGTAGCTCAGTGGTTAGAGTGACCGGCTAAAGGCCTCGAGATCCGTGTTTCAAATTCTGACTACGGCATTGAATTTTTCAGTTTGATTCTACCTATCCAAATAAAAGGTTGTTTATTGGAATGAAAAGAATATTTTTATTACAATAAGCATACGCCTGCCCTTTTAAAGCTTCACTTAATTGGCAGCTTTAGCTTTAGTATGCCAAGTTGGAAAAGCGATCTATTTTCTTAAATATTAGAATTCATATTTTATTATGAAAACAATTATTGCTTTAATTTTTTACGATATTTGTCAAATTTTCCAAATGCATCACCTTAATTAACAAGAAGTATATAGAGGAATGAGCTTTGCAAAAACGGTTTGTAAGAGAAAGCATGTAAATTCATAACATTAAATAGTTTCCAAAAGCTAACTGCATTGTATAAATATTACCAAGAATTAACGAAGAATTAATAGCACAAGTGATGGTAGTTTTTCGACAATTGTTAACGAATGCTTCTTTACATGATAGTTAATTAGTTAATTTGAAGAAATGAAGAGGTACATGTGTTTGAAACCAACATTAAATTGTCGTGGAATAAAAGCTACTTGACTTGATTATTTATTATGAATATACCTAGTTTAGTGGCAGCCGTATTTGTCAGTCACATGTGATTGTAATTTTAGTTATATAATAATTATAATCCCAATCTGACACAATGCATTCCTATAAATTAAAAACAAATGTACTTCGATTATACAGGGTGAGTAAAAAGTATGGAACAACGCTTGTAACTTTCGAAATTCTTAGGCTTTCACGGCCGGTGTCAATACTGGCTGGAGTATAATCCGGGCTTGTGGGCCGTGGTCTACTGGGTTCCTCCTTCTTCCCAGACGTTTCGTCTGCGACTACGGCAGACATCTTCGGTGGCAGCGGCGAGGTCGAAGTGCTCGAGTTGAAACGTCCACTAGAGCACTTCGACCTCGCCACTGCCACCGAAGATGTCTGCCGTAGTTGCAGACGAAACGTCTGGGAAGAAGAAGGAGGGGCCCAGTAGACCACGGCCCACAAGCCCGGATTATACTCCAGCCAGCTTGTAACCTTGTTGTTATAGTTTTGTGAAGTTATATTTTTTAGAAAAGCTGTAAGATATCATATTACTATGATTGGGAATAGGGCGAGAATCTTTTTTTAATGATAATTTTTTTTTGTTAATTTTTTTGGTCCTCAGGTCTCGGAACGTACAGGTAAATGCTGTTTTGAACTGAAGTTTAAATTTATGAGGACGTATCACATCACATAAAGTTTAGACCAAGAAAACACATTTCTAACAAAATTAGTGGTGCTGTGTTGTAACACATGTTGAATTCACTTCAAAAGGTGTTCAAAATGGTCTTCATTTACTGCCAAACAATGCCAAAGTATGACTTTGAAATTGGTTAATGTGTTCCAATGATCAGCTACATTTCTTGCCTAATTCTTCGCTTTAACTCTTCAACATCTCTTGGTGGGTGCTTGTAAAGCCTCCACTTCAAATATCTCCACAAGAAAAAGTCTTAGCTTTATCACCATCTGTAGCTCGTTTGGTCTTCCGGACTTTGCCTTATTTTTAACACTTCCAGTTTCATTGAATTTTTTCAAAATTTTGCTTACCGTAGGATGAGAAGGCAGAAACATCTTCTTGAGTCCTCCTCCTATCGTCATATCCGATCTTCGTTAGTATTTGAATTCTTAGTCTTTCTGTAAGTTGTGCAATGACTAATTACTTTCAGACAGATTTTGCAATGAAATAAGCATTGTTGTCCTTATTAGCTTAGTTTTTGTCTGTATTTGTTCAATCCAAAGCCACATATTGAAGTAGCCTACTGTATTGTTTAATTCAAAACCTACTTAATTTGAAGTAATATAAAAAATATCACTTCATAGAGTTGCAACAGCGGGGTTACAGGCATTGTTCCATACTTGTTACTTTCTCTATACGCACTATGTACATAGTGTATAGAGAAGGTATTGCACTCCACCCAAAAATTCGATACCGAGATTTCAACGGAAATATATGTTTTAGGGTCTCCTGTATCCAAAAAAAAAGCATTTTCACAAAAAGGTCCGTGTGTCCGTGTGTCAGTGAACACGATAACTCAAAAACGAAAAGTCGGTAAAATACTAAACTTGGCATTTAAGTTTAGTATCTTCCAGGGATGCGACACGAAGATTTTGAAAAAAATCCCCGCACCCCAAATTACCCTTTACATGGAACTTTTTTCGAAATTGTTGATTTTCTTAAAAATGGCTCTAATGATTTTGATTAAAACCTCGTATATTAAAGATATTTATCTGACAAATAAAATGCATATCTTGAATTTTCTGGGAATAGCCTCTGAAGATTACTTTATTCTTGAGGAATTTTACGGAATTTTGAATAACTGCTGAACCGTAAGAGATGGACAAAAACTTACTACACGAAAAATGTAGAACAAGTTAAAACACACAATTTATGTTATATACATTTTTTCGTGGAGTCATCGTTTTTGAGTCATTCCTTGTTTTTGGTTTCTACTATGAAAGCTTATACTTTTCTCATATAGGAATTTGTCATTACCTTCCATACAAACAAAGGAACTTCAGTGACATAGCAACCAGCAAGGAACAAAGCAAACATATCAACAAAGTACCAAGTATTAAGACTATTTCTGCTATTTTAGTTTGATTAACATGAAGTAAATAGAAGTATAAGCTGTTTGAGAGTAATTTGGTGCAGAGATGTAGAGAAAGTCATGTGAGTGTAACACATCAGATTTTTACTCACCTGTATACTATCAGTGTAGTAATCAAAGTGCATTACTGTCAAAGAGTACGGCTTTGATATTCCGTCATTAAGAACCCAATTGTTAAAATTAATAAGAATAGAATTCTTCTAATTATTCATATTTTTATGTTTGAACTGGTTAAAATAATAGTTATTGGTAAGATTAATGCAATTTCAACACCAAAAATTAAGAAGATGATGGCAATTAAAAAGAATCGTAAAGAGAAGGTTAAACGTGAGGATCTTATTGGATCAAACTTAATCCTGCGGTAACCTGTGGGAGGTCGGACTCAATCACATGGCCTTCCAGAACTTTGTTCCACTTCGGAGATTTTCCCGGATCGCCAGGCAAATGGAAAGGCTCATTACATTCATCGACTTTTCCTGTCCATTGTTACTTCTTCGCAGGGGAGGGGTTTCAACCCCTACATTTGTCGTAGTTTGTGAGCGCTGTGGACTCCTAGCACCCGTGGTCCTTTTGTTGTTACTGGAAGTAAATCGAGCCCCTCCCATTTGAGTGGGTTGGTCTCGACAGGAATTGGTTTACGATACCCGTGAGAAGTCTGAACGGTAATGCTTGGACGGGGCTGTGACGTCTCAATGTCCTTGGATGGTAAATAGATATCATTCTAGATAACTATCGACCCTAATGAGGTCTTTCCTGCAGGGTTGACACGTGTAAATGAAGTATCCACTTCTGTCTCTGTGTTCGATCTCTGCACACAGAAACGCTTTTTAGACTCAGGCATTGCTCTAATAGAAACAAAAATGAGGGAGCTTAGACTCCGCATAATCTTTGTACACAAGTCCATCATTTCTTTGTCACTTGGATCAGGTTGAAGGACCAGTCGACGGCGTTCGGTGGTTTGTGGCTGGACTGTTGTTTGCGCACTGAAGAGGGTTACTCCTGTCATCGTTTTAGTACCGCTCGATCCCCTTTGGGAAGTCTCAGAAGCTCGGACCTTGTGGGTTGGGCTTTCGCCTATCGTCATTCGGATCTGGTCGCCCTGCAGGTCTCACCCCATGTGTCTACGTTTGGTTTTCTGCAGCAGTGATTGGAAACCCCGTCCAGGACTAATCCTAGTGCTAATCTTGTCACGATTATTTAATTTCAATTATGTTGCAATTGTATTAACAACCAATAATTATTATGTGTTTCATTCATATGACTTTCTCTACATCTCTGCATCAAATTATTGTGAAAAAGCTTATGCTTCTATATACTTCATGCTAGTCGAGAAAAAATATCTGCAGAAATAGTCTTATTACTTGCTTCCTTGTACGTAGAAGCGAAATAAGGGAGTACTATAGGTTAAAGTGATAGTCAAAAGCTCTAGAATATCTCAAAACGATCAACTCCACGAAAAAAAATGTATATGACATAGATTGTGTGTTTTATCGTGATCTACATTTTTTGTGCAGTAAGTTTTTCTCTATTTCTTACGGTTTATCAGTTAGGCAAGATTTAATAAAAATCATTCAGAATAAAGGGGTCTTTAGAGGTCATTCCCAGAGAATTCAAGATATACGTTTTATTTGGTTAGAGCCATTTTTGAGAAAATCAAACATTTCGAAAAAAAGCTCCTTGTAAGGGTAGTTTGGGGTGGGGAGATTTTTCTCAAAATCTTCGTGTTGCATGAAAATGCTAAACTTAAATATCAAGGTTGGTATTTTACCGATTTTTCGTTTTTGATTTATCGTGTTCACAGAGACACGGACACACAAACACACACAGACACACACACATGGACCTTTTTCTGAAAACACTTTTTTGGATACAGGGTACCCTAAAACGTATATTTCCGCTGAAATCTCGGTATCGGATTTTTAGGTGGAATGCAATACCTTCTCTACACACTAAGTGTAGAGAAAGTGCAAAATTGATTTAGCTTTAACACATGCATAAACATATATGTTTGCTAACTTTAAGACATAAGTTGTTATTAATGAACAACACGGTGATTTTCGACTTCTTTTTCTAAGGCATCATTCTTCATGATTAACTAATCCAGAGGCCCCAACTGGTTGCACTTTGAGTAAAACAAAGCTCTTACGAATCGCCTACCCTGCACTGTGTGGCCAACTGAGCAGAAAATAAGAAAAGACAAATTCCTTCACTGCTGTACCAGTATGTAACATTTTGCGTATGAAAACACAATCAACTTTTCATAACTTAATACATTTATTGTAGGATTATGATTGGTATAGAAAGTGTTCTATTATGTCTCTTGCATTAATATTTAAATTCCGGATATAAACTTATTCATATTTGATAGTAGTAACATAAAATAAATTACAATTATAATACGTGGTATAAACATAATAAAACATCGTTTAACTTAGTTAACAACATTGTAATCACATTATAATCACATTGTATTACCAACAGTTTGAGAACTAATTTATAATGAAACCGTTCACATTTATAACAATGAATAAAACAGGCATCTTGGCAATTAATTGGGATCGAACACAGTTTGAAAGAAAGGTTTTCTTCTCCTTGATAGCTGTCGTATTCACTTGCATTGGTTGAAAATTAAATGTTCTGAGTGTAGAATTTTTCCTCAAAATAAACGCTTATTCCGCTACTTTCTATAAATAAGAAACGTTACTCCTAGGAGTCGATGGTGTGTGTTGGATTGCTTTCTGTTCTCGATACTATAAACTGGCACAAGACGCGCTATACAAGGAAGAGCGACAATGCCTATCACATATTTACCCACTGCATGTATGGAACAAGTCTGTTTGTTACGGAGCAAAATCAAAAGTGTTAGTGACCTCAAAATCAAGGATATTTTTTATTAAATTAAACTGAGCTTTAGTTATGGTTATGTTTGGTTAACTGCTGCGGTTCACAACGCCCAATTCTATATTGGGCGTGAAAGACTGTTTAATTTTGCTCAGAGGCCTCTTTATCAGGCTTGAGGCTCTTTCACATGCCATAAATCTACTACACGGGAGATCAACGCCTTTACTTCCCTTCCAAAGGAAGCTATGTTAAGCATTTTTATGGCCGAAAAATCTATCGACCTTCCACTGGGTTTGAACCCAAGATTTGTGTACCAGAACCTAGCAGGTTACCCCTACACCACGGAGGACGACACACGCTTCTATTATTAATGGTCTTACCTTCCCTGTATAGGACTTACTGCCTTAGGAATTACTCGTGGGTGCCTACGGTCAGAACCTGTCGAGGAGCCAGCGATGGTTAATCATAGCATGTAGCACTTGGAACGAGGGATCGGCCAGTAGCTAGGCATGGGACTGAGGAAGTAGATGATATGAGATGAAGACGAAATGATGACAGGAAATGTGATGGAACAATTGGTGGAAATAAATCGGGGGAAATCGGAGAACCTGGAGATATCCCGCCCAGATGTCCCAGGGACTAGCCACTCGGCCACGGCACTCAGCGGGTAATTTCTGTTGTGGAAGTGCTGCTAGTCTACAGCATCAGTAGCTAATGCCAACTGAAACGCCTGTCAGTAACGTCGGAATGTTGAGAGGCAGGTACCAACACTTTCCCGCTGGCACTTTCGAAAGCAGTCGGATCCTTTGACTGGTTTATAAATTATTGTCGATGGTTGAAAGAGGAAAGTGTCGGCGTCCATTATCGGCTCGCGCTTAAAGTGGTCAACCTTAATGTTCTCACCTGAGGAGGGAAGAACGTTTTCTTGTCCAAATGAAGGAGACGCGGTTATGTAAGGGACAATGTGGGAGTGCGGGCTAAGGTCAGGGTTTCCTATGCAACAAGCACATGTGGGCACATTTCATGTGGGGAATCCTATCAACTTCCATTGTAACTGATTGACTGATCGACTGATGCTTCCTCTACCTCATCCTAGTTTGGTTATTTAACCCCTTCTGACCTCCGACCACATGCCAAGGCATGAGAATATCTGTTTAAAAGAAGATACACTATGATGAAACTAAGCTCAATAATACGTAGCCCTATTGCTAACTAACTTCATTACTCAATCTTCAAACCCGGCGGAGGACGATGGATTTTTTCGGACGTAAAAGAACCTCAAGCCTGATAGAGAGGCTTCTGAACAAAATTAAGCGGTCTTTCACGCCCAGTATAGAATGGGACGCTGAGAACCACAGCAGTTAAAGAGCGTCCATAAATAAAACGCCATTTCATTTCATTTCCCTATAACTAAGCTATTATCAAATATATACATTTTATGTATTGCATTATTGAAAACACATAAATATTGTGTGTGTGCCTGTCTGTCTGTCTACCTGTATATCGTTAAACAGTATAACTCAGAAACGACCATAAGATGATTGCAAATCTTTGTATTTAAGCTCACCATCTTTTGAAGTAACACCAAGATTACAAGAAAATACTACCACAGTAAAAGACTGCTTACTTAGAGAATGTTCAATTATTTGTTATATATTCTGATTAAAGTATAATGTCTGTTATATATTGTGTTTAAAATAGAATATATATTATGGTTGATTAAATACCATATGCTTATGATATTTCCACATTTTCTGGGGAATGAATTTTGTATCAATCTACAAAACAGGGAACTCATATGAGATAGCCAGAAGCTTATTACATGAAAAACTTCTGGTGTGTTCCATTCACATAACTTACACTGTCGTTCTGTAAACAAATTATTGAATTATTATTTTATCTACATCACGGTTGTCAAGATAAACATTGACAGAAATTGTCATATTACTTCCATATAAAAAAGGGAACTAAACGTATGCACTATGCTAAAGCGATAGTCAAATGTTCTAAAAGCTGTCGCTAAGGATTCGCTTCTTTGCATGGCCAGGAATAAAACAAAAGAAACATGGGCGATTTCCTGACTGAGAAAAGTATACATATTTTAAAATTGAAGCCAATAACAAGGAATATCTCGGACACAGCCTCATAACAAAAATGTAAAGGATATACAGTGTGTGTTTTGAGAAGATCTATATTTCTTGTGCAGTGAATTTTTGTCTATCACTTAGATTAACAGTTATGCAAAAGCCATCCTGAATGAACAGGACTTCAGATTCTAATCTCAAGAAATCCAAGATATACATTTTGTCATGTAAATATCTTTAATATACGATATTTTAATCAAAATCTTTAAAGCAATTTCTGAGTAAATCAATTTTTTTTTAAAATTTGTCCATGTAAAGGATAATTGGAGTTGGAGAGATTTTCTTGGAAATCTTTGTGTGGCATCCTTGGGAAATAGTACACTTAAATCACATATTTTTGAGTTATGTTGTCCACAGAGAGAGAGAGAGAGAGAGAGAGAGAGAAATCTCAGTATCGAATTTTTGGGTGGAATACAATACCTTCTCTACCTACTATATACACTATATATGCGCTAGAGAAAGTAAAAATATATCTCGTTAAAACATACAACTTAACTCAAATCTATTTTGTGACTTTTATTTCTGAGGTAGTCTTTGCTCTTGGTTTCTGATGTCGTGCAAAGGATATGAATGAATTTTCATAGCCAGGATATAGCGATCCACTTTTTAAAGTTTTGATCATCACTCTAGCCTTCTAATTCCCACTGTATTTACCTACAACGAAATTAGTAATAACAGCATTTCTGCAATCGTTTACCTCATTAACATGAAGCAAACTGAAAAATAGTTAATGGATAGAGAAAGTTATATGAAAGTAATATACATACATATTATTTCCGTTAAACTAGTGAATGCACTGTTAGTTTTTTCTCAGCTTATTAAATCATACGATAAACGAAGTTAGGTATCGTCAGAATTATGAAGCTACATATTTACGAGGGACATTTTTTTTCAACCTCCGAAGGCTATAAATAAAAGACAAGCTCATAGAAAATAATTAATTTATTACTAAACATTTTGTACACTTATGGTTACTTTTCAACATAATCACCGAAAATATTGAGACTTTTATCGTACGTGTGCACAAACTTTGCAATACCCGCTTCAAAAGATGTGGCGCCAATGATTTCAAATGAGCATTGATGTTGTTTTGAAGATCTTCATTGGTTTGAAAGTGCTACCCTCCTAACCAATTCTTCAGTTCAGGGAAAAGGTGAAAGTCGCTGTGTGCCAAGTCAGGACAGTACGGCGGATGATCGAAAATGTCCCATTGAAATCGTTCAAGGAGCCGATGTGTTGTGCCAGCAGTATGTGGACGAGCGTTGTCATGAATCAACACAATTCCTGAAGTTAGCATTCCTCTTCGTTTGTTTTGAATGGCTCTCCGCAAACGTCGTAAAGTATGAAGATCTTCAAAACAACGACAATGCTCATTGGCGGCAACATTTTTTGAAGCGGATATTGCAAAGCTTGTGCACAGGTACGATAAATGTCTCAATATTTACGGTGATTATGTTGAAAAGTAACCATAAGTGTACAAAACTTTTCTTAATAGAATAATTGTTTTCTATGAACTTGTCTTCCTTTGTTTATATGGATAGGAGCTGACAAGTTCCAGTATGAGAAAAGTATACGTTTTTCATAGCAGAAACCAAATATAAGGAATGTCACAAAAACGACGAACTGCACGAAAAAATGTATATAACATAAATTGTGTGTTTTAATGTGCTCTACATTTTTTGTGTAGTAGGTTTTTGTCCATCTCTTACGGTTTAGCAGTTATTCAAAATTTAGTAAAATTCATCCAGAATAAACTACTCTTCAGAGGCTATTCCCAGAAAATTCAAGATATACATTTCATTTGTCAGGTAAATATGTTTAATATCCGAAATTTTAATCAAAATCGTTAGAGCATTTTTGAGAAAATCAAAATTTTCGAAACAAATTCCATGTAAAGGGTAGTTGGGAGTGGGGTGATTTTTCTCAAAATCTTCGTGTCGCATCCCTGGAAGATACTAAACTTAAATACCAAGTTTGGTATTTTACCGACTATTCGTTTTTGAGTTATCGTGTTCACAGACACACGGACACACGGACACACACACACACACACACACGGACCTTTTTGTGTAAATGCTTTTTTTTTGGATATTGGGGACCCTAAAACATATATTTCCGGTGAAATCTCGGTGTCGAATGTTTGGTGGAGTGCAATACTTTCTCTATACACTATGTACATAGTGCGTATGGAGAAAGTAAAAAGCATTTTCGGAAAAAGGTCCGTGTGTCCGTACCTGACAAATAAAATGTATATCTTGAATTTTCTGGGAATAGCCTCTGAAGGGTAGTTTATTCTGGATGAATTTTACTAAATTTTGAATAACTGCTAACCCGTAAGAGATGGACAAAAACTTACTGCACAAAAATGTAGAGCACGTTAAAACACACAATTTATGTTATATACATTTTTTTTTTTCGTGGAGTTCGTTGTTTTTGTGACATTCCTTATTTTTTGGTTTCTGCTTTGAAAAACGTATACTTTTCTCATACAGCAATTTGTCAACTGCTGGCCATACAAAAAACGAACTTCAGCGACATAGCAACCAGCTTCTGATTATCACTTTAACCTATGGTACTCCCTTATTTCACCTCTACTTACAAGGAAGCAAGTAATATGGCTATTTCTGCTGTTTTACTGATTAGTATGAAGTTAATAGAAGTATAAGCTTTTTAAGAACAATTTTTTGCAGGGATATAGAAAAAGTCATGTGAATGGTACACATCAGATTTTTTTTACTTTCTCTACACGAACTATGTACATAGTGTATAGAGAAGGTATTGCACTTCACCAAAAAAAATCGATACCGATATATCACCGGAAATATATGCTTTAGTGTTCCCTTTATCTAAAAAAAAAGTATTTTCAGAAAAAGGTCCGTGTGTGTATCCGTGTGTCTGTGAACACGATAACTCAAAAACGAAAAGTAGCTAAAATACCAAACTTGGTATTTAAGTTTAGAATCTTCCAGGGATGCGACACGAAGATTTTGAGAAAAATCCCTCCACCCCAAACTACCCCTTACATGGAACTTTTTTCGAAAATTTGGATATTCTGAAAAATGGCTCTAACGATTTTGATTAAAGTATCGTATATTAAAGATATTTACCCGACAAATAAACTGTATATATTGAATTTTCTCGGAATAGTCTCTGAAGACTACTTTATTCTGAGTGAATTTTCCGGAATTTTGTATAACTGCTAAACCGTAAGAGATAAACAAAAACTTACCACACAAAAAATGAAGAGCACATTAAAGCACACAATTTATGTTCTATATATTTTTTCTTCGAGTTGATCGTTATTGAGATATTTCTTGTTTTTATTTTCAGGGTCGAAAATCTTAAAACTTTTCTCATACAGGAATTTGTCAACTCATGTCCATACAAACAAAGGAACATCAGTCACATAGTAACCAGCTTTTGACTATCGCTTTAACCTATGCCACTCCCTTATTTCCTTTCTACTTACAAGGAAGAAGGTAATAATACTATTTATGCTAATTTTTCTAGATTAACATGAAATAAATAGAAGCATAAGCTTTTTAAGATAATTTCTTGCAGGGATATAGAGAAAGTCATGTGAATTTTTTTAACTGTTATGTTTTATCCATGTATTTCATCACATTTCAAAACCTATTGAAAGTACTCTGTCCAATTTTACGGTAGTTAATGTTAGTTTAATAAACAGCTTAGGGCGAGATTTGTTAACTTTGAATGTTAATTTTAAAAAGTATTTGGATAGTGTATGAAAACGAACAATTCAGTAAATTGTGAATATGTTTAGAATTTTAAAATATAGTATTACTGGCTTCTGGTTGATGCCACGTCATCGTTTCTTACTTATCCCAACATTTCGGGCTCCTGTTGGGACCATTTTCAGGGCTGCTGTGCAATGTATTCTTCTAATTTAAAAATCTGGTGTGTTCCGGACTTTCTCTACCTATTCTGCGAACAAACTATTCTTACAAAAGATTTATTTTATTTACATCATGCTAATCGAGATAAATGTTAGTAGAAATTGTCTTTACTTGCTTCCTTGTCAGCAAAAGGGAAATAAGGCAATACACTACGCTAATGCAATAGTCGAACATTTTAAAATCCAGGTGAAACAATTGAAATTCATCTCTCTTTCTGGCTAGAAAGAAGAATTATCTTTTGTGAGAAGTTTGTTTGTAGAGTAGCTAGAGAAAGTCACCATGTGAGTGTAACACATCAGATTTTTGTTTTACGCAAGCGTGTGTAGGACATGAGATGAATAATTAGTCTAACTGAACAATTCAATGCCATAGCCGGAATTTAAAACACGGATGTCCCGGTTTGTATCCTGATGCTCTAACCACTGAGCTGCCATGGCAACATGCCGACACACTTTAATTCCTCAACTGACTTGCATATTATCCGGTAAACCACAAGTGATCTCAAATTATTTTGAGATGTCATGCACAATAGACGATTTTTATTTAATTAATTGATTCATTCATTAATTAATACTAATTGACTTAACAGTTGGTTAGACTATGGAGCCTGGGACTTAAAGTACTTAGACATTGTAAGTTACCTTTGGGGTATTATTATTATTATAATAACATAAAATAATTTTACATCACTTTGTGGTTTACCGGGAAACATGCAAGTCAGTTGGGGAATAAAATCCAATGTCAGTTTGTTGCTTTAGTAGCTCAGTGGTTACAGAAAGCGGCTAGAGACCAGGATTCATGACTCAAATTCCGGCTATGGCATTGAATTTTTCAGTCTGAACTCTACCTATGAAATGAAATAGCGTGCTATATATGGACGCTCTTTAACTGCTGTGGTCCTCAGCGTCCCATTCTATGTTGGGCGTGAAAGACCATTTAATTTTGCTCAGAAGCCTCTCTATCAGGCTTGAGGTTCTACGACACGGGACCCACGGATTTTCTTCCCTTCCGGAGGAAGCCATGCTAAGGATTTTCACGCCCGAAAAAATCCATAGTCCTATGAACCCGCGAACTTGTGTATATGAAGTTAGCAAGGTAACCATTACACCACGGAGGGCGACTGACTCTACCTGTCCAACGGTATTAGATTTTAAAAGAAGTCGTAGAACAGAAAGGTAGCCCATAAAATTTTAATTCAGATGGTGGAAATCCCATCAAATTTAGTATAAAGTTAGTAGAAGTATAGCTTTATTACAGAGTTTGTATAAAAAGCAAAATGATGGAAAGATTACCATATCATCTTCATACACATTAAACAGTGACCGAGGAAACTGGTGGCAAGAGTTTTCACTATCATTGCCAATGCTTTAAATTATTTTATAGAAAGTGGTATATTTGTTGCAAAGACAGCTTCTTTGGCGATTAAGTGTTATTTACAACAAGTGCAAAATTTCTTCCAAATAAGCACAGGAATTAGAAAGTAGGAAAAAGGGCGTAGCGTGTTGGACAGTGATAATGAAACGAGTGAGTCATCGCGCAGAGCCTGTTGCGCAACTTGGCACGAGTCCTCGAGTACACAACAGGTTAGCACCACCATGTGAATATAAATATGCCTAATCCATCATTATCACAGCCATTATCAGCTGTTTCCATTTCGTATTATTTCCTGTTTGTATACCTCAGGAACTTTGCCCCACTACATTGGCACAACATGCTTCAAGGAATGTTTCATCTCCTTTAAGAATTGTGTTCGCGACATGACAATACCTTCTGCGTGAAACATAAACCAAGCAACTCTTCTACTTTCTGTATTTTCCATTTTTGTCATTTTCCAGCTTTAATGTTTACTTTCTCTATATGTACTATGTACATAGTGTATAGAGAAGGTATTGTAATGTACCCAAAAATTTGATACCGAGATTTAACCGAAAATACATGTTTTAGAACCTTCTGAATCCAAAAAAAATACAAAACATTTTTAGAAAAATGTCTGAGTGTGTGTCTATCTGTATCTCTGTCTGTCTGTATGTGTCTATGGGCAGCAGACCTCCAAGGATGTGACACGAAGATTTTCAAGAAAATCCCCCCACCCCAAACTACCCTTAACTGGAACTTTTTTCAAAATTTTTGATTTTCTCAAAAATGGCTCTAACGATGTTGATTAAATCATCGTATGTTAAGGATATATACCTAACAAATAAAATGTATATCTTGACTTTTCTGGGATAGCCTCTGAAGACTACTTTATTCTGGATGAATTTTACGGAATTTTGCATAACTGCTAAACCGTAAGAGATAGACAAAAAATTATCACACAAAAATGTAAAGCACATTAAAACACGCAATATATGTTATATACATTTTTTTCGTGGAGCTGGTCGTTTTTTTTAAATATTCCTTGTTTTTTGGTTTCAGCCTTAAAAACATATACTTTTCTCATACAAGAATTTATCATCTCCTGTCCATACAAATGCAGGAACTTCAATCACATAGCAACCCGCTTTTGACTGTCACTTTAACCTATGGTACTTCCTTATTTCGTTTATACTTACAAGGAACCAAGTAATAAGACTATTTCTGTTAATTTTTTGTAGATAAGCATGAAATAAATAGAAGTATTAGCTTTTAAATAATAATTTGTTGCAGAGATGTAGAGAAAGTCGTGTGAATGGAACACATACGATTTTTTTCAATAAAACAATCAAATGTCTTTGATTCACGAGCATTTAGTACAAATTTACAACCTTTGAACTGACGCTGAAACGAAATGCATTCCAAAATTAAAACCAATGTTATCCAAAAAAAGTTGGTACACTTCTGTATATATATTAGCTTGACGTCCTTTAACCTGGTTAGTCATATCGGACGATGAACGAAATTGGTGAAATAATGCTCAAACGATGGTCATTCGTCTTCTCAGAATAAGGGAGAATTCAGAAAAAAAACCTTATCACCCTAAGGGAGATTCGAACTCGCGACCTGTTGAATGTGAAACAGACACATATTGTTTTTGTTATTCTTTTGTTTTTGTTTATGTAGCTGAACATCCTTAACCCGCTTAATCACTGAAATGATGCTCATATGATTTCGGGATCCATGGAGCTTAGATTCTTCTCAAGATAAGGGTAAGCCCCGAAAAAGCCTTATCCGCATAATTCACCCTAAGCGAGATTCGAGCTCTCGACCTCATTTTCGTGGCTGGCTCCGTAATTTTGTACGTAATTTCCAGTTTGTAATATTCCCTTTATATTAAAATGCAATATTTCTAATAAGACGTCCGCAATTGGTTATAAAATAAAGACCAAAGTAAAGACTTTGACCAGATACAATAATACTGCAGCTATATATATATGTTTATGTTATGTTTATGTAGTGTGTATATATACACACTACATAGAACATAAACATATGTGTATTACTTTCTCTATTTAGTACAAAACAGGCAGGAAATAAAATATGAACGTACAAAAAATTCGTCATTACAGTTACAAAACGCAATAAAAATTCGGTGGTGTAAAGAAACATATATGTTAAAATTGGGCATGAAGCAAAGGTCGGGAACAGCGTGGCTCAGGTTGGGAGGGTGGAAAACGCATAATGTAGGCGGATTTGCCCATTATGTGGGGATCAGGAAGACTGGACGCATATTTTGGCAGATTGCGTGCAGATGGAGGATGTTAGGAAAAAATTACTGCCGGAAAAATTGTTAGCCTCAAACAGACGAAGGATAGCATTCTGGGATTTGATTCTAAACTGCCAAAATTGGCCAAACTTGGGCATATGCTTAATGGAAGTTCGTGCACTAAGAGATAACAAATTTGTGTAAATATTGTATAGACTTATTTGGTGTTACTACAAAAGAAATAGACAACTTCAACTGCCTGTAAAACAAAAACTACTAGAGATAGCAACCTAATTATTTTGGAGGTATGTTGAGAAACTTTCAAAGTTTTGTTTGTTACTATTGGTAACGCTGTAGTGTTTTGTTTGTTGTTGCAGAAGCTGAAATGGCGGAAAATCCTGTGGAAAAGGCATATTGCGTGTTGGAATTTGCTAGAACGCAATCAGCAACTGTTGTCCAACGACATTTTAGAACACGTTACCACAAAACGCCACCGACTAGACAGTCAATCTACGACTGGTATAGAAAATTCGAGAGAGCGGGATGTTTGTGCAAAGGGAAGAGCTCGGGAAGACCAACGGAAGATAACGTTGAACGTGTTCGTTCTGCCTACATAAGAAGCCCACAGAAATCGACATCTAGGGCAAGCATGCAATTACAAATTCCACAGCAAACTGTAATCTTGCGGAAAATCTTGCGGAAGCGACTGCACATGATGCCTTACAGATTACAGATGATGCAGTTTCTGAGTGAAGAAGATAAGGTCATACGGCGTGACTTTTGCATCGACATGCTGCGACCTGATGAAGACGATGCTGGTTTTTGTGAGCGCATCATTTCATTTTTGTGGTAACGTGTTCTAAAATGTCGTTGGACAACAGTTGCTGATTGCGTTCTAGGAAATTCCAACACGCAACATCCCTTTTCCAAAGGATTTTCCGCATTTCAGCTTCTGCAACAACAAACAAAACACTACAGCGTTACCAATAGTAACAAACGAAACTTTGACAGTTTCTCAACATACTTCCAAAATAATTAGGTTGCTATCTCTAATAGTTTTTGTTTTACAGGCAGTTGAAGCTGTCTATTTCTTTTGTAGTAACCCTGTATATATATACGTGGTGTTGTTGTGCAAGTGTGTCTGTGTGCGTATGTGTGTGTGATATCAGAGTGTTCTTTCTTTTATTGTTCTATGGTTCTGTAGTAGCGTGCGATCATGTGTATGTGTGTATGTATCTGTGCGTGTATTTCTAATGTTGTTATTGTTAAGATATATAAAATAGATATGTAGCTAATATTCTAAATTCAAGTAATTTTAGACAGCATGTACGATCACACGACCCATGCGACTGTGTGACGCAAATATTGTATTATTGTAAAGTTAATAATAAAACACTACTCCTACATAGTATATAGGCAGAGAAGTTAGGTGTCGCACTCACCCTAAAATTCGATACCGAGATTTCATTAGAAATACAAGCTTTAGGGTCCCCTGAATCCAAAAAAGCAGTTTTAGAAAAATGTATGTGTATTTCTATAAACCCGATAACTCAAAAACGAAAATTTGGTGAAATACTAAACTGAATATTTAAGTGCAGCATCTTCCACGGATGCGACACGAAGATATTCAAGCATTCCCCCAACCCAACTACACTTTGCATGGAAAAAATGTCGTTAATGCTTATTCTCTCTAAAATGGTTCCAACAATTTTGATTAAAGTACCGTATATTAACTAAACTTATATGACAATTAAAATGTATTTCTCGAGTTTTCTGGGAATGACCTCTGAAGTCCGGTTCACTTTGAATGACATTTGCATAAGTGGTAAACTGTAAGAGATAAACAAGAAGTGACTGCATAAAACATGTATAGCTCGTTAGAACACACAATTTATGTCATATGGCTACATTTTTTTGTGGAGGAAACCATTTCCGAGATATTTCTTGTTATTGATTTCAATTTTAAAATACTTAAACTTTGCTCATACAGGCGTTTGTCAACTCCTGACCGTGCAAATAGAACAAATTTCGATCACAGAGCAACCAGGTTATAAAAGATTTCACTATTTCTTTGTCCTAGAGTGTTCCCTAAGTTCCCTTCTATTTATAAGGAACTAAAGAATAATACATTTCTACTAACTTTTATCTCGATTAGCATTAAGTGGTGAACAGTAAGCTTTTTAAGAATCATTTTACAGAGAAAGTCACATGAATGGAACACATTAGATTTTGTAAAAATTAGATTCCAGCAGATGACGAATTTATTTGTGATTTCAGAATATTCTACGTTTTAAATTGTTACCACGTCTCCCAAGTTTAAATTTATGAATGAGCACCTCTTTAATTTTGAGAAGTACTATTTATTTTTACTTTCTATATAGTACTATGTACTTAGTGTATAGAGAAGGTATTGCACTCCACCCAAAAATTCTATACCGAGATTTCACCGGAAATATATACTTTAGGGACCCCTGTATAAAAAAAAAGGATTGTCAGAAAAAAGTCCGTGTGTGTGTGTGTGTCCGTGTGTCTGTAAACACGATAGCTGAAAAACGAAAAGTTGATAAAATACCAAACTTAGTATTTAAGTTTAAAATCTTTCAGGGATGCGACACGATGATTTTGAGAAAGCTGCTGCCATCCCAACTAACACTACATGGAAACATTTTCGAAATTTTTGGCCGTTTTTTGAAAAATTCCTTGTTATTTATTTCCGTTTTAAAATACTTAAACCTCTCTCATACGGGAACTCATCAACTTCTGGTCACGCAAAGAAACAGATTTCAATCCCTTAGCAACTACATTTTAAAACATTTGACTCTCGGTTTAGCCTAGTTTATTCCCTTATTTCCCTTCTACTTATAAATTAACTAAGAAATAACACAGTTTCTGCTAATATTTTACTATTAAATGGATAGAAGAATAAGCTTATTATCAGAGATATGATCTGACTATCACTTTAGACTTTCTCTACATCTCTGCAACAATTTATTGCTAAAATACCTATGATTCTATTTACCTCATGCTAATCGACAAAAATTAGCAGAAATAGTTTTATTACTTGCTTCGTTGTGAGTAGGAGCGAAATAAGGGAGTAGCATAGGTTAAGGTGACAGTCAAAAGCTGCTTGCTATGTGACTGAAGATCCTTTGTTTGTATGGACAGGAGTTGACAAATTCCTGTATGAGAAAAGTATACACTTTTAAAATTGAAACAAAAAACAAGGGATATCTCAAAAACGATCAACTCCACGAAAAAAAATCATTTATCACAAATTGTGTGTTTCAACGTGCACTACATTTTTTGTGTGGTAAGATTTTGTCCATATCTTACGGTTTAGCAGTTATGCAAAATTACGTAAAATTCATCCAGAATAAAGTAGTCTTCACAGGCTATTCCCAGAAAATTCAAAATATACCTTTCATTTGTCGGGTAAACATCTTTATTATACAATATTTTAATCAAAATCATTAGAGCCATTTTTGAGAAAATCAAAATTTTCGAAAAAATTTCCATGTAAAAGGTAGTTGGAGGTGAGGGTATTTTCTTGAAAATCTTCGTGTCGCATACTTAGAAGATACCAAAATAAAATACCAAGTTTGGTATTTAACGGTCTTTTCGTTTTTGAGCTATGCTGTCTACAGACACACAAACACACACGGACATTTTTCTAAAAATGAGTTTTTTGGTTTCAGGGAGTCTCAAACATGAATTCCCGGTGAAGTCTCGGTATCTAATTTTTGGGTGGAATACAATACCTTCTCTATACACTATGTACATAGTACGTATAGAGAAAGTAAAAATAAAAGCGACGTGCTTAAAGGTAATGCTACTTTTACTACATGTGTTACATTCTCATCCAATCTTCAACAAAATATTCTTATTTAGTTTATTCTTATAATTTAATACAAAAAAAATAATAAGTTGCAGAAATGGTTATATAGGTACATATTTCATTGTAGTTACAAGGAGAATATAGTAATACAATAGGCCTAATCAGTAATCAACTTTATTTAGAATGGCTCATAATGTGATGCTTTTAGGGTTCCTTGCCCTTTGCATAACTGCGAGGGGGCGCGAATAGCAATTTCGCAGTTGAAAATGCATTTGACAATTATTAACACCCATAAAAGATTATTTCGGAAACGTTTAACGTCACAGAAAGTTCTTTGACATAAATTGTGTGTGTAACAGGGTTTACATATTTTGTCTTTGTCTTTTACAGTTTACAAGTTATAAAAAATCTAATGTGTTCCATTCACATGACTTTCTCTACATCTCTGCAAAAAATTATTGTTAAAAAGCTTATGTTTATATTTACTTCATGCTAATCGAGGAAAAAAAACTAGCAGAAATAGTCTTATTACTTGCTTCCTTGAAAGTAGGAGCAAAATAAGGGAGTGCCATAGGTTCAAGGGATAGTCAAAAGCTGGTTGCTATGTGACTGAAGTTCCTTTGTTTGTATGGACAAGAGTTGACAAATTCCTGTATGAGAAAAGCATAAGTTTTTCAAAGCTGAAATCAAAATCAAAGAATATCTAAAAAAAACAATCAACTCCACGAAAAAAATATATAACATAAATTGTGTGTTTTAAAGTGCTCTGCATTTGTTGTGTGGTAAGTTTTTGTCCATCTCTTACGGTTTAGCAGTTATGCAAAATTCCGCAAAATTCACCCAGAATAAAGTACTCTCCAGAGGTTATTCCCGGAAAATTCAAAATATACATTTTATTTTTCAGGTATATATCTTTAATATACGATAATTTAATCAAAATCGTTACAGCCGTTTTTTAGTAAATAAACATTTTCGAAAAAAGTTCCATGCTAAGGGTAGTTTGGTATTTTACCGACTTTTTGTTTTTGAGTTATCGTGTTCACAGACACTCGGACACAGACACACACACGGACCTTTTTCTGAAAATACTTTTTTTTTGATACAGGGGACCCTAAAACGTATATTTCCGGTGAAATCTCGGTATCGAAATTTTTGGTGGAGCGCAATACCTTCTCTATACACTATGTACATAGTACGTGTAGAGAAAGTAAAAATGCATTTGGATGAAGATCACTTAACAGACTTTTTACATAAAAAATCATTATATCAATTTTATTTTTCATAAAATATATCTTAAACATAATGTACTTTTATCACAACCGTTAGAGCCGTTTTGAAGGGAAAAAATCTATTTAAAATGTCGTGACTGGAAAATCTGTGTGTTTATTCTTAAAATATATTACACTTAAATACACCATTTTTTATATCTAACCAACTTTTCGTTAATTCACTACTGCACATCATTAATTAATCGACGTTTTGACGCGTAGGTAGTTAATGACTCTCTCGCCACTGCGCGCTAACTCCAATCGAAAACTGACTTATGACTCGCTAAATTGGCTTGCAATTTTTACCTGCTCTATACGTACTATGTACATAATGTATAGAGAAGGTATTGTACTACACCAAAAATTCTATATCGGGATTTCACCGGAAATATATGTTTTAGAGTCCCCTGTATAAAAAAAAAAAACATTTTCAGAAAAAGGTCCATGTGTGTGTGTGTCCGTGTATCCGTGTGTATGTGAACACGATAACTAAAAAGCGAAAAGTCCGTAAAATACCAAACTTGGTATTTAAGTTTAGTGTCTTCCGGGGATGTGACACTAACCTTTTGAGAAAAATCCCTCACCCCAAACTACACTTTATATGGAACTTTTTTCGAAAATTTTGATTTTCTCAAAAATGGCTCTAACGTTTTTTATTAAAATATCATACACTATAAATATTTCCGTGACAAATAAAATGTGTATCTTGAATATTATTGGAAAAGCCTCTGAAGACTGCTTTATTCTGAATTTTGCTTAACTAATTTACTGAATTTTACATAAGTACTAAATCGTAAGAGATGGAATTAAACTTACCACACAAAAATGTAGAGTCCTTAAAACACACAATTTATGTTATATACATTTTTTTCGTGGAGTTGATCCTTTTTGAGATATTCCTTGTTTTTGGTTTCAGCTTTGAAAAACATACTTTTCTCATATAGGAGTTTGTCAACTCCTGTCCATACAAAGAAAGGAACTTCACACACATAGCAACCAGCTTTTGTCTATCGCTTTAACCTGTGGTACTAACTTATTTCGTTTCTACTGCTAATTTTTTCTCGATTAGCATGAAGTAAATAGAAGCATAAGCTTTTTAACAATAATTTGTTGCAGAGATGTAGAGAAAATCATGTGAATGGAACACATAAGACTTTTCCTTATACAGCTGTGTATGAAATTTGTATAAACTAATCGAAGCTGGTGAAAAATCTGGTATATGTCAATTGAATAGTGAAGTTCTTCCGGTTACCAGCGCGTCACTTCCTTTGTCTCACATATCAAGGCGAATAGCACTCTCATAGTGTTTTAAGTAAAAGCATTGGAACCAATTTTGAAAAAAAACATAATATAAAGAAAACATAGTTTAAAGTAGGGGACTTTTTTTTAAATTTTCTCTATACACTATGTACATAGTACGTGTAGAGAAAGTAATATATGGAAATGCACCTATGAAATTGCTATATATAATAGGTAATAGAGAAAATAGGCATAAAATGAACGTAGATCCGTTATTAAGTTTTTCTTTCAAATAAGAAACGTAAATTATTTATGAAGTTTGTTAATAATTAAGTTTCATAGAACTGTGCTTTGTGAAGGAATTAATCTTAAAATGCATATTATTTTTAAATTGAATTTTGTAAATATATAACAGAAGTAAATTTAAATATTGTATAAATTTGATTGTTTTCATGCTACCATTCCTCACATTTCCTATTCATATAACTATTTGCATTAACATCTGAAACTATTATTGGTAAACCTGTCTGTATGGGAAGTGAAAAATAAGTTGTACTCGGTTTTAAAGCTATAGAAGAAGATAAGGTAAAAGAATTGACTCAACAAAATAGTGTTAGACTTTGGCGTTTTCCAGGAGCGGACACGGTGCTACAACGTGTGACATGGACTCGGTCAAGGAGGCCTGCAATAGAAATAGAGCAAGAAACAGGTTTCCTGCAGCAACCGTACTCCCTACTTGCATCTTGCTACATAATAGGCATTTAATATAAATGTGATCTTCATAAAATATTCTCCTTGGTTACAGACATTCCTAAGAGTTGACAGACTGATGCTGCATTTTGTTAACATCAAGTGTAATCCATTCTAGTCTTCCTGTAGAGACCTTTAACAACATTACTAATATGAATCTTAGGGAATAAATTTGAGATCACAAACCACTGCCAGTGTAAGTAGAGACTTAAAATTAAACATACATAGCTTTATAAATTATTTCTCCCGTCGAACTTTTAACTTTCTCTACACGTACTATAGTGTATAGAGAAGGTATTGTAATGCACCCAAAAATTAGATACCGAGATTTCACCGGAAATACATGATTTCAGACTCCCTAAATCCAAAAGAAGCATTGTAGAAAACGTCCGCGTGTGTATGTGCCTATGGGCAGCATAGCTCAAAAACGAAAAGTCCGTTAAAAGCCAAACTTGGTATTTAGGTTTGGTATCTTCCAAGGTTGCGACACGCAGATTTTCAAGAAAATCCCCACCCCCAATTTTTATTTTCCAAAAAATGGCGATTTTCATTAAAATATCGTATATTAAAGATCTTTACCTGGCAAATAAATGTATATCTTGAATTTTCTGGGAATAGCCTCTGAAGACTACTTTATTCCGGATGAATTTTACGGAATAGCTGCTAAATTGTAAGACATGGACAAACACTTACCACATAAAAATGTAGAGCACGTTAAAACACACAAGTTATGTTATATACATTATTTTCTTGGAGTTGATCGTTTTTAAGATATACCTTGTTTTCGGTTTCAGCTATGAAAAATTTAACTTTTCTCATACACAAATTTGTCAACTCCTGTGCGTACAAACAAAGGAACTTGTCACATAGCAACCACCTTTGGACTATCACTAACTTATGGTACTCCCTTATTACTTTCTCTATACGCACTATGTACATAGTGTATAGAGAAGGTATTGCACTCCACTCAGAAATTCGATACCGAGATTTCACCGGAAATATATGTTTTAAAGTCCCCAATATCCAAAAAAAGCATTTTCACAAAAAGGTCCGTGTGTGTGTATCCGTGTGTCCGTGTGTCTGTGAACACGATAACTCAAAAACGAAAAGTCGGTAAAATACCAAACTTGGTATTTAAGTTTAGTATCTTCCAGGAATGCGACACTACCCTTTACATGGAACTTTTTTCGAAAATTTTGATTTTCTCTAAAATGGCTATAACGATTTTGAATAATATTTCGTATATTAAAGATATTTATCTGACAAATAAAATGTTTATCTTGAATTTTCCGGGAATAGCCTCTGAAGAGCAGTTTATTCGGGATGAATTTTACTCAATTTTGAATAACTGCTAAACCCTAAGAGATGGACAAAAACTTACTGCACAAAAATGTAGATCACATTAAAGCACACAATTTATGTTATATACATTTTTTTCGTGGAGTTCGTCGTTTTTGAGACATTCCTTATTTTTGGTTTCAGCTATGAAAAACGTATACTTTTCTCATACAGGAACTTGTCAACTCCTATTCATATAAACAAAGGAACTTCATTGACATAACAACCAGGTTTTCACAATCACTTTAATCTATGATAGTCCCTTATTTCGCTTCCACTTACAAGGAAGCAAGAAATAAGACTGTTTCTGCTAATTTTTTCTGATTAAGTAAATAGAGGTATAAGCTTTTTAAGAATAATTTGTAGCAGGGATATAGAGAAAGTCATGTGAATGGTACACATCAGATTTTTATTACTTTCTCTATACGCACTATGTACATAGTGTATAGAGAAGGTATTGCACGCCTCCAAAAATTTCGATACCGAGATTTCACCGGAAATATATGTTTTAGGGTCTCCTGTAGCCAAAAAAAGTATTTTCAGAAAAAGGTCCGTGTGTGTGTATGCCCGTGTGTCCGTATGTCTGTGAGCATGATATTCAAAAACGAAAAATCGGTAAAATACCAAACTTGGTATTTAAGTTTAGTATCTTCCAGGGATGCGACACGAAGATTTTGAGAAAAATCCCCCACCCCAAACTACCCTTTACATGGAACTTTTGTCGAAAATTTTGATTTTCTAAAAAATGGCTCTAACGATTTTGTATAAATATCATATATTAAATACATTTACCCGACAAATAAGAAGTATATTTTGAATTTTCTGGGAATAGCCTCTGAAGACTACTTTATTCTGGATGAATTTTGCATAACTACTAAACCGTAAGAGATGGACAAAAACTTAACACACAAAAATGTAGAGGACGTTAAAACACACAATTTATGCTATATACATTTTTTTCAGTGGAGTTGATCGTTTTTGAGATATTCCTTTTTCTTGGTTTCAGCTTTGGAAAACTTTCTCATACGGGAATTTGTCAACTCCTGACCATACAAACAAAGGAACTCCAGTCACACAGCAACCAGCTTTTGGCTTTCACTTTAACCTATGGTATTCCCTTATTTCGCTTCTACTTACATTAAAGCAAGAAATAAGAATATTTCTGCTAATTTTTCTCGATTAGCATGAAATAAATAAAAGATAAGTTTTTTAACAAAAATTTGTTACAGAGATATAGAGAAAGTCATGTGAATGGAACACATCAAATGTTTACTTTAAATAATTATTAATACTACTACTACTACTACTACTACTACTACTACTACTACTACTACTACTACTACTACTACTATCACTACTACTATCACTACCACTACCAGTACTACCATTAAAAATCTGATGTGCAACATTCACATGACTTTCTCTAGCTCTTCTACAAACTTCTTACATAAGATTATTCTTCTTTCTGCACCTTGCTAATCGAGATAATCATAGAAGAATGTTCTTACTACTTACTTCCTTATAAGTAGAAAGAAAATAATGGAATACACTAGGCTAAACCGATAGTCAAATGTTTTCAAATCTGTCGTTATTCGATTGTCATTGCAAATCGCTTCTTTGCTTGGCCAGGAGTAGAACAAAAGAAAAACGGACACTTCCTGTCTGAGAAAAGTATAAGTACTCACAACTGAAACAAAAAACAAGGAATATCTCGGAAACGGTTACCACCACAACAGAAATGTAAGGGACATATATTGTGTGTTTTGATCAGATCAATATTTTCTGTGTAGTAGGTTTTTGTATATCTCTTACCGTTTAGCAGTTAAGCAACATTTAGCAAAATTCATCCAGAATAAACAGCTCTTCAGAGACTATTCCCATAAAATTCAAGATATACATTTTATTTGGTATGTAAATATCTTTAATATACGGGACTTTAATCAAAATCGTTAGAGCCATTTTTTAGAAAATCAAAATGTTCGAAAATTTTTCCATGTAGTTGGGGGTGGGGAGATTTTCTTGAAAATCTTCGTGTCGCATCCTTAGAAGATACCAAACCTAAATACCAAGTAGTATTTAACGGTCTTTTTGTTTTTGAGCTATGTTGTCCACAGACACACACACATAGACACGAACCTTTTTCTGAAAATGCTTTTTTTTGGATTCAGGGAGTCCGGTGAAACCTTGGTATCGATTTTTTGGGTGGAATACAATACTTCCTCTATACACTATGTACATAATACGTATAGAGAAAGTAAAAATACTATATAGAAACACTCCTTTAAGGGTGCAAAGGAGATATCAATTTAGGTTACTGGTGATGTACCATTTCTTTCAACTTTCTTTATGCCTGTAATATTATTTTTTGCGAGAAACGGGAAGCAAATTGCCGCTGGGCGCGTGACGGTCGTTCTCCTCCCTCTCCCGGAGGTGCTTAGCTGGAACGGCTGAGATTAGTCTGGTTTTGGTCGGGCAAGTGAGCTCATTTCAGTCGGTTAGGGCTAAGTCCCGGTAAGTAAGTCGTGTAAAAGTGTTTCTTGTTCCGCGTTAATTGGCCTTTCTGACTGTTGCTTGTGATACAGGTATGCACTGTTTAATGTGGTCGTTAATGCCGGGTTTCCAAATTTATTTTGAGCGCAATCCATGTTGAAATACATTTAATGATTATGCATTATTACTTTCTCTATACGTACTATGTACATAGTGTATAGAGAAGGTATTATATTGCACCCAAGAATTCGATACCGAGATTTCACCGGAAATATATGTTTCATACCCCCTGAATCCAAACAAAAAAAAGCGTTTTTAGAAAAATGCCCGCGTGTGTGTCTTTGAGCAGCATAGCTCAAAAACTAAAAGAGCGTTAAAAATCAAACTTGGTATTTAAGTTTGGTATCTTCCAAGGACGCGTCACGAAGATTTGCGAGAAAATTCTCCCAACCTAAACTACCCTGTACATGGAAAAAATTTCGAAAATTTTGATTTTCTTAAAAATGGCTCTAACGATTTTGATTAAAATATCGTATATTAAAGATATTTACCTGACAAATAATACGAATATCTTGAATTTTTTGGGAATAGCCTCTAAGGACTTCTTTATTCTGGACGATTTTTATTGAATTTTATATAACTGGTAAACTGTAAGAGATAGACAAAATCTCACTACACATAAAATGTAGAACAGGATAAAACTCACAATTTATGTCATTTTACATTTTTTTTCGTGGAGCAGATGGTTTTTGAGATATTTCTATTTTTTGGTTTCAGCTTTGAAAACCTATACTTTTCCCATCCAGGAATTTGTCAACTCCTGTTCTTACAAACAAAGGAACTTCACTCACATAGCAACCAGCTTTTGACTAGCATTTTAACCTATGCCACTCCATTATTTCGCTTCTACTTTTAAGGAAGCAAGTCATGAGACTATTTCTGCTAATTTTGTCTCGATTAGCACGAAGTAAATAGAAGCATAAGCTTTTTAACAATAATTTGTTGCAGAGATGTAGAGAAAGTCATGTGAATGGAACACATCAGTTTTTTTTTTATAATAGGAGCGAAGGTTTGGTATAAGTGTTGTATAATCCAGTTACTGAACAGAGGAAAACATAATATAGATCTCAAGGTTATAGTGTTTGAGGGCCATGTCTTGGGGATGGGCTTGAATTATTTGTTTCATAAATTTATACTTAAATTGTTGATTTATTCATAGTTGAACCATGTTGAAGTGTACATAGTTTAAATATATTATTTTGTATTCTGAAAATCTTCACTTTTCCTTGCGCAAAATCTGATCAGCAATATCTTCCGCGTAAGGGTTCCCCTGTATGTAGATTAGTTCGCAATACATGCTTTCATATTCATTCTAGCACCTGGGTTTCATGATTCTCTAGCCCAAATAAATCGTCACTAAATTATTAAGCTGTAGCGCTTTTCTATATGCTGTTATTTGTTGAGTGTGATTATGCTATGGAATAATGTCTGTAGTTCTGTTAATTGAACTTGTGTGTGAACTTGTGTGAATAAATGTCACTCAGATTTGAATCATACGTTTTATGTATAACATGAGAGGGCATTCCTTACACACTAATTGGGATTTGTCGTAAACCTTGGCTACCCAGTACCTGAGGTGTTCCATTGCATGACATTCTCTACTTCTGTGTAACAAATTATTGTTAATAAGCTTATTCTTCTATTTACTTCATGCTAATCGAGAAAAAAATAGCAGAAATAGTCTTATTACTTGCTTCCTTCTAAGTAGAAGCGAAATGTGGGAGTACCATAGGTTAAAGTGAAGTAAAAAGCTGGTTACTAGGTGACTGAAGTTCCTTTGTTTGTATGGAAACGAGTTCATAATTCCTGTATGAGAAAAGCATAAGTTTTTCAAAGCTGAAACCAAAAACAAGGAATATCTCAGAAACTATCAACTCCTCGAAAAAGATTCATGTAACATAAATTGTGTGTTTTAATGTGCTCTACATTTTTGTATGCAAGTTTTTGTCCATTTCTTACGGTTTATCTGTTATGCAAAATTTCGTAAAATTCATTCAGAATAAAGTACTCTTCAGAGGCTATTCCCAGAAAATTCAAGATATACATATTATTTGTCAGGTAAATATCTTTAATATACGATATTTTAATCAAAATCGTTACATTTTTGAGAAAATCAAAATGTTCGAAAAAATTTCCATGTAAAGGGTAGTTGGGGGTGGGGGGATTTTCTTGTAAATCTTCGTGTGGCATCCTTGGAAGATACCAAACTTAAATACTAGTTTTTTAGCTATGCTGTCCACAGACACACACACGCACATAAACACGTACCTTTTTCCAAAAATGCCTTTTTTGGATTCAGAGGGACCCAAAGCATGCATTTTCGGTGAAATCTGGGTATCGAATTTTTGGTTGCAGTACAATAGCTTCTCTTTGTACCATGTACATAGTACGTGTAGAGAAAGTAAAAAGGTCAAGAAACGGCACAGCGCATAGAACATCCACTAAAGCTTTATTATTACTTGGTAGAATTTCACTGATTACCATAATGGTTAAGCAAAGGAGGATTGGACAGGTACTGCTGATGAATTGTATGGGTGAACGGCAGAAGAAATGGGATGATGATGATGCTGAAACAATAAGCTAAACTAAACGGTTCTTGATGTAGGTAAGGCTATGTTTAAAACGAGATCACGGAGAAATGAATTTGTATTCATCATACATGTTTACGGGTCTGGATGCTTTAGCGCATACACACACCGTTTTCGTATCAACGAAACAAATGAATATCTATATTTTGGGCGGAAGGATACAGCAGAACATACATTCTTCACATGTATACAAGCTAGAAATTTAATAGGGCAATAAATATTGTATCTAAACTTTTAGCTTCAGCTAAGAACAAGATGATTGTAAATCTGATGGCACAGAATAGTATGTTACAAAGAGAAGACAAATGAATGTAACTAAGAATATTTGTACAGACCACAAACCACGTATAACTATTTCTGTTGAAGTTAAATTGAGTTTTATTTACAGACGCCTTTTAACTGCTGCGGTCCTTAGTGCCCCATTCTATATTGGCCCTGAAAGACCGGCTTTATTTTGTTCAGAAACCTCTTTCAGGTTGTTTTACGTCCTTCTGAAGGAAGTCATGCTAAGGATTTTTACGTGGGAAAATAATCCATCGCACCCCTCTTGGTTTGAAACCACGACCTTGGGAACCAGAGGCTAGCCCACGCAGGAGACCCTGCTGAAGCAGTACTGTATGGCAGTTCCAAGGGAAGTTATTCACGGCTTACAGGGGTTTTTAACTTTCTCTACACGTACTATGCACATAGCGTAAGGAGAAGGCATTGAACTCCACCCAAAAGCTCGATACCTGAATATTCTGAATTGAATTTTGCGTAACTGGTAAACCGTAGGAGATAGACAAAAAAACTTACTGCACAAGAAATGTAGATCACATTAAAATACACAATTTGTCATCTTGTTTTGGTGGAATTGACCATTTCTGAGATATTCTTATTTGTTTCAGGTTTAAAATACTTTAATTTTTCTCACGCGGAAAGTTGTAAACTCCTGGATCTGCATAGAAACGGATTCCAACCACACGGCAACCAGCCTTTAAAAGATTTGACTATTACTTTTGCCTAGTGTATTCCCTTGCCTATTTCCCTTCTACCTACAAGGAAGTAAATAATTAAGACACTTTCCGCTAATGTTTATCTCGATTACCATAAAGAAGATAGAAGAATAAGCCTGTTTAACAATAATTTGTCTCGGGGATGTAGAAAAAGTCGTGTGAATAGAACATATCAGATTTTTATTCGGATAGAATCCAACTCGTCTTGGGCATCTCTATAAGATATTTCCCCTGCCTAAAAAATTACTACACTGCCACCACCACTACTACCACAAAGGCCGCGCCGTGGCCGAATGGTTAGACCATTCGTGTCATCGCCTGCTGTGACACTTCAAAAAGTACCACCACTACTACTACTAGCGTGATGGTAGCATGTCTGCCTCACGTTCAAAAGGTCGCGAGTTCGAATCTCGCTTAGGGCGAGTTACCCGGGTAAGGTTTTTTTCGGGGTTTTCCCTTATCCTGAGAAGACGAATGTCGAGCAACTTTAAGCTCCATGGACACCGAGATCATTTGAGCATCATATCATCAATTGCATTCATCGTCCGATATGACCAAACCAGGTTAAAGGACGTTAAACTACAAAAAAAAAAAAAAAAAAAAAAAAAAAAAAAATATTAATTGCTATTACTGCTACTGCTATTGCTAATGGTGATACACTTATATGAGTACATTTAACATGTAACTAAACCCGCAGATACTAGATACCTAAACTGTTTTACTGGTTTTGTAACGTATTTAATTATTATAATCGTCAAATAAGAGTTTTCGCTCATTTTGTAGGTAGCAAATCGATATTTTTTCCTTTTCCAAAAATGTTTTGGTTTGAAGAAATTATGTTTATTTCAATTTGTTGATACTGTACGATACTATGTGATACAATGATAATTTTATTATACCACAAAAACAGGCTGTGTATATGATTTATACCTTAAAGATTATCACACTCGTTGCGTAAAGCAATTATCAAAGCAATACATAGTGTTTTGAGATAAACACCATGCTACTTTTCATAATTAATTGGTGGGTATTTATAACTACGGCTGCAACTTTCCTTGGGCATGTATCATAACATGGGTATAAATTTCCTTCGTCCGTGCCCGACGGGGAAATCTGAAATCCATGCTTTCTCTCTCTCTTCAGTTTAAAATGAGTCTTCCTTGACCTTTTAAAACTCGTTTTCTCCCTCACAAGCTCCCGCGGCACCCTTGAGATTTCCATATATCTGGAGGAGGCTGCAAGATACAGTGCACGGGCAGAAAAACCACGTGCATTCCTTTTAAACATTAAAAGGCAATATGATGTCACCCCCACCACAACAACACAATGAGTTAAACTGCATGTAGGTGGATACCTATTTACATACACAGCATACAATAAGTATGTAACCATAACACATGTGCATACCATTTCATACATATACGCGTCTTGACTTACTTCTATCCTAAACCGTGAATGATAGGCAGAAAAGGTATAGCATTCCACCAAAAAGCTCCATGGATAACAAAAAAATCCTATGTGTTACACTCGCATGACTTTCTCTAGCTGTTCTTCAAACTTCATACATAAGATTCTTCTTCTTTCTGCACCTTGCTAATCGTGGTACTTATTAGCACAATGTTCTTATTATTTAGTTCCGTATAAGAAGGAAGAAAATAAGGGAGTACACTAGGCTAAACCGACAGTCAAATGTTTTAAAAGCTGTCGTTATGCGATTGTCATCACAAATCGCTTCTTTTCTTGGCCAAGAGTAGAACAAAAGAAAAACGTACACTCCCGTCTGAGAAAAGTATAAGTACTTCACAACTGAAACTAATAACAATGAATACCTCGAAAACGGTAAGCTCCACGAGAACACAATTTTGGGCAGGCAAACTTTGTATTAGTGAAATGCTCTCGTAGATATGTAATACTGTGTACTAGGTAACATTAAAGAAGAATAAATAATCATGGCAAATTTAAGAATTTTAAATAACAAAAGCATTTCACTGTTTATTGCTACATGTATGCTGCAGAATATTATATTACATCTAAAGCTTTAATCATATTTTAAGAATCTGCTCATTAATGATATGAACATCAGATACAGCTCTACTATTGGTAATGTCAATAATAAATGTGCTTAAAAATGCACTCGTAAGTTATGCATAACGTGCGTTCAACGAGCTTTTTGGTGTAATGCCAAAATTGGTTCTGAGAAAGTTTCTCACTTTCTCCATACGCACTATGTACATAGTGTATAGAGAAAGTATTGGACTCCACCAAAAATTCAATACCGAGATTTCACCGGAAATGTATGTTTTAGGGTCCCCAATATCCAAAAAAAAGCATTTTCACAAAAAGGTCCGTGTGTGTGTGTGTGTGCGTGTGTCCGTGTGTCCGTGTGTCTGTGAACACGAAAAAGGTACGTGTGTGTGTGTGTGCGTGTGTCCATGTGTCCGTGTGTCCGTGTGTCGGTGAACACGATAACTCAAAAACGAAAAGTCGGTAAAATACCAAACTTGGTATTTAAGTTTAGTATCTTCCAGGGATACGACACGAAGATTTTGAGAAAAATCACCCCACCCCCAACTACCCTTTACATGGAACTTTTTTCGAAAATTTTGATTTTCTCAAAAATGGCTCTAATGATTTTGATTAAAATTTCGTATATTAAACATATTTACCTGACAAATAAAATGTATATCTTGAATTTTCTGGGAATAGCCTCTGAAGAGTAGTTTATTCTGAATGAATTTTACTAAATTTTGAATAACTGCTAAACCGTAAGATATAGACAAAAACTTACTACACAAAAATGTAGAGCCCACTAAAACACACAATTTATGCTACGGGATAGAAGCGGGCCAAATGAACTATTTTACAAATAGAACATATACCTCCATTCTTTATTTTGTTTGTATTATAAAACGCAGTATTGAAATATATCTGCGTGCTTTCTCGTATTGGATACAGAAATTCCTATTCAACCAGATCCTGTAATACTGAAGCAAAAGATGGGCACAGTATATGAAGTAAAGCCAAATGTTTATTTTAACAAATAAAATACAAAATTATCTGGAATAACAAATATATTTTTACTTTCTCTATATGTACTATGTACATAGTGAATAGAGAAGGTATTGCACCCCATCCGAAAATTCGATACCGAGATTTCACCGGGAATATACGTTTTAGGATCTCCAGTATCGAAAAAAAGAAATTTTTGGAAAAACGTTCGTATGTGTATGTGTGTGTCCGTGTGTCTTTGAACACGATAACTTAAAAACGAAAATTCGGTAAAATATCGAACTTGGTATTTAAGTTTGCTATCTTCCAGGGATGCGACTAACCATTACATGGAAAAAAATTCGAAAATTTTGATTTTCTCAAAAATGGCTCTAAAGATTTTGTTTAATAAACGTGTATTAAAATCTTAGCTTTCTGAAATAGCCTCTGAAGACTACTTAATTCTGGATGAATTTTATGGAATTTTGCATAACTGCTAAACCGTAAGAAATGGACAAAAACTTACTACACAAAAAATGTAGATCACGATAAAACTCAATTTGTCATATAAATTTTTCTCGTGGAGTTGATCGTTTTTTAGATATTCCTTGTTTTTGGTTTCAGCTTTAAAACTTATACTCCTGTCCATACAAACAAAGGAACTGCAGTCACATAGCAACCAGCTTCTGACTATCACTTTAGCCTATGCTACTCCCTTATTTCGCTTCTACTTGCATGGAGGCAAGTAATAAGACTATTTCTGCTAATTTTTCTCAATTAGTATGAAGTAAAAAGAAGCATAAGCTTTTTAACAATCATTTGTTGCAGAGATGTAGAGAAAGTTATGTTTAATGGAACACATCAGATTTGTAAATGTGTCTATAATGGCAGATAGACGATGTATGAAACCGTGCACAAAGATGATTATATAAATTCAGTAGTGAGAGCTTAAAAATGTGTTTTTTTTCAAAAAATGGAGAGCTCTTAAGCCTTATGGTTGATGTTCAAAACGTTTTTAAATGATATTGGTGTTTTATGATCCAATTGATCGATTAAAGAAATCTGATATGTTACACTCACATGAATTTCTCTAGCTACTCTACAAACAAATTTCTTACAAATGATTATTCTTCGTTCTACACCATGCTAATAAAGATAAACATTAGCAGAATGTTATTATTACTTTATTCCTTAAAAATAGAAGGGAACTAAAGGAATGCGCTATGCTAAAATGATAGCCAAATGTTTTTAAAGCTGTCGTTATGCGATTACATAGCAAATCGCTTCTTTGCTGGGCCAATAGTAGAACAAAAGAAAAATCTGATGTGTTCCATTCACATGACTTTCTCTACATCTCGGCAACAAATTATTGTTAAAAAGCTTATGCTTATATTTACTTCAGTTTAATCGAGAGAAAAAATAGCATATTACTTGCTTCCTTGTAAGTAGAAGGGAAATAAGGGAGTACTATAGGCTAAACTGATAATCAAAAGCTCGTTGCTATGTAACTGAAATTCCTTTATTTGTATGGACAGGAGTTGATAAATTCCTATATGAGAAAAGTATGTTTTTCAAAGCTGAAACCAAAAACAAAAAATATGTTAAAAACGATCAACTCCACGAAAAAATTGAATATGACATAAATTGTATGTTTTAATGAGCTCTACATTTTCTGTGTGTTAAGTTTTTATCCATCTCTTTATTCCGTAAAATTGATCCAGAATAAAGTAGTCCTCAGACGCTATTCCCAGAAAATTCAAGAAATACATTTTATTTGTCAGGTAAATATCTCTAATATGCCATATTTTAATCAACGTCTTAGAGTTATTTTTGAGAAAATAAAAAATGTTTGTAAAAAGTTCCATGTAAGTGGTATAGTTGGTGGGGGGATTTTCTTGAAAATCTTCGTGGCGCATCCTTGGAAGATATCAAACTTAAATACTAAGTTTGGTATTTAACGGTCTTTTCGTTTTTGAGCTATGCTGTCCACACACACACACACACACACACACACATACGCGGACCTTCTTGTAAAAATGCTCTTTTTGGATTCAGGGGGACTCAAAACATTTATTTACGTTGAAATCTCGGTATCGAATTTTTGGGTGGAATGCAATACCTTCTCTACACACTAAGTACATAATACGTGTAGAGAAAGCAAAAAATGGACACTTTCAGTCTGAGAAAAGTATAAGTACTTTATAATTGAAATCGATAACAAGGAATATCTTGGAAACGTTACTTCCACATCAAAAACGTGAAGGACATAAATTGTGTGTTTTGACGAGATCTACAATTTTCGTGTTTCTCTTAAGGTTTAGCAGTTAACCAAAATTCGGAAACATTTATCTAGAATGAAGGTCTTCAGAGGCTATTCTCAAAAAATAAAAGATATACATTTTATTTGGGATATAAATGTCATTAATAGAAAAGATTTTTATTCGAAAAATTGTTCATGTAAGGATAGTTTTTGGTGGGGGGATTTACTTGAAAATCTTCGTGTTGCATCCTTGGAACATACTAAACCTAAGTCCCAAGTTTGGTATGTTGTCTACAGACACACACACGGATCGTTTTCTAAAAATTCTTTTTTCGGATTCAAGGAACATAAAAAAAAATCTATGTTACACTCTCATGACTTTCTCTAGCTCTTCTACAAATTTCTTACATAAGATTATTCTTCTTCCTGCACCTTGCTAACCGAGATAATCATTAGCAGAATATTCTTACTACTTAGTTCCTTACATGCAGAAAGAAAATAAGGGAATACACTAGGCTAAACCGATAGTCAATTGTTTTAAAAGCTGTCGTTATTCCATTGTCATTGCAAATCGCATCCTTGCTTGGCCAGGAGTAGAACAAAAGAAAAGCGGACACTTCCTGTCTGAGAAAAGTTTAATACTTACAACTGAAACCAAAAACAAGGGATATCTCGGAAACGGTTACCTCCACAACAAAAATGTAACGGATATAAATTGTGTGTTTTTATCAGATCAACATTTTCTGTGTAGTAAGTTTTTGTCTATCTCTTACCGTTTAGCAGTTAAGCAAAATTTAGCAAAATTCATCCAGAATAAAGAGCTCTTCAGAGGCTATTCTCAGAAAATTCAAGATATACATTTTAATTGGTATGTAAATATATTTAATATACAGGATTTTAATCAAAATCGTTAGCCATTTTTTTAGAAAATCAACATTTTCAAACATTTTTCCACGTAAAGGGTAGTTGGGGATGGAGGGATATTCTTGAAAATGTTCGTGTCACTTCCTTGGAAGATACCAAATCTAAATACCAAGTTTAGTATTTAACGGTCTTTTCGTTTTTGAGCTATGCTGTACACAGACAGACAGAGACACACATACATGGAGCTTTTTCTGAAAGTTTTTCTTTTTGAATTCAGGGGGTCCTAAAACATGTATTTTCGATGAAATGTCGGTATCGAATTTTTGGGTGGAATACAATATTTCCTCTATACACTATGTACATTGTACGTATAGATAAAGTAATATATTTCCGGTAAAATCTTGACATCGATTTTTGGGTGGTATACAATACATTCTCTGTCCATTATGTACATTATACATGCGGGCTAGAGAAAGTAAAAAGGACAATATATTCAGCCAATCATGAAAATATTTATTCTTCGGTATTTTAACGTATTATCCTCTTCTTTAGGACCTATAGTCCCAATAACTATTAGCCAAGAAGCAAGCAATCTCTGGATCATAGAAGAAATGGAATGGCAGATCAAGCCATTCTGCCTGATATGGCGGTAAAGAAGAAAGTGAAATGTAGACGCGAAGGGGATAGCAGAAAATTCTCGGAACAAATTATCCATCTAGTATTGGCCTAGAGACCGACGAAAACTGCAGTCGGTGAGATTGTCGGCCCTGGGGTTTTTAGCCCCGGAACCTCTGCAAGCATATTGCCGCGGTCCCTTTAGCTCTTTTGAAAATACTTCAAGGATATTAACATTATTTCATATTCACCATAATACTAATAGATTCAATGCATATTTTAAATAATTGTTTATTAAAATTTTTATTTTCATCGTAATACTAGTACTTTCAAGGACATGTTTTAAAGCATTGTTTATTAAAATTATTTTATTTTCATAGTAATGCCTATTTTAAATAATTATTTTACATTTTTATTTTCATCGTAATACTAGTAGAATCAATGATATCTTTTAAATAATAATTATGTGCCTTATAAAATACACATTCAAAACAGCATTATTATCTCTTTAACATTTTACGTTACAGACGTGGAAACTTGTCACTGCTAAAGAATTTTTTCCATGTATTGATATTTAGCTTTCTAATTATTTTACTATTATTATTGCTTTCTTATAAATGTAACAATTTACGAATGAATTACTTCGATATTGAAATAAATTCAAGTGCATATTAGAAAACCCTACATTGAAGATTACAGCATTCCCATTCTAAAAATATTCGCGTATTCTTAGAGAGGCAGTACAAAGACGTGTCCTGAGGCTACCAGCACCTGATCTTCACGACTGCCGATGTGCTTGGAAGGCCGGACGAGAGCATTACTCAGAGTGAGACCCTGGACCAGGTCAGAAGGCAACACGTGCGACAACTAGGTGACGTTTATCGCCCTTCCCAGCACCCTAGCAGGCCCGGCCACCTAGCAGCTGCTGCTTGTGCTGCAAACGTTGAAGGGATAAGCAGAGATCCCGAGGGAAGAATAGGGGAGTGGCGGAAACATCGGGGAACACCTCATCACGTCACTTTCACTAATAGTGACGTCACCAGCAGTGGCGGGTCTGCTGTAACACATTCGTGTGTACGTGTGGCACCCAACACGCAACCATTCGCGATGTTGTGATGGGCAGAACGCGCCCGTACACTTGACATTCACACCATTTTTGAAGGTACGGTTGAAACGGAAGAACTCTGACCTCTGCAAGAGCCTAAAAACAGTTTAAAATTACAAGATAATAGGTTATGTTTTGTCACTACTAAAACTCGAAAGTTATTGTAAAAATCTGATGTGTTCCATTCACAGGACTTTCTCTATATCACTGCAACAAATTATTCTATTTACTCCATCTAATGGAGCAAAAAAATAGCAGAAATAATCTTATTATTTGCTTCCTTGTAAGTAGAAGCGAAATAAGGGGGTACCATAGGTTAAAGTGATAGTCAAAAGCTGGTTGCACTGCGACTGAAGTTTCTTTGTTTGTATGGACACGAGTTCACAAAGTCCTGTATGAGAAAAGTATACGTTTTTATAGCTGAAACCAAAAACAAGGAATATCTGAAAAACAATCAACTCCACGAAAAAAATTATAAAGCATAAATTGTGTGTTTTAAGGTGCTCTACATTTGTTGTGTGGTAAGTTTTCGTCCATCTCTTACGGTTTAGCAGTTAAGCAAAATTCCGTAAAATTGACCCAGAATAAAGTATTCTTCAGAGGCTATTCCCAGAAAATTCAAAATATACATTTTATTTGCCAGGTAAATATCTTTAATATACGATATTTTAATCAAAGTCGTTAGAGCAATTTTTTAGAAAAACAAAATTTTCGAAAAAAGTTCCATGTAAAGGGTAGTTGGGGTGGGGGATTTTTCTCAAATCTTCGTGTCGTATCCCTGGAAGATACTAAACTTAAATACTAAATTTGTATTTTACCGACTTTTCGTTTTTGAGTTATCGTGTTCACGTACACTCACGGACCTTTTTCTGAAAATTCTTTTTTTTGGATACATGGGACCCTAAAACATATATATTTCCGGTGAAATCTCGGTATCGAATTTTTTGATGGAGTGCAATACCTTCTCTATACACTATATACGTAGCACGTATAGAGAAAGTAAAACTCTGATGTGTTTCATTCACATAATTTTCTCTAGCTGTTCCAAACGCAAACTCTTACAAAAGATTCTTTCAAAATATTATTCTTCTATCTACATCATGCTAATCGAGATAAACATTAGCAGAATCAGTATTATTACTTGCTAGGTAACGGAAATGAGGCAAATACATTAGGCTAAAGTGATAGTCTAACCTTTTAAAAGCTGGTCGCTATATGATACAATTGAGGATCGCTTTGTATGGTCCTGTTTGAGAAATTGAACCCAATAACAAGTAATGCCTCGAAATTGGTCAACTCTACAATAAAAACATATGTAACATAAAGTATATGTTTTAACGAGACCTACAATTTTTGTGTAGCAAGTTTTTGTCAGTTCTTACGGATTATCCGTTTTGAAAAATTCTGCCAAACTCATCCAGAGCACAGAGGTCTTCAGATGCTATATCTAAAAATAAATTTTATTTGTGATGTAAATATCTTTAAAATACGGCATTTTAATCCAATTCGTTAGAGCCATTTTTGAGAAAAATAAATTTTGTTAACTCTTTCCATATAAAGAGTAGTTTGTGGTGGGGGATTTTTTTTTTTTTTTTTGAAAATCTTCGCTCCCATCCTTGGAAGATACTAAACATAAATACCAAATTATATCACAAATACAATGTATATTTTGAATTTCTTGAAGACCTCTTTAACCTGGATGAGTTTTGCACAATTTTCCATTACGGTTAAACTGTGAGAGATAGACAAAAACTTAAAGCACAAAAAATATAGATTTCGTTATAACACATTATTTACGCCATATACGCTTTTCTTGAAGTTTTGACCGTTTTCGAGATATTCCTTGTTATTGGTGTCAATTTTAAAATGTCTAATTTTTCTCAAACGGCATCACACAAAGCGAACCTAACCTCAATTGTTTCACATAGGTTTAAAAGGTTAGTGAAACATTTTCGTTTATTTCCCTTCTAATTACAAGGAAGCAAGTAACAAGGCCAATTTTGCTAATGTTTATCTGGATTAGTATGATGTGGAAAAAATAATAATCTTTAGTAAGAGTAGTTTGTATATGAAATAGATGGAGAAAGTTATGTGAATGTAACACATCAGATTTATTTAAAACACGTTTTGGAACCAGGAGTCCTCAGAACATGTAAAATCTCGGTATGTAATTTTATCTACCTACTCTGTGCATAGTACGAAATGAAGATGAAAAACGATATTCCACATTTATATGCAATCTTTGGCTGACCCTATTTTGAATGCACCTATATACTCCTGTTGAATATGAAGCACATATTCCTCTCCCATTAGGAACATAATTACTGATCAAGGAAGCAATGCTACAGCAGGGCAGAATAAATCTCGACAGGAGAGGCGTAACTTAACATTGCATATTCTCTGCAGTGAAAATTAATGTTATTGCCGTTTGCGTGGAAGGAGCCTTGAATTCTAATCGTTTCTGGAGGGTCTGCCCTCTGGAGGAACCCACTCTGGTAGTTGCAAAGGAAAGGAAAGTTATTTTGCCTAAGGACTTGCTGCTAAAACCTTCACACCGCGAAAATTTATTCTTTAAGATATCAAAATACTCTTAAAATTGTGTAGGGGGGGCCGAGGAAAATTAACGAGCAGAACAAGATGACGAATTACTTAGTTTAAGTTCATATCAGGTAGCACCATCTTACGATACTTCTAGTTTTCCACAATATTAGACACTAAACAGTCGTTCAGTGAAGCCGCAGACGCCATTCCGTTTAGATTAAATTCATTGACATGTAATTTTCAAGACCTTGGTGGACTATGGGGTAAGATATCACACTATTCTTTGCAAAGCTTGATTACTTTAGACTATATGCTTTTCAGAATCACTATATATTTTATTGTTGTTAATCCTACTACACAAATCTGATGTGTTGAGTTCAACACACACGCTTTTCACACAAAAGATTATTCTTTTATCTACATCATGCTAACCAAGATAAACTTTACCAAATTGATCTTAGTCGCCATTCGGAAGGCAAGTAAAGTCGGTGGTCTCGAATCGTAGATTTACGGCACGTAAAAGAACCTCAAGCCTAAACAAAATTAAGCGGTCTTTCACGCCCAATTTAGAATGGGACTCTGAGAACCACAGCAGTTTAAGAGCTTCCTAAATAACACGCCATTTACATTTTGAATTGGTCTTATTACTTCCTTCTTTGTAAGTAGATGGGAAATAAGGTAATGAATAGTCTAACCCTTTAAAAGCCGGTCGCAATGTGAAACAATTGAAGTTCTGTTCTCTTTCCTTGCTAGGAGTAAACAAAAAAAAAAGACGAAAAGAAAGATGTCTTCCATTGGAGAAAAGACTTAAAACTGAAGCTAATAACCCATAATATCTCTAAAACTGTTAACTCTAAATATATATATATATATATATATATATATATATATATATATATATATATGTATGTATGTCTGACATAAGATCTACATTTTTTGTGTAGTAAGTTTTGTATTTAGACTTACTAGTTATACAAAATCGTACAGAATAAAGAGGTCTTCAAGGATATCAGAAAATTCAAGTTATACATTGCGTGTGTAATAAAAATATCTTAAACATAAGGCATTTTAATAAACACCGTTAAAGCCATTTTTAAAAAATTAAAATTTTCTAAAAATGTTGCATATAAGGGTTAGTTAGTGATGAGAGGATTTTCTTGAAAATCTTCGTGTAGAATCCTTGGAAGATACTTAAATACCAAGCTTGTAATTTCATCGAATTTCTATTTTGTTTCTGAGCAATGCTTCCCACAAACACGCACACCCACACAGACAGATAAACATTATTCACACACACATACACAAATGTTTCTAATTTTTTTTTTAATTCAGAAGGTCTCAAAACATATATTTTCGTGAAATATCGCTATCGAATTTTTGGGTGGAATACAATGCTTTCTTTGTTCACTATGCATATTGTAATACGTGCTAGAGAAAGTAAAAATATTCTGATCGGGGCAATTTATGGACCGCTTCATGTTTCAAGCACTTTTTACCGTTTTATTTATGTATTCATTTGCACTTTTTACTTTCTCTACTCGTACTAAGTACATTGTCTAGAGGTGTTGCATTCGTCCCAAAAATTCGATACCGAGATTTCACCGGAAATAGAGGGTACCTTGTGTCCCAAAAAATAATTTTTAGGTAAAGGTCTATGTGTGTGTTTCCGTGTGTCTGTGAACACATACTCAAAAACGAAAAGCCGGTAAAATACCAAAATTGGTATATAAGTTTAGTGTTTTCCAAGGATGCGACAAAAAGATTTTGAGGAAAATCTCTCCACCCCAAACTACCCTTTACATGGAAAAATCTCGAACATAAGAAAAATCTGATGAGATTCATTCACATGACTTTCTCTACATTTTCTCTAATAATTATTATTAAGCTTATTCTTCTATTTCATGCTTGGGATATAACCATTAGCAGAAATGATCTTATTGTTTGATTCCTTTTAAATAGAAGGTAAACAAGGGATGACCATAGGCTAAAGTTATAATCAAATATTTTAAAAGCTATGTGACTGAAATTCCTTTGTTTGCATGGACAGGAGTTGACAAATTCCCGAATGAGAAAAATATAAGTATTTTAAATATGAAACCAATAACAAGGAATATCTCAAACAGTCAGCTCTAGGAAAAACAAGTATATGGTATACATAATGAGTTTTAGCGAGATCTACATATTTTGTTGCAGTAAGTTTTTGTCTGCCTCTTGTGGTATACCAGTTATGCAAAATTCAACAAAATTCATCCAGAATAAAGTAGTCTTCGTAGTCTATTCCCAGAAAATTCAAGATATATATTTTATTTGTCTTTAGTATACCATATTTAAATCAAAATTGTTAGAGCCATTTTGAGAAAATAACATTTTCGAAAATTGTTCCATGTAAAGGGTTGTTGGAGGATTTTCTTAATAACCATCGTACATGTCCTTAGGAGATACTAAACTTAAATACTAAGTTTGATATTTAACGGAATTTTCGTTTTTGATCTGTGCTTTCCACAGAAACACACATACATCACACAATCTCACAGACTGACATATTAAACCTTTTCTAAAAAGGTAGTTTTTGGATTCAGGAGGTCTCAAACATGCGTTTGTAGTGAAACCCGGTATAGAATTTTTGGGCAATACAATACCTACTTTCTCTATACACTATGCACATAGTACGTATAAAATTTATACTTAGGCAAGTGAGCTGAGATCATACTTATGTCATTGTTTTATATATATATTGTGTATATATTATGTGTATATATCTTTTAGGTGTATTTATCTATTATAATAGGATACATTTATGCTTCTGAATAAGGTGTACTCTGTGTTGTAAATTTAAATTGCTGTATTTGAATATCCCTGTCTTTTTATTTTCGTGTTGGATCATTTTTATATCTTTGCAGTTGTTTATATATATATATATATATATATATATATATATATATATATATATATATTACAAAAGCACGTACGGTCTGTGGACCCATGTGATTGTTGAAGTCCAGTGTATGATTTTTTGTTTTGTTTCATTTACATAGTCCCCTTTAACATCCAATCTCGTATCAGGGCTTTGTACTTGAAACAGCTCATTGTCTGTAGGTTTAAATAATTCTATTTTCCTCAAACAAACACACTTTCACTCTCAAATACATACTTCCAGACTCTGCAAGGGGATAGAGAGTATTTCTAGCTAAAGAAAAATTCCTCGCCCCAGCCGTAAATCGAACCCGGTACCTTCGGGTGAGAAATCAGCTCGCTGACCACTCGACCGCGGAGGCAGTCAATGTATGATATTGTTAAGTCAATAAATACAGTTATTCATTCATTCATAGTACTTGAGGAGAGAGTAAAATTTGAAGATAAACAGTAATAATAATAATAATAATAATAATAATAATAGTAAACAACCCAGAAGATAGATTGTCTCTTAAGAATCAATGATGCTTCCTAAAAATGCCTCTCGAGGAGAAATGCAAACTGACTAAAGTAAGCAGAGATGGAAATATTTCTGGTTTTACTTGCACCTCAGAGATGATATTCTCGAATGACCCTACAAAAGCTAATTAGAAAACGCTCTCCAGCATGCTGAAAACACAAACTGATTCTCTTGCAGCTGGTTCCCGCTGCACGCTGCACTCTGCTGTCGTCAATCTTGCCCGTTTATCTCAGAACGCTAGTTTTCAGAATAGTTACATTTGGTTTATCTTGCACGCGGCCCCACGCGAGACTCTCACACCGCGACTGTTAAAGAGCGTCCAAGAATAATCCTCAATATCTTTTTACTTTCTCTATCTGTACTATGTACATAGTGTGTAGAGGACGTATTGTATTCCACACAAAACTTCGATACTGATATTTCACCAGAAAAAAAGCATTTTGAAAAAAAAAGGTCCGCACGCGCGCGTGCGTGCGTGTGTGTGTCTGTGGACAGCATAACTCAAAAACGAAAAGATTCTTAAATACCAAACTTGGTATTTGGGTTTAGTGTTTTCCAAGGATGCGACACGAATATTTTCAAGAAAATCTCTCCACCACAAACTACCCTTTACAAATTTTAGAAAATTTTGTTTTCTCAAAAAATGGCTCTAAAGAATTTTATTAAAATGCCGTGTATTGAAGGTATTTACACAACAAATAAAATGTATATCTTGAGTTTTCTTGGAATAGCCTCTGAAGACTATTTTATTCTGGATGAATTTTATGGAATTTTGAATAATTGTCATACCGTAAGAGATAGAGGAAAACGTACTGTGTAGAAACTGTAGAGCTCAATTTATGTTATATACATTTTTTTTCATGGACTGGATCGTTTTTTAAATATTCTTTGTTTTTGGTTTCAGCTTCAAAAACAAATATTTCTCATACGGGAATTTGTCAACTCCTGTCCATACAAACAAAGGAATTTGTCACATAGCAACCAGCTTTTGACTAATACTTTAACCTATGCTACTCCCTTATTTCCCTTCTACTTGCATGGCAGGAAGTAAAAAGACTATTTCTGCTTATTTTTTTCTCGATTAGCATGAAGTAAAAAGAAGCATAAGCTATTTAACAATAATTTGTTGTTGAGATGTAGAGAAAGTCGTGTGAATGGAACACATTAGCTTTTTTGAAATATTTAATATGTAAGTTAATCATTCTGAGCACATATTTGCTAAATGTATAATTCATTTATTAATTGCTATGCCAACAAGCACTGTAAGTACTTACGGTAAGAGTTTGAGAGGTCATTAATACTTACAGTACAATTAGGAAATGACGTAACACTCAAGCCACGTGCTACTTCAAGTAAAGAATCTATTGCAAAATCCATTAACAAAAGAGTGTAGAAGAAGTCTTTGTCCATATAATTTAGATATAGCCATTCATTTGTTCAAAACGAAAATTCATTTTTACTTTCTCTACACGTACTATGTACATAGTGTATAGAGAAGGTATTACACTCCACCCAAAAATTCGATAACGAGATCTCAACAGAAACATATGTTTTAGGGTCACCTGTATCCAAAAAAAGCATTTTCACATAAGGTGTGTGTGTGTGTGTGTCCGTGTGTCTATGTCTGTGAACTCGATAACTCAAAAACGAAAAGCCGGTAAAATACCAAACTTGGTACTTAAGTTTAGTATCTTCCTGGGATGTGATAACGAAGATTTTGTGAAAAATCCTCTCCACCCCAAACTACCTTATACATGGAACTATTTTCGAAAGTTTTGATTTGCTCAAAAATGGCTCTAGTGATTTTGATTAAAATATCACATATAAAAGATATTTACCTGTCAAACAAAATGTGTATTTTGAATTTTCTGGGAACAGCCGCTAAAAACTACTTTATTCTGGATGAATTTTAGGGAATTTTACATAACTGCTAAACCGTAAGAGATGGAGAAAAACTTACTACACAAAAAATGTAGAGCACTTTAAAGCACACAATTTGTTACATGCACTTTTTTTTCGTGGAGTGAATCGTTTTTGAGATATTCCTTGTTTTTTGTTTCAGCTTTAAAAAACTTACTTTTCTCACACAGGTCTTTGTGAACTTCTGTCCATGCAAAGGCACTTCAATCACATAGCAACCAGCTTTTGTCTATCATTTGAACCTTTGGTACTCCTTTATTTCGCTTCTACTTAAAGGAAGCATGTAATAAGACTATTTCTGCTAAATTTTTCTCGATCAGCATGAAGTAAATAGATCATCTTTTTAACAATAATTTCTTGCAGAGATGTAGAGAAACCCACGTGAATGAAACACATCAGATTTTTTCCTTAATGTGCAATAAAATATTGAAACTCAATTTTGATTTATTATTTTTTTTTTTAGTTTTTTCAAATATTTCAAAAAGTAATTGGCAAACCACTAATTGTAAGTTACTTATCAGATCTTATACTATCCACCCCGCGGATCTCTTAATCCCAATATGCATTATCGACCTGATATAGTTCTTAGTGTACAATGTACTATTCCCTGTAAATTCTTTTTAACTCTTACGGGAATTTAACTCTTGGTCATACAAACAAAGGAACTTCAATCACATAGCAACCAGCTTTTAAAAGATTTGACTATCGCTTTAGCCTAGTGTACTCCCTTATTTCAGTTCTAGTTACAAGGGAGCAAGTAATAATACCGTGTTTGCTAATTTTATCTCGAATAGTATGAAGTAAATAGAAGAATAAGCTTTTTATCAATAATTACTTGCAGAGATGTAGAAAAAGTCATGTGAATGGAACACATCATATTTTTACTTTCTCTAGTTGCGAATGTACAATGTGCATAGGGATAGAGAAGTATTGTATTCCACTCAAAAATTCGATACCAAAATTTCACTGGAAATACATGTATCCAAAAAAAGCATTGTCAGAAAAAGGTCCGTGTGTGAGTCCTGAACACGATAATTCAAAAACGAAAATTAGCTAAAATACCAAACTTGGTATTGACATTTTTTCGAAAATTTTGATTTTATTAAAAGTGGCTCTAACAATTTTGATTAAAATATCGTATATTAAAGATATTTATTTGGCAAATAAAATGTATATCTTGAATTTTCTGAGAATAGCTTCTAAATACCTGTTTATTCTGGATGAATTTTGCTTAATTTGGCATAACAAGTAAACCGTAAGAGATTGACAAAAACTTACGACACAAAAAATGTAGGTCTTGTTAAAATACACAACTTATGTCATATACATTTTTTTAGTGGAACTTCCCGTTTTCGAGGTATTCATTGTTATTAGTTTCATTTGTGAAGTGGTTATACTTTTCTCAGATGAGAAGTCCGTTTTTCTTTTGTTCTACTCCTAGCCAAGAAAAGAAGTGATTTGTAATGACAACCGCATAACGACAGTTATTAAAACATTTGACTATCGGCTTAGCCTAGTGTATTCCCTTATTTTCTTCCTACTTATAAGCAACTAAGTAATAAGAACATTGTGCTAATGAGTACCTTGATTAGCAAGGTGCAGAAAGAAGAATAATATATGTAAGATGTTTGTAGAACAGCTAGAGTGTAACATATCAGATTTTCAATTCAGGAATGTTTGAAGAATTTTATTGGTAGGAACAAAAGTTGGAGGTTTTAATCTATGTTTCAAAAAAGTAACCCATAGGCATCTATGAGCTCACATTGCCACAATCTTAATTGAGCTGTGAAATCAACAAAAGAACGATGTTTTGACACATATTATCCCTAACGAGTTTGAGATTTCGGATATTAATCTTGGCTATAGTTGGAGATAAAAACACGGTGCCAAGAGGCAGGTGACGTCAACTTCTGAAGTGGAGTACGATAGAAATAACAGCGTGGCCAACGGAAAGAGCATTTCCGCTATATAATTTAGTTTCATGTTTGTAATTACATCATCCCCGCCTCCTTGAAATTAAATGCAGTGATTCTGCTACTGTGGTGTAGCAGGCAGAAGTTTTAAAAACACTATGCTTGCTTGCTGTCGACCTTGAAGAGGAGAGCGATATTACTCTCCCTCATGTACTTTGCAGAATTTATCACTTGCTGACAGTTGAGGCTACGCCCCTATTTTGCTAGAAGGTTCTTTATGGTTTGTTTTGTTCCTTTTGACCTATACCTACAGCAAAAAGAATGGATAATTGAATTGGATAATAGTGAAATGACGCATCTGATTCTTCTGGCAGTTTGGAGTTAGATTCAAATCATATACAGCATACCGAGCGATGGTAACGTGAGCTTCTCGTACTAAGGATGGTATGTTCGACTTCCGTAGGCACCTTCCTGGCCCAAGGCTTTATTGGAGGTTTGTTTGCCCTGGTCACTAGGTAATACTGGAAAGGTCCATTACATCCCGGAAATTTCATGTCCATCATTCTCTTGTCCGTTATTTCAGGATTGGACAAGAGAACGGGTACGCCTGGTTGCAGCTGAATGGTAAAGGATTTAACTTGGCAGCTTCGTTCGTACTCTCCATCGGGCCCTGCCTTTGGAGGCTTTCGGGCTCCACCCTATCCGGCTCTGCTCTCGGGACTCGTGAGTACCAGGCGGTGCTGAAGGCGTTCCATCTGTAACTGTTAGGGACCCCGTCCAGGCTTGGGCCTGTTGTCATCCAGATCTGCTCAACCTTAGGTCTCTTCCTTCATCCCTTCATAATTTTTATGGTGTTTTAACGCCCGCTTTTATTGCTATCGCACCGTAGGACGATGGAGCACCGGTGGAATACCATGGTGGGGAGAACTCTGAGAAAACCTGCTCCTGCGCCACTTTGTCCACCACAAATCCAACATGCAGTCGCTTGGGATCGAACCCCTTGATGAGAGACGATGGTCTAACCACTCGGGCACGGCACGGCCAACCTCTCACCTCTATTTGGGGTCACGTAAGATGCAGAAGGGCCCTTAGGCCTATGTCTCCAGTGCTCTGCCTCCGTGTCTGGAGCCCCAATCCGTGTTATCCTAATCCATGTACCTACAGGATGGAAATCAAAACCTGGGCATGGCCATTTAAAATCTGATGCGTTACACTCACATGACTTTCCCTAGCTGTTCTACAAACTTCTTACAAAAGATTATTCTTCTTTCTGCACCTTGCTAATTGAGGTACTCATCAGCACAATGCTCTTATTACTTAGTTCCTTATAAGTAGGAAAAAATAAGGGAATACACTAGGCTTAGGCCATAGTCAAATGTTTTAAAAGCTGTCGTTATGTGATTGTCTTTACAAATCCCTTCTTTTCTTGGCCAGGAGTAGAACAAAAGAAAACCGCACACTCCCGTCTGAAAAAAGTATAAGTACTTCACAACTGAAACTAATAACACTGAATACCTCGAGAACGGTGAACTCCACGAGAAAAATGTATATGACATAGCTTGTGTATTTTAACAAGACCTACATTTTTTGTATAGCAAGTTTTTGTCTATCTCTTACGGTTGACTAGTTATGCCAAATTAAGCAAAATTCATCCAGAATAAACAGGTTTTTAGAAGCTAATCCCAGAAAATTCAAGATATACATTTTATTTGTTAGATAAATATCTTTAATATATGATATTTTAATCAAAATCGTTAGAGCAATTTTTGGGAAAATCAAAATGTTCGAAAAAAGTTCCATGTAAAGGGTAGTTTTTGGTGGGGGGATTTTTCTCAAAATCTTCGTGTCGCATCCCTGGAAGATACTAAACTTAAAGTTTGGTACTTTACCGACTTTACACACACACACACACATACACACCTTTTTGTGAAAATACTTTTTTTGGATACAGAGGATCCTAAAACATATATTTCCGGTGAAATCTCGGTATCGAATTTTTGGGTGGAATACAATTCTTCTCTATCCCTATGTACATTGTACATACGGGGATAGAGAAAGTAAAAATTGAATCAATAAATGAAATATTTTTAAAAATGTATTTTTAGCACGCGTTCTTTAAAACAGCTGCTTATTGGTCTGTTAACACCCAAAAAATGCAGAACTTTAGCGGCATAATAGAAGTCTAATGGCAGTGAAACATACTGAATCATCCTTTAGTATCTCTTATTTTTCGTGTAAATGAGCTCAGCATTAAATCTTCCTGCATAAGAGATAAACTGCTTTACCTTGCACTAGTCTTTAAATTATATAAGTATTCCTTCTCGTATTGCTGCCGATATGTTGCTGGCTGCATCTTCATTTCATGTTTCTGATTTAATATTTGGAATTTTATCGATATTTTCCACCACACGCTTGTTGTTTAGAAACGACCTCGCATCTTCATCTGCGATTCATGTTGTTAGGGTCAACATTTCCCAGGAGGCGTCGGTACGGTCCATAACATTCGAGCGACTGTAAGAAATTGTCAACAACTGACTGCGTTTAACATTTATACAGTATACATTTATTTATTTTAGTACCATAATTTAGAGATCCTTTACTATTTGGTATTGTATGCATTGGAAAGCTTTAATGCACTTTGATAAATAAATTCGTACAACTCTTTTCTACCAGCAATTGTTCCTTAAAACATTAACAACTTCAGCTGCTTTCTGTGGCAAATATGTGAGTAACCTATTTTCAGGTAATCTTTATATTTATATATATATATATATATATATATATATATATATATATATATATCTCATGATTCTCGTTTTCATTTGTGACTCACGTTAAAGAAACAAAATAAATTATCTAAAGAATCAACGATAATGTTATTGGCCCCCATTCGGAAAGTCCCGGTTTAATCACCGGCGAAAGCCGACTCTATGTAACTTTTTGTTTTGTTTGTTTTGTATATTTTTTCTTCGTTTTCTCTGGTCGCCAAGACTAATGCAGCAATGTTAAATCTACCACGATTCTCCTTTTCCATATTTGCTCCCATCTTTCATATTGACCTGTAGACATCCTCATTTCGCAGCAAAGTTTATTATCAGAGTCTGACAAAGAACCAGTCAGCTGGTCGCTGAGCAAAAGACGCACATAATGTTATCCATTACAATTTAGAACTTAATAATTTTTCCTTGCAAATAGGGACCCTCGGAGGAAGCCGAGAAATGGGTATTTATGCTTTTGATGAATTTTGGCTATAAAATATGGTGTGTTCTACTCACACGACTCCTCTAACTGTAAGAAACAGTCCTTAAAAAATCTTATGTGTTACACTCACATGACTTTCTCCACCTCTCTGCAACAAATTATTGTTAAAAAGGTTATGCTTCTATTTACTTCATGCTAATCGAGAAAAAAATTAGCACAAATAGTCTTATTACTTGCTTCCTTGTAAGCAGATGGGAAATAAGGGAGTACTATAGGCTAACCAATAATCAAAAGCTGGTTGCTATGTGACTGAAGTTTCTTTGTTTGTATGGACAGGAGTTGACAAATTCCTGTATGAGAAAAGCTGAAAACAAAAACAAGGAATATGTCAAAAACGATCAACTCCACGAAAAAAATGTATACGAGATAAATTGTGCGTTTTAATGTGCTCTACATTTTTTATGTTGTAAGTTTTTCTCCATCTCTTACGGTTTAGCAGTTATGCAAAAATCCATAAAATTCATCCCGAATAAAGTAGTCTTCAGAGGCTATTCCCAGGAAATTCAAGATAAACATTTTATTTGTCTGTAAATGTCTTTAGTATACGAAATTTTAATGAAAGTCGTTAGAGCCATTTTTGAGAAAATCGAAATTTTCAAAAAATGTTCCATGTAAAGGGTAGTTTGGGGTGGGGGGATTTTTCTCAAAATCTTCGTGTCGAATCCCTGGAAGATACTAAACTGAAATACCAATTTTACTAACTTTTCATTTTTAAGTTATTGTGTTCACGGACACACGGACACAGACACACTCACACACGGACCTTTTTGTGAAAATGCTTTTTTTTTTGGATTTAGGGGACCCTAAACCATATATTTCCGGTGAAATCTCGGTATCGAATTTTTGGGTGGAGTGCAATACCTTCTCTATACACTATGTACATAGTGCGTATAGAGAAAGTAAAAATCTACTTCATGCTAATCAAGACAAACATTAGCAGGAACAGTCTTATTATTTAGTTGCTTATAATTAAAAAGGAAGTAGGGGAATAAACAAGGTTAAAGCGATAGTCAAATCTTTTAAAATTTGGTTGCTATATAATTGCAATTTGGTTCTCTTAGCATGGCCAGGGGTAAAACAAAAAACTAGCTATGACAAATTCCCGTAAGAGAAACGTTTAAATATTTTAAAATTGAAACTAATAAAAGGAATATCTCGGAAACGGATAACTTCAGAACACAAAATATATATGACATAAAGTGTGTGTTAACGAGATCTACATTTTTAGGCAAGTTTTTGTCTATCTCTTACTTTACTAGCTATGCAAAAGTCACCAAAGTGAAGAGGTCTTCAGAGGCAACTCCCAGTGAACTCAATATATACATCTTATTTTTCACTAAATATATTTAATATGTGGTATTTTAATCAAAATCGTTAGATCGATTTTTGAGATAAAACAAACCTAAAATGTTTTCACGTTCAGAGTAGTTTTTTGAACATTTTAGTGGCGTATCATTGAAAGCTAGTGAACTTAATTATCAAGTTTGGTATTTAATAGATTTTTCGTTTTTGAGTTATATTTTCAAACACATACATTAACACATTTGAGCTTTTTATAAAATATTCTTTTTTAGTACAGGAGTCCATAAAACACGCATTTCCACTGCGGTATGCAATTTTTGGGGGAATGCAATACCTTCTTCACCTGTTTACAAGATATGAAAAGTAAAACTCGCAAGTCAATGTGACACCAATGTGATAATGGCTCCTTGTCAATTTTATCATTCTCATTCTAAGTTTAGTGCCTCATGTTCAACACGCGCGCGCGCGCGCGTGTGTGTGTGTGTTTCCTGGAAGGAGTTTCACACTGCAGCCGCCAATGGGTTTATTATGCCTCAGACACCAGGAGGATAGGATGAAATGGAATAATCGATGGGCAGCTGAAACAGGACTGCGGGGAAAGAGCCATCGTGGAGGGTCCCCAACATAGTCTAAGCTGTTATTCATCTCAACACGGTTTGCGCTAGAAGAGACTTCCAACCCACTGGGTCCTACGGACGGACGACTCCAATACTAACCACCGAGAACTGTATTTCGAAAGTACATTCACCACCAGGGAAGGGCGTTACCACCGCGTACTTTCCGACACTCACAGACCTTGAGAGATTGCATAACATGGAGGGACAGAAAGATTGTGGGAATGAAGAAACCAGCCAAGCATTTGACGCAAGAAAACCTCGTAAAAACATGGATCAGAGAGTTCTGCCATAAGAATCGAACCCATGATTTCGCGAATGCCAGTCCCAGACGAAACGCTTGAGCCACCTAGTTCGGTTTCAGCACTAGTTGTTTAAACACACAGAGGTCGTGACACTGACGACACATGCAATGAAAACTTTGAAGCATATTTGGGATGGAAATATATCAGGCCTAATTTTAAATTTTTACTTTCTCTATAGTTACTATGTACATAGTGTATAGAGAAGGTATTGCACTCCAACCAAAAATTCGATACCGAGATTTCACCGGAAATATGTTTTTAGGGTCCCCTATATAAAAAAAAACATTTTTAAAAAAGGTCCGTGCGGGTGTGTGTGTGAACACGATAACTCAAAAACCAAAAGACGGGTAAAATACCAAACTTGGTATTTAGGTTTAGTATCTTCCAGGGATGTGACACGAAGATTTTGAGAAAAATCCCCACACCTTTACATGGAACTTTTTTCGAACATTTCTATTTTCTTAAAACTAGCCCTAACGATTTTGATTAAATATCATATATTAAAGACATTTACCTGACAAATAAAATATATATCTTGAATTTTCTGGGAATAGCCTCTGAAGAGTAGTTTATTCTGGATGATTTTATGGAATTTTGCATAACTTACCACAAAAAAAAAAAAAATGTAGAGCACTTTAAAACACACAATTTATGTTATATAAGTTTTTTCATGGAGTTGATCCTTTTTAAGATATTCCTTGTTTTTGGTTTCTACTTTAAAACACATTTTCTCACACAGGACTTTGTCAATTCCTGTCCATACAAAAAAAAAGGAACTTCACATAGCAACCAGCATTTGACTATCACTTTAAGCTATGGTACTCCCGTATTATCATTGAGTAAATGGAAGTGTTAGCTTTCTAAGAATAATTTGTTGAAAGATGTAGAGAAAGTCTTGTGAATGGAACACATCAGATTTTTCATTTCCATGGCCTTTGGCATCTGTGAGGTTTGTGGAAAACCTGAACAAGGGAGCAAGGCAGGATGGCATTTGCACCACCATCTGCCCCTCACGAGGTCGTGCCGTTACAAACTCTCCACCAGTGTCAGTTTATTTCCCAGATTGAAGTCTTTACACTCATGCTATACATGGTTACTAAGTGTGGCGCAATATAGAATGGCATAATCCTGCTGGGGTCAGTCAACGGTCACACGCACAGCAGGTTTATTAGCGATTAATCCACTCCTAAATTTGATAAACATTTCATACTGACAATTACGGCTGTTCACTCTGAAGGCTCATACAGTTCAATCTACATCTTGCACTGCATTCTGCATTCGTTTCTTTTTGCTTGGGAATTCAAGTATGTAATCCGTTGTGGTTTAAATCCGTTTTCTAACTTTCTCTGCACGACTATGTACATAGTGTATAGAAAATGTATTGTATTGCACCCAAAAATTCGATACCGAGATTTCACCGAAAATAAACGTTTTGGGTTCCCATAAATCCAAAATAAAAAAGCATTTTTGGAAAAAGATCCATGTGTGTGGACAGCATAGCTCAAACTTGGTATTTAAGTTTGGCAGCTTCCAAGGATGCGACACAAAGATTTTCAAGAAAATTCCCCCACCCCCAACTACCCTTTACATGGAACTTTTTTCGAAAATGTTGATTTTCGCAAAAATGGCTCTAACGATTTTGATTAAAATATCATATATTAAATATATTTACCTGACAAACAAAATGTATATATTGAATTTTCTGGGTATATCCTGGACTACTTTATTCTGGACGAATTTTACGGAATTTTGCATAACTGCTTAACCGTAAGAAATGGACAAAAACTTACCACACAAAAATGTAGAGCACATTAAAACACACAATTTATGTTACGTACATTTTTTCCGAGGAATTGATCGTTTTTGAGATATTCCTTGTTTTTGGTTACGGCTTTGAAAAACTTATACTTTTCTCATACAGGAATTTGCCAACTCGTGTCCATATAAACAAACGAACTTCAGTCACTTAGCAACCAGCTTTTGGCTTTCACTTTAACCTATGCTACTCCCTTATTTCGCTTCTACTTACAATAAAGCAAGAAATAAGACTATTTCTGCTAATTTTTCTCAATTAGCATGAAATAAATAAAAGAATAAGCTTATTAACAATAATTTGTTATAGAGATTTAGAGAAAGTCATGTGAATGGAACATATCAGTTTTTTTTTGCTTTCTCTACCCGTGCTATGTACATAGTGTATAGAGAAGGCAATGTATTGCATCCCAAAATTCTATACCGAGATATCACCGGAAATGCATGTTTTGGAAACCCCCGAATAAAAAAAATAATTTTTAGGAAAATGTCCGTGTGTGTCTGTGGGCAGCCTAGCTCTAAAACGTAAAGATATTGCATTTCAAACTTGGTATCTAATTTTGGTATCTTCCAAGGATGTGACAATGATTTTCAATATAATCTGCCCAACCCCAATTACCCTTTACATGGAACATTTTTCGAATATGCTGATTTTCTCAAAAATGGCTCTAACGAATTTTATTAAAATACCGTATGTTTAAGATATTTTTATGACAAACAAAACGTATATCTTAGATTTTCTGGAAATAGCCTCTGAAGACCTCTTCATTCCAGATGACTTTTGTATAACTGGCAAACTAAGAGATATAAAAAGTTTACTACCCAAAAATGTAAAACTCATTAAAACACAATTTATGATATGTACATTTTTTGTAGAGTTACCAGTTTTCGATATATTCCGGAATGTTATATTCAATTTTAGCCACTTAAACTCTCTGAAACGGGAAGTCATATTTCTTATCGTTTTTGTATTGTTTACTTCTGGAGAGTAAAGAGATTGGAATTTCAATTGTATCACATAGCGACCGACTTTTAAAGGACGCTTTAGCCTGTGAATTGTCTTCTTTCCCTTCAATCTACAATGAGCTAGTATGACTATGTTTTTCTTGATTAGCATAACGCAGGTAACAGATTAATGTTTTGAATAAAAAGTTTGTTTGCCGAACAGCTAGAGGACATCATGTGAATGGAACACAGATTTTTTCCCGTCTACTTACTAGGGATCAAGTAATAAGAACAATTTCTGCTAATGTTTATCTTGATTAACATGTTGTAGATAGAAGAATAAGCTGAAATCAATAACAAGGAATATCTGTAAAACGATCAGCTGCACCAAAAAAAAAAAACAAAAAAAAAACAAAAAAAAAAAAAAAAAAAAAAAACTGATATAGCACAAATTGTGTGTTTTAACGTATTCTACATTTTTAGTGTGGTAAGTTTTTGTCCATTTCTTACGGTTTAGCAGTACTGCAAAGTTCAATAAAATGTATCCAGAAATCTTCAGAGGCTATTCCCAGAAAATTCAAGATATACATTTTGTCATATAAATATATCTAATATACGACATTTTAATCAAAATGGTTAGAGCCCTTTTTGAGAAAATCAAAATTTTCGAAAATTTTTTCATGTAAAGGGTAGTTTGGGATAGGGAGTTTTGTATTTAATGTCTTTTCGTTTTTAAGCTCTGCTGTCCACAGACACACACTGCTACAGATACACACAGGCACACAAACAAACTGACCTTTTTCTAAAAATGCATTTTGGATTCAGGGGACCCACAACATGTATTTCCAATGAAATCTCTATATCGAATTTTTGGGTGGAATGCAATACCTTCTCTATACATTATGTACATAGTACGTGTAGAGAAAGTATAAATATTTTTTTCGGACTCAGGGACTTCCAAAACATATATTTCCGGTGAAATCTCGACATCGAATTTTTGGTGGAATACAATACATTCTCTAACCGCTATGCACATTGTACGTAAGGGGCTAGAGGGAGTAATAAATAGATGAAAAACTCTTAAAAATAAATGAAGAGAGGAGGAGGCTGAAAAAGAAAGGAAGAAGGAAATAAAAACAAACAGTTCATAAATGCTGATAAGCTAGAAACCTACATTATACACTCTCTTGAGGAATGATAAATTATGCATGCGACATGGAAGTAATAAATGCAGTATTTTCTTTATGGATCTTATTTAAGTCACTATCGATGGACAAGATGTTAGTTGGTATGTGTAGCATGATAATGAGGTGACCTTGAGATGAATGCGTGTGTCTGCCAGAAATATGTTTTCGGCATGTAGCACGCTATAGCAAGACCTCAGGCGCTCCAGAAATTATGTCTTACATACGTGAGGAACAAGGTACTTTGTTTTGATAAGCTAACACTTTTGTGCAAGGGCTTTCTGGGTAACATTATAGCCCACTTTCTTACAAACTGCAACGAAACATTGAGTGTATTTAAACTGTTACCGCAGAGACGCAGTGAGAAAAATTTAATGTTTCGCATTCATAAAATTGTCTATTATACGTCGACTATTTTTACTTTCTCTACACGTACTATGTACATAGTGTATAGAAAAGGTATTGTAATGCACCCAAACATTCGATACCGAGATTTCACTGGAAATTCACATTTTGAGATCCGATGAATCAAAAAATTAAAAAAAGCATTTTTAGAAAAATATCCGTGTGTGTGTCTGACTGCCTGTCTGTGTGTGTCTCTCTGTATGTGTGTGTGTGTCTGTGGACAGCATAGCACAAAAACGAACATTTTCAAGAAAATCCCCCCACCCCAACTACCATATACAAGGAAAAAATTTCGAAATGTTTGATTTTTTCAAAAATGGCTCTAACGCTTTTGCTTAAAATATCCCACGTTAAAAATATTTATCTGAAAATAAAATGTATATCTTGAGTTTCCTGGGAATAGCCTTAAAGATCTCTTTATTCTGGATGATTTTTAATGAATTTTGCATAGCTGCTAAACCGTGAGAAATAGACAAAAATTTACCACACGAAAAATGCACATCATGATAAAACACACAATTTATGTCATACACATTTTTTTCGTGGAATTGATCGTTTTTTAGATTTTCCTTGTTATTGGTTTCAGCTTTAAAAAACTTATACTTTTTTTCATACAGGAATTTGTCAACTCGTGTCCATACAAACAAAGGAACTTCAGTCACATAGAAACCAGCTTTTGACTATCACTTTAACCTATGGTACTCCTTTATTTCCCTTCTACTGACAAAGAAGCAAGTAAAAAGTAATTTTTTCTCGATTAGCATGAAGTAAATAGAAGCATAAGCTTTTTAACAATAAATTGTTGCAGAGATGTAGAGAAAGTCATGTGAATGGAACACATCGGATTTTTTTTCAAGGTCCGATCGGTCGCAAAATTAAAACCAGAGTATAAATCAGAAGAAGCTTTGCGCAGATATATTGCGCCGTGTCTCTAGTATGACCGTTGATTGCGTCATGTGCATATTAGCGCGTAGTGGGCAAGCAAACATGTCTAGAACAATAGCGTCGCCCGCCAAATGTGAAGTGCGTACTGTAATGAGAAAGCTGAAGTTCACCGACTAATGAGTAATGCGCACGGTGAAACATTCATGAGTGACAGAAAAGTGCGGCAATGGTGCAGGAACTTTGAAGCAGTGCCTACAGATTCATGATGCAGACGGTCGGGGAAAAAAAGCGGATGTCAGCCAATGATAATCTCGTTCACCTTCAGGGGATTCGAAAACAATTCTCGGTTCACAATTTCTGTGCTGCATCAGTCGTTTCCCGAAATTTAAAAGCAAGCTCTCACATTACATTTGGCGGACGACGCAATTGTTCTAGGCATGCTTACTTGCTCACTGCGCGCCTTACAACTGAAATGTACAACATGATGCGATCAACGGTCATACTAGAGGCACTGCGCAATACATCTGCGCAAAACTTCATATGATTTTCACTGTGGTTTTAATTTTGCGAAATTTCGGACCTTGAAAAAATAGACCTAGTATAAGAATCTTTTATATAAAAGGTTATGTACTTCATGCTAACCGAGATAAATATTAGCAGAAATGGTATTATTACATATTTCCTTGTAGGCACAAGGGGGATAAGATATACACTAGGCAAAAGCGACAGTCAAATCATTTGAGAGCTGGTCGCCACGTGAAGGTTTAGGAATTCGGTTCTCTTTGCATGCCCAGGGTAGAGAGAGCAACGAATAAAGATTTTCCATTTGAGAAAAGAATAAATATTGGAAAATTTAAAGCAATAACAAGGCATATCTCAGAAAAGTTATCTCCAGAAAAAAATGTATATGACATGGATTGCGTATTTTAACGAAATTTACATACATTTTTTGTACAGTAGGATTTTTGTCTATTTCTTACGGTTTACTAGTTATACCAAAGTCTCGCAAAATAAAGAATACACAAAAGGTTATTTCTAGAAAAATTTAAGCCATATATTTAATTTGTTAATAAAATATCTTAAACTTATATTTTATTCAACATTTTTAGAACCAAATTCGACAAAAAATGTTCGAAAAATGTTTCACTTAAAGAGTAGTTTGGATTGGCTGGATATTCCTGAAAATCTTCGTGTTGCATCCTCGGGGGGGAGATACTGAATTTAAACACCCAGCTTACTATTTAAACGAGTTCTAGTTTTTGCTCACACACATACGTACTGACCTTTTTCTAACAGTGTTTATTTATTTATTTATTTATTTATTTATTTATATTCTGTAGACTGCAAAACATATATTCCGTTAAAGTTTCACATATAATTTTTGGGTGGAATAAAATACTTCCCCTGTTTGCTACAAGCAGTTCAAAAAAGTAAACAAAAAAACAAAAACAAATATATGTTCCAGTCAAATGACCTTTTCAACCTCTTCCGCATGCATACTATTATTATAGGAGATTAATCTTCTATCTAGTGCATATTAATCGAGATAAAAATAGCAAAAATAGTAAAAATAGTCTCATTAATTATTTCCTTGTATATATGGGGAAGGAAATAAGTAATCAGACACTTTCTGCTATATATATATATATAGAATAAGCGATATACAATCCTTTAATAAATGTCACTTTGAAAAAAAAAAAAAAAAAAGCTAAAAACAAAACAGCAATGAAGAGCTGCCGTGTAAGAAAAGTACAAATGCTTTAAAATTGAAAGCAATAACAAGGAATATTTCGGAAATGGTTAACTACACACAAAAAGTATCTGCCATAAGTTGTGTGTTTTAACAAAATGCACAGTTTGTGAGATGTAAGATCTTTATTAACTATTACGGTTGACTTACTGGTTATGGAAAACTTTTTCAGAATGAAGATGACTTCAGAGGCTCTTCAGAGAAAGTTCAAGATTAATATTTTATTTGCCATGTAAATATATTTAATATGTGGAATTTTAATCAAAATTGTTAGAACTGAGAAAATAAACATTTCAAAAATTTTACATGTAAAGCGTATTTTAGGTTGCAATTTTCTGGAAACTTCGTACCGCATGTTTAAAAGATGCTGAACTTAAATGCCATCTTTGTATTTAATGGACTTTGCGTTTTTTGAGTTATGCTGTTCTGAGACGAGCACCCGCGCACACGCATACGCACGCGCGCACACACACACACACACACACACACGTACACTCGGAACTTTTCTAATAATGTTTTACTTTTACCCAGGGGACCTCAAATATCTATTGGCGGTGAAATCTTAACATTGAATTTTTCATACTACTGCATAGTGAATGTGGAGAAGGTAATAAAAATCTTAAGTGTTCCTTTCACATGACTTTCTCTTAATCTCTGCAAAAAATTATTATTGAAAAGCTCGATTTACTTCATGCTAATCGAGAAAAATTTGTAGAAATAATCTTATTGCTTGCTTCCTTGTAAGTAGAAGCGAAATAAGGGAGTACTATAAAGTGATAGTCAAAAGCTGGTTGCTATGTGACTTAAGTTCCTTTGTTTGTATGGACAGGAGTTGACAAATTCCTGTATGAGAAAAGTATAAGTTTTTTTAAAGCTGAAACCATAACAAGGAATATCTCAAAACGATCAACTTCACGAATATATAATATATATATAAATAACATAAATTGAGTTTTATCGTCATCTACATTTTTTGTGGGGGAAGTTTTCATGTATCTATTCCGGTTATTCAACCTAAATACACTGTGATAATTCGAGGCAAAAAGTACTTCAGATTTCGCTAGCTTCAAACACAGCTTCAATGTTGAAAGCCGCAACCGCTTGTTGTCTATATGAGCAATCGCGGCAGCCATTGGGCCGCCGACTTTTTCATCTCCAATTTATCATGTACCAGTTATGCAAAATTCAATAAAATCATCCAGAATAAAGAGGTCTTCAGAGGCTGTTCCCGGAAAATTCAAGATATGCATTTTATTTAGTATGTAAGTATCTTAAATATAATAGATTTTAATCAAAACTGTTAGAACCATTTTTGAGAAAACTAAAAGTTTCAAATTTTTTCCATGAAAAGGGTATTTGGTAAAGGGTAGTTTGGGGTAGGGGAATTTTCTTGAAAATCTTCGTGTCGTATCCTTGGAAGATACAAAGTTTGGTATTTAACGATCTCTTTACAAAAATTAATATTTTTTTTTGGAATCAGGGGGACCCAAAACATGTATTTCCGGTGAAATCTTGGTATCCAATTTTTGGGTGCAATACAGTACCTTCTCTATTCTCTATGTGCATAGTACGTGTAGAAAAAGTAAAAAGGGCAGAGGTAGAGACTTAGAGAGACGGGCAGGAGAGGAATAAAGGGAATGGAGGTAAGAGAAGCGAATGTGAATTGCTGCAGTTACACATGCCTTGAGGTAGTGGTTGTAATGACTGATCAAATGATGATAGCACCTATTGATCAGCCGTTTGCGATTCCCCCTTAAAAAAATTCGATCACCTATATAGTTAATTCAAGTGGTATGTTTCATTTCGACCAACTGAAACACATCTTACAACTAACGACGATAGATGGTCTAATATTAATGCTGTTATGTAGGCTAGCAGAACACCATTAAGAAGGCCATTCATTGCTCTACACACGGAATGCAATCATTCGCATTTTGAGAGCTGTATAACCGGTTTTTATTTACGTGTTAAACGAAACTGTATTTAGGTTTAAAAATGAACAATTAAGGCTTACTTTCGGATGTTAATATAGGGATATTAAGTTTATTTTATATGAAATTCTTTTATTTGAATTCGGACAACCAGTTATACGCCCATGACATATGTTGGTACCAAATGATTCATTAATAACTGGAAAACATTTGAGGTTTGCCTCTTCGGCTAAGCGACAATCGCATTTAGCCCATTAAGAAGCGAATGAACAAATGCAGGAATGGTAATTCGCAATTATATTTGCACTTCCTCTACCATATGCCCTTACAATTAAGCCCTAATTTCCCTTTGTATTTCCGTGCTGCTGGTTGGATTCATGCAGTTTGTCAATTCATGAGTTGGGGAAGGAAAGCATTTTGGCTCAGCCATAGAAACCGATCCAGGTGGATCAGGCGTTTCGTCTGGACTGACATTCGGGAGGTCGTAGGTTCGATTCCCGCGGGTGACCTCTCTGACCCATGGGGTTACTAGACGAACGTTGGGAGAGTTACTTTATGCCCTTGAACTACCTGTCCTTAAATTCCATCTCCATTTAATCCTGTTTCTTTCAGGGTTGTAAGTGTCAGTGACAACTGCGGTGGTGGTGATGAATGGTGCTTTGAAAATACAGCTCTGGGTGACAGGATGGCATTGGAAGCTGTGTGTAGACTTAGGCAGTTCGGTCAGATCAGTGGCGCGGGCTTCTAGCACTCCACGCGTCGAGATGAGGAGCTACACTGTGACTCTTTCGTCACTGTCCGGTCTCCTCACGTTCACATCAACCTACCCTCCTGGAGTTTGATGCCTATTGGTGTTTGCGGCGTGGAACTCCCTCCGGAATCATTCACGTGCGCCCACACACACAGACTTAGATCATCAGAGTGAAAAAGCCATTGAAGAATTTATTTGCATATAATCACAATAGATGTATTCTATTCTCCAAAACTGTGTTCAAGGCATTACTTGAATCGCAGGAACCGAATCTGCACATCCTGTTTCTCTGCCTATCTCTGAAATCAGTGAACAAGGAGGTATAAGTCGAAGTAAAAAAAAATATCGGAATTCATGGAAACAAAAGGCTGAAGTCCAGCAGAGAGTCATGAAACTCTTTTCTACCGCCATAAATAGCATTTGTCAACTCAAGAATATAACCATACCGTTTTAAGGTTATCCAGTGCTCCAGCAACTCTATATAGATGGGATGATACTATAGGTTACAGGGGGATATTTCGATCACTGCGACCTAAGAGAAATCTTGTTGCAGCTACCATTCCACAGAAGAAAGCGAAGAAGTGAAGGAATTACGGAAGACTACAGCCGTGGGAGTTTCTAGTATTTCCTGGTTCGAATATACCACCCACTGCTGGACTACCCAGAGAAGGCGATGAACGTCTCGTGCAACCAGAGTCCACGTGGAATATTCTATCCTTGATCAAGAAACCACGCCAAACGCCACAAAAGCCACTGCTGGACTACCCAGAGAAGGCGATGAACGTCTCGTGCAACCAGAGTCCACGAGGAATAATCTTTCCTTGATCAAGAAACCGCGACAAACGCTACAAAAGCCACTGCTGGACTACCCAGAGAAGGCGATGAACGTCTCGTGCAAACAGAGTCCACGAGGAATAATCTTTCCTTGATCAAGAAACCGCGACAAACGCCACAAAAGCCACTGCTGGACTACCCAGAGAAGGCGATGAACGTCTCGTGCAACCAGAGTCCACGTGGAATATTCTTTCCTTGAGCAAGAATCCGCACCAAACGCAACAAAAGCCACTGCTGGACTACCCAGAGAAGGCGGTGAACGTCTCGTGCAACCAGAGTCCACGTGGAATAATCTTTCCTTGAGCAAGAAACCGCACCAAACGCCACAAAAACCACTACTGAACTACCCAGAGAAGGCGATGAACGTCTCGTGCAACCAGAGTCCACGTGGAATATTCTATCCTTGATCAAGAAACCACGCCAAACGCCACAAAAGCCACTGCTGGACTACACAGAGAAGGCGATGAACGTCTCGTGCAACCAGAGTCCACGAGGAATAATCTTTCCTTGATCAAGAAACCGCGACAAACGCTACAAAAGCCACTGCTGGACTACCCAGAGAAGGCGATGAACGTCTCGTGCAACCAGAGTCCACGTGGAATATTCTTTCCTTGAGCAAGAATCCGCACCAAACGCAACAAAAGCCACTGCTGGACTACCCAGAGAAGGCGGTGAACGTCTCGTGCAACCAGAGTCCACGTGGAATAATCTTTCCTTGATCAAGAAACCGCACCAAACGCCACAAAAACCACTACTGAACTACCCAGAGAAGGCGATGAACGTCTCGTGCAACCAGAGTCCACGTGGAATAATCTTTCCTTGATCAAGAAACCGCGCCAAACGCCACAAAAGCCACTGCTGGACTACCCAGAGAAGGCGATGAACGACTCGTGCAACTAGAGTCCACGTGGAATAATCTTTCCTTAATCAAGAAACCGCACCAAACGCCACAAAAGCCACTATTGAACTACCCAAAGAAGGCGATGAACGGCTCGTGCAACCAGAGTCCACGTGGAATAATCTTTCCTTGATCAAGAAACCGCACCAAACGCCACAAAAACCACTACTGAACTACCCAGAGAAGGCGATGAGCGTCTCGTGCAACCAGAGTCCACGTGGAATAATCTTTTCTTGCTCAAGAAACCGCGCCAAACGCTACAAAAGCCACTGCTGGACTACCCAGAGAAGGCGATGAACGACTCGTGCAACCAGAGTCCACGTGGAATAATCTTTCCTTAATCAAGAAACCGCACCAAACGCCACAAAAGCCACTACTGAACTACCCAAAGAAGGCGATGAACGTCTCGTGCAACCAGAGTCCACGTGGAATAATCTTTCCTTGATCAAGAAACCGCACCAAACGCCACAAAAGCCACTATTGAACTACCCAAAGAAGGCGATGAACGGCTCGTGCAACCAGAGTCCACGTGGAATAATCTTTTCTTGCTCAAGAAACCGCGCCAAACGCTACAAAAACCACTGCTGGACTACCCAGAGAAGGCGATGAACGTCTCGTGCAACCAGAGTCCACGTGGAATAATCTTTCCTTGATCAAAAAACCGCGCCAAACGCTACAAAAGCCACTGCTGGACTACCCAGAGAAGGCGATGAACGTCTCGTGCAACCAGAGTCCACGTGGAATAATCTTTCCTTGAGCAAGAAACCGCGCCAAACGCCACAAAAGCTTAGTGCACCTGAAACATGTAAAGGATATTAATGCAAGGGAAATGAGGGAAATCGTGTGTATCTTAACTTAAAATGTGTACTGCGAAATCTACGGTGAATTTTTTAGTGAAATGCAATACAGATAAGTAGAGAGTACAAAGAAATGTAAAAATCTGATGTGTTCCATTCATATGACTTTCTTTACATCTCTGCAACGACTTATTGTTAAAAAGATTATGCTTCTATTTACTTCATGCTAATCAAGAAAAAATTAGCAGAAATAGCCTTATTACTTGCTTCCTTGTAAGTAGAAGAGAAATAAGGGAGTACCATAGTTTAAAGTGATAGTCAAAAGCTGGTTGCTCTGTGACTGAAATTCCTTTGTTTGTATAGACAGGAGTTTTTCACAGCTGAAATCGAAAACAAGGAATATCTCAAAAACGATCAACTTCACGAAAAATAAATACGACATAAATGGTGTGTTTTAACGTGCTCTACATTTTTTGTTTGACAAGTTTTTGTTTATCTCTTACAGTTTAGCAGTTGTGTAGAATTTCTAAAATTCATGCAGAATAAAGTAGTCTTCAGAGGCTATTCCCAGAAAATTCAAGATATACCTTTTATTTATCGGGTAAATATCCTTGTTAAGACATTTTAATCAAAATCGTTAGAACCATTTTTTAGAAAATCAAAATGTTCGAAAAAAGATCCATGGAAATTGTAATGATGTTATTTATGGACGCTCTTTAACTGCTGTGGTTCTCAAGCGTCCCATTCTAAATTGGGTGTGAAAGACCGCTTAGAGGCCTCTCTATCAAGCTTGAGGTTCTTTTACGTGCCGTAAATCTACGACACAGGATCAACGGCTTTACTTCCCTTCCGAAGGAAGCCATGCTAAGGATTTTTACATCCGAAAAAATCCATCGTCCTCCGCCGGGTTTGAACCCGTGACTTTGGGTATATTAAGTTAGCATGGTAACTATTACACCACGGAGGGCGACAAAAAAAAAGAGTTCCATGTAAAGGGTAGTTGAGGTGGGGGAATTTTTTTTAAAAATCTTCGTGTCTAGTTTGGTATTTGATGGTCTTTTCGTTTTAGAGCTATGCTGTCCACAGACACACATACACACACGCACACACACGAGAATTTTTCCAAAAATGCTTTTTTTGGATTTAAGGAGATCCAAAACATGTATTTCCCGTGAAATCTCGGTATCGAATTTTTGGGTGGAATGCAATACACATTCAACACGGATATCGATGCGAGCTGTCCGACGATTGCTAGGTAACCTTGTCATATCAAGGCACGGTCACATTGCATGGCCCCCAAATTCGTCTGACCTGACAGCTTGTGATTTTTTCTTGTGGAGCCACCTTATGAGCGCGGTTTACCGTACTCGATCTGCTACCACCGAAGAACTTAAAACAAGAATAAGAGGGGAAATCTCCAGGATTCCTGTTGAAGTGTCAAGTCGCCATGCATAAGTTCCTATCAGGCTTAAGGAATGTGTGCGCCGAGAGGGAGCTTGAGGCAATATTTATATCCTAACCACAAAATCTGCCGTCGTTTTGTGAATTTCATGTCATTTTTGTAATACGTGATGTTCAAATGTTTTTTTGTTCTGTTACGTTCCGAAGTTCAAATCGCTGGGTGCAAATGTTCATTATTCCTTGTGCTTTCGTCGCGTACAAGTGTTTTGATTTTCTCTATGCGATTTTTTTCCAACAATAATTATCATAGTTACGTGTTGATTTTATTGGTTGTGAAGCCAGTTATTTATAAAAAGTTTTTACTTTCTCTATACGCACTATATACATAGTATATAGAGAAGGTATTGCACTCCACCAAAAAATTCGATACCGAGATTTCACCGGAAATATATGTTTTAGGGTCCCCAATATCCAAAAAAAAAAGCATTTTCACAAAAAGGTGTGCGTGTGTATGTGTGTATGAACACGATAACTCAAAAACGAAAGTCGGTAAAATACCAAACTTGGTATTTAAGTTTAGTATCTTCCAGGGATGCGACATGAAGATTTTGAGAAAAATCCCCCCACCCCCAACTAGCCTTTACATGGAGCTTTTTTCGAAAATTTTGATTTTCTCAAAACCGGCTACAACGATTTTGATTAAAATGTCGTATATTAAAGATATTTACCTGACAAAGAAACAGTATATCTTGAATTTTCTGGGAATAGCCTCTGAAGAGTAGTTTATTCGGGATGAATTTTACTGAATTTTGAATAACTGCTAAACCGTAAGAGATGGACAAAAACTTACTACACAAAAAATGTAGAGCACGTTAAAACGCACAGTTTGTTATATACATTTTTTCGTGGAGTTCATCGTTTTTGAAACATTCCTTATTTTTGGTTTCTGCTATGAAAAGCTTATACTTTTCTCATACAGGAACTTGTCAACTCCTATCCATATAAACAAAGGAACTTCACTGATATAGCAACCAGCTTTTGACTATAATTTTAACCTGTGGCAGTCCCTTATTTTGCTCCTACTTATAAGGAAGCAAGTAATAAGACTATTTCTGCTCATTTTTTCTGATTATCATAACGTGAATAGAAGTATAAGCTTTTTAACAATAATTTGTTGCAGGGATATAGAGAAAGTCATGTGAATGGTACACATAAGATTTTTAAGAAGCATGTAAAAGGCCACTTGGTGGTCATTAGGGAGAATACGCGTACATTAATGTGCTCGCGTGGAATTATATGCGTTCAATATTTGGATCGCTGAGTAATTTCCGCTCATTCGTGTTAAAAGTGAAAACATATCATTCCGAGGAATCAGATTTTCCCGTTGGAACTTGCAAAAGAAGTTAAACGTCGCGAGAGAAAGTTCATTCGCATTTAACAAAGCACATTATTGCATCGAGCGATTGCAGTTTCATATAAGAACTGAACGAAATAATTGTGAATAAACTACAATTCTACAGAAAATCCTAGTCATTTATTATTTAAAAAATCGCCAGGTAGTCTGAATCTGTGAAACCCATTAAAACGCCTTGGGATAAGAGTTGATTGCTAGGCGCAAGCGCGAGAAAATTTCTATTTCAAATTTAGCGCGAACGCGGAAAGGAACTTGTGCTTCAAGCTCATCTATCGGATGTGATATTTAAGCAATAAACATGATTGTGATATTCAATAATGCATACTATGCACTACGTATTGACATAAATACATATGTGTAAAGTGATTTTGCTCATCCATTAATCTGCTTTCCAAAATGTCCGATTCCTTTGAGTCCTTCTGTTTAACACTCCTGCATAAATCTGATGTATACCATTGACACGACTTTCTCTATATCTCTGCAACAAATTATTCTTAAAAAGCTTATACTTCTATTTAATTTATGCAAAAAATTAGCAGAAATAGCCATATTACTTGCTTCCTTGCAAGTAGAAGCGAAATAAGGGAGTACCATAGGTTAAAGAGATAATCAAAAGCTGGTTGCGATGTCACAGAAGTTCCTTTGTTTGTATGGACAGCAGTTGACAAATTCCTGAATGAAAAAAAGTGTTTTCATAGCAGAAACCAAAAATAAGGAAAGTCTCAAAAACGACGAACTCCCCGAAAAAAATGTATATCACATAAATTGTGTGTTTTAACGTGCTCTACATTTTTTTGTGTAGTAAGTTTTTGTCCATCTCTTACGGTTTAGCAGTTATTCAAAATTCAGTAAAATTCATTCAGAATAAACTACTCTTCAGAGGCTATTCCCAGAAAATTCAAGATATACATTTTAAATGTCAGGTAACTATTTTTAATATACGAAATTTGAATCAAAATCGTTAGAGCAATTTTTGAGAAAATCAAAGTTTTCGAAAAAAGTTCCATGTAAAAGGTAGTTGGGGTTGGGGGATTTTTCTCACACACGGATACACACTCACACGGACCTTTTTCAAAAAATGTTTTTTTTAGATAAAGCGGATCCTAAAACATATATTTCCGGTGAAATCTCGGTATTGAATTTTTGGGTGGAGTGCATATAGAAAAAGTAACAAGCAAAACTTCATAAAAATGGTGTTATAACGAATCTATAGGTAAAACAACTAAGTCCTGTTTTTAATGCTTATAACTGAGAAAGCCAATTTTCACAGCAAATTCAACGATGTACTTTTAGCCCGTCATATTGCTCTCCTTCATAAATTGGGTTTAATTTTAATCAACAGGAAAGTAGACTAAAAGCGTGAAGAGGTGCAGAATAAGAAAACAAAGCAAGCATGAAAACACCGCCCTAAACTCTCACCAGTGACCTTGCTAAGGTTACCAAAATGTACACAGACATGAGCAGATATGGAGCAGCATAGAATGGTGTGTGGGTTCAACTTGAGACGGCCACCTTATAATTAGGTTCGGCTCGCGGGGAGCAGCGAGCTGAATGGACTGCTTAACAGTAAAACATCTGAATTTCACACTAGGAATATGATCAACAAACACTTTAAGTTTCAAAATGATACATCCTGAGGCCCCTAAACATCTGGCTCACAACAGCCCACGTATTATTACCTTGAGTAGCGAGAAAGATTAAATCGCAGTGACCAGTTTCACTTCGAAGAAAAAAGGAACGAAATGTTTAAAAATCTTATGCGTTCCATTCACATGCCTTTCTATGCATCACTGTGACAAATTATTGTTAAAAATCTCAGGTGTTCATTTCACATGACTTTATCTACATCTCTGTAACAAATTCTATTTACTTCGTGCTAATCGAGAAAAAATTAGCAGAATTTGTCTTATTACTTGCTTCCTTATAAGTAGAAGCGAAATAAGAGAGTAGCATAGCTTAAAGTGATAGTCAAAAGCTGGTTGCTATGTGGATGAAGTTCCTTTGTTTGTATGGACAGGAGTTGACAAATTCCTGTATGTGAAAAGTATAAGTTTTTCATAGCTGAAACCAAAAACAAGGAATAGTTAAAAAACGATCAACTGCACGTAAAAATGTATATAACATAAATTATGTAAAATAAGAACTAAAGCTTTCCTGGCGACGTGTTAATTCAAAATCTTCTCGGGCTTCTAGCCAGGTAAAAACTTGGCTTGACACCAACGTTTCGAAGAAGTGCATCTTCCTGATCAGTTCACCCTGAAGACGAGGAAGATGCACTTCTTCGAAACGTTGTTGTCAAGCCAAGTTTTTACCTGGCTAGAAGCCCGAGAAGATTTTGAATAAATTATGTGTTTTAATGTGCTCTACGTTTTTTGTGTTTTAAGTTTTTGCCCATCTCTTACGGTTTAGCAGTTATGCAAAATTCCGTGAAATTCATCCAGAATAAAGTAGTCTTCAGAGGCTATTCCCAGAAAATTCAAGATATAAATTTTATTTGTCAGGTAAATATCTTTAAGGTACGGTATTTTTAATCAAAATCGTTAGAGCCATTTTTAAGAAAATAAAAATTTTCGAAAAAAAGTTCCATGTAAAAGGTAGTTGGGGGAGGGAGGGGGAATTTTCTTGAAATTCTTCCTGTCGCATCCTTGGAAGATACGAAACTTAAACAGGAAGTTTGGTATTCAACGGTCTTTTCGTTTTTGAGCTTTGCTGTCCACAGACACACAGACTCACACATAAAGACACACGGACCTTTTTCTGAAAATGCTTTTTTTTTTTTTTTTGGATTCAGGGGGACCCAAAATATGTATTTCCGGTGAAATCTCGGTATCGAATTTCTGGGTGGAATGCATTACCTTGTCTATACACTATGTACATAGTACGTGTAGAGAAAGTAAAAAACTAATTCTTTTATCTACTTCATGCCAATCGATAAACAGACGTGCTACATGTTTCCTTGTAAGTAGAAGGGAAATAAGCAGTAACCTATGCTAAAGTGATAGTCAGAATTTTTAAAAGCTGGTTGCCATTTCTTTCCATGACCAGGAGTTAAAAAAGTTCCCGTATGAGAAAAGTTTTGTAGCTTAACGTCCTTTAACCTGGTTGGTCATATCGGACGATGAATGAAATTGGTGAAAAGATGCTCAAATGATCTCGGGGTCAATGGAGCTTAAAGTTACTCAACATTCGTCTTCTCAGGATAAGGGAAAACCCCGAAAAAACCTTATCCGGGGTAACTAACCCTAAGCGAGATTCGAACTTACAACTAGTTGAATATGAGGCAGATACGCTACCACCACACTACCCAGGCGGACAGTTGTGTTTTAAAACTAAAACCAAAACAAGGAATACCTCAAGAATGGTTAACTCCACAAAAAAATCTATATGACATAAATTGTGTGTTTTAAGGAGATCTGCATTTTTTTGTGCAGTAAGTTTCTGTCTATCTCTTAGCGTTCACTAGTTATACAACATTCAGTTCAATGCATCCAGAATAAAGAAGTCTTCAAAACCTATTCTCAAAAAATTCAAGATATAGGTACATTTTATTTGTCATGTAAATATATTTAATATACGTTATTTTAATCAAAATCGTTAGCCTTTTCTTGAGTAAATCATTATTTTCAAATTTTTTATCATAATAAGCTTAGTTTGGTTATTCTATCTCAGAAAATCTTCGTGCCGCAGCCTTGGCGGCTACTAAACTTAAATACCACGTTTGGTGTTTTACCGACTTTTCGTTTTTGATTTACGTGTTCATAGACACACACATACGGGCCTTTTTATAGAAATGCTTTTTTTTTTTCTATGCAGAGACCCTAAAACGTATATTTCAGTTAACATTTCGGTATCGAATTTTTGGGTGGAGTGTATTACCTACCTACATCCCACGTACTGTGTAGAGAAAGTAATAAGATTACATGTTACCAATATTTCTATGAAGTAGCACTTTACTCCAGAATTATACGTTATTTGCCCAGTAGAACTTTACAAACAATGCCTAAGAAAAGTCCTTTATAGTGTACTGAATTATGAGAATATCTTTTCAGATTCTATTGAAAGAAAATGTTTAAATTTTGTTCTCTGTATTATAATTTTGGAAGAGTTGTTTCTGTACTTTTGCACTATACTCTGGTATGTCAAAATAATTTCGCCATATCTATATTATGTTTTAATTATATCCAATTTTGTGCTGAACGCCAATCTTGAAGCGTTTTTCCTTCTAGGCATTAATATTACATTTCAGTTACAATATTTTACCAACATACTAATTAAAAAACGATTTTTAGGATTTTTTTTAAGTTCATATATTTTGGTTTACATAATGGGCCTAACAAAAAACTGTTCGCTGACTTATGTGCGCTTCATAAAATAATATTTGAGCTTATCTTCATCTTAAACGCAGATAAATGTGCCAATTTTATAAACACTGCAATCATTTTATAAAAGTTTAACAGCTGCTTTCAAGAATTTCATAGAATGTATTCTTGTGTTTTATATTTCGAGAATATAATAAAAATAACACCTACACTGTGTAATAATAATAATAATAATAATAATAATAAACAATTAAGGTTTACGTATAGGGCCTGTTTTGTCAATTCAATTGACGATTCCAATTGCAAATAGTTTTTTCTTTTCCATCTCTTTTACAGGCGTCCAATATCTCGACGTTTGAATTACAGTTATTAATTATTTAGGGGTGCCTTCGGGATCTATCATATTTAGAAGGGAGTTCAGAAAGGAGCAGTGTTCGGAATAAAGGCGCCATTTTTACTTTCTCTACACGCACTATCCATATAGTTCGTAGAGAAGGTATTGTATTCCACCCAAAAATGTATACAGGGATTTCACCGGAAATATATGTTTCGAAGATCCCTGATTCCAAAAAGAAGTCTATTTAGAAAAAGGTGAGCGCGCGCACGTGTGTGTGAATACCCTAGCTTGAAAAACGAAAATACTGTTAAATACCAAATTTGGTATTTGGTATTTTTGTTTAATTTCTCCCAAGGATGGGAAACGAAGATATTTAAGAAAATCCGCCCACCCCAGACAGCCCTTAAAATAGAATTTTATTTGAAAATGTTGTGTTTCTCAAAAATGGCTCCAACGGTTTTGAATAAAACACAATATGTTAAATATATTTACATCACAAATAAAATGTGTACTTTGAATTTTATGGGAATAGCATAACTGTAAGAGATACCTACACAAAAATGTAGCCATAGTTAAAACGCAACATATATGTCATATTACTTTCTATAGCCAATGTGCACAAAGTGAATAGAGAAAGTGTTGTTTCACCCAAAACTTCGATGTTGAGATTGCTATGCAAATATATGTTTTGAGGTCCGCTGAGTCCGAATGGAGCATTTTTAGAAAAGTTTCGTGTGTGTATGTCTGTGCGTCTGCGGCCAACATAGCTAAAAACACCGTAAAATACCAATGGTATTATGTTTAGTACCTTTCAAGGATGCGACACGAAGATTTGAAAAAAAAAATCCCCCCCCCACTTAAACTATTATTTACATAAGAATTTTTTAAACATTTTGTTTTTCTCAAAATTGGCTTTAACGGTTTTGATTAAATAAACTGTATATTAAATATATTAACATCAAAAATATAATGTATATTTTGATTTTTCTGGAAATAGCCAGTGAAGACTTCTTTATTCTGCATGAGCTTTATAGAATTAAACCATACGAAATAGACGAAAAACTTAATGCACAAAAAATGTAGATCTCGTTAAAACACATTTAAGTCAGACATGTTTTTCTTGTTGACCATTTTGGAGATATTCCTTGTTTTTTTTTTTTTTTTTTTTTAAATTTAAATGATTTTGATGATTTGATGATTTTTTATGGTTTAATGAATTAAATCATAAAAAATCATCAAATTTACACTCTTTATTTCAATACTATCCTTAGGGGGCTTACCACCCTTTTTAGGTTTTTTCCCAAAATGAATTGCAATTCAATTTATAACTCAAAATCTAATGATTTTTACATCCACTATTCTTATCATATCATCTACCTAACTTTTCTCAAAAGGCACCATGCAAAGCAAACCGAACCTTAATTGTTTCAAATAGCTATCAGGTTTTAAAAGATTTGACTATTGCTTTAGCCTAATATATTCACTTATTTCCCTTTTACTTACAAGGAAGTAAGTAATAAGACCAATTCTACTAAAGTCTCTCTCATGGTATAATGTTTATTATAATGATGTAGATGAAATATAACCTTTTGTAAGATTAGCTTGTATATGGAGCAGTTAGACAAAGGTATGAAAATGGAACACATCATATTTTGTTTAGGCTCACTTTGACGATGTGCCTCACAATTACGCGAGAGCAGAATTTGCAGTTAATAACAAACTCCTTATATTTTGATTGCGTATCTATTGAGCTATGCGGCAGGGAAATAAATATTTTTGGTGGAAAGGGGATTACATAATTCCTTGTGCATACAATGGGAGTAGGGGAAAAGAGTAAGCTAAGCGGCAGCTAAACCTTTCAAGAGCTGGTTGTTATGTGAATATATTTAAAATTACGTTCTCTTTGCATAGTGACTTCCAATTTAAGATTTGTGCTACCATTTTAAAAATGAAACCATTAACAGTATATACCAGGCCAAAGCAATAGTCAAATATTTTAAAATCTACTCGCTAAGTGATGGCATTGAAAAGAAAACCATTTGAGAATAGTACAAGTACTACAAAATTTTAATCAATAACAAGGAGTTTGTAGGAAACAGTTACCTGCACAAAACATGTATAGGTTATATACTATGTGCTTTAACGAATCCACAGGTTTGTGTATCAACCCTTTATATATTTAATATGATATTAGCCTAACCTATAGTATTATAGTGTCTCGTATTTAGCCATTAGCAGGGAGCAGTGTGAGAGTGTTATAAAAGTTATGTATTAGTTATTGTAAAGCTATATTTAAAAGGAATATGTTTACTGGAATTCTGCTAAAAACCATTAGTTTACAGAAAACGAGGTCACTTGGTATTAGTGCTCCCTGAAGGCATAGCTGTGTAACACCCCCTAAGTGTAATCTTTGTGTAATCGATCCTCTTTGTTTTGATTTGAAAGGAGACCTTCCTCTTTGATATTAGGATTGCCAATAGCCCTCCATGTTCCTTCATAAATGCCAGTAATAATTATTATAATTAGTAACAAACTAAATGCTGATGTTTGAGTGGGCAGTACAATATACAGAATGGTCCCAGTTTTCATGGATTTGTGAATTTTTAATCAGGATATAAAATGCCACCTCCTCTGAAACGTCCCACAGAGTCAATCATGTATCATAAAGTTAAAAATCAATGTCCCCGCCAAAGTGACGAATCTACACAATTATGGAAGGGATAAGCAATGCACAAGGATAGAGAAAATTTATGTAGCAAATTATTTTCAAAAAGCTTATTCTTCTATGTACTTCATTCTAATCAAATACCATTAGCCACTATATTCTTGTTACCCAGTTCCTAATAAATAGAAGGTAAATAAGAGAATACACTACGATAATCAAATCTTTTAAAAAGCTGGATAAAAGGTGATTGAAATTCTGTTCTCATTGCATGGCCAGGAGTAAAATATAGCGGAATAACAAATTCTCGTTTCAGACAGATTTAAATGTTCTAAAATTGAAACCAACAACAAGGAATACCTTTAAAATCGTTAACTCCACAAAAAAGGTCTATGGCATAAATTGTGTATTTTAACGAGATCTAATTTTTGTGGAGTATGTTTTAATACATTTTATTTTTTATGTACATATAAAAAAAACTTTACATCTAATTTACGGCATGGTAGTCAAAAACGTAAGAGCCGTGTTTGGTAAAATTAAAATTTTAAAAAAATTGTTCATGTAAAGGTAATTTGGGAGTGTCATCGTCGCATCCCTGGAAGTTGCTGAAGTATCAAGTTTTGAGTTTAACCAGCTTTTTGTTTTTTAGTGATGTTGCTCTCCAGACGAACACACACACATATGTTTATACTTTTTTTGAGTAAAGGAAACCCTAAAAATGTATTTCCAGTGAAATCCCGTATCAAATTTGTGTGTGGATGCAATACCTTCTCTATGTACTAGGAAGAGAAGAGTAAAAACGGTGCATATATGCATAGGGCTCTTCGACACCTACTTTGTGTTCGAGTGATTAACCTCTCGACAGCATAGAAATCAATACTGAGCGACTTACAATGCAAAACATTTCACAATTTCCCTATTTAATATCCACTTAGTTTTTAGTTTCTGCAGCGTATTTGTATTTATGCAACATTTCATAATTAATTCTAATTAAGCATGTGAACGAATAAACATGTTACAAGAAATTAACCACAGAAGAACCTTTTTGGAAGGGGATTATGTTTTCAGGTAAGACTTTAGATTAACTTTCATTGCAGCTGACCTACGTGATGTTTTATATGCTTTCTTCCACTGTCTATTTAAAGAGAGATTTTGTTGGGAAAATCCACGCTTTAATAACAATAAAATGGCATAAAGTAGAAACATATTAAAAATTCCATTTTGAGACGCTAATGATTCCGTAAGTCAAGAGGTTAAACACTTGAAATATGATGTGTTCCATTCACATGACTTTCTTTACATCTCTACAGCAAATTATTGTTAAAAAGCTTATTCTTCTATTTACTTCATGCTAATGGAAAAAAAATAGAATACGTCTTATTACCTGCTTCCATGTAAAGAGAAGGGAAATAAGGGAGTACTATAGGATAAACTGATAGCCAAAAGCTGGTTCCTTTGTTTGTATGAACAAGAGTTGGCAAATTCCTGTATGCGAAAAGTATACGTTTTTTAAAGCTGAAACCAATAACAGCGAATGTTTTAAAAACCACAAACTCCACAAAAAAAAATGTATATGGCATTAATTGTGTGTTTTATTATGATCTAAAGTTTTTGTTTGTTTTACAGTTTAATAGTTATGCAAAATTCAATAAAAATCATCCAGAATAAAGAGGTCCTAAGAGGCTATTCCCAGAAAATTGAAGATATACATATTATTTGGCGTGTAAATATCTTAAATATAAGAGATTTTAATCAAAATCGTAAGAGAAATTTTTGAGAAAATCAAAATTTTCGACATTTTTTCCATGTACAGTGTAGTACATAGTACGTGTAGAGAGAGTAAAAGTATTAAAATGTTCTATTGCGATAGTTACACTAACGGTTCGGTGAGTCTAGAGTTTAAGCGCTCGTAACCGCTCTAAAAAAAAAAAGTAGGAAGAGTCAAAGATCCATATGCATTTTTTATTCCTTTTACTTTCTCTACACGTACTATGTATGTACATAGTGTATAGAGAAAATATTATATTCCACCAAAAACTCGATACCGAGATTTTACTGGATATACATGCTTTGGGTCCCCTTGAATAAAGTGTGTGCGTGTGTGTGTGTGTGTGTGTGTGTGTGTGTGTGTGTGTGTAACTTGGTATTTAAGTTTGGTATTTTCCAAGGATGCGACGCGAAGATTTTCAAGAAAATCGCTTCACCTCAAACTACCCTTTACATGGAAAAATTTAGAATTTTTTTTTATTTTCTCAAAAATTGCTTTAACAATGTTAATTAAAATGTCGCATATTAAAGATATTTACCTGACAAATAAAATATATAACTTGAATTTTCTGGGAATAGCCACTGAAGACTTTTGGATGAATTTTACAGACTTTTTCATAACTGGCAAACCGTTAGAGATAGAAAAAACTTACATAACAGAAAATGTAGAACTCGTTGAAACACACAATTCATGTTATATACATTTTTTTGCGTGCAGTGCATAGTTTTTGAGATATTCCTGGTTTTTGGTTTCAGCTTTAAAAAACGTACTTTTTTCTCATACGGGAATTTGTCAACTCCTGTCCATACAAACAAAGGAACTTTAGTCACATAGCAACCAGCTTTTGGCTAATACTTGAGTCTATGCTACTCCCTTATTTCCCATCTACTTGTACGGAAGCATGTAATAAAACTATTTGTGCTAATTTTTTCTCGATTAGCATGAAGAAAAAGAAGCACAAGCTTTTTAACAATATTTTATTGCAGAGATGTAGAGAAAGTCATGTGAATGGAACACATAAGATTTTTTGTTTATGTTTGTTGATTTAATAGTGCGAATAACAGATCCACCAGCTAAACTCTTATCATTCAGATTATTCTTTAGCAGTCCTCTCATTTGGCTTAATTTTTCTCGTTATTCTCCGACAGGCTTTATCCGAGTGATCGGACTTTACGGCGACAAGTGCTAATAGAATAAAAACTCCTTGGATGTTAGGCAAACCAAAGAACAAGAGGAGTCCCCTTCAGTGGCAACTATGCTAATTTAATGCCAAGCTTACATTTTCAAGATCGTAAAGTATGTATTATGTTTCTTCTTTCAGGGAACTGTTTTAATCAACAGTGGATAAAATATTTTTTCTACGACCGAGCATAATAATAATTGAGTACTTACGAGCTTCAAGTGCAGCAAACGTAAAATACAAGCGTAAAGTAATTTTGTTCCAACTTTACACTCCCCAAAATAATTTACGACATTAGTGTGTATGCATCGGTTATAGCAGTTCGTGACAAACCAATATTATTATGTTTTTTTTTTTTTGTAATTGTTGCATTTGTATAGCCCCTTTAACTTCTCTGGTCATACCGGGGGCTTTGATTTGTGAAACAGCTCGTGTTAGTTTAGGTTAATCAATTTTATATTACTAAACAAACGCACATTCACTCACACATGCATACTTCCAGACTCTGTGGGGGATAGGGAATAATTCTGGTTAAAGAAAAATTCCCCGCCCAGCTGGGAACCGAACCCGGGACCTCCGGGAGAGAAGCCAACTCGCTGACCACTCCACCTTGAGGAATATTATTATTGTTCTGTGATGTATTTTGAAAAATCTGATGCGTTCCATTCACATGACTTTCTCTACATCTCTGCAACAAATTGTAGTTAAAAAGCATATGCTTCTATTTACTTCATGCTAATTAGCAGAAATAGTCTTATTACTTGCTTCCTTGTAAGTAGAAGCAAAATGAGGGAGTTCCATAGGCTAAACTGATAGCCAAAACCTGGTTGCTATATAACTGAAGTTCCTTTGTTTGCATGGACATGAGTTAAGAAATTCCTGTATGAGAAAAGTATAAATTTTTCAAAGCTAAAACGAAAAACCAGGAGTATCTTAAAAATGATCAACTCCACGACAAAAATGTATATAACATAAATTGTGTGTTTTAATGTCCTCTACATTTCTTGTGTAGTAAATTCCGTAAAATTCGCCCAGAATAGTCTTCAGAGGCTATTCCCAGAACATTCAAAATATACATTTTATTTGTCAGGCAAATATCTTTAATATACGATACTTTAATAAAAATCGTTAAAGCCATTTTTGAGAAAATCACAATTTTCGAAAAAAAAAGTTCTATGTAAAGGGTAGTTTGGGGAGGGGGGATTTTTCTCAAAATCTTCGTGTCGCATCTCTGGAAGATACTAACCTTAATTACCAAGTTTGGTATTTTACCGACTTTTCGTTTTTGAGTTATCGTGTTCACGAACACACGGACACATACAGACCTTTTTCTGAAAATGCTTTTTTTGGATACTGGGTACCCTAAAACATATATTTCTGGTGAAATCTCTGTATCGAATTTTTTGGTGGAGTACATAGTACGTATAGAGAAAGTAAAAATGGATGATTTTGTGAATTACGATATCCTTAGAGCTGTGAGAGAGGCAGAATCAAATTTACTACAAAATAAATAACAAACTATAACGCTTGGTGAATAGCTCAAATTTAACCTAAAATTTATTTCATCTTTTATTTTTTCTGTTAATATCAGAAAATTCTCGTAGAAAAAAAAACATTGTATGATACATGAGCGTAAAGCTTCTTTCTAATACTCAACTGCGTCTCGTTTCACAAAATTCTCGCTCGAATCAAAAACCATAATTTTACGCTCTTACACAATAAATATGTTATGCTAATAATTGATAAGAGTAGATAAAAATGACTACATAGAAAAACACGGTTACACGTGCGGATAGGAGAAAATAAGAACACTGTGAAACAGAGAAGATAATATGTTTTCCTCTGGTTTGAATGTGCTCTGTTAACATTTAATGCAAGTTTTGTGAATATTTTATATAATGTGTTTGCTTACAAGTGGCTAAAGATTTGAATACATAAATAATTGCTGGTCATATAAACAGATTGGCTAACACTAAAGGCATGGCTAATCGTAAAAGGAAGCAGATATCCTTGCTGAGTGTATGCAGGCAGACAGTGCACCGAATATAGACGCGTTCTGCAGGGACCAGATACCAATCTCGTCGTCCTGAATAGGAATGGAACCTTGGGCTCTTTAATACAATGGATAATAAAAAAAAGCTCACCACTATCAACAAGGGTTACTATTAAATCGAAGCAGAGGATGGGTTTATGACAGCCCACAGCAGTAATTACTGTATTGCCTTCGGAGGTAAGAAGTGGACTACTATTTTACAGGCGAATTCATTACTAACTTGCCTGTAACGTAATGGTTTCATTCCTAACCATACTTCAAGTCAGACAAGTGAAGGATTTCAGTTTTGAACAGGCATTTTATTCAAAACTAGCATGACTTCTAGCTCTGCTCATGTTATGCAGTATCTTCTCTAATCCTTATATATTTCCTCACTGGCCTTCTTTCTTTCCTTCTCCCACTCTCCCCTCTCTTGTTCCTTCAATTTATCTTTGCATTCTCCCATTCTCTCCTCCGCCCCTCCATCACCCTAAATGCTATTACCATATACTCTACATAGTACTTAGTACATAGTTTGGGAAGGTATTCTTTCACCCAAAAATTTGAAACCTAAATTTCTCCTGTATCGAACAGCTTCTTAGAAAAAGGTCCGTGTGCGTGGAACACAATAACTCAAAAATGGAGAGTAGGTAAGATACCAAACTTGGTATTTAAATTTAGAATCCTCCAAGGACATGACAGGAAGATTTTTGAGGAAAACGGCCCATCTCAAACCTCCCTTTACTTAGAAAAGTTTTGAAAATTTTATTTGCTCAAAAATGACAAACGACTTTGATTAAATTATGGTTATTAAACATATTTATATGAAAAATAAAATGTATATGTTGAATTTTCTGCCAATAGTCTCTGAAGACCTCTTCATTCTGGATGAATTTTATATAGTTGGTAAACCATAAGAAATAGACAAAACTTTTTTTTTTTTTTTTTCATAGTTTAACGTCCTTTAACCTGGTTTGGTCATATCGGACGATGAATGCAATTGATGATATGATGCTCAGATGATCTCGGGGTCCATGGAGCTTAAAGTTACTCGAAATTCGTCTTCTCAGAATAAGGAAAAGCCCCGAAAAATACCTTACCCGGGTAACTCACCCTAAGCGAGATTCGAACTCACGACCTTTTGAACGTGAGGCAGACATGCTACCACCACGCTACCCAGGCGGGCTTAGACAAAACTTGTTACTCAAAAATGTAAAGCTCGTTAAAATGTACAATGTATACCATTTACATTTTAAACTTTTGTCGTACGGAAATTTGCCAACTCAGAGTACCGGAGTCTGGTCAGGACTCCGGCGTTGTATCCCCTATTTACATTCCCCCCTTGTATGTCTAATGTATGATTACTGGTTTTACTGTCCCTTTGCACAAACATATAACACCCATGCCCAAGACGGGACTCGAACCCACGATCCCCTGCCCAAACTCTTGGTATGCAAAGAGAACAAATTAGTCACATAGAGCTAGAATTTAAAACATTTGACTGCCGCTTTAGCCTAAAGTATTCCCATATTTTTTTTCTGTTTATTTAGAACTAAGTTTCTGCTGATGTTTATCTCGATTAGCATGACGTAGATAGAATAATATTTTAACAATTATTTGTTATAGAGAAGTAGAAAAAGTCATGTGAATAGAACACATATGTTTTGCAATTTGAATGCAATGTGATATTTTGAAAATAGAAATAAAATGCTTTTTTGTGTTGTTAAATATTAAAACATAAGTAAAAGGTTTAAGACTATGAACATTTCTATTTGTTCCTTATATTTATGACAACGGAACTAAACTGTGTAAGCTAATTGTGATATCTAACCTGTTAAATGAAAATTGAAAAAATAACCAGATGTTAGGATTAAATAAGATGACATATCACCTATTTTCTAATCGAAATATACTATATCAAGTTTCATGAAAATACTCATTACATCAAGTGTACATTCACATACATACAACCCAAACACAAATACACACACGCACAGAGAGAGGCGGGAGGGAGAGGGGAGAGAAAAAATGAACATTTTAAAAAAAGTTATTAGCCAATTTATTATGTTCCTCAAAAGTGGGAATTTATAAAAAAATTGTTTTGTAATACCAGACATTTATTTAGCATATCTTACAAGGTTGACGGAGACTGTAATCATTCTATTGCGCCAAAAGTGTTTTATGGTTATGCTATCTTGTACGGTTGCGATTCGGTTGCCTCTAGTTGGAAAATAGTTGTGTACACAGGATTTCAGTGGAACTTCCCCCTTCACAAGCACTGCCGGTCATTCACTCTAAGCAAGTGATCAGTGCATGTACAGTACAAGACGTTTTGCCTTTGATACATTCAGAAAATATATTTTAATCCATTGCAATAGTTGACCAAGCGTGTGAGGCGATTGTCATTTATCAGATGTGTAATACAAGTGCTGTCTACAGGGACTTCATTCAGCACACTCTCCGAGACTTAAAAGAAAATGTGCCTCTGCAAATTAGAAGAAACGTGTGGTTTATACATGATGCTCTAGCATATTTAGCCTCATTGTTCGAGATGCACTGGCTGATATCTAGCATGACAGATGGATAGATAGAGGGGGATCAGTTCCATGGCCTGCGCATTCGCCAACCTCACTCCTTTGGATTTTTAATTTTAGGGGGCACTTTAACCATTGACTTATGTAGCAGATATCCTTAATGAAGAAACTTTTAATATACGTGTCATGTAAACCTACAAAATTATACGACACCGACCTGGATTATTTATCATCTATACTTCGATGAGTCCATGCGTGTCTGGACGCAAGAGGAGGACATTTAGATCATTTTTTTATAAGTGGTGTTTGTGAGGAACACCTCCTAACAAGCTGACAACTTCAAAAATAAAGGCTTTTGGAACAAAGGCTTTTGGGACACGGTGTTATATGAAGTTTTTTTCTTGCTTTGATGTAAGGTACAAGTCTACAAACTTTGTGAAAGTATTTTTGAATAATCCTGTGTACTCGAGATGTAGATGAAGAATAAAACCTAGAGAAAAAGAGTGTTCATAACCGGGATACGAAATTAGTTCTAAATCTTATAACCCTACCTATAAAGCTTCTATACAAGATGATGTATAAAACACTAAGAAGTTAAGATTTCGAACAGGTCTGGTAATCGAACCCGATAAGCGAAGTCGTCATATAACAGAGAGCAAATTATCGGGAATTAGAGATCTCAAGGTTATGCTAAGCCATAATTTACAGCTGTTAGAGTAACGATTTCAGAAAGTGTTGCAACAGAATGTTGGCAAGTAATTAGAAATAATTTTACCTCACCCAATTGAAAAATCTGATATGTTACACTCGCATGAAGTTCTCTAGCCATTCTACAACCTTCTTACAAAAGATTATTCTTCTTTCTGCATCTTGTTAATCGAGGTATTAAGCACAATGTTCTTATTACTTAGTTCCTTATAAGTAGGAAGAAAATAAGAGAATACACAGGCTAAATCGATAGTCAAATGTTTTAAAAGCTGTCGTTATGCGATTTTCATTACAAATCGCTTCTTTTCTTGGCCAGGAGTAGAACAAAAGAAAAACTGATACTCCCGTCTGAGAAAAGTATAAGTACTTCACAACTGAAACTAATAACAATGAATACCTAAAAAACGGTGAACTCCACGAAAAAACTGTATATGACGTATATTGTATATTTTAACAAGGCCTACATTTTTTGTATAGTAAGTTTTTGTCTATCTCTTACGGTTTATTAGGTATGCCAAATTAAGCAAAATGTGTCCAGAATAAACAGGTCTTTAGAAGCTATTCCCAGAAAATTCAAGATATATGTTTTGTTTGTCAGGTAAATATCTTTAATATACAATATTTTAATCAAAATCGTGAGAGCCATTTTTAAGAAAATCAAAATTTTCGAAAAAAGTTCCTTGTAAAGGGTAGTTTGGGGTGGGGGGATTTTTCTCAAAATCTTCGTGTCGCATCCCTGGAAGATACTGAACTTAAATACTAAGTTTGGTATTTTAGCTACTTTTCGTTTTTGAGTTATCGTGTTCACGGACACAGACACACACACACACACACACGCACACGGACCTTTTTCTGGAAATGCTTTTTTTGGATTCAGGGGTCCTAAAACATGTATTTCCGGTGAAATCTCGACATAAAATTTTTGGGTGGAATGCAATACTTCTCTATCCCTATGGACATTGTACATACGGGGCAAGAGAAAGTAAAAATTGATTCGGTAAAACATACCGAACGAATAATAGTTTTCCACGGTTTTAGTGAGTGATATGATCAGTGATGAAAGCTGGGGGAGGGGGGGGTTAATACCTCATATTTCACGTAGTTAATAGTTTTATCCGGATATGAAACTTCTATTTCGAATGGAAAACCATCCTGAATTAGATTTGAGGTTTAAAGTGTTGAAACCAGAGCAGAAACTTGTTCACGCATTTCTATAAGAATTACTATATTTTGTGGAAGTATTAGGTTTTTGATAGCAGCTCTCAAGCTTTTAAGCTCTCTCACTGCTTCTGTCATATGTTACTACCGACGAGAAATGTGACCTTATTTCTTCTTTAGCTTTGCCGTAATTTGTGCGGGGAGCAGGGCTATATAGTTAACGACTTAACTGAGTGTAAATGGGTAGGATATTAAAGGATATATTTTGATAATACAAATGAAATGCTAAGCCAGGGCAGATGGTAACACAAAAGAAAGGGAATAAAGAGTATGATATATCCCATGACTTTCTCTAGCTGTTTTGCAAACAAACTTTTCTTAAAAAGATTATTCTTTTACTTAGTTTAAATTAAGCAAGTAACAAATTGATTGCCATAAATATAAGAGATTCATCTAGGGTTATATTTGTCGTTATTTTATATTAGAATTTTTTGTTAGTATTTATATCATTACTAAGATAGGAATGGCGACTCACGTTTGAGAAACATTAAATATTTGAAACTGAAACAAGCAATACCTCGGAAATTGTTAACTCCACAAAAAAAGTATATATATACAGGTCATAAATTGTTTGTTTAACGAGATCTTCAAATTTATGCACTACTTTATTTTTTTCTAGGAACGACGCCGTGGCAGAATAGTCACGCCTCTCGTCTCCGATCTAGGCGACCCGGGTTCGATCACAATCGCCTGCATGTGAGATTTATGATGAACGAAGCGACGTCTGGGCGGCATTTCTCAAGAGTATTCAGATTTTCCTCGCCACTAGTCCATCACCTTTGCTCTCATCTATTTCCTTTGCTCCTCATATCATCCACTTCCTCACGCTCATGCCTGGCTACGCGTTCCAGGTTCTTCATTCTGTGGTTTCGTGCCGTTGGCTCTCCGACAGGCTTCTGACCCCTAGGCATCCGCTTGTAAATCCTAGGGGGATATCAGTTCTAAAATGTGGGGAAGGTAAGTCGACTACGAAACATTTTTCTCTATCATATGATTTACCAGTTATGTAAAAGTTAATTACATAACTGGTTTTCGGAGGCTATTCACAGAAAATTCAAGATATACATTTTATTTATCACGTAAATGGCACGTGTTTTTTAGGACGCTCTTTAACTACTGTGGTTCTTAGCGTCTCATTCTAAATTGGGTGTGAAAGACCGCTTAATTTTGCTCAGAGGCTTCTCTATCAAGCTTCTCTATCTACGACACGGGACCAACGGCTTGACTTCCCTTCCGAAGGAAGCTATGCTAAGGATTTTTATATCCGAAAAAATCCATCACCCACCGCCGAGTTTGGACCCGCAACCTTGGGTATATGAAGTTAGCGTGGTAACCATTATACCACGGAGGGCGATAAATATCTTCAATATGATATTTTAATCAAAATCCGTAAAGGCATTTTTGGGAAACTCAAATTGTTCTAATTTTTTTCCACGCAAAGAGTACTTTGGAGCGGAGTGATTTTCTTGAAAAACTTTTTATCACATCCTTGGAAGATACTAAACTTAAATTTGATATTTAGCGGAGTTTCCGTTTTTGAGTAATGTTCACATGTATTTAAATAAACACAGGCATTTTTCTAAAAATCCTCCCTTTTGATTCAGAGGTCCTGAAGACAAGTATTTTCGATGAAATATCGATATCCAATTTGTTGTTGGTATTCCTTCTCTGCCTACTACGTGCACTGTATCTACTTGCACGAGAAAGTAAGAAACTTAGTTCTCTCACTTCTGGATTTACATATCAGTACACTATATTAGGAAGGAAGTGTTAAAGCCAACAATACAAATTTCACAATGAGATATTTTGAATTAATTGTTTCTTCTACACTAGCCGTGTGTAGGGTAGGAATTGGAAAGGTAGAATCTGGATGCCATAGCCGGGATTTAAACTACCGGTTGCTTTAACCACTGAGCTACCATGGCAACATGTCGTTGCACCATTAGATTCCCCAACGTTCTCGTTTTTATCGGTAAACCACACTAGGAGATCTCAAGTTACACATCCCAATGTCGACTTACAATGTCGAACTGCCGGGCTTCGTAATATTTAACCAACTATTACATTAATTGTATGAATTCACTTTTTTGTTTCGTACTACTCGTATGTAGAACAGAGGTTTGAAAGTTTCAAGTGATATTCGTTGTTCAAATCCCAGCTGTGGCATTGAATTTTTCACTCAGAGGTCTCTTCAAGTTAACCGCCACTTCTCTCATTTTCCTCAATTAGATGTCTTCCATTCAAATGACTTTTTTCTACCCATTCAGCAAACAAGATTATTCTTTTGTGTTCTCATGCTAGGTATTCGAGATAAATATTACCAGAATTGTCTTATTAGCAGTTCCTTAAAATAGAAGGGAATGCACTGGGCTAAAGCGATAGTCAAATCTTTTAAATGCTCTCACTAGGAGATTGTTATTGAAATTTGGTTCTCTTAGATGGCCGGGAAAAACGCATGACTTCTGTTTGAAAAATGTATAAGTATTTAAACATTGAAACCAATAACAAGGAACATCTCAGAAACGGTGCAAAGGTTACCATACTAACTTCATATACCCAAAGTCGCGGATTCAAACCCGGCGGAGGACAATGGATTTTTTCGGGCGTAAAAATCTTTAGCATGGCTTCTTTCGGAAGGGAAGTAAAGCCGTTGGTCCCGTGTTATAGATTTGCCGCACGTAAAAGAACCTCAAGCCTGATAAAGAGGCCTCTGAGCAAAATTAAGCGGTCTTCCACGCCCAATATAGAAAGGAACGCTGAGAATGACAGCAGTTAAAGAGTTATAAACTTCATTTTTTTCTCCATAGAAATGGGACATCTATCTTTTACTTTTTACCAGCTATGCAAAACTCATCGAAAATGCAGAGGACTTCGGAGGTTATTCCGAATAAATTGAAGATAAACATTTAATTTGGGATGTAAATGTCTTTAATATACATTATTTTAGTCAAAATCCGTCGTCATTTTTGAGAACGTCGAATTTACATTTTCCATGTAAAGCGTACTTTGGGGAGGGGGATTTTTCTAAAAATATTGGTGTCACATCATTGGAATATGCTAAACTTAAGTACTCTCGTAATTTGGTTTTTAAACGACTTTTCGTTTTTAAATTATACTATCCACAGAGAGAGAGACAGACAGACAGACCACACACTTGCTGACCATTTTCTAAAAATGATTGAATTTTTGGAAGGAGTAGAATACCTCCTCTAGCTACTAGGCATATACATTGTACACAGGTGCTAAGAAAATCTTGTTGCATTCACATGTCTTGCTCTTCTATTCTTAAAAATTATTTTTACTAAAGTTTATTGTTGTATCTACATGGTAATCGATATAAATATTATCAAAAGATGACCCGTAATTATATTAGCGGCGAATCGAATTGCTAATGTGCCAGGTAAAATAATATTTCTGATTGTTTCAATAATACTATAAAAGATATTAAGGCACCTAGAGTTCCTTAAGGAGAACATGGAAAAGTACACGTAAAATCTTTAAAAAGCTCGTCGCTCTCTGAAAAATCGTATTATTTTTTTTTTAAACAGAGCTGAAACGAAAGTTGACTTCCCGTGTGAGAAAATTTAGAGTTAAAATTACAACCAATAACAAAGAATACCTTGGAAACGGTTAACTCTACAAAAAAAGTATAAATTTGTTTCAACGAGACCTACAAATTTTGTTGTACGTTATTTTCTATCTCTTATAAAACTACATTCCGATGAAGAGACATTCAGAGGCTACTTCCTGAAAATTTAAGCAATAGGTACACTTTATTTTACAAGTACTTAATTATCTTCCATATTTGGCATTTTAATAAAAATTGTTAGAGCCATTTTGGAGAAAATCAAAATTTTCGGATAATGATCCATGTAAACGGTAGTTAGGGTGGGAGATTTTCATTTTATTTGTCATGTACCTATTTGTCTTCAATATATATCATTTTAATAAACATTGTTATAGCCGTTTAATAGAAAATAACATTTTTCCGATAATGTTTCATGTAAAGGTTAGTTAGTGGAACATTTTCGTGTCGCATCCTTAAAATACACTGCAGCATATCTAGTATTTACCCGGCTTTTTGTTTTTGAGTGTTACTATCCACAATTGCACGCACACACTCTAGCCTTTTTCTAAACATTTTCAGAGGGGCCCAAATCATGTATTTCCGGTGAAATGTGAGCATCGAATTTTTGGCTATGATTAAACACATTCTCTTTCTAGATATACTCGTACATTGCACATGTGTGCTAGAGAAAGTAAAAGCCTGATGTGTTCCATTCACATGACTTTATCTATATCTCTGCTTATGCTTATTTTTACTTCATGCTAATCGAGAATATATTAGCAGAAACAGTCTTATTACTTGCTTCCATGCAAGCAGTAGGGAAATAAGGGAGTAGCATAAAGTATTGGTCAAAAGCTGGTTGCTATGTGACTAAGTTCCTTTGTTTGTATGGACAGGAGTTGATAAATTCCTGTATGGGAAAAGTACAAGTTTTTTAAAGCTGAAACAAGGGATCTCAAAAACGATCCACTCCACAAAAAAAAAATCTATATAACATAAATTGTGTGTTTTGAAGAGCTCTACACTTTCTGTTAAGTAAGTTTTTCTGTATCTCTTTCGGTTTTCAGTTATACAAAATTTCGTAAAATTCATCCAGAATAAAGTAGTCTTCAGAGGCTATTCCCAGAAAATTTAAGATAAACATTTTATCTGTTGAGTAAATATCTATAATATACCATATTTTAATCAAAATGGTTTTCGAATTTTTTTTCATGTAAAGGGTAGTTTGGGGTGGGGGATTTTCTTGAAAATCTTCCTTGGAAGATACTAAACTTAAATTGGGATTCAACGGTATTTTCGTTTATAAGCTATGCTGACTACAGACACACACACACACACACACACACATGGGCCTTTTTCTAATTTTTTTTTTTTTTTTTTTTGGATTCAGGAGGACACAAAACATGTATTTATGGTAAAATCTCGGTATCGAATTTTTGGGTGGAATGTAATACCTTCTCTATAGACTATGTACATAGTTCGTGTAGAGAAAGTAAAAAAGAAGGAAATGTAGGGAAGATAAATTTTAAGGTATCAAGATATGTATTACATAGAATTTTCAGCACGAAACAAAATTAGGGATATGAATTTCTCCTAGAAGTTTCTGCGTCCTACACTGCTAGCAGCGCACGGTGACTCAGGCAATGCAAGCCCCACCTAATACAAATGCGCATAACCTTCGCACGCGTTAAGAAATCGTATTGGAAGTGACCCACAAAATGTTTTGTTAGGAACTAGGACTGGCACATCACGCGCCATCTCTATGCACGCAATGCTATGCGCGCACCTTTTCTTGGGCGCTAGTTTTACGGGATTACGCGGACCGGGGAAGAACAGAGAGGTTGCCCGCTTATAATGTACATAGTGATAGAGAAGGTATTCTATTCCATCTAAAATTCGACTGAAATTACACCGGAAATACATATTTTAAGACCCCTTGAATCCTTGAAAAGCATTTTAGAAACATGTTCTTGTGTGTGTATGCATGTGTCTGTGTGTAAATATAAGTAAAAAGGAACTATACTAATGTCATAGTCAAATGTTTTAAAAGCTGTCGTTATGCGATTGTCATTGCAAATCGCTTCTTTTCTTGGCCATGAGTAGAACAAAAGAAAACCGGACACTTTCTGTCTGAGAAAAGTACTACTACTTTAAATTGAAAACAATAACAAGGAATATCTCGGAAACGGTTACCACAACAAACACGAAAGGACAAAAAGTGTGTGTTTTGACGAGATCTACATTTTTTTATGCAATCAATTTTGGTCTATCTCTTACGGTTCAGCAGTTAAGCAAAATTCGGCAACACTTATCCAGAGGCTATTCCCAGAAAATTCAAGATATACATTTTATTTTGGATGTAAATATCTTTAATATACGGGATTTTAATAAAAATCTTTAGAACCAATTTTTAGAAAATCAAAATTTTTGTGTTTGTGGTGGGAGAGATTTTCTTGAAAATCTTTGTGTCGCATCCTTGGAAGATGCCAAACCTAATTACCAAGGTTGGTGTTTAACGGTGTTTTCGTTTTTGAGCTAAACTGTCCACACACACACACACACACACACACACACACACACACACATACACACGGACCTTTTACAAAAAATGTATTTTTTCGGACACTGGAGACCCGGAAACATGTTTGGTGGAATACAATACCTTATCTATTTACTATGTACATTATACTTGCGGGCTAGAGGAAGTAAAAGTCGGTCAAATAACTCATTAGCATTTAAGTTAAGTATCTTTCAAGGGTGCTACACAAAAATGTTCAAGAAAATCCACCCCCCCACGCACAATTACTCTTTACTTGTAATATTTTTCGAAAAGTTTGGTTTTATCAAAAATGCCTCTAAGGATTTTAATTAAAATGTGAAATGTTTACGTTATTCTCGTGACAATACGTGGGAATAGCCTTTGAAGACCTTTCCATTCTGGGTGACTTTTATATAAATTTTGTATAACAAAACTTACTACACAAAAATGAGATCTTATTAAAGCACGCAATTTGTCATATAAGCATTTTTACTTTCTCTATACGAACTATGTACATAGTGTATAGAGAAGGTATTGCATTGCACCCAAAAATTCGATACCGAGATTTCACCAGAAATGCATGTTTTAGGTCCCCCTGAATAAAAAAAAAAGCATTTTTACAAAAAGCTCCGTATATTAAAGCATTTTTACAAAAAGCTCAAAAACGAAAAGTCCGTTAAAAATCAAATTTGGTATTTAGGTTTGGTATCTTCCTAGAATACGACAAGAAGATTTTCAAGAAAGTCTCCCCACCCCCAATTACCCTTTACATGGAACTTTTTTCGAAAATTTTTATTTTCTAAAAATGACTCTAAATATTTTGATTAAAATATCGTATATTACAGATATTTACCTGCCAAATAAAATGTAAATCTTGACTTTTCTGGGAATAGCCTCTGAATACTACTTTATTCTTGAGGAATTTTGCATAACTGCTAAACCGTAAGAAATAGACAAAAGCTTACCACACAAAAAATGTAAAGCACATTAAAAAACACAATTTTTTTTCATGCAGTTGATCGTTTTTGAGATCTTCCTTGTTTTTGATTTCAGTCTTGAAAAACTTATACTTTTCACATATGGGAATTTCTCAACTCCTGCCCATACATACAAAGGAACTTCAGTCACATAGCAACCAGTTTTTGACTGTCACTTTAACCTATGGTACTCTCTTGTTTCGCTTCTACTTACAAGGAAGCAAGTAAAAAGAATATTTCTGCTTATTGTTTCTCGATTGGATGAAGTAAATATTAGCATAAGCTTTTTAACAGTAATTTGTTGCAGGAATGTAGAGAAAGTCATGTGAATGGAACATATCAGATTTTTTGTAGAGGTAACCGTTCTCGAGATATTATTGGTTTTACAGTACTTATCTTAAACGAGAAATCTTTCTTTTCGTCTCTCATTTGTTTACTGCTAACAAGCACAGAACCAGATTTCAATTGTTTCATTAGCGACCGGTTTTTAAAATATCTGACTATCACTTTAGTTTATTCCCTTACTTCCCTTCTAGTTACAAAGAAGCAAATAATAAGAGCACCTCCTGCAATGTTTATATTAATTAGCATGACTTAAATAAAATAATCTTCTATAAGAAAAGTTATTTATGGAATAGCTAGAGAAATTCATTTTTGAGTGGAACAAAACAGATTTTTTTTCAGTAGTGTTGTCAACCAAAGAAGGTTTCTTTTTTAGAAGGCTTCAGCGATTAGGTTATTTAATTGACCACGGACTGCCTGAGTTATTTAACAAAACGCAGCGCACGTTCATTTCCGTTTGGGATCTGCATATAAGCTATTATATGTCAAGATGTATAGCGTACTTCATGTCTCAATGCTGTCGCTCTGTTCTGTTTCCCTATTTGCGCGAAACCTACCGGATGAAGACAAGCTAAGCGCCCAAGAAAAGTTACGCAATAATCAGTCCTTAATCGCAGCGCTGGCATATGGAGATCATCCAAAACGTTTCTATCTCTAATGTGTGAGGTCGTATTTATGGGGCTTTTCTTAGTTTTCTCCTAGTCGCCAAGGCGATTGCTTAGATAGTGCACCAAGATTACGAGTATATTGTAACATTGGATAAACATTATTGGTTTTTGAAGTAATTATCAATTATAATTGATTTTCGCAATTCTGTAGTTCATTATAAATTTTATAAAAATTATTTTTATTTAAATCTTTATTTGCCATGGTGTCTCTTTTGTTTTGTTATTGTTAATATTTATGTCTTTATTAAGATTTACTTCGATTCTCCTTTCTCTCATTTCATTTTCCTTTCATGACTCAGATGTGGTTTCAGGTGAATGTAACAAAGTTTTTTAAATAAATGGATGAGATTTCAGTTGTTAAAATATTGTAAGCGTTACATTTTAAAATCATATGAATATTAGTTTTGAAACAAAGAATCCCTTTAAGCCTTAGTATTTAATTACACCAGTAGAGGAGCATTTAAATGTTATTCCAAAAGATGATCTGCAATTTTGTTAGCAGCTAATCGAATTGCTAAAGTACCAGGTCGATATTTTTTTTTTTTTTGGCTTAACGTCCTTTAACCTAGTTGGTCATATCGGACGATGAATGAAATTAGTGAAATGATGCTCAAATGATCTCGTGGTCCGTGGAACTTCAATTTACTCGACATTCGTCTTTTCAGGACAAGGGAAAACCCCGAAAAAAACTTTATCCGGGTAACTCACCTTAAGCGAGATTCGAACTTACGACCTTTTGAATGTAAGGTAGATACGCTACCACTACACTACCCAGGCGGGCCGAATAATATCACTAATTGAATATCGTCGAGGTTTTCCTGCTAATCCTCAGAAATGTTGAGGAAAATGTTAACAACTAAAAAGGTATATTGGGCTTTTAATCAATTAGCATAAAGGGATAATCCAGTTTGTTAAGTTAAATATTAATTTACATTGAGAAACTAATAGTTGAATTTGAATAGTATTTAGATTTGGAATATTAAGTAGTTGAAAATATTAGTTACAAATTTCAAAATTATAAATGAGCGAATAAAATTTAAAATTGCGGATGAATGAGCACATACTGAATATCAGTAGTTGTAGCTGTAAAATATGGTTTGGAGTTACTGAAAGCCATTGGTTTAGTTTAGTTATATTTATTTTATTTAATTTTCTGATGTTAAATTGCGTTGGAAATTGTTTTTGAAAAAACAAATAGTTTGGCAACTGTGTCGTGACTTAGAAAACTAAATGTCAGAATGGTGTCATATTGTGCTGCTGAAATATTTGGCCTTGTCCATGTGTATCCTTTCCACATTTAGCCTTAGGTTGCTTGTCCAATAGCCGTGCGTTTCTTTGGACCTATTTATAAATTATTAAACAACACACTTAAATAAGTTGTTAATTAAAACTCGGGGCACTATAACGAAAGGAAACTAACTGAAAAAATCTGATGTGTTCACATGACTTTCTCTACATCTCTGCAACAAATTATCGTTAAAAATCTTATGCTTATATTTACCTCATGCTAATCGACAAAAAATACCAGAAATATTCTTATTACTTGCTTCCTTGTAAGTAGAAGCGAAATAAGGAAGTGCCATTGGTTAAATTGACAGTCAAAAGCTGGTTGCTATGTGACTGAAGTTCCTTTGTTTGTATGGACACGAGTTCACAAAGTCCTGTATGAGAAAAGTATGTTTTTACAGCTGAAACCAAAAACAAGGAAATCTCAAAAACAATCAACTCCACGAAAAAAAATGTGTATAACATAAATTGTGTGTTTTAAGGTGCTCTACATTTGTTGTGTGGTAAGTTTTTGTCCATCTCTTACGGTTTAGCAGTTATGCAAAATTCCGTAAAATTGACCCAGAATAAAGTAGCCTTCAGAGGCTATTTCCAGAAAATTCAAAATATACATTTTATTTGTCAGATAAATATCTTTAATATACGATGTTTTAATCAAAATCGTTAACCATTTTATAGAAAATCAAAATTTTCGAAAAAATTTCCATATAAAGTGTAGTTTGGGGTGGGGGGATTTTTCTCAAAATCTTCGTGTCGCATCCCTGGAAGATACTAACTTAAATACCAAGTTTGGTATTTTACCGACTTTTCGTTTTTGTGTTATCGTATTTACAGACACACGGACACACACACGGACCTTTTTCTGAAAATACTTTTTTGGACACAGGGGACCCTAAAACATATATTTCCGGTGAAATCTCGGTATCGAATTTTTTGGTGGAGTGCAATACCTTCTCTATACACTATGTACATAGTACGTGTAGAGAAAGTAAAAATATGCAAAAGTCCGGTTTGTATTGGTGTTCTTGGGAATGCAGCTGTGACTTTAAAATTGTCACATTTGGAATGGCTCGTCGCTATTTACAGAGAAAATCTCAGCTGGAAAGAAGTAACGCTGTTTAAGTAATGTCAATATATCCTTGTTTATTCTCAATAACTAAGAAAATACAAGAAAGAAATAAAAATAAAAAAAATCAATAAAACAAACCTAAAAAAAAAAAGAGGAGAAAGAAGAACTGGCATTTCACCTGGTTTGATGCTATTGCTGATATCCATGCCCAGTTATATGTGACACATTGAGTTATTTATACTATGCAGAATATTCTATATTTGTTTATCTATTGCAATATATAAGCATAACATTTTTAATGTTTCGAAAATAACTTTTCTTCGGTTAGGAGTGAAACATGATTTATACTCCGAAAATGTTCTCTCCACCTCAGAAGACATAATGGGAGCAAATTTAAACATCAGTTCACTTGTGTGTACTTGCTGTTCTCTACATTTTGTAGGGTTTTTTTTTTCACTTGCTTTTATCACTTTGCTGATATCACATAATTTTGAGTATGCTGAGTTTTCTCAAGTACATTCTCGAGTTTGTTCCTCACTGATAAGGTTGCTTGAGAAATATTTGTTGCAATTTTCTGTACATTACGAATGGTGGCTGGCAGTTCGTATTTCATAGATTGCGAAGCATAATAGTTGTAGGTAAAAATTTATAATTATTCTGAATGATTCCTAAGTCTTTAAATATGAGCCGAATCTTGTGTTTCGTCTATAGAAATCCATGCCACGGTTTTCCATACATCAGCTAACATCTCCTCATAGCATGTACGTACATATCTACGCAGTGTTCTTTCAGAAGGTAGTTTACGTCCTGTGTATTTCTCCATAAATGCAACGAATGCGTGATTTTGCAACTTTTGTAAAGGTGGATATCATCATTTTACACGACTTATGCGTTTTCCCTATTTGATAGTGTGTTTGAACTGGAAGGTAGATCAGTATTCGCTTTAGTTTCCATTACCTGAATGTTTGATATATGGTTTTTGGTACTGCATTGTTCATTTATGTGCTGTGCGTCCTGGGACGGCTGTGACATTACGGCACGACTCTATCCTCACGTCCGTTCGCTCACAACCTGCAGCGCTCTAGTGGGACTCGAAAGGTCAGGAAATGCCTCTCTCAGATAATTATAATACCTAGCTATTATGCTTCAAATGCGATATAATCACATATTTGAAAAATTAACAACATTTTGAACTGCATTCTATTTAAGTCTAATAATAAACATCAAACCAGACAAAATAATTCTTCATCATTATCGCTTTATTTATCTTCATATAATTATGTATAATCGCATTGGTTATACAAGCTCCGAGGCGCTCAAACATTACTGGAGCTGGCCTCGTGAATGAATGAATGAATATTTATTGACATAACAGTGTTATACATTGAGCTTCAACAATACCATGGTTCCACAGACCATACGTGGTTTTGCAATACACAAACTAATAAGCAATATTAAAACAAAGAATTAAAAGAGAAACACCAAAATAAAAACGACAAAGATATTCAAATAGAGCAATTTAAACTTACAACACAGAGTACTTCTTATTCAGATGCATTAATGTACCCGATTATAATATACAATACACTTAAGCGAAATATATACTCTTAATGTATACACAATATATAACACCACAACACAACAATGTCATAAGTATGATATAAAATATATGTATGTAAAACATGTAATCACTAGCTCAATCAGTAGGTGGAACCCCTGCCTGCTAAACTAGGGGTCCCACGTTTGATTCCCGGCTGTGGGTAGGAATTTTCCTCTAGCCCAGTTTATTCCTTATTGCCCCAAAGTCTGAAAGTATGTGTGTGATCTAATGATACAAATTAAGATAGCGGGTCCCTGGTAATTATGACATGTTTATTACTCCATGATCAATTTCAGATATTAGATTAACGAATAATATATAAACTCGCTGTTTTGTTATTTTGTAAGGTCGTGAAAGCCTAATTAGATAATTAGTTTTCTTGTATTGGCAATGTTCAAGCTATTATGCAAACACTGAGAGGTATAGATGGTCTTACGGGCATTTTAGGCATTATATGAAAAGAAATAATAAATCTTGTGAAAGACGGAATTTCGGATTCTAAGCTAGACAGTAATTTTTAACTTGTGTCTAAGGTTATCTGTATCGAGTTGGTCGAAATCGGTGCAACGGTGTAGAAGCCTAAAAACCTACCTACATACCCACCCATGTGCCCACCTGCCCACCTACCTACCTACCTGCCTATTCGCCTACCCGCACACATACCCACCTGCGCACTGTATGTGAGTAGTATGTATTATTTGTGTAGGTAGGTGTGTGTATGTATGCATGCATGCATCGCTTTCAGGTACTGTACGGTCAGCGGTGTGAACAGATTGCGCAGTTGCATGCGCTCTGGTAATTTTGCCCCCTTGAACCCCATTTAGCCTTAAGTTGATCTCGTCAAAACAACCCCTGACGACCAGTGCACCGTTGCAATGTAGCCCTCCGCCATTCGCGCCAGAAATACTGTCATACTTTTTCGATCAGAGCTCTTATTCCAACAATTTAAACAGTAAGTAAATTATTCTGTTAAGTTTAATGGTGATAAAAAAATAAATGCATGCACATGTAATAATTACATCTAAAAACACGTGCGAAAAAATAAATAACTTACATTTATTCGCTCTCTGGAAGCGGCTCTATTCCCTGCAGATCAGAATCATCGTTTGAGCTGTTCGTGCTGCTGATATCCAATTTAAGGTTATCAACAACAGTGTCACTTAAACTATCCATCTCCCAAAATAAAGCTTCTTCCTTCGTTACACGTTCAAACTGCAAGCAACCGCTACTGTGTAAACAATTTGCGGAAATCAGGTGACTCATAGGAATTGCATACTGGGTATTATAGCTCTGTTTAACGGTATAAATCCGCGTTTCTTAAACTCTTTAAGTATTATACCATTATACAATATTATACCATTTAAGAATAATTTTATACCGTCATTTAGATTGTTAGCATGGTATTACATTACTGTGCGCATTGCTACTGTGTTGTACCGCGGTCCACTGACCACGTGGATCGGTTTTAGCGGGGACCAACCTAAGAGTGAATAGAAAATAGGATTGCGCTCTAATGGTGTGCGGGTGTTCAAACGGAAATGATAAGACTTCTTCGCTACCCCGTGGCTTGTCTGTCTGTATCTGAATCCTATAGGAATGCGAAAATTCAAACAATAACAAAGAATATTTTGGAAATTATTGGTTTAATTGTAGGAGATCCATATTTTCTATATGTATAGTAATACTTTGTCTATCTCTTAGGTTTTACATATTATATAAAAGTCATTCAGAATGAGAGAACTTCGCAAGTTATTTCCATGAAATTTAAGATACGATTTTCTTTGTCAAGTAGCTATATTAAGCAAATTGTATTTTAATGAAATCGTTATAACCATTAATAAAGAGTATTTTGCGTAGTTTTTAACGTCTTCAAACTATGTATTTGGAACACACTGATTTTATATACCAAGTTTTGTATTTATTGAAGTCGTACATGAAGATGGAGTGCAATTTATAGAAATATACAGTTCTATATAGTTACTGATGTTTTATGTTTGATTGTGAATGAAAGTGCGTTTCATATTGTTTCACATTGCCATTTGTTAATTTATGTAACTTATTAACTTGTTTTGTTACTAATCGTATACGTTGCACTCGCCTTTAAGTTGCCACCATGTTAGGAAAGCTGCATTGAATTTAGGTTAGGTTACTCTGCAATAAATCACCATAGTCATTATAAACGCACAAACGATATATTACGGAATGCACATATGTTTTGTTATTCTTCCATGTAAAATAGCAAATAGTAAAGTAATTATTCTGTGGCATGAAGACATATGAAGTTTGCAATAACTAGTTAGGAAAATCTTTGCCACTTTTCTTAAGGTGTTCGTCGGGGGCAGATGTGTTGTATGAAAGATGCAATTACGTCGGAGAGGGATTAGTTACATTACTCATTGCAGTGATATTGAGCCAATACATTAGGGAATTAATATAATTGGTCATTGTATAGGATACGAATTATTAATTTGTATTGAACTTCTTTACGAAGTGATTAATAAATTATATGGAACCCATTCTTTGTAAAAGCTAGTTTCCTGTTACCACGCCCTGATGATAAAGTAGAATCCCGTCGCACACTTAAATGAGTAATAAGTCTCTTATACCAGACATATAGTGGTGGTGGTGATATGCGGTGCCATGGTTGAGTGGTTAGACTGCTCGTCTCCCATTTAGGTGGCCCGGGTGCGATCCCAAGGGCCCACATGAGAGATTTGTGGAGGACGGAACACCGTTTGGGCGGATTTTATCCTGGTCCTACGGTTTCCCCCGCTCCATCACCTTTCCAATTATAAATTTTGCTTAAATTTCATATCCTTCACTTAATTTCCTCATATTCATCGCCCTCCATGGTGTAATGGATACCATGTTAAAGTCATATACCCGGCGGTGGACGATGGATTTTTTCGGGCGTAAAAATCCTTAGCATGGCTTCCTTCGGAAGGGAAGTAAAGCCGTGGTTCCGTGTCTAGATTTACGGCATGTAAAACACCTCAAGCCTGATAGAGAGGCCTCTGAGCAAAATTAAGCGCTCTTTCACGCCCAGTATAGAATGGAACGCAGCAGTTAAAGGGCGTCCATAAATAAAACATTTTATTTCCTCATGTTATGCCTGGCTACGGATCGGCCCCTCGTAACAGGTTCTCCATTCTGTGGTTTCGTGCCTTTGGTTTCCCGATAGGTCTCTGGCACCTAGGCATTGGCATTATAAGTCCTAATGGGGTGTCAGTCCTACAAATCCAGGGAGGGTAAGCCAATTACGAAACGAATAGAAGTAGTAGCAGCAGCAGCAGTAATAGTAATAACTTTCGTATACATGAAATGGTACTTTGATACCATCGATACCTACATATAAAGCAACATTATTAAGATAAAGGCGAATTTAAACTTTTCAGGAGAAGTATGTTTGAATTTCTTTGCGCAATGTATAAGTTGCGTGGCGGATACAAAATGCACTAACATTACCCACATAATGATATACATTGCATATATGCGCCAATAGGACGGAGATTATTTTGGTACTAACCAAATCAATATTAAACTCTTGTGAAAACAAAAACTTATGTAACTGATTTGTGTATTTGAAAACACATTGTTATATAATTGTTAATTTTCTAGAGGAAATATAAACTCTCTGTAATTTAATTTTTAACATGAATATGCTCAAATCTCATGTAAAAGAGAATACTACCGGGTCATCAAGAACTTCCTCCGCACCTTGCTGCTGGCCACCGCTCGATAAAAGGTTGGCATACCTAGGTTTTTCGCATTCGACTGCGACGGGCTGTTACGATTATCGACGTTATTAGCGGCTGCGAGCTCATGAGTTGTTTATTGTAGTGATTAGTATGGTCTGACGTGTGCCTGAAGCGAAATCAATGTATTCTACAGAGGAACGTATGCTTCTAGTGGAAAACGTTTTAATGAACGTGGAAAGTGAAACAAAATTTCGTTGTCAGGTTCCCTAATTCAAAACTACCGCTCCGAGATACTGTCCGTGATTTAATTAATAAATTTCGGGAGTCATGTTCCGTGCATGATGCTGTTAGAAGTGGAAGACCCAGTGTGCTAACAGAAGAAAAACTATCGGATATATCGGATAGAGTGCTTCAAAATCCACAGACATCAATAAACAAATTGGCCCAACAAAGTGATATTTCTTCAGTCAAAAAAAGAACTACTTAGGTTTGTATCCATATAAGGTATCAGTCGTCCACGAATTAAAACCCTCAGATATCACGGGAAAAGAGTTCAGTATTGTGAATGGTTTCAGAGGTTTATTTTGCACCATGGAATTGACGTGTTAATCCAAGGAGCAATCGATGAGCTGGAAACGGAAATGGAAGATTACATAATATCTGTATCAAAGGAGACATTAATTACAGTGTTCGAAAATAAATTAGAACGAGTGAATTTGTCTTCAAGAAAATGGTAAACATTTCAGCATCTTCTGTAAACAGGTTAGTTGCATATTATTTTTTTACATTACCTTTCATGCATTAGTATAGTGAACCTAGCAGTTTTCTTAACCAGCGAAACGTTTTCACCATACGATCGCGCCAGCCAGTGCTGCCACCAGATTTCCCGACCCCAGGGGAAGCTTGGCTACACGGGAGGTGCGGAGTGACTTCTCGGTGACTCGTAAGAAAAAGTATTCAAGTGAGTCTCGGGTGACCGTGCAGCCTTAACATGTAGCGTATGTCATCTTTCGTGAGTGCAAAACATAACTGATTATATTGTAGTTTATTATGAAACTTAAATGCCATCTGCATATAAGGGCAATTGGTTTTAACGGAAATATATTACTTTCAAATTAAAATGTGTTATAATTTATTTGAGTAGATAAATTCCTAACTCCACACCGAGACCAAAAAAAGAATCATGTTGAAGATGACGAAAGGAAGATTTTTGCATACCTACTCCGGTGGGCTCCGCGTGGGCATAAGTATATATTACACCTGGATACCCTCGATACACAGTGTTATCAAGTATATTTTATCTTAAACCTTCGATACTTTTACCATATTTTTAATTTTTAATTTCTCTATACGCACTATGTACATAGTGTATAGAGAAGGTATTGCACTCCACCCAAAAATTCGATACCGAGATTTCACCTGAAATATATGTTTGAGGGTCCCCAATATCAAAAAAAGCATTTTCACAAAAAGGTCCGTGTGTCCGTGTGTCCCTGTGTCAGTGTGTCCGTGTGTCTGTGATAACTCAAAAACGAAAAGTCGGTAAAATACCAAACTTGGTATTTAAGTTTAGTATCTTCCAGGGATGCGACACGAAGATTTTGCGAAAAATCTCCCCACCCCAAACTACCCTTTACATGGAACTTTTGTCGAAAATTTTGATTTTCTAAAAAATTGCTCTAACGATTTTGATTAAAATATCATATATTAAAGTTATTAACCTGACAAATAAAATGTATATTTTGAAGTTTTTGGGAATAGCCTCTGAAGACTACTTTATTCTGGATGCATTTTTCATAACTACTAAACCGTAAGAGATGGACAAAAACTTAACCCACAAAAATGTAGAGCACGCTAAAACACACAATTTATGTTATATACATTTTTTTCGTGGAGTTGATCGTTTTTTAGATATTCCTGTTTTTTGGTTTCAGCTTTAAAAAACATAATTTTCTCATACAGGAATTTGTCAACTCCTGTCCATACAAACAAAGGAACATCAGTCACATGGCAACCAGCTTTTGGCTTTCACTTTAACCTATGGTACTCCCTTATATCGCTTCTACTTACAATAAAGCAAGAAATATGACTATTTCTGCTAATTTTTCTCGATTAGCATGAAATAAATAAAAGATAAGCTTATCAACAATAATAATTTACAGAGATATAGAGAAAGTCATGTGAATGGAACACATCAGATTTTTAAGTTTTGCATTATTGAAGGTTCATGCATTTAACTTATATAGATAAGGAATGAAAGGAATCGAGATCTTAGGTAATCCTTTGACCCTGGACGACAGTTTTTAATATATCATGACTGCCTTTCCTGTGTGTAAATGATAACATTCCATAGACACTTGGCTAAATCGCCCTGAAGAGCTAGTAAACGAAGGAAGTATGCCGTCTTCGCATTCCGCCTGTTTGGTATGTAAAGTACAACAGTGGCGGAGCTAGCCAAATTTAAAAGCGTTTGGCCGGGTAACAAAATATATCCTGCAGTCTTTCTACCTCCTTTTATTGGCTATACCTTCAAAGTACTTAGTTTTCTCACAGGGAGTTTGTCAACTCCTTCCCATGCAAAGAAACTAATTCAAATCACATGGCAACCAGTTTTTAAAAGATTTGACTATCGCTTTAGTCTATCGTACTCCATTATTTCTCTTCTAACATTTCTGCTAATGTTTATCTCGATTAGTATGAAGTAGATAAAAGAATAAGCTTTTTAACAATAATTTGTTACAGAGATATAGAGAAAGTCATGTGAATGGAACACATATTTTTACTTTCTCTATACGCACTATGTACATAGTGTATAGAGAAAGTATTGCACTCCACCAAAAAATTCGATACCGAGATTTCATCGGAAATATATGTTTTAGGGTCCCCTGTATCCAAAAAAAGTATTTTCAAAAAAAGGTCCGTGTGTGTGTGTCCGTGTGTCTGTGAACACGATAACTCAAAAACGAAAAGTCGGTAAAATACCAAATTTGGTATTTAAGTTTAGTATCTTCCAGGGATGCGACACGAAGATTTTGAGAAAAATCCCCCCACCCCAAACTACCCTTTACACGGAACTTTTTCGAAAATTTTGATTTTCTAAAAAAGGCTCTAACGATTTTGATTAAAATATCGTATATTAAAACTATTTACCTGCCAAATAAAATGTATATTTTGAATTTTCTGGGAAAAGCCTCTGAAGACCACTTTATTCTGGGTCAATTTTACGGAATTTTGCATAACTTCTAAACCGTAAGAGATGGACAAAAACTTACCATACAACAAATATAGAGCACTTTAAAACACACAATTTATGCTATACACATATTTTTCGTGGAGTTGATTGTTTTTGAGATAGTCCTTGTTTTTGGTTTCAGCTATAAAACACATACCTTTCTCATACAGGACTTTGTGAACTCCTGTCCATACAAACAAAGGAACTTCAGTCACATAGCAACCAGCTTTTAACTATCACTTTAATCTATGGTACTCCCTTATTTCGCTTCTACTTACAAGGAAGCAAGAAATAAGACTATTTCTGCTAATTTTTTCTAGATTAGCAGGAAGTAAATAGAAGCATAAGGTTTTTAAAAATAATTTATTGCAGAGATATAGAGAAAGTCATGTGAATGGAACACATCAGATTTTTTTTATCTTCTTACGAACTTTTGCAAAGATTATGTAATATAAGAGCATTTAGATCTAGTTTTAAAGCATCCACCCATTTTCTCAGCCTCCTCTGTAATCACAGAAGTTCTAATTCTGAAAGTGATGCTATAGTGACGAGGAGCTGCAGCAGTATTACAAATGACAGACCTCGGACCTAGATTGTCATAACACAATACTCTTGTAGGCAGGACAAGCAATATTTTACACCTGTCTCCAAACATTACGCAGATGCATTAAATCTTGAGATCCCACATGCGTACACACGGACCGGCATGTCATAGTTGGACGTATAAGGCAGACGGAGCGTGTGTGGGAATATAACAAGCAGTTCATTAGGACATGATGATGGTATACAAAATGGCCGCCACACGAGGAAGTACATAAGTGTGCAACGGTTTCACGTCCTTGATCTCTCTACCATGTAGGCGAGAAATCCAAATTGATTATTCCCGCGTTACAACTCCATGTCATAACAGTTGGTGCAGCAAAAATAGATGTTAAGAAAATAGCTGCAGATATGCCAACTAGTGATGCTATATACTATGTAACCTGGTAAACATGGCGGATTTGGGAGAACAACCGATGGCTACAATAAAGACGAATTATTAGGCAAATTTTAATGATATGAAGTGATGAATCTAGAGACTGGTCCGTTTGAGAACGTATAGAGTGAAAACATTAACACAAGAGTCCAACTTTGTTTATATCCGATTTAAAATCTCAGTTGTACTATTCGGATAACTTTTCCCTTAACCTCAAAAGCCAAATGCTGTATTGAAATATAGAAATAGTAAGACTGAGAGATTCACCAGTAACAGAAGCAGATAGATGCGCCGTGGTAACTCGTATTCAGGTCGTGGGTTCAATTCCCGTGGCCGGACTTCATGACCCATATTTTTTTTTCTCGGGGTTTTACTCTAGACGTCACGCGAATGCTGGGAAGGTTCATTATATCCCTTTAATTGTCCTAGCCATCATTTTCTTGAATATATTTTAGGACTGCAGAACTAGGCTATGGTGTTCAATGGTTTGCACAGTATAGGAGGTTTCTCTTGGCTTCAAAGTCGGTACCGTTTGATCGGGACCCACCTTCGATGTCGGGCACCCTCGAGGAACCACCGGAGGTTTGTGATGTATCAGTCATCATCTGGGTCTCGTCGCCCTTCGGGTCTCTCCCCTTAAGCCTCCCTTTCTGGGGTCACGTAAGACGCAAATGGCGCACGCGCAGTTTTTTCGCCACAATGTCTGAGAACTCCGTCCGATTATGCCCTAACCCTAACAGCAGCACAAGAGGGCTGAAGACAATACCGAACCTTTTGTGATTTCAGCGTGATCGCTGGGAGGAAGGGTTCAAGGACTCAACGGGTGAACTCACCTGAACGACGTTGTGAGCTGGTTAGAATTGGGTCCCTAAAGATTCACACATGAAACCGGTCCTAACGATTGCTAGCCTTACCTTAGCTACCCGCCAGCTAGGAGTAGTCGAAAACCCCTCAGGGAGGAAGGGAGCACAGCAGCCCCGCCAAGCGTCAGAGACAAATCTTTCTTGAGCACTCATTCCACCATCTTGCCGCAACACACAACAAGCAACATATCAGATCAAATAAAACAGATGAAAGGAAAATACGACAAATGTAATGCATATCTTGAATTTTCTGGGAATTGCCTCTTTAATCTGGATGAATTTTGCTGGATTTTGCATAACTAATAAACCGTAAGAGATACACAAAAACATATACTACACATGCATGCACGCACACACACACACACACACATACACACTTACATACATATCTAAGTAAATAAGTACAAACTAAAAATGAAAATACATTAATCTCAGCTTCGAATTTTATCTTGCTACTCATGTTATTTGTTATTTAAAATCGAAAGCTCTCTTCATTTTCGGTTAGTTACATTATAACTATGCATGCGCAGGCACAAATGAGTCATTAATGTTTATAGTCATTAGTTATTATATTTTATAACCGATTTATAATTATCTAGCTTATTCTTAAAAGTATATATGGTGAAACAGCTGAAACGTGAAAACTAGAAATAAAAATCTGGTATTCTCCATTCACATGACTTTTTCTACATCTCTGTAACAAGTTATTTTTAAAAAACCTTATTCTTCCATCTGCTTCATGATAATCGATATAAATATTAGCAGAAATACTTTCCTGTGTACATAAGGGAAATCATTGAATACACTAGGTTAAAGCGATAGTAAAATCTTTTAAAAGCTGGTAGCCATGTGGATGAAATCCGTTTCTTTGCCTTGCCAGGAATTGACAAATTCGCATATTTGAGAAGTTAAAGTATTTTAAAACTGAAACCAATAACAGGGAATATATAAAAAATGATCCATTAGACGAAAAAATTATATATGAGCTAACTTGTTTCTTTTAATATCTATATCTTTTGTGAAATAAGTTATCTTTTACAGTTTGTCAGTTATACAAAAGTCATCCAGAATGAAGAGGTTCATTTTTGAGTTATCGTGTTTACAGGCACATGGATACAGGGACACACACGGGCCTATTTCTACAACTGTGATGTGTTCCATTCACATGACTTTCTCTACATCTCTGCAACAAATTATTGTTAAAAAGCTTATGCTTCGATTTATTTCATGTAAATTGAGATATATTACTAGAAATAATTTTATTACTTGCTTCCTTGTAAGTAGACGAGAAATAAGGGAGTACCATAGGTTAAAGTGATAGTCAAAAGCTGGTTGCTATGTGACTGAAGTTCCTTTGTGTAGACAGGAGTTGACAAATTCCTGTATGAGAAAAGTATACGTTTATTTACAGCTGAAACAAGAAGTATCTCAAAAGCCATACACTCTACGAAAAAAATGTATATAACATAAATTGTGGGTTTTAACGTGCTCTAAATTTTCTGTGTGGTAACTTTTTGTCCGTCTGTTATGGTTTAGCAGTTATACAAAATACCTTAAGATGCTATTCCCAGAAAATTAAAGATAAGTTTTTGATTTGGATTCAATATAAGAGATTTTAATCAAAATCGTTACAGCCATTTTTGAGAAAATCAAAATTTTCGAAATTTTTTCCATGCAAGGGGTAGTCTAGGGTGGGGGAATTTTCTTGAAAACCTTTGTGTCGTATCCTTTGAAGATACCAAACTTAAATACCAAGCTTGGTATTTAACGGTCTTTTCATTTTTGAGCTATGCTTCCCAAAGGCACACACACACACACACACACACACACACACACACACACAGAAACACACACGCACACGTACCTTTTTTAAAAATGATTTTTTGGGGGGGATTCAGGGTGACCAAAACATGTATTTCCTGTGAAATCCCGGTATCGAATTTTTGGGTAGAGTGCAATACCTTCTCTATACACAGAGAAAGTAATAAGAATGTTCAGAACTACATTTTGAAATCACTTTTAAATTTTAGAATCCTAGCTACGAATGTCCTAAATAAGATGTAGGTACTGTGCAGATTAATGTAGAGTTACGGTTTCGAGTAGGTCTAACAATCGAATTTGATAATCGAAGTTGTCAAGCTGCAGACAGAAAATTATTGAAATTAGACATTCAAGGTTATGCTAAGCTGCAATTTACGGACTGTTATAAGTAACGAATTCTGAAAGTGTTGCAATGTGTACGTTGGAAGCGACACAATAGAACAGGACCTGATTAAGATGGTTTAAGGGTGCGTCTGAAGCATGCTTCAGAAGTTCAGAAGTCGAGCCTCGATACAAACCAATGAGTAGGTAACGTGTTAAATTTGTTTTTACTTCCTCCACACGTACTATGTACATAGTATATAGGGAAAGTATTGTAATGCATCTAAATATTTAATACTGAGATTTCACCGGAAATACATGTCTTGGGTCCCCCTGAATCCAAAAAAAAAAAAAAAAAAACATTTTTAGAAAAATGTCCCTGTGTGCGTGTGTGACTGTGGACAGCATAGCTCAGAAACGAAAACTTGGTATTTAAGTTTATATCCCAAGGATGCAACACAAAGATTTTCAAGAATATCCCCACACCCAAATACTTTTTGCATGGAAACATTTTCGACAATTTTGATTTTCTCAAAAATGACTAATGATTTTGATTAAAATATCGTATATTAAATATATTTCTGACAAATAAAACGTATATCTTGAATTTTCTGGGAATAGCCTCGAAGACTACTTTATTCTGGATGAATTCTACGGAATTTTGTATAACCGCTAAAACGTAAGAGATGGACAACAACTTAGCACACAAAAAATGTAGAGCACGTTAAAACACACCATTGATGTTGTATACGTTTTTTTCGTGGAGTTCATCGTTTTCGAGATATTCCTTGCTTTTGGTTTCAACTTTGAAAAACGTTTATTTTTCTCATATAGGAATTTATCGACTCCTGTCCATACAAACAAAGGAACTTCAGTCACATAGCAACCAGTTTTTTACTATCACTTTAACCTATGGTACTCTCTTATTTCGCTTCTACCTACAAGGAAACAAGTAATAAGACTATTTTTGCTAAGTTTTTCTCGAATAGCATGAAGTAAACAGGAGCATAAGCTTTCTCACATTTGTTGCAGTGACGTGAAAAAGTCATGTAAATGGAACACATCACATTTTTATTTACTGTGTACGGTAGGTAAATGAAATATTGTACACTTTCCAAATAATTGATGTTGAGATTCCGTGGATATTAGAAAAGAGAGATTAACTCTATAAATGGGGTATGAACCCATTACCTTAAATTTAGCGAAAATATATGTTAAGAGCAGCCATGATAACAAACCGACCTTCTATACCTACTTCGTAACAAACTATTCTTGCAAAAACATGTTCTTATATCTACTTCTTGCTAGTCGACATTAACATTAGCAGAAATGGTCTTAGTTCTACATAAGTAAAATTAAAAGGAATTACGTTAGGCTAAAGCGATAGTCAAATCTTTTAATAGCTGGTTGCTACATGAATAAAATTTAGTTACTTTGCAAGACCAGGCGTAAAACAAAAGAAAATGGAATCTGTCATTTGATTTTCTTTTGTTTTGAGAAAAGTTTGAGAAAAGCTAAGTAAATAGAATTGAAACCAATGACAAGGAATGCTTAGCTCCACAAAAAATATGTATCTGGTATAAATTGTGTGTTGTAACGAGATCTAAATTTTTTGTGGTTCATCTATGTCTTATATTTTCCAGGTGTGCAAAGGTGATCAAAAATGCGGAGGTCTTTAGAGGATATTCCCAGAATATTCAATACATACATTTTATTTGCCATATTATCTTTAAGATAAGTAATTTTTTTCAAAATCGTTAGAGCCAGTTTTGAAAAAATAAAAATATTTTGTAATTTTTTTAAGTAACTGATATTTGAGTTGTGCGATTACTTTAAAATCTTCGCGTGGCATCCTTTGGAAGACGCTGAACCTAAATATCAAGAGTGGTGGTTAACCGAAATTTCGTTTTTTGAGTTATGTTGACATACACCACACATACTGTCGCTCGCACACATACACGCGCGCGCGAACGTTTTTCTAAAACTTCTTTTTTGAATACAGTAGCCCCTAAAACGTATATTTCCAGTGAAATCACGTTATTGAATTTTCGGTTGGAACACAGTAGAGAAAGTAAAAACAATATCTTAAGAAAAGAATCTGTCTGTGTGTGTGTGTCTGCGTGTATGAACGCGCGCGTATATGTGAACAGCATAACTCAAAAACGAAAAGACAGTTAAATACCAAGATTAGGTCTGAAGTTCAAAATCTCCCAAGGATACGAAACGATGACTTCAGGAAAATTCCTCATCCCAAACTACTCCTTACATAAAACCGCTTCGAAAATGTTTATTTTCTCAAAAATGGCTCCAGCGGTTGTGATTAAAATACCATACGTTTGTATTACAAATTAAATGTATATCTTGAATTTTCTGGATATCTTTTGAAGTCCTGTTCATTCTAAGCAACTTTTATTTGCGGTTCTGCTACTATACGCACATGATAAGAGATCAGTTCATTGCCCATAGATGACACCACAGAATAAAATGAAACCTTTTTTTTTTGCAATATAATTTATTTTGGGTCGTTTTAACAGCATGGTCATATCGCGACCTTACAAATTGTACATAAAATAGTTTTTTTCACATTGGTAACATACCAAATGATTACATTTATGTTTACAATAATTCAAAAAGTTTACACTGTCTTATAAATATTATTGTCTTTTTGATTGTCTGGTGGTTATGTAGAGCACTTGGTAAGTCATTGAAGCCGGCCTGAAGTCTCTGTTTGTCGTATCTCGGACACTGCAGCAGGATATGTAGCGGTATGTTGCAGGTCTCACATTTTGATTCTGGATCTTCATTAACGATGAAGGAATGTGTCAGTTTGCAGTGTCCAATTCTGAGGCGGGTAATTATTGTTTGCTCACGACGTTCTAATTTTCGGAGGGGTTCGAAGAAATTGGTAGATCCGGCTCGGGCATCATGCAGTTTGCTGTGGGATGTTGACCATGTCGTTTTCCAGTTTTCTATAAACAGCTGTTTGGTGTATCTAATGACGTCTTGGTGTGGTCACTGATAGGATGTCGGGTGGTTTCCTGTGCAGCTTTATCGGCGTTTTCATTTCCATCGATATTTGCATGTGACGGTACCCAAGTGAGGATAACTTGTTCTCCAGAGCGCTGAGTGATAGAGTATAGGTGAAGTATGCCATTTATTAAAGGTTGAGTAGGACTTAGATTCTGAGTGGCAAGAATTATGCTTAGTGAATCAGTGTATATTACATATTCTGTCTGATTGGCATTTTGAACTATGTGCTGCAATGCTTCCTTAACTGCAAAAGCTTCACAGGAGAAAATGGAGAAATATTTCGGTAGTGCGTAGAGCATGGTGTGTATAGGATATATAACTGCACAACCACGAGGTCCATCAAAATCAAACTTGTGGACGTGAAAATAGTGGAATTTTTCCGGACCTTCTCTTTCAAGGTATGGGGTTCTTTTAATGCACATATATATTAAATGAGACCAATGACTTCCTTCCCTTCCACCGTGGTCGCGCTGGCTAAAAGTGCTTAGCTTTGGTGCTTAGTGGCGCAGGGTGTTTGTAAATGTGTTTATGTATGTGTATTAGTAAATAAAAGGAAATATAGGTAAAATAGCAACAAAATTGGAAAAAAGCAAGAAAAGCAACAACAACAAAATAGAGTAATCGACTGCTTGAGTTGGTGATGGAAATGCTAATACTCTTAAGGGTTCTTAATTCTTTTCTCAAATGGGGATATTTATTCTTTATATATTTCTCTCTGGTCATCTAAAGATGAACTTATGACATCCTCCCAATGTATAAGAGCAACTTAAGGTGATGCTGAAACTATAAATGAGCAGGCGCATGCTTAACAAAAGGCAAGCGCAACTTTTAAACTTATTTTCTCCCAATTCATTTTACGACAATTTTTCATCTCAAAATACTTCACACAATCCAAAGTATTACTAAGTTGTTTAAAAGTGTTTATTTTGCCTCTCAAAAAGTACATAAAAATGGTCAAATGCTTCTTCGAAACAATCCTCCAATTTGAGAACTTGATTATTACATTTTGAAAAATCAAGAGTTTTAAAGAGTACGAAAAATACTAATTTTATACACAAATAGGCTTAACATAAAGTGATTCCATTCACGTGACATTTTCTTGCTCTTTCGCAATCAAAATTTTCTTACAAAAAATTATTCTTACTTGCTTCTGTGTAAGTAGGAGGGAAATAAGCGAATACACTTGGCTAAAGCGATAGCCAAATACTTTAAAACCGATCGCTGTGTGAAACAAGAGCGATTCCGTTCTCTTTGCTTGTCAGGATTAAAAAATAGGGACAAAAAGGAAGATAATAGGGACAAAAGAGAAAAGTTTAATCAGCTTAAAACTGAAACCAATAACACGGGATATCTCGGAAACAATTAACTGTACAAAAAATGTATATGAATTAAATACCATAGCACCCGGAATTATTATTATTTTCCTCTGGAATATTCGAGGTGATTTTAATATATTAGAATAGTATGTTCCTATACCTATTATGTTGGAGCATAATTAAGAAAACCACAGCTTTTGTATACCTATATCTTACGGTTTTCCAGTTATACAAAAGTTATCAAAAGTCATCAACAATGAAGCGATCTTCAGAGTCTTGTCCCAGAAAGTTCAAGACATTTATTTCATATGTGATAGAAATGTCTTAAATATATGATATTTTAATCAAAATCGTAAGAGCCATTTTTGAGAAAATCAGAAATGTCGAATAATGTTTCATTAAGGGGTAGTTTTAGGTGGAGGGGATTTTCCTGAAAACCTTCGTATCTCATACCTGAAAGATACTGAACTTAAATACAAGTTTGGTATTTAATCAGTTTACTTTTTGAGTTATGCTGTCCACACACACACACACACACACACACACACACGATATTTTTCTAAACTAGCTTTTTAGGACTCTAAAACGTACATTTTCGGTGAAATCTCGGTATCGTTTTTTTAGTGGAATACAATAGATACCTTCCTTATCTTCTATGTAAATTGTACAAACGTACTAGAGAAAGTAATATAACATAACAGATCTATTATAAACTCACTATATATATATCTGGAATTGTTATGTGTATATTTTCAAAAAGCACCACTAAGCTCATTTTTATGAGAAGAATGAAAATTATTATTTAAACATCCGTGCAAGCTAAAATGTTGATACGTGGCAAAAATATCAGTATTAATGTGTAATAACTAGTATAAATTTCAAAAAGGTATTTACATTCACTGGATGTTTCAAAGTTCATAGATGCATTACCTTAAAATAAGGCACCTCAGAGCAACTAGAGGACTCAAGTACTCCCTTATAGGTCATGGAAGGGTTCCTATCATATGATTTTCTTTTAAATTCCTAATATTGTTTTAGATATTGATTTTTACTTTCTCTATAGGCAGTATGTACATAGTGTATAGAGAATGTATTGCACTCCACCAAAAAATTCGATACCGAGATTTCACCGGAAATATATGTTTTAGGGTCCCCTTTATCTAAAAAAAGCATTTTCGGAAAAAGGTCCGTGTGTGTGTGAGTGTGTCCGTGTGTCTGTGAACACGATAACTCAAAAACGAAAAGTAGGTAAAATACCAAAGTTGGTATTTAAGTTTAGTATCTTCCAGGGATGCGACACGAAGATTTTGAGAAAAATCCCATCACCACAAACTACCCTTTACATGGAACCTTTTTCGAAAATTTTGAATTTCTCAAAAATGGCTCTAACAATTTTCATTAAAATATCATATATTAAAGACATTTACCTGACAAATAAAATGTATATCTTGAATTTTCTGGGAATAGCATCTGAAGACTACTTTGTTCTGGATAAATTTTACGAACTTTTAAATAACTGCTAAACCGTTAGAGATGGACAAAACTTTACTGCACAAAAAATGTAGAGCACGTTGAAACACACAATTTATGTTATATAATTTGTCAACTGCTGTCCATAGAAACAAAGGAACTTCAGTGACATAGCAACCAGCATTTGATTATCACTTTAACCTATGGTACTCCCTTATTTCACGTCTACTTACAAGGAAGCAAGAAATATGGCTATTTCTGCTAATGTTTTACTGATTAGCATGAAATTAATAGAAGTATAAGCTTTTTAAGAATAATTTGTTGCAGAGATATAGAGAAAGTCATGTGAATGGTACACATCAGATTTTTAAAGATAATTGTTTTATAAATTTTTTTGAATTTTTGTCTGTTTCTTGCTTTAATATTTTTACCTGTAGAACTAATTGTGGTACAATAAATTCATATGATAGTTGTGTTTCTGATACTTAAATGCATATGTCGAAAAATAAAAAAAATAACATTTTTCATCATTTTCATCGCGTGGAGCGATTTGAATATGACGCCAAAAGTTTAATTTAAAATGTAATAACTGGAAAACTACTTACGATACATAAACATAATAAACGTATGGGGAGTATCTTCAAATTTCACAGAAGCATTATCTTAAAATGAGGCACGTTCAAATCTACAAGAAAAACGTATACGACAGAAATTGTTTTAACGAGATCTAAACTTTTGTGTAGTACGTTTTTGTCTATCTCTTACGGTTGAAACGTCGTGAAACATTCTGCAAAACTCGTCCAGAATAGAGGTGTTCAGAGGCTATTCCCAGAAAACAAAAAATAAGCATCTTATTTGTGATGCAGATGTCTTTATATTTCCGCATTTTAATTAAAATCGTTAGAGCCGTTTTTGAGAAAATCAAGCATTTCCAAAAATTTTCCATGTAAAGGGTAGTTTGTGGGGGAGGGATTTCCTTGGAAATCTTCATGTCGCATCCTTGGAAGATACTAAACCTAAATATAATCTTTGGTGTTAAAGGGTCTTTTTATTTTTGAGCTATGCTGTCCAAAGACACACCCGCACCTCTTTATAAAACTATTTGTTTCGGAATTAAGGTCCCAAAACATGCACTACCGGTGAAATCACGAAATCGAATTGTGGGTGGAATGCAATACCTTCTCTAGCTACTATGTTAATTGTATTACATACGGCTAGAGAAAGTAATAATCCAGTATATTCAAGGGCAATTTTCTCTAAAAGCATATGTTCTTTTTCAATTAATTATTTTATGTTGTAAAGCATGTCATACTTGACAATTTCCATCTATTTTTTTTCTTACCTGAAGTCAATTCCCCCTCTTATATTATGAATACAGAATTCATATTAAATTTTACATACACATATTTATTAATGTATTATATTAGTATTATAGGAATAATATTGGACAAAATAGTTGGGTCTTAGACTGAGAAATGAACAGCAAAACTTGCTTTCCTACATCTTAATGGGTCACAGCAAAGTGTACTAAATAAGTGGTTATTTTAAGAATATATTTTATTATTTATAATTTGTATGTAACATTAGTTTTAACATAATCAATAATTTTACATGGAAAATATTTGGCAAAGATTGCTGTTTTCTGTTTCAAAAACTGTATGAAATAGTTATAGAGAAACTTATAATAAAGTTGGCAGTCAACTAGAAGTCAAAAACTTGACTTGTTAGGCTAGTTTTCAGTCATTGTATCCTAGAATCAAATCAAATATAACAACATATATGTTTGTAAATAACACTGCGAAACCAACCTCTGTATATGCTAGTGTTTAACACCCGCTTTAACTACTTAAGTCACCGCAGACGGTGACTCAGTGCATGAACCCATAAATGAAAGCTAATTATATGAAATAACCACACACACACATCTGATGTGTTCTATTCACATAACTTTCTCTATATCATTGTAACAAATTATTGTTAAAAAGCATATTCTTCTATCTGCTTTATGATAATCGAGATAAACATTAGCAGAAATTGTCTTAATACTTGCTCCCTTGTAAGTAGGAGGAAAATAAGGGAATACATTGGGCTACAACGGTGGTCAAATGTTTTAAAAGCTGGTTGCCATGTGGTTGAAATCCGTTTCTATGCAGTACCTTACCGCGTGAGAAAATTTTAAGTATTTTAGACCTGAAACACATAACAAGGAATATCTCAGAAATGGTCAATTCCACGAAAAAAGTATATAATATAAACAGTGTGTTTTAACGTGATCTACACTTTTTTTTTTTTTTTTTTTTCAGTGTAGTATGTTTTTGTCTATCTCTTATGGTTTACCAGTTACGCAAAATTCATTCAGAGTAAAGAGGTCTTTAGAGGCTATTCCCAGAAAATTCAAGATATACATTTTATTTAGCATATAAATATATTTAATATACGGCGATTTTAATCAAAATCGCTAGAGCTATTTATGAGATAATCTAGATTTTCGAAGTTTTTTCCAAGTAAAGGGTAGTTTGGCGAGAGGAGATTTTTCTCAAAATCTTCAAATCGCATTCCTGGATGATATTAAACTTAAATACTAAGTTTGGTATTTTACCGACTTTTTGTTTTTGAGTTATGGTGTTCACGGACGCACGCGCGGATTTTTTTCTAAAAATGATTTTTTTTGTATACAGGGTACCCTAAAATATGTATTACCGGTGGAATCTCGATATTGAATTTTTGGGTGGAGTGTAATAAATATGAATGAAATATAAGCACTAAGCCACCTCTCCTTCTTATCGACAAAAACATATGAAAAACCAGATGTATGAGAACAAAATAAAGACGGGTACAAAGTCTGGTGTATAAAACGGGTACCAGACTCCGAAACAATGAGGTTGGGGTCTCGCTGTTTAATTCCCACTGTACTTTTAAGGAAATACCAATATAATAGCGTCATTCATATTTAAATGAAGTAGACTGAAGAATATACATTTGTAAAAATAGGCGTTGAGAATGGGTAGAGAAGGTCATGTGATGTAACACATAATTTTTACTAGCTTTTCCCGGTGTGTTATCTTATTTGAAAAGGTGAAAGGAAGATAGTTTAAGCATTTTAGAGCTTTCGAACCGTTTATTTCTGTCAAAATAAATCCCTCTATTACCGGAACACTTGAAAGGGAGGAATGTGAACAGTGACCAGACCCGGATGATAACATGAGCTTTTGTGGACAGGGTCTCTAACGTTTCCACTTCGAACGCATCCAATCCCACCGCAATCACCGAACCCCCAGCGATCCCACCGTCGCCTGGTCCTACAATCTAAACACATACCAACGAAGACAACGATGTCTATAAGAAATGAGGGAAAAGAAAGAACCTCAACATTCAACTACCGACCCTGGAAAACCATGAAAAACTCGATACTCAGAGTGGGCTTTAGAAAGGAATAAAAGGGAGGTAGCGAATGCTTCGCACCCGTTAGCCCGACCCGACCCTGCTCGGTAGAAACTTGCTCTATCTACCTCTGTAATCTATATATAGAACCTTATCGTTATAATAGCCAACTTTTGGCGATGAAGGTGTAACAGTCTTCCCCTTTCTGTTTTTCCTCAACATTTCACGAAGGTAAACCAGAAACATGTTTTTATTATACCTATTTGTAATACTTTGTAAGCAAGTGCGCTTTAAACACTTCAGTCACACAGATACATTGCTTGGACTATTGCCAACAGATGTAAACAATCTCTTTGTCGATATGAGAATTTATTATTGCACAGCAGGGATTATTCAAGTAAGAATCCTCGAAAATAGATACACATTTTGAACACAAACAATTAGTAAATATGAGTGGTGATTTTTCATACCTTTTCACTATATCTATATGCATGTATTAGTAAAATAAATATTTTAAGATTCAACACAGATAAGGGGAAATAAATATGCTGTCTAGCTTACATAGGCTTAATATTCTGAAAACGTCAAAACGAGAAATATGCCCACCAATGGATCGACATAATTCATTACAATTTTGTTGTATGAATAAGCTTTTTATTTTGTTTTCTTGTTCTTATTACTTTCTCTACATGTACCATGTATATAGTGTATAGAAAAGGTATTGTAAAGCACCCAAAAGTTCGATTCCGAGATTTGACCGGAAATATATGTTTTGAAAATTTTAATTGGTTTCTCACAGAAATTGTGTGTAGGACTATAGTTGGGTAGGTAGAGTCACACTGAAAAATTCAATGTCATTGCCGGGATCTGAATTACGGATCTCCCGGTCTCTAGCCGGTGACCCTACCACTGAGTTACCATGCCAAAATGCCGGCAGAGCATTAAATTTCTCAACTGACTGGCATGTTTCCCGGTAAACCACAAGGTGATCTCAAATTATTTTGAGATGACAACCCCAATGGCGACTTACAATGTCGTAAATACTTTAAGTCCCAGGATTCATAGTATAGCCAACTATTATGAACAATTATGATATGTAAATGGAACATATCAAAATTTTACTTTCTCTAAACGTACTATGTATATAGTGTGTAGAGAAGGAATTGCACTCCACCAACAAATTCGATACCGAGATTTCACTGGAAATATATGTTTTAGGTCCCCTGTATTCAAAAAAGGCATTTTCAGAAAAAGGTCCGTGTGTTTGTGTGTCCGTGTGTCTATGAAAACGATAACTCAAAAACGAAAAGTCGGTAAAATACCAAACTTGGTATTCAAGTTTAGTATCTTCCAGGGATGTGATACGAAGATTTTGAGAAAAATACCCCCAGCTACCCTTTACATGGAACTTTTTTCGAAAATTTTGATTTTCTTAAAAATGGCTCTAATGATTTTGATTAACATATCGTGTATTAAAGACATTTGCCCAATAAATAAAATGTATATGTTGAATTTTCTGGGAATAGCCTCTGAAGACTACTTTATTTTGAATGAATTTTACGGAATTTTGCATAACTGCTAAACCGTAAGAGATGTTCAAAAGCTTTCCACACAAAAATGTACACCAGGTTAAAACACACAATTTAAGTTATATACATTTTTTTCATGGATTTGATCTTTTTTTTAAGTATTCCTTGTTTTTTGTTTCAGCTTAGAAAAACATACTTTTCTCATACAGGAATTTGTCAATTCCTATCCATACAAACAAAAATACTTCAGCCAGCTAATTTTTTCTCGATTAGATGAAATAGAATAATTTGTTGCAGAGATGTAGAGAAAGTCATGTGAATGGAACACATAAGATTTTCTGCTACAAGCTTACAGCACTCTCCGTGGTGTAGTGGTTACCTTGTCTCTAACATCCAAGGTTGCGGAGGGTGATGGACTTTTTTCGATCGTAAAACTCCTTAGGAGTGCTTCTTTCGAAAGTGAAGTAAAGCCGCGGATTCCGTGTAAGGTTTATTTGCAAGTAATAATGAAAAGGTTCCTACGTCAAGTCGCGATTTCGTCCTATAGTGCCATCTATGAGCGATGAGTTGGTCTTTCGTCACCGTGTGTGCACATAGTGAATTTGAACTAAATAAATTAAATGTATTCGAAGACACACACACATAAACATAGATAGTAACGAGGGCTTAGTCCCGGTTTTACCCAAAAGCACAGCTGCCTTACCCGCCCTATAGAGCGAAAGGACACAATAGCGGGGCAAACAGAGGTCTTTGTGTGTTTCCCTGCAAGACTTCTCGAACCTTTCTTCTCCCTTGGCCGAGAACATTCTTCCAGAGTAATCTCTTTCTAATTGTAACAATTAATACGCATTTAGGATGCCCAAAATTAGTGCCAATTTGAAATGTTATCTTTGAGTGTTCACGGGTAGTGTAGATGGCACTTTGTAATATTTAATTAGTTTTTTAATTTGCCACGGCTGCTAGTCAGAATAGTTATTACATCGAGCATTTACGAAGACTCGTACTGAGAATCTTCGACTTCTTCTACTCTCGGGACAATGGCTGCGGAGTGGACTAAAAAGAACTGCTATTCTTGCTGAAATAATAAAACCGTTCTCTGGTATGAACTCTATGTATTCTCAATAAACTGAAATAATTATAATGATGTAAGCCCGAAGTCTATAATATACACTGATATTATAATATACCCCTCACTTTTTCTCCTCTCGGAGACACTAACCCCGTGCGTGCTGCCTCCCATACAGATATTCAGAGTAAACAAGCTACATAGTAATTACCCATCATGCTTTAGGTTTAAGGAGTTGAAACCCGCTAGTGATACAAATGCAAATAACACATATACACATTTTCTTTAGAATATCTACATGCTCCCGGCACATATATACGCACATGCATATCAAACATTGTTAGCGTGCTTATGCCAAGATTTTACTTAATACAAAACATAGAACTATCCCTTGGCCAAATGATAGTGTCTCATAATGGTCAAAACGTTATATTCCCGTAATTTCTAAGACTGGAACTTTCGAACTACATATTATATAAGGGGTCGACTGGGGAAGTGAAGTATGTTAAAAAGTAAATCTAGTGAATGTGCCTTAGTCATTTGTGTGCCAAAAGTGTAAGTACTGCGTTACGTGTAGTGCTTTAGTTACTAATAAAATAGATATAACAAAAACTGGTGTTTCCATTTGTTACTATACTGCGCCCAATAGCCGCAATCGTCGAACGCGTGTAAACGGCTTTCTTCGTAATTGATTGTTAGCGTCCATTGTTACACTGCGTTAGTGTACACGTATGCCGGCGGCGTGTTCTTTTAATATCGAAGCTGTGATTGTTGCACCGGTGCGAGTGGACATGTGTGCTGCCGGAAAAGGCTCTTTGACACCGAAGACCGTATTGTTATTCCTGAGCGAGTTTTATGACATCTTTTTTGCACGAGCGACAGTTTCTGGAAATTTCCTACCACGTGGCCGAGAGGTTTAAACACGGGAACGAAGACCTGCTCAGAATTTAGTTTCATAATTTAGTATAGCGAGCAGCGTTGACGAGTTTGGCAGGAAATTTGGAGCGTGCAGTAATAGCGGCAGTCGCCGAGCGTGGAAATTGTTGCGAAAGCATTGAAGAAAGACAGAGATTTGTGAACAGATTTTGATTTGTAATATGAGAAAAAAATAAGAGTACTTTGATGGAGAGATAAAAGAATCTTATTTATATATAACCTTAGATGTTAAAGGGGATATGCATTAGAAACAACTCGTTTTCTGTAGGTTCTTTACGTTCACACATTCACTCTTCCACATATACTTCCAGACTCTGTAAGGGTTAGTGAATAGCTCTGATTAAAGAAAACTTCCACGCTCCAGCCGGGAATTGAACCTGGGACTTCCATATGAGAAGTCAGCTCGCTGAACACTCGACCACGGAGGCAGTCTAGATAATTTTGTCACAATATATGTTTTATTTAATTGTTCTATTTATAGCTTACAATGATCTTACTGGTAGCTTTTACCTCCAAAACATTTTGCATATAGGCATTGGTATTATCACGTTTGCAACTGCCATTGGACTTTTAATTTCTCTTTGTGATAAATAAACACGCAAATTCATATTTCTCATTCACAGTCCCAGACTCTGGGGAGCATATGGAATAATCTTGGCTGAAAAAATTCTCATTCCCTAGCTGAGAATTTTCGTACAGCACGTTTTTGTAATGTTTGGTTATACACACTAAAATTGGAGCTTTACGCAACTGCACCTCTCCATGTAGAATTGGCTCGTCATAAATTACCATTCAACAGGTTTGAAAGAAACATCCCACAAACCGCCGCTTCAGGCGATACCGGCTTCCCCGCATGGCTTGCGGGCATCCCGGTAACCACCAACAGCTGCTACGGCTAAGCTCTTTATAATCCTTCAAGAGTTGCTTGGATTCAAAATTAAAACCTCAAAATAAACATTTTGATAAACACACACCAGAGGTGCACAAGGGCCGTTGCACCATCAAGGCAACCGTCGAGGAGCAATATTTGCCTCCTCCTGTCACTCCACAACCCCAAAACACACCCGCCATCCTGCAAAACCCACAATCCCGTCAGAACGTGGTTAAGTTCTCTCCGAGAACAGGGACACGTCTAGCACACCTCGGGCTGCCCTCAGCCTGCCAATTGCACTGGACTGGACTGAGAGAAACGTCCCATATTACCGTTACTGATGACTCTTTCAGGCAATGTATTTTCAACATTTAATAATGGAGCAAGATTATTTAATTTTTGTGTAACGACTAGGGTGCAGATTTATAGGTTTTAACCCATCTTTAATTCCTCTACTTAGCGCATAGTACATAGGTAGAGAAAGTATCGCATTCCACTCAAAAACTAGATACCGGGATCTCACTAGAAATACACGTTTAATGTCCGCATTAAAAAAAACATTTTTAAAATATTATAAGGACACACGTGTGCGCGTATGTGTGCGTTTTTGTGGGGGGGGGGGAGTGTATGTGAACACTACATTTGAAAACTCGATAAAATACTAAACCTGGTATTTAAGTTTAGCATCTTCCAAGCGGCGCATGTGTTATTTGTGGCCTGGTTTTCTCCAGGATCTCCAAATTCCCCCGCCACTCGTTCCACCAATTCTCCATCATCCATTTCGTTTGAATTTTATATCGGCCACTTCCTCACCCTCATGCCTGGCTACGAGCGGACCACTCGTTCCAGGTTCTCCCTTAATATAATGTTAATGGTAATAAAGGTAATAATATTTAATAATGTTTATAGTTATAGTAAACTGCTGCTACAAATAATAATAATAATAACAACAACAATAATAATAATAATAATAATAATAATAATAATGCCCGCCTGGTTAGTGTGGTGGTAGCGTGTTTGCTTCATATTCAACAGGTCGTGAGTTCTAATCTCGCTTAAGGGAGTTACCCAGATAAGGTTTTTCCGGGGTTTTCCTTATCCTGAGAAGATGAATGTCGAGTAACTTTGAGCTCCATTGGCCCCAATATGATTTGAACATCATTTCACCAATTTCATTCATCGTCCGATATGACCAACGAGGTTAAAGGACGTTAAGCTACAAAAAATAATAGTATTAACAATAATAATAGTAATGTGAGATTGAGTATGATAATAAGTGTACTTACATTTGATGATTCATTTTGTTACAACTGCTTGCCAGTAATGTTCACGTGCCCTTTATGACATGCAATATAATGACTTCTTATATTAGGCTTGTATATACCCGTAAACTCTTGGAACAAATAAGGAAAAAATTGTTCCTCCCATTCCTCCTTAAATGTACATACACGTTTCCGTTGATTCTTATTTTGATTTGGAGGGGTCATTTCACCACGACAGACGGAAGAACAGAAGATGAAAGTTGTATCTGAGCTGTTTTCAGAGCAACACAAAATGGAAATAGCATCTTGTCTGAACTGAAACTGAGAGTAAATTTGGCTTCGAGAATTTTCTGAGAATGTCGGGAAAGTATTTCAAAAATTTATAAATTTCAGCATAAATTCCAGACAGAGACGTATTACAGAGCAGCTAAATCAGCTTAATTGAGGTTAGGTTTAACCTCTTGCTCTTTTGTATGTCTTCGTGCGTACATTAAAAACAAAAGCTGATGTAAACACTCTGTTTTCTTTATTTTATATATGTAACCTTTTAGGAATGTATTCTAGATGATGACTCTTGTAAAATCTTATTAACTATATTTATTTTCCTTTGTCCACTCTATTTTTCTCCCTATGAATAATACGCTTGGAGTTGTCTTCCCGAAGTTAGCCGAGCTTGCACGAAACTAGCCGAATACATGTATACTGGTGGAGGAAAACAACCCGCGTGGTAGCGTGTCTGCCTCACGTTCAACAGTCGTGAGTTCGAATCGTGCTTAAAGTGAGTTACCTGGGTAAGATTTTTTTCGGGGTTTTCCCTTATCCTGAGAAGACGAATATCGAGTAACTTTAACTCCATGGACCCCGAGATCATTTGAGCATCATTTCACCAATTTCATTCGTCGTCTGATATGACCAATTAGGTTAAAAGACGTTAACATTCAAAAAAAAAAAAATTGTAAGAAAGGAGATGTGTGAGTAAACCCAGGCAGGTTTTTGAAGCAGGAAGAAGATTATATTACAGTGATATTAGCACTGGCGTCGCATAATGTCCACCACAAAACGAACGCACCATTTTAATACTATGCAAGGATTAAGTTTACTTACGATGTAAATTTTTATGGAGAAAATATTGAAATTAAAGGAAATCCGCATGTATTCCATCTCATTGCCTCAGAGTTTTCCTAACTAGGTCCGCTGTTCTACACAGACACTAAATTTACTTGCACTGTAACCAGGCAGAAGGAAAAGTAAAATCTGTAATGATGCTGGATAATTCTGTTGATATCGCTAAGAAGCAGTCAGAATGAATCTCTTCGTCACTCCAATATAGAAAATGGAAGCTGCACGTAATCATGAGTATACCGTAGAAGTGGTTTGTTCTACCTTTAAGGAAATGCAATTTTCTCTGCAGCGAGCGGCCTGCCATCTGTTGCTCAGAAAAAAGCCGTCTGCAGTATATCACTCTTCTCTTCTGTATTCCAGCCTTCGGATTCAACGCCTACGATAATGCTGTTCGTCAACGCAAAGTTGCAGATACTAAATAGCTAACTGTATAGGAGTTATTCGCCATGGAGGTACTGATTTATTGCTGAAGTTACATAAAGTTTTCATTTGCCATACCTACTGTCAGCAAAGAGGTGGATTTAATACGTAAAATGTTACAACACTACATAATCCCTCGTAAAAACTTTTTACTGTCTCGTTTATAAAGCCCGTCTTTTTATAGGCATATCGATGGATATTACTTGAGTAGCCACTCATGGTATAACTCGCTGAATTGCAGATTTATTTAACGTTGGTTTTAATCGGGTAAAAGGTGTGATGGAACACCGGTGGAGTGCGATGGCGGGGAAACCGGAGAACCGGAGAAAACCCGCCCCTACATCACTTTGTCCACCACAAATCCTACATGACCGGGCCGTCTAGGCGAGATGTAAGTGGTCTAACCACTCGGCCACTGCGTGGCCAGCAGAATAAGTAGTGGTGATAATAATAGTAGTAGCAGCAGCAGCGGCAGTAGTAGTAGTAGCGGTGTGGTGGTAGTAGTAGAAATGGAAATGGACGCTCTTTAACTGCTGTGGTTCTCAGCGTCCCATTCTATATTGGGCGTGAGAGACCGCTTTAATTTTGCCTAGAGGCCGCTCTATCAGGCTTGAGGTTCTTTTACATGCCGTAAATCTACGTCACGGGACCATCGGCTTTACTTCCCTACCGAAGGAAGCCATGCTAAGGAGTTTTACGCCCGAAAAAAGCCATCATTCTCCGCTGGGTTTAAACCCTAGACCTTGGGTATATGAAGTTAGCATGGTAGCCATTACACCACGGAGGGCGAATGTAGTAGCAGTGGAGTAGTACTAGAGAAACCTTTTATTGTCGAATAGTTCCAGACTACACTTGAAAAATAGAACAATCAAATGGCTCTCATGGACATATATGCTTTTCTTCTCCCTGGAATCTTACACAAAAGGTAAAATGGAATATATGTGCATACCAAGTGGCCCAACGGCCCTATATTTTACCTGTACACATATCTCTAGGTGAATTAAAAGATTGGTAGAATACAGCAGGGCTATTTCAAGTTAAAACCGGTCAGTGAGGACCTGGCGTTGAGCGACCTTCGTTTACCTCTATTGGCTTATCAACGGAAACGGTGATCGGGTCACGCTCATGACCTTCTCTACGTACAATTCTTTCACAAGCTTATTCTTCGATCTACTTAATGCTAATTAAGATAAACATTAACAGAAATGATAATATTACAGTTGTTGCAAGTAGAAAGGGATTACGCTACACTAAAGCGAAAATAACACCAACATTTTAACACCTTAAAGGAGTGGCATGTACAGATAAAAAGCAACCAGCTGACAAAGAATTTTATTCTAAAGTTGCTGAAACACCCGGCTTTGCTCGTGATTTGACGGTTCCACTTGCTCAATAGCCTTGCGTTTCTTTAGAGGCATTTAAAAAGTATACTACTACTCCACAACCGTCCCACCTGTAAATCTATTAATACATTATTTCTAAACTATTACTACTACAAGACTTTAGAAGTTTCTCAGGACTAATTTTGGTCATTAAAGTTCAATGTAATACACGATTTATATTCAAATACACCAAAAGTACTTCATTTGCTTTGGCGGCTTTATCGTGCCATGTGGTACACGATTCAAAGCTGCCAACATGGCTCACCAAAGTCGTTCGTGTTTTAGGCTACTGTGTGTTAATACTGATTTTCGTGTAAGTCTGACACCAGCAAGCTTCCCTCACTGCATTGCTTCGAAATTTCGCAATAACGGCAAACCTAGATGATTTGCAGTGGATCATAACATCTTAAATGCGTTATATAAAGTATCTATCCTTTCCTTGCATTAATCCTTTAAAATAAATGCATTAAAATTTATTTATTTCGCATTAAAAACCATCCTTTGCTTGCACCTATAAAATTAATACATTACATAACATTGTGGCTTCTACATACACAAACATAAGTTATTTAATATTTTATTACTAAACGTATTTGATGATCCTAATTTTGAGAAGTATCAGTAGATAATAACATCCCTTTCACTTGCGGTGTAACCAATGTAAACTGCAAAAGTACTTTAACCACAACAAATACCACATTTAGTAATGATTTCTCATGAATGCAATCCAGTGACTTCCAGATTGTTATATCATGGCTGTCTTCTAGTTGTTTTTAAAGAACATCACATTTGGGAAGAAATAATAACAGTTTTAAGTAACGTCAATATAATGTATATTTGGTGAATAAGTATAGAAGTACTAATAAAACGTACAGAAGGTACAACAAAAGACAGACTGCCTCCGTGGTCGAGTGATCAGCGAGTCTCATCCAGAGGTCCCGGGTTCGATTCCCGTCTGGGGTGGTCATTTTTCTTTAACCAGATTTATTCCCTATCCCCCACAGAGTCTGGAAGTATGTATGTGTGTTTAAGGAAAATAAAAACGTTTTAAATCCAACGTAAAGAACCTACAGAACACGATATGCTTCTAATGCAAAGCCCCCGATATGACCTTAGATGTTAAAGCGGGCTCTATAAATGAAAAAAAAAAAAAAAAAAAAAAAATTCACAAATTGTTATTCGAACTATCATCATCATCTTGTCACCTTTGATAGGCATGGCATAACATTAAATAACAAACTCTGTGAAATGGGACGGAATTTCGAAATTTCAGCTAATCAATGTTTCTCGCCTTGCTCGTAATCGGTGCATGTTCTCCCTTCTATTACTTTATTAAATATCCCGATACCCTAGAAATGTGCTAATGATACTGTCAAGAACCTTCTCCTGTATTTTTATCGTCGACTGATCTGGAACTCTAACATTAATTCACAATTAAATCTCGTTCCTCCAGATTGCGCAAATTGTATCCCATTCCCAACTGCAATTCTTCTTTGCAAATAGCGCATGGTTCTCTTTTGTACACATCTTTTCTTCATTCTTCATCCATATATGCTTGTCTGTGTTGGGAGCTGCAGCTGCAGCAAAATTAATCATCTGCAGTTCCTTCAAACTAAAGTGTTAACGTACCCTTTCTTGGACGCTAGTTTTATGTAGACACGAGCAACTTGTCAGCCAAAGAAGTTTTCTTTCTTTGAGGCGCTCAGTCATTATGGTGAATGGGTTATTTAATTTACCGCGGAATAGTTAAATTGTTAAACGAAACACAGGACACGTGCTCGTGTGTGAGCTCTGAATTCTACAGGCATTATAAAGTCTTTGCATTGAAGCCATAGATATTGGGGTTTATAGCAGACTTCATGTCGATATTGTCTCTGGTCTTTCAGAAACATTCCTAATGAAGACCAAGTAGCTGAGCGCATAGAACAGAATGCACCTTTATGTTTCAGAAACATTCAGATACATTATGGACTTGGACTCGGTAGCATCTCAGCAATATTCGCTCTGAGACTCATTAATTTCTTCAGCATCATTTCTTAGTACAGGACGCAGTGTATACTTCTTCATGAGAAGATGATCTGATGCTGTTTCCAGGAGTGTCTCCCATAGGACTCGCTGAATTCTTCCCGGAGTGATTCCGAATTATAAGATTTTCAGTGAACCAATAAGTACAATTATTTCTAAACTGTTTAGTGTCAGAGGAGCCTCATTGGAAGACCACAGATTAAGTTATAGTGTTCGCTTTAGTCGTGATGTGTTTTATTACGATTCTGAACAGCATTTCTAATGTTGAACGAATCTAAATTAAAAATAATTAAGGAATCGAATAGGCATCCAAGTGTTGAAAAGTTACGTACAAGCTAAAAATAATAGAATGGGAGCCCATCTCTGTGGTGTAGGGGTAGTGTGTTTGCCTTACATTCAATAGATAAATAGATTTATTGTCTGTTGCCATACACTGTACAGATAGACTCGTCATAAAATGTACATCAATTAAACAATTCACTTAAACAATAAAAAGTTTTGTCATGTAAAAATGGACGTAGTGATCTTTAAAATTTACACATGTCATATATTTTAATAAGTTCATATGGGAGAGCATTGACAATTTTACTTATGAGGTACTTTGGTGATTTTGAGTATTCTTTTATATTTTTCTGTATGGATGTCATTCATACTTCTAGTAAAATGATTATGAACGTCACAGCTGAGAGTGAATAATTATGAGTGGTTTTTATAAAATAGTGCAGCATTATATATTAATAAATCAGTCAAAGTAAAAATATAAAATTGTTTAAAAACATGTCTTAATGAATCTCTTGGCTTCATATTAAAAATTATTCTTGGCACTCTCTTCTGAATTAAAAATACCCTATTTACTTCCGTTGCAGATCCCCATGTTAAAATATTGTATGACAAAATTGATTGTACAGTGGTATAATATACAGAAAGCAAGCAGTTAATATCCATACACATGTTCAGGCATCTAATAGCAAAGCTATTCGAATAATTCGAAATTCGATTAGGGTGAAGTGCTCTGGATTTTCCCTTATCTTGAGAACTCTAAACTCGATGGACCCCGGGCTCATTTGAGCATACTTTCAACAATTTGGCCATTCAACGTCCAATATGACCTACCCGATTAAAAGTAGTTAATTACACAAAATATGCAAGATTCCATTGTGCTTCTTAAACATGATCAAATTTCAAATGTTTGCAGAGATGAAAACATTAACTATATGAAAATGCTACACAGTGTAAATTTACGCGTTTGCGGTCAGTGTATCTTGAGAGTTTGCCATCCGTAAGCCCTTGGGTATCCGCTGTGCTAAATCTTGGTAACACCGTTTCACCCATTGATTACTGCCCACTCGCGTTCAGAATTACACCTTTTCAAAACTACATACAGGATGTTACGTTATTCCAGCGTTAATAAAGTTTACAGTAAACACAAATGGAAAACATTCACTTATTCGGATTGCAATAGAGCCCCGGTAGTTTGAGCTTCCGTGTACTTCGAGCTGGTCTTAAGAAATTAAAATTTTACATAAAACTAGAGCGAAATCCCGTTTTTATACATACGTTTTACGCACTTCTGAATGTGTTATATTTTGAAATTCCTTTCAGTTTTTCATTTGCAATATACAGGCTGTTTCAAAACGACACCAAATTAAGATAGCAGTCGATTAGCATACACTTTGACTTGTCCGAAACTTGATATCGCAACTTTCAAACTCTTCTATTGAAAGTTATATGTGTGTTTAAAAATCGCACACTTTTGGGTTTAGGCAGCGCAGAAACAACGATTATCATACGCCACGTAAACAACCATCGAACGTGTTATACGAGACACACAACAAAACCCACATGCTACGTTATCCATTACTAAGGTGACCTGTGCCGCCCTGGCGTATCTATCAAAACACACCTATACCAATAAACATTTATTGGATGCCACTTGGTTATGTACAACTGCCTAATCCATGATTTTATGGCATTTTTGTATGTGCCGAATTTAGAGCTGAAAATGATATTCACGTATCACGTACAGTATGACCAACAAAGTCCACATCTTTGTTTGGTGTCGTTTTGAAACACCTGTAGGTAAAACTGTCCCACTTAGAACTTTCGTTCATAATGCATGGACCTTGGCCTCAAGACTGCTAATGCATTTCTATTACAGATTGGTTTGGTTTGGGAGACTGCGCTTGCTCTTCCTTTGTTGACCCTTCACTAATTGGGACCAATCAATTGTACATTGCATGACATCCTCTCAAAAAAATACTATATCTACTCAGCAACCTAGTAATTAAAACACTCTTGAGTAAAACTACACATGTTAGAGCAGTTGTAGATAGGTTGACCATTGTTGTAGATGATATGTAACTGTTCATACTGTATCTACTATAATGGGCCCATCATATATTACGGGTATATATTATATTTTTATGGTTTTATCCAGTATTGTGCTCATTTAACATGCATTCATGATATAGGAACATTTCCCAGTTATTTTGTAATTCGAAGTATCCTCGATACCAATTAGCTCGAATTATTGGATATCTAGCGCATCTAGTAGTTTCCTTGGATATGTCTTCCATTTCGGAACTGAAAAGTCACCCAGTGACCTGCCCACAAGTGTTTTTACTTTGTCTACTGCTTAGGTAAGTGTAGTAGGTAGATGAATACGATAATGAGATTTCACTGGAAAGACACATTTTGTTAGATTCCCTAAATCCGAAAGATGCACTTTTACGCTCTACGCATGACAAGTAAAGGAAATATTGTATCTTCTTCAACAGATTATCAACTCTTTACCCTCTGCCTTACACTTCCAAGAACTTCCCTGCGGGAATTATTATTTTCCAGCCAAAAACTCAATGTTGAAATTTCACCAAAAATATATATTTTGAGACGTCCTGAAAGAGATACATATGTATGTGTGAATCCGCGCGCGTGTGTATACTCAATTAAAATGAAGCAAATAGAAGCAAAAGCTTTTTAACAATAATACGTTACAGAGATGTAGAGAAAATCATGTGAATGGAACACATAAGATTTTTTCCTTATTCTCTTTTAGTTAATTAGTATAGTAAAATCCCGTGATTGTACTCCAGATTATAACGCTATCCCGTTAATTACGCTCTGGTTGTGAAGTCCTTGGACGTTCCATATTAATAATGCATGATTTTTCCTATTTTAATGCTTCCAAATCCCGCTATCAATGTTTTTTTGGGCAAAAAATTAACAAAAATGTTGTATATAATTTGCAACATTTTAATGCTATAAAAGTATAATGAGAAAATAGCCGAATTGTTTTCAAATGTTGAGCGGTGAGCGCTTTATCCGGAAAACGTCTACTATTGGGCCGAAGTAAATAAAAACTATATCTTTTCTTGAACGGAATTTTTATTTTCAAAAGGCTTCCTCTAAAAGGGCTGCATCCCTTTAGTCTTACTATGATTCTGTGCAGTATATATATACTCGTACAAAATGGAAACTTGTAAATGTAAAAATTAGATTTGCGTAAATGGTAAACAACAATCGATTTTTTTTCAGAAGAAACGATCGATTGGTCTTTATTTTCAATGTACTCTACCCGAATATCCAGAAATAACATTTATTATACTGCATTTCGTATTACATTTTTTTCAAAGTTGTTTTATCATATTTAATAAATCGTATCCCCATGTGTAAAGCTATCTAGATTATAATGCAATTAGGCTATAGCCCTTTGAAGAACGTAATTACGGGGTTTTACTGTATATCGTCTATAATATTTTAATGAATTATAAACTCAAAATATGTTAATAAGTCTGCTATATGCATCCCAACATAGGGATCTAGATGCCAGGGCGGAGCATTACAAATTTTATTTTATTCTTTGTACCACCTACTGAATATCCTGCTGATAAAGGAATTTTGTTCTTGTATCGTTTGCTTTATTTGCTTTTATTTTCCTCTATAGAATAACTTTGTGACGTAGTCTGTGCGTGCGGGCGTGTGTGTATGTGTGATGCTGGAGGAGATTCCACAATGCAGCTATTGGCTTACTGTACGTCAGACCCTAGGAGGACAGAATGAGATTGGAGTAATATAAACGAGAGGCCGAATCTAGACGGCAGAGGAAGAGCCACTGTGGAAGGTCCCTAACATATTCCAAACAGTTTTTCATCCCGACGCGGAGAGCGTTAGGAACCCACGCCCCAGGTCTGAACGAACTCTCTGGGTCTGTAAATGACTTCCAATGTCATCCCGCCAGCGAGCGCTGTATTTTCAGAGCGTAGTCACCTCCACGGAAGGGCGCCAACACCGCAAAGTCCTCGCCAATACTTACAAAGAGATCGGTTGGATGAAATGGAGGGACATGAAGTTCGGGGAATGAAGAAACCTAGCATTTGCCTAGTGACCCGAAAAACCCTAAAAATTCCATGAGTCAGAGAGGTCGATCGTTGGAATCGATCTCATGAGCTTCTGAATGCCAGTTCCAGAGGAAAGTTTGAGCCACTGGCTCGGTTTTTCGTTGTGGTACTGTTATTTGGTGATTGACAGAAACCACAATCTCTCGCTGAAATTCTCACATGTTAAAATAAATGTCAGATCACCATACCATGCAATTATTTACTTGTTAATTCTGTGCAAACTGCGTAACCATTAGTTACTATAATACTACGTTGCGATTCGGCTTAAGTGGAAACAGCAACTTTGCTACATTACGCGATGAAAGCACGTTTTAAATATAGGAAAGTACTACAAGATAAACTTCAGAAACAGGAGGCTTATCATTAAGGTACAGAAGTTATTTTTCCCGGCTATAATGTGCATTTGAATAAGCATTCCAACTGCTAATTTATGTAAGATAGAAAATAATATGTTTGCGTTGTTATGCCATGAGTTTATAATTACAATGTCGATGAACTACGTAATAATAGGAAGCAAACACACCTGAACAAGCAACTGCAAGCGGTACCTAAATTTTATGGGCTGAAGGAACATACATTTTTACTTTCTCTACACGTACTATGTACATAGTGTATAGAGAAAGTATTGCAATGCACCCAAATATTCGCGACCGAGATTTCACCGGAAATATATGTTTTAGGGTCCCCTGAATCCAAAAAAAGCATTTTCAGAAAAAGGTCCGTGTGTGACTGTAGACAGTATAGCTCAAAAACGCGTTTGCAAGGATGCCGCACAAAGATTTTGAGAAAAATCTCCCCACTCCCAACTATCCTTTACATGGAACTTTTTTCGAAAATTTTCATTTTCTCAAAAAGGGCTCTAAGGATTTTGATTAAAATATCGTATATTAAAGATATTTACCACCATAGGATACAGAAAAGTTATCAAGTTAATAGAGATGTCACAATGTTGTCTTTATATAATGTGATTTAATTGTTATAGCCACAGTTTGGTACTATTGTAATCGTTTGTCGATTTACATGTACTATACTTTACTGTTACCAATGTTCAATTAGTTAAGTTCATGACCATATATTTGTATTAAATTTTGTATATACATTGATCTTGTAAGGATATTGTGGTCGCTGATGACCTCTGCTGTTATAAAGTGGCCTTAAATAAATAAATTAAAAAAAAAAGGTATTTACCTGACAAATAATATGTATATCTTGAATTTTCTGGGAATAGCCTCAAAAGACCTCTTTATTCTGGATGATTTTATTGAATTTTGCATAACTGGTAAACCATAATAGACAAAAACTTACTACAAAAAAAATGTAGATCACGATAAAACATAGAATGTATGTCATATACATTTTTTCATGGAGTTGATCAGTTTTGAGATATTCCTTGTTATTGGTTTCAGCTTTAAAAACCTAGCGACCAGCTTTTGACTGTCAGTTTAACCTATGGCACCCTCTTATTTCCTTCTACTTACAAGGAAGCAAGTAATAAGACTATTTCTGCTAATTTTTTCTCGATTAGCATGAAGTAAATAGAAGCATAAGTTTTTTTATAACTGGAAGTAAGCACTGAGATTCGCGAACAGGCTGTATATCTATTTAAAATACTAGAACTACTCTTCTAGTTTGTGCCCTTTGGGTTAGAGGAAGCAAAACTTAAAGAGCAAGGATTAGGTTCACCAATTACATGCAGCGTATAATTTGACTTGTCCTTCAAGTTTCTAGTCAAGTTTATGGAATCGTTTCGAATTTCACGGGCAAAATGTTGATGAGGCAGCTGTTTTTCTCGTCTGCTATTAATGAACTTGTATTAACAATTATGACGTCATTATCTTAAAATCTGCGTGTTAACAAGTCAAACAAGACAAATAACAGTGATTAAAATCTGTTGATTCAAGTTCTTATCTAATAAACATTTCTTATGTTGAAGTCTAATTGTATTTCATGCTAAGATGTGAAAACTATACTTTAGATTCGAAAGTAAATTATTGAAGATAGTTTACTTTTCCGGCAACTTGAAAAGGAATACAGTAAATTTATTAACGAACGATATGTGCACATTATAGAGCTATAATTATTTTAATAATCTTTATAAATTACATCCAGCTTCAAATTATATTACAATCCATAAATAAATAACATTTATTTTAATCCCTTACCAACTTACGTTAACTCCATCTTCATTTGAAATACTAATTTTTACAATAAATATTTCAGAATAAAGTTGTGAGCTTAGAACAGAAATACTATTTGCTTCCCTTATTACTTTCTCTACAGCAAGTAAGGGCAATACTGTACTTCGTCAAAAATTTGATGTCGAGTTTTTGCAGGAAATAATGCTTTGAGACTCCACCTGTATAAAAAAAATAACAATAAAATGAAATAAAATAAAACACAATCAATTAAGTGACGAAGACTTTTAAGAAAATCCCACTAGTCCAGACCGCTATTTAAATGGAACATTTTTAAAAAAAAAAATCATTTCTCAAAAATGGCTCTAACGTTTTGATTAAGGTGATCTGTGAAGTTTCGAAAATCTAATGAAGGATATCTTATTGATATTTATACCCGCTGTTATACATAATACTGTTTTTTTTTTTGCCACGTATTAAAATTCTAGTTTACATGATTATTTAAACAATATTTTTTTCTTCCTAAATTCATTGTTGAAATAAAAATGAGCCACGTGTTGTATTTTTCAAAATACTCGCATAAAATATAGTTTTAATGTAAAGAGCTCAAAAATAGGTGTTTCATATTAAATTTCTTCATATTCGCCGTAATTATTGTAGAACAATTATTACTTTTCATATCTTCCAAAACTCTTCGTTTTTCAAAATGTAATAATGTATTTATATAAATTGGAGCATCATTTTGAACCCATAACATGGTCATTTATTGTAATGTGCTTTTGATTGACAGTATCAACATATTAGTGAAAAATCTGATGTGTTCCATTCACATGACTTTCTCTGCAACAAATTATTGTTAAAAAGCTTATGCTTCTATTCACTTAATGCTAATCGATAAAAAATTAGCAGAAATAGTTTTATTACTTTCTCTCTTGTAAGTAGAAGCGAAGTGGATGGCAGCTGCATTAGAGGTCACTTAGACTTTTTATTGCTTCATTTTATTCATAGAGATAAATCAAGATAATCAATTAAAGCATTCCACAGCCAAGTTTGTTCTTACAGTTTGTATCTATCAAAACAAACCCACTTCTTTTAAAACAGCTTAGTGATCAAGATCCTTCTCACAGAAGGTTCCATCATCAACCGCACTCGTGTGCCTCTTTGCAAACTCCCAGTACGAATATAGTCACGGTTTCTGACCGATGCCAATGAACCCTATATTGTGCTGCTTTGTCCATTGCCAAATCTATCCGATACTAACATAGCTATTGTCTATGTATCCGAGTGACTTCCTACTACAACGTTTACGCTATGGAGAAGTTCGGAATGTTCCAGCTTGGGTGCGCGCCCAAACAGCAGCAAGTTACTCTTGACTCACAGGGGTCTGCCTGCAATAGGCAATACAGCTGGGAATTGAGACCAAGCTATCGTCATGGCTGAATGAACTGTTGTGCAGGAAGAACAAGCATTATGCTATGACCTCCGCCCAGTGTCGTATTGACTATTACGTTCCCCTCTAACCGGGTTCCTAGGTTTATGGTTGAATACATGCGAATACCATGACTCCGACGGGTCTAGTTGGAACAGATAGTGTGAAAATTGACTGTACTTTTTTTTATTTTGTATGCAATATACAGTTGGCATTTCATCTTCTCTATATTTAGTTACCTTAGAAGTAGTCAGACGGAAGGGTCTCAGAGCATTGTACATAAGGCATTGGCGGGTCCTTGTGCTTCCAACGTGACCTGGGAAGATCCAGACATTGACGTTTTCTAAAAAAAAAAAACTGCTAGCCCTTCCTTAGCCACCTTCAAACTCGGAGCCTCGGGAAAGGCGAGGGACCCCGACAACTCTACCAAGCGCCTGCGGGAATTGTTGCCATAGCGCAATTCCACCGTCTTTCTGCAACACACCAACCGCCATCGCTTGGTCCTACAACCCTGAAATAGATGACGTGAAACAAATAAAAGGAAATTATGAAAATAGAACATTCGTGGTTAAAGTTACCATCCCAGCATTAGCCAAACGATCTGGGAAAACCACTAAAATATCCTGGTTAAAACAGCTAATCCTAAGGGAGTAAAACCTAAACCTCCCTAATGCTAGCATCACACGCCAACACGGAGCCATTTTGGCGTGCTCTATAATGATATTTCCGTATTATGTCCTTCGGCGTAATGGGCTGTTTTATATATAAGAATTGTGGATATGTTATAATTCTGAACAAAAAGCGCTATATTGAAGCTTCGTTATCGCTAATAATCGTTTAAAAGAATGCAATGATAGAAAACTGGTGAAACTCTTCGGAAAATAGACCTTTGGTCTCATATTCTGCCAAGAGATGTATTGTGTAATTTCAAAGTCAGTTTTCACTTTTGAAATGCTGTATGCTTATTTTATATGTAATAGGTAGATCTCAGATTTCAGCAAAAATCCTATTCTGATCCTCATGATAGGTATGAAAATATAAATATATGAATCGTATAATTATATGACTGTAATTGATAGACCTATAATACTTAAAATATTTAAAACGATATTAAAACAGATTGTTACAAGTTTTAAATACTACAAAATAAATAGACAACTTCAACTGCCTGTAAAACAAAAACTATTAGAGATAGTAACCTAGTTATTTTGGAGGTATGTTGAGAAACTCTCAAAGTTTCGTTTGTTACTATTAATAACGCTGTAGTGTTTTGTTTGTTTTTGCAGAAGCTGAAATGGCGGAAAATCCTGTGGAAAAGGCATATTGCGCGTTGGAATTTGCTAGAACGCAATCAGCAACTGTTGTCCAACGACATTTTAGAACACGTTACCACAAAAATGAAATGATGCGCTCACAAAAACCAGCATCGTCTTCATCATGTCGCAACATGTCGATGCAAAAGTCACGCCGTATGACCTTATCTTCACTCAGAAACTGCAACATCTGTAATCTGTAAGGCATCATGTGCAGTCGCTTCCGCAAGATTTTCCATACAGTTTGCTGTGGAATTTGTAATTGCATGCTTGCCCTAGATGTCGATTTCTGTGGGCTTCTTATGTAGGCAGAACGAACACGTTCAACGTTTTCTTCCGAAACTCTTGGTCTTCCCGAGCTCTTCCCTTTGCACAAACATCCCGTTGTCTCGAATTTTCTATACCAGTCGTAGATTGACTGTCTAGTCGGTGGCGTTTTGTGGTAACGTGTTCTAAAATGTCGTTGGACAACAGTTGCTGATTGCGTTCTAGCAAATTCCAACACGCAATATGCCTTTTCCACAGGATTTTCCGCCATTTCAGCTTCTGCAACAACAAACAAAACACTACAGCGTTACCAATAGTAACAAACGAAACTTTGAGAGTTTCTCAACATACCTCCAAAATAATTAGGTTGCTACCTCTAATAGTTTTTGTTTCACAGGCAGTTGAAGTTGTCTATTTCTTTTGTAGTAACCCAAATAAATTTAAACTAAAAAAGAATAGCTAAAAACGTCAATAAGTTGTTAACAATGGTAATTATTCGAATTTTAAAAATTTTCTCAAACTATGTTTTGAGCTGGAATCCCAAGCTGCATGGCATTTTTGCTCATTTTCTGTGTACAAGCGAATGTTAACGGACAACACGGTAAGATTTGTTTTGTTCCTTTTTTCTTCAAAACCTGAAAGTATTGGTTATTTACTGTGAATCTAATTATGGTTGTTGACGGTAGTGTGGATGGGTGATTTTTCTGTAAAATCAAAACATAAATCTTATGAACACGAAACGGAAAAGAAAATTTTTGTGTGTAAGTTTATGCTCTATGTTTGGCTATATTGCAATTTACTAACATACCTTATATGTAGCATTATATAAATTGACTCATTCTGAATGTTCAATTCGATGGAATTGTGAAATGGTATATTACATCTCCAAAAATTCAAATAACTAAAGACATAACATAAAGTTTTGTATTGCTAAGATAATCCATCCGGCAGAGAAAGCCACGATTTCTGTGCTTACACCCTACTATGGGAGGATACGCAGCAGCTATACCTAGACACGTCACATACCTACTAGACACAGCCAGAGAACGATCTATTTAGCACGACTCGAATTGCTCTCTGCCGTTAAGACAGCCTCTATTTCACAGCTGTAAATATGCTGATGTCGGGGTGTGGCAAGATCCATGGGTGCTCTATTTCACTTGTGGTTTAAGAGGTGTGGTCCAAGTTAATATTAGTAGCACGGCAGAAATCGATTTTGTAAATTTAGGAAACATTTTGCCATATACTTTTTAACCATTATTTAATTCAAAACAATACGTTTAGGTTCAATTGCAATAAACCATATGTAAAATTTAAAAGAATTTCAATTGCACTGCTAAAGTATTTAAATTTCTCATGAGCTTCAGGTGCAAAATAAACGAAATACATTTTCAAAGCATAAAAAATATTTAATTTTGATTTGAGTCTGTTTATATTGCTCTGCTAAAAATGGCTTTAACTCTTACACATTGTTTATTGCAAGTGGTCCAAATAAAAAATTCTTTAAGAGAGTATAGTAATATGCTTCGAAGATTTAAAAAACAGGTCTCACACGACGCTTAATCTGGGAACACATTTTTGTTTTGAACTTGGATTTCCTTTGGATTAGAATGAGACCATCTTGTTTGATAGCTACTTCTATGAATTCAAAATTTTCCTCTGAAAGTGGGTGTCCAGTGATTTTCCCAGATGGGAATAAACATACTGGGGTTTAGGAGGGAGTGGGCCTAAGTTAAGTAATTGGTGAAGAGGACCTCTTGGACTTGGACGCCCTTTGCGTTGGAATGTGGTGACCACCTTTGGTATTGTATTGGTAGCTACTGAATTCGGTCTCAGTATTTTCTCTCAAAAGTAGGTTCTCAGTTTCAGGAAGTATTTTAAGGAGCACATTTTGACGAATAGTTACTGTCCCATGAAAGTAAATATAACAACTTTGCTCCGATGTTAAATTCAGTTACCATTGAAAAGTAAAATTCACAATTAGGTAATTGAATTTATTTCCCATGTACTTATTACCGACGAAGCAATTTTGTGTGTTTGATTTATGAAAATGGGTCATTCATCAATCATATTAATAGCAATTACAAATCTGCTCTCGTTTGAAAGACTGGTAGCAATAAACATAGAGCAGCTGTGACAGTTGAGTTTATCACAAGAATATTTACAGCAATACCTTGTGGTAATGTGTACTCAAAGATGATAAAAATAAGTCTAGTGCTGTGATTTTTCTGAAAAGTGAATGTTTGACGCCTACTCGGGTCTTAAGATGATTTTCATTGGTACAACCTACCAGGCGAGTAAGAAAGGGAAAATCGATTTGGCAATCCACCCCTTTACCCCTCGCCCCGCTCGACGCTCCGTCGAAACAGTATAAGTGTATGTTAATTTTGTCCACCACTTGTGAAGCGCGAGAAAAGATTTAACTGTTTTGCATCACCGGGTGAGAGGGGTGGATTATTGTCCTACCAGAAAGTTAAGGGATCACCAGTTCGCAACTCAGACTTTCATTTGTCGCAATTTAAGTTTCATGTCCATCTCCTTCCCTTCGATAAAGTGGCCCGTCCATTACGCTTTTAAGAGCAAAGCGCACAGGTGAAAGGCATGTATTTATTTGGACCACTTGTAATAAACAATGTGTAAGAAGAAATGTTAGCAGAGCAATATAAACAAACGCAAATCAAAATGAAGCTTTTTTTTTATTCTTTGAAAATGTATTTTGTTTCTTTTGCGCTCAAGCTCGTGAGGAATGTAAACACTTTAGCACTGCAATAGAAATATATATTGGTCATGACATATAATTATCATTATACTTTTTAAAACATATATGTATAACGTTTTTGTTAAATGCGGTGTGCATTTAAAGGTTTAAATGTGCCAGGCGTTTACAAAGTCATCTTTTTAAAATTTACTGAGAATGTGAAAGGGGCCGAAGCGGCATCTGGGCGAGTTTCAACCAATTGTCTGGTTTCCCCCGCCTTACATTGCACCAGCTCCATTGCCGCCTTTACTATAATTAATTTCGCCTACATTTCATATGCCTACTTCTTCACATTCAAACCAGGCAGTGGGCTATTCTCCCATCCCTGAATACTCTGATCCAGAGCTCGTCTGCCCTTCAGTAGGCATTTGACCTCAAGCATTAGCTAGCAAGTCCTGGGGAGTGTAAGTATATAAGAAGAGTAAGCAGGTGAAAAAGAAGATATGATGATAATAGTAATAATAATAATAATAATGATAATAATAATAGAAGGAGAAAAGCCCTCTTCTCCAGATTACTCGAGATTATCAGTTGGTCTATAGTCTCAGGTAAATATTTTCGTATCAAGAATACTTGCATATTTACGAGTAATTAATGTTACAAACAATAGAGGTTTAAAAAACTTCCAATGAATACAGAAACTATCAACATGTAACATATTATTATTTATTTTCACGCGACATTAATAAGCAAAATGTAATTTACTCGAGAATTATTAGCTCCCTTGTAGCTTATTAGTATTTTTGTTTATAATATGGCCGAGACAAGCATGCAAAGTTAGTATAAACAGGTTTCATAATCTTCTTCAACGTTTTCCCGTTTCCAGACGTCATTCTGCATTCATACGTGATTCGTCCTCTATCCCTCTTGCTTCTATCCCTACGTTTCATCACTTAATACTGGACAATCTCTTTTTCGCCTTTTTACTTTCTCTACATGTACTATATACATTGTGTATAGAGAAGGTATTCCACCCCACCAAAAAATTTGATACCGAGATTTCACTGGAAATATATATTTTAGGATCCCTGTATCCAAAAAAAAAAAAAAAACACATTTTCAGAAAAAGCTGTGTGTGTGAGATTCCGTGTTTCTGTGAACACGATAATCTAGGTATTTAAGTTTAGCATCTTCCAGGGATGCGACACGAAGATTTTGCAACAGATCCCCTCACCCCAAACTACCCTTAACATGGAAAATGTTTCGAAAATTTTGATTTTCTCAAAAATGGCTCTAAAGATTTTGATTAAAATATCGTATATTAAAGATGTTTACCTGTCATATAAAATATATATCTTGAATTTTCTAAGAATAGCTTCTGAAGACTACTTTATTCTGGATGAATTTTACAGAATTTTGCATAGCTGGCAAACCGTAAGCGATTGACAAAAACTTACTTAACAGAAAATGTAGAGCTCATTAAAACACACAATTTATGTTATATACATTTTATCGTGGAGTGGATCATTTTTGAGACATTCCTTGTTATTGGTTTCAGCTTTGAGAAACATACTTTTCTCATACGGGAATTTATCAACTCCTATCCATAGATAGATAGTTTATTTTCAGTCATTAAGTATGAGACTTACATAGGCTGCGTTATGAGAGAATAAAAGAGAAACAAAGGAACAAAGGAATTCCAGTCATATAGCAACCAGCTTTTGACTACGTTTTTAGACTAAACTACTCCCTTTTTTCCCTTCTACTTGCATGGAGGCGAGTAATAAGACTATTTCTGCTATTTTTTCTCGATTAGCATGAAGTAAAAAGAAGCATAAGCTTTTTAACAATAATTTGTTGTAGAGAAAGTCACGTGAACGGAACAGATTTTTTTAATGTAGTTTGTCTTACAATTTTTCCTTATTCCATTCTTTTTAATGGGCTCTAGCGTTTTAGCAGTGAACTTTGGATGTCGTCTAATATATCCCTAGATAGCTGTATAGCCGAACTAGTTGGCTGAGAAGGTTTCGTCTATAACTGGCTTTCAGGAGGTACGGGTTCATTCCCGTCGACCACGCACTCTAGCCCTAGGTTAGTGGCATTCGAATGTTTTTGTTATATGCTGTTTGTATAATTTTGAAATTGTGTAAAGGCTTATTTTATCGCGAATATTTTAAAAAATGTTTCTTATTTTCGAGAATAATATGCTTTTTTTAACGATACATGAAAAAAGTTATTTTACATAGAAAATATATATTTATTTCCAGTTAAACATAAAACTTTAATTATACTTTGCGCCTTCATATCATGAAGCTAAAAGTTGTGGAAAAATTCTTATCAGTTAGCAGTCACAATGCTTACAAGACAGTAAAATAAAATATCAAGCAAGATTATCCAAGATTAGAATTTCAGTCTGAAGAAAATCCTATAGCTCACCATCTTTTATCCCGAATTAACTCGCTGTGAATCAAAATGTAAAGTGTTAGACAGGTTTATTTAGAAAGTAAAGATTACACTTGCAGAACGTATGGACCACAACGTGGACAATTTAAAAGTTTGCTGTTGTATGACTAAATTGGACTCTACTATGGCACATGAAACTGGTGATATAAGAACAATAAAAGCTTTAGATCGTTTGTTTGAGCCTTCAGGGATAGTTATTAAGTACAAATACAATACTGTGATGGCATTTAAGCAACTAAAAACATTTAAAGCTAGTTGTGTTGATTTAGGTTTGCTTGTACTTTAGAAGGACCTTTGTGGTATTCTTGAATAGCTAACTCATGATGGATAAGGTAATAAATTAGATGTGGTAACGTCACTCTTGGCATTAAAGCAAAACTTGAATCTTACTTTCTCTACGCGTACTATGTACATATTGCATAGAGAAGGTATGGTATACACCCAAAAATTCGATACAAAGATTTCATCCGAAATACATATTTTGGGTCCCCCTGAATCCCCCAGTTTTTTTTTTTTTTGGAAAAAGGTCCGTGCGTGTGTGTGTGGACAGCATAGCTCAAAAACGAAAAGTTCGTTAAGTACCAAACTCGGTATTTAAGTTCAGTATCTTCCAAGGATGCGACAATAAGATTTTCAAGAAAATCCCCCCTCCCCCTACTACCCTTTACATGGAAAAATGTTCGAAAATGATGATTTTCTCAAAAATGTAACGATTTTGATTAAAATATCTTATATTAAGATATTTACTTGACAAATAAAATGTATATCTTGAATTTTCTGGGAATAGCCTCTGAAGACTACTTTATTCTGGAATTTTGCATAACTGGCAAACCGTAAGAGATAGACAAAACTTACTTAACAGAAAATGTAGAGCTCATTAAAACACACAGTTAATGTTATATACATTTTTTGTGGAGTGGATTGTTTTCGAAACATTCCTTGTTATTGGTTTCAGCTTTGATAAACATACTTTTCTCTTATGGGAATTTGTCAACTCCTGTCCATACAAACAAAGGAATTTGTCACATAGCAACCAGCTTTTGACAAATACTTTAACCTATGCTAATCCCTTATTTCCCTTCTACTTGCATGGAAGCAAGCAATAAGACTATTAATGCTATTTTTTCTCGATTAGCATGAAGTAAATAGAACCATACGCTTTTTAACAATAATTTGTTGCAGAGAGGTAGAGAAAGTCAGGTGAATGGAACACATCATATTTTTGTTGTTGTTTTGTTTTGTGAGAAAATCCCTTCAGATGTTTTTGGCTAGCGATATCAAATGCTGACAGCGGATAATGTTTCCATAAATAGTTGAACTGTAAATAGAAGGAAAATTATTAAAAAACTAAAAACTTGTATGTTGCAGTTTGGTGATGTCTGAATATGATCATCACCATGTTTAGTAAAAGCGGGAGTTAAACACTATCAAAAAGGACTGAATTTTACGTTTGATTTTGTTCTTGATGGTGATTTGAAATTAAATGTTTTGAATTTGAAAATAAGGTGTTTTAATATTTAATGTTACTTTAGCATCTTATCAATGTTCATTTCTGTTACTCTTTAATCATTAATATTACCTGAAAATTATCGCGAATTTATTTAGGATATTCATCACAAACACCACTGATAACATTTTAATAAGAATTTTTAAAATAATTCATAATGTAAAATAAATAAAATAAAGTCTATATATTAAACCCTGATAACTAATAACTTAAACCAGGGTAAAATATTCCAAACTTTATACATTTATTACTACTTATACCAATTACAATTTTAATCATACAATTTAAATTTACTGATATAAGCTTAACCTAACTTAGCCTAAAAATTTTATAAATACCAATTAAAATCATAGTTATTATCAATTAAACTATATATTAATATTTAATTTGATATAATTTTCAATTTAATTAATATTATTATAATTCCATATTTTAATATATATTAATAATTTTTATTTAATTTTAGTATATAGTTGTATTATTATTATTTATTAAAATTTATTTTATATTATTTATTCATATTATACACATTTTATTTTAAAACCATTGTATTATTTTAATAACTATTCTATTAAGTAATTTAATTATATTATTTCTACTAATATATTATTACTTATAATTTTATACATATAATTACTATTTTACTTATCATAAGATTTAAAATAAAAAAATATTACATCAACAATTTTGCAATACAGAGTTATATTTTTTTAAAAATATATTTTAATTTATTTAAATTTCTCTAAAAGTTAATATTATAATTACTCCAATTATATCAAAATCCCACAATTTTAATATTAAATAATTACATTCTTTAAACATTTCAAAACTATACATGTTCAATGTAAATATATGTATATTCAATTTAAAGCTATATTAAATCCAAAATTATAATTTAATTAAAACCTTTTAAAATATTTAAATTTAATTCAAAGTTAAAAAGTAAAATCTTGACTCTGAACATAATGCTCCATATTTTAATGCAAAATGATAGGACTGAAATAAAAATATCACAGCCTTAAGTCTCTTAATTCGTTCTAAAAGCTGTCCTAACTCTAAACACATCGGACTGAATGGGATGAAGGAGAGTAAATTAATTTCTAAACCTATTCATGCTCCTATTAGTGAATTTGCACATAGCGAAATTAATACACCTCTAATTAAAGTTCTTAAAAAGAAAATGTGTGTTGAATTATTGGGCATTAGAAAAGAGAGATTAACTCTATGCACTGCTAAACAGCTGAAGGATGCTCTAATACATTCTGGGAATGTAAATCTTCGAACTTGTCATCTTCGAGTGAACTGTCACGAGTCTTAGCTAGTTTAAATGATATTGGTACTCGCCTCTGAGATGTAGGAGTTGCGTGTCTGCCTCATATTCAAGAGGTTCCGATTTCGAGCCTCAGTTAGGGATAGTTGCCCGGATGAGGGTTCTTTCTGAGAAGACAAATGTCGGGATACTTTAACCTTTTGTTGACCGGATAATTTTGCTGCATATGCCGCTATTTTTCTAATTCCTCATAACCCTTCCGAAGGGTTGGAATAGCCGTGAGCGTTAAGGCAATAGGTAGTGGACTGGTCATCAATTCAAAGTCAAATGCGATGCGCTTTGATATAGGACGGGGAGGGCCCAGGTAAAATAACGGTTTATTGATACGCTTGGAAGCTGACAAGCTTACATTGACTGCTGTTGCGTGGATCTTTCTTTTTCTTGAAAAACAAATCACTACATTTTATTTAAAAAATCTTATGTGTTCCACACACATGGCTTTCTCTACATCTCTGTAACAAAGTATAGTCAATAAGCTTATTCTTCTGTATATTTGTTGATAAAACAGTAGTAGAAGCTGTCTTATTATTTAGTTCCTTTAGTTCCTAAGCTAAACCGACAATCAAATGTTTTAAAATGTGGTTGCTATGGAATTGAAATCCGTTTCTTTGCATGATCAGGAATTGACAAGCTCCTGTATGAGAAAAGTTTTAAGTTTTTTAAAACTGAAATCATTAACAAGGAATATCATGAAAACGGCTAACTCCACGAAAAAGAAAATCTGATGTGCTCCATTCACATGACTTTCTCTACTTCTAGGTAAAAAAATTATTGTTAATAAGCTTATTCTTCTATTTACTTCATGCTAATCGAGAAAAAATTAGCAGAAATAGTCCTATTACTTGATTCCTTATAAGTAGAAGCGATATATGGGAGTGTCATAGATTAAAGTGAAGTCAAAAGCTAGTTACTAGGCGACTGAAGTTCCTTTGTTTGTATGGACACTAGTTGACAAATTCCTGTATGAGAAAAGTACACGTTTCTTAAACCTGAATCCAAAAACAAGGAATATCTAAAAAACGATCAACTCCTCGAGAAAAATGTATATAACATAAGTTGTGTGTTTTAGTGTGTGTACATTTTTTGTGTGGTAAGTTTTTGTCTATTTCTTACGGTTTTGCAGTTATGCAAAATTTCGTAAAATTCATCCAGAATAAAGTAGTCTTAAGAGGCTATTCCCAGAAGATTCAAGATATACACATTATTTGTTAAGTAAATATCTTTAATATACATATTTTAATCAAAAATCGCTAATCATTTTTGAGAAAATTAAAATTTTCGAAAAAAGTTCCATGTAAAGGGTAGTTGGGGGTGGGGGATTTTCTTGAAAATCTTGTGTCGTATCCTTGGAAGATACCAAACTTAAATACCAAGTTTGGTATTTTACGGTCACACACACGCACACAAACACACATACACACACGGAAGTTTTTCCAAAAATTTACAGAAAATAAAAATGTATATGACATAAATTGTGTTTTTTCGAGTTCTACATTTTTTGTAGAGTGAGTTTTTGTCTATCTCTTACGGTTTATCAGTTGTGCAAAACTCAATAAAAATCATTCAGAATGAAGAGGTCTTCAGAAGCTATTCCCAGAAAATCCAAGATATACGTTTCGTTTACAATAAAAGTATCTTAAACTTGCAGTACTTTAGTCAAAACCGTTAGAGCCATTTTTAAGAAAATCAAAATTTTCAAAAACTGTTCCATGTAAAGGGTGCTTGGAGATATATAACGGAATTTTCGTTTTTGAGCTATGCTGCACACAGACATACAGACTGCCATTTTCTAAAAATGCTTTTTTTTGGATTCAGGGGGTCCCACAACATGTATTTCCGATGAAACATCGATATTAAAATTTTTGTTTATGTACATAGTACTTTTGAAGAAATAATAAAACAGTTTGCAAAATGTCTTTTATATTATACCAGTATTTACTACTGGTAACTTAAATGGAAGTTTTGGGATAGACAAAAGTCAAGCTTACTGGAGCTATAACTTTTTTTCGGGGCTAGGCGTTAACATTCGCATAAACCTGTATTTTTATGTACTGAATATCATGAGTGGGGTTCGAGAAGAAGGTCAGCTAAACGGGACGCACATTTCGAAATGTAATTGGACAGGAGAATTTTAAAAACTGTAGATTACTGAACTGATATGATAGCTGCAGGCACTGGCCATTTTGGTGCTAATAGTTCCAATATGTGAAATTTTACAATACAATCTTTGCATTTCTCCACCGAGGATTCAAATGGTTATTTCATTTACGCCCGTTTTAACACAAAAATGTTTATGTGTTATCTAATATAAAAACAACCAATAACTGTGTTTAATTAAGGAAACATTGATGAAAATGAATAAAATAGCTGAAATGATCCTCAAATGAGCCCGAGGTCCATAGAGCTTAGAGTTACTCGACATTAATCTTTTCGGAATAACGGGAAAAAAACCGGAGCCAACCTTATCAGGGTAACTCACACTAACCGAGATTCGAACTCGGGACTTCTTGAATATAATAATAATATTATTACTCTTTAATTTTTATACTAACGGCTACCACCTTTACTTATTTTATAAAATGCCCGCTAAAGATCGATTTTCATTCTGTTTACAAGCAATTAATAATAATAAATATTAATAATAATAATTAATAATTGTAAACAGAGTGAACATCGATCTTTAGCGGGCATTTTATAAAATCGGTAAAAGTGGTATCCGTTGGTATGAAAATTAAAGAGTAATATAAATACAAGAATAACTTTTCTGAGAATAGCTTGTTGCTGAATAGGTAGAGAAAATCATATGAGTGGAACATATAAGTATACTGGTGTATATAAAAGACATGCCTCTACATCCTTTAAAACTTCAGTTTGATATTTTAAACAGTTTCTGAGAGATTGAATCATGAATTTGCAAGATGTAACATTAGTGAGATGTGGCTATTAATCTGCCTTTAATCAACTGCTGTATTCTTGAAACTATATTGAAATATTTTTATGTTGTTAAAAACCTTGGAAATTCATGTAATTATTTTATAAAACTGCTTTGAAATCTATTAACGATTTTAATGAGTATGCCTTGCAACATTTGCAGTTATATAATATTTCCCCTTCAGTTATATAATGTAAGCAACGTAACATATGGCATCTAAAGGTTTAAGCTGCAGCGAATTATCGGTGGTCTTGATACACATTTTTCATTTTCGTAGGTCAATGAATAATGTCACGCGCCCTTCTTCTGTTTTTGTGCCACCGTCTTACCAAATACGGCTCAATTAATTACTCTCGTTTCGATTTCAAAAGCAGCATATAATAGTGCGATTTTCTCCAATTATAGCAACGCCAAAAACAACTGCTTCTTCTTTATCAGTTTAGTGTTTCAGAAGAATTAGCATAGCAACAATCTTTCGTTCCAAAAGTGGAATCTTTTAAGCAAAACAAATGAAGATTACGGTTTATAACTTTGTACTCTTATTAAAACAATCTGATGTGTTCCATTCATATGACTTTCTCTACATATCTGCAACAATTTATTGTTAAAAAGCTTATGCTTCTATTTACTTCATATTAATTGAGAAATATAGCAGAAATAGTCTTATTACTTGCTTCCTTGTAAATAGAAGCGAAATAAAGGAGTACCATAGGTTAAAGTGATAATCAAAAGCTGGTTGCTATGTGACTGAAGTTCCTTTTGTTTGTATGGACAGCAGTTGACAAATCCCTGTATGAGAAAAGTATAAGCTTTTTAAAGCTGAAACCAATAACAAGGAATATCTCAAAACCGATCAACTCCATGAAAAGAAGTAAATGACATAAATTTATGTTTTATCGTGATCTACATTTTTTGTGTAGTAAGTTTTTGTCTATCTCTTTCGGTTTACTAGTTATGCAAAACTAAGAAAAATTCATCCGGAATTAACAGGTCTTTAGAAGCCATTTCAGAAAATTCAAAATATACATTTTATTTGTGATAGAAATTGCTTTAATACGTGGTATTTTAATGGCTAATCGTTAGAGCCATTTTTAAGAAAAACAAAATTTTCGAAAATGTTTCCATGTAAAGGGTAGTTAGGGTATTTAACGGGCTTTTCGTTTTTGAGCTATGCTACCCACACACACACACACACACACACAAACACATAAATTATAAAATATAAATGGTGCGTTTTTTATGGACGGTCTTTATCTACTGTGGTTCTCAGCGTCCCATTTTAAATTGGGCGTGAAAGACCACTTAATTTTGCTCAGAGGCATCTCTATCCGGCTTGGGGTTCTTTTACGTGCCGTAAATCTACTTCCCTTCCGAAGGAAGTCATGCTAAGGATTTTTACACCCGAAAAAATCCATCGTTCTCCGGGTTTGAACCCACGAACTTGGGTATATGAAGTTAGCATGGTAACCATTACACCATGGAGGGCGACACACATACATGTACACACTCGAACATTTTTCTAAAAATGCTTTTTTAGGTTTCAGGGGGTCTGGAAACATATTTTTCCGGTGAAATCTCGGTGTCGAATTTTTGGGTGCAATACATTACCTTCTCTATACACTATGTACATAGTACGTGTAGAGAAAGTAAAAAAGTGAAGGCGACCCTTGGCCTACAACTAGATGCGATGTTGATCGTGAAATGCAAATTCGCTGACTCATTTTGCATAACAGCGTAATTAACACAGCTGACAAATTTTTTTTCTTCTCGCCAATGTTGGCAATAACACCCATTTAAGGATAACCAATGCTTGTGATAAATGTTACTACACACTGCAGCCAACCTGTTTGCTCCGTGGCGTCTAATGTATGGGCCATCGTTTCTTTCTGCAAAGGCGTTCCTTTTGTACAAGTGAAGGTCGTAACCAGAGTTTTAAATGTATCCGCATTATGGCTAAATATACCGCATTTGGCAAAACCTTCTTTAACATGGAACAACTTATATGACACAAGGTCAATTTTATGCTTTTAGTATGTAATATTTTTCGACGCACACGGTGTTTTAAATGACACCATTCACCAGCAATAGCCACAGTAAGAAAACAACAGCTTTCATTTGTCTAATTTATTTAAAGGGAGTCATGTTTTAATTTTATATGAATATTTCGAATTTTCCGCATACTTTGGTATAACTTTCATAGAAGTACGCCAGTTTTAAGTCTGTTGAATAAAGCATTCATACAAACAATACTAAAAATAATTATTACAATTTATATTCGGAAAAGGGAGCCTTTTATACTGTTTTAATGATAACATTTGACAGTTTATGCTTTAATTGAAAAAAAAAAATCGTTATTCACTTGATTTCAAATATTAAAATAATTAACAAATCAAAAATATAATTACAGCATGCGTAGCTTTACAAATTCCACCTAGCTTTTGCTAAAACGTTTAAGGCGAGGCATCAGTGAAATTTAAAAAATCCACATGTACTTAAGACGTATTAAAATCTATACCAGTTACTATAGAGTACAATGATAGTGGTAAATTTGCCATTTATAAAATTCCAGGTTATAAGATTATTAAAATAATACATTTTATTGTATAAGTTTATTATTCTAATGAAAATTCACCACGTGATGAAGTTTTGAAGTAAATGAATTTACAAATTGTCTTATTATATTTTTTATTTTAATAATAATTCAACATACAATGATCAAAATGTTAAATAAAAGAAAGCATTAGTTGCTATCAATGTAAATAAATACTCCCTTTATTGAACCTGAACTATATCTTACTCTACTTTCACTTTTTAATGTATTACTATTACCTTACTGCATTAGGTCAGAATGTAGAATGGCTCTTGCAAATGGTTGCGGCAAATAAGAAAGTGGTCTGTTTATGGTTTGTGGTGGACAAGAGTGAACTCTGCTGAAACTGCTTCTCTGATTTGCAATATGGTTCTCGACAAAGTTTTACTTTCTCTGCACGTACTATGTTCATAGTATGTAGTGAATTCGATACCGAGATTTCACCGGAAATATGTGTTTTGAAACCTTCTGAAAAAAAAAAAAACATTTTTAGAAAAATGTACGTGTGTGGGTCTGTGGGAGCATAGCTCAAAAACGAAAATACCGTTAAATACCAAACTTGGTATTTAGATTTGGTATCTTCCATTATGTGACACGAATATTTTCAAGAAAATCCCACCACCCCAAACTACCCTTTACGTGGAAAGAATTTCGAAAATTTCCATTTTCTCAAAAATAGATCAAACGATATTGATTAAAGTACGTATATAAAAGATATTTTATGGCAAATGAAATGTATATTTTGAATTTTCTGGGAATATCCTCTAAAGACCTTTTTATTTTGAATAGTTGCTGAACTTTTTGACAAGTAAACCGTAAGACACACATCCAAGCTTATTACATAAAAAATCTAGATCACATTAAAGCACATAACCTATGTCATATACGTTTATTTGTTGAATTGACCATCTCTGAGATATTCCTTGTTATTTCTTTCAGATTTAAAATACTTCTTTCACATGGAAGGTTTTAAACTCCTGGCCCTGCATAGAAACGAATTTCATCCACATGGCAACCAGCTTTTAAAATATTTGGATCGTTTTAGCCTAGTGCATTCCTTTATTTTTCTTCTGCATACAAGCAAGCAAGTAATTAAGACATTTTCTGTTAATGTTTATCTCGATTATTCATAAAGTAAATAGAAGAATATGCTTTTAAACAATTTGTTACAGAAGTGCAGAGAAAGTCGTGTGAATGGAACACATACATACCATATATTAAAGTTATCTCCTAAATATATAAAATGTTTATAAATATATATTACTATGAAGACAGTGATTCGGAGGGATAGGAAAACATACCACCACAAAAGTGTATATTTCTGGCAAACAGACAATATATTTCAATTAGCTTTTCTTTTCATAACCTTGTTCACTTCTTTAAAGTACTGCTGCTATTCAATTGATTTTCATAATATCATCGAAAGAACCTCAAATATCCAAGCTAACGCACAGCGTCACACTTTTAAACATCTAAATACCGAATCGGTTTCCTCTATTCTGCAACGAAACGAGTAATTATACTGTTTATACAGATGATTTTTTTTTTCAATTAACATGAATTATACAGAAAAAAATTAGTGTGTTGTCTCAATGAGTTTCTTTACCTATTCTGCAAAATACTATTCTTACAAAAGCTTATTCTTCTGTCTACAGCATGCTAATCAAAATAATTTTAAGACATATTCTTATTACTTATTTCTTTATAGGTACAAAAGAAATAAGGGAATATACAGGATACAGCGTCAGCCAAATCTTTCAAAAAATGTTCGCTAATTCTCTTTAAAAAAAGAATGACAATTTCCCATTTCAGAAAGTTATAAGTAATGGAAAAATTATAACAAAAGTGTCTCAGAAATTTTGTTTAAATTTCTCCATAATTTTTTTTTAGAGTAGTAAGACTTTCTCCATCTACTGTAATTTACCGTAAAGGTCATCCAATCTGAAGAGGGATTCAGAGGTTCTGCTCAGAAAAATCAAGCTATACCTTTTATTTGTGATGTTAATTACAAATGTGATTCGAATTAATTAGTATACAACATGTAATTATAATTATAATCGTTAATCATTTTGAGGACATCAAAGATATGAAAACTCTTTCATGTAAAGAGTAGTTTGGGTGGAGATTTTCCTGAAAGTCTTCATGTGCCATCCGTGAAAGATATTGAACTTGAATATTAAGAGTGGGAAAGGTAGATTCAAGACGATAAACTGAACGCCTTAGCTGCTCATTTCCGCCCAACATGCAACGGCGGTAAATTCCCCAACTGGTTAAAGTTTTTCCTAGTAAATGCATTTTGATATTAGTACCCTAATGGCGACTTACTATGTCATAATTTCTTTAAGTCCCGGGCTTCATGCTTTAACCAACTATTAAGTCATTGTGAAATGATTCTTTCTTCCCACTGGATAGAAACCAGGAGATCCGTGATTCAAATCTAGCAATAGCGTTGCCTTTTTGAGTCAGATTCTACCGTTCAAACTCCTGCGCTACATATAGATAGTGTGCAAGAAACAATTATGACACTTCAGTACCAAGTTGCTATTTAACCGAATTTTCGTTTTTAAGTTATACTGCAAACAAGATACAAACACACACACACACAGAAGTACATACACAAACCCGACTACATGGATCTTTTTCTCAAAACTCTTTTTTTTTTTTTAGGAGCTTATAAAACGTGTATTTCCAGTGAAATATCGATATAGGTTGTTTGAATACAATACTTCTCTGCCTACTATGCACTTTGTACTTTGTACAAAAAATAATATGTTTTGGAAAGAATATATTGTGTTAGCTGTATCGATAATGGATAGAGAAAGTCGTATGAATCTAATCCATTTAAGTTAACGTGGCATTTGCGATTTGCAAATCACAAAATGAAACTCCTTATTTTTTAATCAACAAATTGAGATAAAACGTCTGATGAGTTCCATTCATATGAATTTCTCTACCTGTTCCGAAAAGAAACTTTTCTTACCTTTATCTACCGCATGATAATCGAGATAAACATTAGCAGAAATCGTCTTATTACTTGTTTCCTTGTAAATGGAAGAGAAACAAGGGAGTTCCATAGCTAAAGCAATAGTAACATATTTTAAGAGCTATCGCTATGTAAAACAGTTGAAATTCGGTTCTCTTTTGTTTTCACGCTTAAGCAGTTTTACATTGAGACCAATAATAAGGCATAGCTCGAAAATGGTTATCTCAACTAAAATAAAGTGTGTGACATAAACTGTTTGTTTTAATGAGATCTACATTTTTTTTTGTCTATTTCTTGCATTTACGAATTATACAAATGTCATCCAAAATGAACAGGTCTTCAGAAGCTATTCCTAGAAAATTCAAGATATACATTTCGTTTACCATAAAAATATCGTAAACATATGGTATGTCGATCAAAATCGTAACAGCCATTTTTTAGAAAATAAAAATTTTCTAAAAATGTTCCATGTAAAGTTTAGTTGAAGTTAGAATTTTCTTGAAAACATTCGTATCGCATCCTCGGAAGATACTGAACTTAAATATACCATGTTTAGTATTTAACAGACTTACCCTTTGTGCACTATGCTACACATAGATACACATACACACGCGTGGACATTTTTCTATTTTTTTTTTATTTAGTGCCTCAAAGCATTTATTTCTGATGAAATCTCAGTATCGAATTTTTGGATGGAGTACAATACCTTCTCTATCTACTATATACGTTGTTAATACGTGCTAGAGAAAATAAAAATCTGATGTGTTCAATTGACATGACTTTCTCCATCTTTTCCGTAATAAACTATTCTTACATAAGTTTATTCTTCTATGTACTTCATGCTAATTCTTGTAAGTAGAAGGGAAAGAAGGCAATACAGCACACTAAAGTGTTAATCTTTTTAAAAACTGCTTGTTGTGTGTGTGAAATTCGGTTGTCTTTGCATGGTATGGATTAAAACAAAACAAAGATGAAAAGAATAACGACTTCCCGTTCGAGAAAAGCGTAAAATACATATATTTTATAATATATGTAAAATACATATACATGTATTATTGAAACCAGTAACAAGGAATAACTTAAAAATACTTTCTTTTACTAAAACATGTACAGGACATAAATAGTGTGCTTTAACAATATTTACAATTGATGTGTAGTAAAGTTTTGTCTTTCTGTTGCAGTTTGCCTGTTATGGAAAGTCATTTAGAATAAACAGGACTTCAGAAGGTATCCCCAAGAAATTCAATATATACATTTTATTTGTCTTGTAAATAATGTATTTTAATCAAAACCGTTAGAGCCATTTTTGACAAAATCGAATACTTCGAAAATTCTTCCATGTGAAGGTAGTATGTGGTGAGGGGATTTTTCTGAAAAAAATGTGTGTTTCATCCTTGGAAGAAAATACCAAGTTTGGTATTTAACGTCATTTTGTTTTGGAGTTCTGCTGTCCACATACACATGCACATACAAACACAGATACCATATTCAGTTTTCTAAAAACGCTTGTTTTGGATTCAAGGGACCTCAAAACATATATTTCTGGTGAACTCTCGACTTCAACAACATACACACAGAGAAATACACACACGACTGTGTTGTTGTTATTCAGGTGTCATTAAAATAATGTTGTCACCGGTGAAACCTCGGTAGAGAGCTTTTGGGTGGAATACAGTACATTTTCTGCCTAATGTACATTGTACATATGAGCTACATAAAGAAACAAATGATGTGTTCCATTCATACTACTTTCTCTATCTGTTCCAAATGCAAACTATTATTACAAAAGTTTATTCTTTTACCTACATCATGCTAATCGAGATAATCAGTAACAGAATTCGTCTTAGTACTTACTTCATTGTAAGTATAAGGGAATAAGAGAATGCATACTAAAGCGATAGTAAAAAAATTTAAAAGCTGTTCGTTATGTGAAACAATTGAGGTTCTGTTCGCTTTGCAGAGTCCCATTTGGGAAAAGTTACGTAGTTTAAAACTAAAACTAATAACAAGGAATATCTCAAAAACAAGAAAATCGTGTATAAACATGAATCAGGTTAACGGAATCTACGTTTTTTATGTATTCAGTTTTTGTCTATCCCTTACGGTTTAACCACTATGCAAAATTCTGCAAGTCTTCAGAGGCTATTTGCAGAAAATTTAAAATATGTGTTTTAGCTGCGATGTAAATGGCCCTAATATACGGTATTTTAATAAAAATCGTTAGCCTCTTGTGAAAAACATTTTAAAAAAAATTTTACGTGTAAAGGATTGTTTGTGGTGGAGGGATATTTTTTTATTTTTTTTTTAATATCTGCATTTCGCGTCTTTGGAAGCTACTAAACATAAATATCAAGTTTGGTTTTTAACGGTCTTTTCGTTTTTGAGCTATGCTGTCCACACACACACACGCACACGCACCCACACACTCACTTACCAACGGGCCTTTTTACTTTCTCTACACGTAGTATGTATATAGTGTAAAAAGAAAGTATTGCATTCCACCCAAAAATTCGACACCGAGATTTCACCGGAAATGGATGTTTTAGGGTCGCCTGTATCCAAAAAAAAAAAGTATTTTCAGAAAAGGTCTTTGTGTGTGTGTGTGCGTGTGCGTGCGTGCATTGTCGCTGTGTCCGTGTATCTGTAAACTCAAAAAGGAAAAATCGGTAAAATACCAAACTTGGTATTTAACTTTAGTATCTTTCAGGGATGCGACACGAAGATTTCGAGGAAAATTGCCCCACCTCAAGCTACCCTTTACATAGAAAAGCATTAACGATATTGATTAAAATACCATATATAAAAGATATGTATGTTGGAAATAAAATGTATATCTTGAATATTCTGGGAATAGCCTCAAAAGACCTCTTTATTCTGAATGAATTTTGCGCTAACCGCAAAAGATGTAGATTGCATTAAACCACACGACTGATTTCGTAGAAGTGGCCATGTCTGATATATTCCTTATTTTTTCAGATTTAAAGTACTTGAAACTTTTCTCAAACTTATATATGTAAACTCCTAACCCTGCATAGAAACGGATTTCAACCACATGTCAACCAGCTTTTAAAAGATTGGACTATCATTTTAGCCTAGAATATTCCCTTATTTCCCTTCTACTTAAAAGTAAGTAATTAAGATAATTTCTGCTAATTTTATCTAGATTATCACAAAATAGGAGAATATGTTTTTAAAAATAATTTTATAGCGATGTAGAGAAAGGCAGATCGAATTTTTGGGTGGAATGCAATGCCTTCTCTAGCTACTATGTACTATGTAGGGAAAGCTTTTCCCAAATCTGTGATTCATCAAGTGTGCTGGAAGAATGCCAGACGGTCTCACCGGTTATCAACAACATGACAAAGTTTTTACTTTAACAGCGTGTTATTAAAGCCATTAATCCGCTGCCATAGACCGAAAGGCGTCTGTAGTCTCTCTCACAGATGGTCCAGCCATGACTCACTGTGGCGCAAGGGTTAGAGATACCTGAGTGACCGTGACACCGCCAACTATGTGGGTCACGTACCCTTCTTGAGCAACCACGGCGCCATCTGGAACTACTGCGCACGACAAACGCGATTCTAACTTTCAGAAACAATTTTAAAGTGCAAAATCTTGTTTCTGCGCTGAATGTGAAAAATATGTAAAATAGATATCGTGGTGGTGTTAAAAAGCTGAAAAGGAGTTTTAAATAAAAGCTACACTTTTCTCATCTTTTCCTGCCTATTTTTGTTTTACTTACTCTACTACGCGTAGCAAGAAGAGGAAGTATTACCATCCGTTTAAAAATTGGATATCGAAATTTCAAGTTTAGAAATTCCTGAAATCAAAAAAATAAATAAATAAAACAAAATAAATAAAGAAAAAGAAAAAAACATTTCTGAAAAAAGTCTGTGTGTCTATCTGTCTGTATCTATGAACAACATTACTCAAAAACGAAAAGGCCATTAAATACCAAACTGGGTATTTAAGTTCAATAGCTTCTAAAGATACGACACGAGAATTTTCAACAAAATCCTACCATCTCAAACTATCGCTTATATATATATTTTATAAATATTCTAAAAAAATGGTTCTATTTTGATTTAAGTACTATATCTCAAATATATTTAAATTAAAAAAATATGATGTGTTCCATTTCACATGACTTTGTCTACATCTCTGTTACAGATTATTGTTATAAACTTATTCTTCTATGCTCTTCATGTCATTCGAGATAAAATTAGAAGAAATAGTATTATTACTTGCTCCCTTGTAAGTAGAAGGGAATAAGGGAATCTCATATGCTAAAACAATAGTCAAATCTTTCAAAAGCTGGTTGTTATTTGATTGAAATTCTTTTATTTATAAGGCTAAGAGTTGAAAAATTCACGTATGAGAAAAATGAAAGTATTTTTAAACTGAAGTCAATAACAACTAATATCGGAAAAAATGCTCACTTCCACGAAAAATGTAGTTAACATAAATTGTGTGTTTTAACGAGATCTACATTTTTTAAGTAAGTTTTTGTCTATCTCTTACCGTTTACCAGTTATGTAAAATTCCACAAAATTCATCGAGAATAAAGATCTCTTCTGAGGATATTCCTAGAAAATTCAAGATATGCATTTTATTTTTCACATAAATATTTTTACTATATGATATGTTAATCAAAACCCTTAAAGCTTTTTCTGAGAAAATCAAAATTTTCAAAAATTGTTCCATGTAAAGGGTAGTTAGGGTGGGGGGATTTTCTTGAAAATGTATGTGTCGCATCCTTGAAAGACACTGAACTTAAATAGCAAGTTTGGTATTTAACGGACTTTTCAGTTTTTAGTTATGCTGCCCACAGACGCTCACACACACATAAACACAGATACCCTCATAGACAGACAAATTGACAGACACACATACACGGATATTTTTCTAAAAAAAACCTTTTTGGATTCAGGGGGTACCAAAACATTTATTTCCTGTGAAATCTCGGTATCGAATTTTTAGTAGCAGTACAATACCTTCTCTATGCACTATGTACATAATACGAATAGAGAAAGTAAAAAAGTCCATGTGTGTGAATGTGTGTGTGTCTGTATCTATAAACAGAATTACTCAAAAACGAAAAGGCCGTTGGATACCAATCAGTAGCTTCTAAAGATGCGACACGAAAAGTTTTAACAAAATCATCATACCCCAAACTACTCCTTATATAAAATAAGAAGCTTTCCTGGCGACGTTCACCCTGAAGACGAGGAAGATGCACTTCTTTGAAACGTTGGATCAAGCCAAGTTTTTACCTGGTAAGAAGCCCGAGAAGATTTTGAATTTCTCCTTATATATTTTTTTTTCCGAAATATTCTAAAAAACATAGTTCTATTTTGATTAAAGTACCATATCTCAAATATAATTTAACTAAAAATAAGGTGTAAATGGTTAATTTATATACCCCCCTATAACTATTAATGTCATGTATGGGACTTTTCTTTAAAAACAACTTCTTGTGTTTCCCGCTGAATTCTAAGGTTTACTGATGTTAGTTTTTTTAGCACTATACTATTAAATACTCACATATTCACTCTCGTGTGCATGCTTTTTCAGACGCTATGGGGGATAGGGAACTATTCTAGTTAAAGAATAATTCCCGACTCACCGGGGAATCGAGCCCGGGATCTCTGGGTGAAAAACCAGAATGCTAACCACTCGACCGCAGAGCCAGGAAGCATAACCTCATAAACTGGTAAATATTAACCCATACACGAAAACTTAGTTCACAAAAAGTGTAGAACAATGTGTTTTAAATAACTAGCTAAGCTATTTCCCAGATATTCATAATTAAAAATGCTATAAATCGTTTAATACTTTGTCATTCCTTTAATTATTTCGATGTTCATTGTTTCTCGCGATTGTATGCATAGAACATGGAATTTTGATACTAGTATAGAGTTCTGTTCATTAACACTTGACTATTGCCACCCTCTTTGTATTATAACGAAATATGTACCATGTCAGATTCTGTAAAGGTGTGTCCCATTTTAAGTGAGGTAGATAGAAATACAAACTTTCGTAAGTAAGTATATTTAGCGTGTATATCCACTAATGAGTGATAGACAATACAGAAGTGTAAATAAAAATGGCCTGTTATTTATGGACGCTCTTTAACTACTGTGGTTCTCAGCGTCCCATTCTAAATTGGGCGTGAAAGACTGCTTAATTTTGCTCGGAGGCCTCTCTATCAGGATTGAGGTTCTTTTACGTGCCGTAAATCTACGACACGGGACCAACGGCTTTACTTCCCTTCCGAAGGAAGCCATGCTAAGGATTTATACATCCATCGTCCTCCGCCGGGTTTGAACCCGCGACCTTGGATATATGAAGTTAGCATGGTAACTATTACACCTTGGAGGCGACAAACAATAGAGAGTGTCATGATTTTTATTTGTTAATTACTTTCTCTACAGATGCCTACTGTATACATAGTGTATAGAGAAAGTATTGTATTCTATACCGATATTTCACCGGAAGTACATGTTTTGAGACGCCCTGAGTCCAATTTTTAGAAAAATGTCCGTGTGTTTATCTTTCTGTGTGTGTGTGTGTGTGTGTGTGTGTGTGTGTGTGTGTGTGTCTGAGGGCAGCATAGCTAAAAAAACCGTTAAATACCAAACCCTTTATATGTAAGAAATTTCGAAAATTTTGATTTTCTCAAATATGCCTCTAATGGTTTTGATTAAAATCTCTTATATTTAAGATACTTATGTTACAAATAAAATGTACATCTTCAATTTTCTGAGAATAGCCTCTGAAGACATGTTTACTCTGGATGAATTGTGCGGAATTTTGCATAACTGGTATACCATAAAAGATAGACAAAGACTTACCACACAAAGTTGCAGAGCTCATTAAACCACACAATTCACGTTATATACATTTTTTCGTGGCGTTGAAAGTTTTTGAGATATTGCTTGTTTTTAGTTTTAGTTTTAAAATACTTATACTTTTCTCATTCGGAAATTTGCCAACTGCTGTCCATACAAACAAGAGGTAGGTACTTCAATCACATAGCAACCAGCTGTTAAAAGATTTGACTATCGATTTAGCCTATCGTACTCCCTTATTTCCCTTCTACTTACAAGAAAGCAGCTAATAAGACATTTTCTGCCATTTTTTTTCTCGATTATCATTAAGCAAATAGAAGAAATAGCTGTTTAACAATAATTTATTGCAGAAATGTAGAGAAAGTCATGTGAATGGAACCTGTCCGATTTTTTTTTAAAATGGACATGGATTCTCAGAAGTATCGCCATAAATAAAATAACTCCATTGCACGACAGCTCACGGGGAACTTAGGCCTACCGCCCGACCGCTGCGTCCCCCATCTCGGTCCACTACAGACGTCATGAATGGGGTACAGTATTGGAGGGTGAGACGTGGTCAGCGCCTCGAGCCCCTCCCGGCCGGTTAATGCGGTCCTCACGACCTGGAGCCGCTACTTCTCCATCAAGTAGCTCCTCAATTGGCCCCCCAGGGACCTCACGAGGCTGAGTGCACCCCGGTCCAGGTCTCCCAGCGGGGGAAAAATCCCCACGCCGGTACTGGGGATCGAACCCAGGTCTCGCGCTTGGTAGGCAGCTGCACTGCCACCGCGCTAAGGAGACGACCCCATAAATAAAATACAAGTATCCAAATGAAGCTCCAAAGATTAGTTAAGCGTTTCACTTAGATGGATAGTTAGGAATAGGGATATAAGAAATTAAATAGATGTGATATTACTGAAGAAAAGAATACAGAACTTCTGGTTAGTCCCGTAGGTCAGTTGGTAGAACATCTGCCTGCTAAGTGAGCGGTACGTGTTTCAATTTCCGGCTAGTGTGGTAATTTTTATCTCTCCAAGTTTATTTCCTATCCTTTCTGGAGTCTGGGACTATAAATACGTGTGTGTAGTCTAATAAATACAATTAAAAGATAAATAATGAGTTAGCAATATTACCAAATAGAAATCCCGACAGTATGACCGTGCAGTTAAATGAAACTAAAAATACACATTTTTAGATTAGAAAGAAATTCATTTAATACCTGGAAAGAAGGGACTATAACCATTTCCCCTAACAATAAGAAAAAAAATCTGATGTATTCCATTTACATGACTTTCTCTACATCTCTGCAACAAATTTTTATTAAAAAGCTTATGCTTCTATTTACTTCATGCTAATTGAGAAATAAGGGAGTACTATAGGTTAAAGTGATAGTCAAAAGCTGGTTTCTATGTGACTGAAGTTCCTTTGTTTGTATGGACAGGAGTTGATAGTGAGAAAAGTATGTTTTTCAAAGCTGAAACCAAAAACAAGGAATATCTAAAAAGTATCAACTCCACAAAAAAATGTAACACAAATTGTGTGTTTTAACATGCTCTACATATTTTTTTTTTTTTTTTTTTTTTTTGTGGCAAGTTTTTGTCCATCTCTTACAGTTTAGCAGTTATGCAAAACTCCGTATAATTCATCCAGAGTAAAATAGCCTTCAGAGGCTTTTCCCAGAAAATTCAAAAACATACATTTTATTTGCCATATAATTATCTTTAATATACAGTATTTTAATCAAATTCTTAGAGCCATTTTGAGAAAATGAAAATTTTAGAAATTTTTTGCAAGTAAAGGGTAGTTTGGGGGGGATTTTTCTCAAAATATTCGTGTCGCATCCCAGGAAGATACTAAACTTAAATACCAAGTTTTGTATTTTACCGACTTTTCAGTTATCTGTTCACAGTCACACGGACACACACACGTACTTTTTTTTTTTTTTTTTTTTTTTTCTAAAAATGCTTCTTTTGGACACAGAGATTCTAAAACGGTGAAATCTCTGTATCAAATTTTTGAGTGGAATGCAACATCTTCTCTATACACAATGTACATAGTACCTGTAGAGAAACTAAAAATGCTTAGAACTCATTCATATGTACAGTTTGTTCAAATCACTTTGTCGCGGTATTCATTATTCTGAAGGATCTTTGTTGTACCTATGTTTGAAGCTTTCTAGGCGTGCCAACTATGCAAATCAAAAGATGAGCGATTCTCCTTTTGTTTGCGTGAGTTCATAAATCCATTGTAGCAGACTTGTATTTTATTCTGGAATAAAACCAAGTTGCAAACAAAAGCTTTCGTAATATACTGAGAAGATGCACGTAGATGGCAATGATATAAAATTCACAACTAGAAGAGATTGGTGGGGCATATGGAACTTAAGCGTAATATTTGAAGCATACAAGATTTAAATTACGGGGTAGTTAAGATATATGCTTCTATTTACTTCATACTAATTGAGAAAAATTAGCAGACATAGTCTTATTACTTGCTTCCCCTTAAGCAGAAGCGAAACTTTAACCATAAGTTAAAGTGATGGACAAAAGCTGGTTGCTATGTGACTGAAGTTCCTTTGTTTATATGGACAGGAGTTGACAAATTCCTGTATGAAAAAAGTATGTTTTTCATAGCTGAAACGAAAAACAAGGAATATCTCCAAAATAATCAACTCCAAGAAAAAAATGTATTTAACATAAATTGTGTGTTTTAGCGTGCTCTACATTTGTTGTGTGGTAAGTTTTTGTCCATCTCTTACGATTTAGCAGTTATGCAAAATTCCGTAAAATTGACCCAGAATAAAGTAGTCTTCAGAGACTATTCCCAGAAAATTCAAAATATACATTTTATTTGTCAGGTAAATATTTTTAATATACGATATTTTAATCAAAATCGTTAGAGCCATTTTTTAGAAAATCAAAATTTTCAAAAAAAGTTCCATGTAAAGGATAGTGTGGGGTGGGGGGATTTTTCTCAAAATCTTCGTGTCGCATCCCTGGAAGATACTAAACTTAAATACCAAGTTTGGTATTTTACCGATTTTTCGTTTTGGAGTTATCGTGTTCACAGACACACGGACATAGGCGGACCTTTTTTTGAAAATGCTTTTTTTAGATACAGGGTACCCTAAACCATATATTTCCGGTGAAATCTCGCTATGGAATTTTTTGGTGGAGTACAGTACTTTCTCTATACACTATGTACATAGTGCGTGTAGAGAAAGTAAAAATTAGTCTTATTACTTGCTTCCTTGTAAGTATAAGCGAAATAAAGGAGTACCATAGGCTAAAGTAATAGTCAAAAGCTGACAAATAAAATGTATATCTTGAATTTTCAGGAATAGCCTCTGAAGACTACTTTATTCTGGATGAATTTTACAAACATTTGCATAACTGCTAAACCGTAAGAGATGGACACACACTTTACACACAAAAACCGTAGAGCACGCTATAACACACAATTTATGTTCTATACATTTATTGTGGAATTGATCGCTTTTGAGATGTTTTTGCTTTTACTTTCAGCTTTGAAAGACATACTTTTCTCATATAGGAATGTGTCAACTCCTGTCCATACATACAAACAAAGGAACTTCACTCACATAGCAACCAGCTTTATATTCGAGATATTTACATGCCAAATGAAATGTACACCTTGAATTTTCTGGGAATAGCCTCTAAAGACCTCTTTATTCTGGATGATTTTTATTGAATTTTGTATAACTGGTAAACCGTAAGAGATAGACAAAAACTTACAACACAAAAAATGTAGATCGCAATAAAAACATAATTTATTCATCATTTTTTCGTGCAGTAGATCGTATTGGTGTATTTTTACTTTCTCTATACGCACTATGTACATAGTGTATAGAGAAGGTATTGCACTCCACCAAAAATTCGATACCGAGATTTCACCGGAAATATACGTTTTAGGGTCCCCTGTATCAAAAACAGTATTTTCAGAAAAAGGTCCGTGTGTGTGTCAGTGTGTCCGTGTGTCTGTGAACACGATAACTCAAAAACGAAAAGTCGGTATTCAAGTTTAGTATCTTCCAGGGATGCGACACGAAGATTTTGAGAAAAATCCCTCTACCCCAAACTACCCTTTACATGGAAATTTTTTACAAAATTTTGATTTTATAAAAAATAGCTCTAACGATTTTGATTAAAATATCGTATATTAAAGATATTTACCTGACAAATAAAATGCATATTTTATATTTTCTGGGAATAGCCTTTATTCTGGGTCAATTTTACGGAATTTTGCATAACTGCTAAATCGTAAGAGATGGACAAAAACTTACCACGCAACAAATGTAGATCACTTTAAAACACGCAATTTATGTAATATACACTTTTTTGCTGGAGTTGATTGTTTTTGAGATATTCCTTGTTTTTTGTTTCAACTGTAAAAACAAATTTTCTCATACTGGACTTTGTGAACTCCTGTCCATACAAACAAAGGAACTTCAGTCACATAGCAACCAGCTTTTGACTGTCAATTTAACCTATGGTACTTCCTTATTTCGCTTTTACTTACAAGGAAGCAAGTAATAAGGCTATTTCTGCTATTTTTTTCTGGATTAACATGAAGTAAATATAAGCATACGATTTTTAACGATAATTTGTCGCAGAGATATAGAGAAAGTCATGTAAATGGAACACATCAGATTTTTTGAGATGCTTTTGTTGCTTTGAAAAACTTATACTTTTCTCATACAGGAATTTGTCAACTCCTTGTCCATACAAACAAAGGAACCTCAGTCACACAGCTACCAGCTTTATATTCGAGATATTTACATGCCAAATAAAATGCAAACCTTGAGTTTTCTGCGAATAGCCTCTAAAGACCTCTGGATGATTTTTATTGAATTTTGTATATCTGGTAAACCGTAAGAGATAGACAAAAATTTACAACAAAAATGTAGATCACGATAAAAACACAATAATTATTCATCATTTTTTCGTGGAGTTGACCGTTTTGGTGTATTTTTTTTTTATTTGTTTCACGTCTTTTGAAAAGGAAACCCAACATTTGACACCACAGAATATTTTGTATACTAATCATACCAGCGGTGCACAAGGGCGGTTGCACCATGACTGGCATCCGTTGAGGATAAACTTGCCACGTATCTTCACTCCCCAATCTCATTCTTCACCCTCCATTCTGCAAATCCCACATACCTGTCAGTACGTGGTTACTTCTAGCAAGAATGGGAACACGTCTAATACGCTATCAGGCTGCCCTCAGCCTGCCAACTAGAGAGGGATATGGAACTTAAAAGTTGTCTGAATTGTAATATTTGTGCATAAAAATATACTTTTTAGACATATGTTAAGCATTTAAATTCTGAAGCAGTTAAAATACACGCCATTTTATCACAATTTAAAAATAGTAGTGTCAGTGATTTTGTTTTGTGCAGGAGTAAAACAAATGTTTGTTGTAATGGAATTAATATTGTGCCTCATTTTAGTGGAAGTCATCAGAGTTATAATCGCATTTGCACTGTCTACACTTTTACATTACACCATACAAGGTCGAATATTATACATGTTCCAGTATTCACGATTGACCTGTTAAAGTATCTATATTTGAACAGATCACACAGAAAATTAATGAAATGAAACGCAAATAAACCTATTCTAAGTACTGTTCGTTCATCCCAAAAATCGAGTGGAACACCCCAAATTATCACATTTCTGTATAAAAATCCTTAGCATGGCTTTCTTCGGAAAGAGAAGTAAAGTCGTTGGTCCCGTAAAAGAACCTCGAGCCTGATAGAAGGGCCTCTGAACAAAATTAAGCGGCCTTTCACGCCCAATTTAGAATGGGACACAGAACCACAGTGGTTGAAGATTGTCCATAGATAGCACGAAGTTTAGATTTTTTACATTTAAAGCTGTAGGGCAAAATAATTGATCACATCCTTTATCCACTCTGAAAAGGATACCCATAATTTGACACGTTGCGCTGTAATAATAGCCTTCATCCCTCTGTTTAGAATACGTGTTGTAGCCCGCCTGGGTAGTGTGGTGGTAGTGTCTGCTTCACATTCAAAAGGTCGTGAGTTCGAATCTTGCTTAGGGTGAGTTGCCCAGTTATCCTGAGAAGACGAATGTCGAGTAACTTTAAGCTCCATGGACCCCGAGATAATTTGAGTATTATTTCACCAATTTCATTCATCGTCCGATATGACCAACCAGGTTAGAGGACGTTGAGCTACAAAAAAAAAAAAAAAAAAAAAAAAAAAAAAAAAAAAAAAAAACTGTTGTGTCATTATGTTGAATATTTATAAATTATTTTACTATAATAGCGTTTTATTAAATTCATGCACATAATTTTCACATAGCCTAACCTAAAACTTAACATCAAAAAGTTCAAGTTCTTATTCATTTTTACTTTCTCTATACGTACTATGTAAATAGTGTTTAGAGAAGGTATTGCATTGCACCCAAAAATTCGATACCGAGATTTCACCGGAAATGCATGTTTTAAAACTTCCTGAATACAAAAAAAAAATATCTCTGTATGTGTGTGTCTGTGTCTGTGGGCAACATAGCTCAAAAACGAATAGACCGTTAACGCCCAAACTTGGTATTTTAAGTTTGGTATCTTCCAAGGATGCGACACGAAGATTTTCCAGAAAATCCCGGCATACCAAACTACACTTTACATGGAAATAATTTTGAAAATGTTTATTTTCTTAAAAACTGCTCTAACGATTTTGATTAAAATATCGTATATTAAAGACATTTACCTGACAAATAAAATGTGTATTTTGAATTTTCTGGGAATAGCCTATGAGGACTACTTTATTCTGAATGAATTTTGCATAACTACTAAACCGTAAGAGATGGACAAAAACTTAACCGACAAAAAATGTAGAGCACGTTAAAACACACAATTTATGTTATATACATTTTTTTCGTGGAGTTTATCATTTTGGAGATATTAGTTTTTCTTGGTTTCAGCTTTGAAAAACACACTTTTCTCATATAGGAATTTGTCAACTCATGCTCATACAAACAAAGGAACATCAGTCACATAGCAACCAGTTTTTGGCTTTCACTTTAACCTATGGTACTCCCTTATTTCGCTTCTACTTACAATAAAGCAAGAAATAAGAATATTTCTACTAATTTTTCTCGATTAGCATGGTCTCGCTTTGGTGTTTCGCAGCGCAGGGAACCGTGTGTTTGAGTCCCGCCTTGGGCATGGGTGTTATATGTTTGTGTATGTGTGTGTAAAAAGTAAAACCGAAATTCAGTAACCATACAGACTCCGGAACTGTATTAAAAAAAAGAAAAGTCGCGGGTTCAAACCCGGCGGAGGACGATGGATTTTTTTGGGCGTAAAAATCCTTAGCATGGCTTCCTTCGGAAGGGAAGAAAAGCTGTGGGTCCCGTGTCGTAGATTTACGGCACGTAAAAGAACCTCAAGTCTGATAAAAGAGGCCTCTGAGCAAAATTAAGCGATCTTTCACGCCCAATATAGAATGGGACGCTGAGAACCAAAGCAGTTAAAGAGCGTCCATAAATAAGAGGTCATTTCCTTTTAAATACTAATTTAAGAGACATAATAGAGCAATTGTTACACCAATTTTGAGTGTACAATAGGTGTATTTACCTATGAAACTCAAAATGTTGTACAGCACTTCAGAAATTATCTGTACTTGCTTTCCTCTCGGATGGTTGCACAGTGCACAGCAGGAAATTCGTAGGAGCATCGAGCAAAGTTGCTACCTTTGCTTTACTCAAAGGGCAACCAGTTGTTGACCTCTGTTGTACGGACACTGAAGATGAAGATGGCGTGGGAAGCGCCAGCGGCAATTGTAGCTTTGCCACGTGTTGGCGTGCTCTCCTTATACAAGTGATCTCTATTTCAGAATACTGATAGCCCAACCTGTGGCAAGCGTTTTAATTATCAACCAGAATATTAACTGTCAAATCCCATTAATTTTTAGCAGATTTGCTCGGCAGTTTTGCTTTCAAATTATTCATTAAAATTATTCTTTACTGCGAATGCTAAACTGAACTATTTTTACTTTCTTTACGCGTACTACATACATAGTGTATAGAGAAGGTATTGCATTCCACCCAAAAATTCGATACTGAGATTTCACCAGAAATACACGTTTTAGGGTCCCCTGTATCCAAAAAACGTATTTTCTGTGAACACGATAAATCAAAAACAAAAATTAGATAAAATACCAAACTTGATATTTAGTTTTGTATCTTCTTGGGATGTGACTAGAAGATTTTGAGAAAAATCTTCGCACCCGAAACTGCCCTTTACATGGAAAAAAGTTCTAAAATTTTGATTTTCTAAAAAATGGCTCTAACCATTAAATATATTTATGTGACAAATAAAACGTATGGGAAGCTCGGGGTACAAAGTCAATTATAGACTATGTGATAGCAAATGAGAAAATCTGGTCACAGATAACTGATACAAGAGTGTACAGAGGTATGGAAATAGACAGTGACCATTACTTGGTTAAGACAAAAATACGAATCCCAAAAAGATACATTAAGAAGAAGACAAGAATAGGAGGAACAACGATGAAAAGATGGAAAATAAAATTGTTGGAGGAAGACAGTATTAGGAATCTATACCAGCAAAGACTTGATCAGAAGATTAGAGGAAGATTTGGAGATATAAATAAAGATTGGGACAAAATAAAAAAAGCTGTGAATGGTGCTGCTGAAGAAGTATTGGGAAAGCAACAAAAGAGAAACCCCAAAAGATTAAAATTGTGGAATGAAGAACTAAAATATGAAATTCAACAGAAAAAGAGATTATATAAAATATGGTTGGATACTAGGAGGATTGAAGATCATATGAATTATAAGAAACAGAGAGCAACAGTTAGGAAACTAACTAGACAAAGTAAAAGGGAAAGCTGGAACCAATTTGTAAGTCGAATAGAACGTGATATAACGGGAGCTAAACGATTTGGGTTTAAGGTGTTTAAAAACCTAAGAGAGGAGGAAAACGATCGAGCCAAAATCAACACCATAACTGGGAAACAATGGATACAATATTACTCAGATCTGGTATATGATCAAGAGGAAGAGGTAACAATAACACAAAGAACAGAGGAACAAAATGAAATAACAATGAAAGAGTTAGAAGAGGCTCTGAAACAAGGACAATAGAAAAGCTCCCGAATGTGATAATATCAACATGGAACTATGGAAATATGGAGGGAAGAAGTTAAAAATTTGATTAATACAACTCTTCAATCTAGTATGGAAGGAAGGAAGAATGGTGTACGGCCAACATAATAAACATACATAAGAAAGGAAGTAGAAATAATTGTGAAAATTATAGAGGTATCTCTTTATTACCTACAGCATATAAGTTGTACTCTGCAATATTAAAAAAGAAACTATATCCTATGGCGGAGAATATACTAGGAGAGGAACAGAAAGGTTTTTAGGAAGGGAAGATCGTGTATAGATGCTATTTTTACCATAAAACAGATCTTAGAAAAAAGATCTGAATACAACTTACAAAGCTGTTTGCTGTTTCTAGACTATAACAAAGTATATGATAAGAGTACAAAGAAATAAATTATGGGAGATCCTAGAAGAATATAAAATAGCACCTAATTTGATTAATGCTATTAAATCATTATATAATAGAACAATAATACAAATTGATAAGGAAAGAGCACATGCTAATAAAGGACTAAGACAAGGATGTGGATTGTCACCAATATTATACGATTTATATCTAAATAAGATAATTGCAGACTGGAGAACAAAATATAAACCAAAAGGTTTAGCTAGTATAGACACCATAGTGTTTGCAGATGATCAAGTGCTACTGGCAGAAAATGAAATAGAACTACAAAAAGCAGTCAAACATTTAAATGAAATAGGAAAAGAATATAATATGAACATTTCTGGAAAGAAAACGAAAGCAATGGCAATGGTCGGAAGAGAACAAAAGAGAATAAAAATAGTCATAGACGATGATATTATTGAGCAAGTATCAACATTTAAATACTTAGGGTCGAAAATATCAATTGGGAATACAAAAGCAGATATTGACGAGGATATAGAGACCTATAACAAATTAAATGGTTGCATAAAAAGACACTTCGGCAAAAGCATGAGAAGAGAAGTGAGACCAAGACTACATAATATTGTCTCAAAACCAGCATTAAAGTACGCTTGCGAAACCTGGGTCCTGGGATCCAGAGTAGAAGCAGCTCAGATGAGGTCCCTACGACCACTACTGGGACTCACAAGACTAGACCGAATGAGGAACACAGATATAAGAGCAAGACTTATGGAAGAAAATATGATTGAAGAGATTCAACGCTACCAGAAGGAATGGAAGGACCATGTTTTAAGGATGCCCCGCTCGAGATATCCACGGCAAGCACTGTTTTATCAACCTACTGGACGAAGAAATATTGGAAGACAATTGAAAAGATGGAGTGATCAGTTTGTGTAGCCTCGGAACAGGTCTTTGGCCTAATCCTTGTTGGGAAGAAGAAGAAGATAAAACGTATATCTTGAATTTACTGGGAATAGCTGTAGATATGATTAAAACACAATTTATATCATACGCGTTCTTTTTCGTTGAATGTACCATTTCTAATACATTCATTTTTTCATATGTAAGATACTTAAACGATTTTCACACGGAAAGTTGTAAATTCCTGGCCCTGCATAGAAACGGATTTCATCCATATGGCAACCGGCTTTTAAAAGATTTGACTGTCATTTTAGCCTAGTGTATTCCCTTATTTTCCTTCTACGTACAAGGAAGCAAGTAATTAAGACAATTTCTGCTAATGTTTATCCCGTTTATCATAAAGTTGATAGAAAAATATGCTTTTTAACAATAATTTGATACAGCCATGTAGAGAAAGTCATGTGAAAGTCAGCACGCACTTAATGTATAGGAAGTGTACGAAGTATTACAACTAAAATGCGATGTCAATATTTACATGACAAATAAAATGTATATCTTGTATTTCCTCGGGATATCTTCTGAAGTCCTCTGCATTCTGAATGATTTTACATAACTAGTAAACCATTAGAGATAGACAAATGTACTTTAACTTAGTAAAGTGTGGTCAATTATTTCATTTATTTTCTATCACATATGCACCTAGGTACAATATACATAGTATGCAGAGAAGATATTATATTCCACCAAAATTTAGATACAGAAATACAGTTTTGAGGACACCTGAATAAAAAAAAGAAAGCATTTTCAAAAAGAAGGTTCGTCTTGGCGTATGTCTGTGTGTGTGTGTGTGTGTGTGTGTGTGTGTGTGTGTGAATAACTGAACAACGAAAAGGCTTGGTATTTAAGTTCAGTATCTTCCAAGAATGCGACACTGAGATTTGTAAGAAAATTTCTCATTCACATTTACTCTTTACATGGAACATTTTTTGAAAATTTTGATTTTCTCAAAAATGGCTCTAACGATTTTGATTAAAATACTATATGTTAAAGATAGTTTTATGACATACTAAATCTATATTTTGAATTTTCTGGAAAGAGTCTCTGAAGACCTCCCTATCCTGGATGTCTTTTATATAGGCAACTGGTAAATCGTAAGAGATAGACAAAAGCTTATTGCCCAAAAAAAGGTAGATCTCACTAAAACACATATACCTACATTTTGTTTGTAGATTTAAGATGTTCCTAGTTGTTGTTGTTTTCAGTTTTAAACTGCTTAAACCTCCCTTAAATGGGAAGATATCTTTCCCTTCATATCTCTTTTGTTTTAGTGCTGGTATTGAAAAGAGAACAATTCAATTATACGTGCATAACTACACCTTTTAAACGATTTGACTGTCACTTTAGCCTACGGTTCTCCCTTATTCGTTTCTATTTTAAGGAACTAGGTAACAAGACCATTGCTGCTAAAGTTCATCTTGATTGGCATTATGTAGATAATAGAGTAATTTTTTTCTGGATAGTTTTCACTTTCTCTATACGCACTATGTACATAGTGTATAGAGAATGTATTGCACTCCACCAAAAAATTCGATGTCGAGATTTCACCGGAAATATATGTTTTACGGTCACCTGTATCTAAAAAAAGTATTTTCAGAAAAAGGTCCGTGTGTGTGTGTCCGTGTGTCAGTGTGTCCGTGTGCCTGTGAACACGATAACTCACAAACGAAAAGTCGGTAAAATACCAAACTTGGTATTTAAGTTTAGTATCTTCCAAGGATGCCACACGAAGATTTTGAGAAAAATCCCCCCATTCGAAACTACCTTTTACATGGAATTTTTTTCGAAAAGTTTTATTTTCTAAAAAATAGCTCTAACGATTTTGATTAAAATATCATATATTAATGATATTTACCTGACAAATAAAACGTATATTTTGAATTTTCTGGGAATAGCCTCTAAAGACTACTTTATTCTGGATGAATTTTGCATAATTACTAAACCGTAAGAGATGGACAAAAACTTAGTACGCAAAAAATGTAGATCACGTTAAAACACACAATTTATGTAACATACATTTTTTTCGTGGAGTTGATCGTTTTTGAGATATTCCTTTTTCTTGGTTTCAGCTTTGAAAAACATACTTTTCTCATACAGGAATTTGTCAACTCCTGTTCATACAAACAAAGGAACATCAGTCACATAGTAACCAGCTTTTGGCTTTCCCTTTAACCTATGGTACTCCCTTATTTCGCTTCTACTTACAATAAAGCAAGAAATAAGACTATTTCTGCTAATTTTTCTTGATTGGCATGAAACAAATAAAAGATAAGCTTATTAACAATAATCTGTTACAGAGATATAGAGAAAGATTTTTTCTAAACACAGAGGGAATTAATGCGAATGGAACACGTCAGATTTTTTTAAAAATGTTTTAAACAACTTTTTCCCATATAAATTCAACCGCAAAACGGTTTATACACTGCGGACTAAAATTAAGTTTCACTTACACATTACTACTGTTTAAAGGAATAAATGTTCCAAATTTCGTAAAAATCCTAGTAGTTTCTGATATGAGTTTCTTTAAGTTTAAAAGTTTTAATTTCAGAAAAATCATTTAAATTTTGGATGAAAATTGCCTTAATCATACCTTAGCAAAAACTGCCCTTAGCTATACTGTTCCTATCGTTCTTCGTCATCCTCCGCACTCTCCTAGCTCTTTTGCTCCTTGACTAGCAAGTTTTCTACATTCTGCACGGAACCTCTGCTTTTGCAATTCGTTGCTCATTGTGGCCCCGCAGCATCCGCTCAGTGAAGATATTAGGTGTAAAGTCCAACTTCCAGAGGATGTGAAGTCCTGTTACATCCCCATCATTAAACACTGCTGCAGCTTCTAAAGCAGAAATCATCACTTCCAAATTGGTAAAACATGTCTTTGAATATCTCTTCCAAAAAAAAAAAAGATTATTGAAGCTTTCGTTTGTGTTTTGTTTTGACGTCCGAACACTTTTGTGTCGGTCCTAGTGAAGCTAGAGGTCAAAAAGTTGGTTTAACGTCATTGCGACCTCATAATGAAGGCTACTCTTATGGCCATAGCCTTCCCCACTGCGACATTGTAGATTCTAGTTCACTTTTAGATTTGACTCTGCCTTTGGTTCGACTGACCAACATGACTGCTCATGCACAAGCAGACAAAACGAACAGAAGACTGTGCATTTCGCATTGGAAAGAAGAATCGATTTTCAGAAGGCCATTTACATTCATTTACATTCACCTAACCTCGACGAAATCTCGAAACCTGCCGTTCACGTAGCCATATTGTCTCCATAACCAATAGGAAAGGCTCAGGAAAGAGTCTTAGTCTAAAATTGAACGAGAATCTGCAATCTCGCTTCTCCACTTGCCTTGCTTTTCAGGAGTTTGCGCCATCCATTAAACAAAAGGTCATGTTGAGGTGAATTGCAGATAGACCATACTACCTTTCTCATATTATCTATGTCTTTGAGGTTATTTCTAATTGCACTACCATAATATACTTGTAAGCTGTCAGTTCTGTTCTTTGTCAGCCTGTTTTGTTTCCTCCCAATGGCTCAGTAGCTTGCCTTTGTTGTCAGCGACAAACCTCCTGAGCCGCCCACCCATCTTCTGAATATGGTTTAAGTATTCCAATTTTTCAATACGGCGATCCTTTCCATAGAGCTGACCTTAACTAAAGTCTTGAAAGCATTAGAGTCTCCATCTGCTAAGTACTTTATGTATATTACTCCATACTTTGCAAGGACTTATGGAAAATCAGCTCCATGCCTGTAGCTTCCGTCCCACCATTGGAGACTAAATGTTCCCTGCTACAAACAGCTTTGTGCACCTCTTGCTATTGTTTCTTTACTTGCATAATTGTATTACTTGTTTAAGCAACTATTTAGGCATATGTTTACTTTCTCTATACGTACTATATACATAGTGTATAGAGAAGGTATTGTATTGCACCCAAAAATTCGATACCGATATTTCACCGGAGATATATGTTTTGAGACCCCGTGAATCAAAAAAAAAAACATTTTTAGAAAAATATTCGTGTGTGTGTGTCTGTGGGCAGCATAGCTCAAAAACGAAAAGACCGTTAAATACTAAACTTGGTATTTAAGTTTGGTATCGTCCAGGGATGCGACACGAAGATTTTCAAAACAAAATTCCCCCACCCCAAACTATCCTTTATATCGAAAAAATGTCGAAAATTTTTATTTTCTTAAATTATCGTATATTAAAAATATTTACCTGACAAATAAAACATACCTTGAATTTTCTGGGAATAGCCCCTGAAGACTACATTCTGGTCGAATTTTACGGACTTTTGTATAACTGCTAAACCGTAAGAGATGGACGAAAACTAAAACACAAAAAATGTAGAACACGTTAAAACACACAATTTATGTTTATGTACATTTTTTTCTTGGAATTGATCGTTTTTGAGATATTCCTTGTTTTTGGTTTCAGCTTTGAAAAACATACTTTTCTCATACTGTAATTTGTCAACTCCTGTCCATACAACAAAGGAACTTCATTCACACAGCAACCAGCTTTTGACTATCACTTTAACCTATATTTCGCTTCTACTTATAGGGAAGTAAGAAATAAGACCATTTCTGCTAATTCTTTCTCGATTAGCATGAGTAAATAGAAGCATTAGCTTTTTAACAATAATTTGTTGCAGAAATATAGAGAAAGTCATGTGAATGGATCATATCACAGTATTGAGACTAATGACTTATGAAACCCCATGTAAGCAGGGCATGTTCTATAGTTACTCAATTGATGCTCTCTAAAGTCTAAAATACAAAAGGGAGATGAAACTTCAATTCAACTGTCTATATAGATTTGTTCCCTTGTCTCTTAATTGCATTGTTCACTAGTAACCTATTAACTAGTATTGGCTACTGTTGTGCCATGCAAAGTAGTTCCTTATTTTACACACCTAGTCATTTACCATTATGTATTAAAATTATCGTTAAATTTATATTTTCGTAACAGTATATACATTATCAACTATAATACTTAAAGTGAATGATTTTTTTTATTGTTTAACGCCCGTTTAATACTTGTGGCACCGCAGGCGATGACACTGATGATACATGGAATAAAGATGGAGCACTGTGGAATGTAATAACGATGGAAACCGGAGAAACCCTGACCCTGCACCCCTTTGTTCACCCAAAAGCCCACATGCGAACGCGGCTACGGCGCAGCGGGAATGAATATGGAAACAATTTAAATTCTTATTAACCAATAAGAAGGAGGATCCCTCAGTTTAAAGCTGCCTCTCAGAATGACGAAAGCACGTGCATTTATCATAACTAGCTTCGGCACGCTGTAACGACGTTATAACCTACTGTAATACCTGTCTGACGAAGGAATGCAGTTGTTAGGGACGGTTGCCTGTGTAGCATGGCACGTTTAGAGCGGTCAGAGAAGGCTGGAACACAACAGGTTAAACTTGCTGTTTACTTGATCTATTTTCTACTTTGTGAGCGTATGACTGCGCCCGGCAGTGTTTGTATTTTGACTTGATTCGAACCCACCCACTATTAGAGACTCAAATGCTGCATTCCAGCACCGGAAGTGAAGACGTAATACTGTTTATCTGTCTTTACGCAAGCTTCCGTGCCGGCTGCATTCATTCTTCAGACAGCTAATACTAACTCGTTTACTCTTCATGTTTGTTTACAGTAGAGGAGAATAAGAAGGGAGGGAAACACACCGGTACTCTCTGGTGAAAGCGGCTGATACAGCACTTGGATTTATATCCCCGTTGTTTCTTAGACATGTTATTTTTATATGGATAAATGTTACATAATAATGTTTTCTATGTAAGCATAAATTCCAATAAAATAAACGAAACCTTCGACTCACGATAAAATAAATAATTCATTTTCTCTTTGCAGTGTAATCAGTACTAGAAGTATAATTAGAATAAGATTAACCAATAGCAAAAAATAAAATCAAAAGTTTCCCCAATACATAACTCACTTTAAAAGTTGCATGGAGTAACGATATAGTTTAGTATATGGGTGAAAAGCGCTTTCTGTTATCAATTAGGATAGTTTTATATTTAGAAAAGCGTCTCTCAACGTTACATGATGTGACTGGTTCAAATTGGAAGTATGGAACGTCATTTATTCTTGTGGATTTATGCCCACACCCCAAAATTTTGATTTTCTCAAAAATAGTTGTAACAATTTTATTTAAAATACCGTATATTAAAGATATTTATATTGCAAAGAAAATGTATATCTTGAATTTTCCAGGAATAATCTCTAAAGACTTCTTTATTCTGAATTAATTTTGCTGAATTTTGCCTAACTGGTAATCCGTAAGAGATAGACAAAATCTTACTACACAAAAAATGTAGAGCTCATTAAAACACACAATTTATGTTATATGCATTTTTCCTAGAGTCGGCCGTTTTTAAGATATTCCTTGTTATTTAAAAATACTTTGCTTTTCTCATTCAGGAACTTGTCAACAACTGGACTCGCGAAGAATCGGATTTCTATTCCATGGTAACCGCATTTTAAAGCATTTGACTGTCGGTTTAGCGTAGTGTATCCCCTTATTTCCCTTCTACCTAAAAGGAACTAAGTAGTAAAACCATTTCTGCATGAAGTAGATAGAAGAATAATCTTTTTAACAATAATTTGTTGCAGAGATGTAGAGAAAGTAATGCGAATGGATCACATGAGATTTTTTTTCTAAAAATACCTTTATTAGATTCAGGGGGTCTCAAAACATGTATTTCCTTGAAAACCCGGTATCATTTTTAGTATAATACTTTACGGGATACAATACCTTCTCTCTACACTATGTACATAGTACGTATGGAGGGAGTAATAAAAGCGGATAGTTAGTAGGAATTGATTTTTCGCCTGAATACATTTCTTTTTCCACAAGTCCAGCAGACAGTTCCATGATTAGAGGTTACGTAGAGAGCTGTATGTACATAATGATAAGCAACCAGGCAATAACTTTCCTCACTTCTGCTCTGTCACCTCTCCGCGCACAAGTGTGCAATTTGCAATTCGTTGTGCTGCCATTAAGTTTAGGGATCCGCGTGCTAAATTTGCTTAATGGCCACACTTGAAAATCGATTTAAAATGAGTTTTCTAGTGAATTTCGTCTGCTTCCTTGTTTTCTACCTTCCTCTATCTCCAAAACTGTGACAGAAACATAATATTACTGCGATTCTGGGGCGGGAATCCTTCCATATTTATATCGAAGCATGCCAGCATAACGGAGATACTGCAGAGGTGAGGTTAAAATTGCATTTTCCTGCACAGAAGAATGAGAAGCAAGTTGCAACGTGATTGAATAGATTAGTACCTACAGAAATAAGACCACAAAGGCTGACCTCGTAGCTCAGTCTGTAGAGCACTTGCCTGCAATGCGAGGGGTCTGGGGTTTGATTCCCGGCTGGGGCTGGAAGTCTTTCCAGGACTATCCCCCATCTTCCCCAGAGTCTGGAGCTATAAAAGTGTATGTGTGTAAATTAAAGATTGGAAGCTTTCTCTGTGTTGATTATTACAGATGACTTCACGGGATAGCAACCGAGTTAGATTGGAATCAAAGATATCCAAACTTTCGACCATATTGACTCTGTATTTAAGCATATATTTTCAATTTTCAAAAACAAAAATTACGATTTTTATGACAAAAACCTACATTCATAACTTCAAAAAATATAGGAGTCTAAACAAATGAAGACAGAGTAACCTAGAGAAATTTCAAAAAGTAGAGGTAGTGTGTATCTAGGGTTAAAATATTAGAACAATATTTTTTTTTTTTTCGCAAGGAGTTTTTAGTGACGTGACAAAAATATAAACAGATTTTACCATACGTTCCAAATCATTGCTCCAAAATTGAATGAAATTTACACTAACTTATTTGCAATATATTACACATGTGATATAAATTTCAAAAATCTGACATTATGTGCTTAACGTTTTGATTATATCAGGAAATTTAAGGGCAACTATGTCACCTGTAGGTTTATCTACAGATTGCACAAACTGAAGTGGGATTTAATTAGAATATTTCAAGCTTGAAAGCAGTATATAATATCACAGTTATAAATTACTCTAATGCAATACAAATTCTGAAACTAATCTCTAAGCAGCCTTAGGGTAAACCACTGTAATCCTGGTTTCGCCGCCTACTGAAAAATATTAACAAAAGATATATAGCTCTTTGAGAGGATTTTGAACGTTACTAAAATGGTTATGTAACTAAGAACACGTTAATATCGATTTGTAAAGAAAAAATCTGACGTGTTACACTCGCATGAGTTTCTCTAGCTGTTCTACAAACTTCTTACATAAGATTCTTCTTTCTGCACCTTGCTAATCGAGGTACTCATTAGCACAATGTTCTTATTACTTAGTTCCTTATAAGTAGGAAGAAAATAAGGGAATACACTAGGCTAAACCGACAGTCAAATTTTTTAAAAGCTGTCGTTATGCGATTGTCATCGCAAACTGCTTATTTGCTTGGCCAGGAGTAGAACAAAAGAAAAACAGACACTCCCGTCTGAGAAAAGTGTAAGTACTTCACAACCGAAACTAATAACAAGGAATATCTCGAAAACGGTAAGCTCCACAAAAAAAAAAAAAAAAATGTAATTGACATAACTTGTACATTTTAACGAGACCTACAGTTTTTGTATAGTAAGTTCTTGTCTATCTATTGCGGTTTATTAGTTAATGCCAAATTAAGCAAAATTTATCCAAAATAAACAGGTCTTTAGAAGCTATTCCCATAAAATTCAAGATATACATTTTATTTGTCAGGTAAATATCTTTAATATACGATATTTTAATCATAATCATTAGAGCCATTTTTAAGAAAATCAAAATTTTCGAAAAAAGTTCCATGTAAAGGGTAGTTTGGGGTGGGGGGATTTTTCTCAAAATCTTCGTGTCGCATCCCTGGAATATACTAAACTTAAACACCAAGTTTGGTACTTTAGCTACTTTTCGTTTTTAAGTTATCGTGTTCACGGACACACACACACACACATACACATACACACACACACACATGGAACTTTTTCTGAAAATGCTTTTTTTTTTGGATACAGGGGGTCCTAAAACATGTATTTCAGGTAAAATCTCGGTATCGAATTTTTTGATGGAATGAAATACTTCTCTATCCCTATATACATTGTACATACGGGCTAGAGAAAGTAAAAAGCAAGGAAACTTCAATTACGAAATTGTAATTGATACTCATCAGTGTTCGAAACAGATTATGCGACACTTGAGAACAAGTTTGTGTTATACTTGTACTTATACCAATAATACACCATTTAACTTTCTGCTGCTACTTGCATTAAACTATTGAATACAAATTATTTCTATATGCATTTTATTGTCTTTAAGAACACCGTCATTTTATACTTATTTCTAGGCAGTTCTTCAGGAATTCTTTGATGAAAGCCATGTTTTCCATGTTTACCTTCTCTAGTCCGTATGTACAATGTACATGGTGAATAGACAAAGTATTCTATTCCACCAAAAATTTGATGTCGATATTTCAACAGAAACATATGTTTTCAGGTCTCCTTAAGTCCGAAAAAAGCGATTTTAGAAAATGGTCCGTGTGTGTGTGTGTCTGTGTGTGGACAGCATACCTCAAAAACGAAAAGACAGTTAAATACCAAACTTGGTATTTAAGTTTAATATCTTCCTGGGATGCGACATGAAGATTTTCAAGAAAATACCGCCATCACAAAAACTATCCTCCCTTTACATGGATAAATTATTGAAAAGTTTGTTTTTCTAAAAACTGTCTCTATCGATTTTGATTGAAATACCGTATATTAAATATACTTAAGTCACAAATAAAATGTATATTTTGAATTTTCTGGGAATAGTCTCTGAAGACCTTTATTCTGGACGAGTTTTACAGAATTTTGCATAACGGTTAAACCGTAAGAGATAAACAAAAAGTTAATTGACAAAAAATGTAGATCTCGTTAAAACACACAATTTATTTTATTTAGTATTTTATGTAGAGCCCTTTCTGAGCTATTCCTTTTATTGTTTTCTATTTTAAACTACTTAAACGTTTCTCAAACCCGAAGTTACGTTTCCTTTCATCGCTCTTGTTTTACTGGAGACCTTGCAAAACGAACCAAATTGCAATTGTTTCACATGATCTTATTATCGATTTAACCTAGTGAATTTCCTATGTCCTTACAAGGAAGCAAGTAATAAGACAATTTCTGCTAATGTTCACCTTGATTAGCATGTCGTAGAGAAAAATAATATTTTGTTTGGAAAGTATTTTTAAACCTTGATTTGTTTATACATCTCGCAATTACTGTAATACACTTACCGTCACTATTTTCACTAACATATGTCACTTTTAATGCTGTGGTTTTTAATATTAACATTAAATTGAAGCCTCGAATACATCAATGTTATTACTTTCTATAACTTTACGCTTTTTGGTCACAACTGTATCCATACATCCATACAGGCCAATAATAGAGCACTCACTATTTCAAAAATCAGAACTGAATACTTCAAGCTAACTCATCATTGCTGGCGCAAACTGCTGGAGTTATGACCCTAAATACCAACCCAGGCTAATCAAACCAGTAGATTGTTTAGCTTACTCGGTATTAGCAATACGATAGTTTTGCTATCTCAGCTCGCACTCCTACCATGTACAGTCTGCATCAAAAGTGTTCCGTGACTTCATGTATTTTCAAAGAGAGCAGTAATAGTGGTTATAATAAAAAAAATGTTTCCCTGGCAGAGAAAGAACTCCTCTTTATGAGCCCGCGAAATTATTTAATGAGTTAACTCGAATCCTGATATTATTAGACCTTTTTATTTTTTCGTGTTATTTGTTCCATTTCGTATTTTTAAGTGTACGCACAAGTCAATATTATGTGCGTTAGTTTAGACCGTTTCATAAGACACCGATATCCGTAGGTTTCTTAGAGTAGCCGTTTTCTAGGAATATTCAATTCAATCCCATCATGCTATGTCGCAAATATAGAGAAATATTTAAGCTCGGGTGTAATGACATCATACCACTTGGCGTTAGTTAATTCTTTACTTTGCATTTGGATTAATGCGTGGCTTTGTTGTGTTCGTGATTTCATTGCAGCCGTATTTTCAACTTGTGAAGCTTAGTTATTCTTTGTATTATTGTACCATAGAATTTTAAATATGTTATGAATATGCCAGCTGGACCCTTTCTGGATGTTGTTATAACTCTGGTATAGATCCTCATGTACAAAGAAACTACTATTTTCCAAAAAAAAAGGAAACAGGTTATTCCGAATACACAAATGTTGTTGTGGTCCCCAATTCATTTGTTTTCAACGAATTCAACATTCTGAAAGCCCGATTACTATCAAGTGAAACAATTGGACACTAAAGGCTAACAGAAAATGCAATTCCTTCAAAATACCTGGGAAATCATCCCCTTAAAAATACAATCTTCATTCCAAAAAAAATTTGGTTTCTGATTTTTTTAAACCCCAGTAACAGTAAACACAAGAATGAAAGTACATCTACTAAGGAAATGGAGAGCATTCCTTTTCCTAAGCCTTTCTATTTTTAAATTATTATCTATTAATCCTTGCCATTACTAATCATATTTAAATCCTCTTCGAAATTATTTGTATTAATATGATACTTTTTACTGAAGGTCTTAAATTGCGTATGTAAATCTTTTCTTTTATAGGATTTAAATTCATTGTTCCTGGTTTTACTTTCTCTAGCACAGATCTACAGTGTACATGTAGAAAGGGAGATTTCACCGGAAATAAATGTTTTCAGTACCCCTGAAAAAAAAAATTATAAAATGGTGTGTGTGTGTGTGTGTGTGTGTGTGTGTGTGTGTGTGTGTGTGTGTTTTACGGCATAACCCCAAAACGAAAAGACGATTAAATAGCAAACCTGATATTTAAGTTTAACATGTTCCACGGATTCGGCACGAAGATTTTCAATAAAATTCCACCCCCAAACTACCCTTTATATGCAAAATGTTTCGAAATTATGATGTGCTCAAAAAGGATGTAACAACTTTTATTAAAATACATAAAGAATTTACAAATAAATAAATTGTACCTATATCCTGAATTTTCTGGGAATTGCCTCTGAACCCCTCTTCATTCTGATTGACATTTGCATAACTGGTAAATTGTAAGAGGTAGACAAAAACTCACTACATAGAATATGTTTATCTCGTTAAAACATTCAATTTATGTCAAACTTTTTTTTTGAGCTCGCTATTATTCAGATATTTCTTGCTGTTTGTTTTAGTTTTAACATACTTAAACTTTTCACATACAGGAATTTGACAACTGATGAAAATGCAAAGAAACAAATTTCATCCACATGGAAACTAGCTTTTAAAAGATTTGACTATCGCGTTAGCCTACTGAATTCCCTTATTTCCTTCTACTTATAAGAAAGAAAGTAATATGACCATTTTTGCTAATGTTTATCTCGATTAGCATGAAGTAGACAGAAGGAGAGACAGAGAGAGAGAGAGAGAGATGATGATTATGATTAAAGGAACTCAACTCAAGCACATTAGCGGCGTTATGATAAAATTCTGGCAATAACCAGTAATAAAACGCAATATAAAAATAAAGCACAGTTAAAAGTAGAAGGAAAAGGAGTATAAAAACCAAGATAAACTAACTGTCCTGCCGTGAAACCAGAAACAGCGATAAAACTATGGCATTAAAAGAGCTAAAACGGGTGGAAATCAAGTAAAACTAAATCTTCGACAAATGACACTTAAGAACAATTAAAACTTAGAGATTAAAAACCAGTTATTTAAAAGTTAAAAATCCGCTCAATTATCACGGCATATAACTACCACAGAATGAAACCTAAGGGTAAAAGAAACTTTTGCTAAAACCCTGTCCACTGCTCTTAAATCATCAACCAGGACCTCGGCATGCCGATAGATGATCGAATATGTGCCAGATGACCACACTCTAGCAACACCTGACGAACTGATTGTGCCTCACCACAGAGCGCACAGATAGGAGCAGGCTCTCGTGTGAAACTACAGTGACCAAGTCGTAGATGAGCCAATACTACCTCCTCCAGATGGGATAAACCTAACTGATTGGGAGGGCCTTCACCTAGAAGAATATATTTTTAACAGTAATTTGTTACCGAGATGTAGAAGGAAGACATGTGAGTAGAACACATCAGATTTTTATAAAGAAGGTTTGTTGGCTGTATAGACATTTTTATCTTTAGTACCTAATTAGAATCGATTTGACAATTTTATTATGAAGCAAATTATGATAGAGGACAGAGAAATAGAATGAAGCCTGGGCAGTGGGTTGTTCTACATAAATATTGGAGAAGTCTAAACAAAGTTACAATGGGTGCACAATACAGTGGAAAAACAGTTTGCAGATTAACGAAAAGAATTTGTTGGCAATATTTTGTTATTTTTTTTTTGGATAGTATTTAGCTCCCGCTTTTACTACATATGGCACCGCAGGTGATGCCTCTGATGATGCATAGAATGGATATGGAGCACTGGTGGAATGCGATGGCGAGGTAAACCGGAGAACCGGAGAAACCCGCCCTTGCGCCGCTTTTTCCACCATAAATCGCAAGGGTGAAGCGAGTGGTCTAACACTCGGACACGGCGTGCCGTATTTTGTTCTGAGGAGTGGCATTAAAGTTTATGGTCACAGTATTCAATGCTGAAAGCTACTATAAAGTTAAATGATGGTATTCACATAGGATTCAATAATTATAATCATCGTACTTGCACATTAATATATTAAAATAAATATTGCAACTCTTTTACTTACCGCACGTGTGCTTTTTGAGTCCATATCAGCATTGAGATTTCTTTTGTTTATATAGCAGCCAGGTTAGATGTGGGAATATTAACTTACGTCCAGTAGCAATAGTGTGGTGTAGCGCGTCTGCCTCACATTCAACAGGTCGCGAGTTTGAATCTCGCTTAGGGTGAGTTAGGGCGCGTGGAAATGGCGTGTTATTTATGGACGCTCTTTAACTGCTGCGGTTCCCTCAGCGTCCCATTCTAAATTGGGCGTGAAAGACCGCTTAATTTTGCTCAGAGGCCTCTCTATCAGGCTGAGCTTCTTTTACGTGTCATAAATCTACGACACGGGACCCACGGCTTTACTTCCCTGCTAAGTCATGCTAATGATTTTTACACCCGGAAAAATCCGTCGTCCTCCGCCGAGTTTGAACCCGCGACCTTGGGTATATGAAGTCAGCATGGTAACCATTACACCACGGAGGGCGACTTTTTGGGGGGGGGGGTTTCCCTTATCCTGTGAAGACGGAATATCGAGGAACTTTAAGCTCCATGGACACCGATATCATTTGTGCATCATTTCACCAATTTCATTCATCGTCCGATATGGCCAATTAGGCTAAGCTTTGCGAAAATAGTTATATTATCATCCTATGCAGGACAAATTAGTCACATGTCCAAAAGTTTCTTTTACACTTCATTCTCAAGTCTTTACATTCAATGGGAAGAATTGACCGTGAACTTCTAAAGCAAAAGCAACACTTATGAATATGTTAACTAGAATGTGGGTCGAAAGTGCTTGGGATTTCGATTCGACCGCCTCCGTACTCTGGGTGTGAACGTGCCTTTCTCATGAGCCGGAGGTCCCATGTCGAGTCTCAACAAAAATCAATTTGCTTGATGTCTCCCAATTTTTACTTTCTCTAGCATGTATGTAAAATGTAATATTAGATAGAGAAGGTATTGTATTCCAGCCAAAAATTAGATACCGAAGTTTCACTGGAAATACTAGGGCCATTCAGAAAGTGACAGACGATTTGGCATAACTAAATAATAACCAAAATTATCAACACAAAACTTTTATTTATAAAGTGATAGTATCTTACATTATTTTTCAACGTAATCGTAATTGCTGTCAAGGTATTTATGATCATCGGTACCAGTTTTTCAATGCAGAAGTTGTACTCTTCCACGCTAAAGATGAGCCAAGATGTCACTGCCACTTTGAGGTCTTCATGGCCGGGAAACCTTTTCCATCCAAAAAGTCATGTACGGTGTCCAAAGTGAAACACCGTTTTTTACTTTCTCTATACTCACTATGTACATAGTGTATAGAGAATGTATTGCACTCCACCAAAAAAGTCTATACCGAGATTTCACCGGAAATACATGTTTTAGGGTCCCCTGTTTCCAAAAAAAAGTATTTTCAGAAAAAGGTCCTTGTGTGTGTGTGTCCGTGTGTCCGTGAACACGATAACTCAAAAACGAAAAGTCAGTAAAATACCAAACTTGGTAATTAAGTTTAGTATCTTCCAGGGATGCGACACGAAGATTTTGAGGAAAATCCCCCCACCCCAAACTACCCTTTACATGGAACTTGTTTCGAAAATTTTGATTTTCTAAAAAATGGCCCTAACGATTTTGATTAAAATATGGTATATTAAAGTTATTTACCTGACAAATAAAATGTACATTTTGAATTTTCTGGGAATAGCCTCTGAAGACTACTTTATTCTGGGTGAATTTTTCATAACTACTAAACCGTAAGAGATGGACAAAAACTTTACCCGCAAAAATGTAGAACACGTTAAAACACACAATTTATATAACATACATTTTTTTCGTGGAGTTGATCGTTTTTGAGATATACCTTTTTCTTGGTTTCAGCTTTGAAAAACATACTTTTCTCATACATCAATTTGTCCTCCTGTCCATACAAACAAAGGAACATCAGTCACATAGCAACCAGCTTTTGGCTTTCACTTTAACCTATGGTACTCCCTTATTTGCTTCTACTTACAATAAAGCAAGAAATAAGACTATTTCTGCTAATTTTTCTCGATTATCGTGAAATAAATAAGAGATAAGCTTATTAACAATAATAATTTACAGAGATATAGAGAAAGTCATGTGAATGGAACACATCAGATTTTTTAAATTCTTTTATCAACATTCGCTTACAACTCCTCCATAAAGATTGGCGCATTTCCATTCCGGTCTTTTTCATACCACTGGTTCATCCTTTATTACTCGTAAATTATGCGCCATTTCCTCACTGAAGACTCGTTCATTGCATTATCACCATATATTTGCGTTGTTTGTCTATAAAATTCGATTGGCCGAACATTTTCTGCATTCAAAAAAAACGAATAAATTTTTGGTGGTAAAAAGTACATCTGCATTGAAAAACTGGTACCACGTAACAATAAATATCTTGACAAATTGGTAATTGCGCTGAGAAAGAGAGTAAGATATCTTAAGTTTGTAAATAAAGTTTTGTGTTGATAATTTTCGTTATTATTTATTTATGCCAAATTGTCTGTCACTTTCTGGATGGCCCTCGTATATGTTTTGAGACCCCCGAAGGAAGCATTTTTAGAAAATTGTCCGCGAGGGTGCCTATGTTTGTGTTTCTATGTGTGTGCGTGTGTGTGACTATGGGCAGCACAGCTCAAAACGAAAAGTCCGTTAAATATCAAACTACGTATTTAAGTTCAGTCTGGCAAATTTGTTACACAAAGATTTTCAGGAAAACCCCCTTATACCAATTACGCTTCACAAAAAATATTTTTTGAAAATTGTTATTTTCATTAATGCCTTAACGATTTCGATTAAAATACCATATGTCTAAGATATGTTCATAATAAAAAATAGCTTCTGAAGACCTCTACATTTTTAATGGTTTTTGTATAACTCATAAGCCGTAAGAGATGGACAAAAACATACCACACAATAAACGTAGAGCACAATAAAACACACAATTTATGTTATATCGATTTTAGATATTCCTTGTTTTTAGTTTCAGCTTTGAAAAACATACTTTACTCATACAGGAATTTGTCAACTCCTGTCCATACAAAGGACCTTCAGTCACATAGCAACCAATTTTTGACTATCACTTTAACCTACGGTACTCCCTTATTTCGCTTCTACTTACAAGGAAGCTAAGACTATTTCTGCTAATTTTTTCTCAATGAGCATGAAGTAAATAGAAGCATTAGCTTTTTAACAATAATTTGTTGCAAAGGTGTAAAGGAAGTCATGTGAATGGAACACATCAGATTTTTTTGTTTTGGTTTTTTGTTAGCTTAACGTCCTTTAACCTGGTTGGTCATATCGGACGATGAATGTAATTGGTGAAATGAAACTCAAATGATCTCAGGGTCCCTGGAGCTTAAAGTTACTCGGCATAGTCTTCTTAGGATAAGGGAAACCCCCGAAAAACCTCATTCGAGTAACTCACCCTAAACGAGTTTGGAACCCGCGAGCTGTTGAATATGAGGCTACTACCACACTACCCAGGCGGGCTAATATTTGTTTCTTTCTTATCGAAAATAATTCGGCTTAATTTAGGAGGTTAACTTGGAAAAAAAACAGGAATATCATGCTTAAATATATCTCATATTTCATGCCGTATTTTAAGCTTCACTTATTGTTTTTGCTTTCTCTATACGAACTATGTACATAGTGTATAGAGAAGGTATTGCAAACCACCCAAAAATTCGATACCGAGATTTCACCGGAAATACATGTTTTGAGACACCCTGTATGTCTGTCTGTGTGTGTGTGTCTGTGAGCAGCATAGCTGAAAAACGAAAAGACCGTTAAGCCCAAACTTAGTATTTAAGTTTGGTATCTTCCAAGGATACGAGACGAAGATTTTCAAGAAAATCCTCCCACCCCAAACTACCCTTTACATGGAAAACATTTTGAAATGTTTGATTTTCTTAAAAATGTCTCCAACGATTTTGATTAAAATATCGTATATTAAAGATATTTACCTAACAAATAAAATGTATATCTTGAATTTTCTGGATATTGCCCCTGAAGACTACTTTATTTTGGATGAATTTTACGGAATTGTGCATAACTGCTAAACCGTAAGACATGGGGAAAAACTTACTATACAGAAAATGTAGCTCACGATAAAACACAAAATTTATGTCGTATATATATTTTTTTCGTGGAGTTGATCATTTTTAAGATATTCCTGGTTTTTCGTTTTAGCTTTGAAAAACTTATACTTTTCTCATACAGGAATTTCTTAACCCCTGTCTATACAAACAAAGGAAAAGCAACCAGCTTTTGGCTATCATTTTAACCTATGGAACCCCCTCATTTCGCTTCTACTTACAGGGAAGCAAGTAATAAGGCTATCTCTGCTAATTTTTTCTCCATTAGCATTAAGTAAACAGAAGCATAAGCTTTTTAACTACAATTTGTTGCCGAGATGTAGAGAACAAATCAGATTTTCTACTTTTTGATTTAAGGAAATAATTTTAAAGCGCTCTGAAAAGATCCCTCTGTAGCTGAACATCTATTCAGACAATGTTGTAGTATTAAGCAACTAAAGAAAGTCTGAAAAAATAACTTTCTCCGCAGATTTCTCTAATAGTTATGCGTATTTTTTAGCGGCGAGAAATGTAGCTAGCTACCTGCAGTACGTCCCTTTCTCCCTCTGAAGCTTTGATTGAAAGTGTTATTCAAATGGAGTACCAGTTGTCCTGGCCTTATACAGCAACCCAACAGACGGTCGGCCATTTCCCATATCGGGACTTGCAGTTGTAACAACATCTTCCCGGTTTTCTCCTTCACCTCGTTTCAGCTCCAAGTAACAAAAACAAAATGCTGTCTTTGCAATGTTCTCACTCCCAGACGACGCCATCTTGAACGTCATAAATACCAACTGCAAGAGAGTTGTTTCTAGAATCTTGCGTTCGTTCACACGGAATAGTCTACATCACTATCTTCTGACAGTAGTTAGTACCCCTGTTATAACTTTCTCTATGGTGGCCTATAGTTAGTAAAGGAAGTATTGCATTCCATCCTAAAATTCGATTACCTTAGAAACGCACTTTAAGGTTATATAATTAAATAAACTGTCAACTCTACCGGAAAAATCTTATCTGTTCTATTCACATGATTTTCTCTACATCTCTGCAACAAACAATTGTTAAAAAGCTTAAGCTTCTATTTAATTCTTTCTAATTGAGAAAAAATTGGCAGAAATAGTTTAATTACTTGCTTCCTTGAAGGTAGAAGCCAAATGAGGGAATACAAAAGTTAAAGTGATAGTCAGATGGTTGCTATGTGACTGTAGTTCCTTTATTTCTATGAACAGGAATTTATGGGAAAAGTGTAAGTTTTTCAAAGCTGAAATTAAAAACAAGGAATATCTCAACAACGATGAATTCCACCAAAAAAAAAATATATATGACATAAATTGTGTGTTTTATCGTGATCTACATTTTTTGAGTAGTAAGTTTTTGTCTATCTCTTACGGTTTAGCAGTTAAGCAAAATTCGGCAAAATTCTTTCAGAATAGAGGTTTTTAGAGGCTTTTCCTAGAAAATTCAAGATATACATTTGGGAAGTAAATAACTTTATGTACAGCATTTACATCAAAATCGTTACAGGTATTTTTGAGAAAGTAAAAACTTTTCCATGTAAAGGGTAATTGGGGGGGGGGGGATTTTCTTGAAAATCTTAGTATCGAATCCTTGGAAGATACTGAACTTAAATGCCAAGTTTGGTATTCAACGGAATTTTCGTTTTTGAGTTATGCTGTCCAAAGACACACATGGACCTTTTTCCAAAAATGCTTTTTTGGGGACCCATAACTGTATATCCGGTGGAATCTCGGTATCGAATTTTTGTGTGCAATAGAATACTTTCTCTATGCACTATGTACATAGTACGTGTAGAGCAAATAAATAAATACCCATTGAAGAAAACTATTTTTAAGATTTATGAATATTTGGAATGCAAGAATTGAAATTTCGAAGAAGAATATAAACCAATAATGGAAACAGATAGACTGTTAGAATTTATGATTACAGGATGAACGAGAAGCCTTTGAGAGTTTTTGAGGAGAATTTCCGCCCATCTTTAGATTTAATTAAAAGAAATGCTAATATTAGTATTGAAAAACTATGCACATAAAATGCATAATTTAGAAGATACATTCTGGCAAGTTTTATTTCTACTATGTGACAATTCCTTTTTACAGTCATAATTCACTCAGGACAATTTTATTAGACATAATGCGTAAAAATTTGGGTTAATTTGAAAGAAATTTCTCTTCCTCCCCCTTCTCCTCCTTATTCTTCTTCTGACAAACAGTTTTTATGGCTAGCACATCCTTAATGATAGCCCGTTCTTCCCCAATTTCTGTCTATCTCCTCCATCTTCTAATCCCATTCCATGTAAGTTCTTCTCGACTGTCTTATGTGGTTGAATGGTCAGCGCCTTGGCTTGTCAACCAAAGATTTCGGATTCGATTCGATTCCTGACTAGAAAAGCTATTGTAATGCACCCAAAAATTCGATGCCGAGATTTCATCGGAAATATACGTTTTGAGACCCCCTGAATCCAACAAAAGCATTTTTATAAAAATTTCCGTGTGTGTCTGTCTGTCCGCGCGCGCGCGTGCGTGCGTGTGTGTATGTGTGTGTGTGTGTCTGTGGGCAACAGTTCAAAAACGAAAAGTCCGTTATATACCAAATTTGGTATTTAAGTTCAGTAACTTCTAAAGATGCGACACGAAGATTTTGAAGAAAGTCACCCCACTCCAAACTACCCTTTACATGGAAAAAATTTCGAAAATTTTGATTTTCTTAAAAATGACTAACGATTTTGATTAAAATATTGTATATTAAAGATATTTACCTGACAAATAAAATGTATATTTTGAATTTTCTGGCTTCTGAAGACTACTTTATTGGGATGACTTTTACGGAATTTTGCATAACTGCTGAACTGTAAGAGATGGACAAAAACTTAGCACACAAAAAATGTAGAGCACATTAAAGCACACAATTTATGTTATATTCATTTTTTTCGTGGAGTTCATAGGTTTTTTATATATTCGTTTTTATCAGTTTTAAAAAAACATGCAGAAAAAGGAATTTGTCACATCACTTTAACCTATGATACTCCCTTATTTCCGTTTTACTTTCAAGTAAGCAAGTAATAAGACTATTTCTGCTAAAGTTTTCTCGATTAGCATGAATTAAATAGAACCATGGGGTTTTTAACAATAATTTGTTGCAGAGATGTAGAGAAAGTCCTGTGAATGGAACACATCAGATTTTTATTATTTAAAATTAATTTTTATCAGCGATATGTTAACAGATTGCTAAAATTAAGAGTTTTACTATAAAAACCATCTGCTAATAAGTTAGTTCTATAAGCAAACGCGTAGAATATTTTCACACAATGATCCTTTTATATGCTGATCGTTAGAAAAGTTTATTTACAATGTTTCGGGGAGAACAGTGCAACAGGAGTTATAACAAAACCCATCCTTACGTGACAAAATTTTGGAGATGTACCATTTTTCCGCCACGAACTTCGATTTACGTCGTATACAAAAGTTCGCTTGAAAGGGAGTAAAACAAAAAATATATTTTACTTGTTGTAACAAAAACTTCTCCGAATTTGTATTCGTTCGCTTCCTGTTTGTGTTAGTACTAACTGGTTTTCGGAATCCAGACCTGAATGCATTCGAGCTCTGAACAAATGTTGTTCGAACCGCTTTCCATTTAATTGAATACCAATTGAAACTTGCAAACTACTTACTGTTTGATATAATCAGAAATACCAGGCGTGTTGAAGTGTAGAAATTCCTTACAAGCTTTTTCTGACATCGCTTCAAAGATAAGGGAATTGAACTTCTACCACTCTACAACTAATAACGGAAGAATAGTGTTTGATTGAAAATAATATAAATCTTAACTATGCCACAAAATAAATAAAAAAAAATATCTGCTATACCATATCCCAGTTCCCACTTTCTTAAATCGGGGTATATATTTCAAGCACATAACTTATTCAAATTAAAAAAAAATTGATGTGTTCCATTCACATGACTTTCTCTATATCTCTGCAACAAATTATTCTATTTACTTAATCTAATGGAGCAAAAATTAGCAGAAATAATCTTATTACTTTTTTCCTTATTAGCAGAAACGAAATAAGGGGTACCATAGGTTAAAGTGATAGTCAAAAGCTGGTTGCTCTGCGACTGAAGTTCCTTTGTTTGTATGGACACGAGCTCACAAAGTCCTGTATGAGAAAAGTATAAGTTTTTATAGCTGAAACCACAAACAAGGAATATCTCAAAAAGAATCAACTCCACGAAAAAAATGTATATAACATAAATTGTGTATTTTAAGGTCCTCTAAATTTGTTATGTGGTAAGCTTTTGTCCATCTCTCATGGTTTAGCAGTTATTCAAAATTCAGTAAAATTCATCCTGAATAAACTACTCTTCAGAGGCTATTCCCAGAAAATTCAAGATATACATTTTATTTTTGAGGTAAATAGCTTTAATATACGATATTTTAATCAAAATCGTTAGAACCATTCTTTATAAAATCAAAATTTTCGAAAAATGTTCCATGTAAAGGGTAGTTGGGGGTGGGGGATTTTTCTCAATTTTCGTGACGCATCCCTGGAAGATACTAATTTTAAATACCAAGTTTGGTATTTTACCGACTTTTCGTTTTTGAGTTATCGTGTTCACGGACACACGGACACACACACACGGACTTTTTTCTGAAAATACTTTTTTTTTGGATATAGAGGACCCTAAAACATACATTTCCGGTGAAATCTCAGTATCTAATTTTTTGGTGGAGTGCAATAACTTCTATACACTATGTACATAGCACGTATAGAGAAAGTAAAAAAAAAGATATTCGATTACATTTGTAATTGTACATAAATTTAAAACTACTATACCAAAACTTTTAAATATAATAACTATTTACCACTTTAAATATGTAAGTTTAGGTTTTATATCTAATACATTTCTTTTAATTAATATTGTTTTTATTTATAAAACAATGTATCTTATTTTATTTTCATGTACGTATTTTTATATAGGTATAATTATTAATTATAATTTAAATATTTATACACTGTAGTTATATTGTTTTTGTAATTTATTTATCGTAATTTATTATGCATATATATTTTAATTGTATTATTTACTTACTATATATAACTTTATTTTATTCTTAAGCATGCTACTATGCATACCTATGTGACCGAGTGAGGAGGCGTAGGCTGTAGCTCGTAACAAATGGGTTTTTCGTGGTATTACCGGATCGCCAGGCAAATGCTGGGAACGCGAATTACATCTCCTGAACTTATCTGTACATTTCACCTCACTTGTCATTTAACTTCACCCTTCATTGGTTAGTCTGTTTCAGGGTTGTAAGTGTCGGCAGTGATGTCGGAGTTAGATGGCAAGAAAAAGCAACCTGTTTTGTAAATGTTGTCCTCTTGCGGCAACGGAGGGGGTCTCTGGGCGTACCAGCGGGATATCTTAGCCTGTAGCGGGGGGGGGGGGGAAGGTAATAGCTTCTAGTCTACGCCTGGGAGTTTCCATCTGGAGCCTGCCCTCAGCTCTGTCGTGAATCCTCGGTTCGGCCGCCTTCTGTCTCTTTTCGCATCATCCTTCCTCCCGGGGCTGCCCTGCAGGGGGCATACGTACAAAAGATCTAGTTCTTGGTGACGAATCCCCTCCACGCGTTATTCTATTCTATTCTTTATAATGTAAACCATCATGTTAATCAAGACAAATATTACCTAGTATGGCGTTATTGCTTAGTTTCTTATAAGTAGAAGCAAAATAATGAAACGTAATAGGATAAAGCGACAGTCAAGTGTTTCAAAATCTGCAGCTATGCTATTGTCATTGAAATTTGGTTCTCTTTCATCTTCATCATGCTAATAAGGGTAAACGTTACCAAAATAGTTTCATTATTTAGTCCATTATAGTTGGAAGGGAAATAAGGAGATATATTACGCTAAAGCGATAGTCAACTCTTTTAAAAGCTATCGCTATGCCACTGTCATTGAAATTCGGTTCTCTTTTAACGGCCAAGAGCAAAACAAAAAGAAATTGGAAACAGTTGCGGACCTCGTTTGAGAAAAAATTAAGTGTTTTAAAATTGAAACCAATAAATGATGTCTATATTTTTATGCAGTAAGCTTATATTTATCTCTTTCGGTTTACCAGTTATACAAAAGTAATTTAGAATGCAGAGGTCTTCAGGGGCTGTTCCCAACAAATTCATTTATACATTTCGTCTCGGAAGACGATGCCCCCCTCCCTTCTTCTCTCCACCGTAACTATATTCAGCCATGCACGGGAGAATCTCTAACTTAATGTTAATAATTTGTAGGTTTAAAACCTAATACTGATTTCAATTAGTGCTCACTTATAGGTTTAGGGACACATATCACCTCCATTATTTTCTTAACATATCATACATCTCACAAAGATTTAACTCGCTTTTCGCACTGCGATAGACACAGATGTTTTGTGGCTAATACTCCACAGGAGAAAGGGATGAAGTGGCAACCGCAGTAGACTACAGGCCACGGGCCGATAGGCTACAGAGACGCTTGGAAGTAATATTTTCAGCCTCGAAGATCCTTCCCACTACTGAAGCTGTTCAGAGAGGACGATCAACGACGCTTCATCCAGGTAACCCTCTAGTGACCATGAGGAGTACTTTTTCCCTTGGGCATGCATCCGCTACATCTCTCCGGGACCACAAAACACAACGAACCTCAAACAGATGGGAAGGAAACGGAATGAAATGTTGACGACGATGATGATGATGCTGTTTAAGGGCGTTCAACTACTGAGGCCATTAGCATCCTCATGAAACAAGTTAAAGACACCAAACGTAAAAACAATATAAAACAAATATCGCTTAAAACCAGAGAATAAAACAACTGGTGGCTAAAAGACAGAACCTGAATCCAAGATATTTAAAAACGGATCGAAAAGGATGCAACATAACTAAAACGCCGTCGACGGGTAGAAACGAATGCGGAAAGACAATTAAAAATCTGATGTGTTACACTCGCATGACTTTCTCTAGCTGCTCCACAAACTTCCTACAAAAGGTTATTCTTCTTTCCACACAACGGTAATAGAAATAAACACTAGCAGAATGCTCTTATTACTTAGTTCTTATAAGTAAAAGAGAATTAAAAGTGATAGTAACATGTTTTAAAAGCTATCGTTATATGATTTTATTGCAAATCGCTTCTTTGCGTGGCCAGGAGTAGAACAAAAGAAAAACGGACACTTCCTGTTTGAGAAGAGTAAAGTACTACACAATTGAAACCAATAACAAGGAATATCTCGGAAATGGTGATCTCCACAATAAAAAGTAAAGGACATAAATTGTGTGTTTAGACGTGATGTACATTTTTTGTGTAGTGAGCCTTTGTCTATCTCTTACGGTTTAGCAGTTAAGCAAAATTCGGCAAAATTCATCCAGAATAAAGAGTTCTTCAGAAAAATCGAGATATACATTTTATTTCGGATATAAATAGCTTTAATATACGGAATTTTAATCAAAATCGTTAGAGCTATTTTTAATAAAATCAGAATTTTCGAAAGTTTTTCCATGTAAAGGGTAGTTTGTGGTGGAGAGGGTATTTTTTAAAATCTTCATGTCGCATCCTTGGAAGACACTAAACCTAAATACCAAGTTTGGTATTTAACGATCTTTTCGTTTTGGTGTTAGGCTGTCCACGGACACACACGGACCTTTTTTTAAAAATGCTTTTTTCGGACTCAGGGGACCCCAAAAATATATATATTTCCGGCGAAATCTCAACAACGAATTTTTGGGTGCATTACAATACCTTCCTATCCCTATGTACATTGTAAGAAAGTAAAAATCATTAAAACCCATGAACCCCCGCTCCACTGAAGGCTATAGTGATAGTGTAAAACCTAAGGAACTAAATCCTTATTGGAAAGGTCAAATTAGACAAAAATGTAAAAATTCTATCGACGGTTCTGTGGTCGGTGGCAAGAACCTCCTCGAGGGAGACCGGCAGGTGGCACGCTGAACGATGGGCTGCTAGAGCAAAATGGAGATGAGAAACCACCCCAGCATTCGTTGACTGAATCCGGGGAAACCACGAAAAATACAATGGGTCAGAGTTGGCAGTCACAGGGCATTAAACGCACAACCTCCCTTATGCAAATAGCACCGTTACCCCCTCGGTTACTGCTCACAACGTCGCGTTAAAGGGATTCACATCCATCATTATTGTAGCAACCATATTTATCAGCTTCCGCTTTGCAGATGATGGTTATTACGCTGTGCAGTAAGTAGCCTTTTACATTACGTATCGCAAGAGCTCAGTAGCAAAAACAGTTCTGATTGCTCGGAAGATTCCCTCTATTGGAATGAGGAAGCACTAAACCAGTTACATTTATAAGGTCTCATATCATATACTATACAAATACGAATATTATACTGTAATGAAACGTACCCTATAGCATGTACTTTTAGAAACCCCTTGATAACATTCTCTGTTGCGTTACAAAAGATTATTCTTCTATCTACATCATGATAATAAAGATAGACATTGGCAGAAATTGTCTTCGTGTGAGGACAGAAGTTGGTAGGTAGAATCAGACTGAAAATAATTGGCTATACTATGAATCCTGGGACTTAAGTATTTACAATATTGCAAGTCGCCATTGGGGTTGTAATTTGAGATCACCTTGTCACATGCGAGTCAGTTGAGAAATTCAATGCTAAACCATCATGTTGCCATGGTAGTTCAGCGGAAGAGCAACCGGCTAGAGGCCGGAAGATCCGTGGTTCAAATCCCAGCTATAGCATCGAATTTTTCAGTCAGACTCTACCTATCCAGAAATTGTCTTGCTATTTAATGCCATGGGAGATACCCAGAAAGAACAAAAATAGTAATAGAGGATAAAGTATAGAAACAGGTTTCACACTTCCAGTATTTGGGCTGCGATATAACTTTTGAAGAGTAACAAAATATAAATAGTAAAATGCAGAAATTTCAAAATATACATGAAATATATGAACAATCAGAGGAACACTGAGGAACAAGGTTAGAAAAGAAATACAGCTAAGATTTTACTCAACGAGCCACTACCAGTGGCCATGTATGGAAAAAGGATCCTCAAGGAAAAAGAAAATCCGATGTGTTCCATTCACATGACTTTCTCTACATCTCTGCAACAAAAATTATTGTTTAAAAGCTTATGCTTCTATTTACTTCATGCTAATTGAGACAAAAATAGCAGCAATAGTCTTATTGCTTGCTTCTTTGTAAGTAAAAGCGAAATAAGGAGTACCATAGGTTAAAGTGATAGTGAAATGCTGGTTGCTATGTGACTGAAGTTCATTTGTTTGTATGAACATGAGTTGGTAAATTCCTGTATGAGAAAAGTAAGTTTTTTTTTTTAAAGCTGAAACAAGTAAAAAGGAATATCTCAAAAAAGATTAACACCACGAAAAAAAAATGTATATGATATAGATTTTGTGTTTTAACGTGATCTACATTTTTTTGTGTAGTAAGTTTATGTCTATCTGTTACGGTTTACCAGTTATGCAAAATTCAATAAAAATCATCCAAAATAAAGAGGTCTTTAGAGGTGATCCCCAGAAAATTCAAGATATACATTTTATTTGGCATGAAATATCTTAAATATAAGAGATTTTAATCAAAATCGTTTGAGCCATTTTTGAGAAAATCAAAAGTTTCGAAATGTTCATCCTTGGAAGATACCAAACCTAAATACCAAGTTTGATATTTAATGGTGTTTTCGTTTTATGCTGTCCACAGACACACACGGACCTTTTTCTAGAAATGCTTTTCTTGGATTGAGGAGCTCCCAAAACATGTATGTCCGGTGAAATCTCGGTATCGAATTTTTGTGTGCAATACAATACCTTCTCTATACACTATGTATATGTACGTGCAGAGAAAGTAATAACTTATTCGTGTGAATGGTGTGTAATTTCATCCGACGATGTTAAAACGTCTTCGTGGAGGACACCACTTTCACCAAAACTTATAAACTTACATATACTTACCGACAGCCATAAGTAACGCGGGAGTTACGGAGCGCAAACCCCCGCAGTGTAGTAGACTGTGTGCGGAGCAGACATTCCCGGGGGCCGCGGCCTTGGCATTATATGACCTCAATGTAATGTATGAAAACTTCAGTTTTTGTTATTAAATAATTACGGAAAGCCAGATCGCACGGTTACTAAAATCATTGAACAATTCGTGCAGATATTCACCGTAAAAACTAGTTGGAAAAAGTTGTTCTTTTTGCGAAACAGTTTAAACCGTTTCTTCTGCAACCACGAAACAGTTTTGAAGTAACAGTTTCCTGTAACAGAAATTCCCTAATCTGTTTCGCATCAGCTGCAAAACTTTTGCACACGTTGTGTATCACCCAATATTATTGAGATAAATAAAAATAAAATCACAATGCACCAAATGCAACCACTCACTAGGTACACCGAAGAGGAAATTATCAAATTATGCAAGTAAAGCATTGTTATGCGTTAACAAGAGGGAATGAGTTTTGTTTATTATCGGTGAGAAATTACCTTGTGATTGGCATTCTGCTGACACATGGCAGCCTCGGTGCGCTGTTGCCCTATTTACTCCTGTCCGTCTGCAGCGACAAACGATCCACTGCTTCCTCTAAAATGCCTTCTTCGTTCCAAGGATATCCCTCTCCCCATTTCTCACTAGTTACCTCATCTATTCCTTTCCACATGGGGTCCCGTTTTTCACTAAACGGAAAAGTTTTATTATTTTGGCTAAAGTAACCTCAACTTACTTATCACGGATGTAAGACATTTTCAAATCACAGTGCCACTCGTGATATTTCTAGGATGAGAACAAGAGCAATATCCGCGATATATAAAAGGTAGTAGCGATTATAAATGTAAATACTTCCGATCACTATGTGTAACACAACCGAATTTTTCACAGAATGAAATCAAACAATTGGTCACTCATGCATGAGAACGCGCGCGTAAATTTCCACTTATCCACGTAGGTGTTGCAACGCCGATGACGTCACGTCTCTGCCGGTTATGTACTCTTACACTATGATTGGTCAGCAACCTGACGAGCCCCTGCCAGCAGACGACACACCCCACAAGTGTCAATCACAAGGAAGTTTCTCACCGATAATAGTACATTCGAATTTCTTGATATCAGGCCGCGCGCTACAAGATACAAAGATGCACCTTGCGGTAAACTTTGGAAGCAATGACAAAATGCGTAGTAACTGTTGCAATAAGTGAAACAACTGCCAGATCTCCGGGCGCCACCCGGAGAGCCCGGGTTTGGAATGAATTCTCCGGGTATAGAGCCAATGACCTTAATCTACAAGCTTGAATGTCACCTTACTTATGAATAATGTTTAATAATTTAGTTCGAATGTTAATTTCTAACTGTAAAAAGACGATATATTTCTAATCTTATTCTGGCGATTTTTCATTGTTGCGTCTGTAGTATTCGGATCACATTATTAATAAAACACTGGCAAGTCGCGGCTCGTCCATTGTCACCTGTCAGTAAGCAGTTTTACCGGCAATTATTGAAACGCTCGAATCGTGAGTGGATAAACTACCATTACCTTTCATAATTCAAAATAGTTATTGTTTGTTGTTCTGTAACAGTGAGTAATAACAGTGAAATGAAGAGGCGATATTTAAGTTCGTTTCGTGAAGAATGATTGCATCATTAGTAATAGTAATCGTAGTAATGAAGTAGTGGTAGTGGTCATGGTGGTGGTCATGGTGGTAGTAGTAAGTTAATTTTATTATGTTTGTAAAAATTATGACCGTAATAATACAAAAACATCTGTGTTCCATTCACATGACTTTCTCTACATCTCTGCAAAAATTATTGTTAAAAAGCCCATGCTATTTATTACATGCTATTCGAGAACAAATTAGCAGAAATAGTATTATTAGCTGCTTCCTTGTAATTAGAAGCGAAATAAGGGAATACCATATGTTAGTGATAGTCAAAATCTGGTTGCTATGAGTTAACAAATTCCTGTATGAGAAAAGTATAAGTTTTTCAAAGTTGAAACCAATAACAAGGAATATCTCAAAAATGATCAACTCCATGAAAAAATGTATATATCATAAATTATGTGGTTTAACGTGCCCTACGTTTTTTGTGTGGTAAGTTTTTGGCCATCTCTTACGGTTTAGCAGTTATGCAAAATTATTTAAAACTCATCCAGAATAAAGTAGTCTTCAGAGGATATTCCCAGAAAATACAGGATATACCTTTTATTTGTCACATAAATATCTTTAATATACGATATTTTAATCAAAATCGTTACAGCTATTTTTGAGAAAATCAACTTTCGAAAAAAGTTTCATGTAAAGGGTTTTTGGGGTGGGGGGATTTCTTGGAAATCTCCGTGTCGCATACTTGGAAGATTACAAACTTAAATACCAAGTTTGGTATTTAACGGCCTTTTCGTTTTTTAGTTATGCTGTCCACAGACCACACATAGACACACACACGGACATTTTTCTAAAAATGATTTTTTTGGATTTAGGGGGACGCAAAACATGTATTTCCGGTGAAATCTCGGTATCGAATTTTTGGGTGCATTACAATACCTTCTCTATAGACTATGTACACAGTACGAGTAGAGAAAGTAAAAAATCTGTTTAACAATTTCTGTCCCCATATAGTGAAATATCCGTTGCCCGTTAGTGGGTCTCCGGGCCCGCCTCTAGTACATTCTGGCAACCCCACTACTCAAGCGTTGCCGTTATTTTTGGACGAGTCTGTTGTGGAGAAGCGATTCACAATGAAATGCAAGCGCAGACGTAATGTAGCATAAGCGCAAGCGCGAGGGAAGACCATTCACAACGCAATCGTAAGCGTTGCAAGAAGCTGTCACGGATTTCTAGATCCGCAAGTTACATGCAAATATCTTCCAAGCTCTCCGCAAGTTCAAATTGAATAACATAACCAACAATACAACATAAGAAAATTCACTCAATCTATTACAAAATAAATACATACACGCGGCAGTGACGTCACAATAATTGCTTATTCAAAATTATTGAAAGTAATTCTGCTCAACGGCTCTATTTATTCTGCCGTCCGATAAACTGAGATACGTCGGGGTATCTATAGCAGGAAACAAAAGTGAAATGTGTAGATTGTGGTGAAAACACAGAAAGTAATTTAAAATCGGTTAATAACTAGAAAATCTTCAATTCAGATCCAACAAAGACCGTGAATTCAATACAATACATAAAAAGTCTGCAAATAAGATCCAGCCAAGACCGTGAATTCAATATCTGCCAAATTATACGTAAATCATGGCAATTCTGCACCTTCTATTTATTAACTGATTTTAAATAACGTGTTTTCACCACAATCCGCACATATAACTTTTATATCCTACTATGGATACCAACATGGTAATTCCCGTTTCGCAAACGGCAGAATTAATAGAGCCGTTGTACGGAATTACCGAAATTATTACAAGCAAAGAGACTGTAATAAGTGATAAAGCTACACATTTAATGAACTAAGAATTATCTCTCTGTGTCTTCGATTTATGAGAAGTAATAAATATATACACAGATGATAGTTACATCCATTAAATCAAAGAAGGAGACGGTCATAACCTCTTGAGGGAGATTAGAGATTGCGCGGCACGGCCAAATAGAAAAGCATGCATGTACAGCAGGTCCTGTAAAATCTTGTAGCGCGAACGTCTGTTGTTGATTTCATAGGTAATGCATAGAGAAACAAAGTAGACTTCATCCTCTTTTTACGCAACGCAAGAATAAAGTTTGGAGTTTGCGCTTACATTGCTTACATTTTAGTGTGAAACTGTTTCAAATAGTTGTTGTATTGATGAAACTGTTTCAAGATAACTGTTTTGTTATTTTTGTCCTATAACTAATAGAAACGAAGAATAAGAAAGCGTAGCTTTGAGAGGTGTTGATCGGCTGATCAGGTTGCACAGATAATAATAATGTTGTAACCTGATAAAAAGCATCACAGCTACCGATGCAGTGTCCTTGTGCCAATTTGTTAATAGGGTGTGAAATGATTGCAATGCACGTGGGTAGGCACGCTCACGGTTCATATCATCTTTCAGTTTCAGGAGACGATGCGGTGTCAAGACGGGCGGTGTCCCCTTTCCATCCACATTCCTGCGTGAACATGACAATGTGGTCAGTAACATGTTTGGCTACGGATCATTTCAAGGCACCATCGTGGAAACTGCTGCAAAATACTCTCATAACCTCATAATAATAAACGAAATATTTATGCACATTTCTTCTTCTCCAATTTAGTATTGCCTCATTGGAAAAAGAAGTAAAATATACACTCATTTAAAAAGGAAGTCCACTGAAAAGAAGAAAACATATTTAAAAGCTGAAACTATTTCAGCGAGTCAGTTGGGGAGTTTGTTGCTGTGTTGGCATGTTGCCATGGTAGCTCAGTTGTTTGAGCGTCTGGACGGAAATCAAGTGATCCATGGTTCAAATCCTTGTTGTGAGATTGCATTTTTCAGTCTGGCTCTACCTTTTCTATTCCTGTCCTACACACTGCTAGCGTGGAAGAAACAATGACTGACAATATTCCTAAATAGTTCTTTTTTGTTTTACTTTCTCTATACGTACGGTGTACATAGTGTTTAGAGAAGGTATTGTAATGCACCCAGAATTCGATACCGAGATTTCGCCGGAAATACATGTTTTGAGACCTCCTGAATAAAAAAAAAATAAGCATTTCTAGAAAAATGTCTGATGTGTGTGTGTGTGTGTCTGTGGGCAGCATAGCTCAAAACGAAAAATCCGTTAAAAGCCAAATTTGATATTTAGGTTTGGTATCATCCAAGGATGCGACATGAAAATGTTCAACAAAATCCCCCCACCCCCAACTACCCTTTAAATTGAACTTTTTTTCGAACATTTTGGTTTTCTCAAAAATGTCTCAAACGATTTTGATTAAAATATCGCATATTAAAGATATTTACCTGAAAAATAAAATGTATATTTTCAATTTTCTGGGAATTGCCTCCGAAGGCTACTTTATTCTGGATGAATTTTACGAAACTAGGGTAACTCCTTAACCGTAAGCAATGGGCAAAAACTTAACAGACAAAAATGTAGAGGACGGTAAAACACAGAATTTATGTCACATATATTTTTTTCTCATGGAGTTGATCGTTTTTGAAATATTCCTTGTTATTGGTTTCAGCTTTAAAAAAAGTTTACTTTTCTCATACAGGAATTTGTCAACTCCTGTCCATACAAACAAAGCAACTAGTAACATAGCAACCAGCTTTTGACTATCACCTTAACCTATGGTACTCCCCTATTTCGCTTCTACTTACAAGGAAGCAAGTAATAAGACTCCCGGGTAAAACCCATCCCTGCGTCGCTTTGTCCACCACAAATCACACATGGGTCGCTTGAGATCGAACCGAAGTAGTTCAGCGTGTGGTTTACAGGTCCTGATATATTCAAGATAGTGAGATGAAAGAAGATGAGACAAAAATAGACCTACTATAATTTTGAGTATTTATTAACAAATTGGTCCTTTAAGTGCAGAAATAGCCCCAAGCAAAGGTGGATCTAGGATTTCCTAAATTAGAAAAATCTGACGTGTTACATTCACATGAACTTTGTTCCAGAAACATACTTTCCTTGCAAAAGAGATTCTTTTCATTCCGACTTTCTAATCGAGATAAACATTAGCAGAAATTGTCTTATAAGTAGAAGGTGAATAAATGAATACTCTAGGCTAAAATCTATCGTATGTGAAATAATTGAAATCGCTTCTCTGCGTGGTTAGAAGCAAACAAATGAGGAATAAAACAAACGATGACTTCCCGCTTGAGAAAAGTTTTAAGTATTTTAAAATTGAAACCAATACAAGGAGTAACTCGCAAATGGTTATCTCTTACAAAAATTGTATATGACATAAATTGTGTGTCTTAACGAGCTCTGTTTTTTCTGTAGTGATTTTATTTTGTTTTTGTTTTTTGTTTATCTCTTAGACTTACCAATTATGCAAAAGTCATACGGAGTGAAAGGATCTTCAGAGTCTATTTTCAGGAAATTCAAGGCCTACATTTTAATTGCCATGTAAATACCTTTAATATGCGGCATTATAATCAAAATCATTTAAGCCATTTTTGAGGAAATCAAAATATTCAAAATATTTCCATGTAAAGGATAGTTTGGCGTGGAGGGATTTTTCTCAAAATCTTCGTGTTGCATCCTTGGAAAGTACTAAGCTTCAACTCCAATTTTGGTTGCATATTTTAAAGTAATAAGAGAAATTTAGCTAGTTAAAACAACGGAAAGAGAGTTATATTAATACCTATAAATATTGTGAAGAATTTGCCTTTTAATCAAGTTGGATTAAGATATAATTCAGTAGACAATGAATATCAATGCACAAATCCCAGCTACAAGAGCAAAACAGCTCCTAAATTAAGTAGGAAGCATAAAAGAAACAAATTGTTACAAGTTACAACAGATATTTTGCAAGTCACTGGTGGTTAGTTTGGTGGTAAGAAATTAAATGATTTAAATAGTTAATGTTTACAAGAGTATTAAAATTTAATAGCAGTAACTGATGCCCAGTTTAATATTGCTGGCTTGCTGTAATAGTAGGTAATTCAAGGATATGAAATTGAGATTTATTTTTGGGCACTCTTTAATTGCTACGGTTCTAGCGTCCCATTCTATATTAAGCGTGAGACCACTTAAATTTTCTCCGAAGTCTCTTTAGCAGGTTTGAGGTTCTTTTACGAGCTATAACACGGGACTACCAGCTTTACTTCCCTTCCGAAGTAAGCTATGCTAAGGATTTTTACGCCCGAAAAAAGAAAATCCATTACCCTCCATCGGTTTTGAACCCGCGATTTTGGGAAACAAAAATACTACGGAGAAAACGTTGAAGAATATGAAGTAATTCAATTATAATATCTCTTTTCTGTATTTTATTCTCTTTTATATTATTATTGTTATTTTATATTAATTATTATAGCTCATTTTTTTATTTTTAATTAGATATACGTATAATCTGAGATGTAATAGTATAGCAGTGACATTTTTAAAGTGTAAAAGTTTGCAATGCAGGTTCTGGTGTTGAGAACTTGTCATGTATATTTACTGGTATAAGCATTTGTTTTGTTTATGTTTCAGGATTACAACAAGAATAAATGGATGCTTATTATTCTTCAAGGCGCAAGAAAAGTTTACATTGTACGTGTATGCTTCTTTACCCTTGTCATACAGACAGACTAACCTCTGCAAATTTAACCTTTATTTTCCGCCTGCTTCCGACATTCTTTGTCCACCATATTAGGCGGCTATAAGTTATTACAGCTCTTGCCACTGCTTTGCAAAACCAATATATCATCCGTGTTGGTCCTATGCGTTTCCAAAAGCTCTTCTGTCCACCATAACTACGATTTTCCCCTTTGGTATTTATTTTTCTCTGCAAGTGTAGATTCCAGGTCATTTTATTGTTTTGGAATAGTTTGAAGTTGGCTATTAAAGCATGTGGGAGTTCTGAAATCTTACATAATTCTTTCATTTGCGAACAGAACAGCAGCAACTTTTTAAGGATTTGCCCACCAGTTTGCTCCGCTGCTCATACTTCAAGATCTTAGCCATAGGCTCAAATACAATAGAGGCAGATTTATCTTGGATAAGTATGACAATTTCATCATCCTTGACAGTAATAGCTTTGTTTGTTAATTTAGCCAGAATGCATTGTTTCGTTGAACATAGTTGTCAGAATCTTATAACTTTCCAGCATGGTTTTAATACATCTACAATAACTGTCTTCAACCCCATACCTCTGAAAATACTTTTGAATGGTCCAATACTTTAGATCAAATTTCTGATTGGTTTTGACGCAAATGGCTTGCACATGAATAAAGAAAACGACTATTTTATTAGTTTAAAACATAAACAAAGTAGAGAGCAAAAAGTCAAACTTCTTGGAATATGGTTGGACAACAATCTTTCCTGGAAATTCCACATAATGGAAACATGCAAAAAGTTGTGAAATGTTTTATTTATCTTAAGAAGACTTAGGATGTGAGTTTCCATTAGCACTTTGTTGACTGTTTATTATAGTTTATGTCATTGCCATTTAAACTATGGTATTTTGCTCTGGGGTAGCAGTGGGGAAGCCAATCAAGGCAGAAGGCTCTGAAAATAATAAAAAATTGTAATTCTCGCCAACATTGTGCACCTATTTTTAAAGAACTTGGAATTTTAACTGTGGCATTTCTGTATGAATTTGCATGCTTGAATTTTATTCATCTCTAAAGACAGATGAGTTACTTTTTTCTGATATACATGACCATTATACAAGGTGTAGAAATAACATGGTACCTCCTAAATTTCGGTTACAGAAATCTCTTAACTCTGATCTCTATCTTGGAGTAAAATTGTATAATAAACTACCTTTAAATATAAACAAATTGTAAATGCAAATTATTTTAAAATTAGTGTTAAAGTAGAATTAAGGCACTTAATTTTTACAACATACAAGAATATTTAAATATAGATACATTTTAATGACTTGCTGACGAAATCTATTGCATTGTATATATGCCAAATGGTGAAAAAAATTATCATTATACCTTTTCGTGCTGGTATTTTCGATTCTGAAGGTATGTATCGGAGTCTCCCTCTATACGGGGAGAGGTAAATGAAGTTAACTAACTCATTCGAATTTAAAAGCTAACCTCCCCTCAGATAAGTCAGGTATTTCCATCCTAAGAATATATGACGATGTAAACAAAAGCACGCGTATGAGCACCACACCATGTGAATAGAGAAAGGGTAGAAAAAGTCATGTGAATGCAACACTATTGTTTTATCCTATACACTACTGTTTCTGAACACGCGGTAATCTTATCGGTTCCTTTTATTGCTTTAGTAATTCATTTTACATGGATAATAAATTTATTCATAATATAACATGTCCGGGCTTGCAGGCCGTGTTCGAATAATAAAAGTATTAAAACTTGACGTTTCGTCCTCTGCTGTGGAGGTCATACTCAGAAATGTACGACTGACTAGGTTGTCACCATTCGCTGGCCCTTGTGGTTGTGTGTCAGGTTCTTAGGCACCCAGCGAGCTCTAACTTTACGAAATTTCAACGTGTCATGAACAATATCGTACACTGCACCTTAGGAAATATTTTTTTTGTAGTGTTTAACGCCCGCTTTTACTAATTGTGGCATCACAGACGATGTAACTGGAGATATATGAAATAAAGATGGAGTATCGGTAGAATGCGATGGCGGGGGAAACCGGAGAACCCGGAGAAAACCCGCCCCTGCGCCGCTTTGTTCACCATAAATCCCACATGCGGTCGTTTGGGATCGAACCCAGGCCGTCTAGGTGAGAGACGAGTGGTCTAACCACTCGGCCACGGCGCAGCCTACCGGTCGTTTAAAAGCCCCGCTTCAATGCCTCTTGTCATTCTGCGGGGTTGCAGCTGTTGCCGGCTTCCCGGAGCGTGGTGAATCACTAAGGTTCACGCGAACCTCTTGAAAGAATGCACTCCACCTGGAGACGTTGCCACGGTCCATACAACCATCCCCCTACGTACCACGCATGTCCCTACGACTTTTCACTCGGTTTATGTCCTTTGGCTCACAAATATCGAACCACATCTGTCTGCTCTTCACACGTGTACGACAGTAGCATGCGCACATCTTTGTTGCGTAGTTCACGCTTCTCTTGACAGAGCTGCACATGAAACAAAAATACCCTTTGTAGTGAAAACTTCAAACTATACTTGTGTGAAATTACAACATTCCAGCTGCAATACCAAGGCTAAAAAAAAAAAAAAAAAAAAGTATGTCTTTTCGATTCCAGATAAAATCGTAGATTTTAATTTATTTTGGATAATTTTCTCTAAATACGCTTTAATTAAATTTAAAAATGTAATGTTCGATCTACACTATTGTCTAGACACTATCACGCAGAGGCGTGAGTCTGTGGAGCAATTGAACTAGGCTATTCCCCTAAGTGTTATCAGCTTATATATAAACGTCATTACATTTCATGCTTAAACTAAAACGTTTCAAGGCATAACAGCATAAATCTCCGTTTTGCTGAATGAGTTGGACGCTAAGGCTCTGAGCGAGTGAAGCGAAACATTACACCGTCCCTCTTGCCGCCAGCAAGAACCAATCAGGTTGCTTAGGCTAGCTGTAATGCATGTGTGTCACAGTAGGGCGTGCTGTGTTAAAACAACTGTGAATCCATTCCTCTTACAATATGTTAGTACGTTTATTGTTTTGTGTACTATGAAGGGGCTTTTTAAAGTTTGCCTGTGAACTGTCAAGTCGCCCTCTGTGGTGTAAAGGTTACCCAAAGTTGTGGATTCAAACCTGGCGGAGGGCGAAGGATTTTTTCGGGCGTAAAAATCCTTAGTATGTCTTCCTTCGGAAGGGAAGTAAAGCCTTTGAGCCCGTGTCGTAGATTTATGGCATTGAAAGAAGCTCAAGTCTGATAAAGAGGCCTCTGAGCAAAATTAAACGATATGCCACTTCCAACAGAGAATAGAATGCTGAGAACCACAGTAGTTAAAAGAGCGTCCATAAATAAAAGTCAATGTGAAGTGTCATACCCATTAATGAAATGTTGTATGTTTTACACTATTTATTAAACGTGGAAAGAGACTTGGCCTTATAAACTAGCTCTCTAACTCGTGGCTGGAGACTTAGGATGGGAAACCGCCTTCTTGCAATAGTGGTCGTTTTTTTATAGTGTTTAGCACCCACATATGGCACCGTAGGCGATGACACTGAGATAAATGGAATGAAGATGGAGCACCGCTGGAATGTGATAGCAGGGGAAACCGGAAGACCTGGAGAAAACCCGTCCCTGCGCCGCTTTGTCCACCACAAATCCCATTACGGTCGCTTGGGATAGAACTCGGGCCGCCTAAGTGAGAGGCGAGTGTCTAACCACCCAGACCTCGTAGCCAAGCCGCACTAGGCTGTTCTGCTTGCAGACGATTTATCTTGCTTTAAAATACAATAACCGGTAGCAACGTTAGGAAAACAAAATATATACAATAGAACTCTCCATGGCACAGCTCACTAAAAGCCTTGGCCTACCGCCCCGCCGCTGCGTCGCCCATCTCGGTCCATGATAGACGATATGGACGAGGGGACACTGCGAGACGTGGGTGAGACGTGGTCAGTGCTTCGAACCCCCCCCCCCGACCAGTTAATGCGGTCTTCACTATCTGGAGCCGCTACTTCTCCATCAAGTAGCTTCTCAATTGCCCCCCCCCCAGGGACCTCATGAGGCTAAGTGCACCCCGTTCCAGGTACCTATATAAAATAAGAACACTAAATAAAATAATAGTAAATATAAGTACTCACTAACACTTTGTCCTTTCAGAATCGATACGTAACTTGAGGTTTTAGTTTTTAAAAGTTTCAACTACATATTGGAGTATTGTAAAGTATGTACATTATGGTAATAATGAAGCACCAATAACTTCTTGTTCGGTCTCACTTAGTCTTTGAAATTGACGTGGGGAAGTTTCTATTGCACTTCAGTTGAATAAAATTGTCGTTGATGTTCAAATTAAATTCCTTTTTAACTTGACGGATGCGATTTGGAAGGAAGATACCGTTTCAATTTTCAAATCAATATTGTTGGTTTTTATGTTCGAATCACTCTCTTAATTAATTTGAGCTGTCATCACACTGAACTTTGTTAAAATATTGCATTTTTTTTTTTTTTTTTTTTTTTTTGCCTTTTTCTGCGCTTTTTATTTGGTCGTGGTGTTTATTAAAGTCCCTTAGTTACTGTTTCCTGTTTAACATCCTTTGGAAGTTCTTCCATAATTAAATTATGTTTATTATGTTCTGTATCATTGAGTCCTGGAAAACTCATGTTTACTTTACTCCTGACTGTATGTATAGATTTCAAATTTTAAATTGTTACACAAATTTATATTGGCAAGGTGAGATTCTTTTTTTTTAGTATTATTCACAGTAATACGTAGTATTATCACATCTCAGGGCCGTGACCTCGAGGGAGATAATTCATTTCAGGTAATATAATATTTATAAATACACTGGTTTCAGTGGTAAGGTGTTCTTGTATATTCTTGAATATTGCTTGACACAATAATTATTAAAGCTGTAGGATTGCAGAGATAAATGAAGATTGCATTCTACAGCACGCGTTCCCGTAGGACGCTACCCTTGTGCCGAGCAATGATGAGCACATCAAAACTGACCAATAACGAATGCGCGCAATTGAGGGTCTATTCAGCTCTCATATAGGGTCGAAACTTATTTTACATGTTTTTCCTTATTAAACATTCTCTGAGGAAGTATATAATACAGACTTCAAATTAGTTTTTATACATATATTTATTTCATAAGCTATTTGCGCTTAGTGAAAATTTAAATACGGTTATACAACGCTTGGGGATGCGGTATACTAGAAAGAACAACTTCCTTTTTCATGCACATAGCAATGCAATTATCATTGTTGAATTTTTTCGAAAAATTATTTTTATCATAAATGATATAATACTTAAAATACACATTACATTCAATATTATAATATTCACAGAACACTTACAGGCTAATTACTTTCAGTAATTAATTTTTTCTTTACCACATAATCAATAAATTAATATGGCATCAATTTCCTTCAATTAACATAAAATGAACACTTGATATAAAAACGCTTGGCTTCCATATGCTGTCTCAAAATTCTATAGCAGTATCAGGGCAACTAAGCATGAATGCATATTTTAAATTCAGCGCATGACAAATCGCAACCACATTGTAATCGATGTCTACTCACTTCATAGCTTTCACTGCCACTCAACCATTTTGCACATATCCTCGTCAAACATAAGTTTTCAATTCAGACCTACAGCTATTTCCTATGTTGCTAACGAAGGGCAAGAATTTCATTACATAATTTATCTTGTTCAAATAAATCAACCTCTCATATAATATGTAATTTCACCCTTATAAATCTCATAGCAACATCAAGTAATTTCGGATTTTTACTTTCTCTATACGCACTATGTGCATAGTGTATAGCGAAAGTATTGCACTCCACCTAAAAATTCGATACCTAGATTTCATCGGAAATATATGTTTTAGGGTCCCCTATATCCAAAAAAAGCATTTTCACAAAAAGGTCCCTGTGTGTGTGTGTGTGTGTGTGTGTGTGTGTGTGTGTGTGTGTGTCGTGAAGACGATAACTCAAAAACGAAAAGTCGGTAAAATACCAAACTTGGTATTTAAGTTTAGTATCTTCCAGGGATGCGACACGAAGATTTTAAGAAAAATCCCCCTCACCCCAAACTACCCTTTACATGGAACTTTTTTTAGAAAATTTTGATATTCGCAAAAATGGCTCTTAACGATTTTGATTAAAATATCATATATTAAAGATATTTACCTGACAAACAAAATGCATATCTTGAATTTTCTGGGAATAGCCTCTGTAGACTACTTTATTCTGGGCGAATTTTACGGAATCTTGCATAACTGCTAAACCGTTAGACTTAGATAAAAACTTACTGCACTAGAAATGTAGAGCACATTAAAACACACAATTTATGTCATATCCATTATTTTCGTGGAGTTGATCGTTTTTGAGATATTCATTGTTTTTGGTTTCAGCTATGAAAAACTTACTTTTCTCATATAGAAAGTTATCAACTCCTGTCTATTTAAACAAAACAACTTCAGTCACATAGCAACCAGCTTTTGACTATGACTTTAACCTATGGCACTCCCTTATTTCGCTTCTACTTACAAGGAAACAAGTAATAAGACTATTTCTGCTAATATGTTCTCGAGTGGCATGAAATAAATAAAGGCATTAGCTTTTTAACAATAATTTGTTGCAGAGATGTAGAGAAAGTCATGTGAATGGTACACATCAATTTTTTTTCCATGTTTTATCAAAACACTGCATACGTTCCACATACCTATTGCTAATAAAGCCTGAATATATACGATAACAATATGCCCAGCAGAATCTTTATTTTCTTTAATAAAGTTAGCTAAAATGCCACTGATTAGTTTCACAGCAGTACATTTTCCTGTTTAAAACATGTAAAACGTTGTATACGGAACACTGTTTCCCAAAACAGGTCTTTCCAACTTTCAATGTTATCGATAAAAATACTCTAATTCACAAAATTCAAAGCGAAAGACAACATGACCATTTCATAGAATTTTTTCCCCGAAATGGAGAAGAGAAGACTTCTTTGGTATACAGATGACGAAGATACGCTTTGTTTTAGTTTTAACAGCTAATACCTCTAATATTTTTTTCTGTGCAGATTTGTGATATTTAAATCTGAAATTTCCGAAATGTCTCCAGATTATGATAGTGCTCTTAATGGGTTATTTCAGTTTTTTTAAATACGGAAACTGCAGATATCAAATAATTATTATCTGAAAGTGACATAACTGATGCCGTCGAAGTCTACAAATTTTGCTTATAGATTTATTATTACTAAATAAAACATCCTTCACATACATGTGTTCCTATATGAGTTTTATTATATAAACTATTACTAAGGTAAATAAGATGGTTATACTAGAACTTTACTTTCTTTTGTTTCATATCAAAGTTAGTTCTGAATTGCTACAAAACGATTTAAATCTATTTTTAAAAATATAAAAGCTGCTGGCAAACAAGTATAGCTAAATTAAGGAACATGTGTGAAAACGTTTGGATAGTTTTAATGAAATTCACGATGTTGAACAAGAGGGTATTTGTTATAATTAGGCTAAGAATTGCTTTAAACATATTCAGCTACTTAAATGAATATAAAGATATATCAGGAAAGATACTTCTGTATTATATTACGTTACATCATACTCCTGTTTATGTATATTCCGTTTGAAAACATTCCATAGTAGATTTTGATGCCATGTTTATCCATAAAATCCACCCACAACGTTTGACAGTCCAATTTCTTATTCTCAGTTTAATTTCAGCCGTTTAGCTCGACGGCATACATCTGGTTGCCTAACACAAAGAAATATGACCCGTTATCAGTGGCGTTCAGAACTTCTTTACAGGGAAATAATAATAATAAGTATTATTATATTAATATTATTATGAATTGTATATTATAGGATAGAACGATCTAAAAAATTACAGCAATAACAATCATTATTATTATTATTGTATAATAATTATAATTATTGTAGTCTTTGAGACCTTTTCACCCTATAATATACCATTCATAATAATTAATATGATGATAATCGTAATAAGTAATAATAATAATAAGTATTATTAAAAATAATATTATTATGAATGGTATATTATAGATAAAAAGCTCTCAAAATCTACAAATTTTAAACAATAAATGGAAGTATTTATCTATGACTCCGACATGTAAACTCTGAAATATTAGTAAAAACGGAAATTATTGATAACAGAAACGGAATACTGGAGGAAATCTGCTGGAATATCTAGTTGAGAAAAAATAATAAAGGTAACTATGAAGAATACACGAATATTCAAGATTCAATCTTAGATTTTATTCCTCAGAAATAATTAGAATAGTATGGGCATATTAAAAGAATGGAAGATGAAAAATTAACCAAAAGAACAATGGAGTAAATGTCATCAGGAAGGAGGAGAAAAGGAAGACCACATATCACGTGGATTCAAGGAATTAGATTCATTATTATTATTATTATTATTATTATTATCATTATCACGTAAAATACTGCTATATTATGGACTTAATGATGGTTCCCCTCCCATCTTCTATGATTTGTATTTGATTGGTGGTTTAGAAGACCTTTGTACACAACATCCCATAATGAAACAATTTGTGAGAATGAGTGAAAATAATATAACATTTGCTTCAGTTTTCACAACATGTGTTGACAAATTGGCCTTTTAAATATTGTGATTAGGGGATCTAAAATTGAAGTACTAATATCTAGTCATTTAAGATGGAAAATTAAAACATAATTATTTTTGCAATTTTATGTTCTAGATTTTATATAATTTTAACTTCATTTACTTTACCATATGTTATATACTAATTTTTCAGGTGAAATTCGAAAATAGAAATTGCAACAAATGAGTTGTGTTGATGGTTGTCTAATATTGATGTCCAAGTCTTGCAAGATCTTTTAGCAAGATGTCAGATTTTAGATTCCTTCACATCTTTATCAAAGATGACAATTGCTAGTTTTTGCATACACCTGAGAACAGATATTATTTACTTTGGGTAAGTTTGTATGATATATTCTTTAAACCAAGAATATTCCTCTTTTTTGTAATGAAAGTTATGATTTATATGCCTAAGAGTAAAATATTTAAACCTGTAGAAATTGTGAATATTTTGTTTCTCTTTTAGTTAAGATATTTTAAAAGTAATAAGTACATAAATTGAGGATTTGTGTAAAGTATTGCAATCGTGAGTGCGAATTCCAGCATGAAGTGTGTGTAAATGCGTGCAAGATTACTGAACCAAAGCAAGAGATGGTGATACAAACGTGTTACCAATAGTAAATGTACCTCAAGTACAAGCATTTGCTTAAGTGGGCGGTGGATTCTGTCCAAAAACGGGCCACGATATCTGAACAAATGTACACGCTGGATAGGTAGACTGAAAAATTCAACGCCATAGCGGGGATCTGAACCACCCATACTCCGGTCTCTTGCTGACCATTAAGCTGCCATGGCAATATGCAGACATGACATTAAATTCCTCAACTGACTCGCATGATTCTGTAAACCACAAGGTAATCTAAAATTATTTTGAGATGACATACCCCAAAGGTGACTTACAAAGTCATAAGTACTTAAAGACCAAATAGATGTACAATAAATTGTATAATTAATATGTACTAATTTTGAGCATAGAGTAATTTTAAAAATAAATTAAACAGTCAAATGTAACTCCATGGTACGACAGCTCACGGGGAACCTTGGCCTACCGTCCCCCATCTCGGTCCACTACAGACGTCATGGATGGGGTGCAGTATTGGAGGGTGAGTCGTGGTCAGCGCCTCGAGTCCCTCCCGGCCGGTTAATGCGGTCCTCATGACCTGGAGCCGCTACTTCTCCATCAAGTAGCTCCTCAATTGGCCCCCCAGGGAACTTACGAGGCTGAGTGCACCCCGGCCCAGGTCTCATCCCCACGTCGGTACTGGGGATCGAACCCAGGTCTCCCGCTTGGTAAGCAGCTGCGCTACCACCGCGCTAAGGAGACGAACACAGTCAAATGTAGTAATATAAAATTATTTTAATGACATTTGACTGCAATGAGTTTAAATATAAAACAAAATTTAAGTTTATGTTATATATTATTATTATTTATTGTAATGATTATCATTATATTATAATGACAAACAAATATAAAAACTTGTGTGTTGATAGCATTTACTAATGTCAAAATGCATGTAATGGTATCGTTGTAACGGGGCATGCAGATGAATATTTAATAAACAAAACAAAAAGTACTTAAATTCCCGGGCTTCATGTCCAGAGACCGTGGTTCAAACCCTGGCTTCGCTATCTAACTCCTGTCCAACTCCAGTCCTACATATGGCTTGTGTGGAAGAAATAATTAATTAATACTGAATGTACATGGCTTTATTTACAGTTATAAGTTCACGTGCTTCATTCTTTATATATTTCACTATTTATTAAATTTAAATTATCCTATCCACTTTACGTCATTGATGATACATGTTTTTTCCCAGAAATGTTCTCTAATTAAGCGGTGTTTTCAAAGGTCCTTCATGAATACAGCATTAGATTTCAACCTGAGAAAACTTAAAGGCTATAAGAGTAGTATTTCTGAAACACCTAGCGCAATGAAGAAATGAATAGCGTTTCTCAAAAGATTTACATAAATATTTACATACTTACATGTATTTGTATATATACATGTGTGTATGTGTCTGTAAACAGGATAACACTAAAACAAAAAAGTACCAAAGTTCCAAGGTTGATGTTTCTAGGATGCGACATGATGCTTTTCAGGAAAATTCCCAATCACAAATTACCCTTTACATAAAACATTTTTCGAATTTTCGATTTTCTCAAAAAGGCTCTAACGATTTTGATTAAAATGATATTATTAAGAAGATTTCCGTGCAAATAAAATGCTATCCTGAGCTTTCTGAAAATAACCTCTGAAGCCTTCTTCATTCTTGTGGACTTTTGCGTATACCGCAAAAGATAGACAAAAACTTACTACACAAAAAAGTAGATCTCGTTAAAATACATCATTGCTGTCATAACTGATTTGTTGAGTTAACCATTTCCGAGTTGTTCCTTATTATTAGTTTTTAAATTTTCAAATATACACACATCATTTTTTATTTGTTTATTATTTTATAGCTTAAGTTCCTTTAACCTTGTTGGTTATATCGGACGATGAATGAAATCGTTGGAAGTTGTGCTCAAATGAATTCGGGGTCTCAGGAGCGTTAATTACTCGACATTAGTTTTCTCAGGATAAGTTAAAACCTTATCCGGGTAACTCGCCCTAAGCGAGATTTTAACTCGCGACCTGTTGTATGTAAGGCAGACCGCTACTTCCACACTACCTAGGCGGGCATTTATTTATTTGTTTGTTTCTCAAATGGAAGTCGTTATTCACTTTTTCTCCAAGTCATACAAGAGAAAGTAATTACATAGCAGCCGGGTTTAAAAAAGATTTGATTGTTGCTTTAGCCAATGTAAGAAAAATGGCGTGTTATTTATGGACGCTCTTTAACTACTATGGTCCTCAGTGTCCCATTCTATATTGGGCGTGAAAGATCGCTTAATTTTGCTCAGAAGCCTCTCTATCAGGCTTGAGGTTCTTTTACGTGCCGTAAATCTACGACACGGAACCAACGGCTTTACTTCCCTTCCGAGGGAAGCCATGCTAAGGATTTTTACTCGCGACCTTGGGTACATGAATTAGCATGGTAACCACTACACCACGGAGGGCGATGAATTTTGCCAGTGTATTTCCTTATTTATTTTTTTATTTAAGAGATATACAGCAATAAAACTATTTCTGCTAATGTTTATCTCAATTAGCATGGTTAGAGAGAAGAATACGCCTGTGTAAACAATAATTTGTAGCAGAATATGGAAAGAAGGCCAAGTGAATGGAACACGAGTTTTTATGTTTGGTGTGATAACCTAATTTTTCTAGATGTTTTAATTTCCTCTGATGATTTTAATGATCTCTGAGGATATAAAACCTCATATTTATATCGTTTAACGTAGAAAGACGGTAAGAACACTGAGGTAGCATATACAGGATTCCTGTATTTATATCAGCAATATAACAGGTCATATTTTCCTAGGTATTACCTACCGTATTACGAATGCACGATACAGCAGAGTAACGAGTAATTTTGCATAGCACGCCACTGATTGGCAAGTTGCTCAGAGGTTGAGGCAACGTTTTGCTTCCAAATTTGGTGTTGTGAGATGTAGGCCAATGAAATACATACAGTCGCACACACACATACGTACACTCTCACCGGGAGCCTGGACTCCCGGTTGGATTTTGCTCTTGCTGTATTTCCTTACACTATTACGCGCCTTTGTAAAAAAATCTGACGTGCACCATTCACATGACTTTCTCTATATCCCTGCAACAAATTATTCTTAAAAAGTTTATACTTCTAATTACTTCATGCTTATCAGTAAAACATTAGCAGAAATAGCCATATTACTTGCTTCCCTGTAAGTAGAGGTGAAATAAGGGAGTACCATAGGTTAAAGTGATAATCAAAAGCTGGTTGCTATGTCACTGAAATTCCTTTGTTTAAATGGACAGCAGTTGACAAATTCCTGTATGAAAAATGTATGTTTTCCATAGTAGAAACCAAAAATAAGGAATGTCACAAAAACGACGAACTCCACGAAAAAAATGTATATAACATAAATTGTGTGTTTTAACGTGCCCTACATTTTTTGTGTAGTAAGCTTTTGTCCATCTCTTGCGGTTTAGCAGTTATTCAAAATTCAGTAAAATTCATCCAGAATAAACTACTCTTCAGAGGCTGTTCCCAGAAAATTCAAGATTTACATTTTATTTGTCAGATAAATATCTTTAATATACGAAATTTTAATCAAAATAGTTAGAGCCATTTTTGAGAAAATCAAAATTTTCAAAAAAATTTCTATGTAAAGGGTAGTTGGGGGTGGGGAGATTTTTCTCAAAATCTTCGTGTCGCATCCCTGGAAGATACTAAACTTAAATACCAAGATTGGTATTTTACCTACTTTTCGTTTTTGAGTTATCGTGTTCACGGACACACACACACACACACACTCACACGGACACACACACACGGACCTTTTTCCAAAATGCTGTTTTAGATAAAGGGGACCTTAAAACATATATTTCCGGTGAAATCTCGGTATCGAATTTTTTGGTGGAGTGCAATACCTTCTCTATATACTATGTACATAGTGCGTATAGAGAAAGTAAAAATCTTAGTGTTGCATTCTCATAACTTTCTCTACCTATTCTGAGAACATACACAATGCTATTCTTCTATCTAGTTCATGCACATCAAGACAAATATTGGCAGAAATAATCTTATTGCTTATTTCCTTGTAAGTAGAAGGGAATACACTAGGATAAAAAGTAAAAACATAAGGGACGACTATGAAATTCGGGTCTCTTTGCATGGCGAGGAGTAAAACAAAAGAAATGAATTTGAGGAACGAATTAGTATTTTCAAATGTAAACTATTAACAAGGAATATCTCGAAAAAAAGGTTAATTCTAAAAACAAATGTATAGGACACTTATGTTTTTGTGTAATAAATATTTTTTAACTCTTACAGTTTACATGTTATGCAAAAGTAATTCAGAATGAAGATGACTACATAGACTATTCTTAGAAAATTTAAGAAATGCATTTCATGTAAATATTCTTAATATGTGCAATTTTAATTACAATTATACGAGTCAATTTTCAAAATTTACCACAATTCTTCCATGGAAACAATAGTTTGCAATGGGGGGGATATGTTTGAAAATCTCCATGTCGTATCCTTGGAATATGTCTTAATTTAATATCAAATATGATAATTAACCTAATTTCGTTTTATTTTTCGTGAACCAAGTACTCACACATGATTGTTCCGCTCACATACATTTCTCTGTATATTCTGCGAATGGTTACTCTTGCAAAAGCTTATTCTTCTATCTGCTTCATGCCATTCAAACATTATCGAGATAAACATTAGCAGACATGGTCTTATTACTTAAGGTTCTTGTAATTAAAAGAGAATGGCTAGATTAAAGCGATAGTCAAATTTGTTCAAAGCTGTCACTCTATGTCGCAATTGAGATTCCGCTCTTTTCATGAACTGCACGCAAAATGTGAATAACGACCAGTCATTTGAGAAAGTTTAAGTGTTAGAAATTTAAAACCAATAGCAGGAAAATCTCAACAAAAAAAATGTATATGACATAAATTGTGTGTTTTAACGAGATCTACATCTTTTGTGCAGTAAGTTTTTGTTTTTCTCTTAAGGTTTACCAATTGTGCAAAAAACAATCGGAATGAAGAGATTTTCAGAGGCTCTTCCCGGAAAATTTAAGGTATACATTTTATTTGTGGTGAAAATATCTTAAGTTTGTTATTTTAACCAAAATATTTAGAACCTTTTTTCAGAAAAACAAAAATCTCAGAAAAAAAGTTTCCTTGTTGATAGTTAAGGGTGGGTGATTTTTCCAAAAAAAAAAAAAAAATCTTCGTGTGGTATACTTTAAAGATACTTAACTTAAATATCAAGTGAAGTGCAGCGCATGCATTTCTGCTAACAGTGAACCGGTGTATCTGCTGTCCCGACTGCACAATTTCGGTTTCTATCACAATGTTAGAATTACAAACGTTTTCGGCCATATATAGTAAAACATACCGCATTATCTCAAAAAGCGAAATATGAATTGCAGTATTAATGTTAAAATCACATTTATAAATAGCGTTAATAAGAATATTAATAATAATAACAATGATAATAAAAATAATAATAATAAAAATCTGGTGTGTTCCATTCACATGATTTTCTCTATATCTCTGTAACAAATTATAAGCACAAAGGACATTTTTCTGAATAATATTTTTGGGATTCAAGGGGTCCCAAAATATGAATTTCTGGTGAATTTGTATCTATTTTTGGGTGCAATACAATACCTTCTCTATACACTATTTACATAGTATATGTAGAGAAAGTAAAAAAAAAATCTTATGTGTCTCCAATCACACTATTTCCTCTACATCTCTGCAACAAATTATTGCTAAAAACCTTATTCATCTATTTATTTCATGCTAATTGAGAAAAATTAGCAGAAATAGTCTTATTACTTGCTTCCTTATAAGTAGGAGGAAAATGAGGGAGTAAAGCGAATGACAAATATTTTAAAAATTGTTTGCAATGTGGTTGAAGTGCTTTTGTTTGTATGGCCAGAAGTTGCAAATTTCCATATGAGAAAAGTTTAATATTATAAAACCGAAACCGATGAAAAGGAATATCTCGAAAACGGTCAAATGTATATAAAATAAATTGTGTGTTTTAAGAAGTTCTACATTTTTGGTGTAGTAAGTTTTGTCTATATCTTATGGTTTACCAGTTAGCAAAATTCAGAAAAATTCATCCACAATAAAGAGGTCTTCAGAGGCTATTCCCACAAAATTCAAGATACACACTTTGTCACGTAAATATCTTAAATATAATAGATTTTAATAAAAACCGTTACGGCCATGTTTGAGAAAATCAAAAATTTCGAAATGTTTTCCAATGAAAAGGGTAGTTGGAAATGGGGGGGGGGGTTTCTTGAAAAACTTCTTGTCACATTCTTGGAAGATACTATACCTAAATATCAAGTTTTCTTTTCTGAGCTATGCAGACAGACAGACACACACACACAGACACACAAACATGGACATTTTTCTAAAAAATGTGTTGTTTTTTGTTTTGGATCAGGAGGTACCAAAATCAAATAACACAATTACGATAGGCAAACATCTTGAATAAAAGTTCTCATTAAAAATAAAAAGCTATAATAGGCCCTTATGATGCAAAAAGACACACACTATAGAAATAAACAATTATAGACACTATAAAATAAGTTTATTTTGCTCCAATAAGAAATATATCTATATGTACAGAGTATATGATTTTAAAATAAGGAACGATTTAAATACGACCTCTAATCATAGGAAACTTTTATCGATAAAATACTTAGTTTACCATCTTAAACTTACACGCGAATACCTAGTGTAAGGAGCAGACGAACATTGAATCTGAGTGAAAAACACGGAACAAATGACCGGACCTTAGTCAGGTATGAGAGAGGAAAATGAAGAAGGCTAAATGGATGAAAAGAGAGCTGATGATGGAGCAAGTGATGGAAGAATGGCGAGGGAAAATGTATATTACATAAATTGAGTGTTTTAATGAGATTTAAGATTTTTGTGTATTAAGTTTTGTCTATTTCTTACGGTTTACCAGTTATACAAAGGGTATCAGAAATGAAGAGGTCTTCAGAGGCTGTTCCCAGATATATTTATTCTAAACATACATTATATTTGTTACAAATATCTTTAATATACGATATTTGAATCAAAATCGTTAGAGCGGTTTTTGAGAAAATCAAAAACATGTAAAGGCTAGTTAGGGGTGGGTGGATTTTCCTCAAAATATCGCATCCTTGGAAGGTCCTAAACTTAAATACGAGGTTTGGTATTTAACGGACTTTTCGTTTTTTTTTATTAAGTTATCGTATTCACAGACACACGACACATATACACGCACATATATAAACACACAAGGCCGCGCCGTGGTTCGATCCCATGTGAGATTTGTGGTAGACAAAGAGGCGCTGGGGTACTCCGGTTTCCCCCGCCATCGCATTCCACCGGTGCTCCATCAGCATTCATGTATAATCAGTGTCACTGCCTGCGGTGCCATAAGTAGTTAAAGAGAACGTTAAACACTACATAAAAAGCACACACATGTGCGCGGACCTTTTTCTAAAATGCTTTATTTGAATACAAGAGAACCTAAACTGTATTTCCAATGAAATCTTGTTATCGAATTCTGAAAGTACTATGTATAGAAAGTAATTGATTTTATATTCATAGATTAAGGCACCACAATTGTAACTAAAGGTAGATTTTCTTTTTAATTTACACACTTTTTACGTTCTCTACACGTACTATATACCTAGTGTATAGAGAGTATTGCACTCCACCCAAAACTTCGATACCGAGATTTCACCGGAAATAATGTTTTTGGTCCCCTTGAATAAAAAAAAAGCCTTTTTGGAAAAACGTCTGTCCGTGTGTGTGTGTGCTGTGGACAACATAGCTCAAAAACGAAAAGACCGTTAAATGCCAAACTTGGCGAATTTTACGGAAGTTTGCATATCTGCTAAACCGTAAGAGAAGGATATAAACCTACCACACAAAAAGTGTAGAGCACGTTAAAACACACAATTTATGTTATACATACATTTATTTCGTAGATTTGATCGTTTTTGAGATATTTCTTTTTATTGGTTTCAGCTTTAAAAAACTTATACTTTTCTTATACAAGAATTTGTCAACTCTTGTCCATACAAACAAAGGAACTTCAGTCACATAGCAACCAGCTTTTGACTATGTCTTTAACCTATGGTACTCCATTATTTCCCTTCTAGTTGCAAGGAAGTAAGTAATAAGGGTAGAAAAAGTCATGTGAATGTTACACAATTCCTCTGATTTGCGGATAGATTAGGCTCGCTACATATGAATACATAACTCAGTTTATATGTGATCTGATGAATAAGTCAGTGTGTGCTGTGTTTCACTTCTCTTCCGGTACTGCATCATTTTCGTTGAAGATGGGCAATGAACTGCCAATCAACAGACGGCCTTATTATAGCACACAGGCGGACAGTTTTTGTGTTGCAACTCAAGCTCAACCTTTGACCCGCTTCTCTCGCTGCGCCTGCCTATCATTTTCTTTCCTTATAGGTTGGGTAAACATACCCGTTGTTAAATTATCATTACGATACAGAAGTTGCGAATAATGAAACTAAGAATTTTATCTTTAGGCAAGCCAACGCCCTATCACATTCCGGTAACACATTGCAAAGCTAAGCAGTTTTTTTTTTTTTTTCATTTCCACGTCATTTTCTGGGTCATCGGAGCATTATCATTATTATTATTATTAATTAATTAATGCATGGGTCATTCAATTATCATCATAATCATTAGTTGTATCATTTTAATTAACAATAATAAAACATTTTGGAGCAGTCATATTGTTGCAGCGCTTAGAAGTAATCTCCTCCAACATGAACTCGCCTCCACATATCATTCAATAATTAGTGACAACATTTGAATTAATAACAATAAAACATTTTGGATCAGTTATATTATTGCAGTGATTAGAAGTAAACTCCTCCAACATGAAGAACATCATTCAATAATTGGTGGCAGCATTTGATTTAACAATAATAAATTTTTTTTGGAGCAATCATATTATTGCAGTGCTTAGAAGTAATGTCCTCCAACATGAAGAGCTCGCCTCCACATATCATTCAATTATTAGTAGCAACATTTGTATTTTGTATTAACAACAATATAACATTTTTGGAGCAATCATATTATTGCAGTGCTTAGAGTAAGTTCCTCCAATGAAGAACTCGCCTCCACATTTCATTCAATAATTAGTGGCATTATTTGAATTCAACAATAAAACATTTTTGGAGCAGTCATATTATTGCAGTGCTTAGAAGTAACCTCCAACATGAACTGGCCTCCACATATCATTCAATTATTAGTGGCATCATTTGATTTAACAACAATAAAATATTTTTGGAGCAGTCATATTATTGCAGTGCTTAGAAGTAATCTCCAACATGAACTGGCCTCCACATATCATTCAATTATTAGTGGCATCATTAGATTTAACAACAATAAAATATTTTTGGAGCAGTCATATTATTGCAGTGTTTAGAGGTAATCTCCAACATGAAGAACTCGCCTCCACACTTCAGGGAGACGACGGATGCCACCCACAGCATCTTATCCTAATATTCGAACAGACCGCTCTACTGCAGCTATAGTTGCTGTCTGGTTCTAAATCGAACTCCTCTAAATGGTAATTCAATTTTCTTAAAAGGGTCGGAAATCACATGGGCTCATATCTGGAGGATACAGAGGAAGCTCCATAATTTTCCAGTTCCATTTGCGAAGTAAATTAAGAATTATGAATAACCGTGTGAGAGCGAGCACCGTCATGTAACACAATAGTATATGAATTCAGGAGATTTGGACGTTTTCGATGCACAGCTAGTCGTAAATAGTGTTCAATAAAGTATCTGTAATATGCACCATTCACACAATTTCCTTGAACTGAATCAGTGACAAGAACACCGTCAAAATCATAAGCAACAATGAAGATGACTTTAGGTGATTGCGATCTGCCAGCTCCACGTTTTTTATGAACATCTTCCCTTCCTCTACAAAATGCATTCGCCCACCTAGCCACGGTACGAAATGGTAAAGTCTCTCTTTTACAAGCTTCCAATAATTCTGTATGACTGTTGAACATTGATACCTCTTGCAACCTGAATTTTAATGAGGTATCTTTGTTCGTATTTACTAAATATATTTAGAGCACTAAAGATAACAGTTTACACTTAAACTTACTAAAAGTGTCTTATAAATAAATTGTCTTCAAACTCACAGCTAACAAACATTAGATGCTCTTCTGTTTCATTGTTACATCATCAACGGATGACGCCAAATGCAGGCAGTGCTGCCACTAATTTTAAACGGCCCATGTAATAGTAATCTTCATTTGATGCAACCGTCCTCAAAGTTTGACCATAGCATCCTTAATCATTGATGTCCACAGAATTCTTTTCATAGCTTTGTCTCCATCGCTCCCCTCGTAGTTTGCTGAGGTTCATCCTTACCGAGGCGTTTCATCTGGGCCTGGCATTCGGGAGGTCGTGGGATCGGTTCTCATGGATTTTTCGGGGATTTTCCCGTGTCACTAGGCGAATGCTAGAGCAGATTCATTTCCCCGAACTTTCTGTCCCTTCACTTCATGTTTATTTCATCCCAACAGTCTCTTTCAGAGTTGTAAGTGCCGACGAGGACTGCGGCCGAGGGCGACATTGCAGATTCTATTTCAGTTTTAGATTTGATTCTGCCATTGGTCGATTGACCAACATGGCTGCCTATGCACAAGCAGACAGAACGAACGGAAAACTGTGCACTTTGCATTGGAAAGAAGAACCGATTTTTAGAAAGGCCATTTTTACCCCTTATTTCGATCCAATTCATTTGCATACACCTAACCTAATAAAGCCTAACCTCGACGAAATTTCAAAACCTCTCGTTCACCTGTCACGTAGCCATATTGTCTTCGTAACCAACTGAACTAGAATCTGCAATCTCGCCGGCCGAGGTGTCATTTTGTGGAGTTGACTGTTGCTCTGGAAATACAACTCTCGGTGGTGGGATGGCGTAAGTCGTTGTCTGCGGACTCAGGTGGTCTATCCAGGACTGAACCAGAGGCTTCTGGCTCTCCCCGCTTGAGAACTATTAGGAGCCCCTCCACGACGGTTCCCTCGTTGTTCGGATGTGGGCCGCCCTCTGAAGTTACACTCATCTCATCCTTCTTCCATGGGTTTGTCGTACACTAAGCCCACGGCTGCTGTATGGAATACCCCTACGCAATGTATATATACGCACATATATACAAACATTTTCATCCTTGGGTATTCCTATCTATTTGTTCCTTCTTGTTTTATTTCCAAAGTCATTCTCTTCTTTTATCGGAAATCCAAGACATTCTAGACTGCGAGCATCAATAGTTGTTATAATATTGGGTGAATCATACTAATATTCTAGTTCATAATTCATTCTGACTCACCATCTACCATGTTGTCCTCCGTGGTCTAGGATTACGATGCCAAAGTCGCGAATTCAAACTAGACAGAGGGCTATGAATTTTTTCGGGCATAGGAATCCTTAGCATGGCTTCCATCGGAAGGGAAGTAAACCAGTTGGTCCTGTGTCATAGATGTATGCCGCAGCAGTTAAAGAGCGCCCATAAATAAAACTCAATTTAATTTTTTCAACTTCCATTCTCTATGTATTTTACGTAAAACTTTTCTTTTCCACGTCCTTAACAACTTTCCATTTTAGCTGTCTGAGTCACTTTGTGAGAGGTGTGTTGGATCGGTTGGTGAAGGTTGTGTTACGTAGAAAAGAACAAATACCTACCCTCCCAAAATAATTAAATTTGTCCAGATTCTATCTTGCAAGATTCTGATCCATACAAAGCTTATTACAGCTTGTCACGTGATCCCAGAGAGGGATGAGGAAAGAGACCCGAAGGGCGATCAGACGAGGATTACAACGGACTCAAGCATGGACGGAGTTCCTAGCAGAACAGTTGGAACGCTCCCGACGCCGTCATAGGCGCTGACACTCCCGGAGTGAGCCCTGAAACCAGAATCCAGATTCCCGACGGCGCCAAGATAACGTTTTACAATACGAAAATCACCATCCAGCCGCAAGCCGCCGAATACCGTCGCCTGGTCCTGAAACAGAAATATTAGGAAATGTTAGGAACAGAAGTGGTAGAGGGAAAACTCAGGGGATGTAATGAACCTACCCAGGATTCGTAAGTTGACCCGGGGAAACGCCCTTAGATCAGATAGACCGGCCGCGGGGATCGAATCCACGACCTCCACGCTGCGAGCCACAGTCGAAACCACCTGAGCCATCCCGCTCGGTTGACAATAATAACGTCATTCAAACGAAAAATTATAAGCTAAGTAAATGTACCGGTTATATGTGCTAGACCTTTTTGGACGTTAGCTTTGCCGAGACAAACAGAAAAGAACCCCCCATTTAAGCATGAATTTCTGCAGTGCTATCAGCTGAAGAGAACAAAAGTTGACAGTAAAACCATTAGAGTTACGTGTATCTAATGACGTTATGAAATGTCAAGGACTTGTCAGCGTGTGCTAGAATTTTGTACACAATTTGTACAACAGGAGTTTTATGGAGGCCATAAATCTGCTAACATAAGGATGTCGAATTTAAGCACATTTCATCGTCCTAGTTCTAAATCGGGATAAAATCGCAACCTTGGGCCTAGAAAGCCAGCACTTATTCAAATGAGCCACCCAAACTGGTAAACAGCCCAATATGGATATTCATGCATATAAATGAAGGTAAATAAAGAAAAATATCGGGTGTATATTCAAATTGTTTATATCTACTTGTATTTCATTTTAATCGAAATACGCCTTCGCATAGGTGGTACATTACCATTGCGTTATACAATATATTTAATTAATATACAGTATTTTAATAAAAATCGTTAGCCATTTTTACTTTCTCTATACGCACTATGTACATAGTGTATAGAGAAGGTATTGCACTCCACCCAAAAATTCGATACCGAGATTTCAGCGGAAATATATGCTTTAGGGTCCCCTTTATCTAAAAAAAAAAAAAAAAGCATTTTCGGAAAAAGGTTCGTGTGTGTATGTGTAAGTGTGTCCATGTGTCCCTGTGTCTGTGAACACGATAACTCAAAAACGAAAAGCAGGTAAAATGCCAAACTTGGTATTTAAGTTTAGTATCTTCCAGGGATGCGACACGAAGATTTTGAGAAAAATCTCCCCACCCCCAATTACCCTTTACATGGAACTTTTTTTCGAAAATTTTGATTTTCTCAAAAATGGCTCTAATGACTTTGATTCAAATTTCGTATATTAAAGATATTTACCTGACAAATAAACTGCATATCTTGAATTTTCCGGGAATAGCCTCTGAAGAGTAGTTTATTCTGGATGAATTTTACTGAATCTTGAATAACTGCTAAACCGTAAGAGATGGACAAAAACTTACTACGTTAAAGCACACAATTTATGTTATATACATTTTTTTCGTGGAGTTAGTCGTTTTTGAGACATTCCTTATTTTTGGTTTCTGCTATGGAAAACTTATACCTTTCTCATACAGGAATTTGTCAACTGCTGTCCATACAAACAAAGGAACTTCAGTGACATAGCAACCAGCTTTTGATTATCACTTTAACCTATTTCGCTTCTACTTACAAGGAAGCAAGTAATATGGTGGGAGATATATATATAAAACCGGAAATATATGTTTTCAGACCCACTGAATCCAAAAAAAACATTTTTAGAAAAATGTGTGTGTGTGTGTGTGTGTGTGTGTGTGTGTGTGTGTGTGTGTGTGGGCAGCATAGCTCAAAAACGAAAATACCGCTTAAAACCAAACTTGGTATTTAAGTTTGGTATCTTCCAAGGATGCGACACGAAGATTTTCAAGAAAATCCCCCAACCCCCAACTACCCTTCACATGGAAAAACTTTCAAAAATTTTGGTTTTCTTAAAAAGGCTGAAACGATTTTGACTAAAATCCCTTATATTTAAGATATTTACTGGCCAAATAAATTGTATATCTTGAATTTTCTGGAAATAGCCTCAAAAGACTTCTTTATTCTGGATGACTTTTACTGAGTTTTGCATAACTGGTAAACCATGAGAGATAGACAAGAAATGTAGATCACGATAAAACACAATCTATGTTATATAAATTTTTTTCGTGGTGTTTATCGTTTTTGAGATATTTCGTGTTATTGGTTTCAGTATTTAAAAACTTATACTTTTCTCATAAAGGAATTTGTCAACTCCTATCCATAAGAAAAAATCTGATGTGTACCATTCACATGAATTTCTCTATATACTTGCAACAAATTATTCTTAAAAAGCTTATACTTCTATTTATTTTATGCTTTAAACAGAAATAATCTTATTAGTTGCTTCCTTGTAAGTAGAACCGAAATAAGGGACTACCTTAGGTTAAAATGATAGTCAAAAGCTGGTTTCTATGTCAATGAAGTTCCTTTGTTTATATGGAAAGGAGTTGACAAGTTCCTATATGAGAAAAGTATAAGTTTTTCATAGCAGAAACCAACAATAAGGAATGTCTCAAAAACGACGAACTCACGAAAAAAATGTATATAACATAAATTGTGTGTTTTAACGTGCTCTACATTTTTTGTGTAGTAAGTTTTTGTCCATCTCTTACGGTTAAGCAGCTATTCAAAATTCAATAAAATTCATCCAGAATAAACTATTCTTCAGAGGCTATTCCCAGAAAATTCAAGATACACCTTTTATTTGTCAGGTAAATATCCTTAATACAGTAATTTTAATCAAAATCGTTAGAGCCATTTTTGAGAAAATCAAAACTTTTGAAAAACGTTCCATGTAAAGGGTAGTAGGTGGTGGGGGGATTTTTCTCAAAATCTTCGTGTCGCATCCCTGGAAGATACTATACTTAAATACCAAGTTTGGATACTCGGACCTTTTTGTGAAAATATCTTTTTGGATATTGGGGACCCTAAAACATATATTTCCAGTGAAATCTCGGTATCGAATTTTTTGGTAGAGTGCAATACCTTCTCTATACACTATGTACATAGTGCTATAGAAAAAGTAAAAATCTGATGTGTACCATTCACATGACTTTCCCTATACCCCTGCAACAAATTATTCTTAAAAAGCTTATATTTCTATTAACTTCATGCTAATGAATAAAACATTAGCAGAAATAGCCATAATACTTCCTTCTAAGTAGAGGTGAAATAAGGGAGTACCATAGGTTAAAGTGATAATCAAAAGCTGGTTTCTATGTCGCTGAAGTTCCTTTGTTTGTATGGACAGCAGTTGACAAATTCCTGTATGAGAAACGTATAAGTTTTTTATAGCAGAAACCAAAAATAAGGAATGTCACAAAAACGACGAACTCCACGAAAAAATGTATATAACATAAATTGTGTGTTTTAACGTGCTCTACATTTTTGTATAATAAGTTTTTGTCCATGTCTTACGGTTTAGCAGTTATTCAACATTTAGTCAAATTCATCCAGAATAAACTACTTTTCAGAGGCTATTTCCAGAAAATTCAAGATATACATTTTGTTTATCAGATAAATATCTTTAATATACGAAATTTTAATCAAAATCGTTAGAGCCATTGTTGAGAAAATGAACATTTTTGAAAAAAGTTCCATGTAAAGGGTAGTTGGGGGTGAAGGGATTTTTCTCAAAATCTTCGTGTCGCATCCCTGGAAGATACTAAACTTAAATACCAAGTTTGGTATTTTACCTACTTTTCGTTTTTGAGTTATCGTGTTCACGGAGACACGGACACACACACACACGCGGACCTTCTTCCGAAATTTTTTTTTTAGATAAAGGGGGCCCTAAAACATATATTTCCGGTGAAATATCGGTATCGAATTTTTTGGTGGAGTGCAATACATTCTCTATACACTATGTACATAGTGCCTATAGAGAAAGTAAAAAGGAGCTTCAATCACATAGCAACAAGTTTTTGACTACCACTTTAACCTATAGTACTCCCTTATTTCGCTTCTTTGTTTTATTCTCTTAAGAATAAAGCTATGATAAGGTTTTTAACTTAAATATGTGTTGAAAAAATTTACATGCTAAGTAAAATGTATATCGTGAATTTTCTGAGAAAAGCCTATACCAAGTGGTCCAGCTGCCCCGTATTTGACACCTGCAAATATCCCTTGGTACGTTAAAAGAGTTGCAGAACTCAACGGGACTATTTCATGTTAAAACCCGACAGTGGAGCAGCAGTCGAGAGCCATCCTCACGACCTACTCACAGTCCCCGCTGATAGCAAGACTTGTAAAGCGAAGGTCATTCTCGCCAGTACAGCACTGGTAGATTTTAACTTGAAATTGCTGTTGAGTTCTGCAACTCTTTTGACGCACCAAAGGATACCTGCACACGTCAAATACGATGCAGTTGAGACACTGGTAATATTCTCTTCATGGAAGGAATCTTTTGTAAGTTTGTATAGCGTTAAACGATTAAGGAAAACGTACTAAATATGTGTAAAAATCATAGTTTAGTAACTATATTTTGTGGCATAAGCTATTTCCGAAATATTCGTTATCATTGGCTCGAATTGTCCAATACCTTCTCATTCTTTGAAAATCTCCGTTTCAGTTGTTTATCACGATTTCGTGGAAGGAGTATTGAATTTTAAGGTTAGCATATACGTCTAATTCGTAAGATTTGAACTATTGCTGTATCTTTGTGACTATAACGAATCTTGTAATGTGCTGTTTCTGCAAAGATTTATCTTGCTTAAAATGAAACATCTATGGATAAAAGGAAATACCGAATGTGTAACTTTAAGATATCCTTCTCTATCTATTATTATTTAAGAGTGGGAATACAAACTACTCTTTAGAAGGTTTATTTTTGTATGTTATTGAAGTTTTAGCAGTGTAATTTTAAGGCTAAGAATGCTGGACTAAAAGGAATAAATGGAATAATTATAAATTAGATTGTTGAGAACTGTTGCTGAAATAGAGCGACAGACAAAGAATATGACAATGCAATAAGGAATTTATGTTCCATCACATCATGTTGGCGTATTTTGGGACACCTAACGGTGTTTTCCTAGATCAGGTGAAATTTCTAATTTGCGATTTCGCCACTATGTGCATATGATAACGTGAGATGAATTTGTCGTCCATTGATAGTACCATATAACTAAATCACGACTTGCGGACAACAAAATGGTGGAATTTTGCTCAATGAACTTTCTCTTTCAATGTATGGGTCTTTTAAGTGCAAATCAATATTACATGGGGTCAACGGCTTACTTTCCTTCTGAAGGAAGTCATGCTAAAGATTTTCACGTCCGAAAAAAATCCATCAACCTCCAATGGGATTGAACCTTAGATACTATAGGATAGCACGGTAATCACTTCACACTCATACGTGGAGGATGTAATTAGGCGCCGGGCCCGGAAATTCTACGCAAGTTTGGGCGAACATGAGAATGCACTTGGTAGATCGCTGGGGGAGTACTTACCTACTGCACGCCGTGCAGGCGGTATCGGGTTCCCCAATTGGCTAGCGGCTTCAAACTAGCCAACAGCAAATTAGCTGAATTAAGTACTCCCTCCTCCCAATATTGGGAGTGATCAATCAAAATTCTCCAACAAAAATAATGTAATCAAATCAAACACCAGCGGAGCAGAGGAAAAAGATGCTGCTCCTAAAACAGCAAACGTTCGAGAAACCTATCTAGTACTACCTCCACAACATCACCCGAAACCTCGCAAATATTACCAAAGCTCAACCCATCCTATTATTCCTGTGGTTAAGCCCTTACCAGGGTAGGTACATAAAGCTATACCTAGGCCCACCACGAGTCTACCAGATCTCGGATGGATGGACGGACGGACTACATTACGGAGGGCAACGATACAATAAGAAACAAATGAACACATTTAATATAACATGAAATAAAATAAAAACAAGAAACATTAATATTATGAGTACAGCGGACACCAAAGCCCGACGTTCTCCATGGTCTAGGGGTAACATACAACATGAACATCCCAAGGTTCCGTGCCATAAATCTACTGCATGAAATGAACTTGAAGTCTGATAAAGAGGCCTCTGAGCAAAATTAAGCTGTCTTTCACGTCCAATATAGAATGGGACGTTGAGAACTATTGCAGTTAAAGAGCCTCCACATATATAGCTCATCAAATTTTTAATCTACCGAATCTCGCATTCACAACCGTATCCTAGAATACAAAACCAAAGGAACGAGAAAGGAAGACTTACAGCGACTGCCCCAGAAGTACCCGACCTGACGTATGAATAGTGGTTGTTGTTTCAAACAACAATGGTAAAGAGTACCAACCTTAGAAAACTCAAGTTTGAAAATTAACGATTTAAATTGTTTAGCATTTGTTTGGCAGCCATCATTAGTGAATTCTCTCAGCTAATTTGCAAACATGGATAAAACTGGTCGTCGTTATGTGATACAATGCTTTCATTTGAAAGATCTAAGTCCAACTAATATTAAAACAGCGCTAGATTATACTTTAGGAGAGTCTACAGTTGACGACCATTTTGCAGACCTCGATAGTTCTCACTATGAACTATTGAACATCGCTGGGAAAAGTATATCGAGCTGAAAGACTATGTAGAAAAATCTGATGTGTACCATTCACATGACTTTCTACAACAAATTATTCTAAAAAGCTTATACTCCTATTTACTTCATGCAAATCAGAAAACATTAGGAGAAATAGTCTTATTACTTGCTTCCTTGTTATTAGAAGCAAAATAAGGGGGTACCATAGCTTAAAGTGATAGTCAAAAGGTGGTTGCTATGTGACTGAAGTTCCTTTGTTTGTATGGACACGAGTTCACAAAGTCCTGTATCAGAAAAGTTTAAGTTTTTTATAGCTGAAATCAAAACAAGGAATATCTCAAAAACAATCAACTCCACGAAAAAAATGTATATAACATAAATTGTGTGTTTTAAAGTGATCTACATTTGTTGTGTGTAAATTTTTGTCCATCTCTTACGTTTAGCAGTTATGCAAAATTCCGTAAAATTTACACAGAATAAAGTACTCTTCAGAGGCTATTCGCAGAAAATTGAAGATATAAATTTTATTTATCAGGTAAATATATTTAATATACGATATTTTAATCAAAATCGTTGGAGCCATTTTTTAGAAAATCAAAATTTTCGAAAAAAGTTCTGTGTAAAGGGTAGTTTGGGATGGGGCGATTTTTCTCAAAATCTTCGTGTCGCATCCCTGGAAAATACTAAACTTAGATACCAAGTTTGGTACTTTACAGACTTTTCGTTTTTGAGTTATCATATTCACAGACACACGGACACACACGGACCTTTTTCTGAAAATACTTTTTTTTTTGATACAGGGGACCCTAAAATATATATTTCCGATGAAATCTCGGTATCGAATTTTTTGGTGGAGACCTTCTCTATACACTATGTATATAGTACGTATAGAGAAAGTAAAAAGGGTTAAAGTGACATAAAACTAAAACCATAGTAAGCTAAAGCAGTGCTGCCACCATAAACCAAACAGCATTCTTAGATGATGATGATGATGATTGGTGTTTAAGGGCGTTCAACTGCTTAGCGTTATTAGATCAGGTACTTCTAGGAGAGCCCTCGTATGAAAAGATGGATGAACTAGTTTCTTTGAGATAAGGAGCAGGTCAAAAGGTCTAATCACTAATGCTGGTGATAATTATGAAATAGTCAGCATTGTAAAGGTGTACACCACAAAGACAGGTCACTTATGCTCACAATGGTACTGAATCTGGGGCTCAATTAACAAAAGGCGGTTGAGTCCGTGACCGCATGGTCATGAACCACGGGTTTCAACGACGATAATAGCGGCATTAAACATTCTGCCCCGACACCTATTATCGCAATAAGTAGGTACATCACAATAGGGAAAGTTTTGTTGCGTTTATTGGTAGTTGTGACATTCTCTGGTCTGTGGGCGTGTACCTTCATCAAGAATGTTTTAAACTGTAAGGTCCACAGTAGCACCATCTGCAACATAAACTGCCACACGCGAAAGCAAGTGATAACACTTAATAATTCTAGACTCGCACCATGTGTCGATATTGGAGATAAATGCCTGCCTTGGCGGCTCGCCTCTAATACGTGTTCATTAATTCAGAACACAAATTTGTCGCTCGCCATTACCTCGCTACAGGTTCGACTGACCTACTCTAAGCGGTGCTCATAGCTCACTATCGATTTATTTAATCGACAATTCTCGGAATAGCAAACGATACCGTTTTAATATGACTCCATCCACATTAACCATATATGTAAAGGCAGTGTTCCTTTCCCAAAAAAAAAAAAAAAAAAAAAAAAAAAAAAAAAAAAAAAAAAAAAAAACTAATGTGTTTCATTTACATGCCTTTTCTACATCTCTGCAACAAATTATTGATTAAAAGCTTATACTCCTATTTACTTCATGCTCGTCGAGAAAAACTTAGCAGAAATAGTCTTATTACTTGCTTCCTTGTAAGTAAATCGAAATAAGGGAGTACTATAGGTTAAAGCGATAGTCAAAAACTGGTTGCTAAGTGACTGAAGTTCCTTTGTTTGTTTGGCTTGATTTGACAAATTCCTGTAGAGTAAAGTCTTAAGTTTTTCAAGGCTGAAACCAAAAACAAGGAATATCTAAAAAACAAAACGAACTACAAAAAAATGTATATGACATAAATTGCGTGTTTTAATGTACTCTACATTGTTTTTGTATGGCAAGTTTTTGTCTCTCTCTTACGGTTTATCAGTTATTCAAAATTCCATAAAATTCATCCAGAATAAAGTAGTCTTCAGAGGCTATTCTTAGAAAATTCAAGATATATCTGCATATTATTTGTCAGGTATATATCTTCAATATACGATATTCTAATCAAATCGTTAGAGCCATGTTTGAGAAAGCACAAACATTTTTAAAAAATGTTCCATGTAATGGTAGGAGGAATTCTTGAAAATCTTCGTGACGAATCCTTGGAAGATACTAAACATAAATACCAAGTTTGGTATTTAAGGGTCTTTTCGTTTTTTGAGCTATACTGTCCACTGACATGCACACACGGACCTTTTTCTTAAAATGATTTCTTTTCTTTCAGGAGACCTCAAAGCATACATTTTCAGAACAATCTCGATATCGAATATTTGGGTGGAATACAATACCTTCTCCAGTTCATGTGTACATTGCACATATGTGCTAGAGAAGGTTAAAATATTTAAAATGCAACTTCAGTATCTGAATGTACGTGATTCAGTTCGCAGACATTTCCTGTGAGCTGTGTATACATATAAAGGTATAGAATATGTTAATTACGTAAGACTCCGGGCTCTGATTATAACCATAGTTACCGCATGTTTGGACCACTCAGAGGCGATGGGAGGAAAGAAATTTCGTTTCGATGAATAGGTGCACCACATCCCTCTTTTTTCAGAGTAATCCGTGCACTTCCTACGCGTTGGAGGAACGTGTGTTGAACGTGATGATTTTATTTGATTCTCTCGTAATTTATGAGTTGAAATTAGAAGATGCTTTATAGCCCATGTCAACGAATAAAATAGGACTCTTCAGCGGTGAAAGAATTATCACAATAGGTTCTTGGTATTTGGAATAATCATACATACACTTTTTTCTCTTTATAGAGTTAGCACAGATAACAACACTTTGCTTGATAGGCTTCCATAAATAATTTTAGGACCTGCATTATGCAACAGCTGTCAGCGAAACTCAAACCTCGCTCATGCATATAGAAAGGTGTGTTTGGCACGGTAGTTTTGGGTTTTCCCTACTACTGCTGCTAAACTCAAATGCTTTGGCTAGTGACAGACAATATTATATCTATGCCTCTTGTAAATCTCATCCGATTTTGTTAGAATATCCGAAAATGTAATGTTTTGGAAAGTGAAGAGTGTTTCTTTGTAAATAAAGTTTTGCGAAATCAATTATTTAAATCAGTTCTCCATACAGGGATGGTGCGTAAAACAAAATGCTGCCGAGATTCCTAAAAAACAATTAGTTTCGTATCGCAGTCATACAATCCAATGTAAAGCGTGCAAGAATATACCCAGCAACAACATGCCCAAAGGAAAATACATTGAAATTAAAACTATGCAAAGAAATAATAGCTTGATTTATGGACGCTCTTTAACTGTTGTGTGTTCTCAGCGTCCCATTCTATACTGGGTGTGAAAACCGCTCGGAGGTCTCTTTATCAGACTTGAGGTTTTTTTACGTGTCGTAAATCTACTACACGGGACCAACGGATTTACTTCCCTTCCAAAGGAATTTGCTAGGAATTTTTATGTCCGAAAAACTCCATCGTTCTGCTCCAGTTTTGAAACCGCGATCATGGGTATATAAAGTAACCATTCCACCATGAAGGGCAACACTATCAGAACATCTACAGCGGATGATTCAAAAGCTAATTATTTTGCTAAAAAACAATGATTGAGATGATGATAATGTCACCGAATATTAATAAACTTTTATAGAAATTTCTTGCATGTGGCGTAGGTCTTTTTCTTCTTATCTCAAGGATATGTGTTAATCCTGTCTGTATGATCCATCCACCTCTTATTGAACTCTGCCTAGGTTTCTCTTTCCAATCGGCCGATAAGTCATTATTTCAGAGGCAGGGATAAACTATTTTCTATCATTCTGTCAACATGATCCTTCCATTTCATTCTATTATTTTTTTCTATCTTAGCATTAAAAAATCATTTTTAAATCGTAAATTGCTTCGTTCCCTATTTTATACATTTTATTGCACCTCCTTTCATATTTCTTAAGCTTCATTTTTGTTGCCTGAATGCGTGATCTTTGTTTTTGTTTCTGTCCATGATTTGGAACCATAATCAAAAGTAGCACAGCCAAAACCGTATAGAATTTCTTTTCGTATGATTTTATATGTCTTTATTAATCACATTGTACCTACATTCTTACAATATTCTTATGTCTTACTTAGATTTGCTATTTTTATTTATGCCTTAGTCCACCATACACCTTAACAACACACACACACACATATAAATGAATCGCTGAAATGTATGTACGCATATCACTTCCGAACGACTGCATCAAATTGAACAATTCTCGTTTTGTTGTGTTCGTTATTGTCACGACAAGGTTCGTGGGAAAGAAAATATTTCAAAATAGTACGGGAAAGTATTTAAAATCTCATAATATGAATAAAAACCGTGCCAAGCGAACGCATTTCGGTTAATAGCCACCAGATGGCAGTGGTATCACGGTTATTTGTTGCTAAATGGTTGTAATACTGCTATATTTTTCCCTCCCCATTCAATGTTAAGGTAATGCACCAGTTTATAGACACAATGACGCAATGCAGCATAAAATTTAAATTCATGTTTATATATTAACTGTCCTTTCCTTACTTCTATTGTTTAAAATAAGCATAAAAGAAGCTTTCCTGGTGACTAACACCTACAGTAAGTACTTATTTATTTGCCGCTAGATGGCCAAAGTAGCAGTTTTCCTCCTCATTCAATGTTAAGGTAGCGCAACAGTTTATCGAGATAGTGACACAACGCAGCAGTGAAATTCAAATTCATTTTTATGTATTAACTGTCCTTTCCTTACTCCTATCGTTTAAAATAAAGAAAATTTCCAGGCGACGAACACCTAAAATAAGTACTTGCTATTTGCCATCAGATATTCGTTGTACCTGCTGCTCTATTTGTCATCTCAATGCTAAGGGAATGCATCCGGTTATGGAGAAAATGACGCAAGATAACTGTAAAAATCAAATATATTTCTTATGCATTAGCTATCTTCCCTTGGTCACATTGTTTAAATAAAGGAATAAGTATATTTTTGTTGTAATTCTTTAAAACGAACACGTTCATAAACAATGCACATAACCATTAACTCTTCTTGGAATCTGAAAATGGTGGATAAATAACAGGATCCATTATAGGTTTAACTTCCAATTGCAGATGTTGGTTATTTGACGTTATGTGGTACATGAGCTAGCTAAAGAATATGAACATACCCACGTCACCAATTGCGGTGCTCTTAATACATTTGATCAAGTAATATTTTGGGTTTAATGGAGAAATTTAATACACAAAGCTATCATCAAATAAAAGCTTATCAATTGCTCAATCAGATCTTCTTGCTCTTTAGTTCCGTCATTGTTAGTCTTAGAAATGGCTGTTTTGACATAGAAGAAAATAAAGAAAGAGGTGGAAATCATTAGGAGTAAAGGAAAGAAAGAGATTCGGAAGAAGCATGTATGTTACTTTGTGACTTTCTCCTGAATGTAATTCATTACCTATGCCAGCGTATGCCCGCCACACTATGGATGCGCTGCCATTACTGTTATTATGCCAACGACATCTTGGTTGCCCACGCTGTTAACTGCATGCCATCCTTTCCACACTATCATATGGGCGCTCTGACTTCGTCCTTTTCGCAATACCAACTATATATGCTATATTGCGCAGATCACTGCGCTTTTCAGATGCAAAGGCATTATTAAACTTTGGCAATGGGAGAATTCCGTTAACACTTCTACTGGTCTCATTTCGTTTCCATCAAAATGTTGTTATTTCACAATGTAAAAGGAAGAATTAATATTGGAAGTGTTTCCAAATATTGGTGCAAATTACAAAAACTACGCTTGGTTGAGCGAATGAGCCATTTTAGCAGCAACTTGTAGATGTAGATGATTTGAATGTAAAAATTGATGGACAAATGCATTCATTTAAGTCGATCAATTACATTACCAATCCAAATGAGGTCGTCAATTCACTAACTAAATGAATTGGATTTGCCAAGATTCCCGCCACACAATTTACAGCTCAAGGTTGACTCGATGATAATTATTATATTACGCAATATCAATCAGCCGAAATTATGCAGCGGAACAAAACTCACTGTTAAAAGAATTATGAAAAATTTGATTCAAGTTACTATTACATAGGAAAGTTCAAAGGCGAGGATATACGTATTCCAAGAATACCACTGTCAACCGATTTTCCTTTTGAATTTAAGCGCGCCTTGCATTTTCAATAACAATAAATCCCAAGATCAATCGTTAGACGTGTGTGCAACATACCTTGAATTGTATTTTTCGCATGTTGTACGTTGCGTGCTCGAGAGTTGGCAAACTATCGGCGCTATTTTTTTCTCTCCGGAAGGAAAATTGCATATTACAAGGCATTACAATAAAGTGCTGCAAAATTATTTAATTTTAATTTTATTTCAATGCCACGTCGTACTGTAAACGGAAGTTTTTGTCTGAGATTTTTTTCATTAGGTACACCACCCTGCGAAGCCAGGGTGGGCAGCTAGTTTTAGATAATATCAGCAGTCGATATCCAATGAAAAGAAGTGTTTCTCAGAGGTGAAAGGAAGGTCAAAATTAGATTAATGGTTTCCGAAGCTCTCCTGGACGTGCACGCAACATTCACGTGCCATCGAGGACGTTTTTCTAAAACGCACTTTTTGTGACTGGTGCGGCCTTAAAACATATATTTCCAGCAAAATGTCGATTCAAACATGTTGGGTAGTGTATAATACTTCTTCTACGTCCAAAGGTAAACGTCGGGGACAGTAAAACGCGTAATAGGTTTTTAACCTTATCCAAAATTTATTTTTCGTGTTTAAGATTTCTGTTGACTAGTCCTTTCAGTTTTATTTGTTTAATGTCCCTTCAACTGCTTGATCACAGGTTCTTTTGGTGACACTGTATGGTGGTCAGTAGCCATCATAGTTCTTTCCCTGTGCCCAACTTCGCACCAAGCAGATGGTGCAAGAATGGCATCCACCCTTGAATGACACCCTAGCATGCTAGTCTTCTAGATCTCAACCTTATACACCATACTGTTTTCCTCCGCGACAATCAGATGGAGCTGGGGTACCGTCCGGTCTATCTGCTTACACTATCTGTGGATAGATGGCCACGTAAACAGAATTGCCATATATTTTTTAGTTTTATTGCTGTTTTAGAATGAAGGTGAAACTTTGGATCCTGATATTAAATACCCAATCCAGTATTTGCCTTAGCGACGGAGGAAAACCACGAATATACCTCAGGCAGATTAGCCGGCCCACGAATTTAAACCGAAGGCCTCCTGAATGCGGACCACGGAAGTTTTCGGTAGAGCCATCGATACTTCATGATACTATGTTGCAGCTCACTTTTATATTCTTTCTAAACCGCTTGGTTCCTTATAGTTTTATATTTTCTTGTAACTTATTAACTTTTGCCTGGATATTATTAGTATTATTACATTATTATTATTATTATTATTATTATTATTATTATTATTATTATTATTTTAATGTCCATAGTATGAGATTATTCTAAAGGATTTCAGTTTTAACTCGTAAAATAACCGTTTGAATTTCTTTGTGTGTAAACTTATTAGCATATTTGGAAAAAGGCCCGTGTGTGCATGTGTTTGTGCATGTGTGTGCGCCTGAGAACAGTATAGCTCAAAAACGAAAACTCCATTAAATACAAAACTTAGCATTTAAGTTCATAATCTTCCAAGGATGCGACACGAAGGTTTTCAAGAAAATCCTCCCACCTCAACTACCTTTTACATGGAACTTTTTCGAAAATTTTGATTTTCTCAAAAATCGCTATAACGGTTTTCATTAAAATATCGTATGTTAAGATATTACCTGAAAAATAAAATGTATATCTTGAATTTTCTGGGAACAGGCTCTGAAGACTACTTTATTCTGGATGAATGTTACGGAATGTTCCATAAGTGGTTATCGTAAGAGATAGACAAAAACTTACTTAACAGAAAACATACAGCTCGTTAAAACACACCTTTTATATTATATGTTTTTTTTCGTGGGGTGGATCGTTTTTTAGTATACCTTGTTATTGGCTTCAGCTTTAAAAAACTTTCGAATTTGTCAACTTCTGTTCCATACAAAGGAACTTCAGTCACATAGCAACCAGCTTTTGACTATCACTTTAACCTATGGTACCCCCTTATTTCCTTTCTACTTGCATAGAAGTAAGTAAAAAGACTATTTCTGCTATTTTTTTTCTCGATTAGTATGAAGTAAGAAAACGCATAAGCTTTTAAGAATAATTTGTAGCAGAGATGTAGAGAAAGTCATGTGTATGGAACACGTCAGATTTTTTGCTGTAATAACGTTTTAATTTTTCGTAGATTTCGTTTGGACTATTTTCCAAAGTTTTAAATGTTTCATAGAGCCTCCATTCCACTTGGCCTTCCATGACTTTGCCTGTAGTTTTGGCTGCAACATTTCGTTGGTATGCATGATCAATTGAAACACGTTGTACAAGAGGCCATGTTCTTTATCTCTTCCTTGATGGCGCTTACTAGCACAATACATTTTTTTCCTCCGATGTTAGAAAAATCTCATATCTCTGTGTAGATACATTCGATGTGTTTGAAATGTGGTGTGCTTATTATAATTATAACTATCTAACTACTGCATAACTTTCAATATTTTATACCTAATACAGATTTAGTTCTACAAGATGTTTCATCCATTAATAAAAAAGAATCTGATGTGTTCCATTCACATGACTTGCTCTACATCTCTGTTCAAAAAATATTATTAAAAAGCTTATGCTTCTATCTACTTCATGCTAATTGAGAATAAATAGCAGATATAGTGCTATTACTTGCTTCCTTGAAAGTAGAAGCGAAATAAGGGAGTACCATAGGTTAAAGTGATAGTCAGAGGCTGGTTGCTATGTGACTATCCCTTGTTTGTATGGACAGGAGTTCAAGAATTCCCGAATGAGAAAATTAAGTTTTTCTCAAAACTGAATCCAATAACAAGGCATATCTAAAAAACGATCAACTCCACGAAAAAAAGGTATATTACATAAATTGTGTCTTTTAACGTGCTCTACATTTTTTGTGTGGCAAGTTTTTGTCCATCTCTTACGATTTAGCAGTTTCGCAAAATTCCGTAAAATTCGTCCAGATTAGTAGTCTTCAGAGGCTTTTCCCAAAAAATTCAAAATACACATTTTATTTGTCAGGTAAATATTTTTAAAATACTATATTTTAATCAAAATTGTTAGAGCCATTTTTGAGAAAATCAAAATTTTCGAAAAAAAATTCATGTAGTGAAGATGGGGAGATTTTCTTCAAAATCTTTGTGTCGTTTTCGAGCTATACTGCCCACAGAAATACACTTACACATACATATACACACATACACACAGACACACACATACACACGGACATTTTTCTAAAATTTTGGATTCAGGGGGACCCAAAACATGTATTTCCGTTGAAATCTCGGTATCCAATTTTTGGGTGCTTTACAATGCCTTCTCTAAAAATTATGGACATAATACGTGTAGAGAAAGTAAAAACGATTAAAGGTAATTTACTGTGGAATGAAAACACATAATAATACCAACATTTAGATTAAATATGCCATGTACATGTTTAATAACCTGAATCTATAATATTTTAAACTTGTGCTTTAATTATTTTCAACTTTTTTTTTTTTTTAATTTTAATTCAACTTCTTAGTTTCGAAGTTCTTTACATGCAGTAATCAGCATAAAGCGTAAAGCTTTTAGCTCTTGTTTCAAAATCATATTTCTAATAATAATCACCAAAAATCATGCAATTTCACTCAGTAGTTTCTCAGAAAAGGCATTTTATAAAGAAAACATTAATTACCAGGAAGTTAGTATAAGGAATTTGGGGTACTTAGGGCCTTTTCTCCATTGTAGCTCTAAAACTTCCCATATCCATAATCTGCCGTAGCATTTTCTGTTTTTCAATCTGTTACCATTTTCTTCTTTCCCTCTTTCTTCTTATCTTGTATACTTCATTGCACTTATCATCATTATTTTTAATTCTTTCCATATCCAACTTATATTTTTCAAACACCAGTCCCCCGAATTAAGTCCCATCTCCTGGAGTACATTTATAAATGAAATTAGTTCATCATTTTTTTACTTTCTCTAACCCCGCATGTACATTGTACATACGGATAGAGAAGTATTGTATTCCACCCAAAAAATTCGATACCTAGATTTCACCGGAAATATATGTTTTAGGGTCCCCTGTATCCAAAAAAAAAGCATTTTCACAAAAAGGACCGTTTGTGTGTGTGTGTGTGTGTGTGTGTGTGTGTGTGTGTGTGTGCGTGTCCGTGTGTCCGTGTCTCTGTGAACACGATAACTCAAAAACGTCGGTAAAGCACCAAACTTGGTATATAAGTTTAGTATCTTCTAGGGATGCGACACGGAAGATTTTGAGAAAAATTCCCCCACCCCAAACTACCCTTTACATGGAACTTTTTTCGAAAATTTTGATTTTCTTAAAAATGGCTCTAACGATATTGATTAAAATAGCGTATATTAAAGATATTTAGCTGACAAATAATATGTATATCTTGAATTTTCAGGGAATAGCTTCTAAAGACCTATTTATTCTGGCTATTTATTGCTTAATTTGGCATAACTAGTAAACCGTAAGAGATAGACAAAAATTTACTATACAAAAAATGTAGGTTTTGTTAAAATACACAAGTTATGTCATATACATTTTTCTCGTGGAGATTACAGTTTTCGAGGTATTCATTGTTATTAGTTCCAGTTGTGAAGTACTTACACTTTTCTCAGACAGGAGTGTGCGGTTTTCTTTTGTTCTACTCCTGGACAAGAAAATAAGGGATTTTTAAGACAATCGCATAACGACAGCTTTTAAAACATTTGACTCTGGCTTTATCTTAGTGTATTTCCTTATTTTTTCCTACTTATAAGTAACTAAGTAATAAGAACATTGTGCTAATGAGTACCTCGATTAGCAAGATGCAGAAAGAAGAATAATCTTATGTAAGAAGTTTGTAGAACAATTAGAGAAAGTCATGTGAGGTAACACATCAGATTTTTCAGATATCTGCATCTGTCAACTCGAACAAATTCAGTTTTGGGACACCTAACCTAGAAAAGCCCATTTAGTGTTTGAGTTTTACCATGGAGGCATTTAGAGAGAAGGTTTGAATTGGCCAAGCCACGGAATACAGGTTTTATAACTTCTACTACTGAAAATGGAATTGCACTTTTGAGTTTATAACCTTAGTCATAGATGTTTTACTTTCTCTATACGTGCTATGTATATAGTGTATACAGAAGGTATTGCACTCCACCAAAAAATTCGATACCAAGATTTCACCGGAAATATATGTTTTAGGGTCCCCTGTATCCAAAAAAAGTATTTTCTGAAAAAGGTCCGTGTGTCTGTGAACACGATAACTCAAAAACGAAAAGTCGGTAAAATACCAAACTTGGTATTTAAGTTTAGTATCTTCCAGGAATGCGACACGAAGATTTTGAGAAATATTCCCCCACCCCAAACTACCCTTTACATGGAATTTTTTTCGAAAATTTTGATTTTCTAAAGAATGGCTCTAACGATTTTGATTAAAATATCGTATATTAAAGATATTTACATGACAAGTAAAATGTATATTTTGAATTTTCTGAGAATAGCCTCTGAAGACTTTATTCTCGGTCAATTTTACGAAATTTTGCATAACTGCTAAATCGTAAAAAAACTTACCATACAACAAATGTAGAGCACCTTAAAACACAGAATTTATGTTATATACATTTTTTTCGTGGAGTTGATTGTTTTTTAAATATTCCTTGTTTTTTTCAGCTATAAAGCTTATACTTTTCTCATACAGGACTTTGTGAACTCGTGTCCATACAAACAAAGGAAATTCAGTCGCAGAGCAACCATCTTTTGACTATCACTTTAACCTATGGTACCCCCTTATTTCGCTTCTACTAACAAGGAAGCAAGTAAAAAGACTATTTCTGCTAATGTTTGCTCCATTAGGTGAAGTAAATAGAATCATTTGTTGCAGTATATAGAGAAAGTCATGTGAATGGAACACATCAGATTTTTGTAATCACACGAACTTTCTGAACACAGTGTGTGGGAGGGCTTGTCATCGTAGAAGTTTTATGAAAAAATCGGATGTGTTCCATTCATATGACTTTCTCTACATCTCAGCAACAAATTATTGTTATAAACTTATTCTTGTACTTATTTCATGCTAATCGAGAAAAAATTAGCATAAATAGTCATATTACTTGCTTCCTTGTAAATAGAGGTGAAATAAGGGAGTGCCATAGGTTAAAGCGATAGTCAAAAGCTGGTTCCTATGTGAGTGAAGTTCCTTTGTTTGTATAGGCAGCAGTTGACAAATTCCTGTATGAGATAAATATAAGCTTTTTAAGATGAAACCAAAAACAAGGAATATCTCAAAAACGACCAACTTCAAGAAAAAATTCATACGACATAGATTATGTGTTTTAAAGTGCTCCACATTTTTGTGTGGTAAATTTTTCTCCATCTCTTACGGTTTAGTAGTTGTGCAAAATTCCGTACAATTCACCCAGAATAAAGTAGTTCTCAGAGCGTATTCCTAGAAAATTCAAGATATACATTTTATTTGTCTAATAAATATCTTTAATATACGATATTTTAATCAAAATCGTTAGAGCCATTTTTTAGAAAATCAAAATTTTCGAATTTTCTCCATGTAAAGGACAGTTTGGAGTGGGGGGATTTTCTCAAAATCTTCGTTTCGCATCCCTGAAAGAAACTAAATTTAAATACCAATTTTGGTATTATACCGATTTTTCGTTTTTGAATTATCGTGTTCACAGACACACGGACACACTGACACACTGACACGCACACGCACACGCACACACACAGACCTTTTTGTGAAAATGCTTTTTATGGATGTAGGGGACCCTAAAACAAATATTTCCGGTGAAATCTCGGTATTGAATTTTGGATGGAGTGCAATACGTTCTCTATGCACTATGTACGTAGTGCGTGTAGAGAAAATAAAAATATAACGAAGATTTCACAATAAAACTACTTCTAATTGATTTACCAATGTATCGGTTGCTTGATTCACAAATCAATTAAAATCCATGCATTTCATCTTGAAACGCATGTTAACGCCATCTTAATCTGAAAGCCTTGATATCCCTAAGTTGCCAAAATATGTCAAGTGAATCGAATGACCAGTTTCTTGTTATGAAGTTTGGATAAAGGAAAGAAAAGGAAAAGGAAACGAGAAATTCTCAGAGAAGATAATGAAAAAACCAAAAGGATGTGGGTTTACCGCAAGAGAGATAAAAGTACAAGATAATTAGATCTGCGCACGCGCACACACGTTTAGACTCTCGGATATTTTTTCAAACTTATTTGCTTTATTTTTGGGCGTAAAATCGCAAAGTTGTATGTCTGAAAAAATACAATATTAGATTCTTTGGGCAAAGAAAGGTTAAAGGCGTTTAACTCTAGCGCAATAAATTTACTTCCACTTTTTATTACTTTCTCTACTTAGTTCATAGTAGAGAAGGTATTGCACTCCACCCAAAAATTCGATACTGGGATTTCACCGGAAATACATGTTTTAGGGTTCCCTGTATCCAAAAGAGAATTTTTATAAAAAGCGCAATAAATTTACTTCCAGTTTTTATTGCTTTCTCTATTTAGTTCATAGGTAGAGAGGGTATTGCATTCCACCCAAAAATTCGTTACCGGGATTTCACCGGATGTACATGTTTTAGGGTCCCTTGAATCCAAAAGTGAATTTTTATAAAAATATGTCATGTGTATGTATATGTGTGCGTGTCCATGTGTCTGTGAATACGAAAACTCAAAAACAAAACGTCGGTAAAGTACCAAACTTGATATTTAAGTTTAGTATCTTCCAAGGATGCAATACGAAGATTTTAAGGACATTCCTCTTACCCCCAAACTACCCTTTACATGAAAAAAATAAAAAAAAAAACTGGATACAACGATTTTTATTAAAATGCTTTATATACGATCTTTACATGACAAATAAAACGTATATCTTTAATTTGCACAAATAGCTTCTAAAGACCTTTTCATTCGGGATGATTTTTGCATGGTAAACCGTAAGAGATAGACAAAAGCGTTACATAAAAACGTAGATCTCATTAAAGCATACAATTTATTTCATATATCTACATATTTTCGTAGGGTTGACCATTTCCTAGATACTCCTTGTTACTTAAACGTTTCTCATACAGGAATTGTCAGCTCCTGGCCATGCAAAGAAAATAATTTCAATCACATCACAACCAGCTTTTAAAAGAACTGACTATCGGTTTAGCCTAGCGTATTCCCTTATTTCTATCCTACTTTCAAGGAGGTAAGTAATAGGACTGTTTCTAATAATGTTTATTTGGATAAGTTTGAAGTAGATAAAACAGTAAGTTTTTTAAGATTAATTTGTTATAGGATACACATCAGAAAATTATATTTTTATTGTTTCATTTGTATAGCCCCATTTTACTTCTATTGTCATATCGGGGGCTTTGACTTACGAAACAACTCATCTGATCACAGTAAGTTATTAGCATTGGGTTTACCATTTTATATCATTAAATACAGGCACATTCACTCTCACATCCATACTTCCAGACTCTGTGGGGGAGAGGGAATAATTCTGGTTAAAGAAACATGTCCCGCCCCAGCCGGGAATCGAACCCGGGACCTCCAGGTGAGTAGTCAGTTCGCTGACCACTCGACACCGGGGGCAGTCTCAGTTTATGAAAATTGTCAGTTATGAAAATTTAATCCAGAAGGAAGAGGTTTTCGAATGCTATTCCTTGAAAATTCAAGATATGCATTTTATTTTTCTTGTAAATGTCTTTAATATACGAGCCTTTAAACGAAATCGTTAGACATTTTTGAGAAAATCAAAAACTTCAGAAAATGTTCCATGTAAAGAGTAGTTTGGGTAGGTGGATTTTCTTGAAAAATCTTAATTTGGTTATTAACCTCCTTACACACGCAGACGGACCTTTTGCGAAATATCGAAAACAAATGTTTGTGTGGAATTCAATACCTTCTCTACCTACTATTACTAAGGGGAAGTGTAGGGAAAGTAATAAGCTGATGCGAACAAAACTCATGAAAACATACGAAGTTCGATTCATATAACAAGTCGTTGTTTTGTTTTGTTTTTTTTTCTGTTAGCTTTAGAGGAAACAGAACAAGTTTACAAATACTCATTTAATTTACAAAGAAAACGGTACGGCAAAGAAGACAAGAAAAAACAAAGCCGGAAAATCACTGAAAAATCTTCCTAACATAGAAGTCAAGGACAGTTTAAAAAAAAGGATTTCCAGGCAACGTTTTACCTCCAGTTGATGCTTTTCCAGGAAGGTGAAGAAAGCTTATACCAAGATCCATGGAAAGGACATGCGTGCGACATTTCACGAAAATTCCTTGTCCAGCAGATGATGACGTAACTTGGCGCGACATATGTGCTGCCCGTAGTACTGTTTCCATATCGGGGAATGGTGTTGCGCATGCAACTGATGTCTGTGTGACATCACGACCTGCTACAAACTAACTAGGACATATCATTGCTTTCTTACTCTACACAGATAACATCCTTAACATAGAAATGGGCACAAAATCATGTCAATACTAGGGTCGGCTGATAAGCCCCGGGCCTCTCAATGAAAACAGCATTTTAAAAAACTTTTTTTTTTTGCTTTATTTCTCAACATAATCTCCAGAAAGGCTAATAATTTGTCATACTGGTGTCCTAATTTAATTAAACCATCTCTGTAGTGTGTTTTATCAAGGTCCACAAAATAGCTGTTTTCCGCATTAATGACCTCCTCGTTGCTGTGAAATCTTCGTCCTCCAAGAAATTTTTTGAGGTTTAGGAACAGGTGGAAATCACTGGGTGCTAGATCTGGCGAATAGGGTGGATGTTCATCCAATTCCAACTTTAATTCACACATTTTTCCCATTGCAATGACTGAAGATAGGCCGGAGCATTGTCGTGATGAAACAAGATTATTATTATTATTTTCCAAATGAGGTATTTTTATTTTCACCTCATCGCTCAAACGTTGCAGTAAGCTTGCGTAGTAGTCACCAGTGGTACTTTTGCCCTTTTCCAAGTAAGCAATAAAAATAATTCCCTGAGCATCCCAGAAAACACTCGCCATAACATTGTTAGCTGACATAATTTACTTTGTCTTTTTTGGAGTTGGTTCACCTAGCGCTATCAACAGTTTTGATTGTGATTTACTTTCTGGAATGTAGTGATGTATCCAGGTTTCATCCATGGAAATAAGCCGCCTTAAAAATTCATGGGATTTTTAAGGTAGAGCTTCACATTGTTAACAGAACAGTTTTTCTTTGCAACTTTTGATCAGGTGTCAAACGCGGCACCGCACAGACCTTGTGAAAGCCCAAAATATTACTTACACATTCTTTTGATGTGTTTACAGCCTCTGCTATCTCAAAAAACTTAATCTGCAGTCTTCCAGTACTAAACGATGATTTTTTTCATTGATCTCAGGAGTTGTCACTTCTACAGGGCGTCCAGAGCGAGGCTCATCACTAGTGCTCGTACGTCCCATTTTAAACCCTGCAACCCACATTTTAACCATTGAATATGAAGGGGCAGAGTCTTTCAATGTACTGTCCATTTCCTCCTTGATTTCTTTAGGCGTTAAGCCTTTCAATGGAAGTATTTAATCACTGCTCGTTTTTGAAAATCCTCCATTTTCGTGAAAACTCTAAAGTTGTCTTGTTTAAAACTAAACAAGCTATTTGCCTGTAGCTATGAATAAAAGCTAGTCTAGAGTTAAACTATACGATGCTACAGTCTAACTGGTCTAGTGGTATCATATTTGTGTGAGGCCCGGGACTTATCAGCTGACCCTCGTACAAACCTCTCTGACAAAATTTTAAATATGCAACATTATTTTGTTTCAGAATAGTTATTTGCAGTAGCCCAAAAACAAAAGCACTAATAGATAAAAATCTGTTGTATTCCATTCACATGACTTCCTCTACGTCGCTGTAACAAATTATTGTTAATAAGCTTATTCGTTTATCCACTTTACGATAATCGAGATAGACATTAGTTGAAGTTGCTTTCTCGTAAGTAGAAGATAAATGAGGGAATACAGTAGGCTAAAAGTCAGTTGCCATGTCGAATGAAATCTGTTTTTATGCAGGGCCAGAAGTTTACAACTTTCCGTTTGAAAAAAGTTTGTTATTTTAAATCTGAAACAAATGACAAGGAAGATCTCAGAAATGGCCAATTAAAAAAAAAAACAAAAAAGAAACGTATATGTCAAAATTGTGTGTTTTTAACGTGGTCTATATTTTTTTACGGTTTACCAGTTACGCAAAGTTCAGCACAACTCTATCAGAATAAAGAGGTCTTTAGAGGCTATTCCCAGAAAATTCAAGGTACTCATTTTATTTGCCATATAAATATATTTTATTTTGCATGTGATGGGTAGTTGGGGGGGGATTTTCTTGAAAATCTTCGTGTTCCATCCTTGGAAGATACCAAACTTAAATACAAAAAATGCTTTTTGGATACAGGGGACCCTAAAACGAGTATTTCCGCTGAAATCTCGGTATCGAATTTTTGGGTGGAATTCAATACCTTCTCTATACACTATGTACATCGTACGTGTAGAGAAACGTCCGCGTGTAAGTGTATGTATATGTGTGTGTGTATCTGTGTTTCTGTGAACACGGTATTCAAAAATGAAAAATTGGATAATACCAAATTTGATCTTTAAGTTCAGCGTCTTCCAAGAATGCAGCATGAAGATTTTCAAAAAACCAAACCACCGTTTACATAGAAAAACTTTGATTTTCTCAACAAAAAAAAAAAAAAAAAAAAAAAAAAGCTCTAATGTGTTTGATTAAAATGTCGTATGTTTAACATATTTCAATCAAAAATAAAATGTATATCTTAAACTTTATTTGGAATAGTCTCTAGAGCACCTCTTCATTCTGCAAGGCATTTGCATAACCGGTAAACTGCAAAAGATATACATAAAAAATGTAGACCTCGTTAAAATACACAATTAAGCCAGACTTTTTTGAGCTAACCATTTCAGACATGTTCTTAATTATTGGTTTTAATTTTAAAACATTTGAACTTTTCTCAATTAAGAATTTGCCATTCCTGTTTGTTTTGTTTTACTCCCGGCCAGGTAAAGAGAACCTAATTTCAATCATATAATAACAAGCTTTTACAAGATTGACCCTCGCTTTAGCCTAGTGTGTTCCCCTATTTCCTTCCTACTTATAAGGAACTAATTTTTAAACACCATTTTTGCTAATGTTTATTTCGATTAGCATGAAGTAAATAGAGGATTAAGCTCTTGTAAGAACAGTTTTTACCGAATGGGTAGAGAAAATTATGTAAATGGAACACAGCCGGTCTTTTTAAAACTACTCCTCGTTTGATTTCTAAAAGTTCTCAGTGTCAATTGTATACAATCAAAAACTTATCGGATTTTGCTGCTATACATATGAGGACAATCTAGAAAGTGACAGACGATTTGGCATAACTAAACAATAACGAAAGATATCAACATAAAACTTTATTTACAAAGGTATAGTACCTTACTCTATTTGTCAACGCAATCTCCATTCTGTCAAAATGTTTGTCACGTGATACCAGTTTATCAATGCCGACGTTATACTTTTCTACCGCCAAAGAACCTATTCGTTTTTTGTTTTTGTTCTTTTTTTGTTCTTATAGGCAAATACGCAAGTGTATAGTGATAATGCAAAGAACGAGTCTTCAGTGAGGAAATGGCGCATAATTTACGAGTAATCCAGGATGAACCAATGTGTGCGAAAAAGACCGGAGTGGAAGTCCAGCAATCGTTATGGAGGAGTTGAAAGCAAATGTTGAAAAAAGAATTAAGAAAATTTGGTGTTTTACTTTGGACACGGTACATGATGAAAAAGATTTGGATGGAAAAGATTTCCCAGACATGAAGACCTCAAAATGGCAGTGACATATTGGCTCAGATCTTTAGCGGTGAAGGATACATCTGCGTTGGAAAAAAGGTACATTTATGGCAACAACGATTACATTGAAAAATAGAATAAGGTACTGTAACGTTGTAAATAATGTTTTATGTTGATAACTTTCGTTATTATTTAGTTATGCCAAATCGTTTGTCACTTTTTGAATGGCCATCGTACTATAGGAGTCTATGCTTATAAGCAGACATCTAAATCACACTATGGAATTCTTTAGAAGCTCACAAAACTATAAAAGATGCATAGAACTAATTAAAGGTTGTGTAATAGGGTTTAATAACACCAAAATCCATATTTACGAATTTTTATTACTTCCTCTACACGTACTATATACATAGTGAATACAGAATGTGTTGCATTCCACTCAATAACTCGATACCGAGATTTCACTGAAAATAGACGTTTTAGGGTCTCATGTATCCAAAAAAAAGTATTCTTAGAAAATGCTCCTTGTGTGTATGTCCGTGTGTCAGTGAACACGATAACCCAAAAACGAAAAGTCAGTAAAATACCAAACTTGGTATTTAATGCCAGTATATTCCAGGAATGCGACATGAAGGTTTTGAGAAAAATCCCCCCACCTTTAACTACCCTTTACATGGAAAATGTTTCGAAATTTTTGATTTTCACAAAAATGGCTTTAATTTTTTTATTAAAATACATATATTAAAGATATTTATATGACTAACAAAATATATATCTTGATTTTTCTAGAAATAGTCTCCAAAGACCTCTTTATTCTCAATGAATTTTGCCTAACTGGTAACCCGTAAGAGATAGACAAAAACTTACTGCACAAAAAATATAGATCATGTTAAAATACACAGTTTATGTCATTTACGTTTTTTTCGTGGAACTAACCATTTCTGAGATATCCTTGTTATTTGTTTCAGATTTAAACTGGCCCTGCATAGAAACGGATTTCAACCACATGGCAACCAGCTTTTAAAAGATTAGACTATCGTTTTAGCCTTGTGTACTCCCTTAATTTACTTCTACTTAAAAGGAAGCAAGTAATTAAGACCGTTTTTGATAATGTTTATTTCGATTATTATAAAGTAGATAGAAGAAGATGCTTTTTAACATTAATTTGTGACAGCAATGTAGAGAAAGTCATTTAAATGAATACATCAGAGTTTAATTGATTGCTATTTCAAAGATAGGTAGCTAAGCTGTATAGAGGTCGCAATCACTTTAGTAGACACTTAGCAATAATAAGATACATTCTACGACGCTATCTGATGTGGGCATTTCGCGTATGCTTTACTAAGCATCTAAATATGCAAACACGTTCAGCCAGCCACAAGCATGTGTTGTGCGTGCCTTATTTAGAAAAGAGGTGGTTTTGCGGACGATCCAATGGATGCAACGGTGCAACATAACACGTGGGCAGATGTGACGTAAACCATGTAGGAGACCAACTTTTCTTTAATTTCCCAAACATTTCATAAGATCATTTCTTTTTAAGAGATGATGTCAGTAATATGTCGAAATTATATTATTCATCGAACGTATTATATTACCAAAGATGACTGCAGCTGTTCACATGGATAAATCGTAAAATCCTCTCTTCCTCAGCCTTTAAAGCAATTTTCTTCGCCTTCTTGCCATTCTTCCCACGATTTTGGGAATAAAGCTACGCATCACTGATGTCACATCTTCCATATTTTGCAAGAGTGGTATGACTGGTATAAAATTGTGCAATGTACTGCCACAACATATTAAAGACTTGGACACTAATAATTTTAAAATAGTATTTTAGAGAATTTTATTAGATCTATATCTCTATGATGTTAATGAATATTTTAAAGTACTAAGTATTTGTACTTCCTGACTGGGGTTATTCTTGTTTTAAATTGTATTACTTTCCTTTTTATGTAATTGACAATGTACATACTCTCAGACAATAAATTGATTGATTGAACATTTTTTCCTGCATAGTAATTAGATGTTCATTGAATTTTACTTTCTCTACACGTACTATACATAGTAGGTCCATCCAAAAATTACAAGTCGAAATTACACCGGAAATATATATTTTGAGGTCCCCCGAGTCCAAAAAACGCATTTTTAAAAAAACTCTCTGTATCGGTAAACACGACAACTCAATAAAAACACAATGTGTTCCATTCACATGACTTTCTCTATTTTTTCTGTAAACTATTCTTCAAAAGATTATTCTTTTATCTACATCATGCCAATCGCATTACTTGCTTCGTTCTAGTCAGAAGGAGAATAGGGAAATACACTAGGCTAAAGTGATAATCAAATCCTTTAAAAACTGGACGATATGTAAACAATTGAAGTTTGGTTCCCATTGCATTACCAGTAAAACATCTCTCTTTAGAGATGAAACGAAAAGTGACCCCGTTTGAGAAAAGATAATTTAAAATTGAAACCAATAACAAAGAATATCTCGGAAACGGTCAATTGTATAGCAAAAATTTATAAGACTTTTTTGTGTAGTAAATTTTTATACATTTTTTATAATTTCGCAGATATGCTAAATTCTTCCAGATTGAGCAGGTCTTTAGAAGCTATTATCAGAAAATTCCAATTTAAATTTTATTTGTGATGGAAATATCTTTAACACACGCTATTTTAATAAAACTCGTTAAGGCCATTTTTGAGAAAAACAAAATTTACAATATTTTTCCATGCCTGTAAAGGATAGAATGGGGAAGGGGATTTTCTTGAAAATCTTCGTGTTGCATACTTTGATGATACTAAACTTAAATATCAAGTTTGGTATTTGTCGGTCTTTAAGTTTCTGAGCTATGCTGTCCCAGAACACACATAGACCTTCTTCTTTTGGACTCAGGGAACCTCAAAACATATATTTCGGGCGAAAATTTGACATTAAATTTTTTGGGTGGAATACAATACCTTCTCTATACACTATGCGCATATACTTGTAGAGAAAGTAAAGACAAAAAGTTCCTTAAATGCTACACTTGATATTTAAGTTTGTCATTTTTCAAAGATGTGACACGTAGATTTTCAGGAAAATTATCCACCCCAGACTATCTTTTTACGTAGAAAATAATTCGAAAATGTTGTTTTTCTAAAAAAATGACTATAAAATGCTATACGTTAAAAAAACATGGCAAATTAAAGATATATAGAGAAGGATACTGAACTTAAATACTCAATTTGGTATTTAACTAACTTATCGTTTTTAAATTCTGCTGTTCTCGCACAGAAAACTTTTTTAAGAATATTTTTTGGGTATTCAGGGTTCTTAAAACATGTATTTTGGCGAAATTTCTGTTAAAATTTTTGGTTGGAATGCAATTCCTTATCAACCTACTGCATAAATTGTTCATAAATGCTAGAGAAAGTAAAATTCCTTTTTTGGACCTAGGGCTCCGCATAATGTATTTCCGATGAAATCTAAGTATAAAGTTTTTAGTGCACACACTAAGTATGTACATAGTACTTAGTAGAGAAAGTAAACATGGTTTAACGTATGAAACGCAATTTTTGCAGTTTTAGCGATTTCTTTTTACTTTCTCTACACGTAATATATGCATAGTGTATACAGAAGGTATTGCATTCTTTCTAAAAATTCGATACCGAGATTTCACCGGAAATACGTGTTTTAGGGTCCACTGTATCCTAAAAAAGCATTAGTAGAAAAATGTCCGCATGTGTGTCCGTGTGTCTGTGAACACGATAACTCTAAAACGAAAAGTCGGTAAAATACCAAACTTAGTATTTAAGTTTAGTATCTTCCAGGGATGCGACACGAAGATTTTGAGAAAAATCCCCACACTCCAAACTACGCTTTACCTGGAAAACATTTCGAAAAGTTTAATTTTCTCAAAAATGGCTCTAACGATTTTGATAACAGTACCCCGTATATTAAATATATTTATATTACAAATAAAATGTATATCTTGAATTTTCTGTGAATAGCCTCTAAAGATCTCTTTATTTTGAATGAATTTTGCTGAATTTTGCGTAACTGGTAAACCATAAGAAATAGGCACAAACGTAGTACACAAAAAATGCAGATCACGTTAAAGCACACAATTTATGTCATATACGTTTTTTTTTCGTGGAATTGCCAATTTCCGAGATATTCTTTGTTATTTATTTCAGATTTAAAATTTTCTCACACGGATAGGTGTAAACTGGCAATGCAAAGAAATGCATTTCATCCACATGGTAACCAGCTTTTAAAAGATTTGACTATCGTTTTAGCATGGTGTATTCCATGATCTCCCTTCTACTTACAAGAAGGCATTTCTGCTAATGTTTATCTTGATTAGCATAAAGTAGACAGAAGAATAAGCTTTTTAACAATAATTTGTTACAAGATGTAGAGAAAATCATGTTAGTGGAACATATAAGATTTTTTGTTTATTTTCTCGCTACCTCAACCATTTGCAACAGCGTTTCTGGAAGCAGAGAGGTAGCTAAAATGTGCCAAACTTGGAGTCTATTTATCTTCGATCTTAAAATAAAAAATCTGTGTTCCATTCACATGATTTTCTCTACATCTCTGAAACAAAGTATTGTTAAAAAGCTTATGCTTCTATTTACTTCATGCTAATCCTGAAAAATTAGCACAAATAGTCTTATTACTTGCTTCCGTGTAAGTAGAAGCTAAACAAGGAGGTTACATAGGTTAAGGTGACAGCCAAAAGCTGGTTGCTATGTTACTGCGGTTCCTTTGATTGTACGGACAGGAGTTGACAAATTCCTGAATGAGAAAAGTATAAGTTTTTCAAAGCTGAAATCAATAACAATGAATATCTCAAAAACGATCAACTCCACGAAAAAAATGTATATTACATAAATTGTGTGTTTTGAGGTTCTCTACATTTTTTGTGTGGTAAGTTTTTATCCATCTCTTACGGTTTAGCAGTTATGCAAAATTCTGTAAAATCCATTCAGAATAAAGTAGTCTTCAGAGGCTATTCCCAGAAAATTCAAGATATACATTTTATTTATCAGGTAAATATCTTTAATATACGATATTTTAATCAAAATCGTTAGAGCCATTTTTAAGAAAAGCAAAATTTTCGAAAAAAGTTCCATGTAAAGGGTAGTTGGGGGGTGAGGGATTTTCTTGAAAATCTTCGTGTCGCATGCTTGGAAGATACCAAACTTAAATACAAAGTTTGGTATTCAACAGTCTTTTCGTTTTTGAGCTATACTGTCCACACACAGCCCTTTTTCTGAAAATGCTTTTTTTTTTTATTCAGGAGGACCCAAAACATATATTCCTGGTGAAATCTCGGTATCGAATTTTTGGGTGCAATACAATGCCTTCTCTATACACTACGTACATAGTACGTGTAGAGAAAGTAAGGAATATCTCGACATAAACGTGATAAATAATTATCATGGACTTATTACCTATGTAAAACTAAGGAAATCACGATATCCATGTTAGTAAACAAAAGAACCCTTTGTGGAAGAAACTAATTCATGTAAATCTGCTGACGAATCACCTTAAATGTCAGTGTCATAGGAAGACCCTGCCAACCTTTAGAACGCTAGCAATTACTGTTTAATTGAAATAAAAAGTTTGTTTGCTAAGCTCTCAAGGTCAGAACACAGGTAAGTGATTATCTTTGTGCTTTTCTCTCTTCTCCTTACCTGCAGGAAATCATGACACGATAATTATTTCCATTTGATTGAACGCTTGCGTCACTTCCGCTATAAACCAGTGGACACTCGAGTTGGAACATAAATTCATTAGAATGAACAATCTCACTGTTTATAAATACATGATGTTCCCGAAATGCCTCCACTTTGTTCGAATAGGCCCTCGAAATATCCATTAGGTATGGTTTTTTTATAGTGTTTAACGCCCGCTTTAACTACTTTTGGCACCGCAGGCGGTGACACTGATGATACATGAATGATGATGGAGCACCGGTGGAATGAGATGGCGGGGGAAACCGGAGTACTCGGAGAAAACCCGCCCCAGCGCCAATTTGTCCATCACAAATCTCACATGTGGTCGCTTGGGATCGAACCCAGGTCGTCTAGGTGAGAGGCGAGTGGTCTAACTCCATTAAGTTACATCACATAGAATTATTTGATTGTGTTTGTTACTTTATTTAAAACCATTCTGGTATTGCTACCATTATCACCGCGTACGAGGCATATGAGTGTGTGCGCGCGCGTGTATATATGTGTATTCCACCCTGCAGCCGAGACATGAATGTAATTTCAGAGGGCGGCCGACATCCGGACTGGGAGAGAGCCGTCGTGGAGGGTGCCTAACATTTCAGAAGCAGTTCTTCATGTGGGGAGCACCAGAAGTCCGTGGCTCAGACCCGGATAGACCACTTGAGTCCACAGACAATCACTAACGCCATCCCGCCGCCGAGAGCGCAGCCACCGCCTCTATCGCAGCCCTCTTCGACACTTACAACCCTGAAACAGACCGGTTGGGATTAAATAAATATGAAACGAAGGTACTGGAAGTTTGGGGGAGTGAAAAATCCTCCCCAGCATTCACCTAGTGACCCGGGAATGGCCCCGATAAACCCATGGGTCAGAGATGTCAGCTACGGTGAAACGATCCCTCGACCTCACGAATGGAGGTGCCACCTGAGCCACCTAGTTCGGTATTTGCTGTTCTAACATTTCACTGATGATACATGAATGATACACTTTTTTTTTTTTTTTTTTTTGGATACAGGGGACCCTAACACGTCTATTTCCGGTGAAATCTCGGTATCGATATTTTGGGTTAAATGCAATACCTTCTCTGTGCACTATGTACATAGTACGTGTAGAGAAAGTAAAAATAGATGTTTTATTCACCAAAATAATTACAAAAATTCAAAGGCTTCGTCAAGTAACTGATTAACAATTACATTATTTCACAACTTCACAAAATAGAAAGTTTAAATTAGAGAACTGACCTATTAGATTTTTAGATTTAGATTTTTTAAGGCATGAGTCTAAAATGAAGTGGACATGAACTCAACATTATAAAACAATCATATGATATAACAAGTGTTGCTTGACTTAATGTTTGAGCTGTTTATGGTTTAGCAATCTTCAATTATTTGGTTGTTTGTTGTAAAGGAACAAACCTTGGTGTGACATATTCTGAAGGCATATTTTACTGTTTTGATGATATAAGTTTTGTGATCCCCTGGTATAGTAAGAATGCTAATCAGAATTCTTATTGAAATTTGACAGATTTGTATGGATGAAAAGAACGGTTTCTAGGTGTAAATACAAGGTAATGGTAATATGCGAAACTCTTTGAACATCTGTTTCATGGTTTTGACAATACGTTTTTGTAATATGAGTACATCCATTGATTTTGATGTAGATCCCCAGAAGATTGTGTCATGAGATAGTATTGTTCAAATTCACCCAAAATGATGAATGTGTAAGAACTCGATTTGCATAGCATAATTTACTAGTTATTGTGGAATTTATATGTCTTCCAAAATAGGTCAGCATCAACTCATACTTCCAAAAATATTGTCGTGGCGTCGTGTACGATTGTTGAATTGCCAATCCGGACATTCAATTAGTTTGCTGGTTGGCTTGATGGCTGAAGTGCATGCATAGAGTTTTTTGAATAGTTAGGACCAGTCTGTTTTTCATTAGCCATGTTAATAAATTTACATTTGCTCTGTCGCTATTTTTGGGGGCTTATTTGGATCTTTTCCACTGAAAACAAAATTACTATTGACAGCAAACAAAACTGAATTTATATCTGGTAGTTCAGCTGGCAAGTCGTTAATATAAATAATGAATAAAACTGGTCGTGGAGAGAGGACAAGCCGGCAATATATTCAGCCAAGACGCGGCCTTCCTGGAAGACCTAGACACAACTTTCTTATAAAATATATAACTCCATGGCACGACAGCTCACGGGGAAGTTTGGCCTACCGCCCGGCCGCTGCGTCCCCATCTCGGTCCACTACAGACGTCATGGATGGGGTGCAGTATTGGAGGTTGAGACGTGGTCAGCGCCTCGAGTCCCCCGGCCGGTTAATGCGGTCCTCATGACCTGGAGCCGCTACTTCTCCATCAAGTAGCTCCTCAATTGGGACCTTACGAGGCTGAGTGCACCCCAGGCCAGGTCTCCCAGCGGGGGAAAAATCCCCACGCCAGTACTGGGGATCGAAACCATGTCTCCCGCTTGTTAGGCAGCTTTCTTTTATCCAATAATGCTAATTGAGATAAACATTAGCAGATTAGGTCTTATTACTTGCTCCCGTTTGAGAATAGTTTAAGAAGTATAAAATCGAATCCAATAATAAAGAATATCTCGGACAGTTAGCTCTAAAAAAATTATATAAGACATAAAATGTGTGTTTTAACAATATCTACTTTTGTGTGTAATAAGTTTTGTCTACTAAAGTCAGGATGAAGTCTTCAGAGGCTATTTCCAGAAAATTCATATTATACCTACTACATTTCCCTTGTCATAAAAATATCTTAACCGTATGGTATTTTGGCCAAATGCCGTTACAGCCATTTTGAAGAAAATCAAAACATACACACAGACCCTTTTTAAGATGATTCTTTATTCAGGGGACTCCAAAACATGTACTATTTCCGGTGAAATCTCGGGGGAATACAATACCTTTATCCTATCCTATAGACTTGATGTATACATTTCATATATCCTAGGAAACAACAAAAATGAGATTTTGTCATCGTGAAATAAAGAACTTTATTTCGTTGTAAATTATTTTAACTCCTTTAGCAGCTCTCCATTCTTTAAATAATGAAAATTGCTTGTCATGTAAGTCCTTCGACTTGCCGGGTAACAAACTAAGCACAGCTTTTTTTATTGATTTATTTGGTGCAGTTTAAACAACCAGAATTAAAACCGTTTATTCCGACATGCTTACGCAGCAATGAACAAACAAAGCCACCTATGTTACGACTAAAATGCAATTCCTCCTAATGACGCATCTAATAGTATTAATAAATATAACAATAGTTCGGTTAATATTAGGATAGGACAAAACGTATATTACACGTCTTGTTAGACTATTATTTGCTCATAAGAAATTAGAACGTCGTGCTTACGCGCTCGTGTACTAAACATCCCACACAAATAGTCTATTTAAGCCTTTTATAATATGAATAACTATTTCTTCTACTATGTATGTTGTACATATGTATAGAGAAGGTATTACATTGCACCCAAAAATTCAATACCGAACTTTTGATACCGCCACATCCATGTGTGTGTGTCTGTTGGCAGCATAGTTCAAAAACGAAAAGTCCGTTAAGTACCATACCTGGTATTTAAGTTCAGTATCTTCCATGCATGCGACACGAAGATTTTGAAAAAAAAAATCCCCCCCCAACTTTACATGGAAAAATGTCGAAAATGTTTATCTTCTCAAAAATGGCTCTAATGCAATCTCTTATGTTTAAGATGCTTACATGACAAATAAAATGTATATCTTGAATTTTCTGGGAATAGCCTCTGAAGACCTCTTTATTCTGCATGATTTTTATTGAATTTTGCATTACTGGTAAACCGTAAGAAATAGACAAAAACTTACTACACAAAAAATGTAGATCTCGATAAACGACACAATTTATGTAATATACATTTTTTTTCGTGGAGTTGGCCGTTTTCGAGACTTGTTATTGATTTCAGTTTTAAGGAACTAAGTAATAAGAACGCTTCTGCTAATATTTATCTCGATTAGCATGAAGTGCATATTTTTTTTTTTTTTGGTAGTGTTTAACGTCCACTTTTACTGCTCTGGTGCCAACGACACGATGCTACATGAAGATGGAACCCCGGTGGAATTAGATGGCGGGGTAAACAGGAGTACCCAGAGAAAACCCGCCCCTGCGCCGCTTTGTCCATCACAAATCTCACATACGGTCGCTTGGGATCGAACCCGTCTAGGTGAGAGGCGACAGAGAAAGTCATGTGAATAAAACACATAAGATTTTTTGTATTTTTTTTTTTTTTTTTTAAGTTTAATGTCCTTTAACCGGGTTGGTCATATGGACGGAGAATGAAATTGTGAAATGATGCTCAAATGATCTCGGGGTCCATGGAGCTTAAAGTTACTCGACATTCGTCTTCTCAGGATAAGGAAAAACCCCGAAAAAAAGAACTTATCCGAGTAACTCACCCTAAGCGAGATTCGAAATCACGACCTGTTGAATGTAAAGCAGACAGCTATCACCAGTCGGGCAAAGCTTAATTTATAACCAATTATGCTGTATTCACAACCCATTATATGCTTTATTTACAAGGCACGTCTTGCTAATTAGCCCATATAGCGGCTATCGCGAGGAAAGAATTAATATCGAAGTACGTGTTTGTGTTACGAGAACTGCATAGGATAGTAGGTATGTTCCTTGGACTATGAATAGTATAGTAATGATTATCAACGGAATGACGGAAATGAAATGGAGTTTTATTTATGGACGCTCTTTCACTACTTTGGTTCTCAGCGTCCCATTCTTTATTGGGTGTGAAATACCGCTTAATTTTGCTCAGAGGTCTCTCTATCAGGCTTGAGGTTCTTTTACGTGCCGGGACCACCGGCTTTACTTCCCTTCCGGAGGAAGCCATGCTGAGAATTTTTACGCCCGAAAAAATCCATCGTCCTCCGCTGGGTTTGGGTATATGAAGTTAGCATGGTAACCATTACACCACTGAGGGCGACGCGGAGTGACGGAATTTCCTGATTAATAATATCATACATCTTTGAAATTTCTACTTACTCTAGCGCCGTATGTACAATATTCATGTGGACAGAGAAGGTATTGTATTCCACCCAAAAATTTGATACCGAGATTTCGCCGGAAATACATGTTATAGGACCCCCCTGAATCCAAAAAAAAAAACATTTTCAGAAAAAGGTCCTTGCGTCAGTGGACAGCATAGCTCAAAAACGAAAAGACAGCTAAATACCAAACTCTCAACTACCCTTTACATGGAAATATTTTCGAATTTTTTTTTTTTTTTTAAAAAAAGGCTCAAACGATTTTCATTAAAGTACCACATATTAAAGCAATTTTTATCACAAATAAAATGTATATCTTGAACTTTTTGGGAATTGCTTCTGAAGACTGTTTATTCTGGATGAATTTTGCTGAATTTCGCATAACTAGTAAAGCGTATGAGATAGACAAAAATTATCACACAAAAAATATAGACCTCGTTAAAATACACAATTTATGTCGTATACATTTTTTTGTGGAGTTTGCCGTTTTCAAGATATTCCTTGTTATTTGTTTCAATTGTAAAGTACTTGTACCTTTCTCAGACAGGAAGTGTCCGTTTTTCTTTTGTTCTACTCCTGGACAAGTAAAGAAGCAATTTGCAATGACAGTCGCAAAATGACAGCTTCTAAAACATTTGACTGCCACTTTAGCACAGCGTATTCCTCTAGTTTGCCTTCTACTTATAGGGCACTAAGTAATAAGAACATTCTGCTAAGGTTGATCTCGTTCAGCATTGTGTAGAAAGAATAATAATTTTTTGTAAGAAGTTTGTTTGTAGAGCAGAAGAGAAAGGCATGTGAGTATAATGCATAAGATTTTTTAAATCAGATCTGTAAAATGTTTTAGACTGTAGGTACATTAATAGTAATTTTAGGCTTAAAAACATTCGTTAATTTAAGTTGCAACTTTGTCGCAGTGTTTGGAGTAATAATACTAATTTGTCAGCATTAATCTTTGACAGACTTAAAACATTTAGGTAGTTGGTAAAGAATGTATTACCAAAGAATGTACTGCATTTCGTCCATATATTTGATACCAATATTTCAACGGAAATAAATATTTTGAATTCCCCTGAACTCCCCTAACCTCAAAAAATCTTTTGTGTTCCATTCACATGACCCCTCTGTAACTAATTATTATCAAAAAGCTTGTTCTTCTACCTACTTCATGAAAATCGAATTAACATTAGTAGAAAGTAGAAAAAAAAATAAACCATTACTCATTCACCATAATAGTTGGCTAAATTATAAATCCTGGGACTTAAAGTACTTCCAACATTGTTACTTAGTTCCTTATAAGTAGAAGGGAATAAGGGAATGCACTATGCTAAAGAGATTGTCAAATGTTTTAAAAGCTATCATTATGCGACTGTCATTGCAAATCACTTCTTTGTTTGGCCAGGAGTAGAACAAAAGAAAAACAGACACTTCCTGTGTGAGAAAAGTTTAAGTACTTCACAATTGAAACCAATAACAAGGAATATCTCGAAAACGGTTACCTCCACAACAAAACCGTAACGGATAAAAATTGTGTGTTTTGTCATGAGGTACATTTTTTGTGCAGTACGGTTTTTTCTATCTCTTACGGTTTAGCAGTTAAGCAAAAATCAGCAAAATTCATCCAGAATAAAGAGGTCAGCAGAGGCTATTCCCCAAAAAATCGAGATATATATTTTATTTCGGACATAAATAGCTTTAATATACGGGATTTTAATCAAAATCCTTAGAGACACTTTTAAGAAAATCAAAATTGTCGAAATTTTTTCCATGTAAAGGGTAGTTTGTGGTGGGGGGATTTTTTTGAAAATTTTCGTGTCGCATCCTCGGAAGATACTAAACCTAAATACCAAGTTTGGTATTTAACGGTCTTTTCTTTTGGGGCTATGCTGTCCACAGACACACACACAAACGGACCTTTTTTTAAAAATGCTTTTTTTTTCGGGCTCAGGGGACCCCAAAACATATATTTCCGGTGAAATCTCGGTATGGAACTTTTGGGTGCATTACAATATCTTCTCTATCCCTATGTACATTGCACATATGGGGCTAGAGAAAGTAAAAAAAAAAAAAGGTGGAAAGGTCTTATTACTTAGTTCCTTATAAGTAATGGGGAAATAAAGAAATACATTAGGCCAAAGCGATTGTACAACCTATTAAAAGTTGACTGGAGTAGTCAAATTCCCGTATAAGAAAAGCTTTACAAGTTATTTTAAAATTGAAGTCAGTAATAACGAATACCTCGGAAATTGTTAACTCCGCAAAAATAGTGTATGTGGCATAAATTTTGTGTTTTGACGAGATTTAGGTACGTTTTTATGTAATAACTTTTTATTTATATCTTACGGTTTACCAGTTATGCAAAGATAATGCAGAATGAAGAGAACTCCAGATACTATTCCCAGAAAATTCAAGATATAATTTTATTTGTCATACAAGTATCTTTAATCAAAAACGTTGGAGCCAATTTTGAGGAAAAATATCTAAATTTGCTCCAGTAAAAGATAGTTTAGAGTGGGAGATTTTATAAAATAAATATTTGGAAGTTGCTGAACTCAAATTTGGTATGCAATTGACTTTTCGTTTTTGAATTATCGTGTTTACAAGCACACGAACACACAGACACACACTTATTACTTCTGTAGTATGTCATCCTTGATATGTTCTTTCTCGAACTACATCTAGTCATCATTGAATGATAGTTAATGTTAAAATTAGTATACCTGTAAATGTTAGTTTTTCGTTAAATTCATAGGAGAATTTAATAAATCCAATTATTGCAATTATATTTCTTGTTGCTGCACACACACGCATGAACTTTTTTTTTTAAATGAGGGCCCTAAAACGTGTATTGCCCGTGGAATTTTGGTATTGAAAATAGTTTTAGAAAAAAGGCCCTAGAGTCTATCTGTGTATGTGCGTGTTGAGGATCAGTGTGTCTGTGAACGCAATAATTCATAAACTTGGTATTTAAGTTTAGTGTCTGCCAAGGATTTGACACGAAGGTTTTCAAGAAAATCCCCCAACCCCAAACTACCCATTACTTGGAAAACGTTTCGAAATTTTCGATTTTCTCAAAAATGGTACTAAGGATTTTGATTAACATATTAAAGATTTTGCAAGGCAAATGAAATATATATATACAGGATGTTTCAAAAATACGGGGCATAATTTCAGGTATGTATTTCCTACATGTAGACAATCAAATTAGTTCATTATAACATGTGTCCGGAAATGCTTCATTTCCGAGTTATGGCCTTCACAACATTGAAATTCACTGGAACGTTTTTCTTTCCGCAGATTGTTGTCATTACGGAAGATGTTCAAAATGTCCACCTCCTGCTTGAATACAGACCTCACACCGATGTCTCATTGACCTGCGAACACGATCCCAAACTCCAGGAGTATTGCGTATGTCTTCACAACTTGCCATAATTCGATTCCGAAGGGATTCCAAATCCGGCACCGGAGACGAATAAACCAATGATTTTAAATGGCCCCACAAGTAGAAATCGAGAGGGTTCAGATCAGGTGAGCGTAGAGGCCAAGCAATTGGGCCACCTCTACCTATCCATCGACCAGGAAACCTTCGATCCAAGTACCGGCGAGCCGTAAGACAGAAGTGTGCAGGAGCGCCATCATGCAAGAAGTGAATGTGTTGATTGATCAGTGGAGTGTCTTCGAAAACGTCAGGTATGGGGTTTTCCAGGAAGTTTGTGTACGCCTGCCCCGTAAGTCTGTTTACAAGTACATGGGGTCCAACTAATCGATCACCAATGATACCGGCCCACATGTTGAGGGAGAACCGCACCTGGTGATGAGATACAACAGTTGAACGTGGGTTTTCATGCGACCATACATGCTGATTGTGGAAATTTGTTATGCCATCTCTTGTGAACTGTGCTTCATCTGTAAATAATACGACGGCAGAAAAGTTCGGATTTACACCACACTGCTGCAAGAACCACTGACAGAACCTAACTCGTGCAGGGTAATCTGCTGGTGACAGGGCCTGTACACGTTGCAAATGATAAGGATACAACTGATACTCGTTCAACAGTCTCCAGACAGTCGTATGAGGAACATTGACTTGCAACGCTAACCGTCGTGTGCTGATAGAAGGAGTCCTGTCCACAGCCTCCAGAATCTCCTCCTGCACTTCTGGAGTTGTAGATCTTGGTCGTCCCTTCCCAAACCAGGAGAGGTGAATGTTCCATACTCGCACAAACGGGAATGGAGACGTACAAATGTCTTCCGATCTGGACATTGTCGCTGTGGGTACCTCTCCTGGTACAAACGACGAGCCAGCGCAGCATTGCCGTCCGCCTTACCGTACATGAAGTATATCTCTGCCAGCTCTTGATTTGAATACATGTCGCACAGTCTTAACGCCTAAAGAACACTGAATGCAACCTTCCTCAGAATGAACTATCAGAGCATCCTCCTAATGTCTCGTTTGACGGCAAAGACTTGCGGAAAGAAAAACGTTCCAGCGAATTCCAATGTTGTGAAGGTCATAACTCGGAAATGAAGCATTTCCGGACATGAACTATTTTGATTGTCTACAGGTGGGACTTTCAATATTGTAAAGGCCATAACTCGGAAATGAAGCATTTCCGGACACATATTATAGTGAACTATTTTGATTGTCTTCATGTGGGAAATACATACCTGAAATTATGCCCCGTATTTTTGAAACACTCTGTATATATATATATAATAAATGTTCTCTTCATGCTGGGGGATTCCTGCATAACCAGTAAACCGTAACCGTAAGAAATGGGCAAAATCATGCTACACAAAAATATATCGATCTCGTTGAAACATACAATTTAGTCAGATACACTTTTTATGGATTTAAATAGTTCAGACACATTTTTGGTGGATTTAATAATTTCTGAGGTATTTCTTGTAATTGGTTTCAATTTTAAATACTTCTCTCAAACTGGAAGTCTTCATTTGTATTACTTTTGTTTTACTCCTAGTCATGAAAAGAGAACCGAAATTCAACATTGCTTAGCGACAGCTTTTAAAGAATTTGAAAATCTCTTTCGCATAGTGTATTTCATTACTTTCCTTCTACTTACGGAACAAAGTAATAAGACATTTTCTGTTAATTTTTACTTTCTCTATACGCACTATGTACATAGTATATAGAGAAGGTATTGCACTTCACCCAAAAATTCGATACCGAGATTTCACCGGAAATATATGTTTTAGGGTCCCCTTTATCTAAAAAAAGCATTTTCGGAAAAAGGTCCGTGTGTGTGTGTGTGTGTGTGTCCGTGTGTCTGTGAACACGATAACTCAAAAACGAAAAGTAGGTAAAATACCAAACTTGGTATTTAAGTTTAGTATCTTCCATGGATGCGACACGAAGATTTTGAGAAAATTCCCCCCCCCCACCAACTACCCTTTACATGGAACTTTTTTCGAAAATTTTGATTTTCTCAAAAATGGCTTTAACGATTTTGATTAAAATTTCGTATATTAAAGACATTTACCTGACAAATAAAATGTATATCTTGAATTTTCTGGGAATAGCCTCTGAAGAGTAGTTCAATCTGGATGAATTTTACTGAATTTTGAATAACTGCTAAACCGTAAGAGATGGACAAAAACTTACTGTACAAAAAATGTAGAGCACGTTAAAACACACAATTTATGTTATATACATTTTCTTCGTGGAGTTCGTCGTTTTTGAGACATTCCTTATTTTTGGTTTCTGCTATGAATAACTTATACATTTCTCATACAGGAATTTGTCAACTGCTGTCCATACAAACAAAGGAACTTCAGTGACATAGCTACTTGCTTTTGATTGTAATTTTAAGCTATGGTACTCCCTTATTTCACCTCCACTTACAAGGAAGCAAATAATATGGCTATTTCTGCTAATGTTTTACTGATTAGCATGAAGTAAATAGAAGTATAAGCTTTTTAAGAATAATGTGTTGCAGTGATATAGAGAAAGTCATGTGATCAGATTTTTCTCGGATTATCATGATGTAGAATAAGCTTTTTTTTTTTTTTTTTTTTTTTTTTTTTTTTTTTTTTTAATACAACTCCGGAGTCTGATCGGGACTCCGGCGCTGTATACCCTACTTTTTATTTACCTAATTTGTTTACTTTGATTAGTGAATTTCCGGTTTATCTTTTACACACACATACAAAAACATATAACACCCATGCCCAAGGCGGGTCTCGAACCCACGATCCCCTGCGCGGCGAAACACCAAAGCGAGACGCTTTGGCGAGCGCGGCCATGGGGACTGGCAGCTTTTGTGAGAGTAGTGTTAATTCATTGTTTTTTCCATGCGAGCAGTGTGTAAAACATGTGATGCATAAATTGTAAGAACAGGTTTTTTTTTACAGAATAGGTAGGAAAGTTATGTGAATGGCTCATCAGATTTTTAATGGATAAAGATGTAATGATATTGTAACATGTCAGGTTTTTCTGATTGTTTTAGAATAACAAAACCTGATTTATGTTCCTTTCATAACAACCTTCCTTTCATAGATGGACTTTATTATCATCATAGAGGGTTTATAATGACAGAAATCTTGTAGAGCACGTTTATCTCTATTATGTGCATTGTATCAGTTATTGCGTAGTGGGATACGCAACTGAATTTCACTCAAAAGACTATTAGTGTATCAATCTCTCTAAGTACCCCGTGGGCGTCAAGAACGTGATGGGGGGCATCTTACATAATCCATTTTAAAGGTGGGGATACCTCAGAAGTGAGATAATCTACCAAACGAAGCAATAGTAAATATGACTGACAATGAAAAAGAACATGTGCATGACAGTAAAGAATGCAGTTTGGGACCACTTTTGCCGACCTTCTCCCGAATTGAGGGAAGCAGGCTAATAAAATAGGTCAACCTAATAAGGTGCGGGACCTTGAGGCTGATGCCTAGCTTTGGCTACGTGCTGCAACATCTCATTATGTTAATTGCATTCAACTGCAACATACACTGACTTCCTGATCAAGGCTTTCTGTAGAAATTGGGAATCATTATTCTGCCCTTAATAAGTCAACTGTAGTGCAACTTTCTTGGAAAAGAACTGTAGGCGTTCAAAATATTGTGTGCATTCTCAGGTCTTTATGGCGAGCATTTGTTTCGCTTTTCCTTTGTTACAAAGCAACTACGTTATCGAGTTTCTACGTTTCATATTTCCTCCAATTTAGTCATTATAGACCACGTGTAGCACTTTATACCATACATATTAGAACGTTATCACTTTATCATAAGTAATATAACGAGAGCTCCAACTTTTATCGATAAATTCGCAAGCAACTCGTTGCGAGAAAATTGTAGCTTGAGTTGTATTTAATAATAACTATTTCGTGAATAAAATAAAAATGATCAACCTATATGGACACGAAGAATAATATTCCTAAAATCCCATTTGTCTTTACGTATATTTGCACCGAAATCATAGATCATGGCCTCGTTGCTTACAGAATTCGTTGAACTAGTTCCACACACTCTCTCCGTTGTTTTTAGCATTCTGCGGTTTTAATTTTTCAATTAATATGTCTATTTCAGTGAGAGACCTTTCTACAAAACGTTTTGGAATCTCCGCCATTATATATGGTAATATCACTGCACACTGATACTATTATTATGAGACGAACACTAGTTTAGAGAGAAAACAAATGCGATGAATTTAGAAAAACAATTGCACGTGGGTGTGGTAAAAACGATTAAAATGCAGAGATAATGAGTTTCGATTGGTTGGAATTTTACGCGCCAATGTACTGGATCGGCCTCTTCCTACGATCACGTGACATGAACGAAATAGTGTAAAGTAATATCACGAGTGTTTTCTTCTTGTCGATAACTGTCCTAAGAGATGAAAACGAGTTGTATTTGATAAGACAATTCAGCGAAATAGACTATTAATCATTTATAATATATAGCAAAGGAGATTTTATCAGGTTAAGAATGTAATACAAGTTCTCAAATGGTAGATGACGCATTCGACCATGTTTATTTACCGAATGTTTTTTTTATTATTATTATTTCTTTCTTTCTTCACTGCTTCCTGAATTATGATATGGCAGACCGTGCCTACAACCAATGTACGAATATCGATAGCAATAATAGAAATAGGGAACAATTATTTTATTTCAGCTTTTAATAACTAATACATGGCATGGAAACAAACTTCATTTTATTTGAGGTTATTGCAATCATCTTATACATAAGAAATACAAATAATGATCATTTGCACTCATTTTTGAACTAAATACATTATAAACTGGATAAAGCTTAAGTAAACATTGTAATTGAATTAATTGAAAGTACAATTGTGGAACTGGCAGTTATTAAAAGTGAAGGTTGACTGACTGGATCGTCACCTCGTTACCAATAATCAAGACAGGAGATTAAACAAACGAACGTCAAGTACAAGATTTCAAAGAAATGAACATCGCTCCAGTCAGGTGACCGCTCGGCCATTGCATTGGCGCTGTAGTTGAGCTAAATTGTCACCGCAATGCCTTTGCTTTTTAGGACTATTAGGTCTGTTATTTCGTCATATTCCTGTTAAAACAATACTCCTCAGGTTTACGACGCTCTTCCTTCTCGCCTTTCTACATCTCTGGTCGATTTTCTTAAGTTTGAGCATGGCCCGAAATCGAGAATAGATTATACTTTGCCATCCGGTCCTGGCGGTGAATAAGATTACTTTACAGTTACTGATTATTATTATCATTGGTATGTGGTGCGAGATCTGCTAGACTGATGGTGAACCTAGTAAAGTTATGGTATACCTACCCTTGTAAGGGCTTAATGTAGGGGATGGATTAAGGTTTGGTTTGGTGCAGTTTAGATTTATGATGTTCAGGAGGTAGCGCTACAGGCAGGCTCCTCAATGGTTGTTTTTTCAGGAGCAGCATCCTTGCCGCTGCTCTCCGCTGGTGACTATTTGATTTATTTATGGGGATTGAGATCGCTTAGTTCAGCGTGAAAAACTTTGTTCTTACGTAAAAGACCACTCGCCTCCCATTTAGGCGGCCCGAGTTCGATCCCAAGCGCCCGCATGTGGGATTTGTGGTGAACGAAGCGGCGTCTGGGCGGTTTTCTCCGGGTCCTCCAGTTTCCCCTGCCTCCATCATCACCTTTCCTATCATCCATTTCCCTTGCATTTCATATCATCCTTTTCCTCATGCTCATGTCTGGCTACGGGCCATCCATTCTGTGATTTCGTGCCGTTGGCTCACCGATAGGCTTTTTACCCCTAGGCATTCGCTTGTAAGTCCTAGGGGGTGTCAGTCCTAACTAGGGGTAAGCCGACTACGGACGAACGTAAAAGTCCTTAGCTTGGTTTCTCTCGGGAGGGAAGTAAAGCCGTCGGTCCAGCTAATGTTTATTTGTACGTAAAAATTCCCGTGCATTGCTTCGCCATGTTTCACGTCGTGATTTTTCATAGTGGCGTACTCGCGAACTATAAATTTTCTGATCAAGGAAGCACTACAACGCGGCGTGATGGAACTTGCAATGTATTATTATTATTATTATTATTATTATTATTATTATTATTATTATTATTGGAAGAGTTGGATTGTGAAACAACAGAAGAATAGAGAAGGAAGTTTTGATGTTTATTTATTTATTATATTCACCAGCACAAATAGTATTATTACAGACCCAGGAAAACAATTTTATTAGAAAGACAAACAATAGAAAGAAATGATTTCAGGTCCTTTGTCACACACCAAGTGGATTATTCGAAGAAGGATTAATCTTCATTATCGGAATTACTATAGAATATCTTGCGGGAAACGACGCAGGATCTGATAGATCTCCACGGATCTGAGAATGGATGTGTTCAAAGAGTATTAATGCTAGTTCGCGATGAAGTTGGGTGTTGTGTATGAGCCCTGTGCATTCAGCAAAATTCTGGCAACCATATTTTGGAACATTTGTAGTCTGTGAAACCTGCTGGCAGCCGCTCCTCCCCAAACCGGGCAGGCGTATGGAGTAAATAAGCAGAAGGGATTTCTATAGCGGAGTTGTTTGTATACCTAAAGACAGTTGAGGGTGCGCAATCTGGAATAAGCGAGGTTTAAGCTAGAGCAGCCCTGCACTGGGTTTGCGCTCTCGAAGCTGGCTCGCAGTTCGCGAGCGGAGTACAGACACTGGCAGTGCTCTTGTTTACGAGTGCACGGAGAGGAGAGGTAGCGTACAGTACGTACACGAAAAGAAGTGCAAGCTTCCGTAAGTGATTTGTCAAAATATTGTTAGGAAAAATACTTATTTTAAACAAATCATTGCCTTCTATAGCAGGTTAAATCCGCGTACAAATCAGTAATATGTTATGTCTTTTTACCAGTACATCAAAACGTGGTTTTATGTGATTGGCAGCTGAAAGAAAAAGTACTGACCTCAATGAAACGTCAGTCGTACATGTTCGATACCTGCTTTTATTTAAGTTTATGATAGAAAATAGTTGTACACAGGCGTATGTCTAACCAAACATTGAGATCATTTTCACAGCTAGCCTGTGTAGTTGTGGGTACTTTTGTTGAGGTACAGTCTTGTAAAAATAATTCAGATTAGTGGTATTGTTGAATTTTAGCTCTTATATCACACTGAAGATCAATAAGTTCAAGCTGCAAATCATGAGACACCGTTTCAACTGATGTTGAGAAAGGAATTGCGAGAATTTGAAATTGCTTCTCAAGTGAATCAAGGTTTTGAAATCTAGAATCGAATTCACTTTGGATTTCAATTAATACTTCTACGTAATCAGTGAACACCGCTCCATCACAAGCACTTAGTAAGGTTGGAAAGTGAGCCATGTTGCCACACCGTAACTGACTTATGAAAAGTATAAGTTTGCGACGAGAATGAATTGGTTCTTTCCTTGAAGAGAAACATTTAATTTTTTGAGGTGTCCAGTAATATCCACAAGAAATGCAAAGTTGGCTACCCAACAAATGACGTCACGAAGATGGTAAACTCACTTTAAACATCTTTATGTGTTTTGTTGTAGTGATGCATTATATTATGCTTTTTCTACCTTTAAAATTTTTCCGACATTTAAGGCACTAAGAATTTGTTCCGGCTGCTATGAAAAAGTAGTCGCTTTCCCACGCAACGTTGAAAGTATTTGCCTGATGGTCACTTTCCGTCTTTTAGATTCCTCCATTAAGGATATGTAAGCAGGGAGCGTTAGCAACACAACACACAGTACACCAGACTACTGCTTTAAAACTGCCCTACGTCATTCTTCTCTACCACAGTCAGCGCTCTACGAGCTATCATTGTGGCTCGCCCACTCCTACCGAGCGCTCACGCTCAAAGAGCGCTTGTTTGTGCACCCATAAGCTAGAGTTTATGCGAAAATATCAAGTAAGATGATGATCAAGGAAAATACTTAGATATTTAACTGCTTGGCAGGGCGTTTCCAGGGAATGGGGATATTTTGCAGAGTGATAGGAGAAGAGACACTGAGGCGGCATAGGGAAATACGATTTCGTATTACCGGTGATTGAGTGAAATCCTCCACATTTCTATACAGGTGACTAAGGTATTGAGAGCAGTCTGTAAACGATGAGTCAGTAGCATTACTATGATAAGTATTAAAAATCTGATGTGTACCATTCACATGACTTTCTCTATATCCCTGCAACAAATTATTCTGAAAAGCTTATACTTCTATTCACTTCATGCTAATGTTTTGCTAAAACATTAGCAGAAATAGCCACATTACTTGCTTCCTTGTAAGTAGAGGTGAAATAAGGGAGTATCATAGGTTAAAGTGATAATCAAAAGCTGGTTGCTATGTCACAGAAGTTCCTTTGTTTGTATGGACAGCAGTTGACAAATTCCTGTATGAAAAATGTATAAGTTTTTCATAGCAGAAACCAAAAATAAGGAATGTCACAAAAACGATGAACTCCACGAAAAAAATGCATATAACATAAATTTTGTGTTTTAACGTACTCTACATTTTTATGTAGTAAGTTTTTGTCCATCTCTTACGGTTTAGCAGTTATTCAAAATTCAGTAAAATTAATCTAGAATAAACTACACTTCAGAGGCTGTTCCCAGAAAATTCAAGATATACATTTTATTTGTCAGGTAAATATCTTTAATATACGAAATTTTAATCAAAATCGTTAAAGCCATTTTTGAGAAAATCAAAATGTTCGAAAAAAGTTCCATGTAAAGGGTAGTTGGGGGTGGGGGTATTTTTCTCAAAATCTTCGTGTCGCATCCCTGGAAGATTAAACTTAAATATCAAGTTTGGTATTTTACCTACTTTTTGTTTTTGAGTTATGGTGTTTATAGACACACGGACCTTTTTCCGAAAATGCTTTTTTTAGATAAAGGGGACCCTAAAACATATATTTCCGGTGAAATCTCGGTATCGAATTTTTGGAGTGCGTATAGAGAAAGTAAAAAGAGAGATGTCTTCACATACATGGCTCAAGCGTTTCTGGGACTGGCATTCGGGAGGTAGTATAGGGTTAGCAATTGGAGGGTTAATAACATTAAATATTTGAGGATTTTGTAAAAATGTTGTTTTAATAATTGCTCATTGTTTATGTTCTTCAGAAATTATTTGAGTCATTTTAATTGAACCAAAAATGTTAACCCTCGATTTCCGCGACCGACCTCTCTGGCCTATAGAGTTTTTCGGGGATTTTTCTGGATCACTAGGCGAGGGGAGGTTTCTTAATTTCCCCGAACCACCTATCCCTTCACTTCACTTCTGTTTCATCCCAACCGATCTCTTTCAGAGTTGTGTCAACAGTGGCCCTTGTGAATAAGTGCAAGTATTTATATTTGAGAACTATGTGATGATCCAGTTTTTGCAGGGTATTTTTCGTTATTTTTAAAATTTATGTTCATTAAGAAAATTTCACGATGTTTTTACGGTGGCTATCATTCCCTATCTCAGACGTTCTGTTGGTTCACACAATTGACTCTGCTCTGCCCTCACCCGACTATAAGTGGTGTGATGTATGTAAACAGCATAGACATAGCTCCGGGCATTACACGCTGAAAATTGTACTTCATCCATAACAATGCTAGTAAACATACAAAACGAGATACACTTTATATGATGGTTCTTTACTAAATATAAAATCATTTGCACTTATTCACCTCCCACACCTTCAATAATCAAACATTAACAAAGAGTATTGCCACATTAAAGAATTATTCGACATCTTCTTTGGTAGAAACAATATATTCAGGGTCCCTTAAATGCTATAGCTTTCAGCATCCCTGAACATCCCCTTCACCATCCTTGCTTTGTGTTTTGCCGATCAAGACTCGATGAGAACATGGATTAATTTTCTCCATATCTATTTATCTTTGTTTCTTCTATGATGGCTTGGTTCCACGCTTTGACAAAGTTGGTCTCCAATGATAGATAAATGTTTCCTGGTTCAAGCGTAAATGCACGAATAATTTTTGTGGAAATAACAAAATAAGCATCTTGTCATTAAAACCGTTATTTGCTGGAATTCCTTTAAAAAATCTTCGGGTTTCAATTTTAAAAGGCTTAAGCTGATGTAATTTATAATTTATATGAGTTTTTTTTTAATGATACTTATCACAGATAGACGGAGAAAAGGAAAAATAGAGAGGCACACACATGCACACACATATACACACACGTGAGGGATTTTCTTGAAAATCCTCGTGTTGAGTCCTTGGTAGATAGCGGAACATAAATACCTATCTATTTTGGTATTTAATGGACTTTTAATTTTTTAATTATGCTGTTTACAGACACACTCGGATACAAATATACACACAAACACGTCCGAGGACTTTTTTCTAAAATTTATTTTTTGGATTCATGGAACTTCACATTTTCCGTTGAAGTCTGGACTTGAATTAATTCGAATATTGAAAAATGTTAGAGCCATTTGTGAGAAAATAAAGATTTTCGAAAATTTTCCATGTATAGGGTAGTTTGTGGCGCGGGGATTTTCTTGAAAATCTTTTTCTAAAACTGATTTTTTCGGACTCAGGAGGACATATATTTACGGTGAAATCTAGACATCGAATTTTTGGGTGAAAAACAATATCTATTCCTATGTACATAGGAGACTAGAGAAAGTAAAAATTATTTTTTTTGGATTCATGGCTCTCAAAACATGTATCTCCGGTGAAATCTTGGTATCTAAATATCGTGCATTACAATACATTCTCTATACACTATGTACATAGTACGTATAGAGAAAGTAAAAGATAAAATGGTGTTCAGAATCAAAGCCACTGCTATATGTTTAAAACGCTTTCCTAACAACAAATCTGATCCATTTTCCGTCTCTATCTCAACAATAAAAGGCAGTTGATACTGGTCGCGAACATCAATTCTGACCAAATGCAAACGCAATGGCAAGCACTAAAAATACCACTGCAATATTTAGTTGCCAACTGCAGTTATAAAGTGGAGTTGAAACCTCTGGTGCCAGTATGTGCTCCAGGTGAAATTATAATGCGACTGCAGTTCTGTGGTAATCAGCGCTCTCTAGCTTGAGATCATCACCAGAAGCCATAACCAGTTCCAGATGACGGGAGATGTGCGGGGGGCAAGACTACTAGAGGTCGTGACACAGAGGTCGTGCCAATTTTCACGTCCATTTAAACAGCCTTGTGTTTATATTACCGGCCTCGGAGATACAATTGATAAAGCAGATGATCATAGGCTCTGGAGAGTACGAGAGTAAGCGATGTCCAACTTGTCAAAGCTTTTCGTTCTTAAAAATCCTTCCACAATTTAGTGGCATTGGTTCAATAAAACCAGCTCTTCGATAATCCAGCTGATGCATTGATTTTTACTTTCTCTACACGTACTACATACATAGTGTATAGTGAAGGTGTTGTACTCCACCCAAAAATTCGATATTGAGGTTTCACCGGAAATATATGTTTTAGGGTCCCTTGTATATAAAAAAAAAAAAAAACATTTTCAGAAAAATGTCCATGTGTGTGTGTGTGTGTGTGTGTGTCCGTGTGTCTGTGAACACGATAACTCAAAATAGAAAAGTCAGTAAAATACCAAACTTGGTATTTAAGTTTAGTAGTCTCCAGGGGTGCGACACGAAGATTTAGAGAAAAATCCCCCCACCCCAAACCGCCCTTTACATGGAACTTTTTTCGAAATTTTTGATTTTATTAAAAATGGCTCTAACGAGTTTGATTAAAATATCGCATATTAAAGACAAATAATATGTATAACTTGAATTTTATGGGAATAGCCTCTGAAGACTACTTTATTGTGGATCAATTTTACGAAAGTTTGCACAACTGCTAAACCGTAAGAGAGGGACAAAAACCTACAACACAAAAAATGTACAGCACATTAAAACACACACTTTATGTTATATAATTTTTTTTCGTGGAATTGATTGTTTTGAGATATTCCTTGTTATTGGTTTCACTTTGAAAAACGTGTACTTTTCTCACACAGGAATTTGTCAATTCGTATCCATCCATACAAACAAAGGAGCTTCAGTCATCTAGCAACCAGCTTTTGAGTACCACCTTAGCCTATGGTATTCCCTTATTTCGCTTCTACTTACAAGGACGCAAGTAATAAAACTATTTCTGCTGTTTTTTTTTTTTTTTTTCTCGATTAACATGAAGTAAATTGAAGCATAAGCTTTTTAATAATAATTTGTTGCAGAGATTTAGAGAAAGTCATGTAAATGGAACGCATCAGATTTTTTATTGCAATTATGATCAATAACACATCTTGCATTTCAGTTGTCTGTTTCCATAGCTCTGTGTAAAGTTTTCTTATATCTTCCCTGAAATCGCATTTGTAGTGCACTTACCTGACATTTATGAAAGATTTTATTGGTGTATAAATAAATTAAACACTAAAGAAGTAGTACCTACAGCAAGAGCCACTAATTCAACTCACCATTCTAAATGGAAGAGATTTTAGAGGCATATTGACAACAATCATTAGCAATATTAGTTTTCCTGGTCGAGTGGAGGAATTTCTAGTTTGCGACTTCACCACTGTGCGACATGGTGACGAGAAATCAGTTCGCCACTCATAAGGAGAAATCACGAATTGCGGATGTGAAACTTGTGGAATTTAGCCAGGGATCTTCTGTTTCATTACATGTGGTGCAAATAAACATTACCCGGGACCAGCATCTTATACTCCTATGAAGGAAGCCATGCTAAGGATTTTTACGTTCCAAAAAAAAAATCCATTACCCTTCGCTGGGTTTGAATCCGCAACCTTGGTAATATAGGCATACACGGTAATCACTACACCATGGAGGCAGCTTTATAGCTTATTGTTGTAAATATAATAATGTATGGTCAGGACTGTGATTGATAGAATAGACAGAACTGCAATAAACATGTACAGTAAAGAAATTATTGGTTACTGTTGTATTATAATTGTTGGTTATACACGAAAACGTCGATGGAAAATATTAATCTATTAATTTTGGGATTATTACAATTCAACACCAAACACCATAATCATAAAAATACCGTATTTCACCAATTTTGGGCCCCCTATTATATGAGAATTAATAGTTTATTATATTTCACATTGGATACCGTATAAAATAATGACCATAATTCCAAATAAACATTTCAATTTATTGTGTATCCCACATAAAATATTGTTGCAAATATAAATACCTATGGATTATCCATTTGTATTTATTTTCGTTTTCGTATCACACCAACCCTGAATATCGTTACTGTGAATGGTTATTGAGATTCCGTTTAATCCGTTAACCACCAGAGTTCCAATCCCTACTCCCAGAGTGGCTTAATGGCCTGCAAGCCCTTAAAGCTGAACTTTTGAGTGAGTACCGGACGCGTCGCCAGGCGGTGGTTAGTCAGGACCTGACTACTGACACGCTGAGATACGTGTCTCCGAAAAAGCAACCGGAGATCGCGAATCAACTCCTCAAGTTATCTGTGCACATGGGAAAGCGCCTGGGATACTGACGATGACGATCTCAATATTTAGTCTTACCCAACCATGCAGGGCTCTGTCTGGGCGAACCAAAGATATCCCTTGCTAACCGTCGGAAGGACTAATTACTTCTAGTATCCTAAAACTAGACCTTCCAAGGACTCGAGAGATGCAACGCCAACGAAGTGGAAGCTGGGACACCGAAGGAGTACTCTTTTATCCAATGGCGGATCCAAAACATTATTAGGGGGGCTAGTAAGGAAACTCATATTGTACAACACTAATTTTGGCCTATGAATACTTTAACATAGAAAAATAACAGCAATGTCATCATTATTACAAATTTTGGTGCGTGAAGTTTAAAGGATGAAATATCCAATAACTTACATTAAATGTACATCAACTGCAGCGTGGCTGATGTTTACGAGCGAACATCTCCATAACTTGAGGTTCCACGGCGATATTACGATGAATGCGAAGCAACACCAATCCGTTGAGCCGATCTTCAGCCATAGTTGAGCGCAGACATCTCTTTACTCTTCTCTAGTAGCAATTAAGTTTTTCTGCTCAAAAAGCTGTCACTGGCAGTGCAAGAAGAAGATGAAGCAGGCACTGGATATTCGTATGTTCGTAGTAGCCATTCCTAGCATGTGCAATAGTTTCTATTGTCTGTCTTTTTTGGGGTGGGGAGATATTTTTTCCCAATATGAATTCAAAATTCATGAATGGATACTGCCAAATCTCTTTCACACATAGATGCAGCCTCTAGAATACGTTCTGTTTCCATTATCCGGTATAAAGAGAAATGTTGGTAAAAGTCCTTGCAAGTTCAACGGTCTGGTGTGTTTTCCTTGCAAAAACGTTCGGCAAGCTCAGACACGAGGAAATCTGTCAATAACATGTATATTATGTCATAATACATGCAAAGATCACCAGTTGAGGTGTTTGTTACCTCTGTGTGTTTGACGGTTATTTATTCGTGGAATGGAATCATCAACATTTAGATCCTTAGCCATTGATAGCCATGTTCGCAAACACTCATCAGACCTCTCTTTTGACTACGAAATAAGTTGATTGTGTTAGCTGCCATCTGTATGCTTGAGACAAGTCATGATGGGATCTTGGGGTTGGCGGGAAAGTGGTAAAGTAACTAGCAATAGCTTAACAACTTCCAGAGTCGCAAGAAATTGAAATTGAGTGACTGCATTTCATTCCCGGAAGTTAATATATCCTCTTCTGCATTAAAAATTACGCCTTCAAGAAAATCTACAACTATTGGAACATTTCTCGAAATATCAAAACACAGTCATGTCGCTCTATCCAATATGTCTCACAAAGGGAATTTAACCTTTTCACCTTCACTTCAGGGAATTTTGCTCCCATCTTTTGTTGCAAAGCTGTTGTTCGTTTGGGTGAATCAGAAACAAAATTGCAAATATTACCAATTGTCCTAAAATATTTCGAACACCTTATAGACTGCCCAGCTAACTTTAAATTGTGCGTATATAATGCTAATGGCTGTTTTTAAGAATATGCAATTGCAAACCACGAACTTTTACTGCCATGTCAGATCCTCCATCGCCACCTTGCCAACGTAAATGTTTTATACTTAAACGAAATTTATTCATCATGTTTAATATTGTCTTTGTAAATTCTTTACCAGCAATTTATTAACCGCATCAAAGTCAAGAAAGTTCTTCTGCAATGTTATAGTTTCCATGTCTAAAATCGAACATACTGACACATGTTGTCTTATCTACCAATATACATACTAAAACAACGGCCTTGTTTCACTTTTGCGACAATTTTATCTACAATTATGGAACCATGACATTCAAAAATATTATTTTATGTTGTCTTGCTAACAAAAGTGATATTTATGTGCTTTTCTAAGGTGTCCCTTTAGAATTTTATCATACCCATTCTAAACCTGAGTAAAGTCTTACAATCCCCCTTGCTCTTTTCTATACTTGAATTTTCAAGTAAAACTTGCCCATCATCAGGATGGTTCTAGAGAGGGAAGTGCTGACGACCACAGAGTGAAACAGTTTTCACTATATGCACAAGGCGCTCTCAATTCTCGTCTTCTTGTTTTTGCTTTGGAACCAATCATAATAGAAACACGTTCACTCTTACCCTCTATTTTGCCTCTGAAGGCCTCTGCTTTGGTCACTGAATTATTTAACCCCCGGATTATTAGGTTCTATATATGTAGAAGGGCTAATAGCAGTGAAATGCAGAACATTTGCAAAATATGCATCTCTTGGGGGTAGCACATATATCAAGGTTGAAACATCAACAGTACTGACATCACTGCAAGCCGCTGATATTTGCCATTTCTTCTTACTGGCAACTAGAAGGCAGTCTCAATAATACTCACCGGAGCAGACTTCTGGTAGGAAACAAAAACATGAAATTGCAGCATTACTTAACATAATAGTGTTAATTTGTGATTTTGCAATAGTGAATCCCTTTAGATTTTTAGCAAATAATATTGGATAGAATTATGTAATTCAAGGAAAGTTAATTTAACATTTTCATACTTGATTTTCAGACAAAAGTTGGGCTTCCCGGGCATAACTGCAATGAATTGGGTGTGGAAAACTACTGCTAAAACATATTACATTAACTGGCAGGCGTAATAAATTATTAAAAGGAAAAACCAGCATCATCTTTTCTGAACAGCAATTACTGTATTTTTTCCTGCAGTATTATTTTCAGTTCATTTATGCCATCAACGGCTAAAACTGACTATTTTTTTTACCAAGTTATGGCTGTTTCATATTATGTATCGCTTAAATAAATAATTTTTGTATTGTATTTATCTGAATATAAGACTTATTTTCTTCCAAAATATTAATGTACAGAACTAGAGGTCATCTTGCATTTGCAATATATGCATCCTGAAAAGCATCTGGAAAAAATTATCACCAAGGTTACATTTTACACAATAAAGTTAGCTGTTAATGGAACTGCATTCTCCTTTCTCCCACACATCATCTGAATTTATGTGCAAATTCAAATTTACAATGATGTGTTATATTAGGTATGTTGTCTAAATAGAAAATCTAATCCATCATTGTCATTGTAGCCAAGCTGTAGCTGCCATTGTCATTTCTCCCACCACACGCATGCAAATATATTTCCATTCTCTTTTCTCCCTCCTATCATGTGAATTTTCACAAATTTAAGTTGTGATGTGTCATATTAGGTATGTTGTCTAAATAGTAAATCTTGTTGCTGCTGCAACTTTCTCCTATTTCACACATAATTTCCATCCACTTGAAATTAGTTATACCAATACATTTCCATTCTTCCTCTTGCCCATTAAGTGCATTTTCTGCATGCAACCCCCCTTAAAAAATTAAATAAGAAAAGAAAGAAAGAAGATTAATTGGCTAAGTATCCCTTAGTTTGTTCAAAATATATGTGCTACTTTTAAATGTTTTTGTTTCATTTATATAGGCCCCTTTAACATCTAAGGTCATGTTGGGGGCTTTGCACTAGAAACAACTCGTCTGTAGGTTCTTTCATGTTGGGTTTAAATAATTTTTTCTCCTCAAACACACACATTCACTCTCACATACATACTTCCAGACTCTGTGGGGGGATAGGGAATAATTCTGGTTAAAGAAAAACTCCCTGCCCCAGCCGGGAATTATACTCGGGACCCCCCCCCCCTGGTGAAAAGTCAGCTTGCTGACCACTCGACCATGGAGGCAGTCACTTTTATATATTGTTTAAAAATTAAATTAGATCTTTTTATGTAGATGATAATGCTAATTTCCATACTTAAACTGCACTACAGGTTGTCTTGCATTCGGATAAATAAGGTATATCTTAGATAATGCACTCACCTGGTGGGCAAGATCTGCAGAAAAAATATGAATGAGATAGATAAATGCATAAGCCGAGTTCAGTTAATAAATGTGAGATTGGAAATTAGTGATTTTTAAGCAGCACAAGCAAATCTGGCAAGTTGACATTCAAACAGGGATTGTACAGGAACTAAATGAAAACCAGACACATATGTAAAACATTTTTATTACAGATACTTCCCAAGTAGATTACAAAACAATGGGCTGGACTTTTACAAGAAACTTGTACACGGGTCTTCAAATCAGCAGTCTCATTACAAGGAACATTCGTCATTTCTTGATGAACCAAGAGTCGGTGGATACTGCAACAACCTGACTTACAGACCCTTAAAAACATCAGTACTCTATTGAAAAACAAAGTTTGTGATTCCAGTAGCCCCTAGTAATACTGGATAGCTCCACACGTTATATTAAATATCTAGAGGAACTCAAGCAACGATACACTAAGTGTATGTGTGAGACACTACATCAAGATATTACCCCATCTTTGTAAACATCTGCAAACTATTTAGAGAAGAATTCTCTTCTACATTTCAAAATGTGCATATTAAGAAGCAATACATAACCTTTAAGCACTCTATGCATATACTTTGTGTATTATATGTACATATTTTTAAGTTATATAACTGAATGATATTTATTACACATTTAGATAACTCCCTAATATAACACTTTATTCAGATAATTATAGATCAGCATCAGTTACTATAACAGTGACCAGAGTAAGAAATATTTGGCATGCAAACGTTTATCTAGAAATAACATAGATTTCATATTTTTTCTGGAGGATTTACCTTAACAAATTCTTATTCAAGTATTTTTTAACATGCCAATGGCATGCTGTTTTACAATCCTAAAAATGTTCAAAACTTGCAACGAAATAAGAGTTTAAAAAATATTTATCCTCTGAATGTTTAATTTCTTTGGCTCACTTGGTGTTTTGAAAATTGTATGCTATATTTCTGCAAACCATCTTGCTTACATAGGTGGTAAACACACAGTGTTTAAGGCACAGCAAACTTTAAACTTTCAAATGAATTACTGTACCACTACAGCAGATAGTTTCTGGTTACATAATAACTGCTAGTTTTTTTGTTTTTTTTATATGTCAAGTTATATTAAGGATAGCAAATGGCTAAAAAAAGTTGGTATTGCGCCATTGGGTGTACTTCAGCTAGGGATGACTGGTTCAAATAATTGCAGTTAACTCTTTCACTGCTACAAAAGGAACTGTTCAGTAAATTTATACTGTCAGCCAAATGGTATGAACACAATGGTACTGTGCACAGCTGAAAGTTGCATTATTTATGAGACTGCTTCTCACTTACACTTCATATGATATGCTTATCCTTAATTCTGTACGTATTTACGGTTTAACTGCCCTTCATGCCCTATTTAGTGCATCAAATTTGAAAGAAGAATGTACATGTGTACAGCAACTACAATAACACTTCTACTGCAGCTGAACAGGTATCACTGTTGCTTCTGATTTTCCAGCATCTGCTACAGCTGCCTATAATGGTCCATTTATACTAATTTACAATAAAGCTAATATACTGTTTTCTTCCTCTTATTCTAAATGAGTAAAATATGCATGTCATATCCATGACATATACTGAAAGCTAATAAACTAAACTTTTCCATTCTATGGCATCAATAACAACTTATGTAGATTTGATCAGGGTGAAAAAATGACTATGTAAAATTATATAACATTTTATGAAAAAGTCAATAAAAAGTTTGTGGTATTAAAAATAAATAGTACCTTATGCAGTCTATTTGTTTTCTTAGAGTTCAGGTTTTCTATTAAAATGCAATTTTTGTTTCACTCACACTGTACCGATTATTTTCTCTCAACACCACTATATAGTTTTCCTTCCTTTTGGTGTGGTGTTGACCATGCCTTGTTTCATTTTGGTTTTGAACTTTGGGGAGATGTTGCCAACACTGGCCCAGATGGCTGATGAATTTTGAGTTCTGAGGTGGAGTTGTGTCAGGTTATTGGTGGCTCATCTTGAATTGTGGTGGGTATTAAACCATTTGATTTTCTTGTTTTATTTTTTTAAATAGTATACATATATAAGAACATTTTTTGACTGCCTTATGCTTATTGTATTTGCCTTTTGGGTATATCTTACAGCAGCTTCATGTGTTTTTCTACCGTTTGTTTTCTGTGCACAACCAGTTGTTTATGTGTCTTTCTTCTTTCTTTGTGTTTTTTGATATGTTTGTGTACACAGAGGCATCTATCTGTGTTTGAGTCAATTTGTTGTAATACACCATTTAAGGTGATGCATTTGTGAAATTTGACCAAAAATTTGAAAAATTAAAAAACTCTCATAATAAAGTGATATGAGTTCTAAAATTTAATAAAATATATAATTTTTCTCACTTAGCAAACTTTTATCTAGCAATTAGCTGAAGCTATAGATGATATGTGCATACTTATTAATAGGGACTTATAACTTGAAACCTATTTTCTCGCAAACTTTTTCCAACACTTTTCCACACTTAAAATGTTTCACACAGTGTAATTTTTTTTTCAAAACTTTTATACTGTCTCTAACAGGCACATTAAAGAAAATGATCATATTAATTTTACAAAATCTTGACGAATTACTACATTTTAAAAAATCAAGAGTTTAGGAGAGTGCGAAAAGTAGTAATTTTTCTCACTAATTAGGGGCAACATAAAAATTATGAGAGAGCTATTTGTAAATTCATTTACTATAAAACGGAACTTTTATGTAAATATTCTTAAAAATGCATCACGTGGCTCATTTTTACTAAATAATAATTTAGAAAATAAAAAAGTATTGTTTAAATAAACATGTTGACTTGGAATATTGATACATGACAGGAATATCACTATTATTATGTGCAATATATTTCACCAAGATATTTTAAATATTATGGATTTACCAAATTTCACAGATGAATCACCTTAAGTGAATGTTATGGGCATTACTGTTTTGGAAAAGAAAGAAAGAAAAGAAAATGAACTAGTGTAACTAATGGATAATACACACATACTATACAGAAAGATATGAAAGGCATTAACAGTTTGAGGGCAAAATCATAAAAGGGACTTTATAAATTTGTGAACCTAGTGAATAAGATTGCAAATTTGAAAAATGTTTATTAAAATGCAGTTATGTAAATTATCTCCAAGTTGGCAAAGGTTTTTATGGCCCTTTTGTTTTTGTGGCTAAGGTGCAACAAATTATTGAATCAAAGGGCCTTCTGTTGGTTTAACATATACTGAAAATAATGCTGTGGTTTCAACAATGTACTTGCATCAATTCCACCGACTATGGTTTATAAAAATATTGGATGGCATGCAGTGTTAGCACAACATTTTAATGGCTACGAAGGAATTGTAACAGTGAACTATGTAAATGATTTCTCAGATGAGTTGTGTCATGTAATGCAGAAGTAAATCAACATCACAAAGATCTTTAAAGTAACAAATCTGCTGAAATAAAAAGTAATGGAAACATTCCCATCACTGATTTATCTAGAACTGTTGTTCACTGAATATAATAGAGGGAAAACAAATTTTTCCTAGGAAACAGCAGATGGATCTCAATTGCTAGGGGTATCAATAACCTAAGAACACATATCAGTGTGTATTTAAATGATTGATTAATAAGCAAGTCAGCTGCAGAGTACTTTTATTAGCCTAATGGTTAGTAAAAGAATGTAGCACTACTGATTGAAAACAAACAGTGCATTTTCTTTATGATAGTTAACTTTAACTGTTAACTCTTAAATGATTCAATAAGTAAACAATCCTACTCAGTTTGCAAAATATTTAGTACTTTAATGCTTTGAAAAATGCCTCAAGAACTACATGTAATATTTCTTCTCAATGGACAAAGAATCTTCATCCGTTACACCAAAAGGTTAAGAACATTTCTTCACTTCAAATAGAAATATTTAACCAAATGTTCAAAAATTTGAAATAACTATATTATTGTAATCTCCAATGCATCTGATTTCATTACTCTAAGTTTGCAATTCACCTCTCTGGGATAGCGGCGTGTGAGAGAGGGTCTCTTTCTGTAATGTCCTTTAACATGTAGCAGTTTTGGTGTTGGTACGGGAAGAATTCCAACCTACTTCCCGAGTATAATGCTGAATGTGGCATAGCAGCTTTGATACTAAGTGAGGATCTCTGCTACAATTTTCAAATATAAGATAGCTATTCAGTCATACTTTAAGAACTTAAGGCAATTAACAAAGCTTATCAAGCATTTCACAGACTTGCTTCCTATCAGTGCTGCCTAGGAAGCTAAACTATTTAATATCCTCAACATCTTCGTTACACCACTCTGGACGGACCACATTTTAAGCATTGAAAATTGCTTGCTTGGAAATGTTCAGAATTTATCAACAAAAATATAAAATATAGTCCCTGCATAGTGCAACCTCTATTAAAAAAAAATAAATAAAATAAAATATATTATTATTCTGAATGGGTGATCATCTTACATCTGGTCACTGCGTTAAAAAAGTTTCAAAGCAGTAGGATGCATTATGTGCTTGCTAGATAGAACAAAACATTTAAATAATGATATATGCAAAAGAGTAAATAAATAAAAAGTTGCATATGATGTTGCGCAGCAAATAAATATTTCCCTCTGTGGCAAATCCAAAATATCCAGCAAGATTCTGGATAAAGCAAATTGAAAATATATTTCCGAAAGATTAAAATAGCATTAATGCCTTCTAAATGCATAACATCTGCTTTCAAATAATTTATCTATAATCAACAAGAGAACTGTGTTATCAGTTCCTTTTCATTCACAATGGAGCATACTTCTCTCAATTTCCTCTGCACAGCTCTGAAACCCAAAACAAAAAGCAAGTCTTTATGTTAAAAAAGACAAGTTATTCAAAGATTTTCCTAAACACAATTAATAAATGAGGAGTTTTATATCCTCATACTATGTTTAATTTTGTTCTTCTGATATAATTGACAATTTAAAATTTTAATCTCTCTAATTTTGCATTACATGAAGTTTCATATCAAACTTTTACAATACCTCTTAATATAATTATATGAAAATGTTATCACAGCTGTTAAGAAAATGTACTTTTTTATGCTTTTGCACACTAATAATGATAGTTTTAATACTAGAAGAAAACCTCAAACAAAAAGGATATTAATGTAATAGCTTAGAAAATACTTGCATCATAATTAATTTAATTCATTTTTTCTGTTTAATGTCGATACTGTATAACCATTTTGTGTATTTTTATTTATTTGCTTCTGTTTTACTATAGTCAATTTAATTCATAAAGTGATATAAAAGGTAGCAAAAAAAACCAACAAAAAAACAAGCATGTTTGGAGTTGCAATATCTTTATTCTCACCATTAATGGGTATGAATTATTCACAATTTGCTTTTGCTTTAACAGATCATTCTATCAAAAATATAACCACAACCATACCTAAATGATATGTTTTTATCTCTCAATAGAAAACTTTTAGTGTGTATGACTCAATTATTAATTGGTTTCTATGAAGATCTTTTTATTTTATTTTAATATTTTATAAAAGTAAAGAGAAGGTATAAATGAGAAAGCTGTGCTTTTTCTTAAAACCCAGTCTCAATGGCTTGCAAGAAAAATCAATCCGTTTTTAGTTCAAGGGTGTATAGGGAACAGAAGTGTTTGAATTATTAACCTAAGAGAGAAATGATGCTTATTATATTAGCCCTCTTATTTCTTAAGATGTTTTAACAATTGTCAGTGTCATACTATATAGATTCCATAATGCAAATAATCCAGGAAGTAATGATAGGTCATATGGTTTCCTCAATCTCTGTTCTCAATGTTCTCAGAGTTTCAGACAAAACAAGTTGCACTGTGCTTCCTGTGATTGTTCAAAATAAATTGTGTTACAAAGTCCAATTCACTTCAAGCAGAGAGGTACTGAATTTTTCAATATCAGAAGATGAAACCTGCAGAAATTTCCCGTGGCTTAAGTGTTATATGATGCAGTAATAAATGAAAGAAATGTGAGAATATGATGTTAAATGCTAAACATCATGTTGAATGTCAAACGGGGCACAGACACCTATCAGACTTAAAGTATCAAGGGCAATATTGTGCAGGAAAGACATATGGTCCAATATGAGTTACAGATTTCTTTCCCAAAAATTTCTTGTTCTTTTTAATGGATTGGTGGCAGCAGACTACAACACAGGAATTCTGAAGCTCATGAATAAATGCTTAAAATTGCTTAAATGCCCATTACATGGAGGAATAAAGAAAGCTTCAATTTTGTGGTTTTTTCCTGAATGTATTAAAGTCATTTATTTGACGAGTTGATTAATTACACAAATTATTAATTTGACTCGTCAAATAAATGAATATAACAACACTGTTCACAAACTTCCATAAAAAGAAAAGTTGATATTAAAACTCAAATGATTGTTACTTCCTGCATAATCCTGGCGCAATTGTGTTTGAAGTGTCTGAACACTGTGCTACTACACAGCTGTGAAGCATAGGAGTTACAAAAACCATTAACTAATCATCTGCAAGTCTTTAACAGATGTTTTATAACATTTTTATTACATCAGATATTAAATATAGGAAGTCTGAGAAAGAAAAAAATATTAGTTTTAATTGATTCCAATATTAAAAGTAATTGCTAACTTCACATTATATCACTTCCCATAATTAAAATTATAAAAAAATATTAATTTAACCAAACAAATGAAGTAATGCAAATAAATACACACCTTAGGTGTCTTTTCAAAAATTATATATTATAAAATAATGGTTTAAAAAATGTTTCACACCATTGTTTGCTTTTATGCAGATAATAAAAGTCTGTCAAAACACCAGAGTACTCATTAAAAACATAATAAGCATTGCTTTCCTCCCTCAAAGAAATATTCACCATAAATTCTTTATTTGAAAACATGTTGCTTTCATGGTAATCAACTGTATAGTTTTTATGCATCAACTGTATGTATGTATAAGAGTGTTCAATAAGCCTGGCTTAATGTAGTAACTTTTATATGCTAAAGTGATATAGTCTCAGCCTAGTTGAGCTTAAAGCTTTCTGCTTTTTTGCAATTGAGCCGTGGCTACTAGGGAAGATGAACCTTGCAAGCTTCATTACTGTGCAATGCCTTTGGATGCAAGGAGTCTCTGATCTGGCTTTGCAAGCATAACATTTAGTTTAAAATAAAATATTAATTTTGGGAATTAATGATAAGAATTTCTTTCCTTTGAAGTTTTGAAAGTCTCATCATGAGTCCAAAGGAATCCTAACACGCTTTCTGCTCATATCTGTCCCTTGATTACAGCTTCTGATTAAAAGGTAACTTAAAAATACACTTTCCTGAAGGAGTACATAACTGTTGTTCTAATATTACAATTAAAACACCTACTGGATTTTCTTTGTAAAACTAGATTTCAGATGAATATAACCTGTTATTGCTACCGTAATAAAACATTGCATTTATCCTAATTTAAAGAAAATATGCCCCATTGTGAACTTCAGATGCCTTCTGATAACTAATATTCTCCCAGTCTCACTACTTTCAGCCTGATCCATTATTTCAGACAAACAATATTATAGGAATGTTGGCATTCTGATACACCAGGGACCAAAAAGTTGATGAAAAAAAGAATAAAAAATGTTGGTTGAGCTAATGGATAACAAGTAAATAGAATGCATGAGTTAGGGTTGGTTCTCAACATCAAAATTACCACCAAGACAACTATAACATTTAGTATATTAACATATAATTATTATTTTTACATAATGAGTACAATAATTATGCATTATAATTTATAGGTTATATTAATACTTAGATTGTTATGGAAGATTAATCAGTAGTTCCTTTGGGAACAAGTGCGAGATCAAAATATTTAAAAAAATACTTTATCAGTCAGAAAGGAGGGTTAAGCAATGTTTTAATGCTCCAAAGTACTGGTAGCATAAATTATGTATATCATGTCAGCTACCTTAATTGTTTTCATTTTGGAAATAATGTTCCTCTGCAGCTCTTAAAGTCTTTATTTTCTATACATTAAATTTCTCAGCTTTAGCTGACACATTCTGAGCTATATTTTCTGATGTTTTGTACAATGTCAGAGAACTATTCAACTACAGAAGTTGTATTTTCTAGCTTAGAAAATTGTAAGTAATCCAACCAGTTTACTTGCTCTAAACACACAACTGATTTTACAGAAACTCTATATAAACCAAAACATATCTTCTGAACTTTACATCACATAAATTATTTATATGAAGATAAATTCTCTCTTCAATTTTGCTTAACCACATTAAGAATAAATCTTACTTTGTACCTTTAATTTCTGGAATGTGGAAAGTTAAACATGTGTTAAAAGTTTAGCAATAGCTTTGTCCTTAAGGAATCCACAATTAAAGCTAGTTTAAAAAAAATTCACAGAGAATATCAATGAGTGTATTTCATGTTATGTATTTTGATTTTACTATGTCATGTATACATTAAATACTCACCACCACAGACAGCAGTTTCTACCAATTGTGCTCAAGCAGATTATATACCAGCTTTAAGCAGCTGGGCGTTGCTCAGGTGCTGGCATGGCAACATTAGTGGCTTGGGCTGGAGCCCGTTCTGGTACCTGAACTGCATGAACTTGTGGCAAGGATGTTCCAGCTGGATCTTGGGCAGTTTCCATGGTGTGAAGTGCAGTGGCACTGGCATATGATGGTGGTGGTGTGGGGAACTTCTTCATGGCAAAGCGAGGGTCTCCAATAGCTGTCTCATAATCTGGCAGGTCATGCAGAAGTGACTGACTGTCAGGATCAATGTAATGAATGGTTCTCTGTGCTGCCACCAGGCGGAGACTCAGGTACTTGTAACAGCTCCACACCACGCCAATAAAGTAGGCCTGCATTGTGTAAATGTGTGAAAGATTAGATGAGTATGCAATAAACGATATCATCTATCCATTTCATTAATTATTCTATGAATTATTGATATAAAACTAGGTGGAAATTCTTAACGTCCATCACTGCTTAATAATAATATCTATATACAATCCTCTCTAATTATTTTAATTGTTTATATAAGTAATTTACTGCATTCTTTTGTATTTATATCATAAATTGTAACATTAGCGATATCAATTTGTGCCAACACAAAGCTGCGGAACTATGCAGTAAAATACTACAAAAAGCACTCCTATTGTATGTGAAAACCTTGAGAATTTGCAAGATTTCTTTATTTTATTTGCATGCATCAGAGATATAAGTGCGGACTTGGGAAAAGTCTTTATTGTATTCTATTGTATTCATCTATCACATGGCTTCAATACCATAGAACAAGATCTGATGACAACTGTAACTTTTGGTGCTAAGTGTGAGCCAATTAACATTAAGGAGGACATCTTGCCTTCTAGCCTATTTAAAAAGCCACAAACTTAGAATTTATACAGTTTGCTTTATCATTTAGAGGAGTAATCCATGCTACTCAGCGTAACAATATCGTGCTCAAATTACAAAGTGTGAGAATGTGTACTATAAATTAATAAATTTTGTCCTGTCATTCAGAGGCGCAACCCACATTACTCAGCGTAATAAAATGTGCTAGAAACTTGAAGTGCGCAACAAGCATAATTTTATAAGTCAGTGCTAAAATGTTACAAGTGTACTATAGTGAAATCAGTTATAATTGTCTACATGTATTAATAGTGTTTCTCCGAGTTTACCAGTGTTAAAAGAAACATGTATAAATGTTTGTCAAGCAGACTTTTCCGTAAATACTTGATGTTTCATCGCAGAATATAAGTATCTGAGTGAACATATATAAAAAAATAATGGCTTTAACCCTTTTTCACATAAATTTGCTGTTTTTAATAGTTTAATTCATAGGTTAATTAATTTACCCCTTAATAAAGATGAATTCTATAAAGAATATAAACACATTATTAACACTGCTTTAATTAATGGTTTTAATACTGATTTTATAAATAAAAAAAATGAGAAGTTTAAACATCAAAAAGCTATTAAAGATATTTCTACGCTTAAGAAAATAAAAGATAATTACATATTTAAAAATTTACTTATCACCCTTGGGCAAATAAAAAATTCACTAATATTTTCAAAGAGCATGGCATAATATTGGTTCCTCAAAATAAATACAGTATAAAAAATTTGTTAGGCTTTTCTAAAAAGGATGAAATTTCAAAAAATAAAAAATCTGGCATTTATCAATTAAATTGTTTAAATTGTGACCTTGTTTATACTGGTTAGACTAAACGTAATTTGGAAGCCAGAGTAAAAGAACACTTTAGGAATATTAAATACAAACAAATTGATAAATCAGTTGTAGCAGAACATTTTTGGAAATTTAATCATGAAATAAATCCAGATGTTAAATTATTAAAACACTTAAATGGGCCCATAGATTTTATGGTTTGGGAGAAAATATTTATATTAAAGTATAGAAATCAAGCAATGAATTTTGATATACCTCCAATTGACACTCTTACCAAATTGTTTTGATTCCAGTAGTTAGCAATGCATTAGTACACAATCCACCTAGTAGCAGTAACCATAACAGTGTAAATAAACAACATCAAAAAAAAAGAGACCAAAAGGATACTATGTTGATAATGCAATGAAACATTGCGAAACTAGTTCAAAGCAAGGATTCCAAAAGATAAGTGAAGATTTGTTGCAACTATTATTTTTATATTAATATTTGTGTTATTTTTCACTGTTACTAGCTTCTTTTTACATTTATAAATATATCCTGTTTCTGTTATTAATTCATCACCCAGTATCCTTAACTGTTCTCTTTTCCTGTTTCTACCCCGAGATCAATTGCTCTAGAGAACATCAAACCCAGATTCAGCTACGCCAAGGCAGAGAGAAAATCTACATCTAATAACAGGTATGTGAATACTAAACAGTTCCAACATTGAGTTTGGTGGACTCATCTTAATTTCCTATATACTGTCACTCATCACTACTAAAACGTCCAAGATAAGTATATGTATATAGAGAGTGTCACATTGACATTTTGGAAAGAAGAGTTGTGCGCTTTTCCCAAATGGTAATGGAATGTTTCAACACGATCTTGCCACAAATCCAAAATAACTATGGAATATTTAAAAACACATAGAATAAAGATGGAATGATGAATTCAGCTAAATACATTGACATTTATAACCATAGAATATTTTTAAAAAAAAAAGACTAAATTGTTCCAACTGGCCGGGTAACTCACCAGATTTAAATCCCATTAAAAATATGTAGGCAATTTTAAGAGAAGAATGAGAAAATTAGACTGCATGTTGAAGGAAAGCACAATTTCAAGTTTGTTAGTTTGGTTAAGAGACAATGAAGTGAAGAAAATGTGCCAAAAGCTAATCAGATCTATGCAAATCCTGTTGAACTTATTGAAGCAAAATACTAAATACAGAAACTTGTTTTAGCGTGTTACAGAAGACTACTTATGAGTAAATTGTATGTACTTCAGTGTTCACATTAATTTGCATACTACTGTATATGTAACTCTGCAACTGGGAGAGGATTAAGTACATATATATTGAATAAAAATATTGTGTATCATGTATAGCTTCAGTTTTAACAAGTCTTGCAGTATTTCTCACAAACAGCAAACTCACAGATGTTTATTGAGCTAATTTGTTTTGCAATTTTTGAGGTGATCACTTTAAAATGGCACCAATTTCAGCTAGTTTATTTTCTATTAAAACTGATCTTCTCGTATGTTTCTTCTCTCACGTGGAACTCAAAGTTTCAAACTTATGCACGATCACATGTATACATTTTCTTGCAGGTGGCATATAGTTTGGAAAGCTTTTAACAAACTCCCTACATACTTGGCGAACCATAGATAAGTGACACACCATGTTGAGTTAATGACAGAGGTACCTACTGTACCTGATGCACAATAATTGAGATATGGCACCAATGCACCTTAGCATGCGAAGTAAGTTGTCTGAAGTACCAAACGATGGCAAGAGAAGAGCAAAGCAGACATAGACATCAAGAAGGGCTACCTTATTTATTTATCTATATTTGCTGAAATGGTCCATTCACAGGTCCATATTAGTTTATGATACATGCTACAATTTGACAGAAGTTATCAGCTGTAATAATTCTCACAGGTCTGTACATTTCTGATGTTGATGAGAGTATCAACCAAAAGCTTGAACTACAATCCTAATTTAAACTGGTTGCCTTCCTGAGAAATAAGTTATTCCCTAAGGTGCACCAAAATTTAAAAAGGCTTATCAAATTTGCTTCTGTAGAATAAAAGATGTGACCAATGTAATGCAGAGGAAGAGAAAATAAATGTGGTGAATGTGTTAAGGGGTGAAACTGTTTTTTCAAGTTTTACTTATTTAATATTCTAATGTTATTTTTAAAAGTTGTGTTCACATATTTTGAGAATCAATAAAGAGAAGGACTTACCTTAACCATCATGGCCACCATGAATGTTAGTAGAATGAGGAGCGACAGGCACTGAGGATTCATTCGCATCAGTTCCTCTTGGTATGGCAGATATGAATAACCAGCTACCATTCGGTGCATATCTGGGAGGTAGCACAGATATGTTACAGCTGACAGACTGAGGGGAAAAAAATCTCTTTTAATAAGCAGAAAAGATATGTAATGGCACAAACAGGGGAGAGGAACAAGGCCAGAGTTTAGAAACCAAAAGAGCCTAGGCCAGTGTATGTGTCACTTTAACATGAAGTCCTACTGTTATTTTCCCCTATCCCTATGTCACTAATTTTCAATTACACACATACTTACATTTAATGAGTAACCTGGAATTGTGAAGAATTATCAAGAACAAAACTGTACTCTAAAGAAAGGAACCTGTAGCTCTGCTGAAGAAATAGTGTTACTTACATTTAAGACATTAATGTAACTGTTACGAAAACCTAAAAATTTTAATAAAATAATGGAATTGAATATACATATTTGCTTTATAAAATTTTACTTACACAGAACTAGCTTCACAGTGTTCCACTTCTAGTTAACTAAGTTATCTACTAAGTATCTTACACACAAAATAATTTTATGACACCACTTCACTAATAACGATGAACATGTTTGGCATCTGAGCCGTTACCCCTTCTATAATTCAAACCACACTGTTGGTAGCTACTTATGTCACAGTATATATGCAAGATCACCTATTACTTGCCAGTGACAATTTGCTGCAACCTGGTGAGGAAATGGCAGAACTATTCTTCCTCCCCTGCCTTAGCAAGCCCTCAAGGGAGTGACGCCTGCTAGTTAGCTGAGAATATTGCAGTGGGACAGTCTTATCTTTAGCATGGCAAAGCTTGCTTCAAAGGTGCCTAGGATAGGCAAAAGTGGGGTTTCTTTTGGCTTGGGAAAAATTGAAGATTTTATATTTTTGGTAAGTCTTAAATTTTTGTAATTGTGAAAACTCACTTCTTGCTCATGATAATTAGATGTTTACTTTATTATTACATTTTGACCAGATTTTGTTTCATTGCCTGTTAAGTTATATGTAATTTATAAGCTGGATTCACAAATTGTAACTCAAAATGTAAAAACTGTAATGAATGATAAAATCAAATATATTTGTAATGATTGTTTGATAAACAAGGTTATTCAAAATAAATATGTGAAACTGAGTGTTTTTTTGCAGTTTCCTAGACAATTTTCCCCAGGCCTTTTAGGAAATTTGTTTATGTAAAGACCCCCTATAGGATTTTGGTACATTAGTTTTGCCTACGATTACTACAGTACAAAAAAAATGGCTGCAGAGCGTATAAATGTTTAGAATCGTGAAGTGCTTTTGTATTCGCGTAGTTTTGTATTATGCTAAATTCTCCTGGCAGAGATTGCCTTTTCAACTAACATTGTGATTTCAGTTCTCTTAGGTTTTCTTATATATATTTCAGTCATTACATGTTGTATTTAATTGTTGCAAGTAAGTTGACCCCATCTGAAGCATTGTTTCACTTTATGAAGTTTCTGGAGCTTTTATGTTTATACATCTTTTGCATCTACAGTTAAATTTCCCAGTAAGCTTTAGCTGACTGACTGGCTTCACTCCCTCAAAGACTTGCTAGAGCAGTGGAGGAAGAATATTTCTGCTATTTCTCACTAGGTCACAGTAAATTTGCAAATTATGTCACTCAAGTAAATAATGCTTGAACTTATGCTGTAACTGTGGTGTAAATAGTTACCAACAGTGCTGCTTGAAGGGGGTAATGGCTCACATTTCTTTTTGGATGCATCTACAGTTTGTCATTGCTGGTGTTTAAATTCTGGTGGTATGGTTACTGCCGCTAGGTTATGGATTATTAGGCAAGACAAATTTGGTGACAGAATCAATTGGCAGTACATCAAAGTTCATTACACAATCTCTTTTCTTCAAATTAAATATCTTCTCCCAAACTTGTTAAATCTATGTAAATATAAAAAAAAAATCTGTTAAGGAGGTTTCCATCCTTTAAAAAATAACACAGTTACAATTTTAAAAAATCTGATGTGTACCATTCAAATGACTTTCTCTATATACCTGCAACAAATTATTCTTAAAAAGCTTATATTTCTATTTACTTTATGCTAATCAGAAAAAAATGAAATAGTCTTATTACTTGCTTCCTTGTAAGTAGAAGCAAAATAAGGGAGTACCATAGGTTAAAGTGTAGTCAAAAGCTGGTTGCTATGTGACTGATATTCCTTTGTTTGTATGGACAGGAGTTGACAAATTCCTGTATGAGAAAAGTAGTATATAAGTTTTTCATAGCAGAAACCAAAACTAAGGAATATTTCAAAAACGACAAACTCAGGAAAAAAATGTATATGACATAAATTGTGTGTTTTAACGTGCTCTACATGTTTTGTGTGGTAGGTTTTTGTCCATCTCTTACGGTTTAGCAGTTATTCAAAATTCAGTAAAATTATCCAGAATAAACTACCCTTCAGAGGCTATTCCATGAAAATTCAAAATATACATTTTATTTGTCAGGTAAATATCTTTAATATACGTAATTTTAATCAAAATCGTTAGAACCATTTTTGAAAAAATAAAAATGTTCGAAAAAAGTTGCATGTAAAGGGTATCCTGATATATGGTGGACTTTGAGACAGTGATGTGTTTTAAATGTAAAGGGTAGTTGGGGGTGGGGGGATTTTTCTCAAAATCTTTGTGTCACATTCCTGGAAGATACTAAACTTACATACCAAGTTTGGTATTTTACCGATTTTTCGTTTTTGAGTTATCGTGTTCACAGCCACACGGACACACACACACACGGACCTTTTTGTGAAAATGCTTTTTTTGGATATTGGGGACCCTAAAACATATATTTCTGGTGAAATCCTGGTATCGAATTTTTGGGTGGAGTGCAATACCTTCTCTATACACAATGTACATAGTACGTGTAGAGAAAGTAAAAATTGTATGTATCATCCACAGGCAAATAAAAAGTTCACAAAAATCTTTAAAGAACTTGAGATTATACACACACATGAACATTTGTTAGGTTTTTCCTAAAAAGATGAAATATCAAAAAATTAAAAAATCTGGCATTTATCAATTTAAATTATTTCCATAATAAAGACACCCATGTGAAAATTTCCTTGGCTTTTTCCCCCTGAAAACTATATAATTCTGACTTTTCAACATATTTGAAAGGTTTCCCTGACTTCCTTTTATTTCCCTGACACTTTCTGACCTTTCCCGACTTTCCAGTTAAGTATGAACCATATTTTTTAAGTATTGATGAGTCTATTGTAATGCACTTCCATCACTAATACTGCTTTATTACTAAGGAAATGTTTCGGAAGCACTGTTGCTTATGAAACATGCCCTTACAATTAAAACAATCAATCTTATATTATATGCACAAACTGGGATAATCATCTTACAGAACTTACAGGGACATGTTTTGGAAAATGGAGGTAATGGTCTCCAAAACATGTCCCAGTAAGTACTGGTAATAATGAATGAAGCTAGAGTAATAAACATCCCAGTTTGTGCATATTTCAAAATAACTTCATTGTGCTTCTCACATAACATTTATAAACTTAACTTATAGTTTACACCACTGTTCCAAAATTCTCATGATTTCAAGTAATGCAAAGCCTTACATGAAAAATATTTTGTTCAATGCCTGCAGTCATTTAAATAGACATTTCATTACAAAAATAAGATTTGACTTTGTACATTTGTACAACTTTGAAAAATGGCTTTTTCAAAAATTTGAGGGTCATTTTCATGCCCAGTAAGAAATAATATCATGATAATTTCTCACCTAATTGCCATTACTGTCTTTTTGTTATATTTTAAGTATAATTTCATAAACATTATAGTGTCAAGTACAGGTGAAAAGCTTTTTCTAATATTAAGATTGATGTGCTTTATATATAACTTTACTATTAATATCTCTCTGGTGTAAGCCTGACACATAGTTATGAGGACTCACTAAGGCAGACAGCTAGCTTTGTGCAAGTAAATTCTTTTCCTCATATTTTTACTGTCATATGTCACCATGATAAAAAAAACACAACAATTTTTGCATTAAATTGTGTCTGACCTGAAGGGAATACAGTATTTTTAACATTTTAGGTCATGTCAACAACTTAACCTAGAGCAATTCTTGTAAATGGTGTTCATTTGATGTTTCAATAAATCTTTGGGTTTTTTGCCTTTAAATTCACATACCCATTCTCACTGTCTTTTATGCTTCCAGACTCTAAGGAGGTTAGTGAATAATTTTGACCAAAAAAAGATTCCCATCTTTCAGTTTGAAATTGAACCTGTGACCTGTGGATTTGAGGGCTAGCATGTTATCAGACTACGAGCACACTTTTATAATGTTCTAATTAAAATTTTGAAGGTTGGTGCACCAAAATGTAAAGGTGCTCAAATTTTTAATGGCGCAGATGAAATGCACTGAGTATGACTGGAAAATAGTGTATCATAGAATACTTGCAGGACATTAAATTGCTAAAAATCTGATGTGTACCATTCACATGACTTTCTCCATATCCCTGCAACAAATTATTCATAAAAAGCTCATACTTTTATTTACTTTCTGCTAATCAGAAAAAAATAGCAGAAATAGTCTAATTACTCGCTTCCTTGTAAGTAGAAGCGAAATAAGGGACAACTGTAGGTTAAAGTGATAGTCAAAAGCTGGTTGCTATGTCAATGAAGTTCCTTTGTCTATATGGATAGGAGTTGACAAGTTCCTGTATGAGAAAAGTATACGTTTTTCATAGCAGAAACCAAAAATAAGGAATGTCACAAAAACGATGAACTCCACGAAAAAAATGTATATAACATAAATAGTGTGTTTTAATGTGCTGCTCTACATTTTTTGTCCATCTCTTACGGTTTAGAAGTTATTCAAAATTTAGTAAAATTCATTCAGAATAAACTACTCTTCAGAGGCTATTCCCAGAAAATTCAAGATATACATTTTATTTGTCAGGTAAATATGTTTAATGTCCGAAATTTTGATCAAAATCGTTAAGAGCCATTTTTGAGAAAATCAAAATTTTCGAAAAAAGTTCCATGTAAAGGGTAGTTGGGGGTGGAGGGATTTTTCTCAAAATCTTCGTGTCGCATCCCTGGAAGATACTAAACTTAAATACCAAGTTTGGTATTTTACTGACTTTTTGTTTTTGAGTTATCGTGTTCACAGACACACGGACACACATACACACACGGACCTTTTTGTGAAAATGCTTTTTTTGGATATTGGGGACCCTAAAACATATATTTCCGGTGAAATCTCGGTATCGAATTTTTGGGTGGAGTGCAATACTTTCTCTATACACTATGTACATAGTGCGAATGGAGAAAGTAAAAATGAATTTGTTACGTTTTTGAACTAGTCTGTATAACATCTTTTCAGCCCAGAATGGAAAATAAAGATCTACGCAGTTAATATACCACAGACCCCAGTTACAGAATATGTTATATGGGATAAACTTCTATAGTAAGAAAGTAAAAAGCTACCAAATATCTCCAGAGAGATAAATTCAGTGCACTGTGGTAATTTTTTTCTGATTTCTATGAACTTTCTAAATACCATGCAAAAATAATTTGAAAATGATGTATACTCACCTAGATATGCAGAAATCGAACACTTGGAGACAGAAGAATGGCATCAGGTATGATGGCTTGCCCTTCACAGCACCAAATACCATAAACAAGGTGATGACAAATGTGCAGAAAGTAACCAGAAATCCAACATTCAGATCTCCTGCAATAAAATATAATTCATTGATTTAATAGAAACAAATGGATATTAATAATCTGAGTTAATTATATAAGAACAGTGGCTTTAATAAATCAAAGCACACTGAGCTAGTAAAATTATTTAAAATCTCCTTAGATGAAGCATTAAATAAAACTAATTAGGGGAGAAAAAAAAAACAACTACACACATACACATAACCCCCCATCTGACCTGGACAAAAGCCTAATGTCTGATCTCTCACCTTCACGCGATGCAGCTGTTGGTAATCACATATCAATTGTGTTATAACAGAAAGGAGATCCTTTAATTGCTTCTAGAATTTGAAGACTTAAAGGAACCAATCTAAACAAAATTATGTGATGAATTAAAGGGAAGGGCTGCTCACCAATAAGCATTGGTCAGCTTGGTGAGTTATTGACCTGGACTGATATTTCTTCCTTTTCACATATCAGATCCTCTCTTTTACCTTTCCTATCCAGTCTTGCTTACTTAACTTTTGTTTTCTTTAACCCCGATGGTGTTAGAGTATTCGAGGCCTAGGGGATTATTTCATTTTCTTTCCTGTCCATACCTTTCTTTTTTTAGGTGATGTAACCGCCATTTATGGTGCCTAATTTTAAACAGTTGAATAAAAATATTCCAAACATTCCTGAAGTAAAGTAGTGCCCCAAACAAATTTCCGGGTGGGGACCTTTTTCCAAGATAAATAACAAATTATAAATGACAAGTTAAAAATTTTACAATGGAATACAGGATGATAATATGACATCAAAATACTGGAATACAAGAGAATGAATGGCTTCACTGCTAACTGCTCAACATTAGATACCAACCAACCATATTTAGGGCTGGCAGTTTAACACCTTCAGCAATATGTATATGATACGGTATCCTCTACACAATTATTAAACAACTCATTTTACTGACAGGTAACTCCAATAAATAATACAAGCCATAACATCTGGATTTATGGTCATACAGTCCAAGGCACAATAGGAGTGGCTAGCCTACCAAACCACTGATCTCAGGATTGAATCCATTCAAAATGTATGTTCTGCATTCGAGAGAAACTAGGGAATAGGATGGGGAGAGCCCAACTAAAGCAACTGGTATGATGGCATTGTCGGATGCTGATGGATTTCCATTGAATATAGATACGTGCAATCCACCATTTTTTTTGTAGAAAAGTTACAAATACCGTTACATGGCATTATAGGATTATAAGACAGACAATATTGCAGCTATCTCGTGTGTCCAAATGGCCACACAGTGTAAGGCATGGAATGTAAGAATTGACCATTCTGTTATGGTTGGAGGTTCACACCCTGAAGGACAAAATTTGGCAGCAAAAGGGTTAACACACAATCTGCATGTCCATTGAATACATAGTTTTCAATTGCTTGGTTGTTCTTGGCTATTTTATTGTAGATACTGGACGCTCTCTCTGAGTAGTATGATGAAATTCAAGTTGAGGTTCTCATCCAATTGCATTTAAAACTTATTAATCTGTTAATTTGCTGGAGGAATTTAGTAACAGTGATGTCCAAATTATACAAATATATTGTTCCCAAACTTCACCATAAATGATGTTCTACTCATAACGGTATGCTGCTGCCAATTTACTTTTTTGTTTTGAAAGTGCAATGAAAGAATAATTCCAAATATATTCCTTTAGGTTTTTCCGACGTATATTTTTCTGTAACACTTAAAATTAATTCTATAAATGCCACAGAGAGAGAGAGATATTTATTCAACTTAATAGTGCTTAGTCCACAATTATCCTAATCAAATACTGTTATTTTGTTATGCATTTAACCATGAATTGTGAAAATCTGATGAAATAATTTTGGATTCACTACATAAATTTCCTGAATATTGATAAATATAAAATGTTCAAGATTGTTCATTATTATCTGAAGGGAAAAGAGTGCCTCATTAGTAACTTGCAAGTCTTTTTGTAGCTCCTATATGAGCATATGTTAAGGTTTCATCAAGGTAGTGTCAGCATTTTATCAGAGTAGTCACATGCCAGTAGAGGTACAACCTACTTTCAATTTAACTTTCTGTATAACCTTGAACTGTTGATACAAATCATCAATGGTTTTTCCTTGCAGATAGTTGTTAATTTCTATCAGTTCAGTATGATTTTAATCTGTAAAACTATCCATCACTTTCTTTTATCAGCTCTTCATCTGTATCTTTCAGTTTCATATGCGACAAATTGTTGAAATTATAATTTGAAATTTAATTATTACAGCTTTTCCTTGTAGACTACGATACAGCTCAAATGTATGACTCATTTAGCAGTAGCAAAAGCCAACATGTAATGTCTGTGTGTGATTCAATCTTGCACAGTATACTTCCACTCAACGAAGTCAAAAATTTATTACAGTATAAAACTATATTTCCTTTCTTTCCACTCATAACCAGGTTAAATTAATTTAAAACCTTTTTTGGCACTTAATGATAATTAGATGATTTTGACTTTTAACTTTCTAATTAAAAACGTTACCGAAACACTTTTACACATTTGTCTAAAAATATATTTGTGGCAGAATTTTAATGACTTCGTTTTCCTGCAGAGTATTTCTAAATCTGATAAAAATATAATATAATCTTATACTATATAAAAATTGCTGTTGTAAAGAGCCAATAAATACTTACGTCTATTGATAGCACGTCTGGTGAAGAATTCCCTGTAAGCATGGGATGCTGAGTATCCTGCTGCCAAGATCTGCCCTTCTGTTTGGGGTTTCAAGCTTAGCTCTATGTTGGGATTGAGGTTAGGATTTATCATCTCCACAATTGGTTCCTCCACTTCACTAAGTGGTGTTGGCAACACTGGGTCCATGATCACCTCTTCATCCACTATTTCTGGGTGACGAAGCACCACAGCAATAACGGAAAGAGCCAATACATGCAGCATCTGCAAGTAGAAAATTATTTAAGTATGACATACTATAATTACCAGAATTTATTCCCAAAAATATTATGAATTTGTAGAGGGTTGGAAACTTATGTACAATGGTCACATGACTTTCTTTGGCCAATGCAATATATAACTGCATTTGAGTGCTGGTTAGTGTTTCATGCATACAGATTCATAGACAAATTGCTTTAATGTTATTAGATGCTCTGTAATAGTACAAGCACTTACTGCTCTGTTGAGTTATTTTGGAGATTTTGGTTTAATCTGTTCATAGTGCATAAATGAGAAGATGAAAGTGACTTCATGACATATCCTCGGTCCAATGCCAAAACTATGAACGTGCAAATTTGACAGTTTTACCTATGTGAACTTCATGAATCTATATAGTTCAAAGATTATTTTGCCAAAATAACATGTGAAAAATCAATAGTGTTTTTGTTATCTACAATTTTTAAAACATGGATATTGTTACATATTCTATCCTACTGTGTCAAAGCAGTGAAAGTGGTACTTTCATGATTTTGGCAAAGTGTTCCATAATAAGCCACTATAACAATATTAACAATGTGCTATATTCAAGACTTTGGTTCCAAAGTTTTGAACACAGAAGTAAATTCATTCATTTTATTCAATAATGTATCAATATAACATGCAGCCTATTTCGCACTTTTTTTGTCCTGCAAGAGACCATTGTTGCAGGTGTTATCCTAGTAACACCTTATTGAAACTTATGGAAACATTGTCATCTTTGTTAGAAAGAGCTAAACATGGAATCAAGTAGAGGTGCAAAGTGTGTGCTCTAGCACTTAAAGTTCATAATAACGAAGATTATGAGTCCAAACATTCAAGAAGTTATCATTCTTGAAGTGAGAGCTGTATGGCTGACAATTATATTGAGACTGGTGGTAAGTTTTTTATTGTAATTGTTTTATTTTCTTTGTGGGTTATTACTACAACAAAAATACTTTAAATAATTATAAAAGAAATTTAGTTGCTATTTTATAAGTGGTATGTGTGGTGTACGTGTAAATGAAATGGCGTTTTATTTATGGAGGCTCTTTAACTGCTGCAGTTCTCAGCATCCCATTCTATGCTGGGTGTGAAAGTCTGCTTAATTTTGCTCAGAGGCCTCTCTATCAGGCTTGAGGTTCTTTTACGTGCTGTAAATCTACAACATGGGACCAACGGCTTTACTTCCCTTCCGAAGGAAGTCATGCCTAGAATTTTCTTGCCCGAAAAAATCCATCATCCTCCGCTGGGTTTGAATCTGCGACCTTGGGTCTATGAAGTTAGCACGGTAACCATTACACTATGGAGGAGAGAGTGAGTGAGTGAGTCAGTGAGTGTGAGTGTGAGAGAGAGAGAGAGAGAGAGAGAGAGAGAGAGAGAGAGAGAGAGAGAGAGAGAGTGTGTGTGTGTTGTGATGTGTGCGCGCGTGCACATGCACATGTGCCATGTTCATATTTGAACAGTATTTAATAGTATAAAATTAATTTTGAGCATTTCTTGGCAGAACAACTTCCTGAAGAACCAATTGGCCAAGAAGAAAAAATGAAATCCATCTGAAAGGAAGAAAAATGTGAGAAGGCAAAAATGGCTAAAAAGAGAATCCTATACAGGGCACCATGGAATTGAACATGCTGCTTGTCCTATGTTACCATCACCTTGTCCAGAAAAAGATCAAGCACAGATGTTTGGCTGTGGTCAGTGAAATTGACAGAATAAAATTGAATGCAGAGTTTCAAAGTTTTCCATCATTTGACAACCAGCACCAGTTTATAAAAAACCACATTAAGCAAAAGCCAAAACAAAGAATTACAAGAAATTTGAACAATTCCCAATTACAATATTCAAATTATTATTCGTTCACAGTTAATGGCAAAAAAAGACCAGTTTGTCGTGAGTTTTTCGTGTGTACATTAAGTGTCAAAGATACACTTGTGAGAAGTTCCTTAAAGAAATTTACCTCAACAGGAGTGATGGAGAAAGACCAAAGAGGAAAACACACTCCTCACAATAAGTTGAATGCCTCTGTAGAAGAAGTTGCACGAAAGCAGAGAAATAATGATAAACCAGTCAATTTCGAGAAATATAGGCAGATCTTCAAGGAATACAATCTTGGTTTCTTAAAGTCGAAAAAGATATGTGCAAAAAATGTGTGGCTTATAGGAATATGTCGGAAGAAGAAAGGAAGTTACATGAAGATCTACACTGAAAAACGAAGCTCTGCACTAGAGGCCAGGGATGAAAATAAGGAATTATCTATTGAAGATCCAAAAATATTGTCTTTCAACTTTGATCTACAGGCAGTCCTAAATATATCAAAGGGGCAGGTAGGTCCAATAGTTTACCTCTGTAAATTGGGTGCTTATAATCTGACAATTTACAATTTGGGGACTCAGGACGCAAGGTGATACATCTGGGATGAGACTCAAGGCAGAAGAGGAGCGATTGAAATTTTGTCTTGTGTATACAATTATGTGATGAGTCATTCTGATTAAATAGCAGTGCATGATGTCTGCCAGCTGTGGGGGACAACAGAAGAACTCATATTTTTGCTGGTATGTGCAATTATTTTCTTTCACAATCCTATACATCGTCATAACTATTCCCACTGATGAATATGCCCTCCCTTGTACACTTGGCCTTGTCTCTAAACATCATGTAGGAGAACTTACCATATGCTCACAAAACATATAAAAAGGGAAATTGTATCTAATATTATATGCTTATAGAAGCAATGTAAAATAGTTTAGTTGTGAATATTTAAGGGTAAAAATAAGCATAAATGAAAGTTATTGTAATTAAGGTAAGGCGAGCTAGCTTAATTCCAGGTTAACACATCACCAACCACCACTTGCTAATGAGCACAGGGTTTACGCTAAAAGAATGTAAGATAGAAAACAACAGACATAGAAAGAATTGAGACAAGAATAGTAACTTGCCTTCCAAGTAGCGCAGGGAATTGGAAAATCAGACAAAGCAAGAATAAAGTTAAAGTGAGAAGGAACCACTGGCTTTTTCCAAATGCGTCATGTGCACGCTATGACGTCAGAACTTGGCGCAATTTATTCTCATAACTTGTGAGGTGATGCTAACAAAGAACCAATAAGAGATACTGTTACATTTTATGGCACAAAAGTTGGTGTCACTCAGGATCAGTATTTAAAGCATGGTAGACCTCTTATGTGGTTACTCTCTTTTACTGTTACTCTTTTGAGCTTGTGTTCACGTCACATTGTGTTGCACGCACGTCCTCGTGCTTAAGTGGTGGGGGAGCGATGTGCCGATGGTTAGATTAGACTCCTGATTAATAATTTAAGTGCTGGGATAGTATTTATTTATAACGCATTTTGTAAGGAAACAAGCTAGCCAACCGTTAAATCTGTGATAAATTCATGTTGTAAGGGAAAATGCAGTGTTTTTAATATTAGCCTCACCCACAAACCCCTGAGATAATTTTGATTAGGAGTGGAATCTTCTATAACAACGGAGCTGAGGACACTGCTGGAACGAAACACTGACTTCCTGCGACAATCACCAAAGCAGAAAAAGTGTGGTTTTCTGCAACACATCAACTACTATCAGCAGGATTGTCACCAATCACATGTAACTCAGTCTCTTCTAGATCTGGTGTTCTGGAATACCTTGCATGGCCAGTATCTTCTATTCTAGCATAGAAGGATCCAGTTTCTCATAGGCACCTAGATGCAAAAGTACTGTGATGTGGTTGCAGGAGCAGCTCAGCTCTTCCACTGCATTCAGTGAACCCATACACAAAGGGCATATCAGCCAATTCTTCATCAATAAACCAAGCCACAGCAAAATGCTGTCTGAAAAGTGCCACGCAATTCCAGAGGAGAATGTAGGGCTTTAAAGTATTAGTAATAAAATGAGTAGTAAATGACATAGCTGATTCCTTTTTTAGTGTTTATTAAACCTTTTTTTCTACTGTATAATATGCATTATATGGATGAGAAGTTTCTTCAATATGTTTAAAAAATAAAAAAACAAAAGAAAATTTTGAAAATAGAATTAAAAATCCCAAAATAATCAATAATTAGGCATACAAAAACTTACTACACAGAAGGTTCAGGCAAATTAAATGAAAATATAGATATTTATTTACTAAAACTGCATCCTGTTTTGGTCTGGTGTTTTGTTTTTTAGAATACAAAAAATGAATTCACATACTCTGAAGAGAAAAAAAGTCACCAACATACACACAAAAGCACAATACCATTATTAATGAAAATGACATAAAGCGTCTCACTCCGTGGTGTAATGGTTACCATATGCCCAAGGTCGGGGGTTCAAACCTGGCGGAAGTAAAGCCGTTGGTGCCGTGTCGTAGATTTACGGCACATAAAAGAACCTCAAGCCTGATAGAGGCCTCTGAGCAAAAATTAAGAGGTCTTTCACGCCCAGTATAAAATGGGACACTGAGGACCACAGCAGTTAAACAGCGTCCATAAATACAACTCTTTTTCTTTTTTTTTTGACATAAAGCAATAGGATACAAATGTAACGTAGATTACTGTACAATTTATCACTTGTGTTATGCTGAATGGTGGATTCACATGGTATGCGCCATCTGATTACACCTATCGCATTTTCATCGCTGAAGTTAGAATATATATTTCCTCCTCTCTTATATTAATGTCAGAAACTCTTTCATCAAGGTCTGAAAACTCAAAATCACTCGCTTTCTTCTAATATGTCACGAACTGCAGCTCTTATTTTCCCTTTGGTTTGTAACCTTTGGCTAGACAATGCCATGTTTCAACCAACAAACACCGGCAAGAGAAACTAAATTTGGAGCTAATTTAGCACTTTGAAGTATAGATAAGGTCCTGAAAAGCTCCAGAAAAGCTTTCTCTACAGTATGACATGAAAGTACACAGACATTCGTGCTGGCAAGAATTAAAACATATGAAAATGGCATCACAATTTGATCATGATTGGCATTAAAAGGGTTAATACACAACTAACACTACCAGAAAAACAAAACCCTAGACAGAACTGAGAAGTACTGAAAGCAAATTTGAGGGCTTCAAGTTAAAGAGGGCAAGTAACTTTGTAAATTTGTTAATAACAAGACACAGTTCACAATGTTGACTTAAGCACTGTTGCACATTATTTTCAGTGCAATATGGTTACAAAGCTAATTGGGGTAAAGAGCCAAAGGAAATGCAAATACTCTTAATGAGCTGCTGGAGACTGTGGGTCCCTTATACCAAAATGCTCGGAAGGTATCCCTGAAAGTTTGTTAGTGGTTCACATTGTATAGTTTCAAGCCTTATTTGGATAAAGCGGTAAATTCAGAAGAAACGCCATGCCCAAAACAGTGCAGCTGAACAAGAGCCGTTAAGTTAACCTGATCAAGCCCAAGGCTTGACAACCTACAGGATATCACACTGTATACACAAAATAGACCAGGTGGAACAATGTTTAACAGAATGTTTCAGTACTTTGCATTCGCTGATGATATTGCTATATTTACAAGGGATGTATCCTTCCTCAATGACGACTTAAGATGCAAAATGAGGCAAATGCTTAACAGTGCCAAAACGAAGTACTATATGAACAATGTAACCTTGAGAAATGATACTGAGAATACTATTGTTCTAAATAATATAACCTTTGATTTGGCTTCTCATATCTCAGCTCGATACTTACTAATAACATATTAACAGAGATAAGGAGAAAATTGCTAATGGTAATCAATGCCTTAGAGCATTAGATAAAATTATAAGAATCAGATATATATATAAAAAAAATCTGATATGTACCGTTCACATGATTTTCTCTACATGTCTACAACAAATTATTCTTAAAAAGCTTATACTTCTATTTACTTCATGCTAATCAGAAAAAAATAGCAGAAATAGTCTTATTACTTGCTTCCTTGTAAGTAGCAGCAAAATAAGAGAGTACCATAGGTTAAAGTGATAGGCAAAATCTGGTTGCTATGTCACTGAAATTCGTTTGTATGTATAGCAGTTGACAAATTCCTGTATGAGAAAAGTAAGTTTTTCAAAGCAGAAACCAAAAACAAGGAATGTCTCAAAAACGATGAACTCCACGAAAAAAATGTATATAACATAAATTGTGTGTTTTAACGTGCTCTACATTTTTCGTGTAGTAAGTTTTTGTCCATCTCTTACGCTTTAGCAGTTATTCAAAATTCATCCAGAATAAAGTACTCTTCAGAGGCTATTCCCCGAAAATTCAAGATATACATTTTATTTGTTAGGTAAATATCTTTAATATACGAAATTTTAATAAAAACCGTTAGAGCCATTGTTGAGAAAATAAAAATTTTCGAAAAAAAGTTCCATGTAAAGGGTAGTTGGGGGTGGGGGGGATTTTTCTCAAAATCTTCGTGTCGCATCCCTGGAAGATACTAAACTTAAATACCAAGTTTGGTATTTTACTGACTTTTCGTTTTTGAGTTATCGTGTTCACAGACACACAAACACACACGGACCTTTTTCCGAAAATTCTTTTTTTACAAAATGGGGACCTTAAAACATATATTTCTGGTAAAATCTTGGTATCAAATTTTTGGGTGGAGTGAAATACCTTCTCTATGCACTATGTACATAGTGCATGTAGTAAAAAGTTAAAGTGAGAATATATAAAACAATTATTAAACCTAGGTTACTTTTTGGAAGTTAAACCTGGACTCTGCCCAAACAAGCTTAAACCCTTGGGGGAAGGAAACTTTTAAGGAAGATTTATGGCCCTGTTTATGTTAAGGGAGATTAGAGAATTGGGACCAATTCTGAATTGCAAGAACTATATAAGGATGCAAGTATTGTCACTGATATAAAATTAAGTGGCTGGGCCACATTATCAGAATGGACAACAATAGAATCCCTAAAAAATTACTAGATGCCATACCAAGAGTAGGGAGGTCCAAATTATGGTAGTTAGATGATGCCCAGAAATACCTAGGAATTAAGAGATGGAGTCAGAGAGCTTTGGATAAAAAAGATGGGCGGCAATTTTTAGGGAGATCAAGGACTGTTCGACCACAGAAGAAGAAGATGATGATGATGATGATAGAGAGGTACTATACCTCAAAACAGCTAGCTGAAGAGTTACTGCATATGGAGATCTTTATAACAAACAGTTTTACCAACAAGAATTGGTATGCATAAGAAAAGGAATAGGTCACAAATATCGATGAAGAAAGTTGAAGTGCCCTTCCATCAACATGAAAAATTAGTAATTACTTGGAAAGATTTATGAGGACAGTGAACTGACCATTTCAAGTTAAATTTTGGGTACAAGATGTACCCATTTAGTATTGTTTCTTTAATCTGTTAATAAGACAACAGTAAGTCTACTCTTGAAGTATTCACAAGGCCAGAAATTCTCCAAGACAACACAGGACATGAAAGATTAATTATTTGTTTAACTTCAAAATTACTGCAAAGAAGTTTCCCTAGAAACTGATCTTTTATATTCCATGTATCAAAAGGCTGCAAATTTATAACTGCACACAGTATCTCACATGTTTCTGGCATAGAATATCTTGCAGGTAAATTAGAAATTGTTTTCTTTAACTAACAATTAATACCAAAGCTTGCCTTCATGTTTATTATATATGTCAATTAGGTAACAAATGATGAACTTTATGGAAATGGTAATGGAGTTTTATTTATGGACACTCTTTAACTACTGTGGTTCTCAGTATCCCATTCTATATTGGGCATGAAAGACCGCTTAATTTTGCTCAGAGGCCTCTCCATCAGACTTGAGGTTCTTTTACATACCGCAAATCTATGACATGGGACCAACGGCTTTACTTCTCTTTGAAGGCAGCCATGCTGAGGATTTTTATACCTGAAAAAATCCATTGTGCTCCACCAGGTTTGAACCAGATATCAGAAGGATGTGTGTGATGCAATGTCTTACTATACCTCATAATAATAATAATAATAATAATAATAATAATAATAATAATAATAATAACAACAACAACAACAAATAAATAGAAGATTTTTGGAGACAAATTAACTCAAAAAATCTTTACCCAGATCTCCCAAGCTCTCAGGGGTTGTTAAAAGGTAGAAGTGTACAGAAACAAACCTTATACAAGCATAGCCTTGAAAGAGGATAAATTAACAAGCGTGCTTTACAAAAAGTATTTGGGAATTTACAGAAATGTGTATAAGCACATTAGGATGTGAAAAGTGGCTATTTTCAATACCAGTTCTGAGCATGTTCTGTTTCCCTCTATTCATCCTACAGGACCTTCAGTATAACACCTAACCACTCATACATTATTGCATGTCTGAGCCAATACCAGCTGGCTTCTCATTTTCCACATCCCCCTTCACCCTACAAGCCTTCTGTCATTACCACGAAGCCACTAGTGTCAGTGATCTACTTTCATTGCAAAGATAGGAAGGCAGTTATTTTTACATATAGCTGTTCAGTACAAAATAAGAAACATTGTGAAAACATACAGACAGCGAAGTGAAATGCAAGAAAAAATAACAAAATTTGCTTAAGTCTTGAATGTTCATCATAAAAATTATTCACATGTTGGAGAAACTAAAAAAAACATACCAAGCGAAAACGAACATAATGGCTAAACTAAATCATATCAATCTAAATGTGTTTACTCATTATAATGCTTGTTTAGTTGCGGAAGAACATTTCCCACATTTGCTAGAATGTAAGAGTGTTGGTACATTGGCTGTAGCATGTGGAGCTATCCATATGCAAAACCCTGTGCCAGCAGTCAAGTTTTATATTGAGGATCCTGTATGACACAACATTTAAAAGTCAAAATTTAAATAGCTTACAATGTTATAGACAAAAGCTTGGGACTTTCATAAAAGAACCAGCCCGTATAATAGATAAAGCATATGGTGCAGGTTTTGACAATCTGAATTATTTTTTAAAATTATTCCTTGTTAAATCCTTTATTCTTTTAAGCCTAATTGTTTATACTTTCCTTCTATTTTATTCCTAGCAATATTTTGCTCTTGGAGTTATCAATTACCAATCGCAGCTGTATGATAAACACAAAGTGGGAGTTAGTTTATCCAAAGCCTTAACTAAAGATTGTAATATAAACTTTTGGAGCTTATTTCCACTTAGCAGTTAAGATTGGATGAGTTCCCTGTGCATTTGCCAAAAATAAATAAGGATCCTGTGACAAAATAAACAAAAAATAAGAACGAGCCTGTTTCTGTAGTGTGATAGTAGGTGTGTCATATTCACAAGGTCCCAAGTTCAAATCTGGTTAGGATGATGCTTTTTTCTGGAGTTTTCCCTTATCCTGAAAAGACAAATGTTGGTTAACTTTAAGCTCTATAGACCCTGGACTCTCTTAAATCACTTCACTCATGACATTCATCCATTGTTCAATATGATCCACCAGGTTAAAGAAAGTTCTAATATCTCATAACAAAAAAGGGACTGACAGAGTTTTGGTTACCTTTGTTTATTCTATTCATCAACAATGATTTAAATACCATGACACTGTAGTGCAACTGCCAATACTGGTTTAGCTCAATTGACAATTTATATTAATAGGTGTTCAAAACAAAAACATCCAGTTCATTCTGTTCAAGAGATTTGAGTGGAAGAAGAAGAAGAAAAAAAAGATGACAACATAGTATCTAGTATCTGGAACTAGGAAACAAAATGCAGGCCACTATGCTGAGATTATAATATGCTTCTTCATTAGCACTGAAATAATATTATTAAGTTTTATATTTAGTTTAAGTCACTATTGAGTAACCCCATTTCCATTCCCATTGAAATCAGTACAAAATTAATAAGATTTTATACTTGATTTTTTTTTTTTTTGAGGAAGCATCCATTTTCTACTGCCACCATTTCTGCTACTCATATTTTATCCTCATTTCCATGAAAAGCCGGTCTTGAAGAAATATTTCACACTCTCTCACTGGCAAATTATACATTTTTACTCAAAAGCAACAGGTGATACTTACAAGATGCCATATTCCCAAGAATATTGTCCCTGTTCTTACATGACAGCAAAAGCAGCACTTCCAATCACTTCTGTGTTCTCCAAATTTTAGTCTCATCCCTTGCATGTGGCTAATCTGTAACAAAAACACAAATAATAAAATTAAACATAAAACTTGCTGAAGTCTTATTAAACAAAACTATAAATACTGTTCCAGTCAGGCGTAAAGTTGGTAGGAAACCTATGTTTAGGAACTGTACATCTTTCCCATCTTCAGGATAAGTGAATAATTAAAATAAGGAATCCTCCATAGTTTTATTAACTGTGGAACTCTTAGCAAACAAATAGGGTATGCTAAGGCAGACATTATTGAAAATGTTTGTCAAGAAGCTGTCTGATGTGACAATTTTGTGTTTTTCTGATGGCTTTGATATTTTAAGACCAGTTTAAGAGCTGTAGTCCAGAATCTTGGTTTAGTCCACCATTCAGATAAAAAACGTGGTGCAGCCTACACAGGACATACAAAAAGAATATCCAGCAAGAATGAGCAAAACCAAACCACACATCAGATGGAGGCAGAGAAATCATGTCTGGCAGAATGTTTTGAAAACAAGACTAAAGGACCAACTTCAATGGACCAGTACTAGCTAAACAGGTAAGTTACTGCTAATGGAGAGGCAAGAACCTTTAGCTTCACAAGCAATTGACATTGATATCCTTTAATTCAAGATTGTCTTTTACCTGTGTAGTTACGTTTCTGATTTTGGGCAGAGGTATGAGATCCTTTTGATGTTTTGTTTAGTCAACAATCTGATTTGACAAACTTGCTAGTAAAAAAAAAAATAAGAGCTGTAGCAGTTGGGTTCTCTGTAGGCATTGATATATTGGACTCTTGTAAGGACAACTTTAATGTAACCTTGTTCTTCTTGTTAATGTTTGTGGTTAAAGATGGTGGCTGCGCTATAGGTGAGTGCGTTAAGTACACTTTTTGTGTGCACACTTTTTTGGGTGCCCAGTCTTCATTTGGTAGGTTTGTGCAATTTCAGAAAGGAGACCACATGAAGTATGCTATACACCCAGACAGGCAGTGGCATCAATGCTAAGGTTTCATTCTGTTTGTAAATCCCAGAGTTAATGCAATTTCACTGTATTTCCTTTAATAATTCAGTTAGTTCATGGTAAATTAGAATCACTATACCATAATGCCTGAGGGCCTCAAAAACACAAACTTTCTTTACAGATGTTTGCTTAACAAATAGGTAAATCATGAATTTTCTGCAAAGAGCCTGTAAAATTCTCATTTGTAATGAATTATGCATAACTTGTTAACTGTAAGACATCTACACAATTTGGCTGCACACAAAATGATCCTTAAACCTGACTGTTTATGCCCAATATAATTGATTTGTGGTATTTGCTATTTTTTAATTATTTGCTCTTGATTGGCCTGCATTTTCAAATATTTTATAATTTGTTCAAGTACCAAGTTCTTTTTTTTTTTTTCTATTGTGGACGTACAAAAAGTTGGCTTAAGCTTCCTATAAGCCATCCTTGAAATCAGAAGTAGATAGTGAAAATAGTGTGAATCTAAGCCATCAGATATTTTCTTTTACTTCATTCTATATTGCAATACCATTTTTAAATATTTGAGATATCAGATAACCCTTGCTCTAAGGTGCTTAATATGTCTTGAAGATTCACAATGTCCTGCTGTTCTTGAGTTACATATACAACTGACTGCCTCATTCTGGCTTCTCAATCTCCTGGTTTCAATTTAAATACATTTTTCCTTAATTTGAGTTTGGAGGTCTGAACGAATGAATGTGTGTATTTTTTCTAATGAAAATTAACATAAGTCGTTGTTGTTTTTTTAAGTCAAAAGTTCTATCTACATCATGCTAAACAATATAAATATTAGCGGAATTGGTCTTACTACTTAGTTCCTTATAAGCGGAAAGGAAATAACTGAATACAGCAGACTAAAGTGACATTTAAATCTTTCAAAAGCCAGTGGATATATGAACAAATGAAGTTCAGTTCACTTTGCATTTCCATAAAAACAAAAGAGATGGAATAAAAGGTGGCCCCATTTGAGAAGCAGCATAGTTTAAAATTGAAACCAAGAACAAGGAATATCTATGAAACTGTCACTTATGGTACATTTTTGTTTACCTCTTACGGTTTAGCAATTAAGTAAAATTCAGCAAAATTCATCGAGAATAAGGAGCTCTTCAGAGGCTATTTGCAGAAAATTTAAGATATACACTTTATTTGGGATGTAAATTTCTTTAATATGCAGCATTTTAATCAACATCATTACACAGTTTTTAGAAAATCATAATTTTCGAAAATGTTTCCATGTAAATGGTAGTTTGTGGCAGGGGGATTTTCTTGAAAATCTTTGTATCGCATGTTCGTATTGGAAAATACCAAACCTAACTACCAAGTTTGGTATTTAACGGTCTCTTTGTTTTTGAGCTATGCTCTCCACAGACACACACACACAGACCTTTTTCCAAAAATGCTTTTTCTGACTCAGGGGAACCCAAAACATATATTTCTGCTGAAATCTCAACATCACATTTTAGTGGAATACAATAACTTCTTTATTCATATGTACATTGTACATACAGGGCTAGAGAAAGTAAAAAGAAAAGAAGAAGAAAAAAAAAAAAAAAAAAAAAAACTGATGTGCTATATTACACGACTTCCAGCAAAAAAACTACTACTACAAAAGATTATTCTTCTACCTACATTATGCTAAACGATATAAACATTAGCAGAATTGTTCTTACTACTTAGTTCCTTGTAAACAGAAAGGAAATAAGGGAATACACCTGACTAGAGAAATATCAAATCTTTTAAAAGCTGTTCAATATGTGAACAAATTAAGTTTGGTTCACTTTCATTTCCATAAAAACAAAAGAGATGTAACAAAAGGTTGCCCCATTTGAGAAACTGTGTAGTTTAAATTTAAAACTGAGAACAAGGAATATCTCGGAAACTGCCAACTTTGCTAAAAATGTATATGATAAATTGATTGTTTTAATGAAACCTACATGATTTTGTTTAGGAAGTTTCTCTCCATCTCTTACAGCTTAGCAGTTATGCAAAATTCAGCAAAATTTATCCAGAATGAACAAGTCTTCAGAAGCTATTCCAGAAATTCAAGATATACAGTTGCGATGTAAAATAGCTTTAATACACAATATTTTCATCAAAATCGTTAGGCATTTTTGAGAAAAACAAAATTTTCAAAAAATGTTCTGTGTTAATAGTAGTTTTGGGTGGAATTTTCTTGAAAATCTTCGTGCCACAAACTTGGAAGATACCAAACTTAAATGCCAGTTTTAGTATTTAACTGTCTTTTAGTTTTTGAGCTATGCTGTCCACAGACACACAAAGACCTTTTTTTAAAAATGCTTTTTTTGGATTCAGGAGATCTCAAAACATATATTTCTGGTGAAATTTTGGCAGAAAAGTTTTGGGTGGAATACAATGCCTTCTCTATACACTATGAGCATAGTGTGTATAGAGTAAGTAAAGATTAAAAACAAGGCATATAAGGGTGGTGCTGTACAGAGATGACAGAAGTACTTTTGCTTCTACAGTAATTTTGGGCTGTTATATAAATACACACATTATATGCATACTATTCCACTGATAAATGTTGCTGTTAATGACGTTAAAGAATAAAAGAAAAACAGCAAACACATTTTCTTGAACAATTTTACATATGCACAAAAGCATATTCAACATGGCAAAAGAGCAGAGTTAAATTGTAATCCTACTTAATATGGTTTAGATTTAAATGTTAATATTGAGCTGGTTTGCAAAAGATGTTTTAATCAGTTTACGGTTTAGTGAATTTCAAATTTGATTACGTGATAGAAAAGCAGTCTCCAAGGGCAGTTCATTTTCTTGAGGAGCCTGCTGAATATATTCTGTTAGGATTTAAATTCCTGCAAAATTATGGACTTAGAACTTGATCAAAAATTAAGTTAAAAGCCACTTTGGAAAAGACTGCAGGTAAACTGCTTTATTTGTCAAACTTTCTGGTGCACACTTTAGCATAGCCCAATGTTGAGGGCTTTAAGCTGCAAGGTGTAGCAAAGGGATGTGTTTTAGAAGGAGAGGAGTGGAGCTTTTGCAGCAAAGGCAGTAAACGTGGAATGTCAAGGTGTAGCCATCTAAAATTGCAATCATCCATGCGACAAGTAAAGCAGAAACTGCATAATTACTTCTGACAACATACTGACTTGGCTTCCAAAACAAGACATGTGAAGAATTAACATATAAGGTGTAATATCTCTTAAAATACTCAGTACCCATACATTAAACATTAATTCAATATATGGTGTTTAAAAGTCCAATGAAATGAAAAAGACAAAAACAAAAGAGCAGATCTGATATAGCAAACCAGTATGAGTAACTATGTATAGTAGGCTATGTGGACAGAATAATATGACTGTTGTACATACACTTTCTGAATTGCACCATAAATGATTAACGACTATTAACAGTAAGGATACATTTAGCGTTTCCAAGTAGAATAATTTACTTCTACATACATATTGTTGTTATACCTAATGTTTGATGAAGTGAACAACAATATTTTCTGTAGCTACTGTATATTTATGTTTCGGTAAACTTCCTTATACAACGAAACCAAACAGTAGCCTAAATGTTTCTCACAACGTCTTTTAAACGAATACATAATTGTAAACAAACGAACATAATAATGAACTGTATGAAGGGCAACCGAATAACATGAAATGTAAAAATGTTCCCTCTGTTGAGTAAACCTCAGAAATGCATTACTTATCACAGGTAATGCAGTTTCCTTGGCATATCAAACAAAGACCTTCAAAATTATGCCTTGAAGATACTGCATATGCAATATTACAGTTTTGCGAATACCTTACATAAGCATTTCCGATTAAATAATTAGAATACCTACTCACCACTATTAAAACCTAGGCGTGCAAACAAATTTCGCACTTCCAAAACACAGTTCAAGCAATTTTACACCTTTCACCTCGAAATGGCGTTAATGACGTTACTTATCACGTTATGAAACAAGTCAAAAGCTGTTTTTTGGAAAAGATAATAACACATAAAAATGAATAAATAATTTTATAATAAAACTATAAAAACTGCATATTTTATTAAATATATACAAAATGTAGGAATTATTTGCAATGAGAATTTATAATATCCGATTATCAGTTGACTTCTTGAGTATTTTATATTGGCAGTCTTGATTTCTGACAAGTCTGCCAAAACAAGGCCATGACAGAAACAGCCGCCATTTATGAATTCATATTAACGATTTAAAGATAAATACGCTTTAAATTGGCGGATTATCGTGAAAAAAGAGTTATGTAAAAAAATAAAAAGTTGATATATTTGAGATTATATGTTTGATTAATTGTGCAATATCAGTCGCGATCTATATGAATGTTACGTTAAGCAATATGACTACGAATTAGTTGTTCCAAGCTCCCCAGGACATAGTTATTAGGTAATGCCACGAAAAACACTCAACATGTTCCATAAAATATTACCTACATCTGCCTCGTTTGAGACAATTTTTTGTAACATAACAGCATTTGTCGTTTAAAAGTTATTAAAAGTTTTACACTTTTACTATTATGTGTTTTATTTGTAATAAATCCAAATTAAATAGTCACAATGACAAACAACTTATAAATTATACCTGGATCGTATCGTTGTATTTTAAATTAAATGCGAACATAAAAATGTAAAATCTTACTTTACATTTATTTGAAATACAAATTAATTTCCGTTGTAAGACTTATAAATACTTTGCATTGAGCAACAAATAATCTGTTTATTACAAAATGACAACAAAATAAGTTTCACAATAAAATTAAATAGTCCATAGCTGCTAACTTCCTACCTGCACTATCAAAATCGTGCTCGTTTTCTTCAGGGTCAGGATAGACATCTCGCACATTGGTGTCGATTTTTAAATCTTTGTAGAATGGAAGGAATATTGTGTCAAAGGAGATCTCTCTTCTTTTGTACAGATATAGATTGAGGTCCATCATAACGCAGTTCAGGGTGCAACAAAGAGTTTGATTTTCCCTTCCGTGCAAAGGAAATTTTCTTGAAGGCATCTTCGTCCTCAAAGTTGTCTTGAAGAACAAAGGAAATTTATTCTCCTTTTCATAGTGTAACCACTTTACTTAACACCAGTTAAATGTTTCTCCGTCAAAATCTTTGCGTATCATGAGGAGGCCCGTTATAACTTTTCATAATTGAAGAAATCATCAGCATACATTTCTGTAATAAACATAGGCTTCCTTTTCCCACATTGGCGTATAAGTTGAGCCCAGTCATGTGGGTGATTGATGGGAATGTCAAATTTTTTCTTCTTCTTTTCGATGATGTATCACATTCCATATGGAATCAAAAATGTATGATCTATTGTCTGTAAGTTTGCAGAATTCAGCAAAGTCATGCACATTGCTGCAAAATGTCTTTTTATTTTGGCCACTGAGTATGCCAGAAAACAGCGTAATATATTTGAGTTTTTTCTCCAAATTGAGCAGAAACTTATACACAAGAGGCCACTTCATTAACCCCTATTCCAGCTATTCAGCTTCATTCCATAGAAAACAATGCACTTGACTGTGGACTGTTTGGTTTAAAGTCTGCAGCTGCCTCTTATAGAAGGCCAAAAAAACTAATTATTACGGGTCAGTTAGACGGTAGCATCGTACAGTTTAACTCTAGACTAGCTTGTATCCATAGTTGCAGGTCAATGGCTTGTTTAGTTTTCGAATGACAGCACTCTAAATAAGACAATTTTAAGATCTTTCAGAGCAGTGATTAAATACTTCCATTTGAAAGGCTTAACGCCTAAAGAAATCAAGGAAGAAACGGACAGTACATTGAAAGACTCTGCCCCTTCATATTGAATGATCGAAAGGTGGGTTGCAGAGTTTAAAATGTAACGTACGAGCACTAGTGATGAGCCTCGTTCTGGACGCCCTGTAAGCGTGACAACTCCAGAGATCATTGAAAAAATGCATTGTTTGGTAGTCATAAGAGAATTTTTATTATAGTTCTGTGCTTATTATGTTAGTCAGAGCAGCGTCCAAATACTCGTATAACACAAAAATGGAGGGAAGAGACAAATATGCTGTGGCATGACGCGGTTAACACCTTTGAGTCATTAGAAACTCTTCATACAATAACTATTGATTAATCACTCAGCTCTTATTATTGACTTTTTTTAACCTTAGAAAATACAACACGTCATTTGAGATAATGTCATTTGGTACCAAACATTTTACGGCAAATTTAACATTTGATGCGCAGTTCTCTTCAGAAATAGACATGCAATCACGGGTTTTACTGCTTTATTTTATTTTGGATACTAATCAACCTTGCCTTTGAAACTATCTGACAAACATTTTTGTAAATTATGCAATAATAAAGCATAGAAATAATCACACGAGGGAAGTGGGGAGTAACGTCTGCTAATTATGCAGCACTTTCTGCATGTAACGTGTAAATTCCATATCGAAAGTTCATATAATCCCATTTCACATATCTGTATATACATAGTGCTCAACTAATCACATATATATTACTTTTAAATCTTTGATATCTTGGGATATATCGGACGGCGAATCAGTAAAATGTTTTCAGGATTCCACAGAGCTTAACATTATTCGACATTCATCTTTTCAGGGTAAGAGAAACTCCCGGGAAATAATTTTATCCAAGTAACTCACCCTAACCGATATTCGAAGTTGTGACCTTTTGAATTTGAGGCACACACGCTACCTCCACACCATTTACTGTTTGCAACCCTAAGTGAATGTAGATTCCAATTGTAAACTGTTACTGTAGGTCACATTAGGCTTTATCAAACCTTATATTAGGTTGTCTCATAAGTAAAGTCGGTTTTTTTATTTTGATGTTTTAAACATTTATTGGATTTCTTTGGTTTGGCGATGCATTTACAGGAAAGCATGGCTAGTGTTGCGTACATTGCGAGCATATATCAGTCTTCAGTTGTTAATAAACAATCACAAAATGGAGATTACAGAGTTTGGACTTGGAGTTCTTCTAGAGCACTACTGAAAACAAGATTATAAAGCCGCTGCCGCAGCTCGAAGATTATTTGAAGGTGTCGTTAGTGAGCGTGTGGCACAGCGATGGTTCCAACGTTTCAACGGAAGGTGGAGATGAAAATACTAAAGATTTGCCACTTTCTGGAAGACTTAAAATATGGAATATTGAGGATACATGCCAAGTTTTTCGAGAAAATCCGTAGGCTTTCAGAAAAATGTCTTGCATCGCCACATTAAGACACTTGGGAAATAATACGGAAGTTGTAGATTTGTACTTCATGAATTGACACCTCAACAGTATCACTGTAGAGTGGATATCTGTCGTCAGCTTATCCGTAATCCCATGGATGATACATTTGACAGGAGAATTGTGACTTGTGATGAAAAATGGGTATATTACCGAAACCCTGATACCTCGAAACAGTGGCTTGAATCCCGCGAACCTGCCAAAGTCACCGTTAAAAAAAAATCGGTTCGGTCCCAAAGTAATGTTGTGTGAAACGTTTTGAAGGTGTGATTCACTGGGAGTTTGTTCCAAACGGGTGGGCGATTGATGCGGATCTTTATTCTCAACTACTGGAACAAGTTCATGAAGTTTTGAGACTGAGATACCCAGCATTAGTTAACGGAAACAGAGTTCTATTGCAATGGGACAATGCAAGACCCCATACTGCACGAACAACCATGGAAACATTTCTGGAATTGGGAGGAATCGAACTGCTACCATACCCAGCATACAGCCCTGATCTCGCGTCATCAGATTATCATATTTTTCGATCCATGACCCATTTTCTATGTGGAAGAGATTTTAACAGCATTGAAGCAGTTAAAGTGAGTCTCACAGAATTCTTCGCATCAAAAACCAGAGACTGGTACCATCGTGGGATAATAAACCTGGTTGAAAAATGGTTCAAGATCATAGAATCTAATGGTCTGTACCTTGAAGATTAGTTAATGCTTGTCAGAACACATTTTAAATAATTGTTCTTCTTAAAAAACGACATTACTTATGAGACAGTATCTATACTTATAAGCCTTAATGACTTGTTCCGTGTGCAGGGTACTGACCCGACCACAGGAAAACCTTACCAAAGTCAGAATATTAGACGTGAATTGCTAATATAATTCTCTTATTACTTTCTCTATGCATATTACGCACTTTAGTGTATAGAGAAGGTATTGTAATGCACCCAAAAATTAGATACCGAAATTTCACTGAAAATGCATGTTTTAGACAAAAAAAGTATTTTTAGAAAAATGTCCGTTTGTGTGTATATCAGTGAGTGTGCGAGTGTGTGTGTGTCTGTGGGCAGCATAACTTAAAAATGAAAAGTGAATTAAACACCAAACTTGGTATTTAAGTTCACTATTTTCCAAGGATGCAACACGAAGATTTTCAACATAGTCCCTCACCCCCAACTACCCTTTACATGGAACCTTTTTTCGACATTTTTGATTTTCTCGAAAACTGGCTAAGGATTTTGATTAAAATATCGTATATTAAGGATATTTATATGACAAACAAAATGTGTATCTTGAATTTTCTAGGAATAGCCTCTAAAGACCTCTTTATCCGGAAAGTAAAATGTATATCTTGAATTTTCTGAGAATAACCTCTGCAGACTACTTTATTCTGGATGAATTTTACGGAATTTTACATGAGACCGTGGAGATAGAAAGAACTTACTTAATCGAAAATGTAGAGCTTGTTAAAACACCAATTTGCTATATACATTTTTTTTTCGAGGAGTTGATCGTTTTGACATATTCCTTGTTATTGGTTTCAGCTTTAAAATATTTACACTTTTCTCGTTCGAGAACTTGTCAAATCCTGTTCGTACAAACAAAGAAACTTCAATCACATAGAAGCCAGCTTTTGACTATCACTTTAACCTATGGTACTCCCCAATTTCCCTTCTACCCACATAGAAGCAAGCAATAATGCTATTTCTATTATTTTTTTCTCAATTAGCATGAAGTAAATAGAAGTATAAACTTTTTAACAGCAATTTGTTCTGAGAAGTAGAGAAAGTCATGTGAATGGAACACAACAGATTTTTTTAAACCTCATTCATTTTGTTGCGTTATTAGTGCATACATAATGCTTAAAATTACAACTGCAACAGAATACATGTGACATCCAAGTCAAATAGGGTCAATGATAAGAAATGTATTTGAAGTTCCAATTTATAGCTGTTTTGCTTATATGTCTATGAACCGTTAACAGAAGAGACATCTAGCACTTGACTCCAATGGACCTTTACTGCGTACACTCTCGGGAGGAACGAATGAGGTGAAGGAACCGCAGGAAAATAGGTTCGCAGGACAGTTCAGTGCACTCAAAGGAGATATGGAGAATTCTCTAATAAAATCAGGCTTGACCACTCGGCCAGAGGAAAGGTCGCTAGAGGCATCACCTCCACACGTCAGGGAGAAGGTCAGGATGGGGCACGCTGCCCTTCGGCAGTTGTTCCCCATCTTCCGTTTCACCATGCCCTCACACCTAAAACTACGGCTGTATCGTGCAGTCATCCCGCCCCTGATGCTGTTCGGCTGCGAGGTGTGGGGTTCGGTGGCTCGTTCCACCATCCGCAGGCTGCAGACCGTGCAGAAGAGGGCACTGAGGATGATATATGGCACAGACCGTAGATTCCCGTCCCATTCACTCCATTCCCACTCCGGAATTAACTATATAGTGGATGTTGTGCGAGAAAGAGCTCGCACTAAACTCGCTCCTCACCCCAATCCCCTGGTGAATACTCTCGGTCGCTACGACCACACGCTGCCCAGAAGACGGTCAGCTACCGGCTTCCCAAGGATGCCTTGGATGGTAGTTTCGGCCGTTTCTCCCTTCAGTACACACTTCTCCGCCAAGTTAAGTAGCATTGGGCCCGGTCACAACCACCGAGTTGTTCTCCGATCAGCTGCACCATCCTTTCCGTTCTCCCCGCTAGTTGGCACTGCTTTCCTCTCGGGCGACTCATCCTGCTCCTGGCTCCTCAGCGGAACTGGACAGAACTCAGCAGTGGAGGCTCGAAGGGCTGCCAAGCAGTTTTAAAGTGCAAACCTTTACTCCACCGGTCCAACTCTGTCTGCCGCCCTGCTCCGTATTCAACTTGAAACATGAAAAAGGAAATGGAGAGAAACGCCACCCCAGAATTCCCTTTCTCAACGAAGGAAACCCACGAAAAACACATGCTAGGAGTGGGCGGCCACCAGGAATAAAACCCGAAACCTCCCAATGCGAGCTTCACACGTTACTAGCTCGGTAAATCTTTTCGCCTTTGTTGCAATGCTGTTTATTATTCATCTATTACTTTCTCTAACACTTGATAAAGTACACATAGCAGTAGAAAAGGCATTTTATGCCGCCCAAAAATTAAATACCGAAATGTCAACGGAAATACCTATATTGAGGTTCCCTGAATCCAAAAACAGCCTTTTTAGAGACAAAAATTCTGTGCGTGTAGTGTGTGTGTATGTGTGTGGACAGTAGTTATAACTCAAAAATGAAAAGTTTGTTAAAAATTAAACTTGGTATTTAAGACTAGTATCTTTAAAGAATATGACACGAAGATTTTCAGGAAAATTCTCCCTCCCCAAACTACCCTTTACATGGAACATTTTTCGAAATTTTTGTTTTTCTAAAACAGGCTTTAACGATTTTGATTAAAATGCCATATATTAAAGAGGTTTACATGGCAAATAGAGTGTAACCTTGAATTTTCTGAAGACCTCTTCATACTCGATTTTTGCTAAACTGGTAAAGTGCAAGATTTAGAAGAAAACTTGCTACACAACAAAATATAGAGCTCGTTATGTGATATACAGTTTTTTCTTTCTTGTACAGCGAACTATTTCAGAAATATCCACTGTATTGGTTTCAATTTTAAACTACTTACACTTTTCTCAAACATCAAGTCATCTTTTTTCCATAGCTCTCATTTGTTTTACTCTTGGCCTTGCGAAGTGCACTGATTTCAATTTTCACATAGCGGCCAGCTTTTAAAATATTTGACTATCGTTATAGCCTAGTGTAATCCTTATTTCTCTTCTGCTTAGAAGGAAGCAAGTAAAATGACTATTTCTGTTAGTTCATCTCAAATAGCACGACGTACATAAAAGAATCTTTTGTAATAATAGTATTTGCTGAACAGGTAAAGAAAGTCATGTGAATGTAACAGCATTTTATTTTTATCTATTGTTAGTAGTGTTTACGTCCATTGTGATTGAAATGATACCACATGACACTGAATATGAATAAAACATGAAATAAAATATTAACTGGAAAATGAAGTTTCGGAGGGAAACGATCCAGCCCAAGTAGGAATTTGAAACGCAGACCTTCCGTTCAAGAGTCCGTGCCTTAATGACCTCCGTTACCCGTGACGGTCAAACATTGTTATGTAATGAACAAGAATTGAGGTTTTGCATTGAATGAATTATTTTGGGAACCCTCAGTTACATATTACAATTCTAATTTTCCTGTGCTGTGGTTCGTTAATTCCTGTGAGAAGTTATTAAATTGGGTCTTAGAGGTTTTGTAATCTCTTTTTAAATTTAGTTCACGAAGAATTGCTAAACTATGATTTTTATTAATTGCAGCGTTCTTGTAATTAATTTATCTTGGAGAACAATTTTATGGAAGGATCTATTTATTGATGAAAGTTAATTCTTTTTAAGTGTAATCTACTGGAGGGAAATTATGTGATAATTTAATATATTTGTTTGGACTTGTAAGTGAACATTATTATTTTTAATTTTTTCACCACATACATAGAAGTGTAGGTATTACATTGCATCCAAAAATTCAACTTCGAGACTTCTGTGGAAATAAATGTTTTGAGGTCCCCTGGCATTTTTAGGAAAATATCCATGTGTGTATGTGTTTAAGGGTCTGTTTCTCTGAAATTAAAGATGGAATTCTGGATGAACACCGAAAACCTTTCCAAAAATATAACACGAAGTTTTTCAAAAAAATGCCCCACTCTAAACTACCGTTTATACTGAGTTTTTACTTTCTCTGCACGTACGATATAAATCGTGTACAGAGAAGATATTGTATTCCACCCAAAAATTCGATACCGAGATTTCACCGGAAATACATGTTTTGGGTCCCGTTGAATGCAAAAAAAAATTTTTTTTTGAAAAAGGTCCGTGTGTGCGTGTGTGTGTCTGTGTGCCTGTGGACAGCATAGCTCAAAAACGAAAAGGTCGTTAAATGCCAAACTTGGTATTTAAGTTTGGTATCTTCCAAGGATGCGACACGAATGTTTTCAAAAAATCCCCCTACCCCAAACTATCCTTTACATGGAAAAAATTTCAATTTTTTTTATTTTCTCAAAAATGGCTCTAATTGATTAAAATATCTTATATTTAAGATATTTGCAAGCCCAATAAAATGTATATCTTGAATTTTCGGGAATAGCCTCTAAAGACCTCTTTATTCTGGATGGTTTTTATTGAATTTTGCATAACTGGTAAACCATAAGAGATACACAAAAAATGTAGATCAGGATAAAACACACACTTTATGTCATATACATTTTGTTCGTGGGGTGGATCATTTTTTAAGATAGTCATTTTCTGTTTGGCCGTGAAAAACTTATACTTCTCTCATACAGGAATTTGTCAACTCCTGTCTATACAAAAAAGAGAACTTCAGTCACACAGCAACCAGCTTTTGACTATCACTTTAAGCTATGGTACTCTCTTATTTCGCTTCTATTTACAAAGAAGCAAGTAATAAAACTATTTCTGCTAACTTTTCTCAAATGGCATGAAGTAAATAGAGGAATAAGCTTTTTAATAATAATTTGTTGCAGAGAAAGTCATATGGATGGAACACATCAGATTATTTTAAATGTTTATTTTCTAAAAATGTTCTCTAACGAGTTTGATTAACCTACTATATATTTGAGATATTTATTTACCTGATGAATAAAATCTGCATCTTCAATTTTCTGGGAAGAGTTTGAAAAGTCCTTTTCATTTGGAATGGATTTTGTGTAAACTTGTATAACTTTTAAACGTTAAGCGAGAGACGAAAATACAATATAAAAATGTACCAGGCCAGGTGACTCAGGTGTTTGCCTGAGACTGGCATTCGAGAGATCGTAGAATCAATTCCCACTGCCGACCTCTCTGATACATGTTTTCGGGGGTTTTTTTTTTTCGGGTCACTAGGCAAATACTGCGGAGGTTTCTATCTTCTCCCGAACTTCCTGTCCGTTCATTTCATCATCATATTTTCATTCAACCGGTCTCCTTCAGGGTTGTAAGTGAGGACTAAGTGGTGGCGCCCTTCCGTGGTGGTGAATGCTCTCTGGAAGTACAGCTCTTGATGTTGGAAGTCGTCTGTAGACCCAGTTTCGGTCGCCGGTTGATAATACTCTCATCTCAACCTGTCCTTCTGGAATCTGACGTCAATAAGCTAATGGCTGCGGTGTAGAATATCCTCCGGCATCATACAAACACACCACCTACACACAAAATGTAGAGCTCTTTGAAACACATGATTTATTGCAAAAAAGTATTTTTGAAACAGAAAACATTTCCGATATATCGGATACTAATGCTTCGAGTTATTATGAATACGTTTGTCATTGTTTTAAAGTGCTTTCGATATTCATATGTTTCTCGCGATTGCATAAAAGCAGGATTGTATGGTAAGGCTTTCAGTTTTTAAACATTTGAATATGCTAACATCTTTGAATCTATAGCTAAGTGTGTAATGTATCTATTTCTACAATGCTGCATCTCATTAAAATAAATTAAATAGAAAATAAAATGTCGTTAGAATAGTTTGTATACTCATTAACAAACGATAGAGACCAGAGAAAGTAATGTGTGTGTGTGTGCGTGTGTGTGTGTGCGTGTGTGTGTGTGTGTAACACGTGAAAATGCTATCCTTTGCAGTCTGTGAATAAAGCTACTTTGGCATCCAACTGTCTTGTATTTACTGACATTTTATAGCCTATTTATTATTCAAATATTTATGTAAATAAAATTATTGATAGCAGCCAGTTTTTACTCTCTCTACAAGTTCTATGAACATAGTGTATAGAGAAGGTAGGAAACCCAAAAACTCGATACCGAGATTTCACCGGAAATATACGTTTTAGGGTCCCCTGTATAAAAAAAACATTTTTGGAAAAAGGTCCGTGTGTAACTGTGTGTGTTTCCGTATGTCCTTGTGTCTGTGAACTCGATAACTCAAAAACGAAAACTCGGTAAAATACCAAACTTGGTATTTAAGTTTAGTATCTTCCAGGAATGCGACACGAAGCTTTTAGTAACACCCCCCACCCGAAACTACCGTTTGCGTGGAAAAAAATTCGAAAATTTTGATTTTCTGAAAAAAAAAAAAAAGCTCTAACGATTTTGTTTAAAATGCCGTATATTAGAGATATTTACATGACAAATAAAATGTATATCTTGAATTTTCTAGGAATAACCTCTAAAGACCTGAATGGACTTGATGTGCTACAATCACATGACTTTCTCTAGCTGCTTAAAGAGATTATTCTTCTTTCTACACAATACTAATTGAGATAAACATTAGCAGAATGTTTTTATTACTTAGTTCCTTATAAGTAGAAGGGAACTAAGGGGATGCATTAGCCTAGCAAATGTTTTAAGCCTTCCTTATGCGATTGCCATTGCAAATCGCGTCTTTGCTTGGGCAGTAGTAGAACTAGAGAAAAACGGACACTTCCTGTCTGAGAAAAGTATAAGTATTTCACAATTGAAACCAATAACAAGGAATATCTCGGAAGTTGTTATCTCCACAACAAAAACGTAAAGGTGTGCTTTGACGAGATCTACATTTATTGTGCTGTAAGTTTTTGTCTGTCTGTTACGGTTTAACAGTTAAGCAAAATTCATCCAGAGTAAAGAGGTCTTCAGAGACTATTCCCAGAAAATTCAAGGTAAACATTTTATTTAGGATATAAATAGCTTTAATATATGGGATTTTAATCAAAATCGTTAGAGCCATTTTTAAGGAAATAAAGATTTTCGAACAATTAGTTTGTGGTGGGGAGATTATCTTGAAAATCTTAGTGTCATATCCTTAGAATATACTAAACCTACACTCCAAGTTTTGTATTTTACCGACTTTTCGTTTTGGGTTATCGTGCTCACAGACACACATACTTTTTTTGTATACAGAGGACTCTAAAAGCGTATTTCCGGCGAAACCTCGGTATCGAATTTTTGGTTGGAATACAATATCTTCTCTACTTACTATGTATATTGTACATTGCGATTCAGTGGCAAATTGAACTATTTAAATGAATTCCTTATTCATTTCTTGAAAAAAAAATGAAATGGCATTTTATTTATGGACGCTCTTTAACTGCTGTAGTTCTCAGCGTCCCATTCTATACTGGGCGTGAAAGATCGTTTAATTTTGCTCAGAGGTGTCTCTATCAGGCTTGAGGATCTTTTACGTGCCTTAAATCTACGACACGGGACCAACGGCTTTACTTCCCTTCCGAAGCAAGCCATATTAAGGATTTTTACGTCCGAAAAAATCATAGATTTATCAATAGATTTTGAGCTTCTTAAGATGAACAAATATTGCCTTAAAGATTACGAATACTAGAAAGTTAGTATGTAGAATTAAAGCAAAGGCTTATTAAGTGCTGTATTGTGAGTAATTAGAATGACATAGGAATATATGTTGCTCACCTGGGAAAAGCCTTTGCATACGATGAGCGCCCCCGTCACCATTTTGCCTTGACTTGTTCTTGGCGATGTCGACTGGCGGCCGTTAAAAAGGACAACTTCTTGCTAAGATCGCTCAGTACTAAGTTTTCATTGCTAGCTTCACTTCCGTGTCCACTCCAACAGGTAAGGTTCAACTACTTCATACATCAGTAGCAGACGAAAACCTTTGACTAGTATAGCCAATAGCCTACTGGCTGTTTTGTGTACTAATATTTATTATTGAAATATTTTCAGTGTAATTTTAGAATTAAACAGCTATTACGAATTCTTTCGTCATTAATAATCTTGTTACCTCTCCGCTGTCGTAAACCTATGTATATCAACGTCATTTAAAAATAATTAAGATATTACTAATAACTGAAAATCAACAGCACCCTTTTATTTTCCCTATATAATTCAAGCCCCAAAGAGGAATGAGGGTTAAAAGTTTAAAAATTCGTAGTTTCTCTTAAAACTACTCAACCGATTTGGACAGTGGTAAATTTTTGTTTATTCTTCAGCATTTCTAAGTTATAAAAATAAAGAAAAAAGAAGTTCGTCAATTCAGTTAAGGGGTTGGTCTTCTGTACTTAAGGACGCGGGTTCAAGCCCGGTGGTTTTTAAGTGTGCTTAAAAGAGACGCTCCATATCAGTAGATTTAAGACATGTTGAACTCCTGCGGGACGAATTTTCGACACACCGGTGGCGATGATATGATTATTGGAATTGAAAGTGTCTTTAACAAATATAATAATTTAATTTTTGTTCGTCGCGTATTCTTAGGATTTCGAAGGTAGTTGTATACAAATATCTCTTGCTTTACTAAAAAATCTGATGTGTTACACACACATGACTTTCTCTAGCTGTTCTACAAACATCTTACATAACATTATTCTTCTTTGTGCACCTTGCTTATCCAGGTACTCATTAGTACAATGTTCTTATTACTTAGTTCCTTATAAGTAGGAAGAAAATAAGGGAATACACTAGGCTAAACCGATATTCAAATGTTTTAAAAGCTGTCGTTATGCGATTGTCATTACAAATCGCTTCTTTTCTTGGCCAGGAGTAGAATAAAAGAAAAACGGTTACTGCCGTCTGAGAAAAGTATAAGTATTTCACAACTGAAACTAATAACAATGAATACCTCGAAAATGGTAAACTCCACGAAAAAATGTATACGCCGTAAATTGTGTATTTTAACAAAACATACATTTTTTTGTATAGCAAGTTTTTGTCTATCTCTTAAGGTTTACTAGTTATGCCAAATTAAGCAAAATTCATCCAGAATAAACAGGTGTTTAGAAGCTATTCCCAAAAAATTCAAGATATACATTTTATTTGTCAGGTAGATATCCTTAATATACGATATTTTAATCAAAATCGTTAGGGCCATTTTTAAGAAAATAAAAATTTTCGAAAAAAGTTCCATGTAAAGGGTAGTTTGGGTTGGGAGGATTTTTCTCAAAATCTTCGTGTCGCATCCCTGGAAGATACTAAACTTAAATAGCAAGTTTGGTATTTTAGCTACTTTTCGTTTTTGAATTATCGTGTTCACAGACACACGGACACACACACGGACCTTTTTCTGAAAATACTTGTTTTTGGATACAGGGGACCTTAAAACATATTTTCCGGTGAAATCTCGGTATCGAATTTTTTGGTGGAGTGCAATACCTTCTCTATTCACTATGCACATAGTGCGTATAGAGAAAGTAAAAATCTGATGTGTACCATTCACATGACTTTCTCCATATCCCTGCAACAAATAATTCTTAAAAAGCTTATACTTCTATTTACTTTATGCTAATCAGAAAAAATTAGCATAATAGTCTTATTACTCGCATCCTTGTAAGTAGAAGCGAAATAAGGGTCAACCGTAGGTTAAAGTGATAGTCAAAAGCTGGTTGCTATGTCAATGAAGTTCCTTTGTTTATATGGATAGGAGTTGACAAGTTCCAGTATGAGAGAAGTATACGTTTTTCATAGCAGAAACCAAAAATAAGGAATGTCACAAAAACGACGAACTCCACGAAAAAATGTATATAAAATAAAGTGTGTGTTTTAATGTGCTCTACATTTTTTGTGTAGTAAGTTTTTGTCCATCTCTTACGGTTTAGCAGTTATTCAAAATTTAGTAAAATTCATCCAGAATAAACTACTCGTCAGAGGCTATTTCCAGAAAATGCAAGATATACATTTCATTTGTCAGGTAAATATGTTTAATATCCGAAATTTTAATCAAAATCGTTAGAGCAATTTTTGAGAAAATCAAAACTTTCGAAAAAAGTTCCATGTAAAGGGTAGTTGGGGGTAGGGGGATTTTTCTCAAAATCTTCGTGTCGCATCCCTGGAAGATACTAAACTTAAATGCCAAGTTTGGTATTTTACCGACTTTTCGTTTTTGAGTTATCGTGTTCACAGACACACGGACACACGGACACACACACACACGGACCTTTTTGTGAAAATGCTTTTTTTGGATATTGGGGACCCTAAAACATATATTTCCGGTGAAATCTCGGTATCGAATTTTTGGTGGAGTGCAATACTTTCTCTATACACTATATACATAGTGCGTATGGAGAAAGTAAAAATACTAGCAGAGTTTCAAGGAAGTGAATCTCTACTGCCCATGGTCTTCCGAAAGGCGGTTGCAATTCTGCGAAATTATGCAAATCGAAATTAATTTCCAACCTGAAATGAAATACAATTTGGGACCTGACAAGTGTTGTACAGTACCTTTTTGTGTCAGCCTGTACAAATATTCTTCCAACGGTATCCTCGGAAGCGTGTCTGCCTCAAATTCAAGAGGTCGCAAGTTCGAATATCACTTAGGGTCAGTTAAACGGCTAAGTTTTTTTTCTCGCGTTTTTCCTTATCCTGAGAGGGCGAATGTCGAATAACTAAGTTCAATGGACCCCGAGATCATTTGAGCATCGTTTCACCGATTTCATTCATCGTCCGATATGACCAACCTGGTTAAAGGACATTAAACCACAAAAAACAAATAAATAAAGCGATATCCATATACAGAATGTTTCGGAATAACACCGAATTATTTTAAGATTTAATTCAGGGGCTATAATTGCGTACTTTCTTATCGGGAAAGTATGGAATTCATCCCACCGGTACTTATTCCCCCTTTTTTAAGCTTAACGTCCTTTAACCTAGTTGGTCATATCGGACGATGAATGGAATTGGTGAAACGATACTCAAATGATCTCGGGGTCCATGGAGCTTAAAGCTACTCGACATCCGTGTTCTCAGGATGAGGGGAAATACCGGGTAACTCACTCTAAGCGAGATTTGAACTCCCGACTTGTTGACTGTGAGACAGACACGCTACCACCACACTACGCAGGCAGGCCCTTCAGCATTTGAATATCGCTTATGATTTGCTTGTTAAATATCGCCTTTACTCTGTTTTAACACTGTTTAAATCACCATTAAACTCAAAACCTGCGTTTTGTTACTTGAATGCCAAGGGATTCCATTGCATATGATACAGCACTTTGTAACTTTGTAGTTCTAGGGATCAATCTCAGTTATGGACATATACAAACCGAAAAGGGCACAAGATCTTTGTGCTGAGCTTTACCCAAAAAGACAATTGCCTCATCACAGCCCCTTTTCTACCTTACATCATGTAACTATGTATGTGTAGATTGGTTGAAAGCTTGCCTCAGAGCACATATATTTAGTGCCTCTACTAATGCCTTGCAGCAAAAGTGGGTAATTTGAAAAATGTTAATGCCGTCTAGCTCGATAACAAGACGTTTACGGCCATATATTCCCGATAATTCGTTTTCGTAATCAGCTTGCCCTCCCCGTAATTGTAGGACTGGCACCCTCCTAGGATTTACAAACCAATACCTAAGGGTCAGAAGCCTGCCGGGGAACGAAGAATGAAGAACCTGTTACGAGGGGTCGACCCGTAGCCAGGCGTGAACATGAGGAAGTGGATGCTGTGAAATGTAAGCAAAATTGATTGGGAGGTGATGGTGGAGCAATTGGTGGAATGAGTGGCGGGGGATACCGGAGGACCCGGAGAAAACCATTCCAGACGCCGCTTCGTCTACCACGAATCCCACATGTGGGCGCCCGGGCCGCCTAAATGGGAGGCGAGCGGTTTAACCCTCGGAGCCGCCTTATTCCCGATAATAAAATCCCATTTTAAACCCTATTCACGTCTTAGCTTTCATCATACACAAATCATCACAGAATAGTGCACTCTTTTAAAACTTAATTTTAACATTATCCAATATAAAATGTCATTATTGTGACTGAAGTAGTACAAGCAGGACCCTCTATAGGTTTTTCGATTAATCTGTCATGTTACACTTCCAGAATTATCGTATGCATCAGGTTAATGAGATAAGATGTTATTGTTGGAAATTATTCTCTCTGGGGAGGGGGGGAAATCGAATGTGATACATTCATGTCGCTTACCCTACCGTTTTTCATTTTACGAACGTTTATTTTTATTTCTGCTTCATTTTAATCCAGATAAACCTTTTCATAAATAGCTACATTATAGATATAATGGGATAGCGATAGTCAGATGTTTAAGAACATGACGTTAGCTGCTGGCCTTGAACTTAAATACAATTTATAATTAATCGCAGTTCACAGGAGTTTAAAATAAAGACAAAATATTGAACAATTGGAACCATTAATAATATAAATTTCAGAAATGGCCATAGCCAGAAAAAATATTTATAATAAATTGTGTATTTTAAAGAAATCCAGAGTTTTTGTGCTGTACGTTTTCGTCTATCGTTTAACCGCTACGTGTTACACATAAAATTCCTTCTGAATGTAGAAGGCTTTTCAGGCTAAATAAAAATCATTAGTCATTTTGGAGAAACAAAGTTATACACACCGACCTTTTTCTAAAAATGTCTTTTATATTCAGGAGGCCTTAATGCATGCATTTTCGGTGAATATTTGTTATCGAATTTTTTGATAGAATGCAGTTTTACTCGGACGTAAAAATCCTTAGCATGGCATCCTTCTGAAGGGAAGTCGTAGATTTACGGTACATAAAATAACCTCAAGCCCGATAAATAGACCTCTGAGCAAAATTAAGCGGTCTTTCACCCCCAAAATAGAATGAGACGCTGAGAACCACTATAGTTAAGGAGCGTCCACAAATAAAACTCAATTTCAGTTTACCCACTATGACTGAAGCAGTGAAGGTAACACCTTGAATAAATACAATAGAATTTAATTTCTTTTAAAATCCGTGTTAATATATTATTTATTTAATTCCAGATGCATTCATACACTGTAGTTCAGTGTAACTATAATTTACTGAAACAATTGCGGGCCACCTTCCGTTTTCTGGCTGCGATACACATTTATTTCCAAGAGTAGCACGAAATCAAAGTAAGTAAACAATACAACTTCACATGCCAAATTAACAATCTTAGCTAGGTTTTGCAATTATTTTATTTTTATTTTGTATATTACTTTCTCTAGCCTCGTATGTACAATGTACATAGGGATAGAGAAGTATTGTATTCCACCCAAAAATTCGATACCGAGTTTTCACCGGAAATACATGTTTTAGGACCCCCTGAATCCAAAAAAAGCATTTCCAGAAAAAGGTCCATTGTGTGTGTGTCCGTGTATCTGTGAACACGATAACTCAAAAACGAAAAGTAGCTAAAATACCAAACTTGGTATTTAAGTTCAGTATCTTCCAGGGATGCGACACGAAGATTTTGAGAAAAATCCCCCACCCCAAACTACCCTTTACATGGAATTTTTTTCGAAAATTTTGATTTTCTTAAAAATGGCCATAAGGATTTTGATTAAAATATCCTATATTAAATATATTTACCTGACAAATAAAATGTATATCTTGAATTTTCTGGAAATAGCTTCTAAAGAATTGTTTATTCTGGATGAATTTGTGCTTAATTTGGCACAATTAGTAAACCGTAAGAGATAGACAAAAACTTACTGTACAAACAATGTAGGCCTTGTTAAAATACACAACTTACGTCTTATACATTTTTTTCGTGGAGCTTACCGTTTTCAAGGTATTCATTGTTATTAGCTTCATTTGTGAAGTACTTATACTTTTCTCAGACGGGAGTGTCCGTTTTTCTTTTGTTCTACTCCTGGCCAAGAAAAGAAGCGATTTGTAACGACAATCGCATAACGACAGCTTTTAAAACATTTGACTATCGATTTAGCCTAGTGTATTCCCTTATTTTCTTCCTACTTATAACGAACTAAGTAATAAGAACTTTGTGCTGAATACCTCGATTAGCAAGGTGCAGAAAGAAGAATAATCTTATGTAAGATGGTTGTAGAACGGCTAGAGAAAGTCATGTGAGTGTAACACATCAGATTTTTTTAGCTTAACGTCCATTGACCTGGTTGGTCATATCGGACGATGAATGAACTATGAAATCGGTGAAACGATATTCAAATGATCTTGAGGTCCATGAGCTTAAAGTTACTCGACATTCATCTTCTTAGGATAAGGGAAAGACTTATCTTAGTAACTTATCCTAAGCGAGAGTCGAACTCGTGACTTCTTGAATGAGAGGTAGACACGCTACCCACATACTACCGAGGCGTTCCTAGAATTGTAGTATGGTATATCTAGGTGATAGTATTTATTTATTATTGTTTACGTTTTACTTTCTCTAATATGTACTTTGTAATACTAGATAGAGAAGGTATTGTATTAATTATATCGAGATTCCCTGATTCAGAACATGCATTTTTACTTTATCTTCTATGTTATAGCAGGGAAAATGTTCTTTTCCATCCAAAATGAGACATCGAATATCATCGAAAATATACCTTTTGAGTCCACCGAATAAAAAAAGGATTTTAAAAAAGGCCCGCGCCCGCTTGAGACCAGCATTACACAAAAACGATAAAATACCAAACTTGATGTTTAAATTCAGCATCTACCAAGAAAGCGACACTAAATATTTCAATAAAACCCCTTCATCCTAAACTAGTCTTTACATGGGCCATTTTTTAAAATTTCTAATTTTCTCAAAAATGGCTCTTTTGATTGAATACCATATCTTTAAGGTATTTTCATCACAAATTAAATTTATATGTTGAATATTCTGGGAATATCTTATGAAATCCCCTTCATTATGTACACTTTTATATAACTGGTAAACCGTATGATATAGACAAAAATGTTCTACACAAAAATATAGATCTCGTTAAAACATACACCCGACGTCAGATACATTTTTTGTAGAGCTGAAAACTTTTCCAGGTATTCCTTGATTTAAACTGCAAAATACTTACATTTTTCTCTAACTTTGTACTTTTCTTTCTTCTGATCAAGCAAAAAAAAAAAAAAAAAAAAAAAATCTGTATTTCAAAATCATCGTTTAAGCGACCAGCTATAAAGATATGTCTTTCGCTTGCCTTACACACACTCACACACAGTGTGTGTATACAGTGACATTTTTTTTTAAAAGAAATACCTTTTTTAATTTAGGGAGCCCTAAAACGTACATTTCCAACGAAATCCCGATTAAATTTTGGGTGATATGCGAACTTTTTTCAATGTACTAAGTAGATAAAGTAATATAATAATAACAATAATAACAATGATAAGAAGAAGTACATTTACAGTAAGGCTTTAACTTCGAACACTGAAGTTAATTCTTTAAATTAATAATTACTGTTCGTTGTTTTCAAATCTTCCAAATCAATTTAATATATATTATTAGTAAATTCATCAGACAAATAACGCCAATATTTATGACATAGGTGGCTTTGCCAATGTAATTGACCTTGCAGCATTTCTGGCGTAATTCTTATGTAATTTGGAATTCAGATTTCAATATATGTATATAAAATATCTATTATTAATATTAACTAGAATGATTCACTTCTTATCTCAACTAGTACCTCGCATCGTTGAGTTCACATTTGCCTCCAGATGTAATTGAATTGCTATTGCTCAACTTTTATCTTTACCTTGTGGTAAATCTTAGAAGGGTTCAGCACGTGTTCCACTTCAGAGATATGTAATTTACACTTCTTTAAAACTTACGTCATAGGGAGAAAGTTATACGTTAAGTACAAATCAAATAAATCTTTAGTGCAGACCATTTAGGAGATATTCCTTTATATTGGTTTGAATTTTAGGTACTAATACTTTTCTCAAATGGGAAATAGTTATTCGTTCTCCCTCTCTCTTGTAAATGTAAAAAGAACGAAATTTAAACACCATAACGTAGTGACCCCCTCTTTAAAGATTTGAACATTTCTTAAAGCTTACTACATTCCTAAAATATCCTTTTACCTCAAAAAATAATAAGATAAAGTCTGAAAATGCTATTTTAACACGAAGTATAACTAGATAGAAGGATAAGCTTTTGTAAGATTAGCCTTGAAAGAGAGAGTAGAGAAAGCCATGTGAGTGCAACATATAAGAATGCTATATTTAGGGTGGCCCATACAACCTATTATGTTTTGCAGCGTATGCTTTCAACGAGGTGCTATAAATACTTGAATATCGATTATCTCGACTATAGCTAACTAAATATTTAAAAATCGTATGTGTTCCATTAACATTACTTTTTCTACCTATTTTGCTAAAACTATTCCTACAGAAGTCCATTCTCTCTATTTCAAGCTAACCAAGATATGCATTAGTAGAAATAGTTTTATAACTTGGTTCCTTTTAAGTAAAACGGTAACAAAAAAAAAGCATACTATCCTAAAACAACAGTAAATGTTTTAAACCAGGTCACTGTGTAATGCAATTTAAATTCTCCTCTCTTTACATGACCAGGTCGAAAAAAGTGATTTACGACCTCTCATTTGAGAAAAGTTTTAGTACCTATAGGAAATTTTAAAACCAACAAGAAGCAATATTTCTTGAAATGGTTAACTTCACAAAAAATATTTATGATACAAATTGCATGTCTTAACGAGATCTACATTTTTTTTTTTTTTTGTGGTAAGCCTGTCTATTTTTCACGGTTTACCGGCTATGCAAAGTTCTCCAGTATAAAAAGGGTCTCAGAGTCTATTCCCAGAAAATTCAAGACACGCACTTTATTTGCCAACGTAGGATTTTAATAAAAAACATGTTTTAGCCATTTTTGAGAAAAAACAAATCTACAAACATTTCCATGTAAATGTAGTTTGGGGAGGTTGAATTTTCTTGAAAATCTTCGTGTCGCATCCTTGGTATTTAACGGTCTTTTCATTTTTGAGTTATGCTGTCCACAGAAAAAGACACCCACCCACACACAAAAACACACACTGATCGTTTCCTAAAAATGCATTTTTTTTATTTAGGAGACATCAAGACACATATTCCCGGTGACATCTCAACATCGAATTTGGGTGGAATGCAATACTTTATCTGCCTACTAAACGCATAGTAGATGTAGAGAAAGTAAAAACAAATAAATAAATATATATATTACGTATTTCATTCACAATGTACATTGTACATCTCTGTAATAAAGTATTGTTAAATAAACCTTATTCTTCTAATCACTGCATGCTAATCGAGATAATCATTAGCATATATTACTTGCTTCCTTGTAAGTAGAAGGAGAATAAGAGAATACACTAGACTAGCGAGAAACTGGTTGTCATGTGATTGAAATCCGTTTACTTGCATGGCCAGGAGTTTACAAATTCTCTTATGAGAAACCTTTAAGTACGTATTTTAAAACTGAAACCCAAAACAAAGAATGCCTTGGAAATGATCAACTCTACGAAAAAAGTGATATGGCATAAATTGTATGTTTTAACGAGATCTACATTTTTTATGTAGTAAGTTTCTGTCTATCTCTTACGGTTTACAGGCTAGTCAAAATTTAGCAAAATTCATCCAGAATAAAGAATTCCTCAGAGGCTATTCCCAGAAAATTCAAGATATGGATTTCATTTATGATAATATCTTTAATATACGGTATTTTAGTCAAAATCGTTAGAGCTATTTTTCAGAAAATCAAAATTCTTGAAATTGTTTCCATGTAAAAGTTTTGAGTGAGGGGATTTTCTAAAAATACTTTTTTTGGATACAGGGGACTCTAAAATGTGTATTGCCGGTGAAATTTCGGAATTGAGTTTTTGGGGGAGTGCAATACCGTCTCTACCTATACACCATGTGCTATGTGAGAAAGTATTTAGTAAAGTAGATGCAACTAATCAACTAAGGCCGTCTATCAACTAATACTTATGCTAGTATAAGGGGCTTAGATAATTTGTGAGGTACACCAAAAGCAAATACAGCAAAGGATGTACTATCTAAGGCATAGAGACATGCATGCAAAAAGCAGCGAAGGCCACATTCACAGAAATAATCGCGACATTTATTCTGTCCGTGGCTTACTTAGAGCAACCCACGCAGGACAAGAGTCACTAGAAGTTAAAGCGACCCCGTAGCTGAGTCGATGGAGCACCTGCCTGCTGTGTGAGGGTCCCGGCTGGGGGAGAGGGATTTTTATAGCGATCTCTGCGGCCGCGCTCGCTAAAATGCCTAGCTTTGGTGTTTCGTGGCGCAGGGGATCGCGAGTTTGAGTCCCGCCTTAGACATAGGTGTTTGTGTGTTTGTAAATGTGTATATGTCTGAGATTGAGTAAGAAAAAAATCTGATGTGTTCCATTCACATGACTTTCTCCACATCTTCGCAACAAATTATTGTTAAAAAGCTTATGCTTCTATTTGCCTCAATCTAATCCAGAACAAATTAGCAGAAATGGTCTTATTACCTGCTTGCATTTAAGTAGACGGGAAATAAGGGAGTATCATAGGTTAAACTGATAATGTGAAATTGCAAAATTCCAGCTGCAATTCAAGGCAGAAAAGATTATTGTGCATTCATTTTCGATCCGCCCTTGTGCATACATACATAAACAATATCAACTTTCGTGCGGTATTAAATAGAAAATTAATTATTCCCAATACAGAATAACCGGCAGAGAACCTCATCTGCATTTGTATACGACAAGCTGCTAGTGGAGCTTTGCACGTTAAAGTGTTTTGATGAAAGTTTGCTCTCCTATTTGATATGAAACAGGATGGCGCCGTGGCAGGCTGGTTATGCTGTTCGCCTCCCACTTAAGGACCAGGGTTCAATTCTAGGATTTTCTGGTGGATAAGGCGGCGTCTGGGCGGGTTTTCTCTGGGTATTCAGGTTTTGCCCGCTTTTCATTCATCTCCTGTTTTATAATAACCTTTCATTTCATCTACTTCACCGTCGTTTCATATTATCTTCTCTCACACTTTCATACTAGGCACCAGTCTGATCACCCATCCTGGTTATTCTCTCTGATCCAGAGTTCGTCTATGCCTCAACAGGCATGACCCCAGGCATAGGCTTGTAAGTACTGAGGGTTGTAAATCCTCCATATGAGGAGAATAAATAGCGAAAGAATGAGATATTCTGTCGTTCTTCCAGTTATTTAGTTATTGCCTCCATATTTTTTGAAAATTATATCTATTATTCAGCTTTTCATATGTGACGTTTATAATTTATTTTATATGGCTTTAGAAACAAACTAGATGGCTTTGCAGTAGCATGCAAGACTTGTATTCGGGAGCATCTCGGTAGTTTTAGTCATTTCCCAGATCGGTAGGCGGGATACCTCTTTTTTTACCATGAATTCCCTGCCCTCATGTTTCCTTTCATTTGTTTTATCTTCACACGTTTCAGTTTGTAGAACCAACAGACGAAATTAACATAGTAAAAGTGGCATTTATTGTGTGCTTAATAATATATTGATTGCGTCACGCAGTAGCATTATTCAAAAGCATGTTTATACTCTTTGGAAAAATACTTGAATTAGTAATCTTAACTACAGCAACTTTATATTCACACCACCGTAAACATACACATACTCTGAAGCACACTTACACATATAGGTGCTCAAATACCAAATGTGCCTAAACAATGTCTACACAAACACTTTATCTCTTAGCACAGGTACTTCCATTAAGTACATTCTCAAACTTGACCAATTTTGGTCCTTTAGAATCAAGTCCGAGCATGCTATTCCCGTCTGTTGGAAGGAGCAATACCTCAGATACGAGTATTTTAATTATCGCCCTCCGTCTGCAAGCAAGCTGCCAAAATATGCTTCCAACCTTCCTGTTCCCCACCAAATTGGAAATTTCTGCTACGAGCTTTCCATCTTCACAATCTAAGTCATGCTATTCCTGTTTTGTTACATACCCAATTCAAAAATAGATTCCCTTATCCCACCTAGTTTTTATTTCATTTTGTAGCGTCTTTGTCTACATTCAGGTTCTATTTCTCTGCCGTTTATAAAACAGACGTTCTTTGACTTTTCTCACGCCACTTATGTATGTTCAATGGCTCTTTGCCAAATATTGTTTAAGCCGATTTTAATTTCTCTACACGTACTATTTACGTAGTGTATAGAGAAGATATTGTATTCCACCCAAAAAATTTGATACCAAAATTTAACCTGAAATATACGTTTTAGGGTCCACTGTAACAAAAAAAAACAAAAAAAAAAAAATAGTAAAAGGTGCGTGTGTGTCCGTGTGTCTGTGAACAGGATAACTAAAAATCTGATGTGTTCCATTCACATGACTTTCTCTATATCTCTGTAACAAATTATTGCTAGTAAGCTTATCTTTCATTTATTTCATGCTAATCGAGAAAAATTTGCAGAAATGGTCTTATTTCTTGCTTTATTGTAAGTAGAAGCGAAATAAGGGAGTACCATAGGTTAAAGTGAAAGCCAAAAGCTGGTTGCTATGTGACTGATATTCCTTTGTTTGTATGGACAGGAGTTGACAAATTCCTGTATGAGAAAAGTAGTATACAAGTTTTTCAAAGCTGAAACCAAGAAAAAGGAATATCTCAAAAACGATCAACTCCACGAAAAAAATGTATATAACATAAATTGTGTGTTTTAACGTGCTCTACGCTTTTTGTATATAAAGTTTTTGTCCATCTCTTACGGTTTAGTAGTTATGCAAAATTCACCCAGAAGAAAGTAGTCTTCAGATGCTATTCCCAGAAAATTAAAAATATACATTTTATTGGTCAGGTAAATATCTTTAATATATGATATTTTAACCAAAATCGTTAGAGCCATTTTTTAGAAAATCAAAATTTTCGAAAAAAGTTCCATGTAAAGGGTAGTTTGGGGTGGGGAGATTTTTCTCAAAATCTTCGTGTCGCATCCCTGGAAGATACTAAACTTAAATACCAAGTTTGGTATTTTACCGACTTTTCGTTTTTGAGTTATCGTGTTCAAAGACACACGGACACACTGACACACGGACACACGGACAAACACACACAAGGACCTTTTTCTGAAAATACTTTTTTTTTTTTTGGATACAGGGGACCCTAAAACATATATTTCCGGTGAAATATCGGTATCGAATTTTTTGGTGGAGTGCAATACCTTCTCTATACACTATGTACATAGTACGTATAGAGAAAGTAAAAAACGAAAAGTCAGTAAAATACCAAACTTAGATCACCTTAAAATATACATATGTATGTCATATATTAATTTTTTTCATGAAGTTGACCGTTTTCGAAATATTCCTTATTATTTCTTTCAGTTTTAAAATACTTAAAAAACTTTTCTCATACGGGAACCTGACAACTTCTGGCCACGCAAAGAAAGAGATTTCAATACCATCGTAACCCATTTTAAAAAAAAATTGTTTGTCGGTTTAGTCTAGCTATTCTTTTGTTCCCCTTCTACTTATAAGGAACTAAGCAATAAGACCATTTCTGCTAAAGTTTATCTCGATTAGCATGAAGTAGACAGAAGGATAAGCTTATTAACAATAATTTGCTACAGATATGTATAGAAAGTTTTGTGAATGGAACACGTCATATTTCTTGAATCCCTGTTATAGTCCCAACTTTGGATCTTCTTTGTCATTGATTTGATTACGATAACATATTGCTTTTAAAGTTGTTTGGTAATGTTTAATTATTCGCGTCTGGTATCGAACTGCATTTATTTTATCAAAGTAGCTCCTTCCTGGGCAGTGGACTCGTTCGCTCCTGCATCCCTGGACCGGCACTGGGAGTGATGTATTCTGGAATCCTGAGGGTTCCCTTCCTTCCTGCATCCCTTCCAGGGACTATGTAATTCTCAAATGGCCTATGTGCAGCGCTGAGCTCCAGTGAGTAATTCTAATCTTAAACTAAAATACTCGTCATTTTAACTTATATTAGCGAATTCTTTTCTCTACCAATGTATAATGTACATAATAGGTAGAGAATGCACAGTATTCTATCAAAAGTTTCAAAATGATATTAAAACACGTTTTGAGGTCCCCGAATAGAACTATTTGAGAAAAAGGTTCGTGTGCAATGTGTGTGTGTTTGTGTGTGGGTATAAGTGTCTGTCTTTGTGTGCGTGTGTGTATGTGAGTGTCAGTGCGTGTGTGTTTGTGTGGGCGAGTGTGTGAGTGTAAGTGTAAGTGTAAATGTGTGAGTGTAAGTGTGTATAAGCGTGTGTGTGAGTAAGTTTGTGTGTGAGAGTAGGTGTGTATATGAGTATAAGTGTGTGTGAGTATAAGTGTGTGTGAGTATAAGTATGTGTGCGTATAAGTGTGTGTGAGTATAAGTGTGTGAGAGTATAAGTGTGTGTGAGTGTAAGTGTGTGTGAGTATAAGTGTGTGTGAGTATAAGTGTGTGTGAATATAAGTGTGTGAGTGTAAGTGTGTGTGAGTATAAGTGTGTGTGAGTAAGTGTGTGTGAGTGTAAGTGTGTGTGCGTATAAGTGTGTGTGAGTATAAGTATGCGTGAGTGTAAGTGTGTGTGAGTATAAGTGTGTGTGAGTGTAAGTGTGTGTGAGTCTAAGTGTGTGTATAAGTGTGTGTGCGTATAAGTGTGTGTGCGTATAAGTGTGTGTGAGTATAAGTGTGTGTGTGAGTGTAAGTGTTTGTGAGTATAAGTGTGTGAGTGAGTGTAAGTGTGTGTGTGAGTATAAGTGTGTGTGAGTGTAAGTGTGTGTGAGTATAAGTGTGTGTGTGAGTGTAAGTGTGTGTGTGAGTGTAAGTGTGTGTGAGTGTAAGTGTGTGTGAGTGTAAGTGTGTGTGAGTGTAAGTGTGTGTGAGTGTAAGTGTGTGTGAGTGTAAGTTTGTGAGTGAGTATAAGTTTGTGAGTGAGTGTAAGTGTGTGTGTGAGTATAAGTGTGTGTGAGTGTAAGTGTGTGTGAGTGTAAGTGTGTGTGAGTGTAAGTGTGTGTGAGTATAAGTGTGTGTGAGTATAAGTGTGTGTGAGTGTAAGTGTGTGTGAGTATAAGTGTGTGTGAGTGTAATTGTGTGTGAGTATAAGTGTGTGTGAATATAAGTGTGTGAGTGTAAGTGTGTGTGAGTGTAAGTGTGTGTGAGTATAAGTGTGTGTGAGTATAAGTGTGTGTGAGTGTAAGTGTGTGAGTATAAGTGTGTGTGAGTGTAAGTGTGTGTGAGTGTAAGTGTGTGTGAGTGTAAGTGTGTGTGAGTGTAAGTGTGTGTGAGTATAAGTGTGTGTGAGTGTAAGTGTGTGTGAGTACAAGTGTGTGTGTGAGTATAAGTGTGTGTGTGTGAGTGAACAGCATACCTAAAACGAAAGTTATGTTAAATATCAAATGATATTAAAGTTCAGCATCTTCCAAGAATGCGACATAATGACTTTTAAGAATATTTTCAGTTTTAAAATACGCTTTATTTGGAATATTTTACGAAAACCTTGATTTTCTCAAAAATGGCTACAACGATTTATATTAAAATGTCACATGTTTAGATATTTTCATGCCAAACGAAATTTATATCTTTCTGGAAATAGCCTTTGAAGAACTCTTAATCTAGATGGTATTATATAACTGGTAAACCGTAAGAGTTGGATAAAAACTTATCACACAAAAATGTAGACCTCATTAAAATACCAGTTTGTGTCATATATATTTACTTTCTCTATACGCAACATGAACATAGTGTATAGAGAAGGTATTGCACTCCACCAAAAAATTCGATACCGAGATTTCACCGGAAATATATGTTTTAGGGTCCACTTTATCTAAAAAACAGCATTTTCGGAAAAAGGTCCGTGTGTGTGTGTGCGTGCGTCCGTGTGTCCGTGTGTCTGTGAATACGATAACTCAAAAACGAAAAGTCGGTAAAATGCCAAACTTGGTATTTAAGTTTAGTATCTTCCAGGGATGCGACACGAAGATTTTGAGAAGAATCCCCCCACCCCCAACTACCCTTTACATGGAACTTTTTACGAAAATCTTTATTTTCTCAAAAATGGCTCTAACGATTTTGATTAAAAGTTCATGTATTAAAGATATTTACTTGACAAATAAAATGTATATCTTGAATTTTCTGGGAATAGCCTCTGAAGAGAATTTTATTCTGGATGAATTTTATGGAATTTTGAATAACTGCTAAACCGTAAGAAATGGACAAAAACTTACTACACGAAAAATGTAGAACACCTTAAAACACATAATCAATGTTATATACATTTTTTTCGTAGAGTTCATCGTTTTTTGAGACATTCCTTGTTTTTGGTTTCTGCTTTGAAAAAATTATACCTTTCTCACACGGGAATTTGTCAACTGCTGTCCATACAAATAAAGGAACTTCAGTGCCATAGCAACCAGCTTTTGACTACAAGGAAGCAAGTAATAAAACTATTTCTGCTAATTTTTTCTGATTAACATGAAGTAGATAGAAGTATAAGCTTTTTTAGAATAATTTGTTGCAGAGATGTAGAGAAAGTCATGTGAATGGTACACATCAGATTTTTTTTGTAGAGTTAACCCTTTTCGAGATATTACAAGTTATTGGTTTCAGTTTTAAACTTTTCTTAAACGGTATCTTTCTTTTTGTCTCTCTTTTGTTTTCTTCTAGCAAGCAAAGAGACAGAATTTCAAATGTTTCAACTGACTTTCAAAAAATCTGATTATCGCTTTAGCCCATTGTATTCTCGCCTTTCCTTGATACTTATAAAGAAACAAGTAATAAGACCAATTCTGGCAATGTTTATGTTCATTAGCATGGCATAGATAAAAGAATAATCTTTGTAAGGAGCATTTGTTTATAAAACAGCTAGAGAAAGCCATGTAAATTGAACACATCAAATGTTTAAAAATAGCACTGCTTATATGAGAAGAATTTTCATATTTTGCTTGTACGTGAATGATTGTGGAAAAAAAAACCTGCTTTTGATATATTCTTCGTAAGAATATACTGTTTGGTAACTTTTCAGAATAGATAAAAATGTCTAATATCTGTATGTAGCCCAAAAATGGCTTTATTTATCATTATTCTAAGTCTATTCAGCATAATCGTGCTGCTCAATTTTAATATCAATACGAGTAGAAATATTACACTAATTTGTTTTACATGAGCTCTATCTTTCATGCTGAATCCAGTTTTCCTTGAACAAGACTCGTTAGTGCGATATGCTGAAGTGTCTATCTAAGCCACAGTAATGAATTTTTAAACACACTAAGATATTTGCGCCAACAATCAACTGGATTAAGCTACAGAAAGCAAAAATTAAAACAAAAAATCTTATGTGTTACATTCACGCGACTTTCTCTACATCTCTGTAACAAATAATTGTTAAAAAGCTTAGGCTTCTATTTACTTCATGCTAATTGAGAAAACATTAGCATAAAGCCTTATGACTTGCTTCCATGTAAGTAGAAGGGAAAAAGGGAGTACCATAGGTTAAAGTCGTAGTCAAAAGCTGGTTGCTATGTGACTAAAGTTCCTTTGTTTGTATGGACAGGAGTTGACAAATTCCTGTTTGAGAAAAGTATAAGTTTTTTAATCCTGAAACCAAAAATCAGCATAATGTTATAAACGATCAACTCCACAAAATATATATATATAGCATAAATTGTGTGTTTTAACGTTCTCTACATTTTCTGTGTGTTAAATTTTTGTACATCTCTTACGGTTTAGCATTTATGCAGAAATCCAAAAATTCATCCAGATAAAGTAGCCTTCAGATGCTATTCCCAGAAAAATCAAGATATACATTTTGTTTGTCAAGTAAATATCTTAAATATACGAGATTTTAATTAAAATCCTTAGAGCCATTTTTAATAAAATAAACATTTTAGAAATTTTTTCCAAGTATAGGGTAATTTGGGGTTTGGGAATTTTCTTGAAATTCAGACAGACAGATAGACAGGCAGACACACACGGAATTTTTCTAAAAATGTTTTTTTTTTTTTTTTTTTGGATTCAGGGGGTCTCAAAATTTATATTTCCGGTGAAATCTAGATATCGAATTTTTGGGTGCAATACAATACCTTCTCTATACACCATGTACATAGTACGTATAGAGAAAGTAAAAATCTGACGTGTTCCATTGATATTATTTTCCCTACAAGCAATTCTTACAAAAGATTATTCGTTTACCTACATCATACTTATCGAGATAAGCATTAACACTTCTACTTGCTTCCTAGTAAGTAGAAGATTAATAAGGGAATACACTAGGCTAAAGCAATAGTCAAATGTCTTAAAAGCTGATCGCTGTGTGGAAAGTTGAAACTCGGTTCTCTTTTGCATGCCTAAGAATAAAACAAAAGAGAAATGAAACGAAAGATGAATTTCCGCTTAAGAAAAGTAATTTAAAACTAATACCAAAGGAATGTCTCGGAAACGGTTAACTCTACAACAACAACAAAAATGAAATGGCATAAAATATATGTTTTAAGGAGATCTATATTTTTCTGTAGTAAATGTTCGTTTATCTCTTCCGGTTTATGAGTTATACAAAATTCATCCAGAACGAAGATATCTTCAGAGGCTATTCCCAGAAAATTCAAGATATTCATTTTTACATTTTGTTTGTCATGAAAATATGTTAAACATATGGTTTTTTAATCAATATCATTAGAGTCATTTTTGAGAAAATCAAGATATTCGAAAAATGTCCCATGTAAGGGGTAGTTGGGGTGGGGTAGTTTTTGGAAATGTTTGTGTTGTGTCGTTGGAAGTTACTAAAAGTAAATATCAAGTTTGGTATTTATCAGTCTTCTCGTTTTTGAGTTATGATGTCAACAGACACACACACACACACACACACACACACACACACACACACACACACACACACAGAGGCACCCATGGAAGCTTTTTATAAGAAAGCTTTTTTATATTTAGGATTAAGGCAGCCCCAAAACATGTATTTCGGTATCAAATTTTTTGGTGGAGTACAATACCTTCTCTATTTACTATGTGCATTGATATGTGCCAAAGAGAATAAAAATTACTCCATAAATGGAATAAAAATAATAAAAATACCAAGCTGTTATTAATGAAACCTAATAGTAAAGCTTACACTTTATTTCAACAAGTTTCCGAGATCGGAGCCCTAATTACTTTCTCTACACGTACTATTTACATAGTGTATAGAGAAGGTATTGTAATGCACCCAAAAATTCGATACCGAGATTTCACAGGAAATGCATGTTTTAGGTCCCCCTGAATCCAAAAAAAAAAACATTTTTTGGAAAAAGGTCTGCGCTTGTGTGTGTGTATGTGTGTGTGTGTGTGTCTGTGCTTAACACCAAACTTGGTATTTAAATTTTACATCTTCCAAGGATGCAACACGAAGATTTTCAAGAAAATCCCCCACCCCCAACTATCCTTTACGTGGAACTTTATCCGAAAATTTAATTTTCTCAAAAATGACTCTAACGATTTTGATAAAAAAAATCGTATATTAAAGATATTTACCAGACAAATAAAATTTATATCTTCAATTTTCTGGGAATAGCCTCGGAAGTTTACTTTAATCTGGATGAAATTTACGGAAGTTTTCATGGCTCCTAAACCGTAAGAGATAGATAAAAATTACAACACAAAAATATAGAGCATGTTAAAACACACAAGTTATGTTATATGCATTTTTTTCGTGGAGTTGATCGTTTTTTAAATATTCCTTGTTTTTGATTGCAGCTTTACAAAACAAACTTTTCTCAGACAGGAATTTGTCAAATCCTGTCCAAACAAACAAAGGATCTTCAGTCACATAGCAACCAGGATTTGTCTATCACTTAAATCTATGGTACTCCCTTATTTCGCTCCTACTTTTAAGGAAGCGAACCATAAGACTATTTCTGCCAATTTTTTCTCGATTAGCTTGAAGTAAATAGAAGCATAAGCTTTCTAACAATAATTTGATGCAGAGATATAGAGAAAGTCGTGTAAATGGAACACATCAGTTTTTTTTTTTTAATAATTTCGCATTACCATGGTATCTAATGCGAGTAATGATGACGTAAACATTCATGTGGAAACAATTTGATGCTGCTTTAACTGTTTCATAAGACACGGATATGTTTAGTCTTTTTGTTTGTTTATGTGTATGTCCATTAAACAAGAGAAGTAATTGCTGTTCGTCATACTGTAACCTTCACCATATGATTCGTAATGCTCATTTTATAGTTCGCTCAGTTTTACTGATAGCAAAACAGAGATAAAGATAATAAAGGAAACTATTATCGGTTATAGTTTCCTATGATTAAATATGAGGCATTCCTGTGTGATGTTTCATGCAATTCTGCGTAGCAATACGAAATAATAATTAGCTTAGGATGTTTTTGGTAGCTATTAGTGATTAAAGCGGAATTATTATTATTATTATTATTATTATTATTATTATTATTATTATTTATATTATTATTATTATTATTATTATTAGTTAAGTAGTGTTATTATTTAATATAAAATGTGTTGACTTCATATTACAGAAAGAAAAAGAGGGCATAAAAGAAAAAAGCTGATGTGCTACATTCACATGACTTTCTCTATATCTCTGCAATAAATTATTTTTAAAAAGCTTATTCTTCTATTTACTTCCTGCTGATCGAGAAAAAATTAGCAGAAATACACTTATTACTTGCTTCCTTGTAAGTAGAAGCGAAATAAGGAAGCACTATAGGTTAAAGTGATCATTAAAGGCTGGTTGGTATGTGACTGAAGCTCCTTTGTTTGTATGGACATAAGTTCACAAAGTCCTGTATGAGAAAATTATGAGTTTTTTATAGCTGAAACAAAAAATAAGGAATATCTCAAAAACAATCAAGTTCACGAAAAAAATGTATATAACATAAAGTGTGTGTTTTAAAGTGCTCTGCATTTGTTGTGTGGTAAGGTTTTGTCCATCTCTTACGGTTTAGCAGTTATGCAAAATTCCGTAAAATTGACCCAGAATAAAGTAGTCTTCAGAGGCTATTCCCAGAAAATTAAAAATATACATTTTATTTGTCAGGTAAATATGTTTAATATACGATGTTTTAATCAAAATCGTTAGATGCATTTTTTTAGAAAATCAAAATTTTCGAAAAAAGTTCCATGTAAAGGGTAGTTTAGGGCGGGGGATGTTTTTCAAAATCTTCGTGTCGCATCCCTGGGAGACACTAAACTTAAATACCAAGTTTGGTATTTTACCGACTTTTCGTTTTTGAGTTATCGTGTTCAAAGACACACGGACACACACACGGACCTTTTTCTGAAAATAGCTTTTTTGGATACAAGGGACCCTAAAACATATATTTCCGGTGAAATCTCGGTATCGAATTTTTTGGTGGAGTGCAATACCTTCTCTATACACTATGTAATAGTACGTATAGAGGAAGTAAAAAGAATCTGATGTGTTCCATCACATTAATTTCCTGCATATCTGTAACAAACTATTACTAAGTTTATTATTCTATCTATTTCATGCTAATCGAGACAAACATTAGCAGAAACGGTCTATTTTCTTTTAGTAGAAGGGAAATAAGGGAATACACAAAATAAAACACCAGTCAAATTTTTTAAAATGTGGTTGCTATGGGATTGAAATCCGATTCCTTTCGTGGCCAAGAGTTGAAAAGTTACCGCACGAGAAATGTATAAGTATTTTAAAACTGAAACCAATAATAAGAAATATCTCGAAAACGGTCAACTCCACGAAAAAAGGGTGTATATGACATAAACCGACTATTAGTCTGTTAATAGGTTATACTGCCGTACGCCTTAGAAAACCAAATCTTGATCTTCACCACCAAAAAAGCTACATGGCGCGTTTCCGCCCTGAGTTTAATTGCGGAAGTGTCATAGATCTAAAAGCTCACTTATTTATAGAGAGTCATTGCTGCAAGTACGAATATAAATGTCAAGATTATGTATCTCGCCCAGGTTGAAGGCCTTGTACTTGACCTGGATTCCTGGAGGACGCCTAAAATATGCTGGCCTTCTAGTGAGGTTGTGGATCGGGTTTACCCGCCAACGTTCTGCAAGTAAACTTCTTCTTGATTGAAGCATAATTAATAATTACCATATCTAATTATTGTTAATACCGAGTGGCACTGCATTACAAACTTATCATCCAACCACCCTTTTATACTTTCTCTATCGCATATGTACAATGTACATAGTAAGTAGAGACATTACTGTTTTCCACACAAAATTCGATACCGGGATTTCCCTGGAAATACATGTTATGAGATCCCTTGATTATAAAAAACATTTTTAGAAAAAAGTAAGTGTGTGGTGTCTACGTGTGGACAACAAACTAAAAAATCTGATGTGTTCCATTCACATGAATTTCTCTATATCTCTGTAAATTATTATTGTTAATAAGCTTATATTTTATTTATTTCATGCCAATCGAGAAAAATTAACAGAAATAGTCTTATTTCTTGCTGTATTGTAAGCAGAAGCGAAATAAGGGAGTAACATAGGTTAAAGTGAAAGCCAAAAGCTGGTTGCTATGTGACTGATGTTCCTTTGTTTGTATGGACAGGAGTTGACAAATTCCTGTATGAGAAAAGTGTAAGTTTTTCAAAGCTGAAACCAAGAAAGAGGAATATCTCAAAAACGATCAACTCCACGAAAAAAATGTATATAACATAAATTGTGTGTTTTAACGTGCTCAGCATTTTTTTTTTTTTTTTTTTTTTTTTTTTTTTTTGTGGGTTAAGTTTTTGTCCATCTCTTACGGTTTAGTAGTTATGAAAAATTCACTCAGAAGAAAGTAGTCTTCAGATGCTATTCCCAGAAAATTCAAAATATACATTTTATTTGTCAGGTAAATAACTTTAATATATGATATTTTAATCTAAATCGTTAGAGCCATTTTTTAGAAAATCAAAATTTTCGAAAAAAGTTCCATGTAAAGGATAGTTTTGGGTGGGGGGATTTTTCTCAAAATCTTCGTGTCGCATCCCTGGAAGATACTAAACTTAAATACCAAGTATGGTGTTTTACCGACTTTTCGTTTTTGAGTTATCGTGTTCACAGACACACGGACACACACACACGGACCTTTTTCTGAAAATATTTTTTTTGGATACAGGGGACCCTAAAACACATATTTCCGGTGAAATCTCGGTATCGAATTTTTTGGTGGAGTTCAATACATTCATAGTACATAGTGAGTATAGAGAAAGTAAAAACGATAAGTCCGTCAAATACAAAACTTAGTACCTCCCAAGAATGTAACACGGAGATTTTCAAGAAAATTTCCAACCGCAAACTACCATTTACATAGAAAAACCGTCGAAAAATTTTATTTTCTCAAAAATGTCTCTAATATTTTGATTAAATACCGTGTGATAAAGATATTTATATGGCAAATATATCTTGAATTTCCTGGGAATGAACTATGAAATCCTCTTCAATCTGAATAACTTTTGCATAACTGTTAAACCATAAAAGACTGACAAAAACTTACTGTACAAAAATGTAGATCCCTTCAAAACACTAATTAATGGTTTGGAGCTAACCGTTTGTGAGATATTCGTTGCTGTCAGCTTCAATTTTAAAGTACTTATACTTTTCTTTCGTTTCTTTTGTTTTACTCCTGGTCTTAAATGACAATCGCTTAGGAACAGCTTTTAAACCTGCGACCATCGCTTTAGTATAGTGTATTACCGTAGTTCTCCTCTGTTTATAAGAAACTAAATAATTAGAACTACAGCTCAATTAGCATGGAGTAGAAACAAGAATAATTTTTTTGTAAGAAATTTGTAGAACAAGTAGAGAAAATCATGTGAGTATAACACGTCAGATGTGTATTCCTCCATCTATCCTCGATTTAACCGCAATATTCATATCGGCGACATTTCTCTTTCGGAATATATTGCCTACGGCAATACTGTTAACTCGTGTACAACTGTTATTGGATTTTATACTCATATACGTCATACATTCATTCATACTTCCAACAAGGAATTGCAAATTACTGCTTCAAAAGTTTATTCTATTTCCTGTTGATCTAGATAAACTTTAAAATCAATGAATCTGTTTAATTATGGTGACAGTAGGTAAAGCGATAGTCAAATTTTAAAAATGCGTTTCGCTTTGAAATTAAATTTATCCTTGCATGATCACAATAAAAAAGCGAATAACGACTAAACAGTTCAGAATATAAGTATTGGAAAAGTCCAACCAACAATAAGGTATATATCGGAAACTATTCAGAAGTGTTATTAATATAAATTGTGTGCTTCAGGGAAATCTACATTTTTACATCGTAAGATTTCTCTCTAGTAACCAATATTTGTCATGCAAATATCCTAAACATAAGTATTTTAATTAACATCGTTGTAATTATTTTTGAGAAAACCAAAGTAACGAAACTTTTTTCCGTTTTAAGGGCAGTTTGCGATTGTGGACCTATCTTGAAAATCTTCAAGCCAGAATCTTGGAAGATGCTGAACTTAATGTTTAGAATTTAAGTGAATTTTCGTTTTCGACTGTGTGCTGTTTTCAGATAGATACACATGGATATGTTTCTTAAAATGCTTAGTATCGAGAGTCTTAAAACACGTATTTCTGGTGAAATCTCACTATCGAAATTTTGGGTGGAATACAATATTTACTTTGGGTTGCCTCTGTGGTCTGGTGTTTAATATGATAGCTCCAAATCTGGTGGTCCCCGGTTCGATTATCGGATGGGGATGAGAACCTTTCTTTAGCCAGTATTATTTTCTCAATCTTTTTAGAGTCTGGAAATACCAGCGAGAGTGAAAATTTGGGTGTGCATTTAAGGAACTCGCAACCAAACCTAAGGATATACAAAACTAAATGAAAGAACATCAGTGGCTATGAGAAAATTGTTACTAGGGTAAAACCGTCGGTATGACTTTAAATGTTAAAGGTGGCACACAAATAGAACGAATATACAATATATATATTTTTTTTTTAATTACGTGTCGCTCCTAAGTGGAGCATAGGGTATCGTTACGATGTTTACTTGATCAGACGAATTTTTAGTTCATGAGTTCGCCGGTATGCGCAAGAATCAGCTCGTCACCTACAGATAGAACTGTAAGACGAAATCACGATTTGCGGACGCGAAATGACGGAATATTGCCAAGAAACCTTTTGTTTCAAGGTATGGGGTTATTCTACTTCAAATCAACATTACACGTGACCACCGGCTTTACTTCCCTTTCAAAAGATGCTAAGAAGTTTTGCATCCGAAACAATCCATTACCCTCCGCCAGTTTTGAACTTGCAATCTTGGGTTTCAAAGACTAGCATGTTAACCATTACATCACGGAGGCCTCAAAGGTATATTGTATATTCGTTCTATATATATGATATGCCACATTTACAAGATTTTTTCATCACATTCTTCAATAAAATGTTCTTAAAACCGTATATTCCTTAATCTATTTACATTAATATAAAACAAAGATTTACATAAATGCTCAAAGTATACATTACCTTGTAGACACAAAGGAATGGGGAATACACTAGATTTAAGCCATAGTCAAATCTTTCAAGAGCTGGTCGATATGATGGGACTAAAATTCTGCTCTCTTTGCCTAAATCAGGAGCAAGAACAACGAATAACGACATCCCATTTGAGGAAAGTATAGGAATTTTAAATTGAAACCAATAACACGAACCTCTATCACGTTATCAACACACAAAAACATATTTGGCATAAATTGCGTACTTTAATGTGATCTACATGTTTAGTTAAGTTTTTCTCTAGCTGTTTCAATTTACCAGTTGTGCAAAAGTCATCCATAATGAAGAGTCCTTTAGAGACTATCCCAAAAAATTAAGATATACATTTTGTGATAAAAATATTTTAAGATATCGTATTTTAATAAAACCAAAGAGCCATTTTGAGAGAATAACATTTTCGAACGTTTTTCCACATAAAAGTAGTGTTGGGTGGGGGATGTGTCGCATCCTTGGAAGATGCTGAATTTAAATATCAAGTTTGATATTTAACTGGCTTTTCTTTTGACAGTCTCACACACATACTTTTTTCTAAAGCGGCTCTTTTGGTTTAAGCGTTCTCAAAGCATGTGTTTACGGTAAAATCTTCGTATAGAATTTTGAATAAAATAAAATATCTCCCTTCCACCACTATTGTAAAAATAATTTTATCAATTCATTTTACAATAACCCAAATTTTTCTGATTTGTAGGTAAATAAAAATAAAATCTGGTGTTCTACTTTCACATCAGTTTTTATACATATTTTGCAAATAAACTGTTCTTATAAAAATATTCTTCTTCTGCCTACTTCACGCTAGTTGAGATAAACATTAGAAGAAATGCTTAGTACCTTATAAGTGTAAGGAAAATAAGGGAGTATACTTAAGAGACAGAGAAAAAAACTTTTAAAAAGTTGTTGCTATGCGGTGATATTGAAATTCGGTTATCTTTGCATGGCTAGGAAAAAAGCAAAAATAAAACGAATGACGACTTAGTGATTGAGAAAAGTATAAGTATTTCAGAATTGAAACCAATAATAAGGAATAGCTCGGAGAGGGTTAACTCTACGAAAAATGTACAACATAAATTGTGTGTTTTAGCGAGATCTATGTATACTTTTTATGCAACGTTTTGTCTATCTCTTACTATTTACGGTTATAGACAAGTCCTGCAGAAAGTAGAGGATATTCTGTGAAAATCCAAGATATACATTTTATTTGCCATGTAAATGTCTTTAATATATAGCATATATATCACAATCGTTATAGTCATTTTTCAGAAAAATTATAGTTTCTAAAGTTTTTGGGGGTGAATGGATATTCTTGAACGTCTTCGTGTCGCATCCTTGAGAGATGCTGCATTTTTATTTCAAGTTTGAGGTTTACTAAGTTTTCATTTTTGAGCTTTGCTGTTCAGACACACACAGAAATGCATAGTTTATTTTTTAAAGCTACTTGGGTTTCTCAAAACGTGTATTTGTATTTAAGATAAAATCTCAATATAGAATTTTTAATAGTAAAATCGTTTTATTAATGCATTCTAAAATAACGGAAGTTTGCTTACTTTACATATTAATAGATATATAATTAGATCAACTATGTTAATCTCATGATAAATAATTTCAGTGCAAAGGAAAACCTTATATTTAACTTGATTACTTTCCAAGTACATGTTCCCGAGGGGAAAGTAAAAATGCGTCTTATACTTTCACGTAAATACTAGAAAAAGTAAAAGTTGCTGCAAGTCTAAAACACACAATATTCGAAGGATAGATTTTATAACCCAAAACATACAGATGACCTCCCGAGGAAGAAGAAACCAAACTTATTTGTAGATAACATTCACCAAATAATTCAGCAGCCCGACAGTTAGCAATGAGAGGGTTAAAATATTAACCTGATGAACTTGAAATTAATTTTTGAAGGCGACCAAATACTAGGAACTACAATTACTCATCACTTGAATATCATTCTGGTTTTAGCGGAAATGACCTTAACTCTTATTTTAAATGGAACATATACTTCAAGTACATCTTGCTTATTTGAAGGCTTCAAATAAATATGTTTAAGCTACAGTAGTTGACCCATATTATGTAACAACAGTTTTCAATGGAGAAAAACAAGATTATGTAATTCATGGAAAACAAAATTAGTTTAAAATAAAAAAAATCTTATGTATACCATGCATATGACTTTCTCTATATCCCTGCAACAAATAATCCTTAAAAAGCTTGTTCTTCTATTTACTTTATGCTGATCAGAAAAAATTAGCAGAAATAGTCTTATTACTCGCTTCCTTGTAAGTTGAAGCGAAATAAGGGACAACCGTAGGTTAAACTGATAGTCAAAAGCTGGTTGCTATGTCAATGAAGTTCCTTTGTTTATATGGATAGGAGTTGACAAGCTCCTGTATGAGAAAAGTATTCTTTTTTTGATAGCAGAAACCAAAAATAACGAATGTCACAAAAGCGACGAACTTCACGAAACAAATGTATATAACATAAATTGTGTGTTTTAAAGTGCTCTACATTTTTTGTGAAGTAAGTTTTTGTCCATCTCTTACGGTTTAGCAGTCATTCAAAATTTAGTAAAATTCATCCAGAATAAACTACTCTTCAGAGGCTATTCCCAGAAAATTCAAGAAATACGTTTTATTTGTCAAGTAAATATGTTTAATATCCGAAATTTTAATCAAAATCGTTAGAGCCATTTTTGAGAAAATCAAAATTTTCGAAAAAATTTCCATTCAAACAGTAGTTGGGGGTGGGGGGATTTTTCTCAAAATCTTCGTGTCGCATCCCTGGAAAATAATAAACTTAAATACCAAGTTTGATATTTTAGCGACTTTTCGTTTTTGAGTTATCGTGTTCACGGACACATGGACACACGGACACACACACACACACACACACACACACACACACACACACACACACACACGGACCTTTTTGTTAAAATGTTTTTTTACTTTCTCCATACGCATTATGTACATAGTGTATAGAGAAAGTATTGCACTCCACCAAAAATTCGATACCGAGATTTCACCGGAAATATATGTTTTAGGGTCCCCAATATACAAAAATGCATTTTCACAAAAAGATCCGTGTGTCCGTGTGTCCGTGTGTCCGTGTGTCCGTGTGTCCGTGTGTCTGTGAACACGATAACTCAAAAACGAAAAGTCGGTATTTAAGTTTAATATCTTACAGGGATGCGACACGAAGATTTTGAGAAAAATACCCCCACCCCCAACTACCCTTTACATGGAATTTTTTTCGAAAATGTTGATTATCCCAAAAATTGCTCTAACGATTTTGATTGAAATTTCGGATATTAAACATATTTACCTGACAAATAAAATGTATATCTTGAATTTTCTGGGAATAGCCTCTGAAGAGTAGTTTATTCTGGATGAATTTTACTAAATTTTGAATGACTGCTAAACCGTAAAAGATGAACAAAAACTTACTTCATAAAAAATGTAGAGCACTTTAAAACACACAATTTATGTTATACACATTTTTTTCGTGGAGTTCGTCGTTTTTGTAACATTCGTTATTTTTGGTTTCTGCTATCAAAAAAGTATACTTTTCTCATACAGGAACTTGTCAACTCCTATCCATACAAACAAAGGAACTTCATTGACATAGCAACTAGCTTTTGACTATCAGTTTAACCTACGGTTGTCCCTTATTTCGCTTCTACTTACAAGGAAGCGAGTAATAAGACTATTTCTATTAATTTTTTCTGATTAGCATAAAGTAAATAGAAGTATAAGCTTTTTAAGAATTATTTGTTGCAGGGATATGGAGAAAGTCATGTGAATGGTACACATCAGATTTTTTGGATATTGGGGACCCTAAAACATGTATTTCCGGTGAAATCTCGGTATCGAATTTTTGGGTGGAGTGCAATACTTTCTCTATACACTATGTACATAGTGCGTATGGAGAAAGTAAAAATGCTAGAAAGATTGGGAAATTTAAACTACATGGCTCCAAAGTAACACACCAAAAGTGAATGAATAAATAAATAGAAATAAAATAAATATATTAATGCAATTATAGTAATAATAGGAATAATTCGAAGAGAAAATTTTTAAAATGTTATAAGACAATGACAGTTCAAATGGTTTGGAAACATAGACTATTAAAAGAGATATTGAACCAAATATAAATATCAGAGATGAAATATCTCTGAACACTGAAAACAGCTAAACATTAGATCGAATAAATAATGAAGATATAAGAAAAGAATTAGTTATATATTCTCTAAAATAAAAAAATATGAAAAACAGGGAAAGCGGAAAAAATATTCACAGCTCTGTGATGTGTAGTGTGTGCTCATTAAATAAGTCCAGAGTTCGTATCTCGATTATGGGGAGTTCCCCAGGTAAGGTATTTTCCAGAGGTTTACATCAGAAAATATGAATATCGGGTAACTCGAAGTGCAGTAAACCCCGATTCCATCGAGAGAACATTTCACCCCTTTCATTTATCGTCCGATATGGCCTAACAGGTTAAAGGACATTAAATTCCCAAAAAGAAAGAATTATAACAGTATTCCTATTTAAATCTAATTAATGTTATAAAAAGAGAAGATTTGTACGTGTATGTGTGCATGTGTATGTAACATAATCTCAAACAGGTTTTGACAATTTTTTCACCATTGAACATCTCAAATTTTTCTGATGGACATGGGACTATATAATGCCCATTTCATTAATTAGTTGTAAAAGTTAAAAGTATGACAAAGCCGATGTACTTGACTTGAATACGAAAATACATAGTCATGCTTGCGAACAAAGCCTTGATTTTTAGTTGAATGCAAAAAAGTAAAAAAAAAAAAAAAAAAAAAAAAAAAAAAAAAAAAAAAAAAAAAAAAAAAAAAAAAAACTGGTGTGTTACATTCATATCCCTTTCTCTAATTATTTTCTAACAACCTATTCTTACAAAAGCTTATTCTTCTATATTTTCATGATAATCGAAATAAACATTGCAGTGATGGTCTTACTAGTTCCTTAAGTAAGGGAAACAAGGGAATACACTAGGCTAAAGTGGTAGTCAATCTTTTAAAAGCTCGTCGCTAAGTGAAACAATTGAAATTTGCTCATAGTATTTCACGGCCGGTGTTATTAGTAAAATATAACATGTCCGGGCTTGTAGGCCAAATATAAAATTGTTAAAGCTTGACGTTTCGTCCTCAGCTATGGAGGACATCCTCAGAATGGAAGTTAGGCCGGAACGGATGAAGACTGAAAGGTTCAATATTTAATAATTTTATTATTCGACCACGACCTACAAGCCCGGACATGTTCACTTTCACTATTTGAAATTCGGTTCTCTTTTGCGTTCCCAGGAGTAAAACAGAAGAGATACGACACGAAAGTTGATTTCCAGCTTGAGAAAAGTTTAAGTAGTTAAAAATTTAAACGATAACAAGGAATATCTCGGAACCCTACACAAAAAAATCTGATGTGTTCCATTCCCATGACTTTCTCTACATCTCTGCAACAAATTGTTGTTAATAAGCTTATGATTCTATTTACTTCATGCTAATTGAGAATAAATTAACCGAAACATTCTTATTACTTGTTTCCTTGTAAGTAGAAGCGAAATAAGGGAGTACCATAGGTTAAGTGATAGTCAAAAGCTGGATACTATGTGACTGAAGTTCCTTTGTTTGTATGGACACGAGTTGGCAAATGATTTTCAAAGCTGAAACTAAAAACAAGAAATATCTTAAAAACGATCAATTCCTCGTTAAAAACGTATATAAGATAAATTTTGTGCTTTAAAGTGCTCCACATTTTTTATGTGGTAAGATTTGTCCATCTCTTACGGTTTAGCAGTTATACAAAATTCCGTAAAATTGATCCAGAATAAAGTAGTCTTAAGAGGCTATTCCCAGAAAATTCAAAATGTACATTTTATTTGTCAGGTAAATTTATTTAACATACGATATCTTAATCAAAATTGTTAGAGCCATTTTTAAGAAAATCAACATTTTCGAAAAAAGTACCATGTAAAGGGTAGTTTGGGGTGAGTGGATTTTTCTCAAAATCTTCGTGTCGCATCCCTGGAAGATACTAAACTTAAATACCAAGTTTGCTATTTTACCGACTTTTCGTTTTTGAGTTATCGTGTTATCAGTGACTATCAGTTTAACCTATGGTACTTCCTTATTTCGCTTCTTCTAACAAGGAAGCAAGTAATAAGCCTATTTCCGCTAATTTTTTCGCGATTAGATGAAGTAAATAGAGTAATTTGTTGCAGAGATGTAGAGAAAGTCATGTGAATGGAACACATCAGATTGTTACTCAAACTAAGCTTAGGAGGGCCTTGAAAATAAAGGGAATTTCATATATTTCTGGTGTCTGGCACATTTATAATTCAGTCATTTTGTTTATGCATCATGAAATGTATTGTTCGCCAGTAGAAACATGGTTAGCATCCACTTAGGTAACACAAGATGAAGAAGACGAAAAGGAGGCTGAGGGCATCCAGCATCCTGTGACGTCAGGATTGCCAACCGACATACCATGCCATTTTCTACCTAACTCTACAATTGCATGACATGTATTTGGAAGGCTAACGAGCGTCTTTTTTTATTTTTGCTGCCTTGTCTGTCTCTCTCTCTCTCTCTAATGATAGAGAATGATTTCCGTGGACAATGATTCGTCACGCAATCACCGCCGGGTACTGGCCTACTAGGCAATGGTTTGGGCATATCTTAAATGCAAGCATTTCTAATATCTAACGTTTTTGACTGGAAAAGATCTAGTTTCGAAGAGTTTAGGGATTTAAGGTGTCTCGAATCTCGAAGTTAACTTATCGGAATGTAATTAGGTGATATTCGGGTGTAAGTGTCCAACAGTTGATCTCTAACAACGTAAAGAGAAAACGTAAGGAAAGGAAAGTATTACTTCGTTAGAAATCAACGAAATCAATACTGAAATAAATTAGTAAGCGTGAACAATACAACCGAGCCCGTCTGGGTAGCGTGTTCGAATCTCTCTTAGGGTAACCGGATAAGGTTGTTTATCCCGAGATCATTTGAGCATTATTTCGCCGATTTCATTCATTGTCTGATATGACCAATCTGGTTTAAAGGACGTTAAGGGGAAGAAAAAAAACTCTGATGTGTTCCATTCACATGACTTTCTCTAGATCTCTGCAACAAATTAAATTTAAAAAGCTCATGCTTCTATTTACTTCATGCTAATCGACAAAAAATTAGCAGAAATAGTCTTATTACTTGCTTCCTTGTAAGTAGAAGGGAAATAAGGGAGTAGCATAAGTAAAAGCGATAGTGGTTAAAGCTAGTTGCTATATGACTGAAGTTCTTTTGTTTGTATGGACAGAAGTTGACAAATTTCTGTATGAGAAAAGTTGAGTTTTTCGCGCCTGAAAACAAAAACATGGAACATCTCAAAAACGATCAACTCCACGAAAAAAATGTATGCAACATAAATTATGTGTTTTAATGTGCTCTACATTTTTGGTATTGTAAGTTTTTGTCTATCTCTTACGGTTTAGCAGTTATGCAAAATTACGTAAAGTTGACTCAGAATAAAGTAGTCTTCAGAGGCTATTCTCAGAAGATTCAAATATACATTTTATTTGTCAGGTAAATATCTTTTATAAATGATATTTTAATCAAAATCGTTAGAGCCATTTTTTAGAAAATCAAAATTTTCGAAAAAAGTTCCATGTAAAAGGTAGTTTTGGGTAGGGGAGTTTTACTCAAAATCTTCGTGTCGCATCCCTAGAAGATACTTAACTTAAATAGCAAGTTTGGTATTTTACCGACGTTTCGTTTTTTAGTTATCGTGTTCACAGACACAGGGACACACGGACACACTGACACGGGGACATACACACACACACGGACCTTTTTGTGAAAATATTTTTTTTGCATACAAGGGACCCTAAAACATATATTTCCGGTGAAATCTCGGTATCGAATTTTTTGGTGGAGTGCAATACCTTCTGTATACACTATGTACATAGTACGTGTAGAGAAAGTAAAAAAGAGCCAACCAGCAAACATATTTTTTTGTTTCATTTTTATGGCCCTCTTTAACATCAAAGGTCATATCGGGGGGCTTTGCATTAGAAACAACTCGTTGTCTGTAGGTTGTTTGCAGTGGGTTTAAATCGTTTTTTTCCCCTCAAATACACATCTCACATACATACTTCCAGACTCTGCGCGGGATAGGGCTAAAGAGAACTTTCCCGTCCCAGCCGGGAATTGAACCCGGGACCTCCGGGTGAGAAATCAGCTTGCTGACCATGGAGGCAGTCGCAAACGCATAATGTTCGTCGAGTCACATATTTAAAAGCTACTGAACTAAATTAAATTTTTGGTACTTATTGAATATTTCGTTTTATATAAAACGTTTCTGTTTATTTGTGCTTCATCTTATTTTAGTGTTTCTTGGGTTTGTGGTTATCGGCGGTGTTCTTATCAATGGGAAGAGTAAGCTACAAGGATGAATGGAAAACTAGAGCAACACTTTCTCGTAAATCAACATTACAAAACTCACATTGATATATTTTATAGACTATAATAGATTCATAATACCATCAGCTTTCTTCATTTATCATTATAGACGACATGTTATAGTGACGACATCTAGCTTATTGATTAGTGGATGCAACTGGAGATAAATAAAAATCTGATGTGTTCCATTCACATTACTTTCTCTACATCTATGCAACAAATTATTATTAAAATGCTTATGCTTCTATTTATTTCATGCTAATCGAGAAAAAAATATTAGAAATAGTCTTATTACTTGCTTCCTTGTAAGTAGAAGCGAAATAAAGAATACCATAGGTTAAAGTGATAGTCAAAAGCGGGTTGCTATGTGAATGAAGTTCCTTTGTTTGTATGGACAGGCGTTGACAAATTCCTGTATGAGAAAAGTATGTTTTTTATAGCTGAAACCCCAAAAAAAGGCATATCTAAATAACGGTCAACTCCACGAAAAAATGTATATAACATAAATTATGTATTTTATCGTGCTCTATATTGTTTGTGTAGTAAGCTTTTATTTATTTCTTACGGTTTAACAGATATCAAAATTCCCTAAATTTCATCCAGAATAAAGTAAGCTTCAGACGATATTCCCAGAAAATTGAAGATATACATTTTATTTGTCAGGTAAATATCTTTAATATACGATATTTTAAACAAAATCGTAAGAGCCATTTTTGATAAAATCAAAATTTTCGAAAAAAGTTCCATGTAAAGGGTTGTTTGGGACGGGGGGATTTTTCCCAAAATCTTCATGTCGAATCCCTGGAAGATGCTAAACTTGAATACTAATTTTGGTATTTTAGCAACTTTTCGTTTTTGAGTTATCGTGTTCAAGGTCACACTGACACACGGACCTTTTTCTGAAAATATTTTTTTTTATACAGGGGACCCTAAAACATATATTTCCGGTGAAATTTTGATATCAAATTTTTTTGGTGGAGTGCAATGCCTTCTCTATACACTATGTACACAGTACGTTTAGAGAAAGTAAAAATGTCACAAAAACATACTGCTCTTACAACTATAAAAATTAGATACACTGTATAATGCACTGGAGAGATGAACAGCCTTAATTCGTCTTCTGAATAATAAGGACTATAGTTGGAAAGGCTATTAATTAGGTTTAAAGATACAATTTCAATTGCAATATAGATGTTTGCTGTATTTCTTGTGGAATGATTATGAACAGAAGAACACACTGTACATTAATTTATATTCAACTTAACGAATAGTAAACAATTCAGAACAAACAAAGATGTCATAGTCAATATACCCAATTTAATAAATAAAGGTTTTAGACGTTTCCTGAGGAATACTCCACACATAAGCCTAATGACTTTCTTTTGAAGCACAAAATCTTTATTAGCTGAAACATGGCTGCCCCACAATTAAATACTGGCTATTTATAAATCCATAATATATGGTTTTCAAGGCATTCAAAGATTTATATTTCGAATAGATGTAGTTCTTTTTCACATTTAATAGAATTAACGAGTGTTTATACAGTTTACTGAGTCAATAAACATTATTCAAATCATAGCAACCATACAAAATAATAATACAGTTGTGAGAAATCCACTTACAAGAATCGCGTTGTATCCATTTTGCAGCTCATGGCTTACCATACATCTAAGTAGCAGGCAGATGTTACTTTACTTGGACAAATAGTATTACGAAGGGCTAAAAGCTAAAAAATCTTATGTGTACCATTCACATGACTTTCTCTATATCTCTGCAACAAATTATTCTTAAAAAGCTTATACTTCTATTTACTTTATGCTAATCAGAAAAAATTAGCAGAAATAGTCTTATTACTTGCTTCCTTGTAAGTAGAAGCAAAATAAGGGAGTACCATGGGTTAAAGTGATAGTCAAAAGATGGTTGCTATATCAATGAAGTTCCTTTGTTTATAAGGATCGGAGTTGACAAGTTCCTGTATGAGAAAAATATAAGTTTTTCATAGCAGAAACCAAAAAAAAAAAGGAATGTCTGAAAAACGATGAACTCCTCGAAAAAAATGTATATAACATAAATTGTGTGTTTTAACGTGCTCTACATTTTTGTGTAGCAAGTTTTTGTGAATCTCTTATGGTTTAGCAGTTATTCAAAATTTCGTAAAATTCATCCAGAATAAACTACTCTTCAGAGGCTATTCCCAGAAAATTCAAGATATACATTTTATTTGTCAGATAAATGTCTTTAATATATGATATTTTAATCAAAATCGTTAGAGCCATATTTGAGAAAATCGAAATTTTCGAAAAAAATTCCATGTAAAGGGTAGTTTGGGGTGGGGGGATTTTTCTCAAAACCTTCGTGTCGCATCCCTGGAAGATACTAAACTTACTAAAATACAAGTTTGGTATTTTAGTATCTTTTCGTTTTTGAGTTATCGTGTTCATAGATACACGGACACACACACGGACCTTTTTCTGAAAATGCTTTTTATGGATACAAGGGATCCTAAAACATGTATTTCCGGTGAAATCTCGGTATCGAAATAGTGCCTATAGAAAAACTAATAATGTTAAAAACATTTCTCCTTTTTAGGAGTAAGGGAGGACTACGAAGAAACTTAAATCTCAGTGGGCAGTCAGCGGGGATCGAACCTACAACTCACCAATGCGCGCCATAGACGAAACTGCTTGAGCCATTCCGCTTGATGCCGCTGATGTTTCTTGAAACACAAAGTTTAAGTATTTTAAAATTGAAACAAATAAGAAATATCTCGAAAACGGTCAACTTCATGAAAAAAGAAGTATATGAAATAAATTGTGTTTTAACGAGATATACATGCATCTTTTGTGTAATAAGTTTTTGTCTATCTCTTACGATTCACCAGAAATGGAAAATTCAGCAAAATTCATCCAGATTGAACAACTCTTCAGAAGCTATTCCCAGAAAATGCAATATATACATTTTATTGCTCATGAAAACAGCTTCAACATCGGTATTTTAATAAAAATCGTTGTAACAATTTTTGTGAAAAACAAAATTTTCAAAAATTTTTCCTTATAAGTAGTTGGAGGTAGGGGGATTTTCTTGAAAATCTTTGTGCCGCAGCCTTGGAAGATACCAAGCTTATATACGGTATTTTAATCAAAATCGCTAGAGCCATTTTTGACAAAAACAAAATTGTCAAAGCATAGTTTAGGGTGGGGGGATTTTTTTGAAAATCTTCGAGTCGCATCCTTGGAAGATACCATAACTTAAATACCAAAGTTGGTGTTTAACGTCTTCTTGTTTTTCAGCTATGCTGGCCAGAGACACACATACATACACCACACACACGGACCTTTTTTCTAAAAATGCTTTTTACTTTCTCTACACGTACCATGTACACAGTGTATACACGAAGAATTGTATTCCACCCAAACATTCGATACCGAGATTTCACCGGAAACACATGTTTTAGAACCCCCTGAAGCAAAAAAAAAAAAAAAAAAAAAAGCATTTTCAGAAAAAGGTCCATGTGTGTCTGTCTGTGGACAGCATAGCTCAAAAACGAAAATACCGTTAAACACTAAACTTGGTATTTAAGTTTGGTGTCTTTAAAGGATACGACACGAAAATTTTCAAGAAAATCAATGGAAAAATATTCTGAAATTTTCTTTTTCTCAAAAATGGCTCTAACGATTGTGATTAAAATAGCGCATATTAAGGACATTTCCATCCCAAATAAAATTTATATCTAGAATTTTCTGGGAATAGCTTCTGAAGACTTGTTTATTCTGGATGAAATTGCTGAATTTTGTATAACTAGTAAACCGTAAGAAATATACAAAAACCTAGTACCCAAAAAATGCTCGTTAAAATACATAATTTATGTCATGTACATTTTTTTCGTGGAGTTGACCGTTTTCAAGGTATTTCTTGTTATTAATTTGTTTTAAAATACTCAATACATTTTTCAGGCGGCAACTTTTCAGCTACAAAAAAAAAAAAAAAAAAAAAAAAAAAAAAAACCGATTCCAATCCTATAGCAGGCATGTTTTAAAAAGATTTGATAACTGTCTGTTTAGCCTAGTGTATTCATTTATTTCCCTTCTATTTACAGGAACTAAGCAATACGAACGTTTCTTCTAATGCTTAACTCGATTAGCATGAAGTAGTTGGAAGGTTAAGCTTATTAACAATTATTTATTACAAAGATAGAGAAAATCATGTGAATTTAACACATTAATTTTTTTTGATTCCGGGAATCTCGAAATATATATTTACGGTAAAATCTCGGTATCGAATTTCTCTATACACTATGTACATAATACGTGGAGAAAGTAGTAGTGAAAAGGAAAAGAAGGAATGAAAATCAACAAGAAAAATAATAAAACGTAGTGAAATGGAAAATAAATAAAAAACAAAACAAGTAGGAGAACAATAGAAAAGTAGGGAAAAGGAAAAGAAAGAGGAAAAAGAAGTTAATTGCCGTAGTGGTGTGTAGAAAAAAGAACAAAACGTAGCCTATATTACACAACAACAACAACAAATCGGGGAAAGCCATTGGGAAAGAATGAACAGCCTTAGCTTAATTTGTTTTTGAACTTTACATTAATGAACAGTTCATTTCATTTTCAGGAAATAGAAAGTATTTGCACTGTACCATATAGTTAATACCCGAATTTGTTGCAAAATTCTGCCCCTCCAAACTGTGCAAGCTGACGCTTATGTCGTAAATAGTATTATATACCTACTGAGAGCTCGCGAATGAGTTGCGCATAACCTGTGGCAATGAGGTAGTCAGTGACCGGTTGTGGACACGTTCGTGCTGTACTCTCATTCAGTACCTTCAACTGTCAAGCTACGCAAGGTTGCGAGGTATACAGGTATGTCCGTCTTTTGTTACAGTGCCGCTTCCAATGTCTCTTATTGCAGCATCGCTGCCAGTTTTACTATGCTAACAATGCCCGCAAATTATCTGTAAGACCTCTAAATAATAACATACAGTATATTTAGCATTTAAATCACGTACCGATTTTTTAAAACATGTTTTTAATGTCCTTTAACGTGGATGGACATATCGGATGATGAATGAAATTGGTGAAATAACTCACCCTAAGCGAGATTCGAACTCACGATCTTTTGAACGTGCGGCAGATACGCTACCACCACACTACCCAAGCGGACGTACCGATGTTATTGCAAATTTTAAATACCAGCGAAGAAAACACTAACGTAAAATTCCTTTCTAATTAAATTAATACAGTGCTTAATTTTGCAAACTTGGACTATCCGTTTGCTTTATATTTGTATTATAAAAATTCATAAAACAAACCCCAAACCTCTGATGATTACGTGAAAATCTTACGTTTTTAGGACAAGTGAAGCGAACTCTCCTCCCTCAAGTATCTGTGAAATGACTAAACATGGGGGCATGTTTGGACAAAAGCTTATCCTCTATTTACTTCAAACTAATAGAGCTAACATTAGCTTCCTTGTAAGTAGAAGCGAAATAAGTACACTAGGCTAAAGGAATGTTTAAAAGTTGTTTGTTCTCTGATTGAAATTCGTTTATTTACATGGCCAGGAATTGACAAATTCCCGTATGAGAAAAGTGTAAGCACTTTAAAACTGACATCAATAGTAAGGAATATCTTGGAAATGTGAAATCCATGAAACTTTTTAGGGCATGAATTTATGTTTTAACGAAATATACATGCTTAAATTCTCTACACGTACTATGTACATAGTGTATTTTATTGCACCCAAAAATTCGATACCGAGATTTCACCGGAAATACATGTTTTGAGACCCCCTGAATTTAAAAAAAAGCATTTCAGTTGTATGTGAGTGTTTCTGTGGACAGCATAGCTCAAAAACTAAAAGACCGTTAAATACCAAACTTGATATTTAGGTTTAGTATCTTCCAAGGATGCGACATGAAGATTTTCAAGAAAATCCCCCCTCCACAAACTACCCTTTACATGGAACAGTTTTCGAAAATTTTGACTTTCTCAAAAATGGCTATAACGATTTTGAAAAAAAAATCCCGTACATTAAAGATATATACATCCCAAATAAAATGTATATCTTGAATTTTCTGGGAATAGGCTCTGAAGACCTCTTTGTTCTAGATGAATTTTGTCGAATTTCGCTTAACTGTCAAACCGTAAGAGATAGGCAAAAAATTGCTGTTCAAAAATGATTTGTCAAAGCACATAATGTATGTCCTTTACGTTTTCGTCATGGAGGCAACCGTTTCCGAAATATTCCTTTTGTTTGTTTCAATTGTAAAGTACTTATACTTATCTCAGACAGGATGTGTCCGTCTTACTTATGTTCGACTCCTGGCCAAGCAAAGACTCTATTTGCAATGAAATCGCATAACGGCAGCTTTTAAAACATTTGACTAACACCTAGTGCACTCTCTTAGTTCCCTTATTACTTATAAGAAACTAAGTAATAAGAACATTGTGTTAATGTTTATCTCAATTAGCATTGTGTAGAAAGAAGGAGAATATTTTGTAAGAAGTTGGTTTGTAGAGCAGCCATTCCCATAAAATTCATAAAAGTGTTTGTAGAAGCTACACAGAAACAAATAACTGTAGGTAGAGATGAATATAACATCAGAATGTTCAATCATGACAAATATTTAGATAGAAAGAATCATGATCATACACGTTTGGGGACGACAGGCAGTCGTTAAGAGAACAAATGTATAAATTATACATCCTCAGATATTGAGAAGCAAATGAATAGGCTCATAAACTCCAAATTTAGGCTGTAACAATAAATACTTCCGAAATGGTCAAGGTACGAAAAAGTTGTTGACAGACATTTTAATGAAGGCTTCATACCTTTAGTACGGCTCTCTCGGATTTCAAGGTTTCTCATTTATACATGTACACATATAAACAGGATGTTAATGAACTACACCGAAATAATTTGCGAGATTGTGCACGTGACTTATTTAAGTAATTTGAGATCGGCGATGCATGGTCCCCGGATAAACATAACACAACTACAACGTGTGGGTATCAGGTGCTGATAAGTCTGTGATAATTTCATGCTAATCGAGAAAAATTAGCAGAAATAGTCTTATTTCTTGCTTTATTGTAAGTAGAAGCGAAATAAGGGAGTACCATAGGTTAAAGTGAAAGCCAAAAGCTGGTTGCTATATGACTGAAGTTGGCAAATTCCTGTATGAGAAAAGTTTTTCAAAGCTGAAACCAAAAACAAGGAATATCTCAAAAACGATCAACTTGACGAAAAAAATGTATATGACATAAATTGTGTGTTTTAACGTGCTCTACATTTTTTGTGTTTTAAGGTTTTGTCCATCTCTTACGGTTTAGTAGTTATGCAAAATGCATCCAGAATAAAGTAGTCTTCAAAGGCTATTCCCAGAAAATTCAAGATATACATTTTATTTATCAGGTAAATATCTTTAGTATACGATCTTTAGAAAATCAAAATTTTCGAAAAAAAAGTTCCATGTAAACGGTAGTTGGAGTAGGGGGATTTTCTTGAAAATCTTCGTGTCGCATCCTTGGAAGATACCAAACCTAAATACCAAGTTTGGTTTTTAACGGACTTTTCGTTTTTGAGCTATGCTGCCCACAGACACACACACACACGCACACACATACACACAGACAGAGAGACAGACACAGACGGACATTTCTCTAAAAATGTTTTTTTTTTTTTTTGATTGAGGAGGTCTCATAACATATATTTCCGGTGAAATCTCGGTATTGAATTTTTGGGTGCATTACAATACCTTCTCTATACAGTATGTACATAGCACGTATAGAGAAAGTAAAATGGCTTAGAATGTCGTTAGAAGTGCTGCCCAAGTATAGAAATTTTTAGCAGCTCGTTACTAACGTTCTCAAGATTTAATGTCACAAAAATCTGTAAAATCTCGAAATAATCACTTGACAGTGCGACACTGAGCATTCATTAACTGCGTTTTTGAGTTATGTAGCCTAATCTGGAGGCGTATTTTCAACTGTTCCGGTGGCTTAATGAGTAACGCGGAAAGCTGCTATCCCAAAGGTCATGAGTTCGATTCTTAGAGTAAGTGATTTTTATTATTATTTTTTTCTCATTCCAGACGAAGTGCCGCAATACGTGGCGTACTGGCACTTTAGAAACTTATAGCCGTTACTTCTAAATTTCAATAAACAGGCCATAAGTCTCCTTTCTCAAATTACTTATTTAAGCAATCTACATATTCTGTTAAAATATTCGATATCTAGATTTCACCAGAAATACATGTTTAGGGATCTCCTGAATCCAAAAAAGGTATTTTTATAAAAATGTCTATGTATATCTGTGTGTACATGTATATATGTAGGCAGCCTAGCTCAAAAACGAAAAGTTGGTTAAATAACAAACTTGGTATGAAGATGTTCAAGAAAATCCCCCACCCCCAATCATGCTTTCCATGGAAAATTTTTTGAAAAGCTTGATTTTTCAAAATTGTTTATTAAAATGCATTTTCATGACAAACGAAATGTTTATCTTGAATTTCTGGGAGCAGCCCCTGAAGACCTTTTCATTCTGGGTAGCTTTTTGTATGAGAGATAGACAAAAACTTACTCCCCCAAAAATTGTAGATCTCGTTAAAACACACCATTTATGTCATGCACATTTTTTTCAGAGTTATCTGTTTTTAGATATCCCGAGTTATTCATTCCAGTTTAAGCTACTTAAACTTTTGTCAAACGAGAAATCATCTTTCTTTTCTCCTCTGTTTTTGTTACTCTTAGCAAAGAAAAAGGAACAGTGTTTCAATTGTTTTACATAGCGACCGGATTAGCTTTCGCTTTAACTTAGTGTATTTCCTTATTTCCCTTCTGCTTACAAAGAAACAAGTAATTAGACCACTTTTTGTTACATTTATATTCCACCTTTAACGGCATTTCCCTGTGGAATTTGTGTACTGCAGTCGTTAGATCTCTATTAATCTTTTTAATGTTTGTCATTAGATGACACACACACACCTTCATACTTCCAGACTCTGGAGAGTTTGGAAATAATCTGGACTAGAAAAAAATCCTACCCACCAGCCACGAATCAAACCCGGGAGTCCTGGCACAGCAGAACTGTACCGACTTAGCTATGGGGCCAGCCATTCTTTCTTATAGAATGTCTTTATCATATGCTTTTTCCTGCGTTATCTAAACGTTAGCGATGACTAATTTCAAGCGCAAGGAAAGATAGGTGATACCTGAAGGACAAATAAGTGATCCCTACGGTCACTTGTAAAAACCTGTTTTATATCTTTCTGCTCAAGTTAAAGGACATTATTATACAGTGTGTTCCACCTACAGCAGCAGTCACCACATAACTAGTTGCCCTTTGAGTAAAGCAAAGAGAGCAAACTTGCACAATTCTCCTGAGTCCTTAGCATGGTTTCCTTCGGAAGGGAAATAAAGCCATTGGTCCCGTGTAGTAGAACTTCAAACCTGATAAAAAGGCCTCTGATAGAATGTGACAGTGAACCACCATTCCCATTTCATTTCTCTTGTAAATCACCCTCCGTGCAGTACTGCGCAACTAACTGCGCGGAAAGCAGCAACACACAGTTGTTTCTTTACTTTGGCAGTATGCAACATTTTGCGATAAAAATACGTAATCTACCTTTCATAGGTTAATATACCTATTGAAGATTTATGATTCGTAGAACAATAATTCCTTTATTATTTCTCGTGTATTAGTATTTATATTTTCATAGATTTGATGGTAATTATAGGCATAACATAAATAAATGCAAAAATGATAGTTAACATGATATTAGCATAGTAAAACAACAGGGTCCTTAATTTGGTTAATAATGGTGTGATTGCACTGTGTTGCCAACAGTATAATTGTGTACAGTTTAAAGTCCAAGATGAATTAAATATGTGAAATGATGCTCGAATGAGCCCAGGTCCTTGGAACTTAAAGTTACTCAACATTCGTCATCTCAGGATAAAGGAAAAGTTGGAAAAACATTATCCAGGTAATTTAGCTTAACTGAAATTCGAATTAGGGACTTCCTGAATACGAGCCAGGTATGTTACCGGCACCGCGCCGTGGCCGAGTGGTTAGACTACTCACCGGTCATCCAGGCAGGTTCGATCCCAGGCGACCACATGTGGGATTTGAGGTGGGCAAAGCAGCGCAGTAGCGGGTTTTTTTCCAGATTCTCCGGTTTCCCCCACCATTGTATTCCACCGATGCTCCGTCTTCATTCCATATACTCGTATATCAGTGTAATCACTGCGGATCCATATGTAGTAAAAGCGGGCGTTAAATAATATCGGATAAGAAGATATGCTAGCCTCACACTGCAGAGACGGGCTAGAATCAACTTCTAATACAAAACGTACACATTTATAGCAGTGAATATGAACAAGCTTCTTACTAATTAACAGTATCGAACAATTGAAAGAAACGTTTTTCTCCTTGGTAACTGTCGTACTCACTTGCATTGGTTGCGTAATGATGCAGCAAATTGAATTTTCTGAGTGCAGAACTTTGCCGCAAACTAATCACTTACTCCGCCACTTTCTATAAATAAGAAAGATTCCTTATAGACAGGCATAAACGTAGGAGTCGATGGCTTGCATGTTGGTTTGCTTTTTGTTCCCGACATTATAAACTAAAACACCATGCACTATACAAGGAAGAGGGAAATCCCTGCTGTCAGATGTTTACGCACTTCTTCAACCCAGAATGAAGCGAGTTGGTGACAACTGACTTACATGCTTCCTAATAATATATTGCATTTAGCAAATGCGGAGAGCTTATGGCAAGATTGCCATATTTCTTGTCCTCAGAATTAACAAGTTCCTTTTATAACCTCTTATGGTAACATTTTATCCACATTTTACATCTTTAGTAACTTTTTACTTTTTCTGCCATGTGTAAATCACATACTTGGTAGACAACGCATTTTATTTCACCCAAAAATTCGATACCAAAGTTTCACCGGAAATATATTTTGAGGTCTACTGGATTTATAAAATGTATAGAAAATGTCTTTGTGTTCGTGTGGGTGTCTGTGAACAATATAATTCAAAGAAAAGTCCGCTAAATACTAAACTTGCTATTTAAGTACTATGTCTCCCAAGTACACGACACGAATTCAAGAAAATCTTCCACTCCACACTAGCCTTTACTTGGACAAATTTTCTATAAGCATTTTTTTTTTTTTCAGATTCTCTAACGATTATGATTAAAATATATGATATGTTTAAGATGTTTCCATGACAAATAAAAGGTATATATTGAATTTTCTTGGAATAACCTCTGAAATGCTGTTCATTTTGGATGATTTTTGTATCACCCATAAATCTTACTACACATACATTTTTCAAATGTTCCATACTTTCTGAAATGGGTTGTTGTTCTTTGATTTACTTTCTGTTGGTGAAGTACAGCGATATTCCTTTAATGTCACCACTTTAGCGACCAGCTTTTTAAAAATTTGACAGTAAACTTGTCCCAATAAATGTGTATTTTGTTAATTGTCTTGTAGGTACAGGGAAATAAGTAACAAGGCTATTTCTGTCAATGTTTATCTTGATTAACATGGAGTAGATAGAAAATTGATCTTTTGTTAGAAACATGCGTTGAGAAAATGGAACAATCAAGAGTTTTATAAATTTCAATATGCCTTTTATTTAGTATCAACATAACAATGCTCCATATGGTTTATAAGGCAGTAAAGGCCACTCTTAAAACTTCAAGAGTCATAGAATAATTAACCTTAATAGCACCTAGCTTCGAAGTAACGATTGAGGCTCACTTTCGGAGGTTCCAGTGTTTGATTCCTTTACCGTTACTCTCGTTCTGAATTTTTTCACTTGTGAATGCTGAAGTGGCTTCTCAAATACCATCATTTCCTTTCCCTAATGCCCCTTTCATTCCTTTTCGACTTCATCTTTCAGGTGTGCCTCTAGGTTTGATGGCGTGAGGTGTTGCTGAAAGATAGTGCGGATGCTTGCTGTAAGGAAAGAGTATTCTCCATGAACACTAGAGAACTGGATGATTGGACGTGTTGTTTGTCTCCCTCTCTGGGGTGCTCGAATAATGTGACGGTTTTTGAGATAGGAACTAGAGGTGGCGCACGAAAAACGACCCCGAAATAGACTCCTCGCCCTCCAAATAATCATGAATTGTTGCCCGTAGATAAACAACAAATAGAGAAACATGTAGTGATTAGATAAAAAAGAATTAACAAACAAGCTAATGCAAAGGCATGTGTTTACTTAAATGATCTTTTCTTTTACATATACTACATTAGATGTTGAAAATGACCTTGTGCTTCATCACACTTTTGCATGCGACCTAACATTCAAGATTGTTGAAAGTTTGGATTTCTCCGTTTGCTGTTCCGTGAAGTCATTTGTAATAATGAACACCGAGAAAGCTTCAAATCTTTAATGTTCTTCAAGTCTTCTAAAGTTTTTGAGTTATTTGCATACACTTTTCCCTTTAGATGCCCCACAAAAGCCACAAGTGGTTAGATCCGGTGAACGAGGCGCCCACAATCCTCTCGGATACCAGATACAAATATATGTGCGCAGTTAAAAGTAGTTAGTTGTATGTGACAGTGAAATAGATTTGAATACTCTTATTTCATAATTCCTTTACTAAGCTCATACACTTTGTTACCGATAACAGCATTGATGACCTGTCTTGATTAGATGAGATGAACTTAGGTTTTGCATTTCTCGCATCCATCTACAATTTAACCATTGGTCTGTTTTGGATTTATCTCACATGCAACGCTACCTCCGTGTAGGTTGCAACTCTACCAAACAATGCGAGAGCAACTTAAGAGTTTAGAAAAAACTTGGTAAAGGCAGTTAAAATTCTGCAGATTCTTTTCTAAATGTGTGTACTCTGGTTAATAGCTGTTGATTGATAGGAAAAAAATCTGATGTGCTCCATTCACATGACTTTCTCTACACCTCTGTAACACATTATTGTTAAAAAGCTTATTCTTCTATTTAATTCATGCTAATCGAGAAAAAATTAGCAGAAATCGTCTTATAATAAAGGAGTACCATACACTAAAGTGATAGTCAAAAGCTGATTGCTATGTGATTGAAGTTCCTTTGTTTGTGTGGACAGGAGTTGAAAAATTCCTGTATGAGAAATGTGTAAGTTTTTCAAAGCTGAAACTAATAACAAGGAATATCTAAAAAACGATCAACTCCACGAAAAAAAAAGTATATAACATAAATTGTGTGTTTTAAAGAGCTCTACATTTTCTATTAGGAAGGTTTTGTAAAATTTCGCAAAATCCAGAATAAAGATGTCTTCAGAGCTATTCCCAGAAAATTCAAGATATGCATTTTATTTGTCATGTAAATATCTTTAATGTACGACATTTTAATCAAAATCGTTAGAGCTGTTTTTGAGAAAATAAAAATTTTCGAATTTTTTTCCATGTAAAGTGAAGTTGTTGGTGGGGGGATTTTCTTGAAAATCTTCGTGTAGGATACTGAACTTAAATACCTAGTTTGGTATTTAACGGACAGACAGACTTACAGCATACACGGACATTTTCCTAAAAATGTTGTTTTTTTTTATTCAGGAGGTCTCAAAACATGTATTTCCACTGAAATTTCGGTAACGAATTTTGGGTGCAATACAATACCTTCTCTATACGTATAGAGAAAGTAACAGGTAAAGAAATTTAATATTGCTTACTCATGTTTCGAATTTGTACACATCGATATTAACTCTAAAATAGGAGGGGAAGGGAGTGAAAATAAGCAATGCTTTCTCAGCCACATAATTAACTTCTTTTGCTGCCCTTTCAGATCCTGTTACTTGCTTGACCCAGTTAGTTGATAAGGAAATGTTACGTCCAATTCGTACGTTGGTGCCACTTTCTCTGCCGAAAGACATGTGCAATAACTGTGTGCAAAATTTGTGATGTGTTTCACATCGCATCATAGCTCTGTTGAGCATTTTCACCTGGCAATAAAGTAAATTATTATACATTATCTATCAAAGAACAGTCAAAATCTGAATCGCTAATGTTATAAAGCAGTGATGGCCAATTAGTAATGCACTGAGGGCCAGAATACAAGGACCTTACTTGAGAGCCAGGAAACTTAATGGTGTACCTATATTAAAAATCTGATGTGTTCCATTCGCATGACTTTCTCTATATCCCTGCAACAAATTATTCTTAAAAAGCTTATACTTCTATTTACTTTATGCTAATCAGAAAAAATGAGCAGAAATAGTCTTATTACTTGCTTCCCTGTAAGTAGAAGCGAAATAAGGGACAATCGTAGGTTAAAGTGATAGTCAAAAGCTGGTTTCTATGTCAATGAAGTTCCTTTGTTTATATGAATAGGAGTTGACAAGTTCCTGTTTGAGAAAAGTATACGTTTTTCATAGCAGAAAGCAAAAATAAGGAATGTCTCAAAAACGACGGCCTCCACGAAAAAAACGTATATAACACAAATTGTGTGTTTTAATGTGCTCTACATTTTTAGTGCAGTAAGTTTTTGTCCAACTCTTACGGTTTAGCCGTTATTCAGAATTCAGTAAAATTCATCCAGAATAAACTACTCTTCAGAGGCTATTCCCAGCAAATTCAAAATATACATTTTATTTGTCAGGTAAATACCTTTAATATACGAAATTTTAATCAAAATCGTTAGAGCCATTTTTGAGAAAATCAACATTTTCGAAAAAAGTTCCATGTAAAGGGTAGTTGGGGTGGGGGGATTTTTTCAAAATCTTCGTGTCGCATCCCTGGAAGATGCTAAACTTAAATACCAAGTTTGGTATTTTACTGACTTTTCGTTTTTGAGTTATCGTGTTCACAGACACACGGACACACTGACACACGGACACACGGACACACACACACACTCACACACACGGACCTTTTTGTTAAAATATTTTTTTTGGATATTGGGGACCCTAAAACATATATTTCCGGTGAAATCTCGGTATCGAATTTTTGGGTGGAGTGCAATACCTTCTCTATACACTATGTACATAGTGCATATAGAGAAAGTAAAAAATAACAGAAATAGTCTGAGTACTTGTTTCCTTGTAAGTAGAACGGAAAAAAGCGAGTGCCATAGATTAAAGTGATAGTCAAAAGCTGGTTGCTATGTCATTGAAGTTCCTTAATTTGTATGGACAGGAGTTAACAAATTCCCGTATGAGAAGAGTATGTATTTTAAAGCTGAAACCAATAACATGGAATATCTAAACAATCAGTAACTTCGCGAAAAAAATGTATATAACATAAATTGCATGCTTTTATTAAGCTATACATTTTCTGTTAAGTTAGCTTTTGTCTATCTCTTTCGGTTTAACAGCTTTGCAAAATTCCGTAAAATTCATCTAGAATAAAGTAGTCGTCAGAGTCTATTCCCAGAAAATTCAAGATATACATTTTATTTGTCTAGTAAATATCTTTAATATACGATATCTTAATCAAAATCGTTAGAGCCATTTTTGAGAAAATCAAAAATTTCGAAAAAAGTTCCATGTAAAGGGTAGTTGGGGGTAGGGAGATTTTCTTGAAAATCTTGGTGTCGCATCCTTGGAAGATACCAAACTTAAATACTAAGATTGGTGTTTAACGGTCTTTTCGTTTTTGAGCTATGCTGTCCACAGACGCACACAGACAGATAGACATACACACACGAACCTTTTTCTGAAAATGATGTTTTTGGGTTCCGAGGACCCTAAAACATGTATTTGGGTGGAATACAATACTTCCTCTATACATTATCTTTATAGTACGTGCAGAAAAAGTAAAATGTAAACATATGTGCATTTTCATTCATAGAAAATAGCTAACTCGAAACTTGAACCATTGGTTTACTAGTTATGCAAAAGGCATTCAGAATGAATTGGACTTCAGAAGGCTAAGCCCAGAACATTCAAGATACGCATTTTATTTGACATGTAAATGTCTTCAAATACTATATTTTAATCAATATAAAATTTTTCGATACATTTTTCATGTATAGGAGTTTATCTTGAAAATCTCACTATCTCATCCTTGAAACATACTGAATTTAAGCGTTTGATGTTTAACCGACTTCTCGTTTTTCAGTTATTGTGTTCACAGACAAACATACACACGCACACACGGAGCTTTTTATAAAAATGCCTTTTTTAAGGATGGAGGATGTAGGGGACTCTAGAAGTATATTTCCAGTTCATACCGGTATCGAATTTTTGGTGGAATGCAATACCTTCCCCACCTATGAACTGTGAACGAAATACAGCAAGAAAAAGGATATTCTTCCCATTGTTTTATGTTCACATTAGATTTTTATACGATTTAAAAAAATAACAAGTGTTCCATTTACACGATTCTCTCTACCTGCTCTGGAAACTTGTTATAAAGAATTGTATTTCTTTCATCTGCATGCTAATCGAGATAAACATTTACAATATGGTTTTATGTGTTACATACTTCTTAGTTCCTCATAAGTAGATCAGAATTAGAGAATACACGAGGCTAAAGAGATAGCCAAATGTTTTTAAAGCTGTCGCTATGCGATTGTCATTGAAATTTGCTTCTTTGCAAAGAGCAGGAGTAAAACAAAAGAAACGATAACTACTTACTGTTTGAGAAAAATATAAATATTTTAAAATTGAAACCAATAATAAGGAATATGTCAAAAATGGTTCCTTCCAAATATGTATGTATATATAGAGGAAATAAATTGTGTGTTTTGACGAGATCTGCATTTTTTGAGTAGTAAGTTTTTGTTTGTCTCTTACGGCTTACCAATCATACAAAAATCATTCAGAACATCAGAGGCTATTCCCAAGAAATTTAAGATACACACTTCATTTGTCGCATAAACATCTGTAATATGCGGTAATTTAAACAGAATCGTTAGAACTATTTTTGAGAAAATAAAAACTTTCGAAAATTTCTCTATGTAAAGGATAGTTTGGGGTGGGGAGATTTTTTTGAAAACCTTTTCGTTGCATCTTCGAGAATTACTATACTTACATACCAAGTTTGGTATTTTATGTTTTTGAATTATGCTGTTCACAGACAGACACACACACACACACACACACACACTTTTCTCCATAAATTATTTTTGTTTAAGAGGCCCTCTAAACTTGTATTTCCGGTGACATATCAGTGTAAAATTTTTGGGTGGCATACAATACCTTCTCTGCCTACTATACGTGATAAAGGAGGTAAAATACTACTAAAAGCGAAAACAATTGTTCCTATATTTTGATTTATAG